>OU342494.1:13870216-15157788 GCA_910589525.2 Ennomos quercinarius | reverse complement strand
ATGTTATCTGGGGGGATAACATAGGTAACCGCTTTTCTTAAGTCAATCGGCAAACAACAGATCCACTGAAAATTAGGAAACAGTTGCAATCATTGTAAACTTACTTTGTAAAAATACAATGGTACAGGCAGTTGGGTTTTGTTGGCATATCTGTACAGGTATATATCTACGAATTTGTTATTCTGGTCTCGCAGCTTGGATACACCGTAAGTACCGGAGTAAATTGTGGTGTTGTAGCCACCAGCACCGACACGGGCACGTTGGCTCTGTAAACGAATGTCCCATGACATCAGTAACAAGACCAAGCGGGTTAAAATGTTGAGTAATACTTGCACTCCGATTCCAAACCCATCGTAAACGTTTCGATTCGAAATCTTCACTCTCCGTCTCCTTCATCCTGAATGTAGATGAAGGAGACGGAGAGCGTAAATTTCGAACAGAAACTTTTTCGATGGGTTGGGAATCGAGGTGCTGGTGTGAGTGAAAAGTATGTCACCTGCTCAAGCCAATACCAGTTTCCAGCGTTTATTGATTGCCATTGAGGAGCTGCGTTGATCAAATAGAAGGTGGCGCACTGTTCAATCGCGGACGTAAAATCGACCTTAGCGGCTAGATGACCACGGGCTAGGTAGCAGGTGTTGTTGACATATTTCGCAGCCAATTCTTCGCCGACAACGGCTTCGATGGCGGCTTTTTGCTGAGACTTAGTGTACAGGTCCTTAATGGGAACGCCGGGGTAGAAATTGCCAGCTTTAAAAAGTAAACGTTATTATCAACTGTAGGCCTAGCACGAATATTTCCGTAAAAGTAAGTGTATTGTTAACGTAAGCCATTTGATCAGCGCCCCTAGCGGGCGTAAAACGAATCAAAATTTGGTAGGTACGAAGGGTTTGGTTACTATCGTATCGCCTTCGTAGCGCCGCGTAACGCTAACGTTAGACATTTTGTATGAAAACGCGAGTACGAATATTGCTTTGACGTAAACTCGAAGGCTGGCTATCGTAGTGTCATCTTAAACTTACGAAGGTTTACTCACTTGGAATTTGTTTAATATTTTGATAGTTGTAAAATTTGCTTCGTGCTACCACCTAGCGTCGCCCTGCGTAATAAACTCGATACGTTAACCGTACGATTTATTGAAATATTTGTGCTAGGCCTACTGAAAGAACAGATTAACGTAGCAGTGTTGGTAATGCATTTTGAACTCTACGTACAGTCCCAAGCGGGTCTGTTGACGCCGACTTGGTGCGCGCCGGCGTTGGAAGCGTACTGGTCGTACCATACATAGAGCACTTCGAGCCGGTTCTGATCGAAGCACGAGTGGTACAGGAGATGGAAATGGTTGTTGACGAAGAAGCCGACTCTGAAAACGATTTTTAGTAGAACTACAGAAGTTCGGGAGAAAGAGCATCGTTAAACATGTTAAAGTATTATATTGAATAAATTCAATGTGTGATAGAAGGTTTCGGACACATTCGTACAGCTTCACACATTTTACAAAATAATATATCTGAATATAAGTAGCAAAACAGCAGAACTGATGGTAAGTAGTCACAGGACCACATACCATCAGTTCTTTCATCAGTTTGTGCTCTTGTGACTACTTACCATCAGTTAAGTCAATATGGAACCCGTTATGTCAGTTCTGCTGTTTTGCTACTTATATTTAGATATATTATTTTGTTACCACCTATATACTCAAAGGTTACCACTGATAGTGTTTCAGATGGCCATAAGTATGGTTATCTGCAGCGCTATCAGTGGTACTGATGATACAGTATATTCATTCCGGTCTTCCCCAAGGTTCTGTTTTGGCGCCTATACTATTTTTTCTGCATATCAATGACATGTTTTACTTCATGCCACCAACTTAAGGCCGGCAATAAAATAAAGCGATGCTAGGTATACATATTCGCAACTCTGATGATTAAACCGCTGCTGTTATAGCAGGTTTCACTTGTGCTCTGAGCAGCGTGGTACGGGCGTACGCTGGAACAGTTCAGTGGCCCGACCGCACCATCGCCGCTTTTCAAGCGGCCGCCGCTGGCTACTCTTACGCCCGACGCAGTCTGTGGTAAAAACTTATTAGTTTCAAAATTTCAGGGAAATAACGATGTAACGAATAACGACTGATGCGCTGTTTTAATTAATTTTAAAGTTACAAAATGTATAAATAGGTACCTACTTAATTAATTGGAATAGTGTAGAGGCAGTCACTAATGGGCTTTTAATAACTTCAAGTGAAAGCTCTAGGCGCTCAGTTTAAAATAATCAATCACCATTATTTTTATAATAACTAATCATTTTTCATTTTTTTAATACCACCTGAGAGTATTACTAGGTGGTAGGAGTTTTCTGCAACGTACGTCTAGGTAGGTACCGCCGCTTTGCCAGTAATTCTGCCGCCAAGCAGTAGTGTGCAAGCACTATTGTGTTCCGGTTTGAAGGATTGTAGCTAGTAAAATTACTAGGCTAATGAAATTTTATGTGTAATCTCACAGTAGAAATCTTATTAATAGTCTGTGTGATGTCTTAGGACAACGTGCGCAGTGCGGTGTCATGCGAAACGTTAATTTAGTGTTTCGAGTGACACTGCAATCTGTTATAGTAGGCCGTGACGCTTAACACCAGGCGAATGATATAGCCATGTGGCATGTAGCTTGCCACGTCATTCGTTTACATTTAAAAAATCAAGCTCAACCATAAACCATATGTATAGGCACCAACGTAGGTATATTTCTATAATTTTTATCCTTAAGGAAATCGTTATCCAGCCAAGCATCCGTTTTGCTAATAATATGATTAAACTGTTTGTTACCTATACAATATATCCATTACGTTTTTCTTATAGTAGGTAAACTTGTTATAAATAGGTTTTTTACAACGGGTAGGTAACTCAGGTAAGAATGATCTTACCTGAGTTACCTACCCGTTGTAGTAGGTATAATCATGAGATTATACCTACTACCTAATGAACTAGTAGCTTTCGATCTCACCAGGGAATGCTAAGGAACACATGAATTGACTGAAGTAAACATCCGCATGTTTCACACATCAACAGCCGAAAACATCCACTGCTGAGCATATTAGGCATCCCCCATTGCATAATACGACACTTTCGACCGCAATTATGCCAGACTTTGTCATCCTCTTTGCCTTTTCCCATTTGTTATTGGGGTGGCCCCCAATCTAACGTTAAGAATTACACGAGCGACTGCCAGCTGACCTCGCAACCCATAAGGAACCAGTAACAGGGATGGTTAGTTCAGGCATCTGACTACTCGTAACGATTGCCGTAGATGTTCTTAGGGTCAATTCAGACAGAGCAGCAAAATGCTCGAGCACTTTGTTATTATATTATTCGAATTGGACAAAGCTAAAATAGTATGCAACATTAAATAGGTAAGATTTTAATGTTGCATACTATTTTCAACATAAAATAAGGTTAATATTCCAATAGCATTTAAAAAGTGCTCGAGCATTTTGCTGCTCTGTCTGAATTGACCCTAAGGACCGACGGCTTAACGTGCTCTCCGAGGCACGGAGCGATGGCATCGAAAACTGCACATAACTTACTAGATTAGTCATTGGTGCAGGGCCGAGGATCGAACCCGGTGCCGTAAGATTGTGAAGCGCACGTGCTACCGCTCGGCCACCATCGCTCCCCAGATATGCCAGACTTTATTATTGTAGTAAATGTGAATATGAGGATAATTTGTGGGGAAATAAGCTAAGTAACTATAATCGTTACCTAACTATCGGTAGGTATAGGTACATGAAGAAGCCATAAACTAATAATAATAATAAAGCGGCGAACGGCCTTATAGCGAAGAGCCTCGACCAACACCTCGAGAGGCTCTCGCTAGACGGTTGGATCAAGGGTCAGATTCAGAAGGCAGTACTCCTTGACACGGCACGTATTGTCAGGAGGTTCCGCACTCTGCAGCCCTAACCACCGGTAGCTTGGGTCCTCCCCCGCTGCCGGCGGCACTCTAGGTTTAGGTTTTTTATAATATTTTTGTAAATTCCTTTTTATAGAGATATTGTAAAAAACTTAGGCTTAAGAATTGTAAATAAATGAGTGAATAATAAAGCTAATGATATATCAATAAACTATTCGTACGTACCATGAAATAAAAATTAAAGACAACCGCAAAAACTAGGACAATTCTTTTATGAAAATCCATCTTCAGCGACGAGTTAGTACCGTATAACATTAACTAATAATGAAACTAAGAACGACAATATTAAGTTAGGATAGATACCGGCGGTCGGTCGGTATAGGTTAATGCGCTTTCAACTTAAATCCTCTAGCCCAGTCTCTCAGGAGACTATCCAGTCGCAACGCGGAAAAAGAACTGCGAAACGTAAAATAAAAGCCGTCTAAACTTTATTTAGTCTATCTAGATGAAACGCGAGGGTTATCGATTTATGCGCACAATTAGCTCTCGGACCCGCTCGGCTTAACCGTCAAATATCCAATAAAAACCATCCTATTTTGCAAAGGTAATTGCTAAAGACAACATAGGTACATGACTAATTCCAATAAAAATCCCTTAAATTTTTTTTTAATCAATCGAGGTTCGGTTTTTTGATCCATAGTTATTAAGGTAATGGTTAAAAAGTCTAGCAAATTTTGACCATTGGTTAGAATTTGTTATTTTTTAACCATTGGTTACCTTAACTACAGATCAAAAAACCCGCCCTCGATTGATTTCAAGTATAAAAAGGATCTTTTTGGAATTAGTTAAATAGGTACTTATGTGTTCTTTAGCAATTAGCTATCTCTGCAAAATCGATGGTGTCATTAGGTAATGAGATAATTTGAAGAATAAAAACTAGCAGTCGTAAGCTATAAACTATAATATGCGGCACTTAACTTACAAGGAGTTGTACCTTCCATCATCAGCTCATCTGAATAACTCAAAGGAACGGTCTATATGAGCCTATAATATTTAAAGAATTATACATACCTTCTAATAGTAGAGTTATATTTTCCATCATCAGCTCAGCAACATGAAATAATGAGTATACCAGACGCAAATACTTGAATAGTTTTAGAATATAAAAAAAAAAATATATATATATTATGCGTTCCAATAAAATTTAAGAGTTGTCCTCGATTTTCCTGGGATCCCATCATCAAATCCTGAGTTGATGCCAATGGGATCCCCTGGGAAGTATACCCTTTTAAACAAAAAAATATCTTCGTCTCCATTCTTTCATCGGACTACAACAAGGCGCACAGAAACTCGGCATCCTTATATCGTTAATATTCCTACAGCCCGCACTAAGCGTTTCGCGTCAAACTTTATAGTGTGCATACAGCAAATGACTGGAATACCTACTTTGCCGTCGTCCCTGTTTCCAGCTAACTATAACCTGGTTGTCTTCAAGTCAAGAGTGAACGTGAGGTATCTTCTAGGCAAGCATGCACCACCGTAGGCCGCGTCATCACTTACCATCAGGTGAGACAGTGGTCAAATGCTATGCCTATAAATTATAAAAAAAATCGGGGAACATACCTACTTACCTACATAACAAAGGATTACGACCATTGTCTATAACTCCAGTTGACCAATGATATAACTTCTCCTCATACGAAAATTAGTGGTGTATTTCAACCACGAATTTCTAATAAATCACGGGAACCCGTTGATGTCTTTTGTGCCACCCTGCTCTGTTCTTTGTAATTTCGTATGACTGTCTCGTTTTGTTACCTCGTCCCCTGCCCGCGCAGGTGAGTCGTGTTTGTACGAGAAATTATGTTCACGAGCTATCAACGGGCATTAAAATATTTGATTACGATGAATTGAGAACGTTCTCCTTTTTTTAATTCGGTTAAAAAGTACATTAATCACCAGTACTTTAATACTGTTATTAGTTCCTTCCGCAGAGATCTCTGAAACCCATGGTTTGTTCATGGTCAACTGACAACGTAGGATAAGGCTAATTGCCTGATGAACATGATGGCCAACACATCTACCTCTACCGAATACACGGGCAGAATACGTCATACTACTACTGAGATATTTCCAATTTCTATCTGTAGGTACTCCCTCATTATCCCCACATCATCTGATTCTTGCCTTTGATCTTATTTAACCGAGGCGGACTACGGCTTCATTTTTTTGCTGTTTTCTAGAACTGGGCCCTAATTCTGTATGAAAATAAGCACGAAATAAAAAAAAATCATGAGAATAAAAAAGTTTAATTATTAAAAGTTGTAGAATAAAATTTTGTTTTTTTTTTAGTGATTATGAGTTGTTTTTGTGAGTTATGCCTAAAAGGTTTTTGGTCAATAAATAAATATGAACCCTCTGTATTTCACAATAATGGGACTCAGGGTATCAAAACCCACCCCACCTTTAGTAATTTTTCTAAACTACAAAGTGGGAACTACCCCTTTTGTAAGAAATACCAAACATTTTGAAAGTCAATACATAGTATCACACTTCATCACATCACACTAATATTATAAAGGCGAATGTTTGTGCGTATGTGTGCATGTTTGTTACTCTTTCACGCTCTAACAGCTGGACGGATTTGGTGAAATTTGGTATGGAAGTAGCTTATACCCTAGATTAAAACAGGCTACTTTTTATACCAAAAACGGGAACGGTTCTTGTAGGAACGCGGGTGGAAACGCGGGGCGCTGCTAGTAATATCATGAATGTACAAAACAACGAGGGTAAATAAAGTCATGGTCAAAGTCAAATAAATTTATGAAAATATCGTAAAATAATTTTTATTAGAATAGTAATACCTACGTTACAATCGGCTGCGGCAGATGAGCGTCCGCGGCGCGTAGTGACCTAGTTATCTTGTCTCTCTGAAGAATGGTACTTAAACTTGTTGTTGCAATAGTAGATGAACCTGTGTTAATTTTGCTAATTCAGCACTAGCTTGTTCTTCTTTTCGTGTGATGTAATAAGAAATATACAGGGATGACAGCAGTGCCAGTATCTGAAAGAAAAAATATGTAATGATTTATTACCTAGGTATTGTGTGTACCTACACATTTAGTTAGGTTAGCCTAGGTACTACATCAGACAAGGCTTAATGGTCTAGTGGTATAACAGGCCACTGCGGCAGTCGAGCTACCGAGTTCAAACCTCGTATGGGAAGTTTCTTTTGGCGGCGCGATAGTGAATGCTAACGCGACCCTATCTCGCCCCATCCCGGCGGTGGACGCATCACGGAGGGGTTCTAGTGGGTTCGAGTCCCACATACCCCCTGCCATCACCCCCGTGATGGCAGCGAAAGGCGAAAGCATTACCCCCCCTCAAAAAAAAAGAAAGGTACTACATCAGACCGAATGCTCATGATCATCACATTTTGGTCAAAACAATGTCAATTTGTACGTTGAGCTGGCACTATTGTAATCTACGTACCATCCGTAATGCTAAAAATTGAATTTTGTAGGTATACTTATTGATAGTTAAATGTCTAATCGAAGTCCGTAAACGTACCTACGTACAGTAGTCCCAACGTGATGCACGTTTCAAAGGATATACAGATAGACAGACTAAAATATGTTTTTCAACACATTTGCTCAAAAAATGCATTTACAAAGCCTGTATAGTGTATACATTGTTCGAAAGTTAAACATAACGCACCATACAACGGAGCGTGCGGTAAAATAGGTACTCTCACCTAAGTACCTATTTTACCGCATCCTCCGTTGTATAGCGTTATTAGCGCCGTGTGTAACCTTTACGGTTTTTTTTTTAATTTCAATAAAAAATATATAAGAATTTCACCAAGGAGTTTCACAGTACGAGAATGAATAAGCTGAATGATCGAAACTCCTTGGAAGCGTTTTTGCTCAATACGTTTGTCTCAATTTAATAGTAAAGAGAAAATGAAACTAGAGATGTAGTTCTAATTTTCACCACACGCACGTGGCACCATTTGTATTGTAAAAAATGCGCGCCATTTTAGCCCATTTTCATATTAGATTAGGAACATCAAAGAATGTTTGTTGCGATTTTCCCACCAATAAAAAAAGTTTGCTTCATTACCAAATAATAATAATAATAATAATTAATAATTATAATTTTTTCAATTCGTGGCTCAGTAAGCCCCTAAATAAATAAATAAATAAAAGTGATGGTTTTTGTTAATGTGTTTACTAATATAGCTATAAGTTTTATGTTACTAACTCTATGGGTGAACAACCTGAAATAAAAGTTTTATTTTTATTTATTTTTTTATTACCTATTGTAAAGTTTTCTCGCAAATGTGTTGAAAAACGTTGTATGATACACGCGCGGAAATTGGTTTCAACAAACTCGTGACTATGGTAAGCCCTTGACTCCGTCTCGGGCTTACATTTGTCTACTCGTTTGTAAAAACCAACTTACCGCCCTAATATCATAAATAACTATTATTTCTACCTATAATAAAGAACTTCAATGTACAGATTTAGCCCAGTTAGATTTACCACAAAATTGTCTATTTTGTGATTATACTTAGTAGGAGTATAGAGTACTATAGGAGTATAAAATAGTACCTACCTATTTTTAAGACAGAGCATAGTCTAGAAGTCGAAAAGTCTAGAATCGCAGTAAGAAAATTGAAAAATCTGTGCTTACCTACTTATAATAAAACTGTAACAGGTCCAATTCTGTACATTGAAGATATTTTGAAAATTTTTTTTGGAGGGCTTCCTATTATCGGTGCCAAAACCATATTTTTTTCATTTTTAACTGTCTGTCTGTCTGTGTCTTGGCTGATCATCACACCGAAACTACTAAATGGATTCAAATGAAACTAAGCATGACTTGAGTTCATATTACGAGGCAGGCTATAGGATAGGGGCCATCCATAAATTACGTGAGGTGTCTAAGGGGGGGGGGGGGGGGTGGTCAACGTGATTTTTAGGTTTAGGTACCTACCCTGCAGCACACCCACAATATAACCTACTCAAAGAAACTTAGGTACCTGTGAAACTTACCTGTATTATTAATTCTGGAATGGGTCTTATTTCTGTCATGTTCATGAAGTCAAGGGCTGATGAAGTAAATAAAGAAACTTTAAGTTCATTATTGTCTATGAGGTTGTTAATATTCCAACAAATAAATATAAGCATGGTGACCGCATACTGAAAAAGACAGACATGTAATTAAACATACCTACTTTCTAATATTTATGCCTAACTAATGTAGGTAACAGGTACCTAGGTAAGTACTTAATTACCTATCTATAGGTAAGGTCTAGCATACAGGTCACTCACTACCGCCTATGGTGGGCGTTTTGGTGAAGGATGTTTGGAGTAATCCTAACTTCTGAATCCTATAGCTTCATCATCATCGGCCTGAAGACGTCCTCTGCTGAACATAGGAGTCCCCCATAAAACGCATAAAACGCCCCCACTTTGAGCGGCTGCTTGCAGTAGCTTTAAGGCCACGTAAAAGATTCCGACTGACTTGATGAACTTATGAGAATTCCTTGTAGAATTACGGAACCCAAAAATGACAAATTTTGCACAAATGACAATTTCTAAGTGCATGACCTTCGTAGTAACTTAATGTAAACTAGACACATACCAACCGAAGCGCACACTGTCCCTTATTCATAGCGCCACAGCACCCACAGCACGCAACGCTGGTCATTATGCAGCCAGGGATAATAAACGCCATTGCTAGTTGCATTACTAAATCGTCCGCACCAAAAAATCTTACTATTATATTTTCTCTCAACCTCAAAGCATCGTTTCTTAGGGCAAGCCCTCTTACTACTGTTACTATGCCTGCAAGCTGTAACAAAAACGGAGATGGTCAGCCAGGTGAGCCAGGGTTTCTGTTCCGGCCATGCTTAAGCTTCAGCCACACCAGCGCGTCAAGTGGCGTCAGTGAAGCGTCAAAATCGGCCATTCTGTAGGTACCCTTCGCCATCCGCATTCGTAGGCTTGCGATGGGCACCCTGCCTGACGCTTCGCAGACGCGCCGGTGGGGCTGAAGCTTTAGCGTGGTTCCGTAGAATCACACACACACCACACAAAACAACCGATTTCAATCGCGTTAATTACATGCTGAGAACATACTTGGACGATATTATAATAAGTACATACTTTTTCTAGTTATTTTGATTTGAAAATAAAACTACTGCACCAATTTTGATGAATTTTCTAAAGGATTAAGTTACATTCTATTTTATATTTTTAATAATCCATGGTTTATAAATGACGGAGATATGAAAACTGCACTTTATTGGAGTGTTACGATTTAGTTAGAGTAGCTTTTCGGAGCGCTGAGTCTTCTATTTCTTAGTAGTTTTTCGTGAAGCTTAGACATTTAATAAAAAAGAGTTTTTGAAATTTCACCCTTAAGAAGGTGAAATGAGGGTGGAATTTTCTATGAAGTTTTTTGTTCTCTGGGCAGATTGACGCGAAACTTAATATACATACTCTTCTATTAAAATTATAGGATACCTACGTGTAGCATAGTTTTTATAAAATCATCCCCCAACAGAGTCAAATAGGGATTTGAAAATATGCATGCGCATGGCGTAAATGCTTAACGAATTGAGTTGCATGTAAGTAAAAAAAGAGGCTGTAATAAATGAAATATTTTCCATCCCGAAAAACAAATGGTTCCTGTGGGATTGCATTATCACTCAACTTCATAATACTTTTATTCAACTAATTTGGACGACTCCCATCCCTATCCCTCCCTTCCCTAACCTCCCTACATATAATAAATGTGAAGTTCTGGTATGCTTTGGAAAACACTCATAATTATAACCAATGTAATTTATCCCATAGGTTCTATTGTTCAAAAAATATCGCTTGCGCGATGCAGGCCCGCGGCTTTTTGCCCTTTTTCCATACATTATGAAATTTTATTTGTATCAGCGCCATCTAGGAACAGTGATGTGTCGTTGTTTGTTTGTTATGACTGAACGCCGTAAATACTGAACTGATTTTCATGCAGGTTTCACTAATATGCTTAGAAATAACCGGCGTTTAAAATAGGATATATTAAAATTGAAATTTTATAATTTTTTTGGTCATAATTATTAAGTTTTCATTACGAAAGGAAACTGAATTATAAACAACATGGCCGCTTCATGGTGAGATGGTGAGGTTATTTTTGGCCACTGACGGTAACTTTATGTCACCTATCTGGTGCCTACGGTGCCTAGCTGTTTATCTGGAGGCACAGATTAAAGAAAAAAATCTCTGTGTAGGATATGACCAAAGAGTAATCATAACCGCTACTCTAAGAGGTAGGTAGGTACAATAAGTAATTGAGAACTTAACCTTCTTTGCTACCTATCTATTTTATAGTTTTTCTATTTATGCCTTTACAGTATGACTTGTATGGCGTTTTAGGAGTAAATAGATACGTACCAAAAGATAACATATTAATGCTTACATAATTTAAATTTTTATTAAATCTTTCGAATTAAAAGGTTTTGCTTGTGGATTTAAAAATAAAGTAATTTTTTCATTCTTATGAAATGCAGGTAGGAAATATACTATGCAGAACAAAGACTACACTGACACACGTAACCTATTCAGAAGCATGAGACTGCACAGCATAAGATGTGGCTGCTTCCAAATACCGGAGGCTGTCGCGCGTAAACGTTACTGCTGCGAAAGTAGGTACCATAAAGTTACCATATGTCTGGACAAACCTAACCTAGACTTAAGGCATATTTTTACCGAATGTAAGTTGCGGTGGTGCGTGGCAGCCATCGGTGGTTGTGGACGGTGGCCGGTCTGCATCGGGGCTAAGTACCTATAACTATTACTATAGGTAATGTAGTCCACGCGTGGCAACGCCGCGGGCAGCAGCTAGTACTATATAAGTTTGAATTGGGGTATTATCCCGAAAGGGGGAGACTGGGACCATGATACACAAGTTGTGAGAGCCTTACTTGAAACTACGTGTTTCCAAACCTCCATACTAAAAAATAAAGCCACTCACAAAATTGCACGTGACTATTGTACTATGGGCACCAGATAACTGATAGAATACTTAGATACTTTTTGTTTGTAAATACATACATAGAATACAATAACACCCAGACACAGAACAAACATCGATGTTCATTACACAAATGTTTGTCCCAGGTGGGAATCGAACCCACAACCAATAAGAAGGCAGAGCCGTTAATATACTTTTACCAACTCACTGTCGCTCGCTCACTTCGTTCTTAGCCCCCCATACACGTTCAATTTTATTGATCAATCTATGTGATTGATCAACGACACACACGACAGACGAGGACGAATGAGGGACGAGGTTTGTGACGACAGGAAATTACCTACCGATTGAATTTTGAAGGCCCACACAATACGCCAAGTTTCCTATTATGCCGCTCATAAAATTGTTTTAAAATACTAACTCGATAGACGCTGTCGGGCGAGATTAGATTACAAAGTTCAAAAAGTCAACGAAGAGTTCTATGTACTGCGTGTAACATAGAAGTCTTTGTATTTCAATAGAGGATAATTTGATAATATAACATGACCACAAAATTACGTACGAAACTTTGTACGAATGTTCAAGGTAGTAAGGTAGGCATAGTACCTATTCATGTAAGAGGTAAGTAGGTGTTAGATCAATGCAATTAAAATGCAAGATCTGTAATGTGGGTGTGACCGTAGACACACATTATGTATGTGTTCACTAAATATGTAAGTATACCTATAGGTCTGGAAGCAAGCGTAAATCATAAAACCAAGAGTTTTACAAAGAGATGCTTAGTATATATAAATAGGTAAACGAACGTGTTTTATTTGTTGGTATGGTTTTTACTCCCAAAACGGCTGCACCGATTCGAATGAAATTTTGCACACAGATTGCTAATACTAGCTAGATGAAAATATGTTACTTTTCATCCCATCTATTCGAAAAGAGGCGAAGGGTTTCTAGGCGCACTCATTGATTTAAAAATATCATTGGGCGCACTAATAACAGTGACAAAATGATTTTTTTCTTAGAGGGGATTAAAAAGCAGAGTGTACCAAACGGTATCAAAATTTATTGGTTATTTAGCCTAGAGTGACGACGGGTATATTCCCAGTAACCCCCGGGTGGCAATCGGGAATAAAATTCCCAGTTGCCGGGTGCCGACTGGGATGCTAATGCCCCCACTTCATATCGCTATTAAGTACATAGGTACCTATATTATATACCTATGTACTTACTGAATTTATTAGGCTACATAAAAAGGGCAATGTGCCTTTATTCTTTAAACTAACTACTACAATAATAAAAAGTACAACAACTTTTTTATTATTATTTATAGGCATAGCATTTGACCACTGTCTCACCTGATGGTAAGTGATGACGCGGCCTACGATGGCGCCTGCTTGCCTAGAAGATACCTGTTCACTCTTCTGTGAACTAAACTACTAATTTTACCAATGTCATTCTGGAGAAGTTCAATAAAACTTACCTACACTTACCTAAGTGTACCTATATGAAAATATTGACATAAGTACGTAGGTACTTACTTTTACCCATTAAACATAAAAAAATATAATATGTGCTCACCATCAATAAAGAGCTTAACAGAATCACATAAAATCGAGCTATTTCTTTTAGGAAAATATATGATAATAAATATATATTATTTAATTAATAATAACAAATATACTTATAATATTAAATTAATAATAATATGTATTGTGCTCACCATCAATAAAGAGCTTAAGAGAATCAGATAACATTGAGCTATTCCTTTCAGGAAGGACCTCATTTTTAATGTAACAAAAATGAGTTAATATGTTAGTTTCACTTTAAGCAAGCTCTAGCCGGCAGGCGGTAAATAAATGTGTTATTACATTCTAGAGATGCGCCGAATATTCGGTAATCATTCGTATGCGGCATAGTTTATTCACGTTAGGTACTCGGCCAAAGCGACGAATAATAACCGAATATTTTATCAAGCACTTTTTTTTCTTAATGATAACACGATTACTCGACGATAGAACACTCTTGATTTATAATAAAGACAATTAGATATAATAAAAGTATGGTAAGTCACATTATCTGAAATGATGCTTTTATGTAACATTTTTATTTGTAAGAAAGTTTTAATAAACGATTTTATGAGTTTCGATAGTGAACCGAAATGTTCTGAAATTTTGTACAAAAATTTTCATTTTATTTTAATTCGAGATTTTAAGAAAACTTACAGCTAGGTACAGGTATACAGAAATGAAAATATGAAGAAGGCCAATTACAAGTTTCAATGCAATTAAAATCAAGTATTTCAATTGCAGTGAAGCTCTTGTTGAATTTTTATGTGACTGAATGTACGTCAAAGTTCGCGTAAAGTGAACCGAATAGATCGGCCTAATACCTATTCGGTTTGGTAAGCGCTGTACCGAATAATATTCGTTATTTGGCTTGGTTTAAAATCCATGTTCGGCGCATCTCTAATAGGTCGGCACCTGCTATAAAAACTGCGAGATGATAAAACCGTCCGTTCCATGAGTAGGTAGGTATGGTCTCGAGGCTGTTTAATTTTGACAGCTATTAATCACATATTTAGCCGCATAAATAAGAATTTTGCTAATCAGCTGATAAGACGATGATTAAAAAATAATCACCGTTTATGAATAAGGCCCACCCATACCTAATAGGTGCCTAATAGATTACGAACGTAACATAATTCAGTAATCTGTGGTATAGGCCTAATAGGGTATGACGATGACTACAGTACTTACCCCCATGCAAGCACGTTTATTACAGCTAGCGTTACATACTCTTTGATTACATCAGTCGATCATAGAAGTTATTGTAAGTTGTATTATTATAGGGTCGCATTTAGCGTAGCAAAAATATGGCGCTTACGTTGCGTTGCGCGTCGATGTTTCCATTTTGAGGTACAAATAAAATAATAAAAAAAAATAAAAATGAAAATAAGTAAGTATCACATTAGAAAAAATACATTTCGTCACAGTTGCTCGTGAAGTGGCTCTTATCCCACCGCTTTTAGGATCATAATCCAGGAAATTTCCAACGCGTGTTTTTTAGGGTTCCGTACCTAAAGGGTAAAACGGACCCTATTACTAAGGCTCCGCTGTCTGTCTGTCCGTCTGTCACCAGGCTGTATCTCATGAACCGTGATAGACAGTTGAAATTATCACAGATGATGTATTTCTGGTGCCACTATAACAACAAATACTAAAAAACAGAATAAATTAAATATTTAAGGGGCTCTCCCATACAACAAACGTGATATTTTTGCTCGTTTTTACAGAAAAACAGACAGGTGACACAGAATGGTGCGGAACCCTTCGTGCGCGAGTCCGACTCGCACTTGGCCGGTTATTACTTTACATTACCGCACTTGTGTTTTATGATGATAACCCGATTTAGTTTAGTTTCAACCAATTCCAGAGGTTTCTTTAGATTTAGTTTATCTTGCTGCGAGTTATATGTGTATATGTATAGAACAAGAATTTTTTATTAACCGGGATTATACAGTAATTTCTAAATGACTACCCTCGGACATTTTGACCTTTGGTTACCTTATACTGGGTGGCGCAAAAGTAAAGACCCTATTTGGTTCAGCTATAACATTTTTTCTAAATTAGAAAACTAGATTTAGGTTTTTTTAAATGTATATTTGTGCCATTAAATTTCGTACCATTAGGATTTAAAGATGATGTCTTTTAAATGGTGACCTCCAGAGTTGATACACATTTGAGCCCTATTTATGACATTTTGCAAGATGATTTTCCTTCAAAATTGGTTATGAGTGACGAAGCGCATTTCCATCTCTCAGGGCATGTCAATAAGCAGAATACTCGGTTCTGGGGCACTGATAATCCGCGCATTATTCAAGAAACACCTCTACACCCACTAAAAGTTACTGTATGGTGTGGCATCTGTGTTGACAGAGTGATCGGACCCTATTTTTTCGAAGACGCTGGAGGCAATGCGATAACTGTCACTGGAGAACGCTACAGAACCATGTTACGTGAGTTTTTGATACCCAGTTTGGACGAATTGGGGCTGGAGCACATCTGGTTTCAACAAGACGGCGCTACGGCACACACAGCGCGCGACACTATGGACTTAGTGAGGGACGCTTTTCCAAGCCGAGTTATCTCTCGTTTTGGCGATTTGCCTTGGCCTGCAAGATCACCCGATCTGACCAGTCCAGACTTCTTTCTTTGGGGTTTTTTGAAATCTCGGGTGTATGTGAACAAGCCACAGACTCTCGCAGCTCTAAAAGAAAACATTCGTCAAGAAATAACGAACATATCGCAGGAAGTGTTACGGCAAGTTATGCAAAATGTCATAAATAGGGCTCAAATGTGTATCAACTCTGGAGGTCACCATTTAAAAGACATCATCTTTAAATCCTAATGGTACGAAATTTAATGGCACAAATATACATTTAAAAAAACCTAAATCTAGTTTTCTAATTTAGAAAAAATGTTATAGCTGAACCAAATAGGGTCTTTACTTTTGCGCCACCCAGAACAACGGATCAAAAACCCACACATAGGGGTTGAAATTCGTATAGTTAAAGTTTGTCTGACCGCTGGGCTTTTTTTTTTTCTTTTTTTTATGTAAATGACGTGACGAGCTAGTCGTGGATGGGTTAAACCACAGTGATGAACCTACATATATAAATTAAGTTTCGACAGCATGATTATGCTGTCGAAACTTAATTTATATATGAATGTATTGACGATTGTCTATTTCCGCCACCCACCCGTCGCATTTTCAGAAAGAGGCAGCCCCCAGTATTAAGTTTCTTTCAGACCGCATTTTTTGTATCAGTACCTATTATATGTATAACTGTTGGTCACATAACATTAGTTAGAACTAATAAAACTAATATAAATAATGGGTAGACTATTCTCCAATAGATGCCTTAGTTTGAGTATGCATAGTACCGTATCCCTATTTACTTTGTGGAGTGAATGTGAAGCTAGGCGCGAATCTGAATTGAGGATTTAACCTTCTTGCACGAGTCGGTATTATTTTGTGGTTTAGCTTAAAGTATAATTATGCACCGTTAGAGTACTCTGATGAACGTTAGGTGTCGCAGTCAAAGATATTGTGCATCCCACAGGGTTGTTTGTAATTTGTTAAGTGTATATATCCATTCCATTGGTTCGTGGCGACCACGAACTGAACCGACGATCTGGTGAAAACAGTGGACGTCTTCAGGCTGTTGTTGATGATGATTCTATTCATCCTTTCCACGCTTCCCGCTTCTCATGACCAGGGAAAGGGCGCAAAACTAATTAACCTGAGCGAAGCCAGGGCGGCTCAGCTAGTTAGAACATAAAGAGATTAATTACAACTCATTTGTACCTAGCGGTTATAAATTCTCTTTGGTACCTTCGATCTAATAATATCACAGAATAAGTCATAGTAAGTGCAAGATAATAGTTTTAAAATAATACTACTCCAATCCTAGAGACGTAATTTGCGCGTGAACAGGGTGACGGGCGGTGCAGGGGCAGCCGCGCGCCTCGGCCTCCCCTTGCGCACTCGACCTCGGCACAGCGCAGGCGCGCGCATTCTGTCTGACGCCCAGTGTTGCCACCTTAGTGGTTTTACCACTAGAACTGGTGGTTTCGACCCTTCGTTTAGTGGCGAAAAATTGCGTTTAGTGGCTGGTGGTTTTTTCTAGTGGTGGTGGTGTGGTGTTTTGTGTGTTTTATGTAGTAGTTCTAATCAAACAAAGAAATCGATACTAAGAATCGTATCAATCGGAAACCAACGCTGACGAAATTACAGACAAAAATTATTCATTAGCCGTTGTTTTTTTTAAATTAGGTATTAACTTTCGCTATTCAAATTATTGAAATCGCATGAAGTCAAACCCAAGGATTTCTCAACAAACATGTACCTACTTACCACTACTACTATCTATACTTACAATAAAACTGTAACAGGTCCAATTCTGTACATTGAAGATATTTTGCAAATTTTTTTGGAGGGTTCCCAAGTTCATATTACGAGGTAGGCTATAGAATACTTTTAACATTGAAATCCAGCACGGTTCCCTCGGGAGAGAAAATGAGGATGATAATTATTAATTATGTACTTAGTTGTAATTCTTTAACGCGTGGACCGATTTTTTTTGTTAGATAGGGGTACATTAAATATTGTTCCGTAAATATTTCGAGGTTCTCGATTGTGTGGTTCTAAAATTACAGACATGCAACCTTCAGTATTAGGTCCAAAGCCACTCCTATCCACCTCCTGTACTATGGGAAAGAGAGAAGGGATGAAGGTGAAGGCGCCGTTTCATCTATTCATCCTATTCCCTTATCTTTTTCCTTATCTCTTTCTTTACACTGAGATAAGGCGTTAGACTAATTAACCCGTGCGAAGCCGGGGTGGGTCAGCTAGTTGGTAATATGGCGGTGGAATTCCATGGCATTAGTTTTTGTCAAATAATGTAGTTTTAGTTTGAACAGAGTAGCTCAAATTACTTAATCATAGAGCCGCATTTAGCGCAACATAGTGTGAAAATGGCTTAGTTAAAAAATGGAAAGATGGATTAGAAAATGGCAAAGTTGTTTTTGTGAATACGGTTGATCATCTAAGCTCAAAGGCTCTAATGTAGGTAAGCGTAAGTTTCGATTTTGATAAAAATTACGGGAAAGGAATAAGTTGTTTCAAACACTGTAATATTTCTGACCAGTGACAGATTCAGGGGGCTTGTGGTCAAGCTCACCACAGAAGCATTTGAGTTCTTCCTAAATTTATTTTGCCAAATTCTGTCTGGGTGTGATTGAAAAATTTTTCGCGCTCGCTCCGCTCGCGCTTTACAATTTCGTTGATCCTTATGTGCCTTGTGTTACAGTAGTGTTCATTTCTACATATACTATTTCTATGGCGCTGATTACCTAGGTGAATTTTCGCGCTCGCTGTGCTCGCACTGTCGTTTCAGAAACTTGGACCAACCAGGATTTTTATTTTATTTGGATAACCAGAATTTGGTTTGGGTTACTTATTTCTGAATCCGCGCCTGTCGTGTGGTCTACTGTTCGCAGAACTACTAGTTGCAGTTGGTTCAAGCATTTGACCACTGTCTCGCCTGATGTTGTTAAGCAATGACGTGTCCTACGATGGGGTACCTATACATGCCTGGAACTACAAGATACGTGGTCAGTGATCACTCGTAACTCACATTGATTTGTTGATTCTAATAATTTTATGCTTATTTACTGATTACAATTGCTTTTATACATTATTTTCTTTCGTAAAAACTGGTAAAAACTAATAAAAATTACTTTAGCGGAAAATTTAGCGAAATCAAACATAGGGTCGTTTTTGTTAGTGGTTTTCTGGTGGTTTTAGAAGTAGAATCTGGTGGAGAGCTAGTTAAACCGTTGGCAACACTGCTGACGCCACGCTCACCCGCTTGGATCGATGAGATACACGCGCAACCCCGCTTTTCAACCCAAATCAATACCGATTCCATCGATTTTCGCAGCCGCCGCCGCCGCACACAGTATTCGAGGGTCGCACGCGGTGGTTTCGCGTACTGCGATTATTTTTGACGCTGATTCATAGTTTGGATTTTGGACATCTTCTGTGTTTGGTGTTGTGGAACTATTACAAGGATGTCGAGGTTATACCAACAGCAACGGTTTCATTGATCGCCGGCCTTCAAAGGTAGGTTTCTATTTGTATCTCTAGGTGTTCAATGACCACAGTTCGGAATATATCTCCGGACTTTTAAAATAAACTAGTGAATTAAAAATAGATATGTCGGTAATTATTATATAGTTGGTTTGGTTATTATGCAAGACCACGGCCATAAGAAAAATTAATTATTGAAATTTTAGGTAGGTACATTTTTATATAGGCAAGTACCTTTACCTAGTTCTTTGTGTAATAAGTAATACATTTGGTTACAAATTACCTTCGAATAGGGTTGCCAAAAAAATCTTATACTTAAGTACCTACATCAGAAATATTTTGTACAAATTGGTCATCTTCACAAAATAGTGAGCACACGCAGCGCCTGGCTCGAAGCCAGCCAGCCACACCCCTGCAAGTGCTATTATGTATTAGGTAGGCGTGTACTGGGGTGAACTTATATTTATAATTGTTTAGGTATTCATTTTGTTAAACATTCAAGTCAAGATGTAGGTATCTATTAGTAGTAAGTTAAATACGTTTGGATAAACATTCTACGTCGTGGGATTGTCAAGCACTCAAATCAAAAATAAGCACAAACAAACACAACACAGATAAGTAGCCAAACCTATCTATAAAAAATATTTGTTACTGTTAGCAGTTTTAGCACAGTTTTTATTGTAACCTACTGTGGTTTTAGTTCCTCGTATCGTACTTAGTAAGTTTGAAATGCAAATCCTTCACTATAATTAATCATCTTAAAAAAAAAAAAAAAAATTTTTTTTTTAATGTGCAAATTGCCTTTATTACTCAAGCTAACTACTACAATAATAAAACCTAAACTAAACTAAACTAAGCTAAACTAAACTAAACTAGCTACACTACCTACTACAAAGAACACTTATGGACTGTATAATAGCCGCGATGGCCTATTGACAGTCCAAGTGCTCCAGCCCACTACCGGTAGGTAGCGTACCCAACATGCTGGCAGCATTGCCACGTTGAATTGCAATGCTGATGCGTTGGGCCAAATAAGTGCCAGCATTTTGGTCACGCGTCGCATCGACCAGGGGCTCTGATAGACTTTGGAAAACGCGATGAGCTCCCGGTCCCCACGGACCCAGCGTCTCAACACCAAACGGCTCAAATATGTAACCGCTACCGAGATTACTATATTTGCGCCGTTTTAGCTGCTCAGCAGAATTAGCCGCGGCGCCGGCCCTAACGTGTGTCTCGGGAAGGTGTGACGGCGCCATAGTATCGACGCAAGTAGCGTCCGACACTAAAGGCCGCCCCATCTTCCAGGGAACCAGAGTCATTCCGTCAGCTCTTTTACCATCGTCACGCATGAGACCATTCGGTTCGAGAATGGCTGCAACATTGGCGGTGGTAAAAGCCCGGCGAATGATGTCATTAAGACTAGCGTGGCGCGAAATTCGACCAGCGCTTATTGAACACGAGAGACCGTGATGACCGAGCTGGTCAACTGCAGTACCGCACTGGCAGTGATGGGCCACACAGCATCTTGAAATTAAATAAAAATGTGTCTTCAAATTCTTGATATCGCGTAGTTAAGCATAGGTGAAGTGATGTGATGTGGTAGGTAGTAGGTACCAGGGCAAGATGTAGCGTAAGCGGCGGCACAGCGGTTATTTTCTCTATGAATGTAGCCTCTAATGCCCAAACTTGAATGGACTGGTAGGTAACCATGGGCGTACCCAGGGAGGGGGGCAGGGGGGGGGCGGCTGCCCCCCCTGGATTCCGAATGCCAACCTATCGTTGACGCAAAAAGTTATAAAAATGGTAAAAAACAATATGTAATCAAGATGAAAAATTAAATTTTGATGGCCCTTTTGAGATGCACTGGGCGTGGGCACACTTACGTTGTTTATGTAGTCATAGTCAGCCAAGTCAGCAGCATTGCCTCTACTGGTAATATTTTTTATGGGTAACGTAAACTGCCAGGTTGTCCAAAGGGCGCAGATAAAAGTGATGATTTTTCGCGTTTTCTGAGTTTCGCGTGTGCTGAGGTAATTTTGATTATGAGAGTAGGATTTTTAGAGTAGGTAGTTGTAGGTAGAGTTGATAGTTTAGAGTAGGACTAAAATTACTTAAAAAAGTATTTGAATTAATTTAAGCAAATAAAATTAAAACGTGCTTCTTTTTTTACTTGAGTGATAGGTTATAAAATTGCTGAATTGTATTTTACTTAGCATTCCGTTTGTGCTTTACTGGTATTTGATTTATGATAGTTGGACACGGCCGAGTTAGAGTATTGGCTACATTACAACTTTAGCCACTTTTTGCTTAGTTCGTTCGAGGCTGCTTCAGAATATCCAGTGACATACGAGAAAAAAGCTTCAATGCAAGTATTGCGCTTTGATTGCACACGGGGAAATCAATTGCTCAAGTGGCCATACTATACTACCTATTTCCTGAAATATAAAATGTGGCAAATACAGAAAACATTTCGCGTTCGGTTCGCTCACGCTATTACTATTTATGCTTTGTTTTAGTACATGACTAGCATGCTTGAAGGTACGATGCATGTATATTTCGAAATATAAAATGTAGCAAATACAGAAAATTTGTCGCGCTCGCTTCGTTCGCGCTATTAATGTTTATACTTTGTTTTCATACATGACTAGTACGCTTGAACGTACGTTGCACGTATTTTCTGAAATATGAAATGTGGCAAATACAGAAAAATTTTGCGCGCTCGCTTTGCTCGCGCTATTAATATTTGTGCTTTGTTTTAGTCCATGACCAGCACGTTTGAACGTACGTTGCACGTATAATTCTCTAAAATATAAAATGAGGCAAATACATAAAATTTTGCGCGCTCGCTTCGCTCGCGCTTTTAATATTTATGCTTTATTTTAGTACATGACCAGCACGTTTGAACGTACGTTGCACGTATTTTCTAAAATATAAAATGAGGCAAATACATAAAAATTTGCGCGCTCGCTTCGCTCGCGCTATTCATATTTCTGTTTTGTTTTAGTACATGACCAGCACGTTTGAACGTACGTTGCGCGTATTTACTGATATATAAAATGTGGCAAATGCAGAAATTTTTTCATTTTTTTTTTAATTCTAGGGTTCCTTTGAGGTTATGACTTGGCTTTAGGTCTCTAAGTATTAAGTATTAAAAGCTGGGTACGCTCATGTAGGTAACTAATTTTAATTTTAGAACAAAATAGGTAATAAAACAATATAGGTAGGTAGGTACCTCAGAAGAGTTCGTCTCACGAAAGAAGTCCCGCGGCAATAAGTGGAACTAATTTTTACAGATCGGATGTGTGACCATTTGTAGCAAATTTTTGTAATTTTTTGGGATAATTATGGTGTAAACGTTTGAAATAAAAATATTTTCTATTATTTCCCATTGTAACGAATCAAAATCGATCAACTAAATTTAACACGATGAATTCCTTAAATAAGGTACTCCAGAATAGCATATATTTTAAATCTTGTATTATAGATGTCCAGCCTCATAAAGTTCATAAAATATTGTCTTAATTTAAACATAGCTTTAACTTCCACGAAACCATAAGTTAATATAAATAATCATTTAAGTACTACAACAGCCAAATATATAAATATATTGATAGGAGTCCGAATGTTCTCGAAAAATTAGAGCAGGAAGATACGACTAGGCTATGGGTTAGAGTAGGATAGGAAATGTACTCCCGTAATCAAAGCAAAGATAAAGGACGAGAGGGAGGCTGCGCGGGAGCAGGGATAGTTGGGGGATAGGCCGCGCCTGAAGGTGGTTGGTACTCTAACTTAAAATTATAAATGATTAAATTATCAATAAAAAGTAGGTCTCTTAAGAAAATGTGAGTGTGAGGTGAAAATTTACGCGAAGGAGTTGGTATGTTTTAATTATATATTTTATACAGGGATTTCGGAGATGCTGGCGGAATAATTCGCGTTATCTAATTAACTATAATGTGTCGTTCCCCACAGTAACGTACGAGATAATGAATGCAGAAATGTATGCGGCATAGTTTAAACAATGATCAGATATTAACTGTCATAAGTAGATATCAGTTATTAATCTCTTGTCAATCTGTTTTATATTCATAATATTATGTTATTATTTTATTACTATGTATTTCTCGAAACCAAATCCTCTACAATCCTTTTGAACCCGATGCGAAATAACATTGAGAGCCAGTGAGTAAATGTTCTTAGAATACGCAGTACGATTATGCATTCTGTGCCTATACGTGGATTTCAGTGCTTAGATTTAAAAGGCGCGATAATTTATAACAAGTTCGGATGCAGATTATATTTGTATTTTAGTTCGACGGCAACCCTCTATTCATATAATTAAGAACTGGAATATAAATGTAATTTTGCGGGTAAATTGAATAAACTCACAACAAACTCTTTTACTCATTAATAAACTTAATTCATGGTTTATCAATAGCTCGATATTACACCATTATACTCTGAAGGTATATTCGGGAGCGATTGATGGCGTTCGAAGGAGTTACTTTTGTTAGGCCTCACAACCCTAGCTTTTCGTGGCTCCAACGAAGTTTCGATGGTTCATGATTATCACCTCTGCAAGCACTTTTACTATACACGCAGGAAATACCTTTACGCACACTCTACAATGAATGGGTTCAGGAATGTTATGCAACGCCTATGTGTATCATTTCTTTACCTATTCCCTACGACACTACAATCAAACACCAGTCGAGTTAATGATAAATAGTTAAGTTGAGTTTCTCTTTTGGGGAAAGGCATGCCTGAAGGGGTAGTTGAGTATGAGAGAGATTTTGATAGAGTGAATGTGATTTATATTGCGGTAACCTCTTCGATCCTCCCATTCCCGTCACATCCTTTAATAGCAGCGTTTTACCTGAAATAAAACGCATATTAAAATACTTACCTTACTGGAACCTTATATTGAGAATAGCATTTCCGTTTCCGTCGATTTCCTGCCAGTTTTTCCGTACTTTTATACCTCGTTTCCTGTAAAGTGGCGCCACCTGGCGGATGCGCAGCATTTTTAGTTTACTTGGAAAAGTGCAGCGCCATATTGGATCATTGGCTCAATTTTCACCAGGCAGAAGTTAAGTGAAAGGTTCCAGTAAGGTAAGTATTTTAA
This sequence comes from Ennomos quercinarius, assembly GCA_910589525.2. NCBI lineage: Eukaryota > Metazoa > Arthropoda > Insecta > Lepidoptera > Geometridae > Ennomos > Ennomos quercinarius. The sequence goes on along the minus strand of OU342494.1, from coordinate 15,133,077 downwards.
TATGCGTTTTATTTCAGGTAAAACGCTGCTATTAAATAACTGTACCGTTACTGGAACCTTATATTGAGACGTGTTTGTTATCGCCTGGTGACGTCACTTTTAAAATAATTAAGTATTTAGATCCTTATTAAAATAACGCCAATGTGATGTGATGTGGCTTTTATGTGAAACACAGTAGATAAGTGTGGTTTTCTATTATGAACATTCAAATATAATTATATATTACATAACAAGAAGTGCAGTGAATAATATTCACACTAAGGCAATTTAGATTGTCAATTCAGCATTATGAATTGTGTTACAGATTGTAAATCATCGTATACTATGTTATTATCACTTCATGCCGGTAGACCTGATGAAATGTATTTAGCTGCTTGCTAATTGCCCTGCGCCAAAACTTGATTGAGAGAGACTTTGTCTAAATATTTTAATACTACTGCTGATGCTTTGAAGATGTGGTTTGATGCCAGCCTCTTCAAACAGAGTTTTATCTCAGCCAGATACTGCTGTGCGCGAGGTGGTTTTGCAATACCTTCCTCTGATGAAATAAAACCTGACGTTTTATATTTCGTGCTTTCTATCCAGAATCAAGCATTAAGATTTTTACTGTTTACATGGCTATCTAAAGTAAAAATATAAATATTATATATTCGACAGACTTCAACCTTACACAATGATTAAAATCTTCTCTCAACAATGCTTTGTCTGATATTTTCAGAACAAAGTAGTAATTGCAGTATGATGCGATGCCTGAAATCAATTGCTTTTGTCTAATAGGTACAACCATATAAATCAGCTGGCACTCCATCATCATAGTACCTCAAGGCTTTTGGATAAGCCTAAAAAAGAGCGTGAGAGCTTACTGACTGGATCTTTCGAGATACAATGCAAGGTGAAAACGATATGCCTACGACAGAATAAAAAATAGATCTAGCGTAATTACGGTTAATACTCTTTCAAAGCTGGCCTTCCCTGTCAAGGAGAGGGTGCAGGTCACGATCCACCACGCTGGCGAAGAGTGAGTTGGTATGTAAATTTCCGAGCTATGACATGCGGTTTTACGTAACAGACTTAAGGAAACCATAATTTTTTAGTTTAAGTTAGGAATCTACGGTTCCGTCACCTTGGGCCACCCCGTATTTTCAAATTTCGTGAGCTGAATGCTCCAACTGTTCATGATTCATAAGTCGTTCAAGATCAACCATGCTTCAAGTGCTCGGGCATTGAGATTTCCAAGTTTTCACATCTCTGTGGGCTTAAACATCACAATCACGTCATTTGACCGATGTTGGTGAGTCAGGTCAGGACTCGAAAAATGGTCATGGAAGCGCCCATGTGAGTAGATAGTTCTGTTTAACACTGATAAAGACACAAACTAGATAGCGATACTAACGTATTATATACTCACAGACCAGGTAGTGGATACTACGTATACTGATATGAGACGCAAAAATAGGGATTACCGGTTCTCACATTTCGTGTTAGAAAGTTTAACACAAGACGGGCTGTTCCGAACTCCCAACCATAGATAATACAATACTAGGACGCACTATACTTACCAGTACCTAGTCTGAATTAAACAAACCCTTTGTTTTTAATTTCATTATTTCTACACTGGCCAGTATTATTAGCAGGTGCCACTCTGGAGGATGGCGATGCAGCGATAGATGATCGGCATGACTTGCATTCAGCATGAAGTATATTCATGGACGTATCATGACATGAGTGTATTTGATGCTGATCTAATACTTGCAAAAGTTTATTTAGCATCTCTATAGTTCCATTATTGGGTGACCTGGCAGTTTTGTTGTCGCTTGTCGCATTTATTGGAGCCTGAACTGGCTCGAATTTACTGGGCCGGGGCAAGGCAATGATATCTTACCTGTAGGTATGTTGTACGCCCGCCAAAACTAACTAGAAGCTCACCACAAACTTCATAATAAACATACGTAGGTATGTATAGGTGGCTTCTAGTTAGTTTTTAAAGCAGTGTGGTTCGACTGTAACGTCTCTATATTTCCAACTCACTGGGGCAAGGGCGTTGCTCGCTTGCAGTTCATAGACCACTCAAATCGTTAAGAATATCTTTCGGTAGTTTTAAAGGTTCCTCAACGTTTATTTACGGTTAAACAAAACACGAGGTACCTACCACAACAGGCAATATTTATTTTTCTAAGTACCCGACTATTTATTACTATTTATTTATAGTAATATTTCTTTGCTGACAAGGATCAGCGCAATATTCTTACTATTCTGACGAACCGCAGTGTTCATATATTCATTTCAGAAAAAATATATATATAGTCGAGAGAAATAGCAAAACTACTATGTCCCATTTTTCTTGCCATAATTGAGCTACCCAATTGTAAGAATCAAAGTTCTTTTGGTGCTGTGCTCAGACACAATGGCAAGAAGGTCACCTCTTACAGTTCACAAGGTGCAAAAGGCCTGTCTGTATAAAACTGTATATTTTCAAAGGGATGCTCAACATAAACTTACTTTCACACCCAGTCCTGATTTGGTTGCAAGAAGTATGGAATACAATTCATGTATATCACGTGAAATGGTGCGGCCATTATATTAACGCTTTAAGGTTATAGGTAATTATAGCGGACGGACTGATCTACCCAACTTTGATATTTGAAAAAGAGAGGAGAGGCAACTAAAGAAGGTTATCTGCTACTTTTGGAATGCCCTTTATTTTTATAGATTTTATGAACAATTACAGACAGTTGTTCTGAGAAAATAAATTTATGTATGGATTAAATGCATATGTACGTGTATCAAAGAATTGTATTTGATGCTCTTTAATTTTAACTTCAAAATCATTCCTGCTAGGTGATCACGAAACTTCTATTACAATCTATAGAAACCCCAATTTGTTTGGATTTGACAGTTTCAATAAATGGTTTACGTGTATAATTACTAAGGAAGTTTTCCAAATTAGGAATTAAAATACTCTTGTTGCATTGCAATCAAAGTTCCATGATCACCTCATAGGTGTGCTCATTTCTGCACAATTCTGCTCATTTCATACCTTGGCTGATTTGGAAATGTTTGAGCTATTACTTCTCTCTGAAGGAGTGTCTGAGCATTTGTACGCTCTTTGCTACTTATACGAGAGGGCTGCGAGCCCCGGTTGTGAGCCTAGCTCAGTGCTAGTTACAATGGCTATTTGAGGATTGACCTCAGGGAGGGCAGTTCCTGTGATACAATCCTGCGAGGATAGATTATTGTAAGTTTGTTATGACAAATTTTGCTCATTGCATGTGATAACATCCCGTGAGGATGGCTATTCAATTTAAGACAAACTTTACTTTAATTCACAGTATGTGATAGCATCCTGCGAGGATGACTCATTGTAAGTTTTAAAAGACAGACTTTAATTCACAGTATGTGATAGCATCCTGCGAGGATGACTCATTCTAAGTTTTAAAAGACAACTTTAATTCATAGTATGTGATAGCATCCTGCGAGGATGACTCATTGTAAGTTTCAAAAGACAAACTTTAATTCACAGTATGTGATAGCATCCTGCGAGGATGGCTCATTGTAAGTTTTAAAAGACAAACTTTAACTCATAGTATGTGATAGCATCCTGCGAGGATGGCTCAGTGTAAGTTTGGAAAGCTAAACTTTGTTCATAGTATGTGATAGCATCCTGCGAGGATGAGTCATTGTAAGTTTTAAAAGACAAACTTTATGTGATAGCATCCTGCGAGGATGGCTCATTGTGGGTTTTAAAAGACAAACTTTGTTCATAGCATGTATGTATAACATCCTGCGAGGATGGCCCCTTGTAGGATTTTAAAGGATAAACCTTGTTCATAGCATGTAATAACATCCCGCGAGGATGGATCATTGTAGGATTGAAAACGGCATACTTTGCTCATATCATGTGATTGCATCCCGCGAGGATGGCTCATCGTAATTGGTAAATTTGTAAATGACAAATTTTGTTCATAGCAGTAACAAATATCCAGTTCCATGCGATGGAACGACAGGCTTTTGATTGCAAGTCGCTAAAGGTGGAATTCTGTCTACCGTAGTGTAACACGCAATCTGCCAAAACATCTATACAATCCATTATTATGGTGTCAGTGTCAGAGAGACTTAATGGTATCTTGGTTCTGATATAACTCTTAATATTTTATAATTATTATAGGTTAGGTGACGAAAGGTGTCATATTTATATACCTCCTCGACTGATGTTTGAACAAGAACACTACCCAGTCACTGAGATCGGTTAATATTTTTACGTAGTCAAATGCTGACGTTTTGCATAGGGACAATTCAACATTATAAATAATTCATAATGACTATGACTGTCACTCTTAGGATTACGAAATTATCTTCAAAATCGATATCCTCTAGTATAACTTGAGATGACATGACATGCATTATCTATAAAACCTACCGAGGTACTTGTAGTAAGAAAATAAGAAAATTGTTATAAAGCTCACCCCTGCTTCGTATGGCTGGAACGCTTGTAAGTCTATGGCTGGAACCTTCGCCTCTGTTTGTTGCCTGAGGACGACAAACCTGAAGAGCTGCTGTCGCTGCTGCTGCAGCTAGATCTGCTTCGGTGCCGCTCTTTAGCAGGGCTTGAATGGCAGCCTGCTTTCGTTATCCGTGTGCTCTGTAACTTCAAGTCCATAATAAAACTACTGTAAGCACTACGAAAGATATATACACTGGCTATTTAAAATTTAAACTGTAAGTGTCGAACGGCAAAAGCCGTTTAAGCATAATGTAATTGGTTTACTTACCAAGTGTGGGTACCACTTACTTTTACAATTTACTCACATATTCACTTTCACTATAATATAATTAAATAATAATGTGAAGTAAAGCATATAGAAAATACACTTAATAACTTTGCAACTCACGCAGAGCCAGAGCTGCTGCGCACAAGTTGCTACGACGGGAACTCAAACGCCAATGATCCAATATGGCGCTGCACTTTTCCAAGTAAACTAAAAATGCTGCGCATCCGCCAGGTGGCGCCACTTTACAGGAAACGAGGTATAAAAGTACGGAAAAACTGGCAGGAAATCGACGGAAACGGAAATGCTATTCTCAATATAAGGTTCCAGTAACGGTACAGTTATTTAATCATTATTATCTATGAAATATATATTAATCAAATTATAATAAATTATATGTAGTTATCGTAAACCATCAGGAATAGAACTTATTCCCGTTAAGTAATTACTCTGAATAAATATCCCGAGCATTCTACTCAACGTTTTTATTTCCAATTTCATATTGTTCGAGCTACTGAGAGGAGGTGCAGCAGGTGGACACCGCGATTTGTGTCTTTACATAATCTACGAGCGCTACATTGTAGGATAATAATATAGTCATCTCGACGTGCCGGTTTGTCATTCTCCAAAACTCATTTAAAAGGTCATGTATAACTTTTAATCGATAGTATTTGTTCACTGTGCAAATTGTATGTAGTAGATCTTTGGTAGTAATTTACGGTCTTCCAAAATATTATGATATTGTATCTTGACTAATAATTGTATTATCAAGTATTGTAAAACCAACAATGATAAAAAGAGAAAGAAAGAAAAGATAATCCCTGTAGAGTTTCTTAGGGCTTCTTCTCTATCAGGCGTAATCGAAGTTCCGTATTGTTTTTTAAAACTCAAAGTTAATCACTAACGATAAAATAATTCTAACTTCATATTAGTTGCTCTAAGTAGTTGAATTCGATAAGGGTATTTTAATAATTAACATAATTATATAAAATTACTTAACTAAGCCTAAAAACTAAACAATAAAATACAAAATACAATTACAAAAACTAAATTAAATCTAAACTAAGTATTTATCTAAAACTAAAACTAAACTTATAAATAAAAAACCGCGTTTAAGTCGCTGTCTGTCGTTAACATAATTATTCAGAGAAAGTAAACTCTAAAATCATGAAACGTTTGAAGTAACTTTTCACAATAAATAATTTGAGTTTTATCTTGTCTTTTATTAATCTCTAATATAGAACACAACGTAGGCAAATATAATGGGTAACAATTTCTAGACGATCACAACACAACGTAGAAACTAGACGATCACAACACAACGTAGAAACTAGACGATCACAACACAACGTAGAAACTAGACGATCACAACACAACGTAGAAACTAGACGATCACAACACAACGTAGAAACTAGACGATCACAACACAACGTAGAAACTAGACGATCACAACACAACGTAGAAACTAGACGATCACAACACAACGTAGAAACTAGACGATCACAACACAACGTAGAAACTAGACGATCACAACACAACGTAGAAACTAGACGATCACAACACAACGTAGAAACTAGACGATCACAACACAACGTAGAAACTAGACGATCACCGTAGATGGCCACTTTAATAAATCTGATTTAGGATTTAATACAATTTATAGGTAGTTTAGGCGTTTGAGGGGTAGGGATCATACACCATCTCCCCTATAATTAGAAGATGAATGTTTTAGAAATGACGGGCGGATAGATCAAGACATGTACTGGTTTATAATATCTACAGCAAGTGATAGCGACACATTGGGATACTAGTTCTAGTTTAATAAATAAACAGTGACTGAAGTAGGTATGAACGGAATAAACCCAATTGATGACCATAATCGGCTACCGGTGGTTTTAACCAGATCGCGGTCCACCTAGTCTAGTGGGGGCTGGCCTACGCTGCGTCTTCCGGTTCGTGATCAGCACTGGCAATCACACGGGAGCCGATGGATGCGGCAGGCAAGCAGCCGCTCAAAGTTGGCGCTCTATGGGGGAGACCTATGTTAAGCAGTGGACGTCTTCAGGCTGTTGATAATGATGATGATGATGTAGATTATGACCATAATTGTACAATTAGAATTTGAAATGTTTTTATTTTGTTTAGGTACTCTTCTAGGTACTAACGTTTCGTAACAATATTTTACGGATCTCCGCCTTATATTGTTGTGATTATTTCAGCAAACCAAAGTGTGCTAAATACTAGTACGATGTGAATACAATACAATATAATTATCTGTATAATAATTTATGATTTATTTTATTAACTAAATAAAATCGATATTCACCAATTATTTTATATTGTAATTTTGGGGAGTCTAAAATAAGTAGAGGTTAGCAACATTCTGCCGCAAGACTGTGGCTACGCTTCTGCGGGACTTCTTTCGTGAGACGGACTCTACCTACCTATATTGTTTTATGTAATGCAGTTTTATAATCATTTTATTATTAGTATACTGTTATTTATGTGAAATGAAAATGACATTAATGTAACCCTGCCATTCCGTGATTCCATTGAGGGGTGCGCAATGCGCACTATAGGTAGGTACCAACCAACATTGGAGGTTGTGCGCTGCGCTGCGCTTCATGCGCTAAATCCATCTAGGTTAGGTAGGGAGTTAGCATTGACTATAAATCCAGAGTTAGGGGTCTTAGGGCATTGTCCATACTTAATTATAATTGCCGTATTTAGAGATCTAGAAAAGTTGCATCCTTTTCAATTTTTCTCTCGCTTACTTTTGTAGCTGTATTAATTAGATGGCATTATTAATCTCGCAAACCAAGACTATAGGTACAGACCGTTTAAGCGTCAATTCAGACAGAGCAGCAAAATGCTCGAGCACTTTTTAAGTGCTATTGGAATATCAACCTTATTTCATTTAGACAAAGCTGAAAATAGTGTGCAACATTATAATCTTACATATTTTAATGTGGCATACTATTTTCAGCTTTGTCTAAATGGATTAAGGTTGATATTCTAATAGCACTTAAAAAGTGCTCGAGCATTTTGCTGCTCTGTCTGAATTGACCCTAAGATGTCCCCTAATGTACTTATATTATTTAAAAATATGCAAGTAAAACATATTAATCTGTGGTGGGTACATACAAGTTTAGATAATGCTTACATATTACTTTACATAATGCTTAGGTACCTACATATTACTTTACATTTACGATAATACTTACTTGCACATTTTAAAATGATATAAGTGCATTAGGAGATATCTTACGGTGAACGGTCTTTACTGTACCTACTTACCTTATACTTGTCCCTAACCTAAATACTGCTAAATACCTAGGTGTTCGCAAACGTGTATGAGTGAAAATCAAATAATGACAAAAAAATGCGTCTTTTCGTTGATTCTAAAGCTCTGACACAGGCAGAACAGATTTGAATTTCTATACATATACTTAGGTTAGAAGTGTATCTATCAAGCAAAGATTATAAAGCCTGAATTATAGTATAGTCAATGCTATCAAGGAACTGGATGAGACCAAACTTGGACGTAAAGTACAGGCGATTTGTTGACTCAATCAGTCAAATTGCATCGTGCGGCAGCGTGATGTGCTGGACCACACAGCGGAACACAGACCTCTTGTATTATAGAGGTCAGTGGTGCAGCTAAATTATAAAAAAAGCTGTCTACATACGACCAGCATAGATTAGAGAAAAAAGTTTTAGGGTACCGTACCCCAAAAGGTAAAACGGACCCTATTATGAAAACTCCGCTGTCTGTCTGTCTGTCTGTCCGTCTGTCACCAGGCTGTATTTCATGAACCATGATAGTTAAACAGTTGAAATTTTTACTGATTATGTATTTCTATTGCCGCTATAACAACAAATATTAAAAAACAGAATAAAATAAATATTTAAGGGGGCTCCCATGCAACAAACGTGATTATTTTTGCTCGTTTTTATAAATAATGGTACGGAACCCTTAGTGCGCGAGTCCGACTCGCACTCGGCCGGGTATTTTTCTTATACTCCGGCTCCACACATAGATATTTAGCCAGTGTCAGGTATTGTAATTTTTTATCGTGTTATAGAATATTTGACGTAGAGTCAAGTCTTAGTCACAGTCTGGGTAGTCATTAGTCCAGTCTAAGTCAGATAGTCATAGTCCAGTCCATGCCCTAGTAAAGTGGTGGCAACTTTCACTAGAAGCTTCTATGGAGTATTGGAAGCAACACGAAAAACCACGTTTCACCACATTATATAATTTGCCCGTTTGATAGGGGAGTAATATTATCAAATATTTTGCCCACACTCATGCTCGTAATTCAGCACTAATGCGTAAGACGCCACCAAAAATGCACAAGTTTTGAAAAATAATAGAATACAATGCAACACCGTGAACTTTTCTGCGTAGTGCGTTCCCGCCAAAAAACTTGGAAAGCTTTTTTTTTTCTTATATTTTGGCTCCACACATAGTGTATTTAGCCAGTGTCAAGTTTTTTAATTTTTCATCGTGTTATGGAAATTTTCACCTTAAGTCAAGTCATAGTCACAGTCAGAGTAGTCATAGTCTAGTCTAAGTCATAATCCAGTCTAAGGCATGCCCTAGTAAAGTGGTGGCAACTTTACTAGAGGCTTCTGTGGAATTTTGAAAGCAACACGAAAAACCACGTTTCACTACATTATATCACTTGCCCACACTCATGCTCGTAATTCAGCACTTAATGCGTAAAACACCACCAATTTTAAACATTAACACTGGAAAAAGCATAAGTTTTGTAAAATAATACAACGCACCGACGTGAACATTTCCGCGTTCCCGCCAAAACTCCTCGTAAAGCTTCAACTTCAACTCTGGCCTCTATGGTGTTGCCATTCCACCACAATTCTAAAAAATTCTGTATGTTAAACGTTAGCGTATAACCTGCGTTCGGATAGCCTACTGGTGGCAAAATGAACAGTTAAAAACAATCACATGCGCCGTTCGTTTTGGGAATGTGTAAGCAAAAGTTGCGTTTTAACTGTTTTCGTTCACCGTTCGGATAGCTGGAAAACAGCTAAAAATGCCATCGTGAACTGCCAATTTCGACCCACCTGCAGAGGTGGGTTAAAAGTGATCATTTCTGACATTAGAGATTGACGTAGAATTATTGGCGCAATTATGTAAATATTAATGATTTTTATTTCACAAAATATAGTTATCGTAATGATATAGCACGGAGAAGTGAGAAGGAAGACCTAAGTTTACGTGTGTAATGTAATTCCGCCAAATTGGTTTTTGACATTTGAGATAACAAACGGCATTTGGTTATTTTGCGTTCGTTTTGGGTAGTGAGTAAAAGTGGTAAAAGTGGCATTATTGGCGAAATTCTCAAACCGAACGGTTAACAACAACGCTAATTTTGCAAATGCCAAAAACGATACTGATCCCAATCCGAACGCCCCTATGGTATGTGTATTTGATCAGTTTTTGTTAGGCGGTATGGTCTCACGACTTTAGCCTGCCCAAAAAGGCGAACAAAAAAAAAATTAGTTTTTGTTTTTACTTTTTATTCGCTGCCACTATTTGCACGCAGTAATATGTCAATGTCAAAGCCGTATATAATCTATGGAAACTTTGAATTTATTACCTGTGGAAACTTGTATAGATAACATATATATTCAACTCTAAATGAGGGCGTGAATAGGATGCTTTTCATGGTCATAAATTTCATTTTCCGCCAACGTAAATCACTTAAAACCTTGGAAAAAAATTGCAATCGTAAATTTTAGACATTCATATAATTTTTAAGCTTTTAGTTCATTTTGATTTGCTTATTCTACCTTCTGTTTTCTGTATGGATCTAATATGCTAAAAAGGTCCGCAAATGTGCTAAGAACGGTTAAATTATTAGCTCATCTACTGGCCGCACACCCACACACACTATTTAAAAATCTATGGAAATGCGAGTATAGTTCATTGATAAATTTCACGATTTTGTCTGTGTACCACTGCGTGTCCAATGTTTATCTTATTTTCACGCAGTACCAGCATAAAATGAGCTCTGCTACGATTGCTTTCTCTTTACAGTAGGGGTCTAGGCTACTGGTCATTAGTAAGTGTGCTATACGTACAAGGCTCTTGTGTTGTACACACGGTCGCGTAGCGTAATCAGCTGATCAATTGTTCATTCATCATTGGTTTTATTTACGCAATTAGTGTATAAGTTTATCTAATGTCGAGTTGACATTTTGTATTAAAATAACTTGCCAAGAGCATGTCTACGCTTTATTATTATAAACAAAAATAGTCAGCCCTATTAGTTATTATCATTTGAAAATCTTGAAAATGCTTATTGTTGACTTTGAACAAAAGCTATGATTACTATACCTACTTGGTACCTAATCATATAAGAAAAAATACATGTTTACGGAAGAAAAGGTCAATAACTATTCAAGTAGGTACCTACCTGCCTACCTACTAGGAGACGCGTATAACAGTTTTCAGTTTTTTCCACTTAGGTACCTATCTCTAAGTTATAACCGGATTTTGTTTGAAATACACCTAATTATATTAAAGTTTAAAAGATAAATAGATTTTACTTAGGTCTACCAACAGGGCAACAGGCTACGTAATGCATGGCATGAGGAGGGACGGACACTGGAGTTAGTGTCAAGAAAATCATATGTAGAGTACATACCTAGGTACGTAACTACTAGGGATGCGCCGAATATGGGTTTTTTAACCGAACTGAAACGAACATTATCGGTTCAGCGCCCACCGAAACGAATATTCGGCTGAATTATTCGTTTCATTAAACGCGAGCCTTAGGTACCGTATTACATGTATTAATTCATTAAAACCATTTCTTTCTCGAATTGGGTATTGAAATACCTACCTAACAGGGAATAAAATATTTTTTGTAATTTATTCCTACTATTAGGTACCATGCCAAAGTAAGTTATATACGTTTTACATAAACGTACCTTAAAATTAAAATTTATTTACCTTTATTTATTGACACCATAATAATTGTACAATAACAAAAAGCTCATACACGTATGAGTAGGTACATGAACTTAAGAACATGATAAAATTTCGTATGAAACAAACCAGGCTATTCTTGTGCTACTGCTACAAGTTTATACTGTGACGTAAAATCTGCACTGCGAAGTTCATCTGAAATGCGCGCTCACGCGATTCGCCGGAGGTAGCGCTAAATACCTACTGCGCACGAATATAGGGGCCTTGATAGAGCCGAAGACCACGCTCAGTGACGTGCTGTGGAGAGGCTTATATCCAGCAGTGGACTACTATAGGCTGGTCATGTGATGAAAAGGTATATAAATAAAATAAAGTACGTTTTTGTTATACAATTTTATTAAAGTAAAACCAGCCATAAGTGCCATATAAGTAGTAAAAATAAACTGTTTTTGTAATATCATAAAATATATCAATATTATTAGGGATGCGCCGCACATGGGTTTTTGAACCAATCCGAATAACACACTATTCAGCTCAGCGCTTACCGAACCGAATATTCAGCCGAACTATACACTTATCTTCGGCGCACATTCAAAGCCATAAAACTTCAACAAAAGCTCCACTGCAAGGGATCTATTTTTTATTTTAGTCCACTATCAATAATATGAACATTTCCTATAAAATTTTAAATTTCATTAGTGAATTGATTTCAAACAAAATTAAAATAACAGATTTCTTGGAAACAAGTGTGAAACTTTGCATTTTGCGTATTTTTGTACTGTGAATGCAATTACCTAAATAAATAATTTAGATATTGAACAAAATCGCGCCCTATGACATGACGCTCTATAGTCCGGTAACAAAAATTACCATTATTTATTAGTGTCCTGGTCATTTACAAAAAATATTAAAATCTTGCGAGAGTTCTGATCATCGCAGAATGAGTGCTTACCCACGATCAAATATTTAACGGAAATTATTTAAAAGTATATTCGGTAATTATTCGGCAATTTTACCGAATATTTGGCTGAAAATCGAACATGAAAAATAATAATGCCCAACGATTACACACACATAGATCCTGGACCTTAACTAGGATTTCCTGTATCTAGGGAGCCAGGAACTACGAGGAACATAGTCCCACAACTCCCAGGCACAGAACATGTAGGTATTTGCGCTTTTTTTTCATGAACACAAATACTTGTACCGTAGCAGGAATCGAACCCGCTGCCTCCGAGTTATGAGCTGACCTGTTCAACCAAAAAACCACAGAAGTTGTTAACAAACATGCTTTACGTTACGAATCATCATCAGTAGGAATGTTCCGATACTAACAGAGTATCGATACCCACTCATATGAGTAGTACTCTAATCATGATTCGATACTACTCATATTACTCAATACCCTAAAAGTATCGATACCTATTACGTACTCATATCGATACATCTTTTATTATTTATCAAAACCGAAATAAATAGATAAATATCACTTTATTGCAGCAAAGTTTTGTTGTTTCTTTGACTGAACTACATTCATAAGTGTTTTGGCGCGAAGAATCAGACATCGGAACACTAAGGATGCGTTTATGATATTTTATTTGATAATATTCGATACAAGTACTTTCTTTCTGATACCGAGTAGGTATCTGGAGAATAATTAGTTTTATTTTAATATAACAAAAATAAGTATAACAACTACCTTAACTGTACTATATGTGTAGAGGTGTGTATTAAGTGTATTTAACGATTTGAATAAAATTTACATTCGATTTAATCCTGCTTAAATTAAAAATTGGGTGGTTTTAGTCCTAACTATAAATTAAAAAAAAACACATTTTTAGGCTACTTGGCTTAATGTTAGGCCATACCATATGTGTAATAAGTACTAATAGTGGGTCAACTCCTTTGTTATACCGCAAAATACCTACAAGACCGTCTCGACGTCTAGTCCCTAAAAATAAGCAAGGGTTGTCAGAAAAACATTTTCTCAGATAATAATTTTGTGTTTCGTAATAATTTATTTTTGTCACAGTTGTTCGTACAGTGGCTCTTACCACACCGCTTTTAGGTTCATAATCCAAGATATTACGGACGCGTGCTTTTTACTTTACATTACCGCACTACTGTTTTATGATGGTATCTCGATTCAGTTAAGTACTCAGTATTTTACCTCAAGTTATACGTAGACTAAGTAGTATTAACTATCATGATCGGCCTGAAGACGCCCACTGCTGAACATAGGACTCCCCCACAGAGCGCCACTTTGAGCGGCTATTCGCCTGTATCTATCGGCTCCCCGCAGTTTTCATCAGATTCTACGAGCGATGTGGGTTGCCATTTCCATTTCAACTTGCTAATTTTAAGAGATATAGCGGTCACTTTAGTTCTCCTGTATATCTCCTCCTTAAGTCACGATCTCATCTCGCAGGGAAACACCGAGCATATATGCTCGCTGCGCATCTTTGACCTTAGGTATTAATGAGACCAATAGTAAGAGACCAGTTCCCAGTGTCTCAGTTCCATAAGTCATCACTGGCAACACACACTGATTGAAAACCTTCGTTATATAGTTATTCGTATTTTGGACGAAAAGAAAGGTCGAAGTATGCTTCTTCTATTCACGTAGTACGTTCAATATACGTATAATAGAAGAATTCTTAATTCACTGATTCAGTATTATACTAACAAAGAATTTTTATGCGGCTAAAATTGATACATAAGTACATATACATTTTCTTGAAGTAGGATCTAGGTAGGTACTTCTTAGTAAGCATTCAATTTTATCAAATTTTAGGCAAACAATGTAGTTCCATAGTATATTCTATACTAACGGATCGCAAGAGTAGCTTGAACACAATCCATGCAACTTGTTCTGTGTAAGCGACATGTCTGAACAGGCGTACCGACACGCAAGCGAAGCCGGTCGGTACTACCGCAGACGTCGCGGGCAGGGGGGGGACCTCCGCTCTCCTTCAAACCGCACCCCATCGTTGCTCCGTCTAGCCGCCGAGTTGACTCACTATTAGTATTTATTACACATATTATGGCCATACTATGCTTCTTTAAAGACAAAATATATAATGGTGAAATAAAGCAGCTTGGCATTAAATTTTTGGTAATTCTATCCTGTTTTAACTTAGCAGCATTGATTCGATTTGATACTAGTACTTTCTTTCCGATACCAATTAAGTATCGAAAGAATGATTCGATGCTAAAAAGTACTTGGTATCAAAAGAAAAGTATCGAGTACTTACTCGTATCGGAACATCCCTAATCATCAGCCTGACGTCCACTGCTGAACATAGGCCTCCCTCAAATTACCGAATATTCGGCACGTCACTAATTATTATACTTACCTACAGTATTGATTTAGTAAAATTAAAATATTACTACTTAGTTAAGTTTATTATTATTTTAAATGATAATCTGAACTAGGTAAATAAATAACCTACCTAGGTATTTAAAAATATAAATAAGGTATATTCCCAGTTGTCCCCACATGGATTGCCCCCGGGTGGCAACTGGGAATAAAAAAACCCAGTTGCCACCCGGTGAAGACTGGGAAGCTATTGCCCCCACTTCATTCGCCGTACATTGCTGCGTAGATCGCCAACCCCTTTCATTACCGTCCAAATGTAATCTGTACATTGTTCTTGGGGAAAAGGGGGTAAGCGCGGGGGGAGGCAGTGCAAGTAGAGAGGGCGGACTAAGTGAGGGGGCAGGTGGCGGCAAGTGCAGAGGGGGGCGGAGCAAGTGCGCGGGCGACAGACTAAGTGAGGGGCGAAGTGGGGGCAAGTGTGGGGGGGCGGACTAAGTGAGGGAGCAAGTGCGGGGGGGACCCCCGCACTTGCCCTCCCCCCACCTCCCTCCTCACTTAGTCCGCCCCCTCCCCACACTTTCCCCCTCCCCCCTTCACTTAGTCTACCCCCCCCTGCACTTGCCTCGCCTCCCCCACCTCCCCCTCACTTAGGTCCCCCCCCCCCGCACTTAACCCCTTCTCCCACACTTGCCCCCACCTCACTTAGTCCGCCACTCCCCACCTCCCCCACACTTGCCTCTACCTCCCCCCTCACTTAGTCCGCCCCCGTGCACTTGCTCCGCCTCCCTCTGCACTTGCCGCCACCTCCCCCCTCACTTAGTCCGCCCCCTCTACTTGCACTGCCTCCCCACGCACTTGCCTCCCTTCCCCCAAGAACAATGTATAGATTACATTTGAAGGGGTTGGCGATCTACGCAGTAATGTACGGCGAATGAAGTGGGGGCAATAGCTTCCCAGTCTCCACGGGGTGGCAACTGGGAATTTTTATTCCCAGTTGCCACCCGGGGGCGAACCATGTTGGGGCAACTGGGAATATACCAAAAAGAACAACCCAAAGAAAAATAAATCTTGAACTAGGTATAGATTGGAAAAGGTCTAGATAGTTCAATCAAATCAAGCAATCCGTAGAATCTACCTACA
Source organism: Ennomos quercinarius (assembly GCA_910589525.2). Lineage (NCBI taxonomy): Eukaryota > Metazoa > Arthropoda > Insecta > Lepidoptera > Geometridae > Ennomos > Ennomos quercinarius. Next base: position 15,116,894 of record OU342494.1, on the reverse strand, counting down.
TGCCCATAATGCTGGCAGCGTTGCCCCTCTGTATAGCGAGGCTGATCCTTTGACCAAAGTAGATGCCCGCATTCTGGTCACATGCTGATTCCACCAAATGCCCCGCTAAATCCTTATCCTTACCACCATAATAATAGGTACTTTTTAATGCTACAGCTGGGTTAACATGGATGGTAGACAAAATTGTCTTTCCCCATTTTACGTCACTTTCTTCATACTTGCTTGGAGGTAACAGGGGATAGACAGTTTTGTCTACCGGCCATGCTAACCCTACAGGAGTAAAAAAGCCTACTAGGGTTCTCCTGATGGTAAAAGGTCACCATAGCCATGGGTAATATTTATCATACTACCTATTTTACTTGTACCATAGCTGATGGTATTCATTTATCATAATACTTTTATCAATAATAACATGCCATTAATGTGTTGCTTACCCGGTGATAAATAATACTGTTACATATACAATGTTTTCAAATCACAGTATCAATTGGAACATTTAAACTTATTGAGATGTAGGAGGAAGCCATGCCGGGCCCGTGACTTCCCTGGGGATGCCACGGGAACTTGGATTCGGACCTGTGGCACCCATAGGTTAATTAGTGCAATGCTTTTGAATGTATTATTATACTTTGTATTAAAACTATGTAAGGACCCACCTATACCTTCACACAATTAAAGCAATGTATGTGTGGTGAATAAAAGAAGCTTATAGGTACCACTTTTTATATGAAGCATTAACATGAGCCGCAATGCCAATTTAACACAGTTTCCAAGGTATCATGACAACTTTATTCCAAAGTTTTGTGGGTATAAAAATTGCTAGGTATATAGAAGGTAGTAATGTTTGTGCCTTCCTCCTTTACCTGGGCTGAGGACTGGCATCATAATAATTGTATTCAACATATGAGGCGGAGTTACACAAACATTCATCCCTTCCCTTCTATAATATATAATTATTATAGATGTAAAACATTATTGTTTCTTGCTTTCATGCAAAAATGCAAACAGATTTAGATGTTTTGCACACTTACTATAAATCTTCCCGAGATCAACAAAGTATTGGACTGATTATGTTTATTTGAGAGATTAGATTACCTTGGGAGCAAGTGAAACCCAAACCTGTATAAGAATACAGGTTTGGGTATCACCTGCTTTCATGTCACCATTTTTTTTACATGTATAGGTATTCATTGTAACGGTCGTTGTGCGATTATACCATCACGCAATCGATGCCATGCCTAGAAATAGTTTTATATACAGTGAACATTGTGCATTCAGGTAAATAGGTACTTACAACATAACACAACGCTAGTTTTGAGCTATTGTAGAATGCTTAGGGTCCTACGTTAGTTATGGGATTGGACATGACGTACGCACACAAGCTAGTTCTGAAACAAACAATTTATATTAGCTTTCGCCGACCGAATAAACGGTAACTCTCGGAATGGAAAAGATCCACAAAAGATCAAATGAAAAGAAAAGAAACGGATTAGCTGAAAAACCACAATCAAATTCAAAGAGTATGTAAATCAAACTGAAGATCCACAGACCATTGTAGAAGATTATAAAGCATCCTATTCACGTTTCTTGGCCAATTTTACGCGTATTAATATGGTATCATCCTAGGTTGGCACTCTGGGGAATGAACAAATCTAGTCAGTCTGTGTAAAATTTTGACAGGATACTGCGTGAAAATAACGCTTGCCCTTTTTATTTGATTTTGAATTTATCTTTTCGGGAGTATTAAAAATAAGAATAGTTTTTCACTCAAGCACCGTTTATTCACACAGGTGAAGGAGTAGAAAATGAAGATGAAAACGCGATCGCAAGCATGACTTCATCAGACACATATCAGTTAAAATGGCACTCTCACAGTGCTCATTTGAACGGCTCCGTGGCGGCTTTGCTGCGGTCGGAGCGGTTTACAGACGTGGTGTTGTGTACCATGGACGGGTCTCAGATTCCCGCGCACAAGTTTATCCTGAGCTCGTGCAGTGTTTATCTGAGCAGTTTGTTCGATGGACAACGGTCGGTGATGCGAATGGGAGGCATGTTGTACGTCGTTCTGCCATCGGAAATCACCACGAAAGCACTGAAGATACTCGTCGAGTATATGTATAAAGGTTAGACAAAGATTATACATACCTTTCTAATTCTAAGTACTACTATTACCTACCTGCAACCATCATGAACAGAATCCTTATTATTATTATTGGTTGATAGACGAGCAGCATGACTGCTGATGTGTCTATATCCACAGTGTTGGATCCACTTCTAATGTTTATCTTCTCTATAGTTTATTAGTTTGTAACCAGTTGTCGAGTTTGTTCTTGAAACTGTTCATGGAGGTGGCAGCAATGACCTCTTCTGGTAGCCTGTTCCAGTTGTGAACCACTCTATTACTGAGGAAGTGATGTGCAGTGTTGGTCCTAGCTGTTGTGCGATTAATCAGTAGCGAGTGCCCTCGTGTAGGTCTGCCCTGTCTCATCAAATAAATATTATGGATACCCGGAAGGTTGTAATTGCCAGTAATAACTTTAAATGTCTCAATGAGGTCACCACGCAGACGTCTTTCCTCGAGGCTTGTGAGGTGCAGCACTTCGAGTCTATCTTCATAGGACTTGCGTCGAAGCACCCGGGGTATCTTGCTGGCTTTCCTTTGAACACTTTCCAAGAGGTCAATGTCTTTCTGAAAGTATGGGCTCCAAGCTTGAAACCCATATTCTAAAAGAGGCCTAATGTATGTTTTATAGATTTTAAGAAAGACTGGCACTGTCATCATTTGGAAAGATCTACGTATAACATATATAAGAGTTAGTTTTTTTAACTATTGACATGATTCTTCCCACTTTAAGTTTGCTGTAATAATTACTTCCAAATCTTTTTGAACGTCAACAGATGCTACTGCATTGCCATCCAAGGTATATTGGACATGAGGATTATAATGGATATCAGGGAATCCTAATTAGAATGATTTATAGTTGATCTTTATGACCGGAAGGCAACCAAGTATCAAAAATGTTTGTTTAATATTCCAGGTGAAACAACAGTATCAAATGAGGTGTTAGACACAGTGCTCAAAGCCGGCGAGGTGCTCAAAATCCGTGGACTATGGCGGCAGTTAGACGAGGCTGGTGGGGACTCTGTCCCTGCCGAGAAGATTGTCCCAGGAACTACACAGGCCATTGTCAACAAACAATCCATTGTGAAGAAGCCAGAAGAAGTTCAGCCAAAAGTTGCTATGAAAAAGGATGACAAAGTCATCAAGTTCAATCCTGTCCAAACTCAAGGAGGTGTCACTAGGTAAGTTGAAGTCTAGAACATGCAGTCTAATACATAGGCTTTATAGATCATTCATAACATCAATGTCTAAAGTGTCCTTGTGGAAATTTTAATATAACATCAAAAGAAAAAAAGAATGTTCATACTAATTTATTTTCCTCAGGCCAATGTTCATTGGTCCACCAAAACTGGTGTTTATAAAGACATCGGAAGGTGGCACCCAGGCTGCTTTACGACCAGGCGCACCCCTTGGCACAAAGGGACAGACTATACTGGTGGCGCCTGCACCGGTTACAACACAGGCGAGCCAACAAACTGTGGCAACCGTTGCGGCTTCAAACACTATCACTGTAGCAACAACCACTATAGCAGATGATGCAACTGACGATGCACCACCACCTCCAAGGTAGGTTGTATAAATTGTTCCATTAATGAAATGGTTTAGATGAAACTGAAAAATATTATCATTAAGTCTTACTTTTCAAATGTGTAGTGTGTGAGTGACAAAGCTGTTGGAATATCCATACTTTTCAGAACACTTATCTTAATATTGCCATATTGCATATTATTAAGCGGCTACTACACTGCTGGGAAAGTTGGATGACGTTAAGAAATACGATAAAAAGTGTGGAAGTGTACTTCATGCTGCCTCGCTTCGCCATAGCCGACTTCCGAAAGTTATCGGTATTTGCCCGAGTCAAAGGACTCGGAAGTTCCCTGAAGTTGTACACGGAGCGTCCGGAGCGTCTCACTGCAATACTCGGCTCACTTCACACCAGTTCGCGTCGAGACAAATGCGCACGTATTTATAATACGCGAGAGTGTACATTGCAACGGTGGGACCGGGCGACCAGCATTTCGCAATCTTGCACGAGGGGCGTGATCAGGTATAACGTGATTCAGCAGAGAACTGAAAATAGCAGACATTCCTATTGCTGTTTCACTCCCTCTGCACCTCGTTAATCCAGTCATGCGCGTCACTAATTAGATGACGAGGAACAGAATAGCCCAAGAAGGAAAACAATGTTTTATTGTTTTCATCAGAATCGATTCTTCAATGACACGCGTTATTCTTCGACCTTGGTCAACTTCATGAAGTTGACTTTCCCAGCAGTGTAGTGGTCGCTTTATAGTGTATTTGAATCTGGGTTTGCACTTTTTCCTGCTGCATTTGAAGCTACCATAAAGAAGAAGTTTGGAAGTCAGAAATAATCTCTTTTATACATGCTTGGTTATGATAGAAAGCATTGTTTTTATAAGGTTTTTATCATAGGTTTTTGAGGAGGCATGCGGTGGAACGGAAGTATGGAAAGAAACAAAAGACTGATGCTAGCATAGAGGGTACTTCTAAAGAGAAGGATAAAGAAGAAAAGCAATCTAATAATGATGCTGGAAGTGAGTATTAAAACACTTATTAATGCCTGTCTGCACTTAAGTTTGACAACTCTTAAGTTCACATTTATCTCTATAGATGTACCCAAATGCATTCTAGGTATGTCATAGAGGGATAAATGCGATCTTAGAAGCTGTCAAATTTTAGTGCAAATGGGCAATTGGGCATAACTATATTATTCTTTCATTCATACTAAAATTAAGAATTCGTAAGTTCTGTCTGTATTTTTTACCTTTGCACAGATCTTGGTGTAATATGGCATAGAGATGTTTGAACCCTATGAAAGGATATGGATCATTTTCTCAATAAATAGTTGTAGTCCATATGTGTGTAGCCGCAGGCAGCAGATAGCATGCTATAAAATGATTGATAAGTTGTAAACTTCTCCTGTGTAGAAATAGGTACCATGAGTGGAAGCAAGACAAATAACAAATTATAATATCAAGTCAAGTTATCTATAATACTATTTTATACTTATAATAAATTTGTAGTTATACTCCTTACCTATATACGAAAAGCGGCAAAAAATATTTTGACGTTAAATTTGTGCTTAAGGTGACGGGTAGAGCCAGATAAGCAGGTCCAAATCCGTTCAAAGAAAAATCAACCTTAACATCGTACTCTTAAATATCAATTCAGTCTGCACTTTAGCGCGGCGGCGCTTACGACAAAGACAACTCACAAAAACACTGATTTTGACGGTTTTTAATTTATATACATTTTTATATAGTATTTTTCAAAGTTATTAAGTCATCACGACATGAATGTTTGTTGGGAATAAACTAATTTATTTTTTGTAAAAATATATTTTGTAGAAGCTCAGTAAAATGGGAACATTCAAATTTTTTGAGGGAGGTTTACGATTTTTTTCTATAGAGCTATATTTATTAATCCTGTATTTGCGGTCATCACAAACGACTTAATGAAATGAATTACATGATATATTAAATTCAAAGCTCCACATGTTCTAATTACGCCAGGAAACGGCCCAAAAAATACCTTGTTTGGTCTACCCGTCGCCTTAAGTTCATACTTAAAAATGTAAAAAAAAAACCAACCAACTTCACCGAAAGTACCGAATAATAAACAAATATTTTAATAAGTAAGTTCCCGGGGTTCAGGAACTACTTAGAAGATGGGACTACTCAGGATGTATGTGATTGTTTTTTTTTTAATTCTTTATAGGCAAAGCATTTGACCACTGTCTCACCTGATGGAAAGTGATGACGCAGTCTACGATGATGCCTAGAAAAGTTGGGCGTTAACTACCTTTCGACTTTTATGTATTACAGAATCATCACCATCGACAACCGAGATTATGATCAAGGATGAGCCAGAATGGGATGCAAGCAGCATCGAGGAGGAGGAGCGGTCAATCGCGGAGATGTTCCAACAGGAGATGAGTGTTAAATCTGAGCCTATCGATGAAGTTGATATTGACGAAGATAGTTTGGTGAGTAGCATTTATCTGGATATAGAAACTTGAATGCCACCATCCTTGTGCTTGAATTAGAATTAGAATCATCTCTCTAACTTCTGGGTTATCTCGAAGAGATTGCTTTAAGTGATAAGTAAGACCACCCATTGACCACCTTTTACTAGGTGGTAGGACTTTTCTGCAAAGTTCGTCTAGGTAGGTACCACCGCTTTGCCAGTTATTCTGCCGCCAAGCAGTAGTGTGCAAGCACTACTGTGTTCCGGTTTGAAGGGCATTGTAGCTAGTGAAATTACTGGGAATATGAGACTTTATGATCTGATCACTCAGTCTAGTAATCTGATTACTAGACTGTGTGATGTCTCAGGATGACGTGCGCAGTGCAGTGTCACGCGAAACTTTATTGTTTTAAAATTCCGAGTGACACTGCAACTGTTATGGGCAACCGTGTCGCTTAACACCAGGTGAACGACTAGCTCGTCACGTCATTCAATCGCATTAAAAAAAAAAAAAAAAAAAAAAATTGTGACACTCGTTTATAAGATTTTGATTACCTATTAGTTCTTCCTGAGTTTATCTATCTTGAATAAATCCTACAAAAAGCATGCATTTTATGAATGCGCAACATTTTTCTGGTCCAAAAAGAAACAGTACTCAGTCATACTTTTCTATTTGTATAGTATTAATAATTTTTTGGGTATTATTAGACTGCTATTACGTTTTGGGAACAATAGTGCGTAATCTAATGATGTGAAAGCTGGCAGGAGTTGCCATGGAAGCTAGTGTACTAAGGATAGGTCAGAATATTTTTATTTTATTGCCATTCACACTTCTCGATTGAAACCGCAATTTTCAAGATACAAGGTATCCTATGTTGATTCCGTCATCACAATCGGTTTATGCGTTAAGTATTTATATTAGACAAAGATTTTAGGTAGGCAGAACATGTTATTTTTATTTTCTGTGAAAAACTTTTTTACTTTGTTGTACAGATCTACAGTCCGCTGGCATGCGAACTGTGCGCGGAGGTGTTCACAGTTCCCGCGGCGTGGGTGCGACACGTGCAGGGCCACGCGCGCTCCGCACACACGCACGCGCGCAAGCGGAAACACCGCTCCGCCGTGAGTACACACTACACACGTTGTACACTGTGCCTGCTCCGTGAGTACACACATAGTGCACTGTGCCAGCTCCGTGAGTACACACACAGTTCACTGTGCGCGCACTGTGAGTACACACATTGTACACTGTGCCAGCTCCGTGAGTACACACATAGTTCACTGTGCGCGCACCGTGAGTACACACACAGTTCACTGTGCGCGCACTGTGAGTACACACACAGTTCACTGTGCGCGCACTGTGAGTACACACACAGTTCACTGTGCGCGCACTGTGAGTACACACATAGTTCACTGTGCCAGCTCCGTGAGTACACACATAGTTCACTGTGCGCGCACCGTGAGTACACACACAGTTCACTGTGCGCGCACTGTGAGTACACACACAGTTCACTGTGCGCGCACTGTGAGTACACACATAGTTCACTGTGCCAGCTCCGTGAGTACACACATAGTTCACTGTGCGCGCACTGTGAGTACACACATTGTACACTGTGCACATTTTTGCCCGATTTTATACTATTACCCTATCTAATTAAATTGAACCCGTTATCCGTCTTATATAATTATATAAAATATGACACAAACAAACTCGGAAAAGCTAAAATAAAATATCTACATGACTAATATATTTTAATATTAATTACCCTCTATAATTTCAGAGCGACGATACGGAGGAAACGATGGCTTTGCTTCGCTGCGATCTGTGTCAGAAACACTTCCCTAACCCGGCAGAGTGGGTCCGACACATTCAGAGCACTCACACGGAAACAGGTCAGTTTGTTTCAACTTTGTTAATATTTTGTTAAAATCTGTAATTTAGCTAGAGATAGATAGATAGGTTTGTTTTTCTAAGGTGTCTTTTATGGTAAATATTGAATGGTTTGTTAATAAGCTCTCAATAAAAGGATTAAAAGGTCATTGACATGCACATGAGGGGGAGGAATCACAGCTATTTATGAAAAATAGATAACATATTGTTGAAAGAAGTATTGTGTTACATTTCAAAGATCAAATCGAATGAATAGAGTTGCCCCAATTGACAATATCATTTTTATCCAAAGTCTAGGTAGGTACCACCGCTTTGCCAGTTGTTCTTCCGCAAAGCAGTAGTGTGCAAGCACTACTGTGTTCCGGTTTGAAGGGCATTGTAGCTAGTGAAATTACCGGGCAAATGAGACTTTATGACCTGATTTCAGTCTAGTAATCTGATTACTAGACTGTGTGATGTCTCAGGATGACGTGTGCAGTGCAGTGTCACGCAAAACTTTATTATTTTTAAGTTCCGAGTGACGCTGCAACTGTTATGGGCAGCCGTGTCGCTTAACATCAGATGAAAGACCAGCTCGTCACGTCATTCATTCTAATAAAAAAATATGTTTTATTTTATTTAAAAACTTATTATACATTTACCTACGTTCATATTTTACGTAAACTTTAAATGCCTTATAGATTATTTTGTAATTATTTGCTATATTGTACAATTATTTTATTTTTCGTTTTAGATCAATAACGTTATTCTATGTAAGTTGGTGAAGTCTGTTCAGTTAATATCCTAGCATGACTGTATTTACTAATTCTTCGTCTAACATTAACATGGTTCTAACTTACTCTAACTTTGATGTTGTTAACCAGATTAACAGTTAATAACATGATTAATAGTTCTTAACCATAATAATAGTTAACTATGCAACATTATTAATAATGCATCTTGAAGTCTTATGTGTACTAACATAGCTGAAACCTGATTGTTGTGTAAGTGGCTTAGACAACCGAACATCGCACTTATAACAATAAGTATATGAGCTACTTTCCGTTAATGTTAACGCTTCCTAACCTTGCAAGCACTCCGCAACCATGCTACTGCCATGATAATCACTTCAGTTATGTTTCATTATTGACAATTCGCGATGCTTTGATTGTCATGATAATGCTCAAGCAAAGCATTGCGGATAGTGATTGTTATGAGCGAAGGCACGCGTATTGCAATCGCACCGTTAAACCACACATAAAATAAAGCAAGTAAATTATAGGTGTTCTGATTAAAAATTAATTTGCTGATATCAAATAGCATGCAACTAAAAAACTTTGTTATAATTTCCAGAAATATCTGGCGTTCTGCTTTAGGCTTTAGAAAATAGCTTTTAAAATGATTTTGCTAAGAATTAAAAAAATACTTGTTACTATTGTGTAGAGAGAATTTTCAATTATGAGTAATTTATTTTTTCAACTGTTAATAAGAAAGGTGACTGAAAATATTATGCAACATTAAAATAGGCTATTTTAATGTTGCATACTATTTTCAGCCTTGCCTAAATGAAATACGGTTGATATTCCAATAGCACTTAAAAAGTGCATTTTCAAGTGCAAGTGCTCGAGCATTTTGGTGCTCTGTCTGAATTGACTCTCACGTGTTATTGGCAAGATTTTACGTAAGAAATATATTTTTTATGCTAGTTTAGAATTAATTCTAGTGGTTCATGTCCAGTCAAATTTCGTGTGGGTCAAAAACATAGAGCGGTGCCATTGTAAGAACGCTCGCCGACGTGGCAGCGGGCTTCCTAACATTCTAAAGGTGTGGTTCGATGTTCGATTGTCTAGAATTGGCCCTGATAAACAACAGTGCCCCCCCAAAACGTCACAATCGTTTCACAGAGGGCGTGCAAAACAAAATTTGTACGCACTGCAAGAAAACGTTCCCTTCGCACGCGTCAATGCTCATACACATGCGGACACATACCGGTGAGTTTACTACACTTCTACCCTCTTACTAATGTAAACACTGCATAACAGTGGAATAGCTGTTTTCTCTTTGCCTATTTCAAATTTCATAGAGAGAAATAAAACAACTTTTTTGTTTAACACAGGACCTGATCACGCTAAAAACATTAATTATTTACCTCGACAGCACATTACATTATTTATTTTTTCCCCTTTTTTGTAAATAATAATGTTATTAAGTCCTGTTGTTAAACAAAAACTGTGTTTAAATCGCGCTAATTTAAGAAATACTAAAACGACTATTCTTATAATGTTTAATAGTAAGGGGGTTACTTTATGTTATTGATATTAGTCGACCTTTTTACGCCTTAACTTCCCTTTCCCCTGCCGTCCCACTCCATTGCCCATCCCCTGCCGTCTTTTCTCTGCCTGCTCACTGCTCACCTATTCCCATCCTTTCGAGTTTATCCATTCAGGCATTTTAAAATAACGTGTGTTTATCAAATAATTATGAATGAAATTGATGGTGTTTTCAAGGCGATGCGAATAATGTGCGTAATCTCAGGGAGATAGATCGATGGGGGAGAAAGGTTCTCGAATGGCGACCACGACCCGGAAGACGCAGCGTAGTCCTCCCACTCGGTGGACCGACGACTTAGTCAGAACCGCGGGGAGCCGATGGATGCAGGAGGCAAGCAGCCGCTCAAAATGGCGCTCTTTGGCGGAGGCCTATGTTCAGCAGTGGACGTCTTCAGGCCGATGACGATGATGATGATCTCAGGGAGGTTTAAAAAGTGACCTGAATTTTCGTATTGGTGGCGACATATTATTGAATTAAATGTACCAACGCCTAAACGGCCGAACATACATGATTACTACTTTGCGGTTTGGTGTATTTAGACTGAAGCAGTGAGGTGTATATCATACATATCTGAATGTTCCGTAGTAATAAAATACTTTTTATCCCGTACATTGTGCCTCAAAATGATTCCGCTACAGCCAGTTACCAACTTTGACACTGGCTAAACTAAAATTCAACTCTCATTATCATCCGTACACAAAAAAAAACGGGATAAAAGAATGAACAGGGAAATTTCCAGGCGAGCGTCCGTTCGTGTGCGGTCTATGCAACAAGGGTTTCAACGTGAAGTCCAACTTGTTGCGGCACCTGCGCACGCTGCACGACCAGATCATCAGCGCGGCGACCACCGTGGATGATGATGATGAAGAGGAACCAGCGTCCTCCACCGGACCCGGGCCGGTGAAACGGGAAACCTGAGGCAGGGGAGGGGGGGCAGGTTAGTATAGCAAACACACATCTCACTTCTCGTCATCTTCAAACCATCTTAATTACAGGAACAGCGACCCCATGGTATTGGGTCGCTTTGCTTTAGTCCAGGTACAGCGACTTACGGCTTTGGGTTGCTCTGCTTTATTACAGGAACAGCGAGCCACGGTATTGGTTTGCACTGCTTTATAACAGGAACAGCGAGCAACAGCTTTGGGTGGCTCTACTTTAGTACAGGAAAACCGACGACGACCGACGATATGGGGTAGATCTGCTTTTTAACAGGAATTGTGTTCTCTCATATATTCCATGAAGTTTTTTTTTCTTTTATTGTTTGATAGGCTTGCGCTTGACCACTATCGAAGTGTGGTCACCTTTCTCGTTTCGATGAAATTATGGGCATAAATTGCATACATTACCAAGACCAACATATAGGTTCATGAAATTTCCCTTCACCCACGCGTCGCCAGTCACTGCCATCTGAGCTGTAATCGTTTCACAAACATTTATATATGCTGATTTGTTTCTAGGAAGAGGCAGAGGCCGAGGCAGAGGTCGCGGGCGTCGCACCGCGTACATGAGCGCGATGGCGGCCGCCAACCGGCGAGCCAACGATAACAAACGCGCCGACACTCCGCCAACCGCGTCCGCCAGCGAGCCGCGGAAGCAGAGCTACTCTCTCTTCCTCAAGCAACGAGCGGTTCTCTTCTCGGCCAAGAAGTGGAAGCAGTGACCGCATTGGCTGACGAGGAAGTATCCGCGATGACGTCATTAAACCAGGGGAATCAGTTGACGTAACGTTACGAGGCCAGTGGAATCTGTTGACGTGAAGTTATGAAACCAGTGGAATCGGTTGACGTGACGTTATGATGCCATTGGAATCAGATGACGTCATCTCGTGTATGTACTTCCAAGTTGCCTTTTGAACGTATTGTGAGAAGTTACGACGTTGCCGTTTCAATGTATTTGGTGGTTAGGTTTTTCTAGTTGTTTTGTTACTGGGGATTTCATTTAGAAAAACGTGAGCCCTGTTAAAAACTACTTTGAGTTTCACGATCAGATGATTGTAGTGTGCGCTGGTCCTTAACAAATTGAAAAGGAAAGTGAATTTATGTACAAATAGAACGGGTCCATGCTTTCTGAAGACAAGAAAACAAAATCTTATGGTAATGTTCTATTTTCTCGCAATATGTTCAGATTCACATTCTAAACTTTTTGAAGTTATTGAATTGTGATGGTCTAGTATCTTGCCCTACCCTCCTAAAGTTTTAACCATTTGGTTAATGTGAAGAATCTTTTATAAGTATAGCTATAGAATTAAATATAAGTATATTTTGTAATATGACTACTAGTCATTTCTTTAAGAGTAAACACACAAGTAAGTTTAATTTCGTTTTTAATTTATTATTACATTACTGTAACCGCTATTGCTACTCATACATTGTTTTAAAAATAGAATTAAGATTTAAACAGTGGCATCATATTTTATATTTGCACATTTACTACAATAAGGTTTTTTTATGTTTTGTAAGAGGAGAAATGTTTATTTTTCGAAGTGAAAACCTTTTGGTTCTACATTATAATTGATGTTAGCTGATATTCCTAGTGATTTGTGAGTTTCGTAATATTTCTATTCCATGTACAATACTCATGTAAGACATGATTCATAATAAATTGTGGAATTAATTTCTTGATGTGTAAAACAATTCAATAAAACTAGCAGATTTGAGAAAAATACCTTTATTGCCTTTTCTTCCAAATCAGGGCTATTATCACAATTACACTTTATTAATACACAATGTGTAAAGGCATGATAGAAGAAAATAGGAGACATTATAATAAGGGTTATTACAAAAATAATACTAAAAAGAATGCAGTTCAACTATCCTCTTCTTCAATTTTCGGAGCCAAGTAGTAGCGGATGTGACCAATGTCTTGAATGCGGTACTCAACCACCAGTGGAACATCTGCTGACATGGAAAGCTGCACCTGTAAATTATAAAAATCATTGAAGAGACCAAAGAGAAAATAACCGCTAAGACATCCCTCATCTTTATGAGGGATGTCTTAGCGGTTATTTTTTTTGCGGTTAGATGCTTTCATCTCGCAAACAAGATATTTTCAAAAAAGTAAAACGAATAAACTAGTGCCTTGCGAGCTGTCAACCCCGTGAGTCTGTCTTTGCATTAATAGCTTAAGGTTAAACGTTTCCCATACAAACTTTGCTTGACTTAGATTCAGTTCCTGGTGTGATTTAAAAGTCGCTATAACTTAACATAGCCCTTATTTAGGCTTGTGTAGCCGCAAAATCAATAACATTATTGTATAATAGCTAGGAAGTATATTATTTTAGCCTAGTAAATTCGACAAATTTTACATTTGTAGTGGTGCATTGTGCGTGCGACGTTGTCAGTTTGTGCATGGTGTAAGCAAGTACACATTACTTTGCGAGAGCAGAGCGGCGCTATGTCGCAGCGCGCGACGTTGCCGATCCGTGTCCGTGTAACACAAAATCGTAATAACAATATAATTCAAACTGTGAGGTATTCAACTCAGTGCTGCCAGAACTTTCCAAGTGTACATTTTGAGTTACTTATGATAATTATACCGTTACACCCCCGCTATTTATCTGATTGTATACTATTGGAAATTTTCATAGAGATTACGTATAATTTCTATTGTAGACGCGTTTCCTTTGAAAATGTCATTCATATCAGCAAAGAAAAGTGTTTTGCAAGCTGTATCACTTTTATCAGGAAAGGCAAATACAAGATCCAAGAAACTTTTTGACCGCTGTGCACTGGCAACACAAATTCAGAGTCTGTCGTCTGTTTTAGGTTAGGTATACTGTTTGTATTTTGTAAGTTTGCTGAACAGAAAAATGAATACACCTAACTTAGTATCACAATCGAGTATAAAACTCACGGATATTCTGTGCCTAAAAGTAACCGAAAACGGGTTCATGCTCAGCTCAAGCGTTTCCATGGCGAAGATGTTTCGTAAGTGTTGAACATAAACACATAAATAGAACTATTTTTTTTAGTACAAAGACTATCCTAGATTCCGAGTGCTTCGTCCCTACTTACTTATTTCTTTTTTTACAGACGGGCAGATGCATTGCAAAAAATCTAAGCCTACCATAGGTACCTAGTTCATCATCATCATCATCATCAACAGCCTGAAGAGAAGGTTAGAAATTCAGTAGTGTTTCAGGTTGCCAAGGAAAAAAACGTTTTTCCACTTATATTCATAGATGGAAGACTGAAAATGAATGAAAATCACAATTATTATTACCAGGTATGTGGATGTGGATATTTGGATATGCAGTGTGAATACAAATGGATAATATTACGTTAGTACAGAAAATGTAATCAATAAAGCTTTGAGAATCAGCAAGTTGAAGTGGCAGTGGGCAGGCCACATCGTTTGTAGAACTGACAACCGATGAGGAAGAAAGGTTCTTGAGTGGCAACCATGAACCGGAAGACGCAGCTTAGGTCGGCCCCACAAGGTGGACCGACGAAGTGGTCAGAATTGCGGGGAGCTGATAGATGCAGGAGGCAAGCGGCTGCTCAAAGTGGCGCTCTTTGGGGGAGGCCTATGTTCATCAGTGGACGTCTTCAGGCTGATGATGATGATGAAAGAAAATGTTGATGGTGTTGGCAAAAAAGTGCAGTACCTCTATATAATAAATAATAAGTAAAAACATGTCATAATGTATTATAATGTTTTGTCAATTGTTATATACCTACTCAAGACATTATGCGGCTATAGAAATGAGAAGTGGTAATACGAAAGAAATATGTACTCGGAAAACATAAACATCCTTGCGTAGCTGGGTAAAAATAAAGACTTGGTGGCGAAACATTTTCTATGTTCTAGCTTATGGTAATGCATAAAATCTTATGTGTTTGAAATAAATATTCATATTCTTTGGATTATAGGTACAAGGCCAGGCTAAGGGTGACAAAAATGCAGAAATATTACTTTGTGTGCTTCATTTCACCAGTGCAACCAATCACTGTGTTAGAAATACCAAGAGACGAAGATTTTATTGAGAAGATGGTCCAGAAATCATCATTTTATAAAAAGTGCGTGCTGCCAAAAATCTTACTGAGAAGAGTAAAAAATAAATGCTAAATGTATAGATTTATAATAATTGAAAATAAATCTTTTTGAATGTAATCTGGACTTTTATTTTACTTTTCAATCTAGTGCAGTACGTTGCGTACACTAAGCTAAATTTTTACCTAATAATAGCAATTATTGATATTATTACTCAGCGCAATAGATAGCCAATATATAATGTTTAAAAGTTATAGCAAAATAAAACTACGAGTATTGAGATTCGAACTCGAGTTACACGATTGCAAATCTACCAATGTTACAACTGCGCCATTTAGAAGCTTGACAATGTGGCCAATTTCACAATACCCTAACTTTTTTTTTTTTTTTTCTCTTATATTTTGGCTCCACACATAGTGTATTTAGCCAGTGTCAAGTATTGTAATTTTTCATAATGATAGAGTATTTCACGTAAAGTCAAGTCTTAGTCACAGTCTGCGTAGTCATAGTCCAGTCTAAGTCAGGTAGTCACAGTCCAGTCTAAGTCATGCCCTAGTAAAGTGGTGGCAACTTTACTAGAAGCTTTTATGGAATTTTGGAAGCAACACGAAAAACACGTTTCACCACATTATATCACTTGCCCAC
Organism: Ennomos quercinarius; assembly: GCA_910589525.2. Classification (NCBI taxonomy): domain Eukaryota; kingdom Metazoa; phylum Arthropoda; class Insecta; order Lepidoptera; family Geometridae; genus Ennomos; species Ennomos quercinarius. Next base: position 15,100,947 of record OU342494.1, on the reverse strand, counting down.
ACTCATGCTCGTAATTCAGAACTTAATGCGTAAAACGCCACCGATTTTAATCATTAACACTGGAAAAAGCACGAGTTTTGAAAAATAATACAATGCAACGACGTGAACTTTTCCGCGTTCCCGCCAAAACTCCTACCCTAACTTCAGTTTTACTTTCTGCTTATGTGTGCGTTATTCGATTACATTATACAGGAATTGGATTTTGATTGACTTACACTCAAAAGTGTAGGTATTACTAGGTTCAACTATGTCTAATATATGCTAAGAACACAATCAAAAACCCGCAAAATAACTTAAAATGAGTTTATTTCTTGTTATTTATCGTAAAATATATAAAAACATGTTTTCGGGGAAACACCGCCATCGCGCGGATTTTGGTGCTTAGCAACACCTGACATTTAACCTTAAACTGAAAAACTATTGTTATTCTGAGTGGGGGTGATAAAGGCCTGCACTGACGTTCCGTTTGGGGTTTTTTGTGCATTTCACCCTGCCAGCTCAGTTACCCTAGCCAACCTAACTCCTTGAAATATCAGAGCACAGCCTTGGGTCATTGACATAACTGTTCCAGTGATGCTGATGATGGTAAAGCAGTCAATACAGATGAGCCAAGCATGCTGATAATGATGAGCGATTAAGGGGATTGACGAGTTTTGACATCTCAGCTCATAGACCCATTTGAAAAACTATTTTAAACATTTTATTTTGAAAAATTTCCAAAAATGAATTGACAAAGAATATCCATGTAGCTATCGAGCCTGCTCATACGGGAACTTCATGGGAATCGGTTGACAAACCTGTATTAACATTCTGCCCTTGCGGATGTAACTGGACAGACACAAAATCATTTTTGTCCAAGCTGAAACGGAGATGCTTCACACTCTCTCAATAAAATGAAACAATCATTTTTCATGGTCTCATGGCAAGTAGGTGTTAGACATTTCACAGGTTCATAAACATTACAATTTTAGTTTGAAAGTTTACCTGTGGGCTAAGCGAGGTAGCCTTGGTGAAGTAGTTGAGATACTGGCACGCGAATGTGAGGGTCACAGGTTCCTCCATTTCAATGACCACCGCCTCCTCTTCTTTATCTATAGAGGCGGTCTGCGCGAGCTTTATGTTAGCTGAGCCAATGTCGCCAGACGCTGAGAATTTCACTCCTGGAAGTACAAATATGCGAGTGTGAAAAAGATTATGGACAAAGTTATCTACTATTTCATTTATTGTTTAAACAAGTTCATTGTATATCAATTAACAAAACCCATTTATGAAAATAGGACAGAGAATATGGACACAAAGCTGTCATCATTATGCAGATTCTAAAGTTAGACAGCTCCATTTGTCTAAGACATCCCTACTGTAACATTTGGGTATGTCCTAAAGATACAAGTGCGAACTTAAGAGCTGTGGAATTCTTATACTTTAAGCTTTTGGCTCCACACAGTGTATTTAACCAGTGTCAGTATTGTAATTTTTTATCGTGCTATTATAGAATATTTCACGTAAAATCTTTCTGGGACTGGGTACTTGGGTAGTCATAGTCCAGTCTAAGTCAGGTAGTCATAGTCATAGTCCAGTCTAAGTCATGCTATGCCATAGTAAAGTGATGGCAACTTTACTAGAAGCTTCTATGGAATTTTGGAAGCAACACGAAAAACTATGTTTCATAAAACGCCGCCAATTATAAACATTAACACTGGAAAAAGCACAAGTTTTCTAAAATAATACAATACAACGACGTGAACTTTTCCGCGTTCCCGCCAAAAACTTTAGGACCAGCTGTCGAACTTTAGGGCATTAGTTATTTTTTGATGATCAAAAATAGGAAACTGATGATAGGTTATGAGAAATATAGGTCATGTTATGATTAGTGATTTCTTACAATGATCGGACACCTAAGGAAGAAATTCGGTGATAACTATCTATTCTAATTTGCACCTATCTAAAAATATTAGCGTCAATAATTGAGTATGGTGATCTTACCTTCCTTTGAGCAAGAGATGACCATGGACTCTCCGAACTGTGACAGATCTCGGCAGATCCTAGCAAACTCTCCGCTGGGCATTCGGATGGTACAGCTATACTCTGTCTCGGGGATACCTGGAAATACATTGAAACTTACAGCAAACTAGCTGCGCCCTGCGGTTTTACCATGTGGATATAAAACGAAACATCGTAAGTATTCATTAGATTAATTTTGCTCCTTGGAACAATAATATAACTATCAAAAGCCATGTTGATTGATATAAACATGGCTTTTTGGTTAGAATATTTTATGGACTAGGAAAGTGACACAGTGATTGAATAAGTAAAAAAGTGCCAAAACCAAAATCCTTGAAAGCACCAAAATTCCTGATCAATTTTAGACTATTATACAAGTTTTAAACATTTGTGGAAAGTTTCTAGGTACCTAAATGTTCCAGATCCAAATTCATCAGTTTCATCTCGTAATCGGAGACCTTCTCTTGGTTGGGACTCTCGAATGCGAATGTAACGGTGTCTGCGTTGTCTTGCGCCTTCATTGTTACAGTATCCTTGTCGCCAGCACACTTCAGGATTTTAGACATACTGAAAATGAGAATACTGGATTTAAAATCTTACCAATTACCTAGCTGCTTCCCGCGGCTTTGCACACACGGACTTGGTTCATCTCGATAAGTATCTTGTATCCACAGATTTCGCCGTTTTAAATGACACCACATTTTTCATAGTTTTGTGTTTCATGATTAGGGTTCAGATCTTTTAAAATATGTAACTTTCATACTGTTTATTAAAATAAGTACATTAAATTCAGTATTAAACTATTTCTTAAGTACTAAATTCAAGACAAACCATAACATTTACACAATGCAGATGCAGCAGCATTATGTTCCATTATTTTATTACTGATCTTTTTGGAATCTTTTATTGATAGCCTAGAGGCAAGTGGCTACTCAGTGTCATTCTATGTTCAACAGGGGATGTCTTCCAGCTGATGATGATGTACAGTTTAAACAAACCAACAAGACAAGTGACTGTTATAAAAATGTCTGGTAAGAGACTTGTGCTGCGTTTACTCACCTTCCTAAGTTCATGCCCATGGAAATATTTCTATCACATCTGTATTTGTCGAAGCCATCTGCTCGCATTGTGAGGGACACAAGTGACACGTGAGAGTTATCCATCGCCTAGAATAAGAATAAATAAATAGTAGTAATAATAAAAAATATGTAAAAATCACAGACATCTAATACTATACAGTAAGCAGACCTAACATTATTTTCACTACTACATAGACAAGAATAAATAATATATCCATTACTTTCGCTCTTATTAAAATTTGATAACTTTATCTCTTTCCTTTTTGCTGTTGCAAACACTTACGCACCCATGAACAAAAAGGAATGTGTGCCCAAAACACACTCATGTTACCATGGAAACATATTGTTGTGTGGCAACATTCCATATAGGAACACACTCGAATTAACATTACATTAGGAAATGGATGGTAGATATGGTATGACAGCTGTGTAGTATTGCATTACACACAATGTAATAGAGATGTGGAGTTTTATATTATAAGTATTATGTTGGCAAAAGCTCAAGTGGAAGTGCAACCATTTAATCTTATCTCCAGCGATAAAAACATGATTAAACAAGATACAATAGCACCCATCAAAACCAGCTTAGATAAACAGAATAGTCTGATATAATATTAAGGTGGAAAATTAAGGTGTTTTACCTGCAATTGGATCCCATTGTCATCACAGTCAAATGTGGCTTGCGTCAGGAGATCTTTGATAGCCTCTAACACTTTCTTCAGGATAGAGCTCTTTAATAAGCGTGCCTCAAACATTTTCTGGAAACATAAAATACTTGTTAGCTTAGAGAAACTTCCTGTCTGTTTTAAAGATATAATGCAATACCTGCAATAACTTGTCATTGTAGAACAAGTTTTAGGTACCTATAGGTAACTGATACTACTATGCAGTGGCTGGCAACTTGGCAATTTATGAGTTCCTATGAAGAGAGCTCTTGATAAACTTTGACGGCAGATAGTATTTTATATTGATTGATGCGTACCACTTGTGTAAAAAGGAGTCGTTATAGAAATGATTTACTGTTTTCTGCTATGGTAAGCAGCGGATTAGCGGGCCGGTCGATTTGTAAGTGCTGAAGATAAAATCCATATTTTATTGAATACTAATTTAATACATACCCTCAATATACAAAATAACAATAAATAGTTTACAAAAGGCTAGTGGTGGCGGTGGGCCTGGGCCGGGAGTCTCAGAGAAAAGACGACTTGGAGTGCCAAAGTTAGGCTTTCGTTTTCGGGTTTTTACGATTCAACTATGATATAATTATTATGTAATACGATGACAAAAATACTCACAAGTAATTTAGACACGTAAAATTCAACAAAAGATATGTAATTTACACGGAAAATAACGTTTCGGCAAAGTCGCTGACGCTGGCTGCCCCCACAAAACAAAAGTGACGTTTTATGACAGCTGGTAGCGGGAAAATAAGGCGCGAATTTTGTAACGTCATTTACGTTCCAATAATTGGTTGGTTGGTTTTTAGCATAATGTAAATCAGAAGATTTATGCCACAGACACAGAATTCCCACTAGGCCACAGCTAGTGGGAATTCTGTGCTGACTGCCAACTCTAAACTGTTGCGTTTATTTTATTTTCGTTGCGCGATAGCTCGGCTTTATTTTGGATCATAATATTAATGTCTATCGGTCTCGCAGTTCTGCTGCACTCAATTTACTTAAGAAGAATGTACCACAGACTACTTAGGAGATACTACGGACAACGTACTCGTGGTCCACTTAACTGAATTTGACATTTCTTTGTAGGTAGCCTAAGCATTTTCTTAGGTTTCAACTACTCTGTGGTTTGAAAGGTTTAAACCTTTGAATATGTACGAGTAGAACCGTAGTATATGACGTCATTCATGGACAACAAGGAGAGCGCTATACATTCGGTACTAAGCCATAAAAAGACGAACGTAATATCTTTGGTCCTTGTCACCCTTACCGGGTTTTTTTATTTGGCTTCATTTGATCTAAGCCAAACAGGTTAACAATTTTTTTGAAATTGTTGTTTTTTGTGAAATAATCCTATTTAAATGGTGATAAATAAATAGGCAATAAATATTTGAGAAATAATGTGTGTGCAGTGGGTGGTTGCAGCATTTTAAGCAACAGAAGTCGCACTGAGGCGTAAATATGAAGGAATAACATTTCACAAGTAAGTAGCCATTGTTTTGTCTATTTTTCCTTTTTAGAAGAGTTTATTGTGAAAAATATAAATACAGCGTTACATTTCATGTAATAACAAGTCCTCAGCTAAACAGAAAAACAGCTAAATGATTAATTAATGGATAAAATAACCATACCTAACCAAAAAATTTCATTGTTAAGGTACTACCAGTTTATGATTTTTAATTTCCCATAAAACCAGTTAGGTACCATGTTGATTTGCAAATGTCTATAAGTCGGAAAAAATCCTTTTGTAGGTATATTAGCGAATTATTTGCTTGATTTAACTTAGTAAAATATATCATTTTATATTTTAGGTCAGGTGGGGTAAGTGAAACATACTTGCACATCTATCCACTTTGTGAATTCTGCTAGGACGCAAATTTTTTTTTACACATAGAAAGCCTAAATCTGACATGGCAAATGGTGGCAATAAATACTTCTCAAGAAAATAATTTTTGAAAACTCAGTTTGCGTGAATGAAACATCACTTCAAAAATGGTTCACGGTTTTGACAGAAACGTTCCGATTCAATATTCTGACTCAGAATATTGAATCGGAACGTTTCTGTCGGTATTTCTGACGGTAGGTTGACATTGGCGTTTGACTATATTGACAGTTCTGTTTTTATTATGTGTTACCCGCAGTCATTATATTAGGTACCTACTTATATAATAATAGCTGCCAGGTATCACTTTATTTGCGCAGAATCTCCATCTCTTTCTTTGGGTGCCGTATAAGAGCAGACTAAGGGACTATCCAGAGAATGGGCAGTAGCATTGTCCTTGGTACATTATAATCTTCTGCGATGACAAGCTACTTGCTAAGCGAGGTGATTATGGCAAACCTCCCTATAATCAGCGTCTAAAATGGCGTTTTATGGGCATGCCTGTGTTTAGCACTAGACGCTTTCCAGCTGTTGATGTGAAATACGTGATTTTCGCCCATGGGACATTTACAATGACATTTGTAATGTAGTAGGTATTTGATTGATTTTATTACCTGTGTCGTCTGTGACTGCAAATACTAACCCCACATTACGCACCGTTTCATGCATTATTTTCGTGTGAAGATGTACATAAACACTATTAAATTGCTTCATGGCATCAGCCGACTTGTGTTTTGTAAACTTAAAGATAGCTGATTTCTTTTTATTTTATGACCTAGCAGAAAGATTGTGTGACGCGTGTGCTGGAACATTGAAACCATTTCGCCACATAGCATAGAGCTAAACTGCGTGATTTATTGATTACGATAGGGTTTCACTTAGGTACTCCTTCTTTTCACTTACCCCACCTGACCTTACATTTTAGTTTTTACAATAAAGAAGCAGTGAACACTGGTAAAACATAAATTCTAGGTATCAAGGTAAATTACTCTATAGATAAAGCTAATGAAATCACCCATTTTCTACACAAAATTTTGGGAGACGTTCTTATTCAGGCAGCACCTCGTGTGGGAGCAAGAAACAACTAGGCAGCCACGCGAAATAGATTTCTACTAGTGGGAATTCTGTGGTTTAAACTATGTACTTTTTTTTTTTTTTTTATGAGAATGAATGACGTGACGAGCTGGTCGTTCACCTGATGTTAAGTGACACGGCCGCCCATAACAGTTGCAGTGTCACTCGGAACTTTAAAAAAATAAAGTGCGCCATCTAGTAAAAGAAGCGGAACTAGTTTTTTTTTTAAATAAAACTCCTCATTATTAGATAGGAACCCAAAATTCACGTAAAAATGATGAATAAAGCAGGAATATTATCAGTAATTAATTAACGTTAGATTCATATTCCTCTTTTTTCATCATACATGGACTTTACATAAATATTTTTTCTAATCATGTCTTTACATGGCGTGAGGGTGAAACCAGCTTGTAATTTGCTAGTAAATAAAATGAACCCTTTAATCATAGAGTTCAATGAATCCCAGGGGTACTAAGGTAAGTAGGTATCTACCTACCAGAGGCCGGCCTACGCTGCGTCGTCGTCTGGTTCATTGTCGCCACTCGAAAACCTTTCTTCCCCATCGGTTGTCAGAGCTATATAGGTCACTTGTGCTCTTGCGGATTTGTGTGGTAACAACGATTCCCACCAAATATTTACACTTTGTGCCACAATGTACATGTGCCAAAATGGAAAAAATCTGCCACAAACGGTCACACTGGTGAGTGAAGTGAAAGTGACACTGCGCTGACAGAGGGCAAAGCACAGACCGGCGGACGTATTACCTAACTCGCAACAGGTTTGCAACAGGCGTAACTTGCGCGATGATTGCTGTCATACATCATTAGTGGTGTCGAGCATGCAAGCTTCGCTACTGCTGTTGCTTTGCTACTGCTGTCGCATTGCTGTTGCAAATTTCACGTAATTACCCGTGGGGCAAAGCTACCTTGTGAAAAAAAATTGCCATGTCTCGTCAGCGCCATCTATCTTTAGCTGTAGAACTACGTTCCGTCCAGCTGTCAGGGCCATTCACGTTCAATTTTATTGATCAATCTTTGTGATTGATTAATTTTATTAATCGTGTACTGTTAGTATTGCTTAATGTCTTTCGGTTTACTGTATGGAGAAAACATTGACGGAAATGGACTGATAAATGAAATGGAAATGTATTGATCAATAAAATTATACGTGTATGGGGGGCCTAAGGTGGAACGTTTCACTAGCGCGGCAAATTCAAATTTTCTTGCTTTCTTTTGCCAATAATAGCTTAATTACTCAACGTGATGACATGAAAACTAATTTTGCGCAAATAAATAAGTATATATATGTATATATGTATCAATAAGTTACAGTTAAAAGTATCACCTACTTATCATTTTTTTTTTTCTTATAGTTTGGCTCCACACCTAGTGTATTTAGCCAGTGTCAAGTATTGTAGTTTTTCGTCGTATTATGAAATATTTCATGTAAAGTCAAGTCTTAGTCACAGTCAGTCAGGGTAGTCATAGCCCAGTCTAAGTCAGGTAGTCATAATCCAGTCTAAGTCATGCCCTAGTAAAGTAGTGGCAACTTTACTAGAGGCTTCTATGGAATTTTGGAAGCAACACGAAAAACCACGTTTCACTACATTATATCACTTGCCCACACTTATACTAATAATTCAGCACTTAATGCGTAAAATGCCACTAATTTTAAACATTACCACTAGAAAAAGCATAAGTTTTGTGAAATAATACAATGCAACGACGTGAACTTTTTCACGTTCCCGCCAAAACTCCCTACTTATCATTGGTTTAGCGACAAATGGCAATAAACAATTTTCTTCTTAGTTTTTCAGTCTATTGCCATTTGTCGCTAAACCAATGATAAGTAGGTGATGCTTTTAACTGTAATTTATTGATACATTATATTTATTTGCGCAAAATTAGTTTTCATGTCATCACGTTGAGTAATTAAGCTATTATTGGCAAAAGAACGCAAGAAAATTTGAATTTGCCGCATTAGTGAAATGTTCCACCCTAATACACAGACGCCCCCCATACACGTTCAATTTTATTGATCGTGTAGGGTCAGTATTGCTCAATCTTTTTCGGTTTACAGTATGGAAAAACAGTGACGGAAGTGGTCTCATAAATTTTATTGATCAATAAAACTGAATGTGTATGAGGGGCCTAATACTATACAAGATAGTATTAGATGTCTATGCCTTAATATTAATTACATAAAATAATATTACCTAAGTCTAATACAATATGTATTTTTTTTCAACTGGGTGTGGAACAAATTTGAAAGTATGGGAATAGCAAAAAATCCTCTAGAGTTTCAGGTTCATTTGTACATTTTATAAAAAGAAAGAAAAAAAGAAAGAAAATACATTTATTCAGGCCATCACACAACACTACATTACAATACACAATAAAAATAACATAAGTACATAAAAAAACAAACATACAACATTAGCACATAATATAATGTAATATTGTGTGATGTCAACTATGATTTATCTAAGTATCTTATTATGATTTACAAAATATAATGGTTATATAGTTGAAAGTACTATTTGATTAATCACAAAGCTTGACTACTTGGTCCTGAGCGGGATACGGAGGTAATGTCAGATTGTACTTTTTAATTATTCCAGGGGGTAGAAATCTTCCACCCAGATAGTGTTGAGCATCCTTCAGTATTTCTGGCTTTGCACACAGCTTGGGTGCTGAAAGGGATATTAGCATGGATGGTTTTAAGGCTTTTCCTTCTGATCCCGGACCATTCTCTACATCCCATCCACTGGGGATATCCACACTGAAATCAAAAGTCATTTAATAATAAATTCTAACCTTGAACTATTACTATTATTAATTTTATAAAGTATTTTAAATTCTGTGCAGATGATACTTCTGACCTTCAAGTTGTTTTGGGTTAAATCACAGATAACCCCCAATAGATACCGCATGAAAGACGACGACCGCGCACCACGCATTGGCGTAAATGGTTCTATATAAATCGACGCTTCGCAGCACGGCCTTAAATTTCAACCAAGTATTAGAGTTCATTATTAGGGTGTCACTCGAAACAGCCAATAATAGCGCATTAGCTCCAGTTTCCGCAACCCACGCCTTCCACCAGTTTTGGTAAGCTAGGATCCGAACAAAGATTCCGTAATGCGGTATCTATTGGGGGTTATCTGTGGGTTAAATGCATACAATAAGTACCTGCAAACTGGCAGATTTGAATCAGTAAGAGCATCCATAGCTGGCTTTAATTCTTCTCTCACTGGTGGTTTAAAACTAAATCCAAATAGAGCATCAACTAGGACTTTGTAATCATTGCTAAGATCTTTTGGTGCTGGCAGTTTTTCCACAATATTTACACCAAACCTCTTACACTGTTCAAGAAGATTGTCATACAACGGCTTTGGTGTACGCTTAGGATAATATACAGCAACTGTGTAGCCAAATAATGTCATATGTCTAGCTGCTACTAAACCATCTCCCCCATTGTTGCCTGGTCCACAAATTATTAGTGCTGATTTGTGCCTGAAACATGAATTTTTATTTAACTTGTTGCACTCTGCGGTTTCACACATGGAGAAAGTTTTCAATGTGTTTATTCAGCGTATAAGCTTCCAAATTTCACCAAAATTGGTTCAGCCATTATGAAGATTAATGGTAACAAAAATTCACACACACCAACTTTTACATTTATAATATCAATAGGATAAGATATTATATCAAAGCTATTCCAAACTAGTTATTTCAAAAGCTATATCTAGTCTATATGTCTAGGGTATGTTGATAATTATTTATGTACTTGAAGGAATTACATTTTTATGTTTTGTACATTATATAAATAAGATGTGGCATCACTTACGTAGAAGGCGAGTAAGTTTTAGCAATGGCAGCAGCAACACTAAGGCCAGCTAGTTCCATTAATTGGTCAACACTGAACTTATATTCATTGAATAACTCCTGATCCAACGCCACTGCCTCGGTCTGCGAGAGGTACCGCATTGTTCCAGCGGCAGTTTTAATAGGACGGGCCTAAAAAGTAACTTAATTAATAACATATAATTACAGTAATAGTAAAAACCGGTGCGGTGTTTCATTTACCATTAACACCGTATAATAAATGAGAATTATCAAACTGTTTCTCATAAATGTAATTTGGGGTCACGTTTTAATGTCCCCAACATCCAGACCTATGTAAATAGGGCGAACTCTGTGGTCTCCAAATATTGTAATGAGTAATGACTATTAATCAATCCAAGCAAAAGAAAAGATAAATAAAATGATAGAACCAAAACAAAACAATCAAATTCAGTTCAGTAGACCTAACTTTTTCATAGGGATGTAAAAACGATTAATAAATATAATCGATTTTTTTTTATTTTTTGGTTTATTTCATGGATTAACAAAAAAAAAACAGATTGAACCAACTTTTTTTTATAGTGGGTAGTTATTTGTTTGCAATGTGTATGAATGACGCGACAGGCTAATCCTTTACCGCATCACGGCCGCCAATAACAATGAGGCGTTATATAATATTAAAAAAAAGCAATTGTATTTTATGTTATATAGTAATCTCGGTAGTGGTTACATATTTGAGCCGTTTGGTGTTGAGACCCTGGGTCCGTGGGGACCGGGAGCTCATCGCGTTTTCCAAAGTCTATCAGAGCGCCTGGTCGATACGACGCGTGACCAAAATGCTGGCACTTATTTGGCCCAACGCATCAGCATTGCAATTCAACGTGGCAATGCGGCCAGCATGTTGGGTACGCTACCTACGGGTAGTGGGCTGGAGCACTTGGACTGTCTATAGGCCATCGCGGCTATTATACAGTCCATAAGTGTTCTTTGTAGTAGGCAGTGTAGCTAGTTTAGTTTAGTTTAGCTTAGTTTAGTTTAGTTTAGTTTAGTTTAGTTTTTATTATTGTAGTAGTTAGCTTGAGTAATAAAGGCAATTTGCCAGTTAAAATTTTTTTTTTTAATGTTTGACCCAATAGATGGCGCCAGCTGTGGGTTTACCAAAATCTGTCACTGTCACTGTTTCAAGCATAGACCACAGGCTAGAGGAAATATGTTACGATACTTACTGACAACTCTAAGTTCTTTCATTTGTTTTATTTTCGTTGGGCGACAGCTCGGTTTTATTATACTATGGTTTAAGGGTTAAACTATGTACTTCCTGCGCCATCTAGTAAAAGAAGCGGAACTAGTTTTTTTTTTAAATAATACGCCTCATTGCAAGCTGCATTGCCACTTGGAACTCTAATATTATCCAAAGTCCAAACTCTTTCTCGAAATAAACTTGAACAAACTATAAAATACTAAAGAGTATAATAATCACTACGTCATTGTTGTCATCAGTTTTTGAATAATCGATTTATTTAGTCCGAAAAAAAAACGATTAGTAGAATATCTATTTTTCACCCCGTAGGGTACAACCCTGCTTTTTCATCTGACATAAAAATTGATAATGACATGAACCTGAAAAGTGAAAAGGCGCGCTTTTAAACAAATATTTTTAAAAAACCCAAAATTATTGTAAATTTGTATATTTTTCGTGTATATAGTCTTGTATATATTTGTAAATAGAGCACAACCTTAGAGAGGGCCCAAGGATGGGCAAAAAACGTAAAAGAAAAGGAGATGACTCTCCACCTGATGAGCAGCAGCAGCGGCAGGTCTCATCCTTCGAGTCTTGCGATTCCGACTCGGACTCTCTGAAGTCGATCGCTGTAGAAACACCAAAAGCTAAAAACAAGGATAAGTATGACATCTTTAAGGTACGTGGATACTCGCGTAAGTACCCTGAAGACTCGAAAAAGACCGAGTTTATTGTGTTTCTTTCGCACGTGGAAGAAAACATTACTTTCAGCGACAAGGATCGTATGGCACTGTCCAAGGGTTTGCGGGAGCATGGTGTTTCAGGCGTCATGCACCTCAAGTCTATAAACAAGTACAAAGTAGGTATAACCTTCGATTTACCTAACAACGCCAACATGTTTCTGCAAAATAAAAAGTTACTGGAGCAACTGTCCCTGAAGGCAAATATACCGGCTGGAGACACCGAAGTGACGGGTGTACTCACCTCGGTGCCGACCGACATGTCTAATAAGCAGATATTCTCACTAATCGGAAGCTCTAAGAATGTTATACAGGTCAGGCGCTTTATGCGCAGAGTTCTAACTCTGCGCATAAAGCGCAACTCTAGTCAACTCTAGTTGACGGTGGCGCTGCTGGCGCGTCCTTCGTGCCCACGCAGGCAGTCGCAGTTACATTTGCGTCTACCAACCTTCCCGAGTACGTTTATCTTGACTCATGGCGTCATGAGGTGAAAATGTACATACCTCCCGTAAAACAGTGTCTGAAATGTATGTCTTACGGCCACATAGCCAAATTCTGTAGGAACACCGAGGTATGCTCAGTCTGCTCAGATAACCACAATTTCAAAACATGTCAAGTTGACTCCAAAAATGCTAAGTGTGTCAATTGCAAAGGTAATCACATAGCCATTTCATCAGCATGTCCCATGAAAAAACAAAAAGTCGAAGAAAACAAGATTAAGTCCCGAAATGCTACCTTCTCAGATTTGTTTGATTCAAAGTCATTCCCAGCACTAGCAGCACGAACACTTGATGTTCAAGTAAACAACCTTATGAAATCAGAAACATTTATTAACATTCTAATTGAAACAATAACCAAAATTATCAGTAACAAAGATGTACCTATAAACTCAGGGTCTATTCGAGAGACTCTTAAAAAAACCCTCAGTAATAAATTACCTCCTACTTCCTCATAATGGATCAGTTAAATATTATACAGTGGAACGCACAAAGTCTAAATAGTAACAAGCATATATTTATTAACTACCTCTACACAAATAATATACATATTGCGATCATTTCAGAAACATGGTTTAAAGCTAACCAAAATTTTAAAATTAAAAATTACAACATTGAACGTAATGATTGTGGAAATAGCCATAATGGAGTGGCCATAATCATTCATAAAAGCATCACATATTCAAATATCAACACATACTTTGATGATTCGATACAAAATATCTGTGTCAAAATCACAGTAAATAAACAGGATTTATGTATTGTCAGTTTTTATAGTCCTACTAATTGTAACCCAGCTTTTAATAAAGCTAAATTTGATACATTGGTAAAATCGATTCCTAGTCCTTTCATATTCGCAGGGGATTTCAATGCCCATCACACCTCTTGGGGTTGCGGTTCTGACTCTCCCCGTGGAAGGGAGGCGTTGGAAGTCATCGATGACAACAATTTAGTCTTGCTTAATGATGGTCAAGCAACAACAGTTGGTTCATTAACGTGGCGTCCAAACGCACTTGATTTGTCGTTGGTTTCCCCATCACTGGCTCTTCATTGTGAATGGTCTGTTCTTGATACTCCTCTTGGTACTAGTTACCACCTTCCTGTAATCATAAAAGTATTGCTTAGTAATAATAATGTAAATTCAGATGGAAACTACTGTAATGGCAAACACTTGCCCATCTACCCAAATTATAAACAGGTAGATTGGAAAGTGTTTAGTAGCTGTGTAGATGCATTATTGAATGATTTTGAATTGAATCTTTGGAGTCCTCAGGACGCATATTTGCTATTTTGTAAAATATTACAATCAGCAGCAAAATCCGCTTCGAATTTAAATAGTAGTTGTTCTAACAACATTAATCAATCCTGTCATAGGAATCTCGGTAAAAAACCTCACCTTCCATGGTGGAACCAAAAGTGCTCAGAAGCTGTTCTAAAATTCAAAGAAGCATATCTTAAGTTTAAGTACAACCCAACAGAAACCAACTACTTGGAATTTAAAAGACTTCGAGCTCTCAAAAAACTTATTATAAAAATAGAAAGACAGAACAGTTGGAAATCTCTCTGCGAAACTTTTAATCGTTGTACTCCTATGTCCATTATATGGAAATTTATGCGTAAATTTAATAAAACATTTGTTTCTAGCAATAATGCAGATGATTCCTGGATTTTAGATTTTCTACAGATGTATACCCCAGATTTTGTATCAAATGGTCTCAACACATCATATAGTAGCACTGGCAATATAAACTCCAGCAATAGTTACTTCCTTAGTCCATTTTCTATCAATGAATTAATATCTGCTGTCACATCTAGAAGAGATACTGCCTTTGGTCTTGATGGTATACCATATTCTTTTTTTAAAAATTTCAGCAGTAAGAGTATGGAAATCTTCCTAAAAATACTGAACTTACTCTGGGAAAACAATAATATACCCCACGATTGGAAAGTAGATTGTCTGGTACCAATTTTAAAACCTAACAAACCAAAATTGTGTCCTGATTCCTATCGCCCTATAGCGCTTACTTCATGTGTTGGAAAAATATTTGAACAATTGTTAAAGCAGCGTTTGGAGTTCTATATAGAACAAAATAAAATTTTACCTTCAAACCAATTTGGTTTCCGTAGAAATCGTTCAGCTAGGGAGAGTATCTGTCAGTTACAACTTGATATCCATAATGCTTTAGATGCACATAATCATCTCCTTGCTGTTTTCTTCGACATCACAGGGGCCTTTAATAGTGTGAATATTGATATACTTTGTCAGGAATTGTTGTTAACAGGAATACCTGGAAAGATTATACACTGGATTAAAATTTTTTTATGTAGCCGTGAAGTCTTTGTTAAATATAATAGGCATCTATATGGTCCTAGACTTTCAACAAAAGGAGTTTGTCAAGGCGGCATTTTATCGCCATTAATTTTCATATTGTACATACGTCGTTTAAATATAATATTAGGCTCAAAAGTGAAAAATTTGCAGTTTGCAGATGACCTAGTTGTTTATGCATCAGGAAATAATATAAATCAACTGGTTGAAATTGTTAATGATGCATTGGCAAATCTCAATAATTATTTTTCTTACCTTGAACTTGATGTTAATCCTTCAAAGTCAAAGGTTGTTCTCTTTGGGAAAAGGTGTCCCAATATGCCTGTTGTTCATTATAAAGGTTCTTCTTTACCTGTTTCACTTGATGTTAAATTCTTGGGAGTATTGTTCTCCCACAATTTATCCTGGAACAATTATTTAAAACATTTAATAAACAAAGCTAACAAAGCTTTTAATGTATTAAAATCTTTGTCTGGTACATACTGGGGTGCAGACCCACAAATTCTACTATTATTGTACAAATCATTAGTTCGTAGTCATTTTGAATATGGTTTTTTATGCTTTGCTGCAGATGATAAAATTGTAAATAGTCTAGATGCTTTTCAAAACAAATGCATGCGAATAATAACAGGGGCATTTAGAAGCACACCTATAAATGCAATGCAGATTGAATGCAGTCTGCCCCCCATGACCATTTGTTTTAGGTATCTTAAAGAAAGATTTCTCCTTAAACTCTACAGTGTCTCTAACAATAGTCTTATAACTAATCTGTCTAATACATTAACCCAATCCACTGCTAAACCGTTTTATATGCTACAGGGATATGAAGGTTTCTTAGATTTTCTTCAAAATCTAAATATCTATCAATCAAACCATATTTTGCCTTGTTATGAAGGATCTTTTATTAGCAAATTTCCAGCAATGAATATAGTCATAAACAAAAAACTGTCAATAAAAGAAGAAGTATATACAATGTTGGCAGAGTGGACAGGTCACAAATTTGTTTACACAGATGGGTCGAAAAATGATAATGCTGTGTCTTACGCAATATTTGAACCCTCATTGAACATTGCTGTGGGATATAGAATTGATAAACATGCTAGCATTTTTACTGCTGAAGCTGTTGCTATTTTGAGTGCTTTGAAGCACATCAAAAACAAAAATCAGGGACACACAAGATGGGTTGTTGTTAGTGATAGCATGAGTGTTTTGAAAAACTTGGCAAATAACAAATTACATGCTAACACTAATTACATTATTTACTTTATAAAACAATTATGGGTGGAATTATCTGATTCAAACATACAAGTCAGCTTTGCGTGGGTACCTTCACACATAGGTGTTGATGGCAATGAAAAAGTTGACTATTTAGCCAGCACTATAGTTAAATTTTCAGATGTTATTTCCAGGTATGCCAATGATGCAGATGTTTCATTGCCATACACAGATATTGTAAGCCTCCTAAAACAAAGGATGGTTCAACTATGGGGGAAACATTCGTACCATTGTACACAAGTTGAAAACAAAGGTTCTTGGTATGCCGCTTTAGATGTTCAGATAAATTCAAAGCCATGGTTCTGCAAGGCCGGTACTTTTTTAAACAGAAAGTTTTATTCAACTGTTTGTCGTATGCGTTTTGGTCACTGTCGTTTGAACTTTCATCTCCATCGCCTTCGAATGGTGAATTCCCCATATTGTGATTATTGTCAGTCCTCGAATATCCAATCCTTAGATCACATTTTCTTTGAGTGTTCATCTTTCAGCATTCAGCGCCTTGTGTTGATAGACGAACTTCTACAAATCTATGATAAACCTGAACTGGTCCCGCGGTGCATTCAGGAGTTGCTTGAAAATGCCTCTGTTTTTACCTATTTGTATAAATTTATATTGTGTACTGTAAATGAGATTTAGAATAAGATATAAAATGATAATTTTATTATTACAATACATATTACAATGGGTTTTTTTTATAAAGTTTTTTTTGTGTGTAAATATATAAATGTAAATAAAGGTATTTGACTGACAGTCTGACACTGGCAGTCTGTCTGTCAGTGTCGGAGTGACGAAGTAAACGTCAACAATTGACGCTTGAAGTTATAAGGTACCTACTAATTGTAAGGGAAAAATTAAAATTGACTTTCATTATCTCGGAAATGAACAAAGGACGATGATCCTCTTACTTATGACAAAAATGATCCGGATTTGACTATGAAATTAATAAAACGAATGAAATTAATATCCTAACTATGACGAAAGAAGTAAATCCTACGAAAGACTAGGCAGTATGGTCTCATGACTTTAGCCTGCCCAATAGGGCGAACAAAAAAAAAAAAATTGATAATGACATATGTATGAATAATAAAATAAAACTGATTGACAATGACATTCATAACAAAATAGCATTTGACGTCATAAAATTCGCGACTTGTAACCTGCGTTCGGATAGCCTACTGGTGGCAAAAATAACAATTAAAAACGACAAAAATGATCACATGCGCCGTTCGTTTTGGGAATGTGTGAGCAAATGTTGCGTTCTTAGCTGTTTACGTTTACCGTTCGGCTAGCTCAAAAACAGTTAAGAGCTTAACATACGCCAATGACCTTGAGCGTTGGACACAAAGTTATTAATAAGAGCCACCTGGGGCGCCACACTCGCAGGTTTGACAATGAGCTAGAGTTTGTCAAAGATAAACAATTCCAGATGAAACTCCGTGAAAAATATATCTACCTATTATAATAATATTATGGTGCCCGGTTTATTACTTATATAATATATCTATCTATATTACTTATAATAAAACTGTAACAGGTCCAAATCTGTACATTGAAGATAATGTATAGAAATTTTTTTTGAGGGCTCCATTTTGATGGCCTTGATAGCTTAGTTGGTAATGGCTCTGCCTTCTGAACTATAGGTTGTGGGTTCAATTCCCACCTGGGACAAACATTTGTGTGATGAACATAGATGTTTGTTCTGGTGCTGGGTGTTGTATTGTATTCTGTGTATGTATTTACAATCAAAAAAAGTATCTAAGTATACATAAAAAAATATTATTTTGGAGGCTTGCATTAAATAAAATTAAGCAAGATGTTTTTAAAATATATTTTACAAAATACAATCAATCGTAACACTTTTTAAACTTTTGTGACTTTAACTCATATTATTAGGTTGGGGAAAAAGTCTTTTCGCAATATAGTAAGTATGAACTTGTAATAAAATTTCTTTGGCTGTACTATTTGTATCTGGCTGGTTTTATCATTAAAAGTTTAAATTTTAAAGAAGATATTTCCATATTCAAATTAGGAAAATGTGTGATTTTTATTTGTTTTTCGTACTGTGAAGATGAGTGAATCTAATGAAGAAACTCCATACATTTTAAAATTTTACTACAAAAAACATGGACCTAATAAAAAAAGAAGGATGGAGTCCCAATTGATCCCGAACCGAGGTACCCTTAGGAAGTCGGAACACTAATAAGTACAAGCGGACACGCACACACTCACATCATAGGAAGTCTATCGCCTGCCATTACTGCTACGGACGTCGCCCAAGACGCTTAGAAAAAAAATTATAAAATGCTGTCTTGCGTTGCGAAAAGTTGTCGAAATCATAGTAGTTTGATAAAAAAAACTCAAGGGATCACTTTTCACAAGTAAGCTTGTTATTATTCCACTAATTTTTTGCTTTTTCGATAAAATTATTGAGATGCAATCAATACACAAAACCAGCTTAGTGTTGCCAACAATCAAACTTGCAAATTACCCGGAAGTATGGGAGAATGATGAAATTGTGTTCGAATACAAGTTATTCACCTATATTGATCATAATTAGAGAACTGACTATATGCAAATGCATATTTCCATTATGCATATTATGCATGTGTTGGTCTTTTTCAGGTTAATAAATATTTTACCTGTAATGGACCTACTAATCGTGCATATTTGGGCAGGTTTTCTATAACGTAGAAAAAGTAAAGTGTCATGAAATGTATTAATAGATACTTACTTTTACAAATTAAGACGTGTTTTTGACTTTTTTGGTTGGCAAACTGTCAGAAGGGCCATGATTGGTTGATACTTGATAGGTTGGTAGTGTTGGTACCATCAGCCAATCATGGATGGTTCCGCTCGAAGAAAATTGAGTTTGCTGGGGAGTCCAGCCATTACGAAAATGTCGAAAAAACAGTTAATTCCCGTTGAGCAGCAGTGGCGTCAAGACATATGACACTTACTAGTATTGGAAGTTTGTATAATAAATAACAAATATACATAATGGAAGATGCAAGTTTCATTTCAAAATTAAAGTAGAAAAATACGAGTGATGTGTTCATAAAACATTTTCAGCAAAAGCCTGGCTATAATTCTTTGTGCGAAATAAACAGTTTTATTGACTGACTAGCAGACCCGACCCGGTTAGTTAGTTTTACGCCCTAGCCCTGCCCAAAGGAAGAAAGAAATGGGAGAGGAAAAGCCTGAATGGAGGCAGGTGCGCCTCTGTTTACCATCATACATTCATCCTTTTCCCCTATCTTTTTCGCTCTCCCTTCCTCTTCCCTATAGCATAAAGGATAATATGGAGTGGCGTCAACTTCGTTGCTGACGATGTTTTATCGTAGTGTATGGATTACATCGCGCAGGTATAACTGCAAGGACTGCACTGCCGAAGCTCACCGTACTATCGTACACCATGAAATTACCGCTAGGATTAAAAATTTAGTAATCTTTTGGCAACATCTGACTCTAAGCCTGTACGATAAATAATGCACACCAGCTCTAGGTCATCGTAAAGTAGGTAGGTATCCTATAAGTTGAATCTAATATGGACAGACAGATACACAACAAAATAATCCTATACGGGTTCCATTTTCATACTGAAACGGAGCAAATATAGCATTAATAGCGTGTAAAAGTATATATATATTTATGTCGTAATAGTTTTTTACAAATTCAAATAGGACTAACCCTGAGGGATGAAAAATAAAATGACATAAGTTATTAAATTTTGACTACTCTGTTACAAGATCGCGTAGCTTTTTGGTCATACAAAAAGTCACACCAACGTCAGATCTTTTTTTTTGGCCGGTTTCGGGTAATTTTCTTCACATGGCAATTTTTTAATCCATCACACATGTTTAGGTGTCCGCCAGGGCCCAGAAGTATATGACGTCATTCATGGACAACAAAGATAGTGCTATACGTTCGGTACTAAGCAAAAAAAAGATGAACGCAATATCTTTGGTCCTTGTCACCGTTACCGGGTTTTTTATTTGGCTTCGTTTGATCTAAGCCAAACAGGTTAACAATTTTTTTTTAATATTGTGGTTTCTTGTGAAATAATCCAATTGAAATAGTGATTAACGCAATAAATATTTGAGAAATAATGTGTGTGCAGTAGGTGAATGCAGCATTTTATGCAGCAGAAGTCGTACTGAGGCGTAAACATGAAGGAATAATATTTCACAAGTAAGTAGACATTATTTTGTCTATTTTCCTTTTTAGAAGAGTTTATTGTGAAAAATATAAATACAGCGTTACATTTCATGTAATAACAGGTCCTCAGCTTAACAGAAAAACAGCTAAATGATTAATTCATGAATAAAATAACCAAACATAACCAAAAAATTTCATTGTCAAGGTACTGCCAGTTTATGCTTTTTAATTTCCCATAAAACCAGCTAGGTACCATGTTGATTTGCAAATAGTTTATAAGTCGGAATAAATCTTATTGTAGGTATAGTAGCTAATTATTTGCTTGATTTCACTTATTTTTTCGATTGTAATTTGTTTTGTGCTTAAATAAATAAATAAAGTAAAATATATCATTTTATATTTAGGGTCAGAGGGGGTAAGTGAAACATACTTGCACATCTGTCCACTTTGTGAATTCTGCTAGGACGCTAATTTTTTACACATAGAAAGCCTTAATCTGAAATGGCAAATGACGGCAATAAATACTTTTCAAGAAAATAATTTCTGAAAATACAATTTGCATGAATGAAACATCACTTTAAAAATGGTTCACGATTTTGACAGAAACGTTCCGATTCAATATTCTGACGGTAGGTTGACATTGGGGTTTGATTATTTTGTAGGTGACTATATTGACAGTTTTGTTTTTATTATCTGTTATCCGCAATTATTATCCTACTTATATAATAATAGCTGCATAGTATCTTTATAGCACTTTATAAGCGCAGAATCTCCATCTCTTTCTGTGGGTGCCGTTAAGAGCAGACTAAGGGGCTATCCAGAGAATGGGCAGTAGCACTCTATTTGGAACATTATAATCTTCTGCGATGACAAGCCATTTGCCAAGCGAGGTGATTATGGCAAACCTCTAACCTCTCTATAATCAGCGTCTAAAATGGCGTTTTATGGGCACGCCTGTGTTCAGCACTAGACGTCTTCCAGCTGTTGATGTGAAATACGCGATTTTCGCCCATCGGACATTTACAATGACATTTGTAATGTAGTAGGTATTTGATTGATTTTATTACCTGTGTCGTCTGTGACTGCAAATACTAACCGCACATTACGCGCCCTTTCATGCATTTTTTTGTGTAAAAATGTACATAAACACTATTAAATTGCTTCATGGCATCAACCGAGTTGTGTTTTGTAAACTAAGAGATTTCTTTTTATTATATGACCTAGCAGAAAGATTGTGTGACGCGTGTGTTAGAGCATTGAAACCATTTCGCCACATAGCATAGAGCTAAACTGCGTGATTTATTGATTACGATAGGGTTTCACTTAGGTACTCCTTCGTTTCACTTACCCCACCTGACCTTGCATTTTAGTTTTTACAATAAATTTGAAACAATGAACACTGGTAAAACATAATTTTTAGGTATCAAAGTAAATTACTCTATAGATAGAGCTAACGCAATCACCCATTATTTACCCAAAATTTTGGGAGACGTTCTTATTCAGGCAGCACCTCGTGTGGGAGCAAGAAACAACTAGGCGGGTACGCGCTGTAAAATTATACTAGTGGGAATTCTGTGGTGTCCGCCATTGCTGTACGTCAGTTCGATGTCAATCAAAACTCACTCCTGTTTTTTTTTAATTCTATGACAAAAAAGGTAAAAATGAAACGCAAGCCGCGAAAAAAAATTGCGATGTTTATGGACCTAGTGCAGTGTCTGTGAGAGTAGCACAAATTTGGTTTAAGCGTTTTCAATCCGGACATTTTGATGTCAAAGATGCACCTCGCTCTGGTCGCCCTATTCCGGATAAAATGGATGCCATTTTTAAAAAAAAGTGGAGCAAGAGCGGCATAGTTACGACGTAGCTGAAGAACAGCATTGCGTAGCATTTGAAAAAAACTGGGTACACAAAAAAGCTCGATATTTGGGTCTCTCACGAGCTCACTGAAAGAAACCTAATGAACCGTGTACTCATCTCTGATTATTTATTACGACGTAATGAAACCGAACCATTTTTGAAGAAGCTGATAACTGGTGATGGTAACACGTTCAATTTTATTGATCAATAAAATTGACGAGACCACTTAAGTCAATGTTTTCTCCATACTGTAAACCGAAAAACATTGACCAATACTAACCCTAAACGATCAATAAAATTGATCAATCCCAAAGATTGATCAATAAAATGTAACGTGTATGGGAGGCCTAACGCTAATTTAGTTCGACTGGAACCCTACCCTGCCAAAAGAGTTTAAAATACCTATACTGACCTTCTGTGTATACGATCTATTATTGTTCCAAATACTTTTACTGACATTAAAGTCACTAAGAACTAATCAAATGGTTCTAAAACTGACTTTTTTGTATTATCGATACCTATTTATTGGCTGTTTAATTGATAATTTTCTTACAAATAAGAAAAACATTTAAAATATTTTATATAAAACAGCAGCGCGTCCACCCGTTGGCACATGCCGGGGCAGACTAATTCACGCCCCGCCAAGGGCCTCGCCCTTGGCTCGCCGCAAAATAACGCAAAATATTACTAAACAGACTTAATTTTGGCTCTAAAAATAAAATGTTCAATTGAGCTTGTATATTTTTAAATTTCCTATCCGAGGGTGTAAAAATATTTAATGACGCAATCTTCCTTTACGCGGCATTGTACACTGTGTGACTGGAAAGGTGTTCTTAAAGTATTTTTTTTATTCATAATGTACCTAGTAATCGAATATTTTGTTCAATTGATAAGTACAGGTGCAGAATGATCTTATTGGTGATATTTTTTTCATGTCTGTAGAATTCATAGGTTCTTCAGTATGATTAGTTAAAAAGACGCGTTTGGCCTATGTTAAAGGCTTAAAAATGCAATCGTGAACTGCCAATTTAGACGCGCCTGCAAAGGTGGGTTAAAAGTGATCGTTTTCTGACATTAGTAAAATGTAAAAATTACTGATTTTTATTGTGAAAATTGTAGTTATCGTTGTAGTAAGAAATAAGCCCGTAATCGTATTATTTAGGCTTTATTCAACAAAATTAAACGTATAAAACATATTGGCACAAACAACCCTGTCACAGAATAATCTTCCTTTTTTTATGACATCAAGTATCCATAACTGAAGGAGGCTGTAATAATACATTCTCCTGGGCTTTATTGTGTCAACACATAATCGGCCAAGTGGGCGGGCTGATGACGTACTTTTTCAGAGCGCCGCTGTGGCTGAGCATGTGGAATATCCTCTTGATGCTCTGTAGTTACAGCGGTTTCATCCCCTCCATCCGTTGCGTTAATGAAGTCATCCTCTTCATTTGAATCAGCTTCATCTGTATCCGTAGGACGCTCCCCACCAGGAGCTAAATGCCGATTGGAGACCACAACTTCTCTTTCACTGCTCAACCGCACGCGTGAATGTTGAGGGTTGCTCTCTAGCATATCAACTTCTTCGACCAATGGTTCATATTTGCTAGACCGGTTATGGTTAGGCATCAATACTTTCCCGGGATTGGCTAGCCACGTGGGCATCGACTGACTGTTTGAGGATCTTCTAGCGTGGGAAAACATGGATTCGTGGGGTGTGCTGTTGATGGTCGTGCAAAGAAGTGATCTCACAGGATGTAAAGCCTGAGTTAGAACCGACTCCCATTTTGTTATAGGCAGGTTTTGACTTTTTAGGGTCAATTGTACTGTCCGCCAAATTATGCCATTGTATCTCTCTGTCTGCCCGTTACCTTGAGGGTTATAAGGCGTAGTATAGCTTGTAGCAATGCCCTTCTGGTGAAAAAAGTCTTTCAATTCTTTTGATAGAAAGGAAGTTCCATGGTCAGAGTGGACGTAAGTCGGCACACCGAAAATAGAGAACAGGTCTATAAGTTTGTTAATCACTGTCCTTGTGCTTAAATCTGAACATGGATATGCCCAAGGGAAACGTGAATATTCATTCACTTATGAATCTTAGCGGAAAAACCTGGTACCCATTTAGAGTAGTGAGCGAATAATCGTAATGCTCGACGAAGCGATGCAGAGTCTGAAGGTAGAGGAAGATCTAATAGGGGACTTAGACGCTCTGCGTCAGGTTTGATTACTCCTCCACATATAGTATAGCCTAGCATACTTACTTCCTTTAATGAAAGCTCACTCTTACTATGGTTCAATATCAGATTGTACCGATTGGTAACGTCAAGAAAGCGTTGTCGTTTTTGATTATGATCAGCTTGATCAGTTCCATAGACGGTTATGTCATGTAAGTAGGCATGTACTACTTGTAGATTCTCTTTGGCAATGATATTATTGACAGCTCGTTGGAAAGCTGCTACTCCATTTGTAACTCCAAAGGGTATCCTGGTAAATGGGTATAAATTTCCTTCAGCTTCGAACGCCGTGTATGATTTTTCTACCTCCAGAATCGGAAATTGGTGGTACGCGCTTTTCAAATCGATTTTGCTATATACTCAGTACTTGGCTATTTTAGAGACTAGATTTTCAATACTTGGTAACGGGTAAGCATCCAGCTGTGTGTATCTATTAATTGTCTGCGAGTAGTCAATACACATCCTTCTTTTGTGGCTTTCACCTGTTGCTACGAGTACTTGCGCTCTCCAAGGCGAGAAACGGGGTTCAAGTATCCCTTCAGCCAATAGCTTCTTTATTTCTGAACTGATAAACTGCGCGTCACTTTCTGAAAATTTTCGTGATTTTATAGCTGTCGGTTTGTATTCTGGCAGTAGATTTGGAAATAAACAGACTGGATCAATATTAGCACAAGGCAGCGCACATAATTTCAATGGAGCTTCTGGTCCGCCGAAATGCATTTCTAATGTTTTGTGCTTCGTAAGAATATCGTGACCAATTATTATGTCCGTACAGAAATCATCAATAACTAATAGCTTCGCTGCAAATGAATGACCTTGTAGCTCAATATTGACAGAGCACAATGTGTGTGGCACAAGAGCGTGGTGGTGCTCTTCTTCAAAAAAGGCGATAACACCTTATTGAAGAACTATAGGCCCATCTCGCTCTTGAGTCATGTGTATAAGCTGTTTTCGAGAGTCATTACGAATCGTCTCGCACGCAGGTTTGATGAATTCCAGCCTCCCGAACAAGCCGGTTTCCGAAAAGGCTTTAGCACCATAGACCACATCCATACGCTGCGCCAGATTATACAGAAGACCGAAGAGTATAATCGGCCGTTATGCCTAGCGTTTGTGGACTATGAGAAAGCCTTCGATTCAATCGAGACTTGGGCGGTGCTGCAGTCCTTGCAGCGATGCCAAATTGACTATAGGTATATCGAAGTTTTGAAGTGTTTGTACAGTAAGGCCACTATGTCAGTCCGACTACAGGACCAGAGTACGGAACAAATTCCATTGCAAAGAGGCGTGAGACAGGGAGACGTTATTTCTCCGAAACTGTTCACAAACGCATTGGAGGATGTTTTCAAGCTCTTGGAGTGGAAAAGATCTGGCATCAACATAAATGGCGAGTACATCACTAACCTTCGTTTTGCCGATGATATAGTCATAATGGCGGAATCGCTCGAGGACCTTAGCACCATGCTCAACGACCTCAGTAGAGTCTCCCAGCAGGTTGGTCTTAAGATGAATATGGACAAGACAAAGATCATGTCTAATGCTCATGTTCCACCTATACCGGTAATTGTTGGGAACGATACTCTCGAAGTTGTCGACAAGTATGTCTACCTAGGACAGATTGTCCAATTAGGTAGGTCCAACTTCGACAAAGAGGTGGCGCGAAGAATCCAACTCGGCTGGGCAGCGTTCGGGAAGCTTCGTCCTATCTTTTCGTCCAAAATACCGCAGAGCCTGAAAACGAAAGTTTTCAATCAGTGTGTGTTGCCAGTGATGACTTATGGAACTGAGACATGGTCTCTTACTGTTGGCCTCATTAGTAAGCTCAAAGTCGCGCAGCGAGCTATGGAGCGAGCTATGCTCGGTGTTTCCCTGCGAGATAAGCTCCGGAACGAGGAGATCCGCAGGAGAACTAAAGTGACCGATATAGCTCTTAGAGTTAGTAAGTTGAAGTGGCAATGGGCAGGCCACATCGCTCGTAGAACTGACAACCGATGGGGAAGAAAGGTTCTCGAGTGGCGACCACGAACCGGAAGACGCAGCGTAGGCCGGCCCCCCACTCGGTGGACCGACGACCTGGTGAAAGCCGCGGGGAGCCGATGGATGCAGGAGGCGAGCAGCCGCTCAAGGTGGCGTGCTCTGGGGGAGGCCTATGTTCAGCAGTGGACGTCTTCAGGCTGTTGATGATGATGATGATGACAATGTGTGTACCTTTGTCTTTAGGTTCGAAGCAGCCATGCTTAGTTTTGATTGCATGGGCCCAGCTGAAGTTTGTGTTGGCGAATTAATCTACTGTCAATAAAACTCGCAGTGCTTCCTGTATCGATCAACGCTTTGGCTGTAAATAATCCGTTTACTGTGATCGGTACCATAGCTTTATTTAATTCTGTTGTAGCGGCGACAATACACGATAACCGTTGTTGTTGGGATTCTCCATTTTCAAATTCTTTGTTTTGGTCACTTTGGGCAGCAAAATCACTATGTTGAGGTGCCACATCACCCTTGCAGACTTTCGCAAAATGTCCTCTTTTGCCACATTTAAGACAGGTAGTACCAGCAGCACGACAGTTTCGTCGTAGATGTCTTTTATTTCCGCAAAAATAGCATAGCTGCTGGGTATTGTATTTCTGGTTATTAGTAGAAGCCGCATTTATGAATGAATTAGTAGAAGCCGCTTGCTGATAATCGTCATTATGTAGCCTGGCAAACTCAAGAGCGCGCGCCTGTTTAAATGCATCGTCTAAAGTGAGAGTGTTGTTTTCTAGTAATCTTTGTCGTACTAATGCCGACGACAATCCAGCAATGAATGCATCTCTAACGAATTCACTTTCATTTGTTAAAGTTAAAAGTATATTTTGCTTGTTTGGAACGCTTTCTGGTCTATGTATGCTTCACTCTGTGCGAGCGCTCCTTGTGTCATGAATAGAGTGTGTGCTCTCTGTTCCCTCCAAAAATGTGTAATTGTAACTAGCGTGGATTCGCAATAAATAAGAATTTAATAGTAAAAGGGTGTTTAACTTCATCGGCTTCTGATTAAATATCAATCTTAACAGCAGAGCGTGGTTGATCGATGAAAAATGACGTCGTCGGGGACATGTAATCTCCCAAAACTCAGTGATAACATAGCGTTCCCTAACTGGAAGTTTCGAGTTAGAACCATATTAGAAGAGAAGAATTTAGCATATATATTAAGCGAATATGATATAAAAAAGAAAGAAGACATGGAGATCGACGCGAAAGCCAGATCGCTAATAGTGCAGTGCGTCACTGATCGATACCTAAATATCATAAAAAGATGCAACACCGCGGCCGACATGTTGAAGTCTCTCGAAGCTGTGTTTGAGCGTAAAAGCATATTTAATAAACTATTTTTGAGAAAAAAGTTAATCGCAATGAAGTGCACTAGTGGTCTACAGGATCATTTCCTACATTTTGATAACCTCATTAGTCAACTGGAAATGGCAGGAACTAACATGGACGACAGTGACAAATTAACGCATCTGTTCCTTGCATTGCCCGAAGAGTATAATACGGTAATTACAACACTGGAAACAATGAGTATAGAAAAAGAACTTACCGTTGACTTTGTCAAATCAAGGCTTCTTGATGCGGAACTAAAACTAAAAGAAAAGAAAAGTGATGAAGTAGAAAGTAGCTTTTTTACATGCTACAAATGTGGCAAAGAAGGGCATATGGCATATCAATGCGAGAAAAGAACACCAATAAATAGAGGAAGATTTAGAACAAGGAATAGAGGACGTTATGTGCGTAGAGGACGATCCAGGGGGAATGGACATAATAATATGGCACAAGCAAGTGAGAAAAATGATGAAGAAGTATTTGTTGCTCTAAGCTCAGAATGTGTGATAGAAACAAAATCAACAGAAACAATTTTTGTTGTGGACTCCGGAGCTACACATAATTTCATTCAGGAAAAATATGAAAAATTCATGACAGATATAACAGAGTTACCAGTGCCAATTGAAATAAAAATTGCTAATGGAGAAATACTATATGCTAGGAAGAAGGGGCATTTAAAAACTTATTGTGGAGAGACACCAATAACAATTGAGGGCCTCATTGTAAGTGGAATTGCACATAACCTCTTATCTGTAAACGAGCTAATGAATAAAGGCAAAAGTGTAACATTCAAAGATGGAGAACTAATAATAGAATCAAAAAATGGAACTTATTATGGAGAAAAGAGAGGTAAACTACATATACTGAAATTGCAACTGCCTAAAGAGTATGACTGCTACTATAGCCATGAGGAAACAGATAATGGTGACCTTTGGCACATCAAACTGGGACATGTCAACCGCAAAGGACTACAGGTAATGAATTTGCCTTACAGTAAAAAGATATGCAGTGTTTGTATGAAAAATAAGAGCACTAGACTGCCTTTCAAGTCAATCACAAAAGCACAGTCAAATGCTGTAGGAGAGCTGATACATTCAGATGTGGCAGGGCCCATGAAAACTTCAACTAAAGAGGGGTTCAGATACTACCAGACCATACTGGATGACTACTCACACTTCACCCAAGTTTATCTTTTAGTAAATAAATCAGAAGCTGCAGATAATTTAATAAAGTATGTAAGAGAAATTGAAACAGAGAAAGGAACAAAAATTAAAAGAATAAGGTGTGACAATGGGGGTGAATATTCATCAAACTATTTTAAAAGGTTTTGTGAAGAGAAGGGTATCAAGATTGAATACACTGTACCATACAGTCCCCAAATGAATGGGAAAAGTGAGCGCCTTAACAGAACAATATTTGAAAAAGCTCGCACTATACTAGATGAGTCAAACTTACCCAGGCACTTGTGGGGTCATGCCGTTTTGACTGCAACATTCATGATTAACCGTTGCCCATCTAGCGCTATAGATTTTGAGATACCAGCCATTATATTTGGAAGAGAAGTTCAGCTTAATAAATTGAAGCCATTTGGTTGCAAAGGATGGATGGTCATTCTACCAAGAAAAGATAAACTAGATCCAAGAGCAAAAGAAGTAAGAATGATAGGCTATGCAAGGAATGGGTATAAAGTATGGGATCCTATAACAGACACTGTTATTGTAACAAGAGATGTACGATTTAATGAGAGAGATTTTAAGTACCAGCCGGTGCAAAACAAAGATCAAGAATATGACAATAGCTACTATGAAAGTAATAAAGAAAGTAATGAGGAAATAACAATTGAACTAAAACGAAAGAAAAATGTAGAAGAAAGAAAAATAATTGAAGATGAAAGAAAAAGAGGTGAAGAAGAAGAAATAATGAGCAGGGAAGATGAAAGACACTTAAATGAAGAAGAGAGATACATGAATGAAGAAGAAATAAATCATGAAAGTACAAATAAGAATACAAGAAGTGGAAGGGTAATAAACACGCCAAGGCATCTTAATGACTATGAAATATATGAAGCATACTGTTTGATAAGCGATGAACAAGATCCTCAAGACTACAATGAAGCTATGAAAAATGGTTGGCAAGAAGCAATAAAAACAGAAATACAAGCATTAGAGAAAATGAACACATGGACCGAAACAGAATTACCAAAAAATAAGAAGGCCATAGACACTAAGTGGGTATTTAAAACAAAAGAAAATAACTTGAGAAAGGCTCGGTTAGTAGTAAAAGGTTTTCAGTTGAAAGAAGATTCGGATTTTGGGAAAAACTATGCTCCAGTAGCAAGAATATCCTCAGTTCGGATGCTACTAGCCCATGCAGTACAGAAAGGATGGAATGTGAGACAACTTGATGTACCTACTGCGTTTTTAAACGGGATGCTGGAGTCAGAAGTTTATATCAAACCTCCCGAAGGTGTAAATGTTACAAAAGACAAAGTATTAAGGTTAAATAGAGGTCTTTACGGTTTAAGAGAAAGTCCTAAGTGTTGGAACCAAAGGTTCAATAGCTTTGCAGAAGAAAAAGGTTTTAAAAGATCTCAACATGATGTTTGTCTGTACATAGGAGACACAATGAATGTATGGATGTTGATATATGTGGACGATATAATTTTAACCGGACATGAAGACAATATAGAGAAAGTTATAAAGCATTTGAAAAACGAGTTCCAAGTAAAAGATTTTGGTTTTCCCAAATCATTTCTTGGAATGGAAATAGAGAAGAACAAAGACGGTATAAAGATAACACAAAGAAGACAAATAGAAAACATGCTTACAAAATTCAATATGACAGATTGCAAAACTTCAGTGACACCACTGACAAAAGGATACCAGCTAGATGAAAATGAGACAGTTGTGACAGATGTACCTTATCGCCAGCTAATTGGAAGCCTTATGTTTGTGTCAACTGTTTCACGCCCAGATATTGCCTATGCAACTTCTTACTTAAGTCAATACTTGGATAGACCTACAAAGAGTCTTTGGATACAAGGCAAAAGAGTACTCAGATACCTAAAAGGCACACAGAACACTGGACTTTACTATACCAAATCAAAGGTGACATCTTTAGAGTCATATTCGGATGCAGACTGGGCAGGATCACACACAGACAGAAAAAGTGTTTCCGGATCTGTGACCCTGTACAACGGATGTGCTGTTGCCTGGTTCTCCAGGAAGCAAGCTTGCGTTGCCCTTTCAACGGTTGAAGCGGAGTATGTGGCTGCTGCAACCAGTGCATGTGATTTACTTTATATAAAAGGACTTTTCAGTGATTTAAACGGACCAAAATGTGATGTGTTGTGTATACTATATATGGACAATAGAGGTGCTATGCAAATTGCTAAATCTTTTGAGAACAGTAAACGTGCTAAACACATAGATATTAAGCATCATTTTTTGAAGGATATTATTAGTAGAAAATTAATTAACATTGAATATGTATCAACCCATGAAAACATTGCAGACATGTTTACTAAGGCATTGACTCATGATAAACTCTGTAATATGAAACAGTTACTAAATGTTTTATGTTAACTTGTAGGTAATGTACCTAATCTTATTGTGTATGTTAATTTGTAGTTTGTTTATCTTTTATGTATGATGATAATGTTAAGCATTACTTGTAGCGATTTCAATCTGTGTAAGATTTTCATTTGAGAGGGGGTGTTAAAGTTAAAAGTATATTTTGCTTGTTTGGAACGCTTTCTGGTCTATGTATGCTTCACTCTGTGCGAGCGCTCCTTGTGTCATGAATAGAGTGTGTGCTCTCTGTTCCCTCCAAAAATGTGTAATTGTAACTAGCGTGGATTCGCAATAAATAAGAATTTAATAGTAAAAGGGTGTTTAACTTCATCGGCCTCTGATTAAATATCAATCTTAACATCATTTTGTTCAGCAGTAACTTGCTTAAAATTGCATGCCTTTGAGAGGAGTTTTAATGCCTGCAGATACTGGTCGATTGACTCACCCGGTTGTTGCGATCGTTTTGCTAATCGGTGCCTGGAGTATATTTCATTAGGTGGTTTCAGAAATAATGCATTGAGTTTTTGTTGTTTTTGAGGCTATATTATATTCAGTGCAGTCCTGTATGTGAGCATAAATAGTAGGCGACAGATGGTTTCTTAGAATCTGCAATTTAGCTTCCTTTACAATATGTTTTTCTTTGGTAGAGATAACCGACAGAAAGTTTTCAAAGGTATTTTTCCAATGTGTCCACTGAGGGGACAAATCTTGGTTTGAGGACGGGACTCCGTCGAAGCGTTCAGGGCGTAGATATTTTTCCATTTTGTTAAATAAATTGTAGTAAGAAATAATAGCTTTATTCAACAAAATTAAACGTATAAAACATATTGGTACAAACAACCCTGTCAAAGAATAATCTTCCTTTTTTATGACAACAAGTATCCATAACTGAAGGAGGCTATAATACCACAATCGTAATGACATAACACGGAGAAGTGAGAAGGAAGACGTAAGTTTACGTTTGTAATGTAAAATTCCACCAATTTGTTTTTGACATTTGAGATAACAAACTGCATCTGGTTATTTTGCGTTCGTTTTGGGTAGTGAGTAAAAGTGGTAAAAGTGGCACTATTGGCGAAATTCTCATCAAACACTATACAACAACGCTAATTTTGTAAATGCCAAAAACGATACTGATCCCAATCCGAACGCCCCTGTAGTGTCATCTGTTATAACATAAGTCATTGTCAATCAGACTTGACAGTTTATATTTCGAATTGGGTTTACCTTTACAATTTTCATTTTTATTTATCATAAAAATGGCTGCGTTTCGAGTATTTAGTCGTAATTTACCGTACTTACGACAACAATTCTCAGCTTTACTAGGAAATACATCTCCCTCGGTCAAGTTTATTTGTGCAGTCGTAGTTATAGGATACGTACTATCGTTTTCTGACGATGTAGTCGACGTCCTCAGTGTAACTCCAGGGTATCTTTTACCACCTTCTTTCCAACTGTGGTCTACTTTCACGTTCTGGTTTCTTGAGATACATTTATGGGAGGTGATAATCGACATTATTACCGTGGGCCTGTGTGGGAAACTTATAGAGCCGCTATGGGGTCAAATGGAAATGATGAAGTTTTTTGTTATTGTGAACATTGGTGTCGCTTTTATGACAAGTTTTTATTATTTAGTGATATTCGCGTGTACTGGACTGACATCGTACCTATTTGATATTCATGTGCACGGCCTAGCTGGGTATCTAGCGGCGGTGTGTGTAGCTGTAAAGCAGATATTGCCAGACCATTTGTTGATAAAAACCCCACTGGGTATGTACTGGTTTGTTATGATTTTTGATTGTGTGATCAACGGTTCATATATTTGATGCAACTGAATTGATAAGCTTTATTTACACAGGTTGCTGAAATACATTCCTGTGTTTTTGATATTCTGACAATGTTTTACAGGAAAGCTAACAAATAGATCACTTCCGCTGCTTATCCTGATCGCAGCCATCATTCTCTGGGCCATTGGTGCATTGGAAGGCACATATCCTTGCATGTGGGGGAGTGGAACCATTCTCTCATGGATCTATCTGCGTTTTTGGCAAAGGCACAGCAGCGGAACCCGAGGAGACATGGCTGACAATTTTAGCTTTGATAAGTAAGTCTAAAATCTTTATTACATATTGGACTTAAAAAAATCACTTAATAATTATTTAGATGTTGGTTTCTGGACACAATAGAATTCAACTGTATTATGGTGAATATTGATTTTGCGCTGCTTAACATGTATTGTGTGTGGTGGTAACAATCCTATATTATAACAAATAACTAATAAGCAAGTTATTGTGATCTAAATCCACCATGTCATTGTAAACAGATTGATATTACTTACCATGACCTGTTTGACATTGTAAGTAAAAAGTATTTTTTAGAATTACTCCTTTTTCCTGCTTATTATATTTTAAAAAACTGGCAACACAATGTCAACTTGAATGATGTCACGATAAAGGCAAGGACACATTTTAAGTTAGTGTGTTTCTGTGGCCTTCTACGCTTGACTTATCATTATTCAATCTATAGGTATTTGAAGTTCACTCTTGTGTAAAGAACAATGAACAGCTGAGTACTTTTAGAGATGCATTTAAAAAATGCTAACCCCTGGTTTCCCATATGTTTGATAAAGTTATAATCATGTCAACTTAAAAAAATTGAACACCCATTGGTTGCCTGTTGATCATCGGCCGTCTTCACCCAATTTTATTAATTTATTTATTTATTCATATAAACGATAGTAAGCTTACAGTCAAACACCAAAACGCAGATAATTTTTGCTAGCCTATCATTGAATATGTCGACATGCTGGAACTTGTCTGTAAATAGATTAAGCATAGACAATGCTCTATTTGTAGGTGCGTTGTTGGCATGGCAAGTGCGTAGCACGGGACATGAGAACACCTGGTGCCGGCGACGGCTCCCGGTATGAGTGTAATTATTGGGTACAAATAAAGTCAGAGCAGCCAACACCCTGTTGCGAAGGATCTGACAATAGTGGATAACTAGCAACAGTTTCCGTCTTAACTCTAATGTATCTACTCCGATCATACCTGATACAAATAGAGATGGAAAAAGATAAGGGTAATAACTGTACATATGTTTGTACACATATCTAGCAAATTTGCGCTGAAGCCTCTCTAATATCAGAGAATGAATGTTCAGTATTTTTAAGTTGACATGAGTTTAACTACATACGAGAAACTGTTGTTCTTATAGTTTTGTATTATATGATGTTTAAGTGTATACTATACACATAATATTTTAATCTTTTTTGCTTATATGTCAGATTGATACATAGGGTCTTCCTTTATTTGTATTCCCAATGTGTATCTGGTTAAAAATAATGTTGTATGTTGTTTCCAGTTTCTTCCCAACAGTCTTACAGCCTCTGGTCCGCGGAGCACTAGGGCCAGCGCACCGATGCCTCGTGAAAGTGGGCCTTTGTGCGCCTAGCGCGCGCCGCGTCCACCTCGCGCTCAGCCCGAGAGGAGTCACAATATCCATGCCTGGCGTTGAACCACAAGATATGGAGAGGCGACGGTAATATTTGCGTTTGTTCCTCATGACAACTCTAGCATGGACTGGAGACAGAAGCTTTTATCCACTGTTTTATCCACTAATGCGGAACAAAAGCAGGGAAACATTGTTGACTAAAGGGATAAAAAAAATTGTCTTCCATTTTCGCAGCATCTGTAGAATGGACTGAGAACAAACATGATTATTATTCCCTGTTTATATCCACTTTTTGTTATGCAGTTGTAGATTATACAGGGGATAATTTTGTTGTCAGTCCTTGCAAGGGGTGTATTGAATCACTATTCCTGAAGACACAACCCTAGATATACCTTGTTTACTTTTGTCATTGCTTTAACTTTTTTAAATGAATCTTTATCTAATGACATGAGTAATTAATACAATCCCAGGAATCTACTTGAGTTATCAACTGTATCTACATCTAACATAATTAATACATTATCATAATATGATATTACTTTATGAATGAATGTTAGTTTTGAAGTGAGGATAGCTCAGGCTCAAATATTTTAAAGCTTCATCTACACCGGCGCGTCAAGTAGCGTCAGCATAGATCCCTCGCTGCTCGTGTACGTGAACGGCCGCGCCGCGATCGCTGCGGGCAGCGATGGATACCACACAATGATATTTTACCCTAGATTGTATAGTGCAATCTATTCTATATATCTATTCTATATACACACATTCAAGGTAGTTGCAGTGATTGCTACCAGTCTTGCACTGCGAGTGTCCGGCAGTCTCCGCTAATTGTGTAATTTTTAACACAAATATTGCGATAAAATGCTTTCCTGTACATTCAGACACTGCACAAACTACACAGGCGTCGAAAAAAGTTTAATTTCATGCGTAAAGTTACAGAACAACACATATTTCCAAAAAAATGTGATTTTATTTTGTTCTTACACCGTAATAGTTATTTATGATATTAGGGCGGTAAGTTGGTTTTTACAAATGAGTAGACAAATGTAAGCCTGAGACAAAGTCGCGAGCTTACCATAGTCACGAGTTTGTAGAAACCAATTTCCGCACGTGTATCATACAACGTTTTTCAACACATTTGCGAGAAAACAGTACAATAGGTAATGAAACAAACTTTTAGTGGGAAAGTCACAACAAACAATCTTTGATGTTTCTAATTCAATATGAAAATGGGCGAAAATGGGCTAAAATGGCACGCATTTACAATTCAAATGGCGCCACGTGCGTGTGGTGAAAATTAGAACTACATCTTTAGTTTCATTTTTTTTAAGTATTAAAGTGAGACAAACGTATTGAGCAAAAACGCTTCCAAGGGGTTTCGATCATTCAGCTTATTCATTCTCGTTATGTGAAACTCTTTGGTGGAATTTTCATATATTTTTTATGTAACAAAAAAAAACCGTAAATGTTACGCACGGCGCTAAACAACGGAGGATGCGGTAAAATAGGTACTTAGGTGAGAGTACCTATTTTACCGCACGCTCCGTTGTATGGTGCGTAATGTTTAACTTTCGAACAATGTATACAGGCTTTGTAAATGCATTTTTTGAGCAAATGTGTTGAAAAATAAATATCAGTAAGAACGGGCTTAACTTACTTCCGGCGGCTGCGAGGTTTGAGTATCCCTTTGTAATCTACAAAATATGTACCATACCCTCACACAGACCTCAGATTTTGCATGACCTTATACTTAACTAGGTGGTAGGACTTTTCTGCAAAGTTCGTCTAGGTAGGTACCACCGCTTTGCCAGTTATTCTGCCGCCAAGCAGTAGTGTGCAAGCACTACTGTGTTCCGGTTTGAAGGGCATTGTAGCTAGTGAAATTACTGGGCAAATGAGACTTTATGATCTGATCACTCAGTCTAGTAATCTGATTATTAGACTGGGTGATGTCTCAGGATGACGTGCGCAGTGCAGTGTCGCGCGAAACTATTGTTTTAAAGTTCCGGGTGACACTGCAACTGTTATGGGCGGCCGTGTCACTTAACATCAGGTGAACGACTAGCTCGTCACGTCATTCAATCACATAAAAAAAAAAAAAAAAACTTATTTAGTCCTAATATGTGCTCTGATATTTTTATTTCAGACAAATTGCCCTCAAAGCTCTAAGCGAGAGGCTATCAAAGACATCAGAACAAACACGCCAGAAGAACCTATCAACCAAAGTTAATATGGATACAGTGAGAAAGATGCAATCATCACAAGTCACGCCTCAGTTTTCTGAGCCGGGACCGAGTCAACCTGCATCACCCCCTGAAGCAACATTAGTGGACTTAGAGACAGAACCCGTCCCGCCGACAACCAAGCAATCGTGATCAACAAGTCAATTAACGTAAGGCTGTTTGTCGAACCAATTTGGTTATTGGTATGTCTAGGGAAATTCTTTGTTGAAAATAGACAACTTTTTGTCGAATGTTAAAATTAAGCTCGAAAGATGAATATACTTCGTGTGTAATGGTGTCCAGTAAGCATTTCTTTTGAGTTTATCAAACATGTAATTTTATTGTAAAGCCGAGTGGATATTTGGATAGTACAGGGAGGGTTTCAGTTGGAACTGTCTTGCACTTCTTTATAAACAGAATATGAATAATGTCAAATCAGTGTAAATTTAGTTTAACCTGGTATTTTATAAGTTACAGCCACTCGTAACCCATGGTGTCGTAGATGCCCCCTTGTAAATGTAATCTAAAAATAATTACATTACCATTTATAAAAAAATCACCTAAAACCTTGAGGTCATATAAACAACCCTGTATATTAATACAGACCACAGCAGGTAGTATCACTTTTCTGTCTGGTATTGTATTACACTATTCACTAATGTTACGAATTTTAAAAACCTATTATTATTGTTTAAATTATGTAAACTATTGTATTGTATGTTTATGTCAGTCAAAACTGACATTTACTGCGGTCTTGTATGTACAAAAACAATAGGTAATAGAATAGGTACCTTAGAGTATAGACTAAAGCATAGAGAGAACTTGATTATGTGTCAAGCGTACCACTTTTGTGGACACTTTGATGTGAATGAGTCTGACTGATTTGTATAGTTGACTCGAGTCGGAAAAATGGTACGGGTGTACGGTGCTTATTGCAAGCATAGCTAATTACTATATGTTTGTTTCTTTCCTTCGCCACTGACGTAGCTACACGTGTGAGCTGTACAAATATAATATCGTTTTGATGATATCTCTATGCTTTAGTCTATACTCTAAGTGTAATACCAATACAAGTATTTTTGTGAAATATGTAGTGTCTGTCTGTCTGTCCATATAGTGTCAGGATGCAAGTAGTGTATTCTCTGCCTGCCCTGAAAGGACATGGCTTGATGAAAATAACAGTAAAATGTTCCATACTTACCTAAAAAAATTGCTGTGTGAATTTTGAGTTTTAAATTCATGACAGTGCACTGTGCACTCTTGAACAATGACTCCCCTACTAATATACATTGTATAGCAAATACTTATTTTTTGTTTCTTTCTACAGAGTTTGAAATAGGCACAGACAAAACAAGAGAAAACAGAAAGTAGCTAACAATGTAATGCAGTGGTTATAAAGGGGTAATTATTTTATTAAAGAATTGCATTATTGGCTTCATAACACCATTCTAAGTCTCATTTTCATGGCATAGAAAATGCAAGAACCAAGAATTTATTTAGAGCTCAGCTCACCGAGATGCCATGGCGACGTCGCCGGGTACGTATCCAAACAATTCATATTGAAATGTTAACTCACTTGGCAACGGTTTGGCAACATTCATTTATGATATTATGAACTGTTTGGATACGTAGTCGGCGACGCACAGTGGCCGATATATCGAGCTTCCCTTTCATAGGATTTTCGAAAAAAAAAGTTGTAATTTTGAGTGTTTTTAGTATGCAGTTTTGTTGAGCACATCAAAACATTAAATAAATTTATGACTACAAGCTTTTTTTTTTGAGTATTAATTGTAAAATATCAGTTTGAATATTTCAAATGTATGAAACCGGAATTTGTTTTCCTCATAACTTTTTTTTTTACCGTACGGTCAGGCTGGAATTGTTAGTCCCCCTTGCCGAGTCCAAGACGAAGCCACATGACCTTTGCCCTTGACCTCGGACGGCCACGTTTAGAAAATATGGGTGAATGAAAAACGCATGTTTTGACAATATTGTTCTATGGGTGATGTGCTTCCATAAATCAGTTTTTTGACCATTATTGTTACCATACCGATGAAACTCAATCTCTTTTATCTATTGACCTTAAAAATGAGCGTATTTTATCAAAAAATACCTATGTTTTTGGATTTTTTCTTTCATTTTTTTTGAAAACGGCTCCTAAATTCACGTCCTCGTCTAATTTTTCACTTTTAAGTATACAATCATGTTAAAAACTGCAAAATGTTGTATAAGTATATGGTTGCCGAGTATTTTTTTCGAGTTTTCATAGTAAAATATCAGTTTGAACATTTTATATGTATGAAACCGGAGTTATGTTCCTCATAACTTTTTTTTTTACCGTACGGTCAGGCTGGAATTGTTAGTCCCCCTTGCCGAGTTCAAGACGAAGCCACGTGACCTTTGCCCTTGACCTCGGACGGCCACGTTTAGAAAATATGGGTGAATGAAAAACGCATGTTTTGACAATATTGTTCTATGGGTGATGTGCTTCCATAAATCAGTTTTTTGACCATTATTGTTACCATACCGATGAAACTCAATCTCTTTTATCTATTGACCTTAAAAATGAGCGTATTTTATCAAAAAATACCTATGTTTTTGGATTTTTTCTTTCATTTTTTTTGAAAACGGCTCCTAAATTCACGTCCTCGTCTAATTTTTCACTTTTAAGTATACAATTATGTTAAAAACTGCAAAATGTTGTATAAGTATATGGTTGCCGAGTATTTTTTTCGAGTTTTCATAGTAAAATATCAGTTTGAACATTTTATATGTATGAAACCGGAATTTGTTTTCCTCATAACTTTTTTTTTTACCGTACGGTCAGGCTGGAATTGTTAGTCCCCCTTGCCGAGTCCAAGACGAAGCCACATGACCTTTGCCCTTGACCTCGGACGGCCACGTTTAGAAAATATGGGTGAATGAAAAACGCATGTTTTGACAATATTGTTCTATGGGTGATGTGCTTCCATAAATCAGTTTTTTGACCATTATTGTTACCATACCGATGAAACTCAATCTCTTTTATCTATTGACCTTAAAAATGAGCGTATTTTATCAAAAAATACCTATGTTTTTGGATTTTTTCTTTCATTTTTTTTGAAAACGGCTCCTAAATTCACGTCCTCGTCTAATTTTTCACTTTTAAGTATACAATTATGTTAAAAACTGCAAAATGTTGTATAAGTATATGGTTGCCGAGTATTTTTTTCGAGTTTTCATAGTAAAATATCAGTTTGAACATTTTATATGTATGAAACCGGAGTTATGTTCCTCATAACTTTTTTTTTACCGTACGGTCAGGCTGGAATTGTTAGTCCCCCTTGCCGAGTTCAAGACTAAGCCACATGACCTTTGCCCTTGACCTCGGACGGCCACGTTTAGAAAATATGGGTGAATGAAAAACGCATGTTTTGACAATATTGTTCTATGGGTGATGTGCTTCCATAAATCAGTTTTTTGACCATTATTGTTACCATACCGATGAAACTCAATCTCTTTTATCTATTGACCTTAAAAATGAGCGTATTTTATCAAAAAATACCTATGTTTTTGGATTTTTTCTTTCATTTTTTTTGAAAACGGCTCCTAAATTCACGTCCTCGTCTAATTTTTCACTTTTAAGTATACAATTATGTTAAAAACTGCAAAATGTTGTATAAGTATATGGTTGCCGAGTATTTTTTTCGAGTTTTCATAGTAAAATATCAGTTTGAACATTTTATATGTATGAAACCGGAGTTATGTTCCTCATAACTTTTTTTTTTACCGTACGGTCAGGCTGGAATTGTTAGTCCCCCTTGCCGAGTTCAAGACTAAGCCACATGACCTTTGCCCTTGACCTCGGACGGCCACGTTTAGAAAATATGGGTGAATGAAAAATGCATGTTTTGACAATATTGTTCTATGGGCGATGTGCTTCCAGAAATTAGTTTTTTGAGCATTATTGTTACCATACCGATAAAACTCAATCTCTTTTATCTATTGACCTTAAAAATGAGCGTATTTTATCAAAAAATACCTATGTTTTTGGATTTTTGCTTTCATTTTTTTTGAAAACGGCTCCTAAATTCACGTCCTCGTCTAATTTTTCACTTTTAAGTTTACAATTATGTTAAAAACTGCAAAATGTTGTATAAGTATATGGTTGCCGAGTTTTTTTTTCGAGTTTTCATAATAAAATATCAGTTAGAACATTTTATATGTATGAAACCGGAATTATGTTCCTCGTAACTTTTTATTTTACCGTACGGTAAGGCTGGAATTGTTAGTCCCTATTGCCGAGTCTAAGACGAAGCCACATGACCTTTGACCTTGACCTCGGACTGCCCCGTTTCAAGCACATCACCCGTAGACAAATATTGTCAAAACATGCATTTTTCATTCATCCATATTTTCTAAACGTGGCCGTCCGAGGTCAAGGACAAAGGTCATGTGGCTTCGTCTTGGACTCAGCAAGGGGGCCTAACAATTCCAGCCTGACCGTACGATAACAAAAAAAGTTATGAGGAATATAACTCCGGTTTCATACATATAAAATGTTCAAACTGATATTTTATTATGAAAACTCGAAAAAAATACTCGGCAACCATATACTTATACAACATTTTGCAGTTTTTAACATAATTGTATACTTCAAAGTGAATAATTAGAAGAGGACGTGAATTTAGGAGCTGTTTACAAAAAAATGAAAGAAAAAATCCAAAAACATAGGTATTTTTTGATAAAATACGCTCATTTTTAAGGTCAATAGATAAAAGAGATTAAGTTTCATCGGTATGGTAACAATAATGGTCACAAAACGGATTTCTGGAAGCACATCACCCGTAGAACAATATTGTCAAAACATGCATTTTTCATTCATCCATATTTTCTAAAAGTGGCCGTCCGAGGTCAAGGGCAAAGGTCATGTGGCTTCGTCTTGGACTCGGCAAGGGGGACTAACAATTCCAGCCTGACCGTACGGTAAAAAAAAAGTTATGAGGAACATAACTCCGGTTTCATACATATAAAATGTTCAAACTGATATTTTACTATGAAAACTCGAAAAAAATACTCGGCAACCATATACTTATACAACATTTTGCAGTTTTTAACATAATTGTATACTTAAAAGTGAAAAATTAGACGAGGACGTGAATTTAGGAGCCGTTTTCAAAAAAAATGAAAGAAAAAATCCAAAAACATAGGTATTTTTTGATAAAATACGCTCATTTTTAAGGTCAATAGATAAAAGAGATTGAGTTTCATCGGTATGGTAACAATAATGGTCAAAAAACTGATTTATGGAAGCACATCACCCATAGAACAATATTGTCAAAACATGCGTTTTTCATTCACCCATATTTTCTAAACGTGGCCGTCCGAGGTCAAGGGCAAAGGTCATGTGGCTTCGTCTTGGACTCGGCAAGGGGGACTAACAATTCCAGCCTGACCGTACGGTAAAAAAAAAAGTTATGAGGAAAACAAATTCCGGTTTCATACATTTGAAATATTCAAACTGATATTTTACAATTAATACTCAAAAAAAAAAGCTTGTAGTCATAAATTTATTTAATGTTTTGATGTGCTCAACAAAACTGCATACTAAAAACACTCAAAATTACAACTTTTTTTTTCGAAAATCCTATGAAAGGGAAGCTCGATATATCGGCCACTGTGCGACGTCGCCATATCATCTCGGTGAGTTAGGGCTCTTAAAAACATCAGAGTTTGATATGTCAATTCTGTAATAAATCTCATTTCTCAGTTCTAATAATATTGCCGTTTATTCCCAGTAGTTCCTTTTGACAGTTCCTTTAAAGGAACTATTGGTAGTTTTTCTTCCCATTAGTCCCTTCAATCATTTCGAAAGAACTAATGGGAAGAACAAGTACCATTACTTCTTTTGAAGGAAATACTGGGAATAAACGAATATTGCTGTACCTTTCACATATATCAAAACAATAAAGACAGCATTAGTTTTAAAACACATTTCTGATTTTATTGACGAAAACGGTCCGATTTTATGGGAGGAACTCGCGTGTCGCACGCACTGGTTTCTTTCATAAATCTATTGTTATGCAGTGCATGCACCAACACTGCCCTTTTTCGTTTCATTTTGTGTTAAATTACACGGTTTAAGCAGTCAGAATAGCATTTCCTTATTTTTACTAACAATCCAATAATATTAGCAATAGTATGTATGTACCTATAATATTTGAACTTTAGAAAGGGTGAAATATTTTTTGCAAAATTTAATGCATTTGTTAATTGTGTCTAAGATGTGTAAATGGCGAGTGATGTAAATATAATTAATATTGATTAGTGTTTAAATAATTTAAATAAATAATAATATCCAATAATTTTGAATTTTCTTTATTTATGTATTTTAAACTATTAGATACAAGAAAGAAAAATCTGAGAACAAAACTATACTTAGGAGCAATAAGGTGGTTTCACAGTCATCATCATCATCAGCAGCCTGAGGATGTGCATTGCTGAACATAGACCTCTCCCAGAGAGTGCCACTTTGAGCGGCTGCTCGCCTCCTCCATCCATCGGCTCCCCGCGGCTTTCACCAGATCCACCTAGTAGGCCTACGCTGCGGCTTCCGGTTCATGGTCGCCACTCTAGAACCTTTCTTCCCCATCGATTGTCTTTTCCATGAGCGATACTAATTCACAGTGAACATTTTATTTTAGTATCCATGAAAGAACAAAATAACATGTATTTTGCAATTCAAAAAAATATAACCTAATTTATTTCAATACTTATCTCGTAATAATACAATATTATGAGAGCACAACTAAGGATTATTCAGTAGGTAATAGTTTACATAACATCCACGTTAAAGA
Organism: Ennomos quercinarius; assembly: GCA_910589525.2. NCBI lineage: Eukaryota > Metazoa > Arthropoda > Insecta > Lepidoptera > Geometridae > Ennomos > Ennomos quercinarius. The sequence continues at coordinate 15,056,625 of OU342494.1, read as the reverse complement.
TAAAAATAAACTTATAAATATGTACCTACACATAAATATAAGAATCTGCCGTAAACCGAACAAGGGAATATATTCATCTAAACTTTGCTATAAGCTCACTTTGGCTTTGGCTAGTCTGATCTTTACATATTTTCAATCCAATTATTATTGTGACAGCACATTTTAAAGTAAATATAATTCGAATACACAATAAAATTAATATCAGCCTTTCTGATAAATTGAGATGATACAACAGGCTAGTACCCTGCTATTTAAAATAAACATGTAAATATTATTTTCATAAAGTAGGTTAAAAATGAATGCAATAATTGAAAAATAAACAGAGATCCTGTGGAGCTTTCCCACAGTTACTATGAAAACACGTGATTGTGACATCTCATGCCAAAGAGAAAGCTACCACAGGTTAGTAATGAGGTACTATGAAGGACCTAGAACTGACGTCACTGTATGTTTGAGCTGTCTCTTTCTATTCCAGTATTTTAAAATGCTTGTAACTTTGTAATTTTTTGAGATATTTAATTTCTGTTTCCATAACTGTTTATTTTTTGAGGAATATTATTATACAATAAAAAAATAGTATCTAGCATATAGTAAAAAACCCAAAGTTACAATCATTTTAAAATAGAGGAGTATGAAAGAGACAGCTCAAACATTCAGTGACGTCACTCTTGCTCCTTCGTAGTACCTCATTACTAAGCTGTGGTAGCTTTACATACAATCTCTTTGGCATGTGACTTCACAACGTGCGTTTTCACAGTAACTGTTGGGAAGTTCTGTTTTGCGAGAAAGGGACAGGCGATGCCCCCTCCAGAAACTTTAAAAGCTTATAACTCCTTGATTTATTTACCGATTTAACTTTTTTTTAAATTATTTCCTTCATTTTTAACCTACTGTATGAAAATAACACTTGTTAATTTTTAATAGCAGGCAACTAGCCTATTCATTTTCACGATAGGCACAAATCTAAAATAAGTGAAAAGATAGGATCATACAAGTGTTGCCACTTAACATTCAGTTAATTATCCTTATCTAGTATTACTTACATGAAAGATAAATACTAGTTTCAAAAACAAACATGAAACATGGTAAACGTGATATCAATATAAGATTAACTAACAAGTAAGGTCACTAAAAGCAAATTGTGGAATGGGGGTTTTCGAATCTTTTCTTAATTAAATATATTTCAAGCAAAACTAAAACAAACAAGTGAAATATAGTTAGTATTCTGCGCATTTTTGTATTTTATTTACATTTGAGAATGGATTTCCCTAAGAAAAATAACTTGAGATTAGATACCAGGCAAAGTCCCACCCTAGAACATTCTATAGTTGGGTAGGGCCTGTTCAATAAAAATCACCATACAATATTACCAACAGGGGGGCTATTCTCGGAAATCAATATGCAATGTCATCTCAAAATAAAGCTCGAAGTTCGAGTTTTCGTATTCTGATGCTTAAAATTTTGTGATATTCTCGATTGTTAGCGCACTAGATGACTCCATTAGTCTGTGATACAAGCAGTGTAGAGTCTGTAGAGTGTGCTCTGTGTATCTCTATCTACCTTGTCTGTGAAATGAAATTCTGAATATAAATATTTGAGAATCAATTTTCAATGCTTTGTGGGTTTGTTCATCTGCCCAGACAAACAAACCAAAGAAGAAAAAAGAAAAGAAAGAAGAAAAGTTGTCATGCCAATAGCTTCAATGTAAATAAAATGGCTACAAATGAGCCTACACGTAGAGACAATCGCATCTCATGGTGGTCTCGACTGCCTTCGACCCTACGGGTCATCTCGTGCGCTAGTAATCGAGAATATCGCGACTCTTAAGCTTGAAAATACGAAAACTCGAATTTCGAGATGACATTGCATTTCGACCCGAGAATAGCCCCCAGGTCCCAGGTCGTCAACTTATTTATCACTCAACACACTGTCCACAAGAAGTCCTCACTAGTCCTCAGTCCGGAAGTAGTGATACCTCCAGTAGGCGGCGGGCCGCGGTGCAGTGCCACGGTCGCGAGCGGCGCGGGTGCTACCTGTAGTAGTGGTGGTGCGCGGGCGGCCAGGCCTGCGGGGGCGGCGGGCCCGCGCCGTACGTCTCCCACCGCGCCTCCCCCAGCGGCAGGGGCGCCACGCCCGCCACGCTTGTAGACATGTTCACGCCTGGGTTCATACAATTTACCGATTATAGGTAGTTAAATCGACATCATGGGCAAACGTGCCTCATGGGCATGGAACAAGGAGGAGAGGAATAAAATACTGTTTTAAACTTTCACGGTTGTTCACTACGTTTATAATATTACTTACGGGATCTTTACCGTGATTTGAATCATTTCTGAGTTCCCGATATTTCGGCACAGTTACATGCAACATGTTCACGGGTAGACTGAAGATGCGGGTGGATGATAAAAAAAAGTTCGAAATAAAATTAGGAGCAAACAAAACGGTCTACCCTCTTTCTCAGTCTTTTACTACGGGTACCATTGGCATTCGAACTCGATCGTAACTCACGACAATACACACTCACTGTATCACTGCATATAGTGTTCTTATCACATTTTGGACGCATATTATGATTCAAATCACGGTAAAGATCCCGTAAGTAATATTATAAACGTGAGGAGAGGAATGCCAAAACACCAAGAAAACAGCGTAGATTAGAAATATGCCTAAAACTAGATGGCGTTGCAAAATGAGCGGGCTATACGTTGAGCGCAGATCAGAAATATGCAAAAAACAATTTTAAACCTGGATGGCACTGCAAAATGAGCGGGCTATACGGGTCTACGGCAGGCTAGGTTTAAAACGCTTTTTGGCCATATTTCTGATGTGCGCTCAACTTATAACCCGCTCATTTTGCAACGCCATCTAGTTTTAGGCATATTTTTGATCTACGCTGTTTTCTTGGTGTATTGGCATTCCTCTCCTTGTTCCATGCTCATGGGCAAACGTGCTCCACCTCAGACAACTTCGTCACTTACCATCAGTTGAGTTGCAAAACGTATGCCTATTTTAGCAAAAAACAAATCTCTTCTCTCGAGAAAACGCTTAAATATGAAAACGCAAGAAAAATTTACTTTTTTTTTTTAAATTGACGTGAATCGCGTGATCGTTCGTTGGTCTGACGCTTTCTTGAGAGAAGAGTTATATTGGTTTTTAAAGCAATTTTTGACCTAAACATACGTACATTGCAAGTTGATAAAAATAAAAAGCTTGTAAACTACAGAGGTGATGTTAAGGGCGTGTTACCTGGCTGCAGATACGCGGCGGGCGGAGCGTATGAAGCGGGCGCGTAGTACGGCGGCGGGACGCTCATGGAGTGCAGCACCGCCACCGACGACACCGCCACCGCCGGCTGCGGCGGCTGCAGGGGTAACCAGCGTCATCATCATCGTCAGCCTGAACACCTCCACTACTGAACATAGGTTTCCCCCATAATGACTGGCCTGATAGCTCAGTTGGCAGTAGCTCCGCCTTCTGAACTATAGGTTGTGGGTTCGATTCCCACTTGCAAACATTTGTGTGATGAACATCGATGTTTGTTCTGTGTCTGGGTGTTTTGAAAGAAAGAAAGAAAGAAAATCTATTTATTTGTAAACAACAATTACTAAAAAAAAAAAAAAAAAGATACATAGTATTTTAACAGGAATAAAAAAAAAAAGATAAATGTTGTCACAAATAGGCCCCAACTCAGCATTATGCTGGTTCAGTTGAACCAGCGCTGGTCTTCCGTTGGGACCTCTTGGTGAAACCACGGAGCGGATACACACCAACAGTTACTTAATTATAACAGAAAATACAAGAATGAAAAAAGAAAGATAATTATGCAACTAAAACAACAAAAACAGGTACCTACAATTAAGCGTTTAGGTACACAGTGTTCCAATAATAAAGTAAAAAAATAATAATAATATAAGTATTCATGGTCTAGCATTATAATCAATACAGGTGGCAAAAAGAGAAACGGTAACAGAAAGGGAAAAGATGACAAGGTAAAAACAAAAAATAATTTGCATGTCTATATCGCACTTGTATCATGCACTAGCGCTTCCTGAGCTTTTTGATGGACTAATAAAAATATTTTGAGTCTGGTCCTGAACATTTTAATTGTATTCTATGTATGCATTTACAAACAAAAAAGTATCTAGTAAGTATTCTATCAATTATCTGGTTTCTATAGTACAAGCTATGCTTAGTTTGGAGCTAGATGGTGTTGTGTGAAATGTCCAAATATATTACAAAAATTAAAACAAAAAAATGCGCCACTTTGAGCGGTTGCTTGCTTCCTGCATGCATCGGCTCCCCGTGGTCGTGGTCACCACTCGAGAACCTTTCTTCTCCATTGGTTGTCAGTTCTACGAGCGACTATGTGTGATCGCAGAAGATTTTAATGTACTGAGGTGAATGCTGCTGCCTATATTCTCTGGATGCTCCCTTAGCATGATAATTATTAGAGAAACGGAGGCTTCGTGTCTTCAGTTTATTTCAAATAAAAGTACAGATACGTCTCATATCATAGTTAGAAAAGATTAAGTTTCGAGTAATAACTAATAATTGTTCTTCTTCTTCGTTTTTCATAGATTGACAGTAAGTTTCTCTTTTTTTTTCCTTTTGATGGCTCGATGTTCTCGGCGCTCGGACTGTCATCTCAATATTTTTATTCTATAGCGAGCGGCGACAATAATAAGTATTGTTAACTCACCGGGTAAGAATAATTGTAGTATGTATGGTCGGGCTGGTCCTGTATGGGCACAGTGATGAGGTTGGTGCGAGAACGCGGCACCGAGTGCGCGCGCGGGTCACTTGCGCTTGGCGGCAGCTGCGGGGGAGAGAATTATCAGAATTGGTGCAGCATTTTCAAAATATAGGTGAAACGTGAATAAATTACCTGTTTTCAATTTTATAATAATTCATTTATTTTATTTTCGCTCCTAGATATCATTGGTTTAGTGACAAATGGCAATAAACCATTTTCTTCTTAGTTTTTCAGTCTATTGCCATTTGTCGCTAAACCAATGATAAGTAGGTGATACTTTTAATTGTAATTTATTGATACTTTATATTTATTTGCGCTAAATTAGTTTCCATGTAATCATGTTGAGTAATTAAGCTATTATTGGCAAGAGAACGCAAGAAAATTTGAATTTGCAGCACTAGTGTAACGTTCCACCTTAAACCCCCGGTTTCTCGTATGTTTGTTAAAGTTAAACTCATGGTAACTTAAAAATACTGAACGCTCATTGGTTGAAGACAGCCGTTGATCAACAGGCAACCAATGAGCGTTCAGTATTTTTAAATTGACATGAGTTTAACTTTAGCAAACATATGGGAAATCAGGGATTAGTCTCATAGGCCAGTTGATATACTCACAGTAATAGGTTTGACAATGACAACTGAGCTTTGTGGGGGTTCCACCTCCTGCTTGCTTTCACTGTTGCCGGAAGACACGTGTCTATGGTTTATGTGAGCTTGGAGATCTCTCTGTAAATTAAGACATAGTAATAACAGCCAATTTACTTTGGAATGGCACAAATGGAAGGACTATTTTACATTAGAACTTGCCTATGATGTAGTTTTTACTTTGGTTTGGGTTTGTAGTGTGGTTGTGTTGTTGTGTATTGTGATGAAGCACTGACCTCTATTTATGCTGGACTTGACCAATATTAATTGAAGTCATTTGATTTTCACCATTTTGGGTGCTGATTGCTAAGAGTGACATCGTGAGCATCCTCAGAACTAATTAAACCAACACGATGGATTTTCCCGCCACCGTGTGGTCCCGGTTTGCGTATAAGACTACTCTTCCTGTAGGTGCCGTAAGAGCCAGCTGAGGGAATATCCAGGGAATGGGCAGCAGCATTCTCCTCGGTATATTGAAATTTTCTGAGATCACCAAGCCGCCTGCCAAGCGTGGTGATTATGGCAAACTCCCCCCTATGATAAGCGTCCGAAGTGGCGTTTTATGGGGGAAGCCTATGTTTAGCAGTGGACGTCTTCCGGCTGATAATATGATGGGTTTTCAAGTTATAGTTCTCAGCACGCTTGGAGTGGCGCTTTAAATGGGCACAAGAAAATCTCCATTTTTGTATGATGTCTATCTAGTGTGTAAAAGTGTTACTTTGTAATTTTGTATTGTGTTATGTTACGATGTAAATAATATTATAATTTCATAAACAATCAATATTTATCTATGAAAACGTAAAGGAAAAAGTAAAAGTGAACTCAAAAACATATGATGAAAATGATTTACCTGTGAAAGATAGGTCCTTCTGCATCCGGTGTTACCGTATCTAGTTCCGGAATGTGTGCACATGTATACCGTCCCTAGACCAGTCTGCTCCACTCTTAACACCTGGAACGTGAATAACAATTTATTTTACATCTGACAAGGTACACATTTTCTAAGATATTAATAATATGATGGGAGAATTTAATTAAAAACATGTGGCCTATAAAACCCACAAAAGTAACACTTCAAAATTATGCTCAACAATAATAATTATCTATCTATCATATTAAACTAGGTGGTAGGACTTTTCTGCAAAGTTCGTCTAGGTAGATACCACCGCTTTGCCAGTTATTCTCCCGCCAAGCAGTAGTGTGCAAGCACTACTGTGTTCCGGTTTGAAGGGCATTGTAGCTAGTGAAATTACTGGGCAAATGAGACTTTATGATCTGATCACTCAGTCTAGTAATCTGATTATTAGACTGGGTGATGTCTCAGGATGACGAGTGCAGTGCAGTGTCGCGCGAAACTATTGTTTTAAAGTTCCGGGTGACACTGCAACTGTTATGGGCGGCCGTGTCACTTAACATCAGGTGAACGACTAGCTCGTCACGTCATTCAATCACATAAATAAAAAAAATAAAAAAAATCCAAATCCAAACTTTCATACATAAAACATGATGAGAATGAAAAAAAAACTTTGATTCTATTAATTGGATATTATTTAAGGGTTGCACAGCACTGCAAACTGAACTGCACTTTATTGAATTGTAGCAAGAGTCGCTATTTGTGTGACATCTTTGCAGAGTGAATCTACTGTAGCTGCACTATTAAGTATTCTGCGATTTTCAGTTATTCATAAATAAGAAAAAAAGCATATCTCACCTTCTCTCGACATCGTGGGCAGTGTGTATGATCAGCTCTTGCACAGGATAAGCAAAACACATGCTTGCATGGTATCTGAAAACAACATTTTTCAATCATTATTTTACACACCATGCTAGATTAACTATAATGGAAAATGGAACCCATAACCTAAATTATTCAAAAAAACAAACAAACACAGCTGGGCAGTGATGTAGGGAATTAGAAAACAGAAAATTGTGAAATAACAATTTTTGATTTTACAAGGAGTTATTAGTTTATATTGGTCAGCCAATTAAGGCAATTTAAAATCAAAAACTAAAGCGTATAATTAAATTAACATAAAACATTCCACTTACTTATATGGAAGCTTAGTTGAGGAAATTACTGAACTCCAAAATTCTGTTTTTTTATAGCAATATTAAAATCTAAAGCTTTTAAACATGTTTAATATTTGTACCTACATATAAATTGATTTATTACTTACCATCCGCCCATAAATAAGTATAGGCTTAAAGCAGATATCACAGCAGTATATCCTAGGATTAAGCAGCTTTTCACCAATGAGTGTGGCACGGTGACTCCACTCCAGTCGTAGCATGGGCTCTGGAGGACCTCGGGTTAGTGTTGTGAATACCGGAGCTTCCAGTTGGGATATATCTGAGGGGACCTCCACTGCAAGAAGAAATGTTTTTTTTTTTAAATTGCTAATTTACACGTGTTTTAGTTGGATATGAAATTCAAGAGCCACTTTATTGTTTTAATTATTTTTTTACGGTAACTTTATTAAACATAATTCATGGAAAAAACATACTTTTTACAGTGATTCAGTGTAGACAGTGTAATAGAGGAAACTAAAAGTATGTTAGAATTATATGTCACATGCTGAAAATTAATAATCCTGTTATCTTAACACACCAGCAGATTATAATTCATTAACATTATCAAATACTTGATAAAATTATAAACAATATGTGATTGCTTAAATTAGGATTCAACATGCTTTCATAAAAAGTTTGCTATGGCTTTTTGAATGATACATTTTTATTGAAAAGCAACTTTGAATTTACTCTTAGACTAGCAAGTAATAAGGTTATGAAAAGAGGAAATGAAGCATTTATTTTCGTAGCTAGTTACAAAAATGTACAAAAAATAAGCCCTATTTTGTTCCTGGTTACTAAAATAAGAAATTTTGTTCATTTTTGTAGCTAGTCATGATAATGAAACATGTACATGGATTAAATATTCTTTTTTAACAACTAGTTAAAACTTGGCGAAGAACTTTATCCTAGCCAGATATGAAAATGGTTATGTAAATGCACCAAAGGAGAACCTGTGCCAGTTTTAAAAAGCAGTTTCGACGTAGGCATGGTACTGTACTTCACTCAACCATTCAGAGTTTTGATTTTCGAATACAAATATTGCCAGAAACAGTACAGAGAACAAGAATATGGATGTAGTTTTTCAGAGAATTTGAGCAAATATTTCAGAAAGCACTGCTGCACTTACATTTAGCCGGTTCCGTAGGTTCAGGTTCTTCCTTCGTATCTTCGCTGATAGTTTCCTCCGGTTCTTGAGAGGTTTCTTCTACCGAGCATTCGTCCTCATCACTGGACATCACTTTTGGCACTTTCTTACCACGGCCGCGGCCGCGACCCCGGCCTCTGCCACGGCCACGGCCCCTGCCTCTCCCTCGAGGAGTTCTCTTCTCACCGTTCATAGTTATTTAAATATTAGTAAGCAGATCTACGTTGGTGATTGGTGAGTCTAACCTCAAAACTTCCGTTGTCGACTTGTCGCTGGGATTGCGTTAGGAAGTCGATTTAAAACTGCGAATAGAATAGTTATTTTATTAATTCGCAACAAAAAGAAGCTAAAAGCTAACGATAGGGAATATCGAGAAATTTAATGATAAAATACATGATTACAATACAAAATCGCCACAACAAAACAAGCGGCCATCGATTTTTAACAATTTATTTTGACAAGATGACATTGATAAGTTGACAATGACAAATTGTCAATTTTTTATATTGACTATACTTCCTTGGTCTGAGATATTGACAGATTGTTACTAGTGATGTATTTTTAGTATCGTGTTCATTCGATTATGATTTGATGCTTTAGTCGATTTTTATCACAGGTTAAAGAAAAAAAAAACAATCGACTATAATTTTTATTGCCTCTGTGTCATCGTTTCTTTACCGACTTTTGATGATAAGGAAAATTCTAAAAGCTATTTTGTCTAGGTACCTAGTTTACCTTCAACAAATCTCTAACTTGTTTTAAATAATTAATCTAATGAGCTTTCTATTAGACATTGTAAGTTTAGTTCCCTCAGCATCAAGAGATGGCGCTCGCGTATATTTTTATTGGTAGTGGAAAACTTCGTTCAGCCCAAGTTCACCAACGTTTTAAAAAATTGGTCAGTTCACACTACTACTGTTTCCAACTTTCCAAAACTAATGCATGTAGCGAGTGATAATTAATGATAAATAATGCTAAAATGACATTAGGAAAACTGCTTATTGTCGGTAGGTAGGTGTAAGTACCTACACAATTTGCCTTATTCATAGACATACTTAGCTTGGTATTGTAAATAGGGTGAATTCTGTGGTTTATTTACAATTATCTTCTATGAAATTTTGCCTAATGCTTAATTATGATATCTGGATTGTATTATTATTTAATGCTACATCTTCAGCTAGTAGAGACGCCCGGAAACTCGGATAAAAAATATCCTATACCTAGTAACCCCGGTACCTAAATACATCCCGTGTCCACATCAGTCTAGGCCACAGAGCACTAGTCTAGGCGTGATAAGTTGCGACGTCATCTGTGGTGAAAGCCCATGAAAGCCACACAAATAGATTTATCGACAGAACGCTATTATCCGGATGTATCAAGGGACGGATAGGGGTAGGCAGGGCCGTAGCCAGGAATTCACTTCGGGGGGGGTTCAGCTTGATTACCATAATTATATACCTACACGCATAGTCAAAACAAAATTTGCTTGTAAACATCATCATCATCATCAACCTGAAGACGTCCACTGCTCAACATAAGCTTCCCCCAAAGAGCGCCACTTTGAGCGGCTGCTCGCGTCCTGCATCTATCGGCATTCGGCTCCCCGCGGTTCTGACTAGGTCGTCGATCCACCTAGTGGGCTGGTTGCTTCTTATACCTACTCGTGATGGAGAGCTGATAAAGTTAGTATGAAATCTTTCGCAGCACTCGAGTGGTACAATAGATTTTATAATAATTTTATCAGCTCTCTATACATCTAAGTACCTACCTATGTGTATAAGAATCAAACTCATAAATATGTTTTTAAACGGTGTCGAAAATCGATTAATAATTTTGGCAGTAAGAATCTGTCATTGATGATTAAACAAAATGTTAGTAACTACCTATTACCACATAACTGGTATCTGGTAACTGGTAAATAGCTATAGCAGAAACATTAACAGCGCGAACGAAGCAAGCGCGAAAAATTTCATATTTGCCGTATTGTAGGTATTTCAGAAAACACGTATGGGAATTCAAACATGAATTATATGTCAGTGCAAACGCGCTTGCTATATGACAAAATACAGCAGACATATTAAAAGCGCGAGCGAAGCGAGCGCAAAAATTTCTATGTTGGCCGTATTATATTTCAGAAAACACGTAGGTATGGCAATTCAAACATGAATTACATATCAGTCAGTACAAACGCGTTTGCTATATAACAAAGTACAGCAGAAATATGAAAAGCGCGAGCGAAGCGGGCGCAAATTTTTTTATATTCACTGTATTGTATTTCAGAAAACACGTATGGCAATTCAACCATGTCAGTCAGTACAAACGCACTTGCTATAATTGCTTATAATAAAATACAGCAGGAACATAAAAAGCGCGAGCGTAGCGAGCGCGAAAATTTTTGTATTTGTCTTATTGTATTTCAGAAAATATGTTTGGCAATTCTAACATTCTTGCTCTGCCCTTAGATCGGCGCAGATTTCAGGGGGGGGGGGGGGGGGGTTTGCACCCCCAAAACCCCCCCCCCCAGCCTACGGCCATGGGGGTAGGTGTGTATTTGCTGTTGCTATGCTATAATATTTTTTACTAATACGGATACTAGAAGGAAACATAGAAGATGCCAGATGGTCTAATTTTTACGTTACGAATATAAAAATGAAACTGAATCAAAGCCGCCTTATTGGTCGACCGACTGCGCTAGGATCGTCAGACCAGTTTAGCCCTTTAGTAAGTAGGGGACTACCAGCATTAGCCTGTTCATTGATAAGTAAGTATATATCAAGTGACAAGTCATACAACTGATACAACCCTTAAGCGCACTCTTCGAGTAGACCAAAGACAGACAGACTACAACGACGACGCGCGGCGAGGCGTGCCTGTAGGTACCTACATGTAATTTTTTTGTGAGAGACGAAGAACTGTAGGGTCTGTGGTCTGTAGGTGCAATACATGTGCCTATGACATAGGCATAGAGGCATAGATCTCTATCTGTAATATATATGTCTATGCATAGAGATGTTCTCTAACAGCAGGTGATGAAACAAGCACTCAGGATCTCACAAGTAGTTCTGTCATACGTAGTTACGTATGTAATAGAACACTCATAATTATTATGCAACCACCCGATGTGGCCTGAGGACTTGCTGGCAGCGTTTGGCCGCGCGGTCACGGCCGGTTGTCGCACCGTGAACGCTCAAGGGCTTGCAACGTGCAGACATCAAAGTAGCGTAAACGCACAGTACAATGTGTAAGATAAGTGGTAAACGTTATACTGTATGAGAAGCAGTGGAGAGCAGCGTGGCTATCTTCTTTTCTAATAAGTACCACATTATTGTGTGCGGTAGTTATAGTAATACCTTCTTCTTTCACCATCATACCTTATTCTTTTTTCCGTATAAGTGAAACACCATCAGCACTCAGCAGTTACTAATTTTGATCAAAGTTACTAAGATGCTGAGCAAAGATATTATAGTTCTTAAAATTTTAGCAACCAGCGGGATTTGAACCCGCGCCTCCCAACTCACCGGATTAGACGCTCTACCAATTAAGCTATGGTCGCATGACTACTGACAAAAATGACTACAATTTTAAGAACTATAATATCTTTATAGATATACCTAAAGTGTGGTTTACACTTAAAAATCAATCCATGATGCTGAGCAAAGCCACGTGTGTGAGTGAACACAACACACGGTCATGGCACAGTATAAAAAAGCACTTACCTCAACACCTATACCTAGTCGACACTTTACTTAGCCCACATCGCTCGCAGACCGATGCGCGATGGGGAACTGATGGGGAAGAAATTAAGGTTCTCGAGTGGCGAACACGAACCGGAAGACACAGCATAGAACGGCCCGCTACTAGGTGGGTTGATGATTGATAAAAACCGCAGGGAGCCGATGGATGCAGGAGGCAAAAAAGCTGAAAGTGGTGTTCTATGGGGGAGGTCTATGTTCAGCAGTGAACGTCTTCAGGCTGTTAACCTAATTATCTACTGGTTCCATGGTGCCATAGATTTATCTTACTGGTACCCATAGTACAAACTTTACTTAGTTTTGGGCATAGATGGCGTTGGCTGTGTGAAATATCCACAAAAGTTTATTTATTTACAGGTTATTCCTGTCTGTCCCTACGACCGGCAGCGGCAGCCTGCCTGACGACAACCCTCCCAGGAATTATACAGTTACTATACTCTTTGGAATTATTGTTGGTGGAATGACCGCCACCATCAGTCGGCTATTTCTGGATATTTGGTGACGTGCTGTGTACCCATAAGTAATTTTTTCCTTCGCGGTCGCGGCTCTTACGACATTCATCGGCTAAAGATCTTCTTATATATCTAGTTAGTAGATCTAACCGACTGAAACATAATTGTATATTACGCTATTTTGACTGGACTGTTAGCTCAGTTGGTAGTAGCTCTGCCTTCTGAACTACAGGTTGTGGGTTCGATTCCCACCCAGGACAAGCATTTGTGTGATGAACATCGATGTTTGTTCTGTATCTGGGTGTTATATTGTATTCTATGTATGTATTTACAAACAAACAAATTATCTAAGTATTATATCAGTTATCTGGTTCCCATTAGTACAAGCTATGTTTAGTTTGGGGCTAGATGACGCTGTGTGGTAATGTCCACACATATTTATTTATTTATTGACCATAGTCAATAGTGTAATACCTATATTTATTTAAATATTAATTCATAGGTATATGGCACACATTTTATAATTTATATCAGCGACTCCCAGTTATCGGCCACTTCCTATTGCGCAAATAGCCTGTTTTCTACCTCATTTTACAAATATTTATTAAAATAACCGCAGCCGAAAACTATTGCGACTCACCATAAAACTATATAGTAAAGTAAAAATAAATATTGGCAAACATTTTCCACTTCCCTGAACTATAAGTTTTCGCAATGACGTCGACGCCATTTTCCTCAAACGCTGGGTATTTCTCATTTATACTGTAGTTTTTCTAGTATAGTACTACTCAGCTGGCCTGGGTCATGGGTGTTATTGTTCTTCTAGAAATAGACGCGGTGAACTTAGAATAGGTTACTTATTGATATGTGGGTGTGTGTGTTGGACTGTATGAAAAACAAGGAACTTCTACAGCATATTCTTTGATGGATTTATGGGAGTGAAAGTTGAGATGACGTCTGACAGGAAATAAGTGGGAGAGAAAACATGCTGCATCGACCCCATTTAAATAGGATAGGGGTAGGTGGATGATGATGATGATGTAGGCTCCTTTTGAATACCTAAATAAGTATGTACCTATAAGTACGAATTGATCCCATCTAATATAATTGATGAATGGTTATAAAGCTATCCTATACCTATAACGTATAAAAAAGAAAAAATCAATCTCCTTGTAAATTAAATTCAATACAATTCAATTTATTTATTTAATGAACACCTAAGGCCGAGTCGAGTGGTTTGCGCCAGTTAGCCGACCGAGCCCTGAACCTATCGTGACCGCTACTATACATACTATTATTTCTTCTGTGCCCCTCACCTCCACGCAATTAACGTCAGATATCTGAAGGTCACGATGATGCATACAGTCCATCTGCTGATTCTATATTCTACATCCAATTCGAAAGGGTTTCGATTCGCAATCTATATTGCTTGTCTCCTTGAAGATGAAGGGGATGAAGGAGACAGCGTGGGTAAATTTCAAATCGGAACCTTTCCGATACTGATACCTATTGCTTTCTTTATCAATGACTAAGCTAGCCTTTGATCACAGTCTCACCAGGGCCCTAATTCTGTATGAAAACTCAGATTCCACACGATACGAAACCACGTCGTTATCGTGTCTTGTTCAAATCGTGTCACAGCATTAGAAATACCTTCACTTTAAATTATGTTATTTTTATTTTGAATAAATATTGATATATTAAGTGGTGGTAACTTTTGACGTGTTGATGTTTCGGAACGTGTCTCAGTGGAACATTATGATTTTTAACAATTCAAACCGCGTCATTTCCAAATTCATTTCGCGCGGTTTTGTTTCCATTTCATAGAGAATAGATTTTTGCAGATTTCTTATATAAGACAAGGAATTCGCGTGGTTTCGAAGTAAGGAATCGTAAAGTGGTCATACAGAATTAGGGTCCTGATGGGAAGCTACGATATAAATAGTTACATAGATACATAAATAGGTACTATTCACTCTTGACTGCCCCAGGGTGTATTTTTCTGGAAACACAGACTAGGCACGACAGAAAGACATTGTGAATTTGGTGGCTCACGAATTAAGGGTCACCTATTTTATAGGACCATTGACCTGCTGTAGGTCAATGGTCCTATAGAATAGGTGACATATGACTATGGATAAAATGTGTACCATATTATCCATAGTCATAGGCTTTCTGCTTGTCCGTCACGTTGTCTGTCTGTTTTGTTACCTTTTCACGACTAAACGGCCAAACCAAGAGATAAGAGAATGAGATAGTTTAAATTAAACTGTTGGGGAAGGACAGCCAGCAGTCCTAGCATGCGCAACGCGACAAAATTATCTCGCCACTTTTTCTCGAGAGACCGTGACAAGGCTATGGTAGCCTAAGTGTGTCTCCCTCTAACAGTAACGACAAGTTTTCTCGCGGTGCGCATGCTAGGGGGTCAGGACTTGTAATCGCGATAAACTAAACTGAAGGTCACTCGGGAACTGAGTAAGTTAAAATAATAGTTACTATACTTGCTCATTATTTTTATTCATTTAGCTGCACTGTTTTCCTTCACCGGTCATTAGGTTCGTATTGACATAAATTGGAAAGTCAGTGCGGCGCTGAGCAAGATTCGAACCATAGTGAGCAAGATCGAAAGTCACGCGATCTAGTGAGCCATTCGCTCGCCCGAGTGAACTGTTATCCCGTAACCTAAATAATTATACACAGAATAAGTAGGTAATTACCTTCTTTCACTTCAAACATTTTGAATAGAACTTTTCAAAGTCGTAACAAAGGACTATAAAATAAAAGTGCAGGACTTTTGATGAAAGGAACATTTTGTAGCACACCTGTGAAACTTTGGGGTTGGTAACAATGACCATTGAATAAACCATGTTATAAAAGTTATAATCTTTGTTATAAATAGGGAAAAGTCGGACAAATAAACACGAGTTCAAAAAGGATTGCTTTAGAAGCTACATACTTAAAAAAAAACAAATCTATCAGAGGACAAGTTGAAATATCGCGAAGTTATAATATCAAGTCGTAAGAACTAAGAAGTGTCGTAGATTGTTGGAGCAGCTAGATGTAGGTGGTTATCGTCGTGACTGGTTACATACAATACTACTATGGCCTTTGGAAGTGGGGCAGTAACCTATTCCCTTGATTTAAAATTCAAACAGGGTTCTGAGGCATGCAAACATGGAGATTTTCTCATAACCAACGGTTCTCGAGACGGTCTCGCTGTGATTACTGATCACCGACCACTCCAACGACTTTTACTAGTGTCGAGTATAGTACCTACCTATAGTATAGTATTATGTTATCTGTGGCATTGTTTGACGTGATTGAGCTGTGCACATTTTATTATCAAATTGTTAGTCCATAGTAGGTACAATAGGTACGAAGACTACGGTCGGTAGAGAGAGCCCTTTGGTATAGTCCTTTATAGATGTCTCTACCAAAGTGCAATATTATTATCCCCAATATATTATGGGTTCTTCGGCTAATTATTATTCTGTGGCACATAGTAATCCTTTGCTAGGTATATTGGGTAGTAAGATACCTATATGCTATCCCACCTATTATTTTAATAACAAAATTATATTGCACTAGTGCAAACAGTCAGCAAATCGGACACTGGTTAAAAAAATTGACGATCTATTAAAGAAGTAAAGCTTACAGCTTTCAAAAATTTTACATGGTAAAAGCTGGCAGGGCAATATATTATGATCTAGGTAGCTGATGGGTGTCCTACCTAATTAACAACATTTCAAAAAAGTTTTGAATAGGCAGCCGTGGCGGCCATCTTTTGTGTCCACCGTACAGGTTGAAAACTATAAACAGGAAGAACAAGAAATGTAATCTTTATTGTACCTTTGTCGTCCTCCAGGACGAGGGCCTCGGGGATCGGGGTACTCGGGGAGTAACCCTCGTGCTTGAAGTGGAAAACGGAGAATAAATGACAGCTTAATTTGTTGAATGCAAAAGGCTAGCAATCTAGGTAGTAGGTACCCTAGCAAAGATCTAGATTTCTGTGACGGTTATAATAATATCTATAACCTAAAGTTCTAATAAATGAATCAGATTAGAGCTCTACGTCAGCCCTTCCCTTCTTATATCAGTAGATATAAGAAGGGAAGGTTTATTATAACTCATTATCAAAGCATTATAAAGGTATTTACCTCGTCTAGTCAGTTGACCTGACGTGGCACTAAGATTGCGCAATTTCTGATGCAACACTCTCTTGCAATTGCTATTTCCATTATTGACCTATTATCGGTGATAATAAAATAATATTAGCCAGAATGGATACCTACCGTTACATTTTTCACATTCGACATTTATAAGGCTTCGGAAGCCTTGGTCCGGATTAAAATGGTTTTCCTTTTCCTTAATGGATTTTCATTTTTGTCCCGAATCAGTCACACTGAGGTGTTATTTAATTAGAACTCAGAAGCTTGACTCATAGTTGTTTACAATATAATTACCTGCTTTTGTTATGTTAGGTACATCTTCTATTATATAAAAGGCTATGCTTTGTCTTGACTGAAAATAGACAACGCCCAAACTGCTAAACGCAGAGACTAGAAACTTAAGAGGGTGGCTATTTTTTAAGACGTGAGCGCGTGCTAAGGAAACATTTTTGTTAATTCAAACCCTAAAGGGATGAAATGAAAAAGGGGAAAACAGTTTGTATGAAAAACCTAAATTTCGTAACGTATCATTTTGAAACTTGACACAAACAAACAAGTATACAAATAATTGAAATGATATTTCATACTTGTTTGAAAATCAACCTCAAAAGGGATGAATTTTGTAGTTAAAGATTGCATGTAAATTTAAAAAAACTTGCCCGTATCATATTGAAATTTGGAATGTGTAAAGAACATACATAATAAATACATAATTATAGATCTCAGCTATTTTCGAATTTTATTCCTTAAAAAAGGGGTAGAAAATACAGGACGAGGTCCCATAGTAAGACGCTCGCACAGCCTGAACTGCTGAAGCTAAAATCTTGAAATTTCAAAGATACATTCATTACTTAGGGTGGGTTTTTTGATCCGTAGTTAAGGTAACTAATAGTTAAAGCTCTAACGAATACTAACCAATGGTCAAAATTTGCTAGTTTTTAACCATTGGTGACTTGTGTCCCTACACGTGCACTAAAACGGAACTTTTATCTCGGAAAAATAATAAACGGTTCCGGTCTACGCGGGCGAAGTCGCGGGCATAAGTGTACAATGATAGTACAATCAAGACATTGTATAAATATTGTAGAAACCTTCATCAAAATCCGAAAAGCCTCTGATGCTACCTACTGAGATTTTTGTTTACGTAAATATATTTCCAGCTCCAAACAGCTAAGCTATGAAATTCTAGTGCGTATTACATATTTGTTTTTTCCTCCAGAAAGGTTCATGATTATGGAACTTATGCATTTATGAACAAAGCAGTATGTATTTTATATGAAGTTTTATTATGGTATGAGGTAGATCTAAATCGAGATAGGGTACAATATAAGTGCTGAATCGCTTATCTCAATTTTATTATTTTACATATCTGGCTTTTAATTTCTTATGTTTAGTAGGGCGGGCCTTTCTTTCATCGATCTTATCAGACGCCTCTTTACTGCTATCACTTTCAGGTTTTAGGTCACAAAAGTAGTGCACTGAATTCTTTTACAAATCAATTGTGGTCGCGGCATTGACCTACTATAATGATACGATTTTGTTTTTTAATTCATCTGTGAGTTGTTGCTAACCATTGAAACCCTTGTTCGGTTTACTGCAGATTCTGCTTTCGGGAAAATTCTGGATATGGCAGATTCGGGTTTAAACAGTACAGTCGAGTGCTTAAATCACAAAAACAAAGGGCATAATATTATTATGCTTATGAAAGTAAGATACACTTAACTATTATTATTACTCACCCTCCACCTCCTGAGACCACCGATCACCTTCGTGTAGTAGAAAACTTTTTTTTTTTTTAACTAAATAGGCCCGAATTTGACCGCAATCTCACCTGATAGAAAGTGACAACGCGGTCTACGGTGGTACATGCTTGCCTAGAAGATCACTCGCGACTTGAAGAGCTCCAGATTGAAACAAAAACGCTGGTAAAGTGTTCCATTCCTTCGCTGCTCGGATTATAAATGTCGAGTCAAACGACTTTGTGTGAATCGAAGGACTATCAACCATAAATGGATGACGTGTAGCTGTACGTCTTGTCGTCCGATGGTGAAATGGAGATGGTAGCTCCGCAGCACACTCACCGAAATGTAACCTGTAGAACATCCTTCTATGTGGTAGTCTGGTTCCAATCTTGATCCTTATCGACCTATTTGTTGACTGTTCACTTCACCTTTTGCACTGTTTTCCACGTACCATACAGTTAAAAACTTAAAAGACTACGTTATTTATAAAACAATGCTATACGCGTAAGATTCATGTCGTTTTCCTTATAGCCATCAGTCCAGTTTAGAACTAAGTTCTTTGATCTTAAATGTATCATTTAAATTTCCGGACGTCATACATTTTCATCGGATCCTTCGAATAATTTCGATTGATGGGGTGAATTTTCATTGTGTATGAAAAAACGTCCATGATTTAAAGAACGTTCACATTGTGGCCTGACCGGGGCGGGTCGACAAACTTTCGAGCTTATCCTCAGATAGTATTATCTGATATAATATGATTTTGTTTGTTAGAGGACAGCTAACATTTTCGAACATAGGTACTTACTACCAATTTTTGTAAAGTAGGTGCGTGTTTTAATAAAGAGCTATCTATCTATCCTATCATCTATCATAAAGGCACAGAATACTGAATAATTATAATAGTACTACTGGATATAGGTAGGTAATCAGTAACCACCACGAAAGAATCAATCTGCACTCTGATGCCCGTTAAAAAAACGTGTTTGATCTTGCATACGCATAGGAGCACATGCTAGAAGGCGTCTGTTCTCATTATCATCAATTTTTATCACCATGATTCCTCATCATCGTTATCACAGTTGTCTGGAAGAGATCGCTCTGAGCGATAAAACCATCAATTGTTACACTTTTGTGAAGTTCTGTTCTTTGTGTATGTGGTGTTTTGATATTGTCATCATCATCATCAACAGCCTGAAGACGTCCACTGCTGAATATAGGCCTCCCCCACAGATCGCCACTTGGAGCGGCTGCTCACCTCCTGCATCCATCGGCCCCCCGCGGTTTTCCCCAGGTCGTCGGTCCACCTAGTGGGAGGCCGGCCTACGCTGCGTCTTCCGGTTCGGGATCGCTTCTCGAGAACCTTTCTTCCCCATCGGTTGTCAGTTCTACGAGCGATGTGGCCTGCCCATTGCCATTTCAACTTGCTAATTCTAAGAGCTATATCAGACACTGTATTTCTTCTTAGAGCATAGCTCTCTATAGATCCAATATAGAGTTTATCTATCTATCACAGTCATTTTACACATACTTGCGAAGTAACAAAATAATAATCGTTATGACGGCTCAACCATCTGACTGCAGCTAGTAGCCCTTCGCTTCACTGGGCCAGGCCGGCGTCCCACACTTCGTTTGCGGAGTCGCTGTCTCCACTCAAGGACTACCAATATGTACCACTGCCTTAATCTAATATTTATTGTTAGGTAGGTATCGCTACAGTTTCACAGACATACACATTGCTGCTGGTCTGGTGAACTAGTTTGAATTCGGACTGTGACACATTTTCTGAATTAGTTTTAGTTGGAAATGTAAAATTTGGGATGGTGCAATTAAAAACTGGTACAAGAGTCTTCCTGTGGGAGCTTTCTGAAAATCATTAAAACAAATAAATATAAATTAAAATAAATATAAAAATTTTCGCCCAACGATCACATAGATCCTGGACCCTAACTAGGATTCCCTGTATCTAGGGACCCCAGGTCTACGAGGACCACGGTCCCACAACACCCAGACACAACAAGTATTTGCAGGTTTTTTCATTTTTTTTTTTCAAATAAAATACTTTTTAAAGCTACTCTATACATACTAATAATAAAGTACCTACCTACTGTAAGCTGTAAACGCATTTAGGTACGTCTTAGAGAGATAAGTGCGAGTTATTTTTTACGATTTTACATAAACTATAACAATTAAAAAGAGAGACGGGCCAAGGTCACTTCCTTCGGGGACACAAGTCAAATGATTAGTAGGCTAAAAGTAGAATGTAGGTTTTTTTTTCTAAAAATTAAGACGCAATAGATACATTTGCGAATGATAATAAACTTCAAAACCAGTTTGCAAATGTCGTAGAACTGCTTACAGAAATAAACGCGATAAATGTAAGTTAATGCGAATTTAACTGGTAGACTAGTACAATCAAAGAAAACAATTAATGCACATTACTAAAACTTCAGTTTGTACATGAAAAAAAATCTTACACAGCTTTACGAGAAAGGGGCGGTGAAGGATAGACCAATGTCCGATGTCGATGACGGTGATATTGTCCCGAGTAACGGCACAGTATGTAGGTATAAGTACATTATAAATTATGTAAAATTATAAAGTTAGCTGTAAATTATTATTAATATTTCATAACATTATTTCTAAAATTGCATCAAATAGATAACTTGCACAATGGCTGATACTGATAAAATCAATAATGATAATAAATAGTCGAGTTGGATGTATAACATGATATTTCCCGCCCTGTCAAGCTATTTTCTATTCAAAATACACACAAATATGGGAATTGATTACATCATCGTCGCATCTGATAGGTACGTAATGGAAAATTGAAGAGAAGAGTAGATAAGAGAATTGAAAGAGACTGCAGATAATCTGTCTGAAGTGTTTACAATCATACAAATCTCAGAATATTAAAACGTTGAAGAGAACGCGAAATAAATTTAATTTTCAACGTATTTATCAGTTTAAAGAGAGCCCTCAGACTAGAAGATAGGGAGACGTTGATATAGGTACTGTACGGTACTGAACAAATATTCAGTAATCTGTGACTGAACTATTTATCTTCTGCTTCCCGCGCTGTAGTATGTAGATGAGCCGAAAATGCTCGTCGCTTCACTACAGATGTTCAAGGTTGAATCAATATCGCGAACACTTTAGCGAACTCGCAAATATTGGTGTTGGAGGTTGGTCGCAGAAATAATGTCGACCACGTGCTCGGTTTGAATGTGTGGAATCTGGGTGATGAAACTCTGACAATATAGTAACAACCAATGACCTAATCAATGACTTTTAAACCACCACTTTTCATTTCATGTTCACGAACATAATAATTTAGTTGTAGGTATTACGTACGCAATAAAGTTAATCGCGAGTCTCCCAATCTACATTTCTGGCATTGAGATACCTCACTGATTTCTGGTTATTCATTGTAACTACCTACTACTTCTGCTTTTTCATAAAAGTTTTTACTAAACTTTGAACATTATGTTCATTCTCATTCGATTAGGTTTGCGAGTTGCGTTACACTTTGCCATTTCAGCTAACATTTTGAGTCTTCTTACATTTAAATTACACGGAAACAGTTAGTTGTAAATTAGTTATTTCGTTACCGATTAGATTTTTTCGAATGAAAGCATTAGGAAGGCAGACTGTACGCACGAACCGGTAGAGTACAACCACAACATCGCAAAAACATGGAATTGATACAAAAACGGTCAATCAGTGAAAAGTTCAACGGTTATCCCAAGGTCTGTTTGATTGTGTTGAAATGGTCATTGGTCAACAATGGCGTGCGTGACATTGAGACCGTCTTCCGGTGGCAATGCCAGTGTGTAGAACAGGTCAAAATACCCCTATCATCATCATCGCAATGAAGTCTTTATTGAAGTAAATTAGTAACGCAAAATGTTAGTTGTCCCCCTAACATTTAACTATTTTGGATTTTTATGAAATCAAAATCAAAATCAAATTTTTTTATTGCAAATAGGCTATTTTTAGCACTTTTACAAGTCAAAACTAGATAATGTATTTAAAAATAATAAAAATTAAATTATTGTACATTCTAAACAAGCATAATTAAACAAACTTACACAGTGCTTAATGTCAAAAATGTTATGTTATGTATGTACTATTTATGAGTAGCAAATAAGTAGACAGCCCACCTGATGAAAGTGGTCACCGTCGCTTATGGGAATCTGCAACACCAGAGGCGGTGATGATGCGTTGCCGACCCTGTTGATACCTTTTTGGAAAGACTCCATGTTGCCAAGTATCGTATCACTGATATTAATTAAGTGCCTACTGTTTGTTTCGAACTATATGCTCTGATAGATTAAATTGTCTCGTACGACAGTTCACACGTCAGCCAATACGTGGCCAGTTTGATTCTGTTATTGACACTTCAAGCTGCAGGTTATCAATGTTCATTTAACTGAGTTGCAATAAAGCCGCCGTGTATCTAAACGTAGGTACGTCAATAATGCGCGCATGACCAATCTCCGTCTATGACCCTTGAGGTTATATCATTCAGATAACTATTTATAAACAATATTTAGATATCTACACAAGACGTAGGGCTAGGTCTAGCACACAAATTCTGGTGGGTACTATAAACTACAAACCAAGTAGGCCACAACTTATACTGACCCTTATAATTATTATTACTTATATAATATGTAAAGCAAATCCTGAGGAATCATTAGGGAGCTCCTTCAAACTCGTAATGTTAATTGCCCTTTAATATTCGGTGCTAACACTTTCTCAACAAACCCGGAACACATCAGACCAGACGAGGACGAACAGTTTCCTACCGAAAATAAACCGAGAACACAAAATAAATAAACCACTACGTACCGAAAAGTAGGAATTCCGCGAAGTATTTGTGTGCTAATTAATCTTATTGCTTATCGGTTGTAGTATATGGTTTCCGGATCAATACAGTTCAGTTCAGAGAACTGTGAAAATCTTCTATGTTAAAAATCCTATTTTAATATTGTTACATGAACATGACCTATCCTAAGTCAGACGTTATGCAGCTGCATGTTCTCAGTGCCTGTTTAAAGTGCATTTATAAATAGAATGCATGTTTTAATACTATTGCTCTTCAGCTTCAGACGATCATTGTCAGAAAACTTTTTGTTCTAACCACTGTTTGAGCCAGTAAATCCAGGGCCACGTGGTCGGTTACCTTATCCCGAAGCTTGCGGGAGACCTATCGTGGCTCGTTAACATTTTTGACACAGTAAACACACGTCGACCTAGTTTCCAATTGTTTAGATCACGCGAGCGCGGCGCCTAGCCAAATCTATTTTGAATTTTTATCTGCGTGACCGTTCTCAGACTGCCTCCCCTCAATTTTGCAATGTTTACGGTTTTCACCACGCGGTTTTCTATGTCCCATTATATTTATATGTCCAATTAGTAAACGGAGGTAGGACATCAGCATTACTAGATAAATGGGTCGTAAGTTCTTCATCGAAGCAATCAGCTTATTCAGCACCCGCGTTGGCTGGCACGCACCGTATTCGATTTAGAGTTTCTAGAGTGCGCTTCCTATGATTTATAACCGTAATTCCTGTAGATATATCTGCTGTAACTAGTTATTAGATTATCCTATATGACTGCGCTAGTAATTGGATTGTCAGTGTGAGCAGTTCTACGCAGGAAAAGGAAACGTGGGCACTTCAATAAAGAAGATAGAAATGTCAGCGTATGGAACAATGATAGTAAATTAATAACATAATAACTTTAAATGTATGTACATAATATTCATGTCATCGCCGTTTCTTTTTACGCTTTACACGACAATGTTGATATTACAAATTATTGTTTATAAGTAGATATTTTGTGATAGCTAGAGATGGTTTCCGGCTGGTTGGAAAGTTGCCCAATTCATTTTAAAACTACGTCAAATCCATTTGCGTCGGCTCCCGGCAGGTCATAAAAATAAAGTCAGTGCATGGATTTCAAAGGATTCAAAAGCGCCATTATGTCTGTTTTGGTTTGGTAAGTACATATAGTGTACAGAAATATAATGTAGGTATCTAATGCATGGCCGTACCTACAGTACACACCTTGGGAGAGGCATATATCAGCAGGCTAAGCCCGTTTTAAGGCCAGAACGAGATACTCACTTGCTCAGCTTTGAATCGGGTGCTCAGGTCGAGATTTCATTCATAAATTGGTTAATTTGTTGAGGAATGCCCGACACTCTGAGGCCAAACCAAAAACTGCAATGGTAAGACAATCTGTCAATCAGATTATACTTATGTACAGGTAAACAACATGTGCTTTGCACTCCGTAAGTTTTATTGTTCTGTGTTTGAATTTGAACCTAATACGAAATCCAGATAACTTCGATTTGGTTTTTTTATATGCGAAAAGGCCAACGTTTGGCTGCAACTTACATGATGTTAACCAAACGATGCAGTCGAAGGTGTAGCTGGTGTAGCACGTAGGCGTATAATCAGAACAGTTTATAAGAGAAAGCTGTTTCGCTTCATTAAAATCCATAATAACTAATGCCTATAAAAATGCCTAATGTTCACCTTGTTTCAGACGTAGTTTTGTAATCGCCCGTCGCTGGTCATCCATCACTTTCTCCCTTCGCAACTACAACAAAGAGTTACCAAAATAGCATAATTTCTCCTACATTGTATTCGAATTTAGTAGGTACGACTCCTGCAAAGGTGTACCGTGCCAACGTATCATAGATGGAGCTATTTCTGTTAGAGAAATGCGCTGACGCACATACCCCCGGTCAAACACCGCTTGACGTCCATCTGTCAAGAGTTTCTGGCCATTTCACGGCTATTTCTGGGCTATTCCTAGATTCTGCTTCCTCCATTACGCTATTTAATTTTATCAGGCGGTTGGACGTGGTTGTATTGTATCGTGACTATGTTATTACGATTATCAATAGCTCGAACTTCGAAGAGACCGTGTCTATAAGGAACTTATAAAAAGCTCAAGACAATTATTGGTGTTTGCATTTCGGTGGCTGACAAAATAAGCTGCCGCAGACCTTTGAATTTACCGTTAAATTGTCAACGACTAAAATGACCTTTTCTTTTTCACCCTAAAAGCATTCTGGCGTTATAATTATGTACATGACTTATATGTGTGGGCCCACCATCATATTCCCTCGAATAAAAAGGACTATTTAGTAGCTAGTAAAACTAGCTTCCTCAGGGTTCCGGTGTCAAATGGACCCTATGTTTTCCTATGCTTACTCGATATAAATATTAAATTCATACAATTTATGATTGCGGTTTTTTTTTTTTTATATAACATGGATGGACAAAGAAGCTGACGGCCCGCCTGATGGGAAGCAGTTACCGTCGCCTATGGACACCTGTGGCACCAGGAGCTCTACCGATGCGTTGCCTACCCTTTAAGACTCTTTTTACCCGTCTTTTCTTCATAATTATGACTCCCAAATTAACTTTATATTATGATAATTTCACCTGTAGGACATTATTGTCCTAACATTATTGTATTCATGGTTTTTGGATAATTATTCCTTTACAAATCCTTCATTTATTTAATAATGCCTAATTTCAAGGTTCTGGGGTGAACGGTAAGTATTTTTTGGCTGCTTGTTTTTGTGATTATATTCTTGCTGTGTTGAATACGCTTTAATTTTTTAAGGATTTTAAGACGCATGGAACCCTCAAATGAACAAAGGAGCTCAAACTATAAACAAGTCGAAACGTCGAGGATACTCGGAGCTATGAATATTCAAGTGACTTATGTAATCTTACTTACCTTCCATAAAAAGTCACCCCGTAGATAGCGAAGTTGGCAACTGCTCATTAGAGTAGAACGATTGCACCGAGCACTTGTAAACGCATGTTATTAGTAGTAACTTTTACTTTTAAAGGTACCTTTATGCTATCGCAGTTAAACGGTGTGCAAATAATCATGAAGTCCGATCAGATTCATAGGCCTGTAACACAAACTCATAGACCCGTAACAGAACGATGCGTTCATATCATGAATCGGTGCTCAAGTCTAGCTCTGTTATTCATAAAATGATGTTTGTGAATGAAATCTCAAGTTGAGCACTGATCGACGACTGAGCGTCGTCGTTCTTATAGTACGGCCCCCTAATTACCTAATTTGCGACAGGCGTAAATCTCGCGGTGATTGCTGTCATACATCATTAGTGGCGTAGCGTAGCATACATGCTCGACACCACTAATGATGTATGACAGCAATCACCGCGAGATTTACGCCTGTCGCAAATTAGGTAATTAGGGGGCCGGTCTTCAGTCCGCAAAAGGACCTCTTTCTATTTCTACGAGCCTTTCTTCTGTAGCTCCGCAGCTCGTAATACTTTTTTTGCGTCCAATTCAGTAATCTATAGTCTGCGATGAAATATAAGGTAGATCCACGATCGCTGCTTCAGTCTATAGTTATTGCGGTTGTATCATACCTCAAAATCTGTATAGTCGAACGCTTTCCGATATAGCAGCAGACAAGTCTACGTATAAAAATATCACCAGCCCCTTTGATAAATTCACACGTCACTGATCAGCCCATACGAGCGTACTGCTGTGCTGGGACATAAGCCTTCCCTTACAGGTTCTATGATTATCTACGAGAAAGTGTAGGACACAATCTAAGTGCGGGTTGGTCGATAACGATAACACAGTCATGTCCTTGATGATCGCGATTTTTGAACATCCTCACAATGTTTTCCTTGTTTTCAATTCTGCACTAGCTCTGAATGGTACTTCGTGTGAGATTCGAGCACACATCAGTTTGATAGTCGCGCTGGGTATCGCTAAGCCATACTTGTCCTTAGATCTAAATAATTATTATAATCGAGACCAATTGCCATCTCAGTCGCTTGCAAAGACTAAACTAGTCAATCAGATGAATGGGTCAATTTTAAAGTTATAACGCGTCCTTAGGACCTACCTACATGATCTTACACAGTCGATAATAAAAAAATCGTGGTTAGGTCAATCTTAAGATCTAATCTTCATAAATATTCAACGTTCGAATCGCTGAGCAGAACAATCGTGAATCGTGAGCCCCCCGGTACAAAGTATAAGGGGAAAAAAGGATCTGAACAGGTGCCTCGCCCACTGAGACCCACTTCCCTTTGTAAACGCTTCAGCCGTAACGGAAGGCTTGACCTACTGGAACTAATTATACGTTTACCTACATCGTTTTTATGCACTTTGTTTCTGTACGTTTTTCTGCTTATTAGTCACTAGCGGCTCGCCCCGGCTTCGCACGTGTATAATAGTTTCCGCAGCGCACGCGATGTACCTAAAGAATATTTTAGCTAATTTTTTTGCACCTTGGGTTACATTACATACACTATTGGAGTTTTAGTAAGGATCCCTGATTTCTTTGAAAATATAATATAGCCTATGTCACCCGGGGATAGTGTAGCTTCCGAACAGTGAAAGAATTTTTCAAATCGGTTCAGTAGTTTCGGAGCCTATTCAATGCAAACAAACAAACAATCAAATCTTTCCTCTTTATGATATTGTTATAGAAATGCTGAATTGCTGAAATTGTTGAGGATTGTGTGCTCGTATACATGTGCATAGTAAAACCAAGTGAGTTTTTAAGTATTCAGTACTTAATTTACTTATAAATTGTATGTTGCTAAAGTATCCTCATAAATAAAGAGAAACGACTGAGTCATGTCCAACGGAAGCCAATTAAGTGTAACCTGATCTATAGCGTGAGCAGTGAGCACCAAAAGTTTATCAATTCCCGTGAACGACATTCCAAATACAAACAAACTTCGGGTTTCTACGAAAGCATCGCTCAAGAGAGCCATTTGTATGCCAAAGAAATGTTCTACCAGACATTCGGTATAGGGGTTGCAATCCGGAAAACCGGATCCGGTAATCCGGTGGATCCGGCATCATTTAACGTTTACCGGATCCGTTACCAATACACCGGATCCGGTCACCGGATCCGGAATGCCAAATTTTGGTAAAATAATCGCGCTGTTGCATGACTATAGGTACTTTATATGCGTACCAGTGAATAAGTTGATTAAACTTGATCTTGCCTTGTGTTGATGTAGTTATAAAAGCATTTTCGTGGTGATTGTGCCATTCATTAGACAGATTCATCATCATGTCTGTCATAAGTATTAGAATGAAACTTGCAGTTAGCATGGTTAGGCACATGCTTAAATACCTAAATACTGTGATTTCAGTAGATCAAGTATAGTTGATTAAGTTAGAAAAAAAAATACATTTGGTCAAAACATCACACATTACATTTTTGAAACATAAAAATTAAATATTACAAAAAGGACTAAAAGATAAACAAGAATATAATGTTGCGTGACTGCGTGACGCCATGAATAGGTCCCAGTCCCGACCCAACTCAGCATGAAATTAATATCATAATCATGGACTTAAAACTAATACATTTGACTGAAAGACTTAACAATGTTAAATACTACAATTGATCTAACTGCGAAAACGTTAGCGGTTATATTCGCTTTGGTGAAAACTGGCTGAACCACCCATTATGTTAAAATTTGTCTATATTTACAATGTAGTAGATATTTAATAGTGTGTCTAATTATAACATCGGAAATAAAGTTGATTACACATATGTGTAAATATATACATAGCTAAAAATGATATATTATATCATTTTTTGGCTATGTATACCTCGTCATGCATATACACTTAATAGTTATCTCATAAACAGTCTTTTTTGCAACGAAAAGAGAAGATAATTCTGATTTTATCAATCTGGCCGGATCCGGCCGGGTCCGGCCGGATCGATAGGAATTCGACCGGATCCGGCCGGATTGAAAATGACACCGGATTGCAATCCCTAATTCGGTAGCACGTAGTAGAGTAGAGGTCGATATGTTTCCAGATTGTAGATTTACATCATCTTTCGTGCAAACCATAATTAACCATACTATAATATTATAGCTAAATCTACTAAGCACACTATACCTACTTATATACTGTTTTGTAGATATAACTGTGTGCCTGTGTGGGAAGTTAAAGTTATACCATCGACTTTTCAACCAAACAATGGTATAACTACCTATGTATTTACTGAATATACAGAGTAAATGGCACTACCATGATGTTGGTGCATAGTACCTATATCACGGTCCCAAGAACTCGTTTAGTGATTATTTAGATAAACGTGAATGGCAAAGCATAAGCTCACGAGGCTTCGATGCATTCACATTCACATACCTGCCTTCATTCAGTTTCCATAACAGGTATCTAACTTTAACTCTCATTACGACTATAAAGCTGCGGTGAAAGGATGCGTGCCTCAGTTTATTTGTTATGCTTTTAAATGATTTCAATATTCATTAGTGCTCATTTTATATTCTGATGCGGTTACCGACCACGTCTGTCACCTTTACATTTAAATTACGAGCGGAAGTTCATCCAAATTTCAATTCAGATCGATTATTATTGATCTACAAGTGACGGTCTTGGATTGTGTAAGCGTCAGGATATGAAATTACATAATTTTTTCGAGCTTTGGTCACTTTTATTGGAATGGGCTGGAGAAGTGGTACCGCCCAAGGTTAAGCCGGTAATGCAAATGCAGCCCATGTAACTACGGAACAAATTATAGGCGTGATCCATTTGAAACTGGATCGGTAACTGGCAACTATTCCATGATACTGGTAGCACAGGTTCCGTCGGCCAGAGAGGCGGAGATGCAAGTTAGATAACTGAATTAACTGACTTATAGAAGCTATAGGCAATCAGCCTGCGTTAAATTGGCGCTATTAAATATACCAGCGGTGTGCGTGTTCAAAACGGACCTGTGATAACTGCAGAATGAGAAACCAATGCAAAATGTAGGGTGGGCAAAATTGGATATTTAATAGACTTCTTATTTATGATTCTTGTGTGAAGAACACCGTTTAACAAGGGATAAACACAAAGGCTTCGAGCGATTTTAAAAAAGCGTCATAGATTTTTTCTACTGAAGTAGTCACTAAGTCAATCGAGTACTTTATTTTGTGCTTTTTGCTGCTCACATATTTGATTTTTCTGTATTTACAGGTTACAGTGCTCTTTGATTTTATCGACGCACGTTTTTAAATATATTATGGAATCCGAAAGTCATATCAACGATACCTTTGGCTGGGTTCCAAATATTATTGTCACAAACATGGCAGCTATGCCTGCCGTAGCCAAGTATACATATAATATTTCTAAAGGGTGGCGAAGCGAATTAAGATGGTCTTATTGTGCAAAAATTCAGCTGAATCAGTAGGTAGCTGTCGTATAGGTAGTAATTTTGACGTGGAAATGAGACGAGGTGTCACTTAGTATAACACCCGATCTTGGACCCCAAATAGGGTACTCTGAATCGATAGGTTTAGCCTGTTGACGTCGACTTCCCCGAAAGTCGAGTCCTCCTATGGACCCAGGGACTACGAGGACCATAGACCCACATCGCCCAGATACCGTACAGAAGAGGTACCGATTTGCGCTTTTTCCGTGCGCAAATATGTTTGCCCTGTCGCGGGGATAAAACCTGCAGCTTCCGGGTTATGAGTTGACCTGCTCAACCACCACACCACAGAGGCTGACTGCAAAGAGACTTATTTTATAGCTCACATTCTAACCCACTAACCGATTTTCAATTAAGACTCTGGCACTGACCGTTTCCAGATGCTGCCTCTTGACCTCAAGTCCAGTAGGTACTTCACCATCAATGTCGATCACAATGTCAAGGGAGTACTGGCAACATTAAAAACTACAGCTATAATAGTGAGGTGAAGACGTCTATACTATACAGGCCATGTGGCTGAGATTCGTGTTGCCATGTGTCAGCTATTTTCCCAAACGAAAATAACGAACTGCGCAGCGGATGGATCGAATACGGCTGAGCTAAATATATCTACCTACGCCTTACACAGAATAAAATATAACTAATATCACTCCGCTAGATGAAAACGTGGCTATTTTGTTTCTGAAATTAGACATCGTTTTACAGAATAGTACTAAGTGATTAAGTACCTACCTATTCCTAATAATATCATATCTACGTATTTAGACTTCGGATACATAATAAGGTCCATGGTTTAGTAATCCTTCAGTTTTGTTACGATCGTTAGTAACTTGATATTTTTCAGGCTTTTCCTTTTTTCTGCACTGTGAGCCAAAACGTTTGGGAGTATCTATAGGCGTAGATTAGACACCCCACCTTGCTAGCTTTCAAACCTAGACTATTTTGGCATCGTCAGACTAATGTCCGAACTGCTTTTGGATTGGTGACCGCTAAGTGCTATTTATAACTGAGCTTTGCAGCACAGAGGTTCTGTGTTGGGACTTGGGACACCAGCAGCACTGCCGCCGCTAAAGCCTACGAGTGGCCTAAAATTCTGATAATATGACACCTATAAAACTTGTAGGTGTATACCTACAAGTACATTCATTTAGCTGTATTATAATGTACATTACATTATACTTATACCACAGGACCCAAACAGGATGTACAATGATTAACAATGGGATAAACTATTTTAATTATTTCGGTAGAGCAATAACAACAAAACGTAAATCTACTTTTGAATTGGCACAAATTCTACCGTATTCTATCGTGTTTTTCTGCATTGAAACCACTGCGTAGTTCGTTGATTATAGTTATGTTAATTACTGTTCCGATAATATAATCCAAAGACCAGACGGATTTATTTACTTGTAGCGTACCTACCTATATATTATCAAGCGGAACATAAACATACCTAATCATCATAGTCATAAATAGTTTTGACAGACAATATCATCTACCTATGATCGAGTGGGTTATGTTTAGAAACATGTGATAACGATATCGTTTGAGTCATTAAACTTCGCAGTGAGGTAAATCTGACTGGTTATGATTCGTCTTGAGTCAATCATGATTCAGGAACTGTAAGAAGTCGAGTTAAAAGTGATAATCATGGATATTTTCGGCAGTTTGTCACGTCGTGAGTCTTCGAACCGAGCCGAGGACAAGTTCTTGGTATTCCTAGCTAGACAAACCTCGTATTCCAGTCGGCTGTGAGAATGACCTGGCGAAAGCCCCTGGCATCTCTCCAATGGTAGCTTCTACACGGAATCCAAGCGACCGCGTGGTCGCAACGCATCTTTTCTTATTACAACACTGTTTACATAATTGATAGCATACGATGACTAATGTAAAGCAGGCCATTTTCCGGTCAGTTGTTTTTTTTAAATCTATCGGCTTATCGGTTCTGCCGTAGCGTTCTGAAAGTTCATCTCAAAACATTGCCAGATCATGCCACGTTGTTAAAATTTAGAACGCATTACATGTTTCCTGGAATCGAACGTCAACGCTATGTGATGGTGATGGCTCTTGTAGGTCTGTGACGTCTTTGAACCAAAAATCAGAAATAGATGCCCTTCAACAATCTGGCCCCAATGTTTTTTCACATTTCGATCTTAGAAATCCTACTAATATCAACATCATTTGTGAAAATGTACTAACGCATAGATATTTTCCTGTAGCTACTGAATTCTAATGGAATTTAGTTCGTGGTAAGATCTACGTTTCAGAAAATTACCGTGGAATATCGATTTTCACCACATAGCAGTTCGATTACAGCGATATAGCAACATTGAGTCATTTTCCCATTGAACCCGCTAAACTTTTTCAATCGCATTATTCCGTTTGCATTAAAATTTGTTTTTTTTAATGAATTAGATGCTAACGCGGATGTATCCAACGAAGTTTCTAGAATAAGAGAATATTTTTTGACATACCTACTATTCTTACTAAGTGGTCAGTGATCACCAAGACTCGTCTCGTACGTAATCAGTATTACTGTCTTCTGCAATCACCAAGCCGCATGCCAACCATGCCCATTATAAATGTCCAAAGTGGCATTTTATGGGGAGGCCTATGTTCAGCAGTGGACGTCTTCTGGCTGTTGATGTGATGTGATACGCATAAAATACTTAAATAACAATTTCATCATCATCATCATCATCATTATCGGCCTGCAACAGTCCACTGCTAAACATAAGCCTCTAATCTCTCTAAAATCTATAATTTCTATAATTTAACAGTCACCAAAAGTTTGCTCATTTTTATATATTTTTATTTTGGTACAGAGTTACAGACCTACATTATTATAATGATGTAAAAGTAACTGTTCTTGCTTCAGCTAAAAAGCATGTTGATGACGAAACCTAAAGAAACCACATCGCCTGATGCGCCGCTGACTCAAATCTACTCAATGTGACTTGTTATAATTGATGACTCATGTTAGCTATACAATGATATGAAATGAACTGTTATTTCTTTATTTCAATGAAAACCTAGCGCCTATTGTTTAGTCTAGCATGCTATGACATTTCTCATGCATTCCTATTTTATTCCATTCTATAGTGTTTGTTTGATTAGTTGCATTGGCTTTCCATAAAACACGTACAGACGTACAGTGTGAGAAATCTGTTTGTTATTGCTCCAGTTTGATATCTTTGATTATTTCTACATTTTTTAGATAGCATTGGCAAAATTGATTTGCTTTAAATAAGCATTTCAGATGATCATCTCGTAGCACCTATAACATATTCTGAATTGTCCCCCGTTTCTCGTACGTTTGTTAAAGTTAAACTCATGTCGCTCATCGGTTGCTTGTTAATCATCGACTGTCTTCAACCAATGAGCGTCCAGCACTTTTAAGTTGAAATAAGTTTAATAACTTTAAAAAAGTACGAGAAACTGGGGATTAAAGTTAAATGTTTCGTCTGATTTAGGTAAGACTATAAAATTATAAATCATCAATAGATATTCGAATAAGTAATAAATACTTATTAAATAGAATAGAAATCAATTTTGTTATAGTGTCGTAGAGTATGTAGGTAGAGTCTAGTAGAGAAAGAAGATCTGGGGGCTTACTATCACCTCTTGCGTGACCTAAAAGTGAATCACTAGCGCTACAACTACAACTAAATTGCAATAAGAGGTGATGGATGATACGGCCCCAGGTAGTAAGTATAGTTTAGTTAGTAGCTGAGAAAAGTGGGTATAATAAGGCCTTGTACTGAAATGGAGAAGATGAAGAAATCAGAGAAGGAAATGACGAGGAAACGTCCATAACTCTTACAATATTAACACAAGGTGTGCTCTGACATTTGCTGTGGGTACACCGGAGACATGGTCTTGTAGGTATGCAGGGGCAGGCCATCACATCACCTGCCAGAAAACTTTCATCTGTAAGTTCTATAACCTGTCTACAAAAGCATGAAATGCACAGAAAGGTAGTTCCGGTCCTATGTTCTTCCTACGCAAAGCCCCAGCATGTGTGTTGTAAGTATATGGAAACTTTAACAAGCATCTATACTTTTCATGCAGCCATTCGTTTACATGTTATTGAATAAAGACATTCGTGACAATCGTAAACAAACACAATTTCTACAATTGACATGGTGCAATGCGCATGCTATTGCTATCATTTATTTATAGTCACGCCATGGAACTAGGTCTGAGATGACAGATGTTTCCATTATAATTTCTTATGTGATAAATAATAAACAGTATGTGCATAGTGGCATAGAGGAGCCACATATTTCTATGCTTAGAGGAATTAGGTATATTTCTATGTGTCTACGTATTTCAAAAATAATCTAGCCTTAACATTTTTAATTTTAAAGTTGCTATTGATGTACCTATGTAGTCTGAAATTATTACCTACTTTCCCATCAATGCGTAATTTAGAAACATAGAAGTAGGTAAGTCATTGTTATCTTATCTACTACAAATAAATTACATTCCAATACTAGCTGTTCAGCGTGTGGCACCTTACCAATCGGCTTTCGAACGGGAAAACGGAACCCGACCTACTTATAATAAGCGATATAAATAACTGTAAAGGTATTAATTAATATACTCTAATAATATTCAGCATAACAAACAAGTACAACAAAATAATACAACGAACGCCATACATAATACAGATAATACGCAAATCACGACCCTTTAGCAACAGCTCATGAGTGTTGGCAGGCACGCGTGCGTCAACAAGGCAATGTGAAAGATCTAAACAACAGCTGCTGAAATATCCTTGATATAAGTAGTTATGTTTTGATGAATTGTATACAAAAATATGTCTTTTATTTTAATTTAATTGTCTCTAGCAGTTTGTGACTTCTGTTAGATTCTATTATTTTGTATTTTTTTGTACACTAGCCGCCAAATCATTTTTCTTCTATTGTTATTTCACATGCGTAAGAAAGAGTACCTATACCGCGTGTCTGATTGCGCTTGGGAAAGTGACGACTTGACGAGTAATTTTGTCTAAAGAAGATCTTCCAACGACTCTGCAGATTAATTTTATTGCAAAGAAAGAATCATAGTTCTAAATTTTCTAACCTTTCCAGATAGCCAAACGTAAAGATTTAAAACTGACAGACACAGGTATTTATGGTTTTTTTTTTTGGTATTTTGGTTTGAGTTACATTACGAAACTTATTCTGATTTCTTGTTCGCTAATTAACTCGGCCGGACTTTCCATAAATAATGAAATTGACCTATATCGGCCGCACGCCGCCCAAGTCTATTCAGGTGCAGTGTATCAATTTTTAGTAGGTGCTTACATGTATAATATGTAGGTAGGTAATTAAAATAGTATTGGATATATATCCGATACTATTAATTTAGAAAAGAATTTGCCCTTTCGTTTTACGGATTTTATAGCCTTTGATGAACAACTTTTAGAATTTAATTTTACAACATTTTGATGGACTGTTTTGCTGTTTTCAGTGATTATCCAACGTTGTTTTCGAGTTGCGATGCCAAATATCCGAGAAAGTATCGACTAAATATAGAGAAGTTGTTTTGTTTACAAATGGCGAGGTATGGGATACATGCGAAATTTATGTAACCTGCTGATTTTTTAAACGGGCTTTATCTTTTGGTCTCCACCAACACTTTAACAGCGTCACTACACTACGCAGACATGATACGGCTGTTAAAAGTGGGAGGCAACTAGTTCAAGAGCACTTCGGGTTGGGTGTGAGCTTCCGGTTGGGCCGTTTCCGGGAGAAAAGGATCAAGCTTTAAGGGGCCCCGAGACGAACAGACGGTTTGATTCAAACTTTACGTGTTTGATGAAAGCGTTTGATATCGGTTTGAACGGCTGTCAAACGGAACTCCGCAGTTTGGCTCGATCCGCCGCCGTAATCGGACTTTTTATTGTGACATTTATTGTGAAGCAGACAAATTGTGAGATGCCCTCGAACAAGGATCGCGATTTCCTCGCGTTTATTACGTTAATGTCCTGCGCTTTTACGCAAAAAGATAAAAAGAAGAAAAAGAATTTGGTCCAACGAATGTGATACAAACCGTGCCGTGCTTTCAATTTCTGCGTTCGACATCTTCACACTCAAGCTTACTCTACAAAATCCAGCGCCA
Organism: Ennomos quercinarius; assembly: GCA_910589525.2. Lineage (NCBI taxonomy): Eukaryota > Metazoa > Arthropoda > Insecta > Lepidoptera > Geometridae > Ennomos > Ennomos quercinarius. Next base: position 15,019,488 of record OU342494.1, on the reverse strand, counting down.
AACTAAGCTAAGTTTGTTCAAACGCATCGGAACGGAACACGATCAAACGGCGCGTCAAACACAACAAAAGTATGAAATTTCATCAAACAAGCTTCAAACCCATTAATGTTTGACAAACCGTTCAAGCTAGCTTCGTAAACGATCAAAATGGTTTGAGTCAAACCTAAATTTACGTGTTTGAATCAAACTGTTTGATCGTCTCGGGGCCCCTTTATAATCTTTGAGCCAAACTATAGTATAGGTTAGGTATCTATCGATATAGTATAAAATACAAGCATCTGAAGCACCATTGTTTTAGGCACATCCAATTCTGTCATATACATGAAAATGTGTCTATTTGTCCTAGATTTAACCTGAAGGTTGTATACGTCCGGAGCCTCTAATGCTTCTAATGAAGTGGCATCGAATGATGGAAAACATACTATTTATCACTTATCGTCAATTCACACACATTTCTATTTGGTTTTTATTTCTACTATATTTATATCTACTAGCTTCATCGGAGTTGCAGTTTTGCAGTTGTTTATTTTGGTGTCGGAGCGCAAAACCTTACTACATTTATTAGTATAACTAAACCAGCATTTTTAGTATAAGTTATTGCACTATCAAGATAATAATATTTAATAGGCTTTTACTTAAGATTGTCTGTATAAGGTGGCAATGCTGCAGTTTGCCTTGCACCACTTATGCTTATGTCATTGGTACATAATGTGGGATAGATAAGTCTGCTTACCTTACGACATAATCAGTGGTTAGGTGAGGTGATAAGAACAACTTTCTTGGCAGCGTGTCTATCTACTTTTAACTGATTCCATAGTATCTGTCATGTAAACTAAGTACAGCCGTGTCTTTTGCAACGCTACGTGTCATGAATTTTGCATCGTCTAGAGCAAAAATAGAATCTGTCATGTGGTTCATTAGTAGTTAGTTACTTCATTGGTAGTCTTGATTTGACAGTGTATGTGGCCATTGGCCGCGGTGATCTATATAGACCTAACACCTCACATTATATCTATTTCATATAGACAGCCCCAATGCTCCAGCCCACTACCAGTAGGTGGCCTAGTATTTTGTTTTTGTCATGCTCTTTGTTTTGCTTCAAGTTTTTACAAGTATGTTTCTAAAACTTAGTCTTTAAAACCCTTTTTGAAGGCTTTTCCTCACCTTTTTCATCGGAATATTGCTCAAAAAGGTCGTATTGAACCACAAATATCACAGTCGCGTCGAGGCCGTGCGTACGTGCCGGCGAACACAGCTTGGTTGTTTACTCCGAGCCGAGCGCATGCGTTGATATTGGGATTGGAGCATCTATTAGTAAATAACTCATTTATGAAACACGCTAATCTCTCTGTTAATTGTCGATTTGATTGTTTTATTAAAATATCCCGTGTCAGTCAACTCTAGAATTGCAGAAACTTTCTCTTTTCTTTTTATCTCTTTTGCCTTTTCTTCTTATTTTGAAAAAGTATAAAGGTCCTTGCATAATGTTTGAGGAGGTGGAAGGGAAGATCTACAATTTTAGTAATTTATCTAATAAGAAAATGTTTTCAGTCAAAATTATCCAACTCTTTCTCAAATTAAAATCGCTGAAAGCAAGAGTAGCTTGACTGTGGCGAGGACCACCTAGCAGTCATGTGTTTGATCTCATACGATTCTTCTATCTTTTCGTCCTCTACCTTTGGTGGAAAAGGAAAAATTTGAACATCCATACGTCCCTACAACAGACAGATGCCATAGATGACGCTAACAAACGAACCCAATGAACGTAATATATCAACCCCATAAGCGGGTTGCATATATATTATATCCGGTGAAGGGTAAAAACATGAGCATGACATCACTTGAAAAGCATGTCCCAGCTTTAGGAACGGATGGATGCGTGCACAAATCTCGTTCCAGATTAAAAAATCCTACATTAAAAATTAATCTGTTGATTACGCTAAGCAGAAGCAGGCGATACTGTCTCTATCCCTAATGGCTAATGATGATTTGATGATTTGTGGTTGAATAACAATAGTAAAAATATCTAACCCCCAGTTTCTGGTACGTTTGTTAAACTCGTGTCGACTTAAAAATACTGAACGGTTATTGGTTGCCTGTTGATTATCGGCTATCGTCAACCAATGAGCGTATAATATTTGCGATGTTACGGTAACATCAGTTTGAAAAACGTACGAGAAACCGGGGGTCAGTATCTCTACCTAATATACACTGGCAACGTTGTCTGATGGTTGATGGATGGTTGTCTGTTAATCTGTACCTCTGTTACTTTGTACCTCTGTTACTTTGTACCTCTGTTACATTGTACCTGTGTTACTTTGTACCTAAACTTTTTGTGTGGCTTTCACGCTAATCTAACTGAACCAATTATGACAAAGTTTTGCTGGAAAAAATCATATAAATAATAAAAAAAAATTTTAAAGACTTTATAGCCAAAGCATTTGACCTCTGTCTCCCTGATGGTAAGTGATGACGCAGTTTACGATGGTGCATGCTTGCCTAGAAGGTACCTGTTCACCCTCGACTTGAAGACTCCTAGATCATAGTCAGCTGGAAACAAGGACGCCGGCAATGTGTTCCACTCATTGGCTGGAAAATAGATTCTGCAGGAAAAAGGGTAAATTGCGGGTGAACTAGAGAGGAGATCCAAGTCATGAATATATTATGTACTTATGTGTTGAATGATGGATTACGAGTTTCCTGACGTCAAATAACCCGTTGAACTCCGATTTAAAATTAGAAGTATGTAGCCGGTGTACCTACTATTTTATTTACAGTTCAAGTCTAGGCCGTGGCCCAATTCTTGCCAAGGGCTTTGTTTATGTTTTGTTCTAAAAGTAGGCGTATGTGGGTAAGGATTATTTTTATTATAATCGTGCGTTCAGTGTATCGAAAGATTTGTTAAATTAGGTACCTACTTCATATTCGCAAGTAGTAAATCAATACAAACAACAATATTGTGGTAGTGTTAGTGACCATGATAGTTTAAAATCTTATATCAATACAAACAAGTAATTTAATTCAATTAACATACATTCATATGAAATTATGAAACTTACGACCACAGATCCTATAATTTTTATAGGATCTGTGATTACCACACGCGCGAAGGAAGGAATCGAAAAAGAATCGAAGGAATCGAACTCCGCTAGTTAGTAGCCAGGTCAGGTTAGCTGCCTTGCCCCTTCCTTGCCCTCTATATAAGTATCAAGGACCGTGAACGAGATGAAAACTGCCCCAGTTCCATTCACGTACAAGGTTCACAGGGGTGTGGTGCGGTCGTTGACCTGGTTACCGGTCGGGCCGATGACCTCGCATCAGCTATGGCTGCACACATCGTAGGTGTCTCAGCCAAAAAGTATAATATACTTAATACCTATACTAGGAGTCTCGCCTTACCCCCGGTATCTCATACGTTTGTTAAAGTTAAACTCATGTCAATTTAAAAATACTGAACGCTCATTGGTTGCCCGTTGATCATCGGCTGTCTTCAACCAATGAGCGTATAGTATTTGATATGTGATGTTACCACGAGTTTGACAAACGTACGAGAAACCGGGGGTTAGTTGCGCACATTGACAGCATTTGAGTTGAGAAGAATTACAAGGTGTCGGTGTTGTCAAATTACATAACTTTTCCGCTCATTGAAGTATTATTGTCATTTGTTATTTGTGTTTTAAAACGGAAAGGAGGTCAGGTCCATTAAACAGATAAAAAAATACTTAAAATCTAATTTGACAGCAGTTGGTATAATATTTTTTTATACCTACACTATCTACCTCAACTCACTATTCTGTATCTATGGATCTCGGTGGGCCGACGATCTGGTGAAAGGCGCGGGGAGCCGATGGATGCAGGAAGGGAGCAGCCGCTCGAAGTGGCGCTCTCTGGGGAGGCCTATGTTTAGCAGTGGACGTCTTCAGGCGGTTGATGATGATGACACTATCTACTACACGTACTACCTACATCATTGAACTAAGGGTCCATCTTACTTAAGTACACTTATTCTATAGCTCTGGGTAAATAAAAATATAGTGCTTACAGTCTAATCCATACATACCTGTTAGCCTGTTACCTATCTAATCTGTGTTTATGTATGTATGTATGTACAATAGTTAGGTACGTAAGTACATAGGTGCCTAGTAAATTCGTACACACATTACGGCACTTTTACCAAACATATTCAGTAATCTGTGCTTTTACTACTAAACGTGTGATCAGTTATTTGTAAAAAGGCCTAAACTTTAAACTATAAACTTTGTTTTATTTGCGGGATGCCTAGTTATATATATTATTGCATGCTAATTTGAACATAATTAATAATATAGGTACGTATATACGTGGCTACTCATGTAGGTAAATCGTAGCACGTTATGGTAATAAATCGAGTCTGCGGTTATACGATAATGTAGTGAATCATTCCATTTTTATTCCTTTGTGCAATATAATTGTATAGACACAATTATTACGACCTAATTAAAGATAAATATAATGTACGTTTTAATATTATGCAAAATATAAAGCATAACGTTTTACTTTATTGTAAGTAATTGGTTCAGCCTATCATTTAATATTGTGCTTACGTACTACTTACCTACATAGTGTTATTTTTAATAGTAATAATTTAATTATATACTTATTATATTTTTCACCCTGAGGGTAAAAAATACAGAAATGAAACCCTCGTATTTATTACACAACATACCTACAAAACTTTTTAAAATCGATCCTGGTGTCAGCAGAAAAGTAGATAAAACTTAATTAGAATTACCTAGGTAAGGTTAGGTGGGTTAGGTTTATCTAAACCTTCGGCTGGTTCCTGTAAAAATAAATGTAAGTTAATATTGATTCTATACCTACACTAGTTTTAGATTTTATTGCAATATAAACACGGTCATTAAACGCTGCACTGCAGGAAAATCGTTAAAATTCTGATCTTCGTAGATATTTATGTTAGAGGAAGTCTAACACCAAATATAGAGGAAGTTATAATATTTGAAAAAAATAAATAAATAATAATAAATAACGCGCACCGACCACATACAATAGATCCTGGACCCTCAATTATAGGATTTCCTGTATGTAGGGACCTTTAAGGACCATGCGTTGCGGTCCCATAACACCTCAAGATCCAGACACATAACAAGTAGGTATTGCACTTTTTTCCCCGTGCACAAATAGGTAGATTAAGAAGGTAGGTACTTGTCCTGTCGCAGGAATCGAACGCGCCACCACCGGATTAAAAAAAATTAAGAAAAGTTGTAATAAAAAAAAATCTGACAGATGCAAAGATCTCTGTACCTACATGACCTACATGTATCTTTGGACGAATATAACAATATTTTAAAAAACAGAAGACATTGACCCCCGCTGTCTTCATGCTAAGAAACATTGGTGATGCCAACCAGAACTTCCGGCTTCGCCTTACTTTGTAATTGGATGCTTGCAAGAAATAAATAATTACCTATCTTGTTCAGATTCGGACCGACCTGCTAGGCATGTACACGCGTGGGACTGCGATCACATCACTAGACTAGATAAGTGTTTCCTAGTGTACTGTCGTATCACCATCAATTAGGGTTAATGACTCCACATTCGGCTACTCCGACAGGATGGTCGCTAGACAAAAATCTGGTGCGGAGTTATCTAGACTCATAGAACTCAGTTTTAGTTTGTTTTCAAAACAAATCAAAATAAATTGAATAATAAACATTTTTACTAATTTGAATCACGATCAAATACTTCTATGTATAGTATGTACTATGGTATCCCTAAATGTGGCGAAATTATTGGCATTTGGTTGGAGCTCAGGTAGTAGCCAGACTGCCATCACACCGGGCTTTCACACCTCTTTAATCACGAACAAGATTTGAACTCTCATTCAGGTTCATTCTTCCCTACAACAGCAGGACGGTATTTGAATCCCCATCCATCTATCCCTAAAGCCAGGGACTGGGATATGCTTTCCCGTGACTAGTCATACCTACCATGAGAGCTTCTTGAGAATTACCTCAACCAGCATGGTCACATAAATGCTGTAAAGGTTCCCAAATGTAAATTCATTGTTTCTCCTAGTTCCTTGCAGGAACTATATATAGTACCTCGTATATACAGTCCCTAGTTTGCGGAACTCTGCCCCGCCTGTCTTGAATGAAGTAAGCTACAATGTCAGTGGGCCTCTCTCAATAAACGCGGCCACAGCCATAGATTCATAGAATATCTACCTAGTTAGTAGTCACAGCCTTAGTTCAACTTTGTCTTTTCCATGCTAACAAAGCCATCTTAGATCTACAATGGCTCAAGATTGCAACACATTAACCTTTTGCTCCACTAAACTAAAGATTTCATCATCCCCAGGCATCAGTATGATGAAATTGAATCTTCACCCTGTCATCTACATCCTAAGATTTCTTTACGTGAACTCACTGACTTTGTTATCTACATCCCAACTTTACTAACGGGGCTCAATCAAAACCTGTATTTCATCATTATCTTGCATTGCATAATCCCATGGTTATTGGTCAGTCATCCTACAGTATCCAGCTTATGAATAAGCTCTTTCAGCATTATTTCATCGTCAAGGCGTCATTTGTGTTTGTAGGTAAGGTTCCATTGTAGACCGTTTCCTTACTATTTGATGATGGTGATGGTGAGGAGATTGTGGTAAAATTGCAAACCTGCCTATAACAATTACACGTAAAATTAATAAATGGGTAAGTATAGTTTATTCTTGTGCAATAAAGTCATACCTGCTGTCTATATTGAGATGTAGTCCTAAAGCTCCTAACTCCTAACCCTTATTTTCTTATGCCTATATTAATATCGTTAGCTCATTGGTTAGGAGACGCTACTTGTGCAGATTACGTGTATTAAAAAAAAAACAAATAGTAGTAGGTGCTATATGCAAAGACTTGTATTAAAATTTTGCAGGTTGGACGGTAGCATTTCAAAACTAGACTTTCTCATCTGCATGCAAAATAAAAGGGTGGTAGGCTGGTAGGTTAGGTACAGCCTACCACCCTTTTGTACCCATGGTACATGTTGCAATAAAAATATTATCTTTTATTTTTATCATGACGACATAGTGCATGCAATAAAAAATAAATTTTATGTCCAAATAACATGTCCTTCAAGAGTTTCAAGACTTTCAAGGTTATTTTTGTTATTATGCTAGTTCTCAGGACAGCATAATATGTTCCGCTAATCTCGAATCGCTTAAAAATCTTGTAGATAGTGATATTGTTTACCAAGAAAGAATGTACTAGAACCACAGTCACACTTACAGACCATACAATTACAGTCATTGTTTTCATTTTCCACCCGATATTCACGTTATGTAATAGCATGATTCAATTACATGACTAGAGTTCATAAAACCTTATCATGTTCCTGGACTGCGATAGCGTATTTTCGCTAAATGTTTACATTTTTATCTATAATGATAGCAGTTAATAGATTTCTGAAAATTGTATTGGTGTTTTCAAGTATTGGTGTAAGTACCTAGTTACACAACAAAGTAAAACAAAGTTTTTACTGCAAGATGTCTGATCTGACGATGTGGATTGCAACTTGGGGTTAGGTTGCGATTGCTTTGTTACTTGATCGAAGGTTACTTGTAAAATGACAGGTGTGTTTTCAGCGAGTGCAAATAGAACTCAGTCAACAGTTTTCTAGTAACTACATAATTTAATTAACAAAAATGTATCATCGTACAGGTTAGTCGTAGTCGTGCGAGTCAAGGCTTGCAACTACATAACAAATGTAATTATACCAAACAAAGTATTACAAATTACTAAGCGGATAGGAAGTTTAGTGACATAATAGTTCACCTTGAATATATACATTTATGGTGCGAGAGCCCACTGCAAAAAAACCTACGTCATCGAGTACCCCAATAAGCCATCTTTAGATCGTTAACCGACACTTAAACATGTAAAAAAATACAGGTCTGCCAGTTCCGATCCTGCCGGGTCATAGAAATAATCCACCTCCACCAACTTCAAATGCCTTGAATACTAAGTTTCACCAAGTTTAGACCTGGCAGACCTTTTAATCTATTATCAGGGTCACCTTGGCTATTATTAGGCGTAGGTTACATCGGGGTATTCACTGAGGTAGATAAAGGGTGTGAAGGGCACATTCTTAGGGGTCTGCCAGGTACATCCGGCAGGGTGCGCAATGGCAGACCAATTTTTTTTACATAACTAATCAATGGTTAACTGTTGCCAGAACTTTCATTCGGCCCCCTAATTACCTAACTCGCAACAGGTTTGCGACAGGCGTAAATCTCGCGGTGATTGCTGTCATACATCATTAGTGTTGTCGAGAATGTATGCTTCGCTACTGCTGTCGCATTGCTACTGCTGTCGCATTGCTGTTGCAAATTTTACGTAATTACCCCGCGGGTAAATTTTGTCAAAAAAAATACGTGAAAAAATTTCAATTATTTCTATGACCCGGCAGGATCGGAACTGGCAGACCTGATTTTTTTTACATATTTAGATGTCGGTTAACGATTTAAAGATAGCCTATTTAGGTACTCGATGACTTAGGTATTTGTGCAGTGGGCTCTCGCACCATTAGTATTCTGGTAGGGACATTGAAATAAACGTTTCATGCAGCCTGTCTTTTATATTCGCTGAAATATATACCTATGTTCAGTGTCGATGAGGCTAGAGCTATTATTATTAGCACAGTAGATAGTTATATACCAGAGTAGGGTTAGTAGGACGAGAAGATCAGCAGGAGAACTAAATAGTCACCGAACGTATTACCTCCCAATATTAGCAAGTTGAAAATATTGAAATAGCTATGTGCAATTGTGCAGGCCAGATCACTTGTAGAACCGACAACACAATGAGGAAGAAGGGCTATCGAGTGGAGACCACGAACAAACTTATCTTATAGGTAGACCCTTACTAGTTAGAGAAAAATAGATACGTATCTATCTTGTTAAAACCGATTAATGTTGAATAGATCTACTTAAGAAAAAAAATCGGTTTTAATAGGTACTTATCTGAAAAAACTTTAACTCCAAAAAATGAGAAAATCATTATAGTTAGATGAATTTAAGAAAAGGTGCAGCATTCAGATAGTAGACAAAATCGCTGTTAAATCTTAATGATGAGTTGATGACATGACATAGGAGTTGGAGAGAACATTTATATATGTACTTAAATATAACAGGAGCGGCCGGTCTTAGTGGAAGGTTGCCGGATAGTTTGGTTCAATTTATGAAGTCATCGACCTTTGTTTGAGGCTCATTGCCGGTCACGCAATGTATAATATACGAAGGAAAGAAGGTAGAAAACACAGAAATAAGAATGTATGGCAAGTAATGTCTAAAACTTCGTTATCATTGATAGAGAAATGTCACGAAATAGATGGATGAACACGTCTTGAAAACATTGACATTGCTATTTTAGAAAAGCTTTTTTGTATGCAACTAACAATAAATACTATTGATGGATTCGTTTACGTAAAATTACTTAGCATAAGCTACATTATTATACTTCTATGATAGTCTAATAAGGAATCTGGTGAGTCTTGAATACCCAGGAATGAACCTAGTTGTAGCAACACTGTGAGTGGTGTCTGGTGACCAGTGCGCGTGACATCGCACGTGCATAAATTACATCTGATCCGACGCGACATCCGTATAAACAAGTAGTAGATGACCAAAAAAAATAAGTTCTATAATTCCAACAAAGTTGCAGTCGATGATAAAACAAAATAAAAATGCCATTGTCATAATGCCTGACGGCGAACAAGTACTACCTACAAGTACTTATATACCTAAGTGCTTGCCTAGCTCTTAGCTTAAGTATATAGTACATAAAGCTTGGGGGTACGTGCCTATAGTCTATAGTAGACTTATCTGATTCCGTCGGTCGGTTAGCTTATAGCATGTTGAGACAATCGAGTCGAATTATTAATATGCCAATAAAAAAAACATACCTTCTTTAACATATTATTCGAAGAACACATAGAGTCTATGATAGAGTAAAATAAACTTTTTGCTACATTAACTAACATACATACTTATGTTAGTTCATTCGTTGATGTGAAAAGTTGTATTGCCACACGAGCCCAAAGTTTTTTTGCATCTTACGCTCAGATTCAGGATTCTTAATTAGTATAAAATCAATGCTTGTCTTGCTCGGGATTTAATATCAGCAATAATCTGCTTTCCTCTCATGTTGCCATCTTGTTGCACAAAGAATTACAAAGAACAGATTACTAAATATGTTACTACGTAAATAACCTAAAGTTTACTCCCCAGCATACACAAGTCAAAATCAGAGCTAAACATAGAAACCTAATCCTACTGATGTGTAAATAAAACACCTTATTTTTCTTATCGACTAAGGTTTAACGCGTTAATGTTTTCTTATCCAAGAATATTGTTTTGTTCTTGTAGTTCTTGATCAGAAAATGTTTTACTCACAACTGTAGCCAATGCATCCTTGTTGTCGGAAGATTCATAAACTGCATAACTTTCGTGTGGTGATTGAAGCTGAGCATTAAATTGGTAATAGGGAGAATGTGATTCTGCGAGTGGATCTTCAGATGTTTTTTCTGCTGTTGGTGATGACGTTGACTCATAAACATCATAGTTGGGACTCTGTTTAAGCATGGTATTATCGGGTGTGACAGAAGGTAATGAGAAATCATTGCATGAAGACGACCCAGCTTTCCTTTCTTTTAAATCTGCAATGCCGTATTCTGTTAGTATCTCCTGAATTTTACACTTTGCTAGCAATGCTCTTTCATCTGTCATGTTTTTAAGCTGCAATGCAACACACTCCCCAAATACGTCGGAGGCATCTCTATGGTTATTTGCAGGTTTGAAGTGGTTCGCTAGCCCACTGTCCATTGATTTCTTCTTTTTCACTGATGGTTCCTTTAATACATGTGTCTGTTTCATTGTTGTCTTGTTGCGATTATTTACTTCCTCTTGGAAGTCTAGGATCATACTTTCGTTTTGTTTTTTGGCTACCTGAGAGTAATAAGTTAAATATAGAATAAAATTGTAGGGATAATATTGCGGTAAACAAGGTATACCTACCTAGGTACCTAAGTAAGTGAGGTAACCTGCTGGTATTATAAATTATAATGGCTGTGTGGAGAGGGCAGGAAGCTTGTGTGTAGCTGTGTAATGTTTGCATGTTGTTAATTTAATGTGTAGTTGTAGGTAAGTACTAAGTACACATAATAATAATAATTGTTGTTGCAGATAGTTAGGTAGGTAAGTCCTTTATAAATAGGTCTGGGATCCAGGCAATGATACTACGTACGTACGTACGTAGGTAAGTAGGTATATCTGATTATCTAGGATATGTAAATAAATAATCTATGGTCCCAGAGATTGTTTGCAAAATGGCGGATATCGGTACCTACCTACTTAGATTAGTTATCTCCCTAGCAAAGATTACTTTTATAGTCAATGCTCCCTACCTTTCGGCGGGTACGATACTACTTAAATAACGGCAGAAAAAGCCGATTTTCAAAAGTTCAACTGGAACTAGGAAGACACATAGGATAGGATGCTATTTATCCCGGAAAATAAGTAACTTACTTTATCAGCGGCAGCTTTCCTTTTTTCATTGCTCATGTAAAATGGCTCCAACTCTTTCAGCCATTTGATATTCGACTCATATATTTGTCGAACTTTAACACCAGAGATTTGCTTCTTCGAATCTTCGATTTTTTTCATTTCCTGGTTATACGTTGATCGCAGATTCTTAATTTTATTTTTTACTTCTTGGATGCCCAAGTCCGGCAGGCTCATAGCGTTCGCTATGTTGAGGTAAGCCAATTCACGCAGTTGGGTGTTTCTATAATTCGGAGAATCAAAGTTCCACAGGCACTCGTGGCGTCTATATTCTTGAATGAACTTTGTTGTTGTTGCACAGTCCCATTTAGATGTCATGGTATTCAAATTAAGGGAAAGAACTTTTAAATATGCGCACTCTCTCGTCAACGCGCTGTCTCGGATGTTTACCACGAGCCAGTGAGGTGAGCTGAGAAGCGCGAGTACGAGTAGAGCAGAGCAAGCAGGGCGACAGGGCAGAGGGGGCAGGCAGGGCCCTCGCGGGCGCGCGTTGGGTTCGGGCCGGGCGTAGTAATAATGATGCGACGCACACTAACACACAGTGTAAGCGTAGGCGTAGGCCGTCGTTGTCCCGTCATTCGGCGTTCGTCGCTCGTTTAGGTCGTCCGTCCGTATCGGTCGGGTCGCTTTACGTCACGCCGCGCTTATGTGCCGTGGTGCCCATTTTTACCTAAGTCTGAGGCTATAATGATGCCGAGCCACTGTCTCGCTTTCTCACTCGTCGGACGATGCTGCGAAAGATTTCGGATAGAGGGTATAATTATTGAATTCAAGCTGAACCCCCCTCCCCCCCGAAGTGAACTGGCTACGGCCCTGGCGCAATTTCTTGGAATATTTTTTAGGGTTACGGACCCTATTACTAAGGCTCCGCTATCCGTCTGTCACCAAGCTGTACCTATCTAATGGACCGTGGTGGTTAGAAAGTTGAAATTTTTACAGATGATGTGTTTCGGTTGCCGCTATAACAACAAATACTAATAAACGGAATAAAATAAATTTTTAGGGGGGCTCCCATATAACAAACGTGATTTTTTTTTTGTTTCGTTTTTATGGTGTCAGCGATAAATTTCATATTCAGGATTTTTCACAATAGATAATGCTACGGAACCCTTCGTGCGTGAGTCCGACTCGCGCTTGGCCGGTTTTATTTTACCTTATTGCGATTGGATGTGGTTTTCTTGTCCAAACGAAAGTGATCCGAACTACCATGACTGACCCTCAAAAGCTTTACTCCAACTAGAATACTTAGATACGATAAAAATTGCTTCCTACTATGTTCGTATTCGTAGTACACACTACCCGTGTTACGTAATAAATAATCGGCTTTCCTTCTTTTATTTTATTTTAATTCATATCGACGAGAAGATCTACAGCTTATCTATATATGTACTTATAATAAATCCGTAACTTTCCCAGTAGGTAACTTCTTACATACGAAAAGTGTAAAAAATATCGTTTGTGCGATGCAGAATACGGCATGCGTTTCACAACATCTTACCTGATGGTGACGAAATTACATAACAACAATATGAACGTACGTCTTGTGACGAAGTTGAAGTTGGTGGTGGAGCACGTTTGCCGTCCCAGTATCTATTTCTTTTTCGTCCCCTATCACTTCTCTCTTCCCATGAACAGGGTTAGGATGTAAAATTAATCAACCCTTACGAAGCCGGGGTGGGACAGTGTTTAAATAATTCAACAATAAATATAACTTCATTAATAAGTTTTCCATGTATATGACATAATATTAAGGTTTAAGGTTCTTGTATAAGAACCTAATAATAAATGATAATCAGCTCATTATTGCACGTAACTATGCCTGAAATATTAAGTCGTCTGTGATTTTATGAATTTCCCAAAGCCAAAGGTTTTTATAGCCATAGAAGATATACTTTGTTTGTGTGATAATTTATGATAGTTATCGTGTCTGTTCACGTAATCAGCTTGTTTTCGTTTTGCACCATTTTAGCGGTTATCAGTGGCAGCAGAGAACAGGAGTGTATCAACGAGTTCTCGTGCGTTAGTTTAGTAGGTATCACCGTATCAGGTTATCAATGTCTGTTTTTAGTGGATACTAGCTGACCCGTCCCGGCTTCGCACGGGTTAATTAATTTTATGCCTTATCTCAGTATAAAGGAAGAGAGAAGAAAGAGGGACCCTGCCTCCTTTCAACTTCATTCATTTCCCCCTTATATCTTTTCCCCCTTCCTTCTCTTTTTCCCATAGTACAGGATAGGAGTGGCTTTGGACCTAATAATGAAGATTAAAGATGTCTGTAATTTCTTAAAAATAAAACCGACGGCATTGAAATATTTACGGAAGAATATAAAAAGTACCTTCTTTATAACAAAAAAAGAATTAATGAAATCGGACCACGCGTTAATGAATTACAACTAAGTACATATTTTTACTTTCATCCTCTCTCCCGAGGGAACCGTGCTGAATTTCGGCATTAAAAGTATCCTATAGCCTACCTCGTAATATGAACTCAGGTCATGCCAAGTTTCATTTGAATCTATTCTGTAGTTTCGGCGGCGTGATGCTTAGTCAAGATACAGACCGACAGGCAGACAGACAGACAGACAGGCAGAGAGATATACAGACAAAAATGAAATAATTAATAGTTTTGGCTTCAGCATAAATAATGGGAGCCCACCAAAAAAATTTTTTTTCACCTCACTAGCTCGGAAAGGTTCTCTTTGCCATTCAAAATCTGGGCGCAAAAACGCATTTTGCTCGCTAGCGTGGAAAGTGTTTTTAAAATTCGAACGTTTCTATTCAATAATTTTCTCATCAAGAATTGAGGATTTAATCACAGATCTGCCCGAATTTAACCTTCTTGATATCGCCAGTCCACTGAAAACTCATTAATACCACAGACTACCTCCTAAAAGTATACCATCTTTTTCTCGTTCACCAACCTCATTTTTAGAATAATCGCACTGTCCAGCACCAAAGAGTATAAAACCAATACGCTATGCAGCACGGATTGCATGGAAAATGGATGAAAAACACTTTTTCTTTAATTTTCCATGAATCACGTGACGAGCTAGTCGTTTACCTGATGTTAAGCGTTACCGCCACCCGTAGCTAAATTAATAAGCCAAAAACTAATCTTTTCTTAGCCTTTTAGCTGTTTTTCTTGCATTTTCCTCGCTGTAGTGAGGTGAAAAGTTGTGTGTTGCACTCGGCAGCAAAGTTTTTCTGCGTCTCGTACCATTGAAACCTTCGCAACGCTCAGGATTTTTTATTTGAACCACTCGCTACGCTCGTGGTTCAATCCTAGGGACCCACGCTTGCTCAGGTTTCAATTCAAGTACTCGCGCCAAAAGAATTGAGGATTTATCCTCAATTCTTGACGAGAAAATTATTGAATAGAAACATTCGAATTTTAAAAACACTTTCACACAACACACGCTAGCGATTAAACTGCGTTTTTGCGCCCAGATTTTTAATGACAAAGAGAATCTTTCTGAGCTAGTGTGGTGAAAATAACTATTCCCGTGCTCTGTGTAGCCTAACAATAACAATCTGTGTGCTAACTTCATCCAGTGAACAAGACATTTCAATATCACAATATTTGAATATGATAAAGGCGATACATATTATACATGTATTTAAAGTTAGGTGTACCTACGCTACGTATAATATTGATTACCCACCTATAACTATTATGTTAAATCCATTGAATTTTTAATTCAGGCACAAAATACCTAATCAGGTAAGTAGATGCCTAAAGCTACCCAAGTAGGTACTGAACGGAGAGATTATCAACAAATTTTAAATAATCATATTGATCTAATAATTTAATAACAGCGTTATGATTTGCAAGCATATCGAAATCAAAGGCAATAGCTGCCTACACGATCCGTAGCAGTAGCACTACGTGGAGCCCGTTGATAAGTCGACATTACTACGCCTCAATTTCTATAACTCTGTAGGTATTATTCTTGTCAGCATTGCTAACCTTGACCGAAAATCTAACATAGCTATCGGCGATCATAATAAAATAATCAGCAAGACTTTTTGCGTTGTTATTTAACTTACCTATTACCAAACGTGCTATGATTCAAAAAACAAATGAACAACAAGCTAATCTGAGTTTATAGCTAATAGAATTATTTATTGTGACAGAGGCGCGGTAGGGGCCAACAATTTTCTATTCAATAGCTAGTGAGAGATGCAGAGTAACTTATAAATTTAAAATTTAAAATCGATGTAGGGAACCGTGGAACTTTCCACACAAATATACCTATATGTAAATTGTGCGTGTTTGGTTTGGCCATGTATGTTTGTATGGTCCTTACCCACACAGATGAAGTTATAAGTTATGTGTTCGGAGGTGACATCATCTGTTCATATCGTGGCGTTAATCTGGACAAACTTGTTGTGAAGCCCGCGTTTTATTTTACAAAAATGAACAGCACTAGCATTTCTTTCACGACTTTGTAGTACAAATGTTCTTTTTAGGGCTAGGTAAATAATATCTAGAGGTATCCAGTGGCACTAGCTAGCACTGCGTAATCACAATACTGACTCATCCTAGACCGCATCGTCCCTTACCATCAGGTGAGATAGTGGTCAATAAACAAAATTAAAAAAATCCTCATCAGTCTTATTAGTAGTCCCATTTCTCCCTTTCCTCCCCTTTGACTAGCCTTCCGTAGCACGCGTCGCGGCCATCGCGCGTCGCCGCTCGGCGCGCCGCCCGCCCGTCGCTTGTGACCACCTGAAAATACGACATGTTTAGGCCTTTCCGTATACAGGTGATTGGTTCGTAGACCATATCCTTCAGCGGATTATTTTTGAGTTATTCAACATTTTGGAATAAGAGGTAAAATTTACCGTTATCACTGATTTCTGAAACTACGGGTATTACCTAACTAATAATTTTTTTGATTTCATTTACATAAAATAAACCTCAATGACTCTATCGACACATAAAACAACAAAAATATTTTTTCAGAAAAATCATATCAGTAACTACAATAAAAGTTACCCAAACGCTCTACTCTCTCTGCTCTCAAAGCTCTGGAGCCTAGCACTCACCATTTTACCGTCCCCTATGAGCTTTTTTGCTTGCCTTTCAATTGAGTCCAAGGCCTGAAGCTGGTATTTAGCTGAACCGTCCCAAAGATGGCTGCAGTATTCCATACAAGATCGGACTTGTGCTTAATGTAAGTTTAAAAGCTGTCCAAGAGTGAAATATCGGCGGACCTTCCCGAGAACCCTTAACTTTTTTGCAGCCAGCTTAGCCATGGACTCAATGTAAGAGCCAAATTTTAAATTAGACGTTAACGTAACACCTAATAGCTCTAGGTGGTCAGATACTTCTAATGATACATTCCGGAAAGTGAGACTCAGCTGGAATGGACTCTTTTTAGCGGTAAATATACACGCCTGAGTCTTGAACGCATAAAATTTGACCAGATTGGCATCGCCCCGATTGGAGGATCAGATGTGTACCTATCTACAACGGTGCTGTCGTCTGGATACCCAAACATACCGGGTTTCAGCAAATCGTTATTGCAAATGCAGAAGGAAAAGCGTTGCAGAGAGAACAGACCCTTGAGGTACCCCAGCGTTAATTGTTCGGACGTGTAGCCATCGATGATGACTACCCGTAACGATCGTTCCCTCTAGAAATCTGATATCCACGCACATAGACCGGTGGGCAAGCCGTATGATGGAAGCTTGTTAATAAGGCTATCATGCCAAACCCTGTCAAAAGCTTTTGAGACGTCTAAAGAAACGACAAGCGCTTCCCCATACTTCTCAATAGCTTCGCTCCAAATGTGAATGGCATACATAAGAAGGTCGCCAGTAGATCCCATATTGCCGGTCACTACCGGCAATATGGGTT
The DNA here is from genome assembly GCA_910589525.2 of Ennomos quercinarius. NCBI lineage: Eukaryota > Metazoa > Arthropoda > Insecta > Lepidoptera > Geometridae > Ennomos > Ennomos quercinarius. The sequence goes on along the minus strand of OU342494.1, from coordinate 15,002,011 downwards.
TCGCCAAAATCGGAACAGTCAAACAGGAACAGGTCATTCACTTCGAGGTATGCCAGGAGCCTGTTGTTCAGTACACGTTCCATACTCTTACAGAAAGTAAGTGATCGAAATGGGCCTGTAATTGGCAGGGTCGGCACGACTGCACATTTTGGGCACGGGCTGCACGTTAGCAAGCTTCTAGGTTTTCGGCACTTTACCACTCAAGAGAGAGCCGATAGCTGCGTGTAAAAACAGGAGCCAACTCCGGCGCACACATCTTTAGGACTATTGCAGGAATCCCGTCAGGACTACTAGCCTTGTTCACGTCCAGGCTACGAAGCATCTTACGAACCTCTTTCTGACGGATGCGAATTTCCGGCATAGAGGCCTCGCAATTGGGTAGACACAGAGGTTTTTCACAAGCAGCATCAAGACGTGAAGATTCCGCAAAAAGTGAAGCAAACTAGGCCTTATTTCTCAACAGCCTCTTGAGCGATTGTTCTCATATTGAAAATGCTTGTTAAGAATCAAATATCTACCCAATGTTTCTACCAAATATTATCAGAATTGGCCTTTAGGTGGCGCCACAGCAAAGTTCTTTCTTCTTTTTGGGAGTTTTAATCAAAAATCGCCGACGACAAAAATATTCCCTGAACTCGTTTAACGTTGTATAAGTACCAAGTTTCGTTAAGATTCGTTGAGAACTGCGACCTGTACGCGAGTACGTACATCCGGCCGGAGTAATCCGGACAGACGAAAGCAAAAATTCAAAATGGTTATGTTTATTTATTTACCTACCTAGTCCAATTTGAGTACATCTCGAAGTTAGGTTCTAGCTGTAGGTACAGAACCTACCACATTTCCGCAAATAAGTTTCTAGTACCTAGCTAGATAAGTAATATATACCTACTGTCAATGGCCTAGATTCGGTAAGTTCTAAATTCTAACTGTTCTAAGTAGGTTATAGGTACCTAACTACCTACCCACGTACAAAATCAACAATTAGAACCCTGTTTCATATCCATATAGCAAGTTGATTTGTATATTTACCTATATTGAAGAAAAAATAGTAGGTATAAGATACCTATAGATAGGCGCAGAATAGATGAGTACGTACTGTACCCCCCCCCCCCCCCCCTAAACCTAAATGTAGCTTCTGAAAATTTTACACGACACATGAATAATTATATATCAACCTCCTTACACGAGTCTTCGGTCAAGGACTATCACCATCAGAAATTCAGATGTCCTAAGATAACATTCAATAATGGTGGTAACGGTGGTGACTCGGTAGCAAATGCAGAATCGCCATAAGATTGACATAAATCAGACTTATACCTAATGCAAAAATCCATATCTACAAAGTTCGTTGCAGTTTTCTGATACAATACAAAACGTGGAAGGTGGACTAGGGACTTTTGAAATGGTTTTAATTCTTATATGCCGATGATATACCTAGTAGGTAGTCATAAAGGCCTATTCAAACCGGCGGCGCGGCGTGCGCTGCGGCGCGTTATTCGCTACCGCTGCGGGTAGCGCGGCGGAGTTGCTCGAGGTCCTCCGCGGAGGTTTCATAGTACCGGACCGGAGCAGCTCCGGTCCGGTACTATGGGACAAGACAACAAACCGAAAGTATCAAAACAAGGGAGGTGACAATTTGGTATTGCCGTATGAAAAATAATATTGTTTATTATAGATTTTTCATTAAAGAAGGTCCAAGGGTAGAGCGAGAGCCTCATGGACGAACTTTACCATAATATGAGGGCGTAGTGGAGAAATTAGATAACTAACACTTTTTACGAAACCGACTTTTTGGCATGACGATAAAGCCCAAATCACAACGCATCTTTTGGTCTTACCCTAGCTCGAATATATTATTCCGTGCCAAAATTATTCCAAAAAAGGTATTTTTGTAACAGAAATGACCTTCAATAATAGCTGTAAAACTTGAGAGGAAGAAGTGAATGACTGACCAAATAATGTATAATTTCACAGTATCACCATTTTGTCGTCACATAAAATGTATAAAGCTCGTAATTCAGTTTTACCTCATAACCTAATCCATTTTTGCCTCAGTGAGGCAAAAATGGATTAGGCTTTCCAAATTTTTAAAAAAATTGTGTAGAGCTGCGGCATCCATGATGAACTCAAAAGTTGTATACTGAGTCATTACATAACATATAAAAACGCCCACGGTAATTTTGCTCTTACAAAAAACTTTATTGCTAAATCTGTCGAAAAAATAATACAAAATCGTTGTTTTCTCGTGATAATGGTTTTGTTAGTTATCTAATTTCCCCACTACGCCCGATATATTACGTCGATATATTACGTCCATTGGTGAGCTCACTCGCTCGCGTCTCGGGGCGTCTCACTGTACTCTTCACTCACGTGCGTGAAGCGCGGGCGGCGCGCGGCGCGGCGCTGTCACTGTGCTGTGTCCACACTTTCCGAGTCCTAGTACATTATATTTAGTACTTCCATTATTTACTGAAGGTTTTCTTTGTAGTTATTGTATTGGTCCTTTTTATAGGTACGTTACATGTGGGCCATGAGTTTATCCTTCAGTATTTTTTCACTGTTCAGCCAGTCAGCAGGTATACCTACTGTAGGGATTTTCCCGCGAGAGCTTTTAAATTTCATGGATATAAATGTCCTATTCCTATGTTGCTTTAAGTACAGTAAGCAAATAGTGCTAGGTAGGCACTTATATGTGTAAATTTATTTTTATTTATTTATGTATTTTTTGTTAATTTTCTAATAGTACATTTTTTATGATATAAGTGTGCAAAATTGATCGTTACACTAGAGGCGGTAATAAGCGCGCGAGCCGCAGACGATCACGTCATAGGAGCCGAGAGTGTAATGATCAATGCACACGCATTTCATACGACGTTTTTCATCACAGTTGCGAGGAAAAAACAGAGTTAGTAAATTAACTTTGTGAAAAATGTCATGCAGGCTTCCTATTTTCACGTGCCGCGGCCGTTAGAGAAAAATCGTGTTGAACGAACAAAATCGACATCGACCAAAACTAAACCGAACCGAAACCGAAACCGAACCGAAACCGAAACCGAAACCGAAACCGAAGCCGAAGCCGAAGCCGAAACCGAAACTGGAACCGGAACCGAAACCGAAACTGAAACAGTAACTGGAACCGGAACTGGAACGAAACGAAACGAAACGGCGAAAATGTACGTAAACTTGCAGTGAGATACAAACTTAACTGAGTCGGGTTATCATATTATTATAACGTGAGTGGTAGTAAAGTAAAAAGCACGCGTCGGAAATTTCTTAGATTATGATCCTTAAAGCGGTGGGATAAGAGGCACTTTACGAGCAACTGTGATGAAAATAATGTTTTTAGTTGTAGTTTTTGGTACTATTGACTTGTTGTCATGTCGTGCTATTGTATAGTTATAACATTTTGAAAATGTGTACTTATTAATAAAAAAATTGGAAGGCTTATGAGTAAAATTTTGTCTATGTAGGTAAATTGGATTAGCCGTTTTTGCCTAAAAGCAGCGTATCTATATCTACTACTAGGTAGGTACCTAACTACTGACTACCTATGATAATGTTGTTTGTGAAGTATAGCTATTTAAATTCAAAGACCATGGCGATAATATGAAAGTCTAAGTAGGTAGGTACTCCATATTTATCACATCATATATTTTCAGCTTTAACTCATGTTGATAAGGTAGGTAGAGCAAGTTGCTTGTTTTTCAGACAAAAGGACGCTAAGGTGATCGACATCGACACCGAGCGTAACGTCTTTAAAACATTCAAAAACTGAACAGCGCAAAAAGTCTACATCAGCATTGCAAATACCTATATGTTTTCCGTAACCTTGGATTGGGTGACCGCATAATACATACAATGGCTTTCAAGATAACAGTCGACGGTACCTACCTTATACCTATTTCTCCAATAAAAAATAGGTACCTACTTAAATGTATAATATTGTCAAGAGCCAATAAAATGCCTAGGTACATCATCATCATCATCATCAACAGCCTGAAGACGTCCACTGCTGAACATAGGCCTCCCCCAGAGCACGCCACCTTGAGCGGCTGCTCGCCTCCTGCATCCATCGGCTCCCCGCGGCTTTCACCAGGTCGTCGGTCCACCGAGTGGGGGGCCGGCCTACGCTGCGTCTTCCGGTTCGTGGTCGCCACTCGAGAACCTTTCTTCCCCATCGGTTGTCAGTTCTACGAGCGATGTGGCCTGCCCATTGCCACTTCAACTTACTAACTCTAAGAGCTATATCGGTCACTTTAGTTCTCCTGCGGATCTCCTCGTTCCGGAGCTTATCTCGCAGGGAAACACCGAGCATAGCTCGCTCCATAGCTCGCTGCGCGACTTTGAGCTTACTAATGAGGCCAACAGTAAGAGACCATGTCTCAGTTCCATAAGTCATCACTGGCAACACACACTGATTGAAAACTTTCGTTTTCAGGCTCTGCGGTATTTTGGACGAAAAGATAGGACGAAGCTTCCCGAACGCTGCCCAGCCGAGTTGGATTCTTCGCGCCACCTCTTTGTCGAAGTTGGACCTACCTAATTGGACAATCTGTCCTAGGTAGACATACTTGTCGACAACTTCGAGAGTATCGTTCCCAACAATTACCGGTATAGGTGGAACATGAGCATTAGACATGATCTTTGTCTTGTCCATATTCATCTTAAGACCAACCTGCTGGGAGACTCTACTGAGGTCGTTGAGCATGGTGCTAAGGTCCTCGAGCGATTCCGCCATTATGACTATATCATCGGCAAAACGAAGGTTAGTGATGTACTCGCCATTTATGTTGATGCCAGATCTTTTCCACTCCAAGAGCTTGAAAACATCCTCCAATGCGTTTGTGAACAGTTTCGGAGAAATAACGTCTCCCTGTCTCACGCCTCTTTGCAATGGAATTTGTTCCGTACTCTGGTCCTGTAGTCGGACTGACATAGTGGCCTTACTGTACAAACACTTCAAAACTTCGATATACCTATAGTCAATTTGGCATCGCTGCAAGGACTGCAGCACCGCCCAAGTCTCGATTGAATCGAAGGCTTTCTCATAGTCCACAAACGCTAGGCATAACGGCCGATTATACTCTTCGGTCTTCTGTATAATCTGGCGCAGCGTATGGATGTGGTCTATGGTGCTAAAGCCTTTTCGGAAACCGGCTTGTTCGGGAGGCTGGAATTCATCAAACCTGCGTGCGAGACGATTCGTAATGACTCTCGAAAACAGCTTATACACATGACTCAAGAGCGAGATGGGCCTATAGTTCTTCAATAAGGTGTTATCGCCTTTTTTGAAGAAGAGCACCACCACGCTCTTGTGCCATGCCTCTGGCGTTATACCTTCAAGGATGACAGAATTAAATAACTTCTGGAGGACTAAAAGTACCGGTCTACCACCCGCTCTCAGAAGTTCGGTCGTAATTCCATCTTCACCTGGTGCCTTGTTGTTTTTAAGCTGTTTGAGGGCCATTCTAATCTCGTACAGGCTGACGTCCGGGATATCTTCGGTATAGTGTCGGACTAACTTGGCTCTGATGTCCTGAGCTGTGTTAGTAGCGGGCTTACGTGTCGAGGTGTATAACTGTCCATAGAAGTTCTCGATCTCTCTCAGAATCTCAGGCTTGGATGAAATGACGCTACCATTTTCGGTCTTCAGTTTTGTCATTTGGTGTTGCCTAATAGACGAATCCTTTGCGAACACTTTAGAGCCTTGGTTCCGCTCAATTGCGGCCTCAATACGTGAAGTACTAAGAGCACGCAAGTCGTGTCGCAAGGAACTCCAGATTCGTCTATTGAGTTCACCGTAGGCTGACATATCAACTGAAGACTGCAGCTTCATTTCGCTCCGGTCGGCCATTAGCTCAAGAGTTTTTTCTGAGAGCTTTTGAGTCTTCTTTCGGCATTGGGTCTTAAAGAATTTCGATCCAACAGCTTGGACAGTTTCCACCAACCCGTCGTTTAGCTCGTCCACTGTGTTACAGTCGGCTAGGCACTGGAAGCGATTTTGGAGTTCCAGCTGAAAGCCTTCGGGGTTTTGGATTTGGACAGGATTTGGACGGAGCGTAGACTTCACCAGACGTGACCTTTCGAGCTTAACATTGATATTCAATGTGCCTCTAACAATACGGTGATCGCTACCGGTTTTCACCTTGCTGATCACAGAGACATCATCGAATATGTGCTTCTTGGTCGTCATGATGAAGTCTATCTCATTTTTAGTGGAACCGTCGGGACTTATCCACGTCCACTTCCTGGATGGCCGCTTCTCGTAGAAGGAGTTCATCATAAAGAGTCTCTCCTTCTCCATGAAGTCAGCCAGCCTCTGTCCTCGAGGGTTCCGCTGCCCGTATCCAAATGGCCCCACTCTCAGCTCATCGCTATTCCTTGTGCCCAACTTCGCATTGAAGTCTCCCATCACAACGGTGAAGTATGTTTCGGAAGTATGCATGGCTTCGGATATGTCCTCATACATAGCTTCTACTTCATCGTCTGAGTGTGCCGATGTCGGCGCGTATACCTGTATAACCTTCAACGAATACCGTTTGGTTATTCGGAGTACCAGGTACGCTACCCTGGCCGACACACTGTCGACTTTGACCACGTTGTTGACGAGAGACTTGCGGACGAGAAACCCGACACCCCCTTGGGAGAGTTGGTCTCCCTCCCGGTAGAAGAATAAGTTACCGGAATTTAGGATTATCGTGTCCTGTCCCTGTCTTCGGACTTCTGACAATCCCATTACATCCCAGCGTAACTTACCCATCTCCGCCTCTAGCTCGACCATCCTTTCGTCAGCCTTCAGTGTGCGCACGTTATGTGTTGCCAGGGCCAGGGGTCGTCGTTGGGGTTGGTAGCCGGGCGTCTGCCGGGGATTCTTCGCACCCCTTGCCCTGCCTAGGTACATAATCAAATCATATCATAACGTAGATGCATATAATTTCTATGTTTAGATTTATATAATGGCACAGAAAAAATAATAGTAGGTACCTGGACCAGTTATGTTAGCGACCCAAGGCTGGGCTCCGATATTTCAAGGAGTTAGGTTGGCTAGGGTAATTGAGCTGGTACCTGGCAGGGGGAATGCACAAAATACCCCAAGTGAGACGTCAGTGCAAGCCTTTATCGCCCCCATTCAGAATAAGAATAAGAACATGTTAGACTTTACCATTCCAAATTTACGGAACGCTCTTGTAAGTATTTGCTGAAACACTTTAATTTACCTACTAATCATCATTCACACCTTGTGAGATAGTACGACCACGTACGCAAATAAATCGTTTCTAGGTGTAGAATTTCTTAGAAAATGAACATCATTTCGGACGAACTGTACAACTAACTATACCCTACGCTAATAATAGGATTATAGCCGTGGTTGTTTATATCCTGATTAGTGGGCCTACATTTTATAGCGCTATATGTATTCTTGAGGCGAGCTTTGGAAAAGAGAATTCACCGCAAGCCGACACGGCTCTTATCAGGTGTGTGTGTACGACTGTACGTGATCCGTTTTAAGCTTTGGACATAAAAATAGAATTCAAAACGAAATACAAAGTGGACAAAAAATTGATCCTTGGGAATGCCCTGGTGCACTCGCTTGTCTATGAACATAATAGATGTCTGTAGAGGACTGAGAATTGAGATCCGGTAGCGTTCGGGTTGAGGATTTTTAAATTTGAACTGTAATATAGACAAGATTGAGACTATATTAGCCTGGAGGCTTTCTTTGGGGGTCGTCTAATAAATTTACAAGGAATAGATTTACAGCCAGCTATAAACGCACCCTTGGGAAGTGCCTAACTTTACTATTTGGTTGTGATTTCGTTGTTGGATGCTTTTAAACATTTACCCCTTTACCAATAAACACTGCACAACAGTGAAATAGCTACCAAGTGTTCCCTCTTGCTTTATAAAGATAAAGCCCATTTCAAACTCAACAGAGAAAGACAGTACACTAAATTGTAAAATAAGCTTTCGAAGCTTTTGAAAATTGACCTTACAGAAACACGTTTATAACGTTCGAAGTGGGTCGTCGTCGCCGTCGTACCTAAATATAATAACACTTTACAAGCTAACTTGGCATCCTATAATATTTGTTCTGATAAAAAAACTAATTTGATCATCATCAGCCTGAAGACGGCCATAGGCCTCCCCAATAGAGTGCCACTTTGAGCGGTTGGTTGCCTCCTGCATCCATCGGTTCCCCGCTGTCCTGACCAGGTCGTCGGTCTACCTAGTAGCCGACTATACCAGCTACCCCTATTTTCAGATTTAATTACCCTATCTTCCTCTGCCAGACTTTATTATGTTCCAGGAAGCAACTAATTTGGGGAAATCATCATCATCAAGTTTCAAGTTCCCGATATATAAGTCCCTACTATGCACCCATATGGAATAACATCTGCGTGCCCTTTTGGTTCTCTTTGGTTTGGAATTTGGTTCTAAACAAAAATGTAGCGGAAGCCCATGGAAGCCAATGTAATCTAGATCACAAAACTGCTAGCTACCACACCATTGATATTTGCTTGCATCTCTTTAATTTAGGTATGACATAAGTAGGTAATAGGTATAGGTACATGACATCCACTAAAATTGGAAACCTAAATGTTGCTTGATATGCGATCACCCATTAAATGCTGCCCATTATTATGCTGTCTCGTCACCCAACTCATCAAAACATGATGCGTAGAATATTGTTCTTAGAAACAAAACAGATCATCTGACATGTATTTTGGCGATAACCGATAAGCATGTATGATGTAGCTCACGCGATAACGTTTCATCACCTGATGTGATCCTACGTTAATGTAATATGCTAGAAGCCCCTAAAATCTCAGCTCCATAGGCATGGTAATGGAACAGTCCGATTATGCAGCTATAGCTATGTCGATATAGGTACCACGTTTGAGCTCGATGTTCGAACGCTCTGGACGGGTGAGTGGGCGCCTCCTAGGCGAAGTTGAAGCTTGCGGTACCTACTTGTTGGGGTTATGTTTTTGTTATTGTCGGTCACGTAGGCCTCCAACTCCATGCGAGAGATCCGACAGTGAAAGAGATGGCATGCGCAGTACAGATGTGACTGTTGCTAGAGCAGGACAGAGACATGGCGTGACAACAAAGATGGCGGCGCCGCGCCGGTTGGACCGGTTCGGAGGACCACGTGCGATTTGTGCCGCCGCGCCCCTCCGCCCGCCGCGCCGCAGCCTGCTGTTCCCGTAGCTTGTTTGTCAACAAATGCCCTGCGAAGGTCATTCCTGAGAGTGCACACAAAAGATTCTCTATTGCGATACCCTTACCAATTCCAGACCCTCACCATGAACATGAACTAGATGACTTTCAAAATTAATTTATGATGTAGGTCACAGAATAACTAGTAGGTACCTACATTAGGTATCGAAAGTAATAAAGTACGGACGGTAAAGGAACGGCTAAAATGATTAAATATGCAGCTATGTCGATATTAATGGTAAATTTCAATTTAATGAAGGTGATAATCACGTTTTAGGTAGATAATGGTGCTCGTAGAATTCAGTATAGTACGAAACTACTACGATTGTTATTCATGAAATTCATGATGTGCCAAAGCAGTAGCTGAGGATGATGCAATTACCGCTCATTCAAATAATTAGCCGTAGTCATAGAGGAATTCTATGGCCGCAGTTGATTATAATTATGATGAAAACAACGAGACAGCCTTGATTCTTACTGCAATAATGGTTTAAAACCCCATAATAACACTAACATCTGGTAGGTTAACTAGATACTCAGAGGAAATTATCGTAATACCGAATTGCTGATTACGAGTGTTGGAAAAAAATAAACAGCAAAAAATATAAACACGTCAGCGGTGGCACTGGCAGTGGTGCGAGTGAGCACGCATGCGCCTAGCCTGGTAGCGAGCGAGGGAGGCCACGAACAATGACAACGACGCACTACATGGACCGGCGGGGTGAGGCGCGAGGGTGCGGGAGGCAAGTGAGGAGTTCGTGCGCGCCGGCTGAGCAGTTGAGCACCCGCTCCTCAGTTGGATTTCAGAACATCGAACGGGCGGGTGTGTGTAGGATGGATCGCTAAAGACACCAGCAGTTTTTTTTAAATTCCGCCTTCTAGCAGTGTTTGTTTATTACCTTCCGGCACAATCCGTATATCTTTCTCGACGGTGGTGCTTTATGATTTCGGTTTGGGCGTTTTACGTATCATTTTAACGTCGTTCCGATTTCTCGTCGAGAAGGCGGCCGTCACAAGTTTGAAAGCGGCTTTTCAAGAGTACACCTACTCATTTAAATTCTTAATACCGCTGCATCAACTTTTCAAGCAATCAAAATGGTGAAGAAGGTTTCAGAAGAAAGTATCGATAGCGGTAAGTTATGTTTAAATAATTTTGTTTACTTTATCCTTCGTCATTTCATCATTTATCTTCACAACCACCCAATTAATTATCATCCACAACACGTACATTAATGATGGTAGAATAGTTATACATAAGTAGCTAGTGATGTTGTTTACAAATATTTGACTGCGTAGTTTAGTTATTAGTAGGTAGTTATGCTGTTGTTGCGCCCGCCCAGAATCTAAATGATTTCCAGTGAATTATAAATCATTGAAGCAAGCAATTTAGTAGAACCATTTCAGGCTTATATCTTATTGCTTTATTTCATCAACTATCTTTTTTATATTTCTTAATATACGTACTTGTTGAACAGTGCTGTTGTTGCTTATATCATACAAATTTTTAAATCCATAGACTGAAGATTAACTTCTGGAATACCAGCATTTTTCATAACAATGTGTGCAAACTCGATATTGAGCCGAGTCCAAGTGTTTATTATTTAATAAATACTTACGTGAGAAATGTGGATAGTTTAAAACAGAGTTTTGTCAAAGGCCAGAAAAAAGCGAATAAGAAGGAGAAAACGGTGTCGGTATATTTTTTTTTATTTTGTGGAATATGCGCAAAAAAGGCATGTACCTACCGGTAGTATTAAGACATGCAGGTAATTAAATTGCACGTTTTGTTAATACCTATGATGTTAATATTGTACCATAAAATTAAAATGCGATGGGGTCTTTCTTTGCGAGTTTATTCTTGATCTCATACATAAACTAGTTATCTGAAATAAATGATTTATTATTATTATTATTCACCTCATTTATTTCATTTTCTTAAATTTAAGTTTTTTTACAATATTCCTATAAAAATAAATTACAAAAATACTATAAAAAAACTTATTATTATTATTATTATAACCATTATGTTTAGATACCGACGATTAATAGTTTCACGCTGCATCTATATTATCAATATTATTATTAAAATTAATCTTGTCGTCCTTGAATTTGATTATATGGCATACTACATAAGGTGAAGGTGTGTCCATTTTAAGGCAAGAAAACTGACCATAGTCAATAACGCAATACAAACTGCAAGTTTACGACCGACGACGATGATGGTAACGCGATTATTGTTATTGCTGTTTTCACTCCTTTTCCACCATTGTTACCGTCTGTATAACCTTTTTTCGTAGTCTTGGTGGTCTTGACCATAATGTGGGTAATGCTGTCCTTCTGCGGCATAAAAAATAAAAAGTACATGATTGTAGATTAAAGACGGCGTTTCTTTCAAACCATCAAAAAAAACTTGAAAACAAAGTATCTGACGAACGTCATAAATGCCAAAGTTCACGTTGCTTCAGAGAACGTTGACCGGTCGGTCGTCCCACGGCGTATTTTGCAATAGTTTCGTTTCGTAACACCTCACCAGTTTTTTACAAATAACATTATAGCAAACACATTAGCAGCTGAAATGCTACCAGGTATGACTAACCGGTGGTTTTTTTTATAATTATTTGCTGCTTTATCTACAATTATATAGGGTTAATTGTCTGAGACAATCACATTAGCAGCTGAAATAGGTGCTTTGAGGTACTAACTAGGTGTGACTTACCAAACCCCTGATATAGGTTTTTTTAAATCTACAGCCTAAACCTAATTTGATAATGTTAACCCCACCTATATCTAATAGGTAATCATCATGTTTATTCAGTTTACAGTAAATAATGTAAACTGATATGACTGAAATTTTGAAAATATTAAAGTTTGTTGATCACTCACTGCATTCTCGATTATCAACAGTCGTGTTATAAGTGCACAAGCGGATTGTTTAAAAATCCAATTGGTATGGAACGCGTTAATAATTGTTATCGGTGGTAGCAATTCCATTAGTCTCCGGTGGCACTCTAGCATGGTCACTGTACCGTGACGCCCCACCGCCGTTCACGGCCAAGGTCACCTACTAAACAAATTGCGCACTCGCCTCCCTGTTACTAGAGCCTGTCTCTAATCTTTTGCCATCATAGGTATTTATAAGTAGGATTCGCAACATCTAACGGATCACCCATAGATCTCGATTAGGCTATTTTATCTTTCCCAATTTGTTAAACTTTTGTGTATCTATTTTTCATTATTATCGTTGACATCATCACTCGATTAGGTACATCTTTAATGTAGGCAACAATCACATATTTTGATGAAATGTTCCAAATCTGTGGAATTTTTCAAAATCATTCAGTGGAATAAGTTTGTTTGTGGCTGTACGATTACTTACCTACATGCATTTTTAATCAATTGATGTTGATTAGGTATAGCCGGTCAATCGTGACTATCGTCTAGTAAAGCTGAGTAACCTTGACCATGATCGCTCCAACGTAATATCAAATACTCTCCTGCCTCCGCTAGCGCTACCCCTTCACACCGTTCAACGGCGTGCTCATAAATCGATACTCACCCCACTTGCATAGGGTGCCTAATGTGTATTTATATTCTGCCGAATTGCTGCGTCACTCTCGGATTTGTTGAATGTTAGAGGGTCTCTAGCTTCAAAAATCTTCGTATAGGCAAGTATTAGGTCTAGGTAGTAACTTTTATCTGATGTAAAGCGAGTCCGATTTTCAGGTCATACAAATGCGCCATTCATTCGCTATGGTGCATGGCGGTTGGAGCCTCCATCGGATCATCAGTTTCATATATTTTATCATTATATATGAAACTGATATATTTTATCATTATATATTTTATCATCATTTACATTATATTATGCGTATTATCATAATATTAGGTGTTATTTTTATACGGTACCTATTTTATTATATACCGTCCTATATAGGTACTACACGCTGTGTCGTGCGTGATACATACTCGGGCGTGATGAAGACTAGTGAAAGTTCTTAGGCACATAGCTAAATTTCAGGTTTCACAGAGAATTTGCCAGCATTTTAATCCTGGCAAATTAGCATGTACTTATACAACCCTTACCTTACAGACATCTAATGCTTAGTATTAGATGTCTGTGGCTTACCTACTATTTAAACTGTAGTAGTAATCTTTGGATATTTTTATATCTGCATCTATGCAAGGAAATTCTATAGTAGGTAGGTCCCTACTAAGATAGGCAGAAGTTTCTTGAAACTATGTTATTTAGGTATTTCATGTTTTGTATTACCTACATACTTTGTCCACTGCATGGCTTATGTATGACAAGGAAATAAGTAATCCGTTTATCATTTTAATTGTAAAATTAGACGAACTTACCTTAAGTGAAGTCTGATTCTAATTTTATGAACGATGATCTGAAATATAATTTAACGAATAGCGAAGGAGATACTACACTGTAAACAATTGTATTTCAGATCATCGTGAAATAAAATTGAGTATATGTATAGTATATTATCCAATAGTTTTATAATTCATAAGTGATCACAGTAGGTAAAAGTCTAGTCGAATTGAACATTCTGTAGAACAATTCGAATCAGCGATTATTGCGGTAACGCAAAACGCAATCTACATTTAACCAGAGATTTGTAAGCACGGTGCGTTTAAATTGCATTTCGAAAGTGATTGCTTTGCTTCTGACAGCTTAGGGGTATTAAACAAAAGTATAATGGTCTTACAATCAGCAAAAGTATTGTAGAGAGCGTATTCGTGGCCAAGCGCTAACGATTAGAAAGTAGAAACCTCTAGGCTGAGGGCACAAAATGTCTCTGAGACAAGAAGTTTTAACTTGAACTACGGTGACTTACACGGGCACGAATCAGCTTATCCTGCCGATCATTATGACATGCGAATTCCAAAGAATAATGGAACCAAAATAAAATCATGCATAAACATCACGACCGAGTTAATTTGCGAAGCCACGTATATGTAGCCGACTGTATGTAGCCTCTACCGAATACCGATGACTCAATGACTAATAGATTATAGACATAGTCCACTAGATTCCGTATAAATATATTTTGTGTAATTAATTTATGCATTGGTTGGTACTACTTATTGGGTCTTACTAAACTTTATTGTTTTCGTGTTAGCCTCCGCAAATAGAATGTAAAACTTTACTTTGAATGAATTGAAATCTCGAGTTTATAAGTTGTATGGTTCTTGTAAGGCTGCTTCGGCTCTGCCAGCTGAGAGTTGTGAGGTTTATTTATGTAATCGGCCACGTTGCGGATCATGCGGTGGGGTGTGCCACGTGGAACTTGGAGAATTCTTGGCCATGTCACGTGACTGACATGGGGACACTTTGACAAGTTGGATATTCCATTATTGACTCTTAGCTCTCATTGAGACTGTACCACCGATTGAATTCCTTTGCAATTATTAGATTTCTTCTGTCTCAATTCGTAATTTAATAATGATCCATTAGGTATTAATTGGCCTCGATCTTATAAACGATGACTTTTTGCTTTAACTTTGGAGGGACAATACGTAAGAAGCTGTTTCGTGACACATCACATTTGGGATTGAATGACTAACACTCTCGATTTGAACGTTGTCCTCCCTCGTGTTCTTCTTTGTTTTGTCTCGAAGCTTAATTATTATTGAAATTAATTTGTAAAGTTGTATTATCGTTGGTAACAGTTGTTCCTATTCCTATGAGGTTGGTTGGAACAATTGTGTGTAAACAGGAAGTTCATGTTTTATGGTTTGTGACACGGGTGATTGTGTGGGTGTGCCGAGCTCGAGCCTGGTTGTTGATACGGTTATTGCGTATTTGTTGGACGCTGTCTGCCGTGTCGTCGCTGGGTGGATGGCGCGGCGCCTAGCCTGCTGATGACGGCGTTTCACGACGACTTTAATGAGTTTCGCTTTTATCATTACAATAATTACTAAGGTACATGCGCATAACATAAATGTAAAGCACACGCACCATCAAATCGTGCGTTCGTGCTTGATGCTATTAAAAAATCTTAGAGTTATTTTACCTAAGGAAGAGGCCTACATAGGTATACCTACCGTGTACGTGATTAATGTTTTAGTTTAAATAGTATCAAATCAAGTCACGTAGGTACTCAGTCTAAAGGCTCTGCCAAGAGACTTCCTGTACCATGACGACATAGATTTTATGATGTATCTTGTGGACACATGAAGATCGTTAGCTGTGGTAAAGGTCTGCACCTTTACTAATCAGAAGCAAACAATAGATTGGATTAAGATAATGCTCGCTCCAATTACCTAACATACGCTAGTAACGCGGTAGCGGCTTAGGCTTTGTCAGTAAAGATTAACCTAATCTTCCCTGAAAGCAAAATCGAGGGAACCAGACTTAATTTATGCGTGACTTTGTTAAGAAGGCTAACGTCGCAAAGTTGTCAGTCACTTGTCAGCCGTGTCAGCATCAAAAACTTCTTATTGCTGGTATAATATAATACCTGCTACACCCAGCGCTTGCAGCTGCTTGAGGTGGACCACGGGAAGAAAAATTGCCCCTGTTAGAGCCTGGAGGTGGACCACCTTTCTGAAGTACCTATGGCAATATGGCATCGACATGCTCTGGCACTAGTACAGGAGATCCTATCGGGTGATTGTCACGTAGAGTACACCTATCACAGTAGATATGTATAAATCGTCTAGTGACAGTACTCGCATAGAGACGACTAAACTTGATTACATAGGTGCAGCATTATCTCTTACAGTCAAGTCAACCCATTATTATTGTTAGATATGTCAGAATGAGAATATGGTCAGAATACAAGTAAAGATTCTAGAAAACTATGAAATAAACAGTGATCATATGGGAAATTGTGTTTTTGAGCCAAGAGTGGGAGCGATCGCGTAATGTGGGCGCATACGCAGCATTGGGCGCGGCCGCGCCACTAGGTCATTGAACCGGCTTTGTTTGCCAACTCAGCCAGGCTGCCTGCACTGCACGCCACGCACGTCAGAATAACATTATCGATGACGGGTATACATTTTGTTTGATAAATCTAGCATCTGTCTTTCGCAATCCTCGTTCGTGGGAGGTTTGTCCTGTACCTACCTAAACTCCAGCTTTTCAAACTTTATATTTAAGTAAGTAATTCTAATTCTATTACATACCTATCTCACTAAAAATTTAATGATGGGTTCCATCATTCCCATGTAATATCTACTTATATTTGTTTTTGGAATTAGGGCTTTACGATATAGATCTATCACTCTATCAGTCTGCTGTGCTGTAGTACGGGTGGTGAAAAAAATGGTCTTTCCTCGTTTTATGTCATTTTCTTCATACTTTCTTACTTATAAGTGGAGTAAAACAGGGGAAGACAATTTTGTCTACTGTCCGTGCTAGGGCAGCAGTAGGTAACATTGCTTTCGCCTTATCATCTGCTTCGTCATAGAATTACTTGGTACCTATATTAGAGTCGTCAATGTCTAACATAAGTATAACGTCCGTTAAATATTCAATAGATTGTAACCAAAGAGAATACTAATAGTTATTTGTTACACCTCCGAAAACCTATTTTACGGGCATTCAAATTGTAAAAGCCTGCAGTGAAAACTCAGAACAATAGCTTGGTACCAAGTCTATGTATTAGTTATTCGGTTCCAAAACCAACGAGAGAGTTGTACCTACCTACTGAGGTTAAAATAAATCTGAAAAAGCCACGTTACTACTTACAATGCGCAAAAATGTTGTTTGTCATACGCAATGAGTAGAGTATGTAACGCTACGCACACGGATGCTGCTGAAAAACAAAAGCTCTAGAACTTCCTTGGCTACAAAATACGTGTCAAACTTTGTGAAAAACATGTTATTAATTAGGAAAAATAATTAAGCACATTAACCAACAGGATCTAGGTTAGATAATGAAGGCTTACTTCATTTTCAGTAATGATAACATTAATTGATTTATTATCACCACATACCTACATTATAATCGTTCATTATTATTACACAGCAGTACAGATTTGTACACAGCATCAAACATTCAACATCTTGTCTAATATTTTCCATTGTATTATTTTTTGTTTCGTAATTTACTTGTGTTCAAGGCGGTGCCTGACGCTGTAGGTTGATATTTTCACTCCAGATTTTTAGAGACAAATTAAAGCAGGTGTTAGTGAAGGTTTCTTTTTGTCCTCAGGTGTGGGGCGCTGCAGTAGCCAGTCGGGCAGCGAGCGGGAATCAGACGAGAGTCCTCATGCAGAACAATCCGCACCAGTCTCCATTCCCGACTCCGATGACCTGCAGCGGCGCAAGGAAGAGGCGCGTAGGAAGCGCAGGAGGAAGAAGCGATCGGGCAGCTCCGTGGTCACCTCATGTTTTCAAGGTTAGCTTTTGTCTTAGTTGTAAAGCCATTCGACTATAGGCGTATTTCTCGTCTTTGGAAGAGGTCAGTAAGACAACAGCTGATAATAAGTAGCGAATTATATGATTTGGCCGGTTTACTACCCGCCTCAAAATTTTTGAATCCAAAAATAGCTTTCAAAGAGAAAAGGTTCTTGAAGATCGTCCTTAAATAAAATAACAGAAATCCCACTTTCATAAAAACGTCCGAACAAGTATTGAATGTGGTCGTATCTCTTTATCTCCGCTTGTGGCCTGTGGGCAGTCAAAAAACCAAGATTCAAGATTGTAAAATAGTATTTTAAGATTAAACCAAAATATCCCAACATTTTAAGACTTAGCTGGCTTTGGAGCTTGAAAAAGCTTGATGCTAAAAGTTTTTTATGCCCAGCCGTTTCAATTTTTTAATCTTCTGTATTTTAACTATCTAGTTCTTTAGGTATCTATTTCTTATTTACGTTTTACGTGAAATTTGACAAGGGTAGGTAGGCTACTGGCTATTTGGCTAGGTAGGTATAAAATTTGTTTCTTTCACTTAAAAAAATCTCAATACCTTCAGAAAGTTTATCTTCTGAGGGAAAAATTAACTTTCAACATAATCGCCATCAAGTTTACCAAAACTTATTGTGTTAACTTTCAACAGACCTGTACAAGTTAACTGGCGAGGTACTTGGCGAGGGCGCATATGCCTCAGTGCAGACATGCGTAAACATCTACACGGGCCAGGAGTATGCAGTGAAGATCATCGACAAGGTGCCAGGCCACGCCCGTGCTAGGGTGTTCCGCGAGGTGGAGACTTTCCACTACTGCCAGGGACACCCGAACATAATCCAGCTCAGTGAATTCTTCGAGGACACTGACAAGTTCTATCTTGTCTTCGAGAAGGTGAGTGTCTTATTAGCTGATTTCGTAGCAGGTCAGGGAACTGAGTTTCACTATTATTATGTTCCAAGTTTACTGTGAAGGAAATTCCCAGAGGTCCTACTACTAGACTACTGAGAAGTAGGTACGTGATAAGAATACTGAGAACAGTCCTCCCAACCCAATCATAATGTAGGTATAGACGAGCATCCACTATGTAAACGAGTATGTAGAATCACAAAAAAGCTTTATTGCGTGTTAGTCTGTGAGGTGTAAAATGGGCCTGTTTATTTTTAAGCAAGTTGACAGAATTAAATGAATTGTTAGGTAGGTATTATTGTTACCAAATTTCAATAAGACACGAATTAACATACTAATGAATAGTTTATTTTAAACTTGAATCGATTGCTAGCAAAATTTGATCGTATGTTATTGAAACTGTTGGAAGTATTGTCATATAAATGTTTAATCGATTAATGTGAGTCATGTTAGCAAGTTTCATTTGAAGGCCATTCAAAATTATTGTTCATATAAAGTAGAATCAATTTATCGATAAGTACCACTACTGTTCAAACATAGCCATTCATAAGAACAATAATTCGCTCCACGTAGCCAGCCACGATATATCGATACACATCATATACAGCTGAATAGACACAACTATGGAATTTCCATTTTTCAGCAGCTCTTTTCTAGGTGAACTTTATACAGAACAATTATTGGCTATAGAAATTGGAATACATTGCAGGAATTGAGCTATTCTTTCACCGTTTTCTTGACTAAAATCCTATCCCATCCTATCCTTCCTACTAATATTATAAATGCGATAGTTTGTGTGTGTGAATGTTTGTTACCTTATATCTCCGTAACTACTGAACCGATTTCGATGAAATTTGGAATGCAGATAGCTTGTACGCTGGATTAACATATGGGATACTTTTTATCCGCGGGTAACACCTACTGGTCTTACTGTATACCTATTCTGTGCTAAAATCAAGAATAGCTCGTTCTATGGTCTGTCAAAGAAGAATCAATACTGAAGCAGACTCCTTACTTGTTTAATATTTATTTTATACGCTACCCATTTACTAAACATTTTTTTTATTGTTTTATATTGCAAATATGGTTTGTTAGTACTTGTAGTATATTTTATATAATAACATTTATGAAGGTAATAAATAACTATATTGCTGTAGCAGGCATCATACTATAGTTTCATGTTATTACTTTTATTTTGGAAAATAATCTCATCCGCTATCAGATAAGTAGGTATGTTGGTGGGCAAACTAATATTCTGATATTAAGTAATCGTATGATATTACATTGTTTATATATTATGGACAGTTAGCTTGTTGTTTGTTCGTTGTATATCTATTTATTATTAGATAAACTTCTGAACTGTTAATATATTAATTTTGAGTTATTGTCTTATTGCTTATTGTCTAACATATTATACTAGTCTGTGTAGTAGAGGCAGTTAAAGTTATTTATTGCTGTTTTATTGCTTATGTTTCCTACGACTGTGCCTTTATTATTACCAATCTAGCAAACTAAAACAGGTCTTTTTTATGGTGTTAAAAGTCTCAGATATTACCCTGTCCATATATTTTTGCAGCCATATTGCTTGTTGCTAACATTATACCTATTTGTCCTACAAGTCTTATTTGACTTTGGCTGGCTAGCTAGTCCAATATTAGGCACGTATAGGTTAGTACTGTTTACAAACCAAATAAGTAATATTTACCTAATTATAATAATTGACTGGCCTGATAGCTCAGTGGGTAGTAGCTCTGCCTTCTGAACTATAGGTTGTGGGTTCGATTCCCAGGGGTTCATAGATCTTCAACATTCTTCGTTAATCTATTCGTTCCTTCTTCTATCTTCGTATTATCCTTTTCCAATTATGTTGATTTGTGCATCAACATCCTTCGCTAGATTTTTGGATATTTAAGTGTTAACATAGGTCTTTTCGGTCTCTCTTTGCTTGAGATTGAGATAGCTTTGAGAACATAATCCATTATTTTAACTTCTACAAAATGTGGTTATTAACGTCCAACCTCCGTTGTTCCAGATCGTCGGCGGTCAGCTCCTGTCCCGCATCCAGGAGTACCACTACTTCTCAGAGCCGCAAGCGGCGGAGATAGTACGTGAGATCGCGAACGCGCTCCATTTCCTACACGGCAAGGGAGTCGCCCACCGGGACCTGAAACCAGAGAACATTCTATGCGTGCATCGTGACAGGCTCTGCCCCGTGAAGATCTGCGACTTTGATCTTGGTAGCGGGATCAGCTTCACGTCTAGTCTCGCGAGCCCGCTGGCCACGCCGCAGCTTATGACACCGGTGAGTTTGATTCAATTGATGCATGTGCTCGACCAAGTACAAGCATACCTACCTACTACATACTATGGAGTGGACATCAACTGCTTTGATCCATAGAAATAAGTATTTCCTCTATGCTTTGATCAATAAACGTAGAGAGCTCGAAGGACCATAATGGATGAACGAACGTTTGAAGCTGAGCATAGCTTAAACAATGGAGGAAAAGCAACTAAATTGATAATTGACGTTTTAGTTAATTCTATGGAGCATAATTATTAGAGGTAAATCCGAGCATAAATTAGGATTTGCTTGTTATCAGAAATTTTACAATGACCGATGATGGTCCTTGACTTACATTAAATTTTTCCTTGTACCTATACTCTGTTTACCTAATCTGGTTGGTAGGTAACTTTATCGAGTGATGGATGAGTCGAAATTTACTAGCTAAAGTAAACTCACAGGACAGTGTAGGGTTTTATAAGCCTGCACACCTACCTATGCGATACATATTTATTATGTATCGCGGATTGATCCTTGCGATATAATTTACATATTGTAGTTATCTTAGCCGTACGTACCGGCCAACGCACCATGTATTTTTTTTTGATTTTGATAGGTAGTAGCCGTAGTAGGTAACTAAAAATTTATCAATAGTGTATTGGACGACTTTAATTAACAGGTCAATGAAGCTGTATATTGGAGATAACCTAACAAGAGTCCGATTGCTAAAAATAAGAGTAAAATAAGCACGTGAAATTTGTTATCGCAAAATAAATAAAATATAGGTATTATAGTTGTTTGTATTTCGATGTTTGATCTCAAACGACGAAGTGGCATATAAACTCACGGTGTAGGTACCTATATTTCATCATTATAATAAGCCTATACCTACTATCTCGGGAATTAAGTGATGTGACGGTTACATCACAGATGATTTAATAGTAGTTACCGTGTGGGTACCTACCTAAAATGTTTTTGTCATAAAAACATACAAGATTGAAACTCGTTGATGATTATTAGGTACATAACAAATTTCCTTAGTATATATAAGTATATTTATGTATGACCTTGTAAATGTTTTATTAGAACGTTTAATTATTGAGGTTGCAATGTAATTTATTAGCATAAATTGAGTATCTGATTGTACATGATTTATTGGTGGTTTTTAAAGAGTAAAAAATGCAATAGAAATTAACTTTTTAGAAAATTATGAAGGTTGCGCTGGCGCCTATCGTAGTTGGCACGAATGATTTTGGTACTTTTATGTGTTTCATTATGTTTCTTACCAATAACAAGTATTGATTTGCGGATAACAAGCTGATAATAACTCGCATTAGGTGCTGACTGAACTGAAGGATCATTTACCTTTTATAACCAAGAAAAAATTATCTTTAATCATTAGATAAGATTGTTGAAGCTTAGAAATGGCTGGCTGATAAATGCTAAGCCAAGTACTTTGGAGTCCTTTAAATTAAACTAAATGTATTAAAACATAAGTATTACTTATATGAGGCTCTACTGTCACAAACAACTTAGTTTTAGAAAAGATTAGTAGGTACCTACTTAAATACGATGTGTACGAAATTAGTAAATTTGCCACACACTACAAATACTTAGGTACGTCGATAGATTAGATTAGACAATAGGAATCAAAGGGTATAGAAAAGACGTGTACAAAAAAAAACAAACGGACCAAAACAACGTAACAAGTATAAGTATAGTAATCTGTAGTGTAACCAAGATACAAAAGAATACACGCAGAGGTCAAAATAAAGTCATCTAAAATAGCAGTTTAATTAAAGAGCTTTGTAAAAAAGTCTTGTTTGCTAACAGTATTATTTGTTTATTCCAGAGAAACTTTACTCGGGACTTTTCTACTTCTAGCATGCAGTGTTTGTAAACATAACATTACTCATGTAGGCACCTAATGTACAACTTTTATTGTAGTTAGGTAATTATGTATCATATTATTATTATTTTTTTTCTTCTTATATTTTGGCTTCACACATAGTGTATCTAGCCAGTGACAAGTATTGTAATTGTTCATCAAGTTATGGAATATTTCACGTGTAAAGTCAAGTCTTCAAGTCTTAGTCACAGTCCAGTCTAAGTCAGGTAATCATAGTCCAGTCTAAGTCATACCCTAGTAAAGTGGTGGCGAGTTTACTAGAAGCTTCTATGGAATTTTGGAAGCAACACGAAAAACCACGTTTCACTACATTATATCTCTTGCCCACACTCATGCTCGTAATTCAGCACTTAATGCGTAAAACACCACCAATTTTAACCATTAACACTGGAAAAAGCACAAGTTTAGAAAAATGATACAATGAAACGACGTGAACTTTTTCAAGTTCCCGCCAAAACCCCATATTATTATTATGCCCTGACAAACTGCGTCTGTGAAGTGTGAATGTCTTTGTCAGCTGTATGTGTAGGTTACAAATAAATCAATTCAAAGCAATCGGTCATCAACAGACATTAATATGATTGACACGATGTTATAGAGTCGTGATTTCCCATGAATGTCTGATGGGTGTGCATACAAAGGGCTTCGGCTTAGGCCCTTTGTAAATAAAACGTGCGTTACCCAATTGCAATGCTTCGTACATACGAATAGGCCTTGGATTGTTAAATGTACATATTTAGTTTCCTGTATGCAGTTTACTCATTACTAATTATGGCGTCATCTTTTACTTTACAACACATATGTTTGCTTTGAATATACATTGTGTGAAACAAAGAAATTAAAAGTATCGTGTGGAATATTATTAGTAGGTATATTATTATCCTACATAAGTAGATCTCATCCACAGTTGTTATCATGTCCCTTTTAAACGTTCAATTCCTTATCATTTATCATTCATCATTTATCACTTGTTTTCATGCAAAATGATTCTTGAAAATCTATAGAGAAGGTATTTCGAGACATTAATTAAACAATTCTTTACGACTTTACCACAAAATTAATCCTTCTCGCTGCATGCAAATGTAATTTTTCAGAAAGTTCACTGTAACTATGCGCCCTTATCATGATGTTACATCATCAGCTGGTGTCAACTAAATGCGCATGCGCAAGTACAGACATACCAATATAATTAGGTAGGTCCTATCCTCACCAACTTCAGAGCAGATTCACTTTCATTACTGCTTCGACATGTGGCTCAACATATACTAAGCTCAGTTTATCTTTGTCGACAGGTGGGCAGCGCGGAATTCATGGCGCCCGAGGTAGTGTCTCTCTTTGCGGGGTCAGCAGCTGCACATTACGACAAGCGCTGTGATCTGTGGTCTCTCGGCGTGATCGCCTACATCTTGCTGTGCGGGTACCCACCGTTCCGTGCGGACTGCGGCGCCGACTGCGGCTGGGAGCGCGGAGAGAACTGCCGCGCTTGTCAGGAGCTCCTGTTCAATTCTATTCAGGTAGGCATCTCCAGGAAACCTGTCGTCGTATGTTTTCATATTCTAAAAAATCTAGGGTACCTAAATAAAAAAATATTCTTTTAAGTATCCGTGATCTGTTTAAGCTTTGAGTTGGTGTGTTGAAAGAATATCGTGGGCTTTGACTTCTGTATGCAAAATTCAGAATGCTAACGTTCAACAGTATATATTTAACATTTTAGACTAAGTATTTGACCATTGTTCCCTATGGGATTGGGAAGTGATGACGTAGTTTACGATGGTGCATGCTTGCCTATTCCTTGACATGAAGACTCCCAAATTATAGTTATTTAGTGGAAACAAGGATGCAAGGTCCACTCACGGGATGTTCACACTCTAAAGTTTGTTATAGCAAAATGTTTAAAACGCATTGTGGATCAAGGCTTCAAAACCTTTCCGAAAAGTACCTATTTACTTTTAAAATGTTGTTGCACAAGATAGAGAAGTAGAGCACTTTCGTTGAGCTCTCTCCATCCTAGTTGTACCTGTAGGCAATCAATTCCATATATCACTGATCATTCTAAACCTCGTTTCTGTAGGATGGACGGTTCACGTTTCCCGAGGAGGAGTGGGCGCACATCTCGCCCGAGGCCAAGGATCTGATCCGCCAGCTGCTGGTGCGCGAGGCGTCGGGCCGCCTGAGCGCCGAGCGCGTGCTGGCGCACCCGTGGCTCCGACGCGCCGACGCGCACGCGCACTATCCGCCTCTGCAGACACCTATCAACATTAAGAGGTAACTTACAGCCATTTTTACCACATATCTACCGTCATTTTTTTTGAACAACTTTGTGTTTGACCGTTATCCCTCATAGATACAGATTGACAGTCTTTTGATAGCCTCTGTAGTGTGGTGGTTGAGCAGGTCGGTTCGTAACCCAGAAGCAGGGGTTCGATTCCCGCGACAGGACAAGTATTTGTGCACAGGGTAAAAAGCGCAATACTTGTTCTGTGCCTGGGTGTTCTGGGATCATGGCCCGCGTAGTTCCTGGGTCTCTAGATACAGGAAATCCTAGTTACGGTCTAGGATCTATGTATGGCATCTCCTGATAATAAGTGATAAATTAAAAATGGATTGAAGAGTCTAGAACAGGAGCGTTTCTTTAAACATATTTTTTACTTGAATCGAATTGAACCATCACAGACAACCATGTCGAACCGGCCAAATGATTAAAAAACCTGTTCCAAGCTACCCATTGATAAAAAAAGGCTCGGGTGTCGGATTTTAATGTGTATCGTGTGATGTTTACAGGAACATGTCAGCGCGGAACCTGTCCAACTTCGCGGAGTCTGCGATGGCGGTGAACCGCGTGATCCAGCAGCACTTCTCTATGAACTACTCGTACATGGAGCGTCCGGCGGGCGCGCTCCGGCACAGCAAGTCCTGCCAGCCGGCGGGCGCGCGCGCCATCCCGGAGGAGCCCGCGCTCGGCCTGTCGCCGCCCGCCGACTCCGAGCTGCTGCGCCGCCGCCTGCAGCTCGAGACGCGCGAGCCGCCGGCGCTGCCCGTGCACTAGCCCACCGACACATTCCACCGAGCGCGACCGCCCTGTGCCAACGGATTATTCCACCAGTGAACCATTACGTCACCTGTCGAACCGCCCCCGGCGACGCGGTTTCATTTGAGCCTTTAAATATATATTTTTATGAGTAAATAAAAACGACTGAATAGTTTTTATCGATAGAGTATTTTGTGAGTTTATGTTGAGGCGGACGTACGCCCGAGACCGACTGCGGTCGATAAATAACGTATTATAATGAGATAGTTGTGCCGATCATGCTTTGTATCGATTATGTACGGATAAAATTTTACTTATTTTGATTTACTTTGGATTTATGAAATCCGTTCGAAGTTTTTGAGGTTATGTATTGTAAACGCCTTTCGTTCGAGGCCTATCCTTTTGCAATAAATAGAAATATAATGTAATTTTCGATGGAAGTGTTCGGATGCTAGTCTGTTTGTGATTGTAATTGCATTTTTACCAACGATGAAAAACCACATCTCACTAATTAAGAATGAATTGATTGTTAATATGAGAATAGTTACAGTAAGGGCAGTATGTGACATTAGTTGAGAGGCGCAAGTGTATAGTAATAGTCGCTTGTAAGTTTTACTTGGGTCATTAGCATTACATTACAGTTACAGTAGGTAGTGTAGGGTATGCAAGTAAGATCGCTTCCTATGTCTACCGAGAACGTAGGGCACTTTTGTACTGAAATGTCATGCATGACTCGGCTATGTTGGTACATAATAGTGTAAGTGTTGCATGGAGTTCCATGGAACTGCCATAACATTGTGATCAGTTTGAATACTTTTTATAATATTGCTGAAAGATGGAGTGATAGAATAAAGTTAAGTATAGACTTGCTAGACTGTAACCTGCGTAGGCCTTGATTGGAAAAAGTCGGTACGAGCCGTGTCCCCTACGTTGTTGTGTACTGTTTACATTTTCAGATATATATTTTGCAATATGTAAGTTTTATCGTATGTTTTACGGTCAGGCGTCTTTGTCCAATCAATTCAAAATTATTCTCGCAGTTTGTTAAAGTTTTGTTTTCGACTAAATCATTGATTTGAAATAAGTATCATTTTGATTTGAAATACAGATGTTTGGATTTTTATTTATGTTAGTTCATTTTATTTACCTTCCATAATCTACGTATATAAATAGAAATATCAACTCAACAAATAACAGAGTAAAAATAACAAATTTAACTATTAGGTAGGTACAAGTAAAATAGGGTGGTCAGTGAATCTCTTGCAGAGAACCTATAACAGTGAGTTGGAAATATAAAATAGGTAAACAGGTTCAAAAAGGTATTTGTAATGTATTACGCAAACCGTAGTAGGTTTCTCGAACATGTCGAGTACATTGCCACCCGGGGGCAATCCATGTGGGGGCAACTGGGAATATACCAGCCAAGCGGGATTCGAAAAAGGTGCACCAGTATAGAAGTCACATGGGCTACCGCGAAGCCACACTCGCTCTTCATCATCAACAGCCGGAAACGTCCACTGCTGAACACAGGCCTCCCCCGTAAAACGACATTTTGGATGTTTATCATAGGTGGGGAGTTTTCCATAATCACCACGCTTGGCAGGCGGCTTGGTGATCGCAGAAGGTTCTATGGAATAGAATAGAATAGAACGTAGGCGTTGGTACCAACATACCAATTAACAATCAAACATACAGCATACTATACTACATCACTGGCGTCTATTATACTGTGTACTTGTATTAGGAGATTAGTAATACTACATACATAGTTATAAGTATTTTATGTACCTTAATCGAGATGAGGTAGAGCCGGCAAACATTTTTTTTATCATAATATAGGTAACAATTGGCCAGCTTAATAAGACCTATATTAGATCAGTAGGTACTAAACCACTTAACGAAAGATTTTCTTACCACTAGATAACCAGCCATGAAACTTGGTATTCTAATGCGAATAGAGTTTATTCCCATTAGAATACCAAGTTAGATAGGCTATCTTGTTGGGAAAAGGACGCAAAGCCTCGAGCACATGCGTAGAGTTGCTAGTCTGGCCATTTTCTATCGGCTGCATTTTGGGGAATGTGCATCAACTAATCCCATCATCCTCTTTGAACCATCGGACTACAAGACGTGACGAGTCATTGCATCCCTCTGTCGTGAACGTGCCCCGAACCCGTACAAAGCGTTTTGCTAGTTCTTTCATTATTCGCACGGCTGAGGAGTGGAATGCACTTCCTGCTTCCTTGTTTCCTACATATTACAATCTGGGTCTCTTCAAATCAAGAGTGAATAGGCACTTCATGGGCAAACGTGCTCCAATATAGACCGCATCATCACTTTCCATCGGGTGAGATGTCAAATGTGAGCCCATGAAGCATAAAAAAAATCTACCCACAAATAATAGTTTATTCAATACACTATTATTTGCGGCTAACCTAACCTAAACAAGACGTTAAATTAGACGTAATACATACCGTGAGTTTAATATAGAGAGTAAGTTATTACTTGGAACCTTGGAACTTAGGGTAGGCGCCACGTGTCAATGAATATTTTACAATCGACATTTTTGGTACGATTTCGAATAGGCAAAATCGATTAAATATTTACATATCAGGGAATTTAGTCGATTATCTAGAGATATCAGTGCATCACTACTTTAAAAAAATATGACGTAGAATGCCAATGGGAGTCAAGTGTCAACTGTCAATGTCATGTCAAAAATCAATCCAGACCCAGAGGGCGCTGCAAAATTGCTCAGCCACGTAAGTCAGGGTCGTATTTTTCTTCTTTGATTTATTTCAATTACGCTATTTTACATTCTGTGTTAATATGTGAGGATGGTTTAGTGTTATCAAAGTGTCTGTGAAGTTATTTCTGTGTTAACAACCACCAAACTGCGGTAAGTCGTCATACAAGTTCTGTGTCGTCCATCGCTCATCCGTCATCTTACTGGTGAATTAGCATGTTTTAATTTAATCCTCTTAATAGCTTGATTTTTATCAAAACACAAACACGGAACAGTCTGCACAAGATCGAGCACGTGATCACTTTAAGTTGAAATTATGTTTATTTTTATTGTTTGCTCTAAACTTTGGTTTCATGTTTCCAGATTGTCAAACCATGTCCAATTTACCACCAAATCCGTTCAATAACGCCGCGGGAGGGCCCCAGCAAAACGCTATAAGGCCGCCAGTGTTCAATCACAGTCCGCAGTTTGGTCAGGTGCCAGTAAATCAATTGCCACCAGGTTATGCACCAGGGCTAAAGCATGATGCTAACTCAAACAGCCCATTACACGCGCCAACATCTGCCCCTCAAAACAATGCCCTGCAGAATATCAACAATTACAATCAAAGCGGCAACAGTTCACCTGCATTTAATCAACCTGGAATGTTGCCTCCACTACATGCGGGCTTGCAGTCTTCACCAATGAGACCAGCAACATCTGTATCTTCAAAGAAAAATCCATTGCCACCAAATGTTCCCCAATCCTCTGCTAGTCCTCAGACAGTGCCCAATTCCAATCCTTCCCCAACCCCTTATACTCAAATATATAAGCCTCAAAGTCAAATAAATGATAATGCACCACCCTTGGTCCCTTCTAGTCAGTTTAGTCAACCTATGTTGAATGGTCCACCTATTTCTTCGGCACCTACACCGGCCATGACTTCAAACCAGTTTCCTACAACATCTAGTGCTTATAGTGCTGCACCAATGGTTGTTAAACCGCCAAATCCTGTTACAGGTGCACCAACTCTGAGTCAAGCCTTTGGGCCGCCACCTGTAGCTAAGCCCCTTGGTCCTATAAGCCAGCCTAATATACCATTCTCATCCCCTATAGCTGGTCCACAAAAGAATAGTCCCTTACTACAAGGGCATTCCGGTGGGCCTCCTGTTAATGGTCCCCAATTAGGTCCAATGGGTGGTCCTCCTATAGGCCCTGTGCATTCCATGGGAATTAATGGTCCAACAATGACTGGTCTCTCTATGTCTGGGCCACCGTTAGGTCCACCCAAAGCTCAAGGATTTGGATTGCCCCCAAGACCAATGGGTGCTCCTCCTGGTCTACAAAGTGTACCTCCAGGCTCAACTGGACCTCAGCTTATTGGGCCGCCTGGGTCGCAACCTATAGGGCCTCCTGGGTCTCAGCCTATTGGACCTCCAGGGTTTCAATCCAGTGTTCCACCTGGGCCTCCGATGAGCAGACCTCCTGCCCAAACATTCCCTGGGCCACCTAGAAATGGTCCACCAGCATTCCCACCCATGAGTTCACCTGGTCCTTCCATGGGACCTCCAAGTGGCCCACAGAGTCTCCCTGCTCAGTTCCCTACTCAACCCCTGATGGGCCAGATGGGCCCACCAACTGGTCCAGCAAATCCCCCCGGGGCTATGAAGAGCAACATGCAGAGTCGATATCCACAATTACCTCCTGGAAATTTCAACAATCAACCTCCTTCAATGCCTCCCAATTTGCCTACACCATACCCTCCGCAACAAATGCAGCAACAATACAGTGCTCAAGGCGTAACACAGCAGATGGGACAGTTGAGTGTGACTAAACAGGGCTTCGACCAGCTCTGGGGCCACCACATGGTGGATCTTCTGCAGTGTCGACACATCCTGCCAGAATACCCTGAGGATCCACCAGAAATAAAGCTCGGTCATCAGTTTGCTGATGCCTCAAATTGCAGTCCTGAGTAAGTAATATAGATCTACTCTTCTATTATGCTAGCCAAGAACTATGTTTCCTGGGTTATTCAATTCCAATAGTTTCACAAATAAACTAATAATACAAATAGGTACATACTATAGAGTTAGTTTGTATTAAGCATAAAATATTCAGTGAAAACAATTTGATAATGAAACTGAATAATAACTCACGGTGCAGGCAATGTATTTTTAACTTCAAAGTTTGACCCTCCTTTGTTGAATATCTACTCAAATAACTCATCTTTGAACTTCTAATCAAAGATCAAGTACCTATCATATTATAATTTTGTCATGTCATTCTTACCTAGGCATTTAATAAAGTACATACATGTTTTGGACTGTATATTAGAAAAGTCAAAAACTACAATTATGGGGATATGAAATTCAATATTATTTCCCTATCTAATTTGATTCTCGGGTCTAGCCCGGACATTTGGAAGGCAACGCTAACACCAAGAGAAAAAAAAACAACAGAATAAAAAACAACTGCTATGGCATAATAATACTATTTAAATAATATTAAGGTTAGCAAAAATCAGGGCTATTGTGGTGAACTTGTGATGGATTATGATATTGGTTTATGGAATTAGGTAATGGCACCTGCCGATTTGATTTCATTATTTATTCATCATAGGAAATCTTACAGCCAAATAAACAGTAAAAAAGTAAACAATAAAAGAAACTAGGCCAATTACAAGTTTCCACCTATAGAAGTAACTTATATGAAAGAACCTCATAATAAATGGCTAGTGAAGTCAACATGAAGCAGGTAAAAGAACTAACTGATAGTGTAATTTCGATTACGAATCCAAGTACTGCTAAAGCTTGAGAACCGAAAAATTCAGCTGCCAATTTTGACTCATATCAGAAACTTTGAGGCAGGTAATGACTTACCACCCATTAGTATTATTATTATTATTTGTCTGTTCATGGATTAAATTGAGATAAATATGTAATTAAACAGTCATTAAGATAGCCAATAAGACATCGAAACAGAACATTTTAGTGCATAGAGGGTATAAAATCGTATATGGTGGTCTCTCTGTCTAGGGCCAACAATGACATTTCAGAATCACAAGTCTAGCAACGGATTCTATTATAGAATCCATTATTACACTCGATTCAAAATTCTATTCTTGCTGTAACTACCATATTTGGGCTGTTTGGTAACAATCTATTCACTATAGATAGATATGCATAGATATTGAGTTAATAGGCTACTGCACTAATACTATAGGGGCTCTGTGAGCTGTAGTTCTCTCTCTCTCTCTCTATCTCTCTGTCTTTTCATAGCTTTTACCGGAAAACTATTACTACGTTTTAAGCCTTTTCAGCTTCTAGGCAAGCATGCACCATCGTATACTGCGTCATCACTTTCCATCAGGAGAGACAGTGGTCAAATGCTTTGCCTACAAAGAATAAAATTAAAACAAAAAAAAGCCCATGCCCGCCGTTTTGATAAATTTCCGAAAATTGAATCGCCAAGAAAGTTCCATATTACTATCGAACCCGCTCACAAATTTTCGAAACGGTCGGGGTCGGGAATTGGTTGAAAACGGCTGGACATCCGCCGGCCGGACAGACAAATGAAATCATTTTTGCCCAAGGTGAAACCGAGACGCTTCGCTCGCGCTTCGTCTCGCTTGGTCAGTGAAAATATTTTTTTATGAGGATAATAATTGTATGAAACACAATGCAACTTTTATCTGCACTGGCATATTTTTAATAATTATAGGTAAGCATTTCTTCAGCACATGGATTCTGCCCTCATAGTGAAGAACGCAGTAACTAGTTTTGGGCAAAATTGAGTTAGTTACATATTCGGAATAGCCAAAAAATAAAACTATATTATGTTCCTTCTCACATATCAAAATTCCACCTGGAACCCAAAAACTCAGGAAGTAAGAATGCAGCAACTCGACTACTCTCGACTACTCGCAACTTTTGTTTTCGCGTTTTTCTCGAAAACATGTTTTACTTATTTGCATTTTTCATAAGGGGGGCAGGATTGATGACCCACAGACCAGCCTGTTGTATACCAAGCTAGCTTTGTAAACTAGCTTTCCCTTAGTTTAACCTTCAATTCATGAATTCAATATCTTTAGTAGGCATATCATAGAATACTAAATGATCTGTGTTGCGTAAAATTC
The DNA here is from genome assembly GCA_910589525.2 of Ennomos quercinarius. Classification (NCBI taxonomy): domain Eukaryota; kingdom Metazoa; phylum Arthropoda; class Insecta; order Lepidoptera; family Geometridae; genus Ennomos; species Ennomos quercinarius. Next base: position 14,969,437 of record OU342494.1, on the reverse strand, counting down.
GGACATGAATGGGCGTTTTGCGCCTCATTGTTACTTTCTAGGTCATGGGACTCATGCATGACCGTGAAACAGGTAGAATCTAATGTAATTCAGCCTTAATATAATGATCTACCTGGTAAATAATTATATTAAGGCTGAAATACCATACTTTCTACGTTATGAGCAGGTACCATACTTTCTAACAATACATTACCAATTACTATAATGATTATACTGGATGTATCAAAAGTCGAATATCTTACTGACTAGTGTGAACTATACTGTCTCGTCTTAATTTCAATGTTACTTACCAGACAGCGTGAGCGTTGTGGATCAACCCCCTCAACGCTGAGCGCTGGCCAAGTGTGGGTTGGTGAAAAACATTAGCCCTCTAATTTTGAGGATGCTACCTACATAGCCTTCCTCACGAGTTTTCTTTTAGTACAAATGAGACTACAAATTTCGCACATGACTTGGATAGTCATTAGTGCAGGGTGGAGCGAAATTTTTAACCTTTATGCCTGGAATTGAAATACATACAAGCTACTGTCGCTCTCGTAAAGTTCGTTCAGTGCAGGGCTATCATTTTAAACACATATCCACTCTCATAAAATAGTTTTTTTTAAGTGGTGATTATGACACAAACGGTAGACGTGACTTATCTAAGTTTTTGATAACATGCACTGTGTCTGCGAGATCCATTTCACATGTACTATTCGTATTATTTATAGTGAGGTTACTGTTGAGATTACGGGTTGGTTCCATTGTCGTGATAACATTTTTTTATCGCACATACATAAAAATGTTAAACAAACTGTCATATAGGCTACGATTTCGCTTTCAGCAGAGAACAGCATAGTACAGGTTGAAGTTTTCTATAGGCAAGCATTACAAGCATGCTCCATCGTCGACCGCGTCGTCACTTACCATCAGGTGAGACCCTGATCAAATGATAAAAAAAAGGTTACAACCAAGAGAGTGGGAACCGAGCAAATAAATGTACCTACTTATACTTGTAGTTCTTGCCGTGAGAGCGAGCGTGGTTTGATCTACTACGGTGAAGGAAAAACATCATGAGAAAAACGACATGTTCAAAAATCACAAAATTCAAATACATTGTTATTGCCAACCCGCATTTGGTTAGTTTATGCTATAACTAATAAATAGCGTATACACTGGATTAACACACAAGATAATCACATTGTACTGTTTCTTATCTTTTAATATGTTTATACATAGTATCGAATGAGATAAACATATCATAATATTTATCTTTTGATACACGACATACAGAAAAAGTTTTCATTGATTTGAAAAAACTGAACAGTTAACAACTATAACTGTTTTCCTTTCATATTTACGGTATATTCTAAGCCTTATAATTGTTTTATTCACAGAATCTTCAGGTGCACCGTAAACAAAATACCAGAGACAAACAGCTTACTGCAGAAGTCTAGACTACCTCTAGGTATACTAATCCATCCATTCAAGGACTTAAATGTAAGTAAAACCTGACCTGATGTTGCTGTTCTATGTGTGGTAGATTTTACGACAATGCTTATTATATTAATGTTTGAAAGATTCTGTATTTATCATTATCATTATCATCACAGTCATTTCAAGTTATGTTTGTGACTAAGGTATCAATTACACGCTTATTCACCGTTAGTCAATTCCATTAGTCATGAATTATGGGGACTGACAGATGATTGATGGAATGGATCGCTATCCTAGTCACAATAACCGTGCCATACGATTATTCTGACTGGTCGTCATTGTCAGTCAACCTCAGTCACAACCAACGCTATACAAAAATCACGACTGATGGAGAATGATTTTCGTCACACACCATCGTCGGCCAACTCATTAGACGATATGTTATCCGCCAGTCATAGACGATAGACGTGCTTATGGTAAACTGACAGCAAAATCTTTCGTGTATTCCTCACCTTACCTTATTACCACGATATCCCACGTGGAAACTATTCCATTGTATTCAAAACTAGCTATATATTCATCAGAAAATTCTAAGCTATAAATATTATAATTTTGATAGTTGTAAAAATAGCATTGTTTAAAATGACGCTGTAGAGATTTTCTCAACAAGCTTGCCGTATTTTATCTCAGAAGTACTCATTTTTAATGTCCAGTTATTACTACTATATCTCTAATTCGTTCGTAATAAACCTTCAATGTCAATCTGCAATCTGCGCCAACCTTGGAACGATAATACCGAAACCTCGTTACAATATGTTTTGAGTTCAATGCATTTCATTACTTTCAATAATTTAAATTTTTTAAGTGGATTGTTTTTCAACAGAAACTCTCAACTAACCAATGTGACTTGTAAGGTGTTCCACGCACACTATGCGTCTATCGCCATTGTTCAAATCCATACATCAACAAGGCTATAAGGTGTTCAATTGAATTCAAGAGAGATCGTAAATGAATGCATGTTGTACAAAGCATTATTCGAGATAGGACAATTAGGTATACAATATTGGATGAATTCCGTATTGTCTAAACTCAAAATACCTAAAGTCTGCATCTGCGCAAATATCTGGTTAATAAAAACCTTACAAAAACATATTTTTATGCTTTATTCTCACAGTTTGCTAAGAATTCAATAACTATCCTTGCTGTACCTACCCTATTGAATTTTAGCTCTATGCATTATGTACTTTATATTTTCTATATAAATAAAGACCTATCATCCATTGGAAATAATTTGCAAAGCTCACTGTCCCTTCGAACTGAGAAATCTACCATCTAATTTGTTCAGGATGTCACGTATACAAGGAGAGTTTGAATTGGTATGTTATCCCGAAAGGTGGGGACTGGGAGCATGATAGCCCACAAGTTGTGAGAGCCTTACTTGAAACTGCGTGTTTCCCAACCTCCACACTACAAAATAAAACCACTCACAAAATTGCACGCGCGATCGCTACGAGAGTTAACAAGATACTAAAATAAACAAACAAATTCATTTCTAAACACAGGCCGTCAAACTTATTTAAGTGCATTCGGTCAAAGACGATGTTCAACCACCCAGCTGCGCTAGGGCTATCTTCGAACGTAAGCTCTACATGGCATTTCTTCAATGAAAAGCTATTCATTTAGAAAAGTCGTAGAAGAAACATTGTCTACCTTGGGGAGTAGATTTACCCCCTTTCGGGATAATATACCAATTCAAACTCAGATAGTATTTGCGTTACTTAATATACTTTTATCAGAAGAAGCCTAGGTTGCTGACATAAAAATGCGCTTCATGCACAGACCTGTAAATTGTTTTATTTTGATATATGCAGTAATAATAAACAGATCTCAAAACATTGAATAAATGGGGTTGTTTTTTGCAGGTAATGCCATATGATTTAGGATGCTATGACGAGGTAGCAGTAGCACTGCATATTTTGTTACATCTGTCTCAGAAAAGGAGAAAGAATGATCTGACATTAATAATATAGCTTGCCGTAGTTTTAGTAAAGTTTAGTAAATTAAGACTCATTCGATTATTTTTTAAAACGAATAACCAATAGGCTAGTTGCCTGCTATTAAAAATTACCAAGTAAATATTATTTTCATAAAGTAGGTTAAGAATGAATGCAATAATTTATAAAATACGCAAAATCGGAAAATAAATCATGGAGTTGTAAGCTTTTGAAGTTTCTGCGTCGCCTGTCCCTTCTCGCAAAACAGGAGATTCCCCACAGTTACTATGAAAACGCACGTTGTGAAGTCATGCCAAAGAGTCTGTATGCAAAGCTACCACAGCTTAGTAATGAGGTAATGTGGAAGAGCAAGAGTGACGTCACTGCATGTTTGAGCTGTCTCTATTCCTGTAATTTAAAATGCTTGTAACTTGTAATTTTGTGAGATATTTAATTTTTGTTTTTCACGACTAGCGACTGTTTATTTTTTGAGGAATATTATTCATTTATGCAATAATAAAATTGCAGGACACTAGCCTATTGTGTGTGATTTTTGTTCAATGCTTCATTCATTTTGGTGTGTCGTTTAAATGTATGTTCGGTGTTTACTTCAATTCCGAACAAACTATGCAAATATGTTTTCTTTCTTCTTTTTTCGAGATTACACTTGATTATGTTGTATTATACTTTCAATTCTCAAACTTGGTGTTGTGATGCGTCGCCTCGTAAATAAATGAAATGCAAAAAACCATAAGTTGTCACACGACACATTGCAACACTAAAACGTTTCGGATCATCTGTTTGGCGGTTGTGAAATTGTGTTTGTCTGTTGTTTGCAGCACCTGCCCGTGATCCAATGCAACTCTATAGTGCGGTGTCGCGCGTGTCGCACCTACATCAATCCCTTTGTGTATTTTGTGGACGCCAAGCGGTGGAAATGCAACCTTTGTTACAGGGTCAACGACCGTAAGTAACGCACTGATATCTTGTTTGATAACGATGTTGTACTGTTCTTGATTGTATTTTAGCGACTGATTTACGCCTACATTTCTAATAAAGATTTAATATTAATCACCAATGAACGATCACGTGCATCACGTCATAAACCTTTTGCTGCGTTTTCGTTGGTGAAACGCTTTCTAGAAAGAGCTGTCGATTTTTGTAGCTCATGCCAAATCTTCTTGTTTGGTAACTATGTTGTACTGTTTTTGTTTGTATCTCCGCCTACGAAGTTACGGCTACATTTGTAAAAAAAATATTTAACTTTTCTTTTGTTTGCGACTTGGTAAATGATGAGTCCGACGATCTGGTGAAAGCCGCGTTGAGCCGATGGATGCAGGAGGCGAGCAGCCGCTCAAGGTGGCGCGCTCTGGGGGAGGCCTATGTTCAGCAGTGGACGTCTTCAGGCTGTGGATGATGATGATGATGAAATTATTACTGAAAGTACTCCCTGTTTAAGTTTATTTCCAAACCATTTCGTCTGAAACTAATGAAATCATACAAACAATGGATTTTGTTTCGATAAATATTTTTTTATTATTTTTAGGGCCTTATCAATATAGGCAGATTAAGGTTCTCAATTAAGGTTAAAGAGTTTTTAACTAGCTGTTAACATTTATCCTGCAATTGTAACATCGACCCTTATTATCAATACAGAAGTACTCATTTGTTTTGGTCTCTTATCTTAGTAACGGCTATTAACCTCATTAAAATGCACATTGTTTACGTTATTTTCTTTTTGACCTTGTTTTGATTTACTTTGTAGTATTTTTTTGTATGCGCCATTTCATCTCTTGACCTTTGCAAAAACGTGTTTCGATACAAACCTTTCCGTAAGTTTTTGCTTACGTTACAGATGACCGTGTGTTTTTACTTATTTGGTTTGTATCCAGTCATGATTACTAGATTGTGCCATTTTACCGAGTCGAAGTTATGATTTAAAAAGTGATAACTATTATTAAATTTTTCCTAATGTATGAGTTATTTCGATAACTTTATCGCGACCACGCTTCAGTTTTTATGGTGATATAATTAGTATTTCATTGTTATCATCGTTTTCGTCGTGTATTCCATGTCTGTAACGAACGTTTCTATTTTACTTAACGCTTTTTACTAACTCCATTTAGTAAAAGCGCTTTTCGATCAGCTTAGGGTGAATGAAACCATTTTATTTTGTTTTCGTAGCATGTAACTAACTATAGAAAAAACCCCTATGATGTTATCGAAATCTCAAGTCCATGTATTTTCTAGTAGATTTTTGACGCTTACAGAATTTTATCTTTCTACCTAATCCAGTGGCTTTGTGAACAATGCTAAGCACCATTTCTCCATTTAATTTTAGGCCAGAAAAAACTATAGTAGCTTAGGAAACAATTTTATTGTCTTCCGCCGATCATTAAATAAACTAGACTAAACTTTTCTGCAAAGTTCGTCTAGGTAGGTACCACCGCTTTGCCAGTTATTCTGCCGCCAAGCAGTAGTGTGCAAGCACTACTGTGTCCCGGTTTGCAGGGTATTGTAGCTAGTGAAATTACTGGACAATTGAGAATTTATGAACTGTCAGTCTAGAAATCTTTTTAGACTGTGTGATGTCTCAGGATGACGTGCGCAGTGTGCAGTGTCACGCGAAACTTTAATTTAGAGTTCCGAGTGACACTGCAATCTATTATGGGCGGCCGTGACGCTTAACACCAGGCGAACGACTAGCTCGACACGTCATTCGTTTAAATAAAAAAAACTACACGTAATACTTAAGTACTTAATATTAACTTGCTTAATAGGCATTGTCTTGTTCTTGCAGTGCCAGAGGAGTTTCAATACGACCCGGTGAGCAAATCGTACGGCGACCCTTCAAGGCGACCAGAAATCAAGTCTGCGACCATAGAGTTCATAGCGCCAGGAGAATACATGCTACGTCCGCCGCAACCAGCTGTTTACCTGTTTCTATTGGACGTCTCGCAGATAGCTCGGGAATCGGGGTACTTGCAGGTAGATTAGCCAATCAGAGCACGTCTAGACTTATGGACAGCCAATGAGAGCGTTATATTTGTTTTCTGACAACAGGCGTTTATCATGACAGCCAATAAGAACCCGTAAGCCAGATTGAACCACGATGGTGGTCACCCCTGTGAGTGTTTGTTGCATTGGGCGTGAATGTTTACCTATTACTGTGTCATCATCATCATCATTGACAGCCTGAAGACGTCCACTGCTGAACATAGGCTTCCCCCAGAGCACGCCACCTTGAGCGGCTGCTCGCCTCTTGCATCCATCGGCTCTAAGAGCTATATCGGTCACTTTAGTTTTCCTGCGGATCTCCTCGTTCCGGAGCTTATCTCGCAGGGAAACACCGAGCATAGCTCGCTCCATAGCTCGCTGCGCGACTTTGAGCTTACTAATGAGGCCAACAGTAAGAGACCATGTCTCAGTTCCATAAGTCATCACTGGCAACACACACTGATTGAAAACTTTCGTTTTCAGGCTCTGCGGTATTTTGGACGAAAAGATAGGACTATTACTGTGTAGATTGAACAAAACAAATTTAATAGAACAGTCAATAAACCAAGCAGTCAATCAACATTCAAATAATGTCCGTGCTACTTTGTCCACCATATTATCACAACATAAATTGAAAAAAAATATGTCATTAAATTTGTCATTTATAACAGCGCCATCTAGTAACACCAAAACGCGACTCATCGTATTTCAATTTGTTCTAGGTTGTATGCGAAACGTTGAAAACGTGCTTGGATCAACTGCCGGGCGATGCGCGGACGCAGGTTGGGTTCGTTTGCTACGACGCACACGTTCACTATTACCTCATGAGTGAAGGACTCACGCGGCCTAAAGAGATGACCGTTCTTGATATTGACGGTGAGTGTTGAAAAAAAAGAATAACTCGCACTAGTAACTAAATGAATCAGAAAATTGATTGATTCAGGTCGTGGTTTTAGTAGAGTTATCACACTTCACACTAATAGTTATTATAAAGGCGAAAGTATGTGCGTGTGTGGGTTTGTGTGTATGTTTGTTACTCCTTCACGCTCAATCGGCTCGACAGATTTAGATGGAATTCGGAATAGAGATAGCTATACACTGGATTAACACATAGGCTACTTTTTATTCGTGGGTAAAACCGCGGGGCGCAGCTAGTACTAGATATTTTCGTTTCATTTTTGATAACGAATCTAACTGTAGCGCAATATCAAAAGCGAAATAGGCACCCACACTTCACTTTAGACTCGCTCACTCTATAATTTTCCCCTAGAAAGTAATAGAAATGTGAGAATTCAAGAACACACTTTTGTCTTCTCATAATATAAAGTAGGATTTTTTAGCTTCCAGTTCCAACCTAGTGCAGTTTCCTATGTTCACCGATATGTTAAATTTCAACTCACTCCTTCCATTTTCTTCCTAGAAAGTAATAGAAATGTGAGAATCAAACCACATTACCACACCACCTTTGTCTTCTATAGTCAGGAAACTTCTCATAATAGTAGGAATTCTTAGCTTCAAGTTTCAACCTAACGCTGCTTACAATTAGAGTCTATTTCCTTTGTTGACCAGACATGTTCCTGCCGTCTCCTGAATCGTTGTTAGTGAACCTAACAGAGCGGCGCGAGTTGATTCGCGAGTTGTTATCAGTTTTACCTCAACGTCACTCTGCAACCTCACCCGGCGCGTCCGCAAGCTCTCTCGGCGCAGCGTTGCAAGCCGCATACAAATTAATGGTGAGTTTATAACAGCGCCATCTAGCGGCGTGAAATCTTATCGAACCAGAAACAAATAAATCAGCTTTGCTTGGGGCTATGTGCAATAGGGTAGGTGTTTATAATTTGATAGATACAATTTGATTGCTTAAATAAATAAAGTACCTCAGTAAATAAGCAGTTGTGAAAACATTAATTAAATATCTCAAAAAATGACAAAGTCACAAGCATTTTAAAATACAATAATAGAAAAAGACAGCTCAAACGCGCAGTGACGTCAGAAATGATAACTTCATAGTGTTCTGCATTATAACGCGAAAAGAAACGAATCTGACGCAAACAAGAAACTACTGTTTTCCCACTTCCATTATTGTGTTTAAGTGCAGAGGGAGTGAGACAGCAGTAGAAATGTTTGCTCAGTTCAGTTCTTTTATTGTTTGTTTGTTTTATAAAGATCTTTATTGAATCAGTAAATAATAATAACTTAATAACTACAAGACACAGTCAAGTAGCTAATGTTTACTTAAAGTTAATGAAGTGACTTGACAGGCTAAAAATCGCCTTTATTAAGTCTTTTAACAAAAAAATACATTTTAATGCCTTAACACTTGGTAAAACGTAAGAGTAACAAGTTAGAATTTTTTTTTTATGCGATTGAATGACGTGACGAGCTAGTCGTTCACCTGGTGTTAAGCGACACGGCTGCCCATAACAGTATAACAACCCACAGTATAACATCCCTTTGTATCAGAGCACATTTCTTGCTAATAAGTTATTTTATTGAATCGCAGTATAGTAGTGAAGAACAAAATACACTACATACAATAAAAAAAAAACAGTGAGTATGTCAGCAAGGTACATGTAAATGTAACGTCACATGCAAGGGGCAGCGGCATACTCCTCGTTTTACGAGAAAGAGACAGGCGGTGAAACCTTAAAAGCTTATTACTCTGTGATTTATTAACTAATTTTACTTTTTTTTAAATTATTACATTATTTATTAACCTCTTTTAAGAAGATAATAGGAGTTTTGGCGGGAACTCGAAAAAGTTCACGTCGTTTCATTGTATTATTTTTCTAAACTTGTGCTTTTTCCAGTGTTAATGGTTAAAATTGGTGGTGTTTTACGCATTAAGTGCTGAATTACGAGCATGAGTGTGGGCAAGTGATATAATGTAGTGAAACGTGGTTTTTCGTGTTGCTTCCAAAATTCCATAGAAGCTTCTAGTAAAGTCGCCACCACTTTACTAGGGTATGACTTAGACTGGATTACCTGACTTAGACTGGACTGTGACTAAGACTTGAAGACTTGACTTTACACGTGAAATATTCCATAACTCGATAAATAATTACAATACTTGACACTGGCTAAATACACTATGTGTGGAGCCAAAATATAAGAAAAAAAAAAAAAAAAAGAAGATAATATTGATTTGTTAATTTTTAGTAGTAGTCAAGAAGTCTATTGTGCATTTAAGTGAGATAGAATTCTATGTCTTTGTATTAATTTCAGGCACCGACGGGGGGACGGATCACAGTATTCCAAACTTGTTTACCTAACACTGGACCAGGTGCTTTACAACCGAGGTTAGTAAAACGTACCACCTAAGGGGGGGGGGGGGGGGGTACTAATGCACAAAGAGGTCCAAAACCACATTAAAAAAAAACAATCTTCGCATTTTCAGGTTATTCAAACTTATAGGTTTTATGTTATGTTATGTTATGTAATATATTTTATTATGAATAAACATACGTCTATTGGGCAACACCAAATGACAAAACTGAAGACCGAAAATGGTAGCGTCATTTCATCCAAGCCTGAGATTCTGAGAGAGATCGAGAACTTCTATGGACAGTTACACACCTCGACACGTAGGCCCGCTACTAACACAGCTCAGGACATCAGAGCCAAGTTAGTCCGACACTATACCGAAGATATCCCGGACGTCAGCCTGTACGAGATTAGAATGGCCCTCAAACAGCTTAAAAACAACAAGGCACCAGGTGAAGATGGAATTACGACCGAACTTCTGAGAGCGGGTGGTAGACCGGTACTTTTAGTCCTCCAGAAGTTATTTAATTCTGTCATCCTTGAAGGTATAACGCCAGAGGCATGGCACAAGAGCGTGGTGGTGCTCTTCTTCAAAAAAGGCGATAACACCTTATTGAAGAACTATAGGCCCATCTCGCTCTTGAGTCATGTGTATAAGCTGTTTTCGAGAGTCATTACGAATCGTCTCGCACGCAGGTTTGATGAATTCCAGCCTCCCGAACAAGCCGGTTTCCGAAAAGGCTTTAGCACCATAGACCACATCCATACGCTGCGCCAGATTATACAGAAGACCGAAGAGTATAATCGGCCGTTATGCCTAGCGTTTGTGGACTATGAGAAAGCCTTCGATTCAATCGAGACTTGGGCGGTGCTGCAGTCCTTGCAGCGATGCCAAATTGACTATAGGTATATCGAAGTTTTGAAGTGTTTGTACAGTAAGGCCACTATGTCAGTCCGACTACAGGACCAGAGTACGGAACAAATTCCATTGCAAAGAGGCGTGAGACAGGGAGACGTTATTTCTCCGAAACTGTTCACAAACGCATTGGAGGATGTTTTCAAGCTCTTGGAGTGGAAAAGATCTGGCATCAACATAAATGGCGAGTACATCACTAACCTTCGTTTTGCCGATGATATAGTCATAATGGCGGAATCGCTCGAGGACCTTAGCACCATGCTCAACGACCTCAGTAGAGTCTCCCAGCAGGTTGGTCTTAAGATGAATATGGACAAGACAAAGATCATGTCTAATGCTCATGTTCCACCTATACCGGTAATTGTTGGGAACGATACTCTCGAAGTTGTCGACAAGTATGTCTACCTAGGACAGATTGTCCAATTAGGTAGGTCCAACTTCGACAAAGAGGTGGCGCGAAGAATCCAACTCGGCTGGGCAGCGTTCGGGAAGCTTCGTCCTATCTTTTCGTCCAAAATACCGCAGAGCCTGAAAACGAAAGTTTTCAATCAGTGTGTGTTGCCAGTGATGACTTATGGAACTGAGACATGGTCTCTTACTGTTGGCCTCATTAGTAAGCTCAAAGTCGCGCAGCGAGCTATGGAGCGAGCTATGCTCGGTGTTTCCCTGCGAGATAAGCTCCGGAACGAGGAGATCCGCAGGAGAACTAAAGTGACCGATATAGCTCTTAGAGTTAGTAAGTTGAAGTGGCAATGGGCAGGCCACATCGCTCGTAGAACTGACAACCGATGGGGAAGAAAGGTTCTCGAGTGGCGACCACGAACCGGAAGACGCAGCGTAGGCCGGCCCCCCACTCGGTGGACCGACGACCTGGTGAAAGCCGCGGGGAGCCGATGGATGCAGGAGGCGAGCAGCCACTCAAGGTGGCGTGCTCTGGGGGAGGCCTATGTTCAGCAGTGGACGTCTTCAGGCTGTTGATGATGATGATGATGAATAAACAATGCATAGAAATAAATGCAATCCCTGTTTGCGTCCTAAAAGCAATAATAAAGAAAGTTTTAAAAGAAGAAGTAATTTTAAAGTTAAAGTTTTCTCGGGTTATTTAAACACATTGATAGGGAGTTGTAATTGAGGCCTATAAAATCAAAGGCAGCTAAATCCAAGTCTGTCAAATAATAATCAGTAAGCTACAAAAATCGATAACTTTGTTCAGGTAGCTACAATATTCTATATTTTAAGACAGATTTGTAAAGAATGTGAATATTAGAAATAATCTGACTTTTAATTAGTAAAGCTTCCTGTATATTTGAGTACAAAATATAGTTAACTCATTTTACGATATTATGGCGTTTAGCTGCCTTTGATTTTATAGGCCTCAATTGACCTCGTTTACTTCGATTGGGTGGCAATAATTTTGATTTTGATGATAACGCCATCTTACAGAGAAGACCCGAACGCCCGTTCGTCCAAAGACGTGGCGCATTTGAACCCGGCGACTGACTTCTACAAAAGGATAGCACTAGACTGCAGCGGGGCGCAAGTAGCTGTGGATTTGTTCCTACTCAACTCGCAGTATTCAGACTTGGCGACGCTCAGTACGTATTAAAAATTTGCAAATGGTGTATATTTTTTGTGGTATAGTTAGCAAATAAGCATACCTATAGCTCTCCTGATGGGAGACCATAGCCCAGGGGTGGTCAAACTTTTGGAGTATGCAATCTGATTATAATTCTAAAGAGGCCAAACGGTCTACCACCACTAGCAAAAATGAAAAAAAAAAATCAAAAGGACAAGAAACAAAAACTCTTAAGGTGGAACGTTTCACTAGCGCGGCAAATTCAAATTCTCTTGCGTTCTTTTGCCAATAATAGCTTAATTACTCAACGTGATTACATAAAAACTAACTTTTGCGCAAATAAATAGAATGTATCAATAAATTACAATTATCATTTGTTTAGCGACAAATGGCAATAGACTGAAAAACTAAGACTAAATTTGTTTATTGCCATTTTTCGCTAAACCAATGATATCTAGGAGGTACTTATAATCGTACTTTGTTGATACATTCTATTTCTTTACGTTCAATCAGTTTTAATGTAATCACGTTGAGTAATTAGGCTATTATTGGCAAAAGAACGCAAGAAAATTTGAATTTGCCGCGCTAGTGTAACGTTCCACCTTAACGTTTAGTTTTTTTTTTGTATTTACTAAGAGCTGTGGAATAAATAAATAAAGAAAATAAATAAATAAATAAAACGTACTTTTACTCAAACATAATCTTGTTTTATCACCCAGGTGGCATGAGTAAATTCAGCGGCGGTACAGTGTACCACATACCACTGTTCAAGGCGTCGCGCGGCTGGCAAGCCGAGCAGCTAGACAGGATGTTCACGAGGTATCTCACGAGGAAGATCGGCTTCGAAGCCGTCATGAGAGTCAGGTGTACTAGGTGAGTTTAACATAACCTAAAGACAAAATTTACCAGCCGACAACTTTGTCCCACGTTTGGTCCTGGCGTGCGAATTGGACCACCTCATAACTTCCCGTTGGTGCGACAAGAACTGCCTAAGGGAATACCCAGGGAATGGGCAGCAGCATTCTTCGTGGTACAATGAAATCTTCTGCGATCACCAAGTCGCTTGCCAAGTGTGGTGATTGATGCAAACCCTGTGATAAGCGTCCAAAGTGGCGTTTTATGGGGTAGACCTATGTTCAGCAGTGGACATCTTCCAGCGGTGATGTGAGAAGTTATTGCTTTCTAAACATGAAGTGGTTGATAATTTCCCTAGGATTCCATAGCTATTTTTGTTTGAAAATTGTTTTGTCTAATAGTTTCTTGTGTATGTCAACGAATGTTCAGTTCAGTCACTTTTTGACTGGCCTCCTAGCTCAGTTGGTAGTAACCCTGCCTTCTGAACTGTAGGTTGCGGGTTCGATTCCCATCCAGGACAAACATTTGTGTGATGTACATATGTGTTTGTTCAGTGGCTGGGTGTTATATTGTATTCTATGTATGTATTTACAAACAAAAAGTACCTATGTATGTTCTATCAGTTATCTGGTTCCCATAATACATGCTATGCTTAGTTTGGGGCTAGATGGCGTTGTGAGAAATGTCCACAAATATTTATATGTCGGATCATTATCACAATGAGTACTGCAAAACGCAAGTATCACGGGCTCCTATAGCTTCGTGGCGCTTTGATGGAGTCTTGATGCCATCGCTTGGAAATGAATAGAGTAGATAGAGTCGGGAAGGCAATCGGACGTGGAAGCGGGTGCGCATCTGGGAACCGTTTAACGTATTCGAGTTACTCATTAGAACCGTGTCGTGTGATATCTATAAAGTCAGTGTAATTAAGTTATTGACATTTGCTTATAGAAATAGACTGAATAACTGATTATAAAATAGTGTAGAGACCTTATTCTGGTCTTTAATTGAAATCCCGATATCAAGATGTCAGATCAGGAACATTTCTCGGCCTCCTGTGACGACATATATATATTATTAAATTTAATTACGCCTTTTTTATATTAGTCTCTGGCTCTCTCCTCATCAGTAAATTTTGACATAGTTTCCATTTGTTATCGGTTTTTTTTCTCAAAGTTATTTGGTATTTAGTTATTTTAATTGTCAGAATAATATCCACCGTAATTCAGGCGTGACAGTACCACGCTAATATTATACAAAACAAATAAATAAAAATAAATAAATATTAAATGCGAATGTTCGTGTGTCTTTGTTTTCTTTTAACAAGAGATTTTTCTTTTGAACAAATTTCATTAACATTTGGAATGGATGGAGATAGCTTATACGCGGGTTTAACACAGTGTGGTCAAACCGCGGGACGCGGCTAGTTCATAAATATGATTGTTGTTCACAGGGGTATAGCTATCCACACGTTCCACGGCAACTTCTTCGTGCGCTCGACGGATTTACTATCCCTTCCCAACGTATCGCCCGACGCAGGCTTCGGCATGCAACTTACCATAGAGGAGTCGCTAGCGGACCTGCAGCAAGTTTGCTTCCAGGCTGCCCTGCTCTATACCAGCAGTAAAGGTATGCATCGTCAGCTCATTGCATTCCTAATGGGACATTAACCTTCTCAATGGAGGTGGTAGAAGAGAATTCCCTTTAAGGCGGCGAGTAAAGCAAACAAGGTGTTTTTTGGTACGTTTCCTGGCGTAATTACAACATGTGGAGCTTTGAATTAAATATATCATGTAATTCATTTCATTAAGTCGTTTGTGATGACCGCAAACACAAGATTAATAAATGTAGCTCTATAGAAAAAAATCGCAAACCTTCCTCAAAAAATTTGAATGTTCCCATTTTACTGAGCTTCCACCGAATATATTTTTTTAAAAATAAATTACTGTATTCCCAACAAACATTCAGATGATGACGTGATGACTTAAAAACTTTGAAAAATACTATATAAAAATAGATATTAAGGGCTTGTGCAAGGCCAGCGCAAATTCAAGCCAAAGCCACAGAATAGATGTATAGTACTAGGCCAAAACGGGGATGAGCCAGGGGCCGAGCGGCAGGGGCGGTCTAAGTTAAACTGGTTCCAACGCGCAATAGTTTAGGTAATTTATTATTACACTGAATATAAAGGGTATTTTAAAAATCCGCTATACATAAGCCCTCCATTATATTTAGTTCAACTACTACACGAAGTTTCATGATCTTATTTAAAGTATTCATTGAATAATCGCTGTTTATTTGTACGGTTTGGAGGTAACTTTGTAATTTTTTTCTATCGAGAAAATTTTATTAATTCGTGTTTTCACTATACATTTGCAGTAGCATTAGTCATGAACTTTACCATATATTCATTTCAAAGTCATCGTTGCAATATTGTTGTTAGGACACTGCTTCAAGCTAAGCCATTTTAAGCATTTTGGCGTTGTATTGGCTCTTAATTAAAAACCGTTAAAATCAGTCATTTCGTGCGTTGTCTTTGTCGTAAGCGATGCGGTGAAGTGCAGACTGAATTGATATTTAAGACTACAATGTTAAGGTTGATGTTACTTTGAACGGATTTGGACCTGGTTATCTGGCTCTACTCGTCACCTTAAAGTGTTTCCGAATGGGATACCATTTTACCATAACTATTTGAAAAGACCTAGTTTATCCTTCGTAAATAGGGATTAAAATAATAGCTCTATAATCCCTATGCAATAGAGATCAATGTCTACTTATACCGGTCGCGACCGATGGCTTAATGTGCCTTATAGCAAAATTATAATTTTTATACTCAAAATTTGAATTTCAGGTGAAAGACGGATACGAGTGCATACAATGGCGTTACCTATAGCAAGCACGTTACCAGACGTACTGCACTCCGCAGACCAACAATGCATCATAGGGCTGCTTAGTAAAATGGGTGAGTGTGACAAGTTTTTAAACGTAACAAATTTTTATTCTGAAAACAAAGGTTTTTTACTGGCACTGGGTTGTTGGCCTCATTAGTAAGCTCAAAGTCGCGCAACGAGCTATGGGGAGAGCTATGCTCGGTGTTTCCCTGCGGGATAAGATCCTTAATAAGGAGATCCGCAGTAGAACTAAGGTGACCGATATAGCTCTTAGCGTTAGCAAGTTGAAATGGCAATGGGCAGGCCACATCGCTCGTAGAACTGACAACCGATGGGGAAGAAAGGTGACCATGAACCGAAAGACGCAGCGTAGGCGCCCAACTTGGACCGCCGTTCTGGAGAAGACGAATGCTTCCCGACATGCCGCTTCCCACAATGGCGCTCTGCGCTTGTTTATTTATTTATTTGTTTATTTATTTATTTATTTAATTATAATTTTATTTATTGTTAGGAAGATCAACAGCTTTTCTTACATAATAGAAATTTAAAGTAAGCACTAGGAAGCCAATTACAGGTCCTCGCGTCTAGCAGTATAATAGCAATAGTGCTTGAGCATACAGTGATGGACACCTGATATTAATTTGCAAAAAGTACAAAAAAAATACTTTGACAAAGATCGGAAACACTATATCAAAAAATTGAGAGTATGTATAACTACGCATAATGGGTAAAATGTCTTTACTTGTTCCAAACCGCGGGGAGCCGATGGATGCAAGAGGCAAACAGCTGCTTAAAGTAGCGCTCTATGAGGAATGCCTGTGTTCAGCAGTGGACGTCTTCAGGTGGTTATGAGGATGATAACATTTTTTATTCCGGTTGTTGTAGAGCACAAGTTTAAACTCGTGGCTGTATCAGGAATCGGTAATTTCGCGTACAGTGATACAAACGAAACTGCCGCTCTGCACCCGGCTTTTCAATCCATCTGAACTACGCTTGGCAGGCGTCTTGGTGATCGCAGTAGAATATAATGCAGACAGAAGAGAATGTTGCTGCCCATTCCCTAGATGTTCCCGTAGCCCGCCCGAGAGATGGGATGGTCTTATTCTTACGTCGGAACCACACGGCAACGGGTCTATTGATGTGAACACGTTTAAATGTCCGCAGCCGTGGACCGTGCGATATCGGCGTCGATGTCGGAAGCCCGCGAGGCCGTGATCAACGTCGCTGTGGACGCTCTGTCCGCCCACCGCCTCGCACAGAACCTGCCGGCCGGCGCCGCCAGCGCCGCGCTGCACGCGCCCATGTCGCTGCGCCTGCTGCCGCTCTACCTGCTGGCGCTCCTCAAGCGGGTATGTCGCACAGGTCACACAACGTGCCAGTGGACCGCTAGCCGCCCACAGATACTGCCAAATTTCTGTTTTCGTAAGCGATTGCTTATTTCTATCTGGAATTGAGAAATGGAACTCTTTACTAGCAAGCATTAAAAAACAAAAAAAATATATATCACGGTGTATCCAAACATCAATACTTACTCTGAAAGTTTTCAAGGGGAGAGTGAACAGGGTTGTACTGGCGGGCGTGCGTTATCTTCGACCGTCTTATCACTTAATATCAAGCCAAATATTTATATTATAATAAATAACCAAAGCAAAGACGTTACACAAGTGACTGTAACAATACTAACCCACACCACTTGTCCACAGCGCGCCTTCCGCACGGGCACGTCGACGCGTCTGGACGACCGCGTGTCGGACATGTGCAGCCTGAAGGCGGCCCCGCTGGCGCTGCTGCTGCGCGCCGTGTACCCCGCGCTGTACCCGGTGCACGCGCTGCGGGACCACCTGGTGCGCAGCGACGACGGCGAGGAGCTGGTGCCCGACCCGCCGCGGTGCCATCTCACTGCGGAGAGGTACTATACTGCTCACTAGGGTACACTGCTGGCTAGTCACTACAGTACACTGAGTTCTACTCAGTAACTACAGTAGACTAGTGACTAGGCTACACTGCTGGCTAGTCACTACAGTACACTGAGTTCTACTCAGTAACTACAGTAGACTAGTGACTAGACTACACTGCTGGCTAGTGACTAGAGTACACTGCTGGCTAGTGACTAGAGTAGACTAGTCACTAGAGCAGACTGCTGGCTAGTGACTAGAGTAGACTGCTGGATAGTGACCAGAGTAGACTGCTGGCTAGTGACTAGAGTACACTGCTGGCTAGTGACTAGATTACACTGCTGGCTAGTGACTAGAGTACACTGCTGGCTAGTGACTAGAGTAGACTGCTGGCTAGTGACTAGAGTAAACTAGTCACTAGAGTAGACTGAGTAGACCAGTGGCTACAGTAGACTAGTGACTAGAGTAGACTAAAGTTGAGTGATAGCCTGTATATATATAGCTTACTGTTATTCAGTATCCTGTTCTTATATTATTTAGTAAGAAAGCTGTTGGTTGTCCAAATAAAATAAAGTATACTGGTGGTAAAAGTTGACTGATGAGTACATTAGACTGGTGACAAGAGTATATAGACGAGTGACTAGAGTAGAATAGTGACTGGAGTTGAATTGTGATATTAGTAAAATAGTGACTTTGGTAAACTGTAGTGATTAAAATAAACCTGCTGGTCTATATAGTCTCCTGAACTCAAGTTGTTTTACAAGGGTAGATTAGTGACAAGAGCAGACCAGTGACAAGAGAAGATTATTACTTTAGTCGAGTAGACTGATGGATGATGGTGGCTTGAGTAAACCAATGACTAGAGTAGACTGGTTGATTAGAGTAGAAAGTGAATAATGTAGACTCGTAACTAGAACAGACCAGTGACTTCAGTAGACTAGTGACTAGAGTAGACTACAGTGCGATCGCCTAGACCAGCTAGGCGATCATGTAACTTGTTGGCAACCGATAGAAACACAAAAATGTATGGATTTGACAGTTGCAGTACGCAGTTTATGTACAGAGTTACTATGGAAATTTTCAAATTTGGATTGAAATTTCTTTTGTTGCATTGCTATCAAAGTTACATGATCACCCCCCAGGGACTCTCAAACTATTTTGGGCAAGAGGCCCCTTTTCCAAAGTCAACTGATGCCTCAGACCCCCATAGCCAAATTATTTTATACATCCTATATCTAGTTTTTTTCCTATTGATACAAAATATTTATATCTACCAATTACAAAACTTTGCGGTTGGTTAAGTGAGTAGGTATACTTGACAATCATAATCTTCTCATCAAAATTTAACAAAATAAATACTAGACGTAAAAGTCAGTAAATATCCAGTGTAATTTATAAGCTTATCGACTTATTTATACTCCAAGTATACATCCTACTTTTGTTCTTATAACAAAATGGTACTACACGTAACATCACACCAATATTATAATGCCGAAAGTTTGTATGTGTGTATGTGTGTGTGTGTGTGTGTGTGTGTGTGTGTGTGTGTGTGTGTGTGTGTGTGTGTGTGTGTGTGTGTGTGTGTGTGTGTGTGTGTGTGTGTGTGTGTGTGTGTGTGTGTGTGTGTGTGTGTGTGTGTGTGTGTGTTTGTTCGTTACTCCTTCACGCTCAAACGGCTGGACGGATTTGAATGAAACTTGGAATATAGATAGCTTATGTACTGGATTAACACATAGACTACTTTTAATCCGCGGGCGCAGCTAGTAATTTAAATAATAAGAAAAAATAAAAAAGTAAAAAAAAGTAAAAAGTTAAAGTTTCCAACACAAGTTTTCAAAAAGAACTTGTGTTGAATAATAGGGGTCGATTTTTAGACCTCGTCGACCCCCAAAATCAGTTTTCTTTTATGTCGACCCCTGCGAAACCGATTTCGACCCCAAGGGATCGATATCGCCCACTTTGGTAATCCCTGGCCTAGACTGTCTGCAAGTTGTAACTAGAAGCGAAACTATGTCAGTCTAAACGATACAACGAACGTCGTAAGCCAATTGAATCCACTGATCACTTACTGTATAGGTACAGAATAGGCTTGTGTCCTGCTATTTTTTTATTGCATTAATTAATAATATTCCTGAAAAAATAAACAGTCGTGAAGTCAATAATTAAATGTCTCAAAAAATGCGAAGTGGCAAGCATTTTAAAATACAGGATTAGACAGAGACAGCTCAAACATGCAGTGACGTCCTACATAGTACCCCATTACTAAGCTGTAGTAGCTTTACATACAGTCTCTTTGGTATGTCACTTCACAACGTGCGTTTTCATAGTAACTGTGGGGAATCTCCTGTTTTGCGAGAAAGGGACAGGCGATGCCCCCTCCAGAAACATTTAAAGCTTATTACTCCTTGATTTATTGACCGATTTTCTTTATCTGTTCAATTATTGCATTCATTTTTAAACTACTTTATGAAAATAATATTGACTTGTTAATTTTTAATAGCTGGCAACTAGCCTATTACAGAAGATGCACTTATGTTTAACGTAAATTATGAGTAGAAGTACTTGAAGTTTCGTATCTAAATTGAAGAGTTCGCCAGACGTGGTTTAACTAATGTTTCCTTACAGGGTAAACTCGAATGGCGCTTACCTACTAGATGATGGCGAGAGTATGATTATCTACATAGGGCACAACGTCAGTCCAGCCTTCTTATCTGAGACCTTCGGACTGACTGCCTTCAGCCAGATAGCGGACGAAGCGAGAAGTCTGCCCAGATTGGACACGGAAGGCAGTGCGCTGTTACACGCTTTGATAGAAAGGCTAAATGATGACCGGCCATATATTTCGGACATTCTTGTATTGAGGTATGTAACATTGTAAATGAATCAGTAATTTGCCTTCTTCAACCGATTTTTAAAAAGAAGGAGTTCTTAAATCGGTTTTTTTTAATGTTGGTGATCTCAGCCGGTTTGTAAAATGCTTTTTTACGCATATTTATATACTTTCTGGTTGGTCCCATGGGAATTTTATCAATATTGGTTCAGAAGTTTGGTTTTTAAACCATAATAACTGGAAAAGGTATGTGTTATAATATCGTCCAAGTATGTTCTAAGTATGAAACTAAAGCGATTGAAGTCGGTTTTAACCACTTTTTTTAAAAGGATATTGAGACCAATTTTGAAGGCTTTAGTTTTAGTTTTAGGACTCATTAAAAAACTTAAAACTAAATGGTAATTTAAAGGCACCACTTAATGTCATTTTAGTAACTTCAAACTCAAATTTTAATCGAAATGAATGAATGATTTGAACGAAATCTAAGCAATTTAGGATTTTAGGTGAATGTGCTAATTTGAAGGCACATTTTAAGTGACATAAAAACTTTTAGTACTGTCATTTAAAATTTTAAGTTGGTTTTTAGTATATTTTAACAAGTACCATTTTGGATCCTTCCTAAAAATAACTTAAAATTCTAAGTGAGTTTTTTCTATGTAGTTTTGTATATTTACTTGTAAAAGCAGTTGACACCAATACTTCTGTTCAACTTGCACACAAAAAAGAAAGAAATTTGATATTTTGAATTCGGGTCCATATTTTATTTCAAAAAACAACAAGGCTTATAAATAAGACAAAGTAGATAAATTTCAAAAGTTTTATTATAAAATAATTGTTGCACTTAGGTAGCAGCTGTAATCATTATGAGTAGCACTGCACTTCAAAACAAACAAATAAATTTAATTCATTTTTAAACTACCTCCTAAGTAGCATTTTGCTTTGGCCTGAATTCTTCCAAGTATAAAACTTTGTTTGCTAGCTACCACTAACACCAGCTACTATAATCGCGATAGGGGTTTATAAGGCTGCTGCCAAAGACTTATGTAAATAGGGCGAATTCTGTGGCTGCTGCTATTTGTTGATCCGCCACATGCATAGCTTCAGCCAATTTCACTATGACTTCCTGTAGGTAAGTTCCTTCCATTCTCCACCACTGATGCCTGCGTGGCTGGTGCGGGACCGAACCAGCCTGTAGGCTCTAAATGAGAAAGCTACCTTTCTCTTCTTGCTTTTCATATAATTATGGGTGTAGGAGGTTTTTGTTTGAGTGAGCAGAATAAAAAAGGCTAAAACTCTGCATCTATTATCCAACGTAACTCTCTGATATAAAATCAAAGGTCATAATCATCAATCAGTAAACTGGTCAAATTCTTTGCGTGTGATGGTCTATCGTTATAGGTACGTAACGGCGGCGGAGTTATGAGTTGTTTTGGGACTGTTGTGTTACTCCCACTTCGGCTGAGCCAGGCTGGATGACGAAGATGATGTCTGTATGACGGGGTCTTCATTGTTGGCAGACGTTCAGCCAGAGGCAATTTGTTTGTTCTTAGATCCCTCTTCTTGCCAGCCGTTGTACATACTTCCGTAATTTCTTCACGTTTCCGCAAAAATTAATTGATATTTGAATTCAAAACATTATTTGACAAATAGACGTTACGATCAAAGAGTATATAATTTGTTACGATCACAGACGACGTCACGACAGATTGTTACAAGGAGTATATAATAAATAACCGCTAGGTACTGAAATGTTACCTTTTTACTAAAATCGATGTAGGTCTACCACTGATTATAGCATCGTAAAAATTCTAGGTCTGTGGATTATAGCGACATTTAAGTAGTTTTTTTCATCTGTGAGTTCAATGGTGTATGAAAGTAAAGTCGGAATCGTTCTATTTATTGTTTTTTTCTCTAATCTGTGTTCTATTTAATTTAGAACTGTCACTTAAATTTAAATATTTTTAAAATTATCTAAAACTAAAACTAAAGCCTTCAAAATTACCCCCATTATTGTTAAGGTGGAACGTTTCGCTAGCGCGTCAAATTCAAATTTTCTTGCATTCTTTTCCCAATACTAGCTTAATTACTCAACGTGATTACATGAAAACTAATTTTGCGGAAACAAATAGAATGTATCAAAAAATTACAATTAAAAGTATCACCTACATATCATTGGTTTAGCGACAAATGACAATAGACTGTTGTTTATTGCCATTTGTCGCTAAACCAATGATATCTAGGAGATACTTTTAATCGTAATTTGTTGATACATTCTATTTCTTTACGTTCAATCAGTTTTAATGTAATCACGTTTAGTAATTAAGCTATTATTGGCAAAAGAACGCAAGAAAATTTGAATTTGCCGCGCTAGTGAACCGTTCCACCTTAATATAATGCTACAGCGAACCTGTGAAGTTTTGGTAAGATCGCAAAAAGTTAAAAGACACGCTTTTCGATTTTTTTTTATTTACTTTGTACTTGTGCATTAATCTCCTTTTTAAACTTAATTTACTTTTACAGAGACAACTCCCCATCGCGGCAACTATTTACCGAGCGACTGATCGACGACCGAGTGGAATCTGCATTCTCCTACTATGAGTTCTTACAACATGTCAAGAACCAAGTGAAATGATTTCCGAGTGACTAATAAGTGACGCGAATGGACGCGAGTGGTATATATAGCGATGGCAAACACGGGAATGCCAAAGGAAAATGGCGTTTACACGACACTGCCCTAAAATACTTTAAGGTTTATATTAGCGTTTCTGGATCTTGTTCCGTGATAGTAAACATTAATACATGCACAATTGTTTGGGAAATGTTCTAACTGAAATAAGAAATAAACGTATAATATTTATTTATTTGATTGATTATTGTAAAATGTGTTTTAATGAGGCTAAAATATCTAAATACGTAGAAAGGATTGATTGCAAGTTGGTTGCAAGCATTTTGTAGATATCAATTTTATCGTTTAGTCATCTCGAATGAAACTCGATCCAGAAATGCGGTTTTTGTCTATGACAATAGAACTCGTAGTAGTGTCGTTCGAGAATGAATCGATCTAAGGCTTTGTTTATACGGCGTGTGACGTCTTTATATTGCGAATTTTATTTTTAATACTTATCACAATAGAAAATAAAAACAATTCATATGAATAATTAGGAACAGTTCCGATTCCGTAGAACGTCCGATAAATCTATAAGTGTCGGTTGTTTGATTGAATATTTTTAATCAAATTATAAATACAGTTATCGATTATGCCTTGCAAGATTGCTTCGTTAGTTAATATTGGCCTCGCCCCTATCTCATAAAGCGACAAATCGTAGTAAACCTACAATTGTCAGTCAATATGTCTGACAATCATCAGTCACGTATTGTATTTTTCAACTTCAACTCTTAGTTAATGGCTTAGAGTATAAACTAAAGCATAGAGAGAACTTCATTATGTGTCAAGCGTAACACTTTTTTGGACACTTTATATGAAGTGGACACTTTGATGTGAATGAGTCTGACAGATTTGTATAGAAAAAACAGTTGACTAGAGTCGAAAAAAATGGTACGGTGCTTATCGCAAGCGTAGCTAATTACTATATTGTGTTTGTTTCTTTCCTTCGCCACTGATGTAGCGATACGTGTGAGCAGTACAAAATATCGTTTTGATGATCTCTCTATGCTTTTAGTCTATACTCTAAGGTTAATGGTCTCTATGGTGTTGCCATCCCACCACAATTCTGCCATTTTTGTTATATGAAACGCAGGGTTCACTGTCGAAACTCATAAAATCGTTTGTCATAATTTTGTTACAAATAAAAATGTTACTTATAATCATCATTTCACATAATGTGATTTATTATACTTTCACTACATCTAATTTTCTTTATTATAAATCAAAATTAATAATAATCCAAATTTATAAGAATGAAACTCATAAGGCGTATATAACATAACAGTACAAATTTATAATGTTCTTTTACCATAACTAACTTTAAGCATAAAACAAAATATCAATAATACTGTAAATTAATGTGACTGGAACTGTTGATTGTTATATATATCCTAATCAGTTATAAAAACGTAGTACGGCAAGCCAATTTGCTCTTCAATCTATGCAGGCACTTCATCCAGTCAAAACAAACAAAATTAACGTGTGGACTGTGGGTAATTGTAAAATAACTTATATTTTCTCATGTTATGTTGATTTTGGTGTTGTTGGTGAACTTTAATATAAGATTTTAAACTGTCATGGTCACTAACACTACTACAATATTGTTTATTAACGGGATATTTACCATGTATATTATTTGTTTTGAGTTGCCGATATTTATCAAATATAATAAATAATAATAATAATATATTAATATTATATATTATATATTATTTATTTTATATATTATTTTATTATTTTTATTTTTTTTTTTTTTATTTATTTTTTATTTTTTTTTTTATATATAATATATTTTTTTTTTTTTTTTTTTTTTTTTTTTTTTTTTTTTTTTTATCATCCACCCGCAAGTTCTTCAGTCCGTCCGTGATCATGGTGCTTGCAACAGCATCGAAATATCGGCAACTCAAAACAAATAATATACATGGTAAATATCCCGTTAATAAACAATATTGTAGTAGTGTTGGTGAACTTTGTGCATTATTTTAATAAATAACTTGAAATGTCTAATAAAAACACGTGTAAAATATTTAAATCAAATAACGGTAACCTGAAACTTAATATAGATGGTTTCTGTAATTTTTTAATATAAGGATAAGTGACTTCTGGCACTTCGCCGGCCGCTGCCGCGGCACGCTCGCTACGCTTCGCTTCGCTCGCTCGGCTCGTGCGTCGTGTGGTCACAGTTAACCTAACGCTCCTCCTCGCTTCGCTCGTCGTCGCACCTATTTATGACTTTGCCTTAGACTAGTATCTTAGTATCTTTAGGGTATACATGCATATGTATATAATGATTTAACTACCTCAAAATTATTATTATGTTAACTAAAAAATATGAAAAAGTCATTATGAACAATACAATTATGAATGCTGATTATTATGAAATTATAAGTAATGAAATTTATAATAAAAAAAAGTATGATAAAAAAATTCTTAACATTAACATTATAACATAATTTTTAATAAATTTAAACATTATTTGAATAAATTGTATAAGAAAAGATCAATATAAAAAGTAACTATTATGAACAAAGTTATTTATAAATAACCACCATTATAAATTTCATCATTATTAAAAATGAGGTATGTGAAATGAAATTATGAATAATGAAATTATTAGTACAGACGGTATCCCGAAACGCAGGCTTGATGTATTCGACTGACATTTGTAGGTTTATGATTTGTGGCTTTATAAAATAGGGGCAGAGTCTAGTCTGCTAAAATATTAGTTTCAAAACACCTATTTGTATTATTTTATAACAAAGGCAAAGTTCTGTAAGATTCTGATAAAAGACGATCGTAGATTCTAGACTGAAGTTCGCAACAAAAAGCTTAACAAGTGTTTAGTCATAAAGTTGTATAGGTTTATGGAATGACTTAAAACTTGAATAGCCAAGGCAAAAGTTTCGAGCGGCTTAAATCGGTCGCCACTTGCCTACGCGAGAAAGGGAGCACACTATCTTTGAGCCCCTTCATTTGAATTAAACCTGTAGACACAGACTAGGAGTTCTCAATATAGCGAAGAATAATTTTCATATGTTATAGATTGGTTGTACTATTACTGTTCGGATAATCTAATATCGGACACTATAGCGTTTGACCTCATTTCCCCTGTTATGGATCGGAAACATGCCTCAAGTGAATGCTGTGGTCGTATATTTAAATTATTCTTTAAGAAACATCCAAGATAACTCATAGATATTTAAATGCCTACATTCTTAGGCCTGTGACGGATTAATAAGTTGTTTGCAAGAATGAGTACTTTCATACACTACGATTTATTCGAGCGTAGTGACTGTCTTAGGCCCCCCCATACATTTAGTATTGGTCAATGTTTTTCGGTTTACAGTATGGAGAAAACATTGACGGAAGTGGTCACGTCAGTTTTATTGATCAATAAAATTGAACGTGTATGGAGGGCCTTAAAGCTTCATCGGAATTTCAGTTTTGAGGAATGTTTTGGACGTAATATTACACGTTATAAATGTATGAATGTGTGGACGTGACAAGCGGAATAAAACTTATAGAACCATTCTGCAAGATTAAAAAAATCGGCTATCCATATTAAACTTAACTGACGTTAATAACTTTTGTTTCGCATCGCGGACTCGTTGTCTATTTGTTAGTGATCAAAGTATGTATGGACTTTGTACAAAACATATTTTTATTATTTTAAACTAGGGCGTGTCTCACGTTGTTGAATATCACTATTGTTTCCAATTGACGCAATAAAATGTTTATTTTTATTGTAGTTTCGGTATTAGGTGTAATATTGTTTTGTAACCATTACTATGTATTTAAACCGTCGGCGATTCGATATTAATTCGACTGTAAATTGAATAAAAAGTTATTTATGAAATTATAGGTAGAATATTTTATACTAAAGAGAGTTCGGTTCGGGCTGTTACAAACAGTATAATTAAAACTTTAAAATCAATGCGCACCAGTTAGGTGCCGCTAACTATTTAGCTCTATTTATACGAGAGTGAGGCGAATTGCCTCGCCGTGTTTTGTACTGACTACAGAGTAGGAATGCGTTAAAAAGCGACCAAATGTACCCGACATGTATTTCTGGTATAGAAGTGTTAAAGTTGGTACTCGGAGATCATGTAACTTTGATGGTAAGGTGAAATTTTATTCTTCATCCAAACAATGTTAAACGTATTACACTGTCACAATAATATACTTCGTTTCAATTGGTTTCAATCAAGTTACGTGATAGCCTAGCAGAAGCTTCCGGCAGCCATTCGAAGATGCGTACGAATTTAATTACCTACTTTGGCAGTACAATTTGATTAAATATTGAAAGGGAGTATCCAAAACTGACAGTTTGTCGTCATTGCTCGTATTTTTGTTTGCGGTAAACACCAACGATACAAATATAAGTAGGATGTAACTTATTTGTCATTAAAGTTACAGTAACATGTTATAGTGGTTAATTGTTATCGAATAAAATAATTTAGTATTATCCTGTAACGTGAAATACCTATGTAAAGTCTTTTGTTTTATTTCTAATTGTAATTTGTATACCAAGCAATAAATTGAAAGGCATCTGTTTATTATTAGTAAAAACGCAAAGTATCCAAGACCTGTTCTATTTTTTAAAATACCTACCTAATTAAACAGCGTTCCGATTGTTCAAATAATTTAAAATGCACATTGGTATTTCTAAATTACCAAAATTAATGTAGGTTATATTTAAATGTGTTTTACAGGCAGTGTATTATAGTTTACCAAACTAAATATTGGACGGGTTTATTTAGAAATGCGATTGTTGCGTTGAATAACAGCAACTTTTACCGCGTTTTATCGCGAATAGCTACCCCCGTTCGATGAATGCACGTAATAGATGCATAATAAAGCATATTAACTTTATTTTAAATTCTAATAATCAACACTCACTGATTATAATGTTGTAACTGGAAAACTTGTTGTTAACCGACATCAAAAAATAAGGTTTTCTGTTTGACCCGCATTTATTATATGCGACATTCAACTGTTTGCGAAGAGATGCGAATCAGTGCAACAATTTGATTATTCTTGCTAGTGCACCTCTGATTTAAGAGTGCACCTATTCAATGGGACAAATGAGAAGTGTAGCTAGAACAAATGGGATGAAACACGCAGTGGAACTAGTGAGAATAATTATAAAGAAGGACATGACTGTAACCAAGTGGCGGTATTATGGATTTTGGATTGTTTCGTTATTCAGGGCTGCCTAGTATCGGCCATAGATTTTTTGGTGTTATTATGGTTGACCTTGATTTAATATTAAAAACTATATATTTTGGTGCTGCATCGCATCGCTTCTCTCATGTATGACGTTTGATGAAATTTCAAAAATGTTATTCTTGTTTCGTTGCTGTTTACGGACTGAACTCATAATAAGCCTTGTATATTGTTTCAATATAATTATTCGAAAATCATGGAATTGTTTGTTTATTGCAATTTTATTTCTGTTGTGCCTGTTCATTATAAGGTATAGTCAGCTGCGGTCATAGGCTCAGGCTATCTAAAAACATAGGCCTCTATTTCTTGCACCCTTACAATATGTCTGCTCTTCCCCCAGCTGCTGGTAACCACTAACCACTATTTTTCATCATCTTCAGTCTGTATTAGTCTACTCAACACCACACACCTATTGTTCGGTTTAGGGCAGGTTCAGGATATTATTCTGTATCTATATCTACGTAGAGTAGGTAAGTCTTGGGCGGCAGAACGTAATTACACCACATAGGCCTTCTGCAAAGGTATGCCAGTTAAGCCACTCTTCGGATCTTTTCTCATCCAACTAAAACCAGCCATTCAGTTGCCTCTCTACCTAGTCGAAGGGCGTCTGCGGTCTTCACTCAAGACCACGTTTACCTTATGACCTGTGCCTTTGGTATATTTAAACATCGTGATCTGCTAAATAACATAACGAGACAAATTGAGAAAGAACATTCTCGGCTTCTTTGCTGGTATATCGTAAACGGCGAAATTTAAATGTAATAATTATTTATTTATTTTAGCTTTGATTTTCATTTTCGTTGTCGCTGGGAGGAACACCGCCACACTTGTAGCAGTCTACGCACGTCGCGAAGCTCTTGATGTCGAGCTGCTGGCCCCAGTAGTCCTTCGGGCCGAATTCTTCGCTTCGGAACATATTCTCTTCAAGGAGGGTCCAGAACCATAGGTAACAGCGTGCCCGCTTGAATTTCTGCGATGATTCTACGACGGCGTTCACCGCTCGCTGCACAACCTTATCGTATTGGTACGGAGTGTTGAAACTAAGGTTTTGTATGTTGCAGCGAAATACCTGTGAAACGTTTTCAGTTAAATATTTTTCTGCTCTGGAAATATTAAATTATAAATTATCTATTTACTTGCAGTACGGTGGGAGGGAAAGTAGGGAACCTCACATCTATTTATTTAGATAAGGCTGGATACCGAAGTGGCGGATGTCCATCGCGACGAGCATTGACTATAAATCCAGTTGACCAATGATACAACTTCCCCTCATACGAAAATTAGTGGTGTATTTCAACCAATATGAATTTCTGATAAATCACAGGAACTCGGATGTCTTTTGTACCATCCTGCTCTGTTCTTTGTAATTTCGTATGACTGTCTCGTTTTGTTACCTCGCCTTGCCCGCGCAGGTGAGTCGTGTGTGTGCGAGAAATTATGTTCACGAGCTATCAATGGGCTTTATAAATCTTTCGCGACGAGCATGGACAATGGACATCCTATTCTTATGCCCGGGACCACACGGATACCCACATCACGTAGATATAAATACTAATATCATAACATTAGGTATTCATACTTATCTATTATTCTTCTGTATGAAAGGATAGGTATAGCCTATACTTAAATAATAAATCTAAAAAAGTAGTGTAAAAATGTATGTGCGCTAACTGCATTTAATTTTTATGTAGTAGAGACATTTAATTTACCTCGTGGCCACACATTTCCATTATGCAGTAGTTCTCAAACTCAACCGGGGCGAGATCCACTCGATAGCCAAGTTTCAGAAGGCAATCTGTCGTGTCCAAATTGAAAAAGATAAATAGGTATAATAGGTACATGAGAAGCAATTATAGGTCAGTCCAGTTGGTGTGACGTCCACTTGTAGGTTCAGAAACAGCATGGGTTTAAACTGTGTCAATGAAGTGCAGGAACACATCGTGAAACCATTGCTGTGTGGTAGGGCGTTTTCTAGAACTGGCTTGGATAGCCTCCAGTTAAGAATGTGTTACCAAATATTTGAAATGCAGTACCTAGGTATTTTCTGGCAACTGAGTCTGAGAGCCAGTTTGAAAACCAGACTTATCGTGGCGTCACATCATTCGCATCATTCCCATTCATCCCACTATTTGTCATTATTATAACAAGAATACCTACATTTAAGTATGTCGTGGTGAACGCTAGAGGTAGGTACTTACCCAGATGTTACCCAGGTATTAGATAAGCATAGGTAGTGCATAGTAGGTAGGTAATCCGTCTCCACTAGTCGGTGATGGGTTTCTATTCTATTTTTTTTAAACTCCAATTACGAAAACACCACTACCTACTACTTATATTGTATGTTGTACATTGTAGGAACTCTATATTTTGGGTCTAGCTGTACATGGTGTTTTGGTTAAGACTTATTCTTTCGGTTCACGGAAGAACCATGTTTTAGACGGGCTTTATTAGGGCTTAGTTTTCTGTGACACTACCGTTTTCTTACCTTTGAGACCGCTTAGCTTCTGGGGCTTGTGAGCTTTAGTAAAGAAGGAATCGCAGGGCCCGTAGTAGATTCTGACATGATTGTGGGACATGTGTACCTAATACTAATAGGTAGTTTAGGTCCCTAGTTTATTTCACAGCAGTTCTAATATTTACAGATCCATGGAACAACTCTAATATGAAACTATATTAGATATGTAGGCACTCTCCCAAAGATTTTTTTAATCCAAATACCTACCGTAAGAGGTAAAATATATTTAAGTATAAAATATTTATTTATAAAATGTATTTTTGATGTTCGGCCCATGTCATTGTCAAAAAAAACCAAACAAACAAAATCATAAATTACGTAGATAACTTTTTTAAAGCGTGAGCAAAAACAAATTTAAATTTAAAAAAATTACCATTAGAGGATGCATGTTGCATGCCTTTAACTGCTTGTATCTGCTCCATCTAAGTACATACACCACTCACTTGGTACTGTTCTGTTGTATCTTGTGTTGTTGTGTGCTGCTTGTCGTAGGTATCACTTACTATGATACAGATATTTAAGCGATTCGAAAAGCTATAAGGAATTCCTTTATCTTCTCTCTTTTATCTACAACGTCTATAAGATATTCAAATAAAAATAGGATTTATAGTTTTACCATTTTATTTAGGCTCACTTAGCCTCAAAACTACCATAACTACCAAAAACTGACTACACCAATGGAGTTGGACTAGACAGTAGACTACACATAATCAGCGATTCTTGTTATTACAAGTTTTATTATAATTTATGGATTATGGATGCAACCGTGGGGCGTCTCAGTAGGTAAAATTTACGCTGAAAATATTGTCACACTTCTTTCTCATAGTAAGTTTCAAAGGGAGGCCTGATACGCCCTGCACGATGTTCGACGTGTGGTCTTAGGGACCCGGAGCGTGCTGGCTGACGGCTCAACGGAGAACTTTTGCAGGACCGCTGCTAGACCCGCTAAGGACTGCATTTCGCCGAGACGGGCGCCTAAAGGTAGAAAACGTTATTTACTTATAATAATTTTTATATAAGTACTTTTACCAATTTAATTATTTAAAATAATATTAGTGTAAAATAAGAATCACCTAGGTAAGTACCATATAGGTACATGAATGGTTTATATGTGTGTCGGGGTCAGGAGGGGGGGGAAGGCCACAAATATTTGGTTGTGTAATTTTATAATCTAAGTATAGATACACATTTTTGATTAATAACCTATTTCATTGAAAATGCCATGTTCTTAAAATAATTTAGGTGGGTTACTAAAAATGTCATAAATATAAATCAATTATTAATTGCAGCTATTTTTATTTCGTAATAAAATGCGATAGACACATTATTATGACGTGCTAACTGCAGCAAGCACATCATAAATAACCTACTAACTACCTAATTAAAAAAAATGTAAAGTGGTGTATACAGGGTAAGTCTTGTAACTGGGCGTGGTTGGTCAAATCCAAAATTACCAAAGAGCCGCTGCCACGTTCAGCCGTTTTGACCACGGTCTACCTGGTGAATCTATCGGTTACGGGTTGGTTACGGGGCAGTGGTCTAAATGCTCTGTCCAACTAGTTGGATCATGGGCCTTTACTATGGGGCAGTCTATCTATTATTATATTTTTATTTTACTGCAAATACTTACGTATAACATTTTACGTAGTATAGGTAGGTCTTAGTTGGTACTTCATAGAATAAAATTCACAAGTTCAAATTGTTCACTAACATCATAATATTTAAGTAGGTAGATACTTAGGTATACGTACCTACCTAATGTTAAAAAATGTACCCAAGCATGCCCTTGGTCCAGCACCGAATGGTTGTCAGTTCTACGAGCGATGTGGCCTGCCCATTGCCATTTCAACTTACTAATTCTAAGAGCTATATCGGTCACTTTAGTTCTCCTGCGGATCTCCTCGTTCCGGAGCTTATCCCGCAGGGAAACACCTAGCATAGCTCTCTCCATAGCTCGTTGCGCGACTTTGAGCTTACTAATAAGGCCAACAATAAGAGACCACGTATCGGTTCCATAAGTGAATGCTGCTGCCCATTCCCTGGATAATTGCAGGATATCCCCTTATCTTACGAAACCCATGGGAAGAGATGGGGTGGTTCTATTCTTACGCCATGCAGGATTATCAATGCACGCGGCCGTTATACCTATATCTAATACTTAGCTAAAACCAAAAATACATTGAAACATACATAAATCCATTCTCGAACTTTTATATTAGGTATAGTTGGTATAAGTATTATGATTTATAAAACAGTAAAATCATTTAGGAATGGTAAAAGAATTATTTCAGTAAGTATCTTGAGATAATAATACAGTTTGATTAATGTATAGTACCTGCATAATAAGGTAGGTATTAGTATAACCGATAGATAACTTACTGAATGCGTCAATTTGTATTTTTATGGATTGTACACGATCAATGACGTACAACTATCATTACGTACCTACCTATATGTAGTAATGTGGGTAAGTACCTATATGTATATACCTAAGTGTAATCTGTAGTTGTAAATAGTCGGTGACTGAAAAATAAATATCTACTTCTATCGTCATATATTGTGCTTCTACTTCGTCGCGAAGTAAAGGCGCAAAATAGATTCACATCACATGTTCAGTAGGATGGCATCCGCTGCTGAACATAATATTGGCCTCTCATAAAAACACCACATGAGATTCATTCTCAGTAGATCCATGGGCCAGATCCATGATGGATCTAGTAAGATAATACGCTTTACCATAGCCCTAAAGTGGCGTTTGGTGGTTACCACAAGCACCGTGCAAACGTCTTGGTGATTGCAGAAGATTTTAATGTAGGTACCGAGCAGAATTCTGCTGCCCATTCTCTGGATATTCCCTTAGCTGGTTCTTACGGCACTTCCAGGAAGAGATAGGGTGGAATCTACAATTTTTAGACCTGTACCACGCGGCGAAATATATCATTTGGTAAAAATGGGTTTGTTTAAAATTTAGCCTTCGAGAAATAGGTATAGGAAGGAATACAAGAACAAACCATAGTATTACCGGAGTTTGACTGACCTGTTAGCTCAGTTGGTAGTAGCTCTGCCTTCTGAACTGTAGGTTGTGACAACGATTCCCATCCAGGACAAATATTTTGTGTGATGATCATATTTAGGTGTTTGTTATGTGTCTGGGTGTTATTATTGTATGCTATGTATGTGTTTACAAACAAAAAGTATCTAAGTATTCTATCAGTTATCTGGTTCCCATAGTACAAGCTATGCTTAGTTCGGGGCTAGATGGCGCTGTGTGAAATGCCAACACTTATTTATTTATTTATTAAGTAATATACACAACAACAATCGCGTGCCTTACCATTATAATTTTTAGGTGATATTCTTAATTTTTAGATGCTATCCTGATATTATTATTCCGAATTCTATACCTACTTATTATATTTTTGAGAGGTTAGTTCAACGACCTTTACTTAATATTTCTTATTTCTTGCTGTAAGCTTCAGAGGCAGGCCTGATTTAACGCCTTGCACGACGTTTGAGGTGTGCTCAACCTCTGGTATCCGCAGGGTTTTAGCTGATGGTTCCACGGAGAACTTGTGTAGGATCGCTGCTAGCCCAGCCAATGACTGCATCTCGCCAAGACGAGCACCTGTAGCAGAAGGAAACGCGTTATTATAATATGTTGCTTATACAAGGTAGACCTTACGTCCTACTTATTTGTTAGTTTCAACCCAATGAGAGATTTAAATCAAAGGTACCTAACCCTAATAATTATGTAAAATCAAAAGTAAATGTGTTGACGTAGGAGTTTTCTTAACGTAATGAAAATAGTACCTAAAGTGATTCCATCATTAAAGATCGGAAATAAAAATTAACCAACACAACATACCTAGCAATTTATATTTTACATGCAATCAGGGGCCTTATTCGCGATGCCACATGAAATTCCTTGTGAACAACGCGTGACATCATAACGCGCTCTGAACATAAACGCGGGCTTTAACACGCCACGACATAGAGTAATTTTTTAAATATTTTTGTACGCCACGCGTTAGGTTGTTTGTGCCCAGTGTTTTCTATTTTTCGACGTGCGTATTACGAGCCTAGTTCCGTTTTGCAAATTTGACAACGGCATATAGAATAGCATTTTAAAACCCAAAACCATTCCACGAAGATATCGTAACGCGTCGCGGTCATGGGTCATAGGGAATAAGAGCCCAGTGAACATTTTTAAAAAGTGTTCTAATGGATTGTTAGCCACAAATTAGAGTAATAACAATTGACTAACGTTAGCACAAGGCAGTAAAGTACAGACAACGCACAACTAGGTATGTACAGATGCAGGCCCTAAAAGTTCTAAACACACAGATTAGAGAAATAAAAATTGGATAGTGATGTGTCTTTTTTACATTTAACACTATCAGCCGCAAGAAGGTTAAATCCTTAATTCTTTAGAGGATTTGCTATCATTAATATCTATGCATTAATGCTTGGATTTAAAATTCTTGATTAATGCAACAAATTCATTGACATTGACATAGAATACATATCTTAAAGATCTTTATTATATTTTGTCACTAGATATAATGTTTTGCTATCTAGGTATTTACGAAGCATTATTTTCAACCGGCATCAAAAAAGGAGGGTTTATTATTATTCGGTTGTAAAACTTGTAGGTACGATTTAATTTAATTTTATTCCTCCCTGAAGGATATCCAAGTGTTTCTCAGTATGGCCGGCTAATTATAATATCAACATTTATCTATACTTTTAATAAAACTATAACTGCAGGTTCAATTCTGTATATTGAAGCTATTTAGAAAATTTGTTTTAGGAACAACATTTAGGATATTTTTTGTTTTCTAAAAAGGCCAAGTGCGGGTTGCACGAAGAAACAAGGATGTAACTTTTATGCAAGATTTTTTTTTGTGGTTGCAGATAATTTTTGTTTACCTATTTCTTTATACTCACCCTGACGAACGGGACGGCAATAGAAGGGAGGCAGGCGCCTGCCTCCCTTCTATTGCCGTCCCGTCCATTCTACCTTTTCCCTTATCTTTTTCCCTTTAGCTTCCCTCTAGTCATGAACAGGGTTTAGAACGTAAATATAGCTAGCCCGTGCGAAGCCGGGGCGGGTCAACTAGTCTATAGATAATAATAAAGTCATTGTGAAACAGATAACGCGTACAACAAATAAATAAACACGACATGGATGGCAGATAAACCTACATCAAAGATATACTATAAAGTAGGTATGATACCTATTATGACTATTGTATGCTTATTCAAGCTGAATGTGGCTAAAAAGTAAAGACCAATTTTGTACTACATTTACTGAAAAAAAGATACCTATTTGCATTTGTACTGACACCCTCTCTACCACAAACTCTGTGTTTTGTGTCTCTACCCCCTATACGGGGCAATGCTGCCAGCAGTTGGGTACGCGGGGTACGGTGGGCTAGTGCTGGGGTGG
The DNA here is from genome assembly GCA_910589525.2 of Ennomos quercinarius. Taxonomy (NCBI): domain Eukaryota; kingdom Metazoa; phylum Arthropoda; class Insecta; order Lepidoptera; family Geometridae; genus Ennomos; species Ennomos quercinarius. The sequence goes on along the minus strand of OU342494.1, from coordinate 14,932,948 downwards.
AGCAATTGGACTGTCCATATGTCAGCGCGACCAAACATTTTTAGTAGTAGTTAGTGTAGCTAGTAGCATTTATTAGAAGTTAGAATTATTATGGTAAAAGTAAAATACATTGCCTTGCCACAGCCACTTAGGTACTAACTCTGCGGTTAAGCTTAAAAATATTTTCACGCAAACATTTTTAAAAGCAGCTGATAGCTGAAGCTGTTAGTTTAAAAAAATGGGCGTGGAAGTTGGTAATTTTGTTTAAAATTTATCTTACCAATACATGCCCTTGGCCCAGAACCGAATGGCAGATATGAGAAGCTGTGTCTTTCTATCTTCGTATCAGCAAATCGCTCCGGCATAAATTTCGATGGGTTTTCGAAGTAGCGCTCGTCATTATGGATGCCTTGCAGTGGGATCTGAATCTTCACACCTGGATCTATAGTGATGCCCAACTCTGGGATTGTATATTTCTTTGCGCACACTCTATGTAATACTCCGAGAGACGGAAACATTCTCATCGCTTCTTTAAACGCGTTGCTCAACATCGTCATTTCAGCGACCGAGTTGTAGCATAACTCATTGTCATATTTAGCTAAAACTTCATCGATTTCACTTTGAATTTTTGCTTGAGTTTCTGAGTGGAATGCGAGCTGATGCAGCATGTAGCTGGTAGCCGATGATGACGTCTCAAACCCGGCTGCGAAAAATACGAACACCTGCGCCACCAAACACTGGAAGTCCATCTCCATTTCTACCGGCATAGGAGTGCCATCGGGCATTCTGTTCTCAATGGATTCTCCCTTAATAGTACCTTTATTTTGTAACTCCAAAAGCAAGTCCATAAAGTCGTTGCGTCCCGAGGGCTTATACTCTCTCTGTTCACAAATATTTCTCACTATCTCTGTGATGCTCACCTCTAATTTCTTATTAGAAACATTGACAACATTTCTCATTTCAGGAAAGAGTTCCCATATGCCCAAAAGGAATCGACTTTTCCAAGATTGTCTAAACATCTGCTTTCCCAGTTCTCTAAATAAAGAATTTTCATTGTTGATAGTGTCTACTTCGATGCCAAACCCGCAAGCACCAATAAACTCAGTTGTGAAACACGCCATGAGCTCTCGGATGTCACACTCTCCGCCTGTCTCCACGATGGTCTCGCCGACCACTTGCAGTTTCTTCGCACAGTTTACTACAAGACGAAACATGCCCTTCAACTTGGCAGTAGTGAACGCTGGTGTGAGACGATGTCGCAGTAGCCTCCACAGGTCTCCATCGGCATGGAATAGATTCCTGAGCATTGGCTCATTTTTCGGATTCCTCGTAAGCCCTCGCGGGTAAAAATATGCAAAGTCTACATTAAGGATAGTTTTGGCGATATCAAGATCTCTGATGATTAATTCAGGCGTCGATCCCCTGTAGTATCCGACGACTTTCTCTTTAGGATATTTATTGTATAGCTCGGTGGACAGCTCGATGATGCTTCGCACTCCGAATACGTTGCGAAAGTGGTTACCGAAGAGAGGAATTGGAGGATCATGTGTAACTTTCTTTTTCGTCCAGTAGTCATGGTTCCTGGTCGCGTAGAAGTATAGCGCGATCAAAAATAATAAAAATATTATTACGAACATGCTTTTTGCTCGCACGCTTGTTATGAACTGAGCTGTGGCAGCATGGATCTCAAAGTACCAGAGGCAAACTGGTTGTAATGCAAGGCGGACATTGTACTCAGATGTTAGGTAGCACGCTTTGAGATAGTAGAATATTAGATAAACAATGTTTGTGGCAAACTGATAAATTACGGGGTCTTTGTCTTTTGTGCTAATACTTATGTAGGCACCAGTTTATTATTCATTAAAAAGCTATTAGACAGTTTCTTAAAATTTTATTTCTTGTAATAATTGGCATGAAAACGTAAAAAACTTTGTGCAGGTCAAGATTGCTGAAAGCTTCAAATGCTGTAATGAACACTTTGCTGAATGGACATTTAAAAATAATATTAGATATATCTACTTAATGTGTTATCGTATAATAAAAAAAATGTATTCACTGGAACCATAACGTTAATCGAACAAGTTTTCTAACTTCAATTAATTGTTGTCTGATGATCACAAAAAATGGATAGGTGCTATTTTGAGTATACCGTCTAATAAATTCGATTCAGTTATTTATGTGAATAGCTATGAGTCAGCCTGCACTACAATCTATGTTAGGTACATAAATAATCCTCTACTCTATACTTACCTACCTATATAATTAAATTAGGGCGAAAGGAAACAGAAAGGAAGAGGGAACTGCTAAGGGATGAGGAAAGAGGGCAAAGAGTAGGTAGATAAAGAGACGGGGAAAGGACCAATGGAGACATAGAAGCACCATCAGCGGAGGGAGTTATTTGCCCTATGAGATAAGATAAATTTTATTTGCATAATAAAGGGATAACAGCTATCTTACGTATTTTATATACAAACTTAGAATGATGCAGAACAGTCAATATTTGTTTAACAGAGCCGAATTATAGTGTATTGTCTAAACGGGCGTGAAAAATGAGAGCGATGCATTCGCCATGAAATTAAATACAAATCGATGAATTCCACAGACCTAGAATATTTTCTTTACTCTTCCTAGGTCTGTGGTTAAATCATGCTTTTAATGTACCTAGATAAATAATAAAAAAAACATTATAATACCTAATATTACTTACAAATAACAAACAATAATACCTGGAGTTTTGGCGGGAACTTGAAAAAGTTCACGTCGTTTCATTGTATCATATTCATTATTCTAAACTTGTGCTTTTTCCAGTGTTAATGATTAAAATTGGTGGTGTTTTACGCATTTAAGTGCTGAATTACGAGCATGAGTGTGGGCAAGTGATATAATGTAGTGAAACGTGGTTTTTCGTGTTGCTTCCATAATTCCATAGAAGCTTCTAGTAATGTTGCCACCACTTTACTAGGGTATGACTTAGACTGGACTATGATTACCTGACTTAGACTGGACTGTGACTAAGACTTGAAGACTTGACTTTACACGTGAAATATTCCATAACTCGATGAATAATTACAATACTTGACACTGGCTAAATACACTATGTGTGGAGCCAAAATATAAGAAAAAAAAAACAATATTAATACCTAGATACTTACATACTTATATATACCTAAAGCTCAACTTCGCTAAATATAGTGTTGTCCTGTTGGGGATCTTGATGATGATCATGATGATAAAAACACGTAGATTCCTCATAATGTTGTTTACTCTCTCATTACAATATTATTATTCCACCGGCATATCAAAATACAATCAATCACTCACTAATTAATTAATTTAATAACTCACAGACTACATATCATTGACATATTAAAACCATAGAGTAAGAGAGTACCAACTTGATACAGACTATCTAGGAATACTACACTCGTATATTAATAATGATGGCTGGAGCTGGTAATTGTAACACTCGGAACAAAGAGTTCTATGTACTACGTATAGAAGTCTTTGAGTGCAAATTAGTATTTTTTGCGCTTGTATTATATGACACCGCTTGCGAAATGTCCTCATCTTGGACTTTGAACGTGATCAGAGACTTCAATATTAGGTAGGGACGGACCTACCTTCACTGAACGACCTCTCACCTAGGGCCCCTATTCTTTTTAGTTTTTGTTAACGACCTGTGCTGTAATATAACATCTAAATACGAAATGTTTGCGGATGATCTTAAACTATATAAAATGATCAGCAATACGGACGACGTATTGTCCTTACAAAAAGATACCGATGCAGTTAACGTATAGTGCTTAAAAAACAAAATGGTAAATGCTTCTAAATGCTCTCATATAAAATTCACAAGAAAATGTTTCTGTTTATTGGATGTAAAAACTTAAATAACATGTATATTCTAAACTAAACTAGACCTAAAAACTAAAATATACCTAAAAACTTTAAAACTAATATATAAAACCTAAAATAAACCGTTAGCGGAGGGAAAAGTGCCTTAAGAAAATTAAATTAAATCCTATGCCTGTGACTTACTATATAAGCAACATTGCAGTAAGCGAAGTATGCAGTATGCGTGACCTTGGTGTTACAGTTGCCTCCAGAATGGACTTCTGCGATCATATCGATGTCATCACTAAGAAAGGAGCACGTCTGGCCGGTTTTGTGTTACGACAAACCAAATTTTCCAAAGATTCCGAATTACCTATAAGTTATAACCCTATTTAACTGCTACGTTAGATCCCTCCTGGAATATTGCAGTCCTATTTGGAGCCCGTCATATGCAGTACATATTCAAAGACTGGAAAGACTTCAGAAACAGTTTCTCTACCACCTATTGTTTGCCAACAACCTTTGCCGTGAACTAAAGTCCTACGACTCTAGGCTCGCGCACTTTAAAATGATTACACTTGAACAAAGACGGAATACTGCTGATATCGTGTTTTTACACAAATTAGTCAACGGAAATGTTGATAGTCCTAACTTACTTCAAAAAATTAATTTACTCGTGCCTCGCAAAAGCAGCCGTCTTCAAAACAGAAGAACGTTCGGGCTTCCCTCTTGTCGCACTAACTACGGTCAGCACTCGCCGATGTATCGTATGTGGTCTTCATACCACAATATTTGCCATGATCTCCACATATTCAATACACCGACGGCCTCAATTAGAGAGTTTTTATTAAAAAAATGCCAAAATTGTTAATTTTTTATTTATTTTTACACTTCATGTTTAAAATTATTTAATTTACCCGTAGTGTACTAACATAATTATAATATGATTATTCTATATTGCATGTAGTGTTCACTTCCAGAAGGGTGTACACGAACTCTAAGAAACTCACGCAGAATATAATTATTTACATAAACGTTTCCTTCCATGTGTAACGCCTAGTTTAGTGAACCAATAATAATAATAATAAAAAGATTTATCACACTGCGTTTAGCGCTTGTATCATAATATAACACCGCTTGCGGATGCGTATGTCCTCATCTTGGACTTTGAACGTGATCAGAGACTTCAATATTAGGTAGGTACCTACCTACACTAAACGAATTATCACACTGAGTTTAGCGCTTGTATCATAATATGACACCGCTTGCGGATGCGTATGTCCTCATTTTGAACTTTGAACGTGATCAGAGACTTCAATATTAGGTAGGTACCTACCTACACTGAACTCTGAACGATTTATCACACTGCGTCTAGCGCTTTGTTAAAGCATAATATAGCATTCAAATTTCGCGCCTATGGGGTAATTGGACTGTATCATTCTTTTTATCCTGTTCGTTCCTTCCCTCCATTCACTCGTTCAGTTCCGCCATATTTCCAAACAACGCCGGTGTGCAAAATGATATAAAAAATCCATAAACTGTGACAAACTATGTGAAACCCCTCAAAAACCACATAAAAGACTTATTAAACCGTGACATTAACATCAAGTGAACAGGGGGCCCCCAAGAAGCCTCCAAAAGAAAGGCGTTTGCAGCAGTCGACATCGGCATCATCGGTGAGTCCCTACCCTTTCTTCCATTCTCCCTTGTAATTACCAAACAATACCTTCTTTCCATTGAAGTATATACAGTCCATTCGAGATATAACATTTTATGGTCCTTGACGACCGGATTCTGAAATTCGAATCAGATTCCTATTTTCGTTTTGCAATTTTTTGTGTCAGCCATGTTTGTTCGCAAACACCAAATGCATAAATTAGAAAAGTAAACAATCGTAGCATTAACTTGTCGTAACTTCTACAACGCATATCATTTCGTAGCATATTTTTGGGTTTTACATCGTTTGTCAATTGTTTTTCATCATAACAAGTGTAATATCAATTCATTATCATTCGGATCGGAACTCTTCAAATTGTACTCGGACGGAGTCGAACGAAACGAACCGAAGCTACAATCGGCAATCGGGCGTGGTCCGCCGTGCGTCGTTCGTTCGTTCTACTTCGTATTCGTAGATCAGGGTATTCGTTCACATTCATTCAAAAGGATACCTACCGAACGACTCGGTACATTCATTCATTCGTTCGTGAGTGAGTGAGTATTATTATCGTCCAATCATAGCAAGGTGCACGAACCCATTCGTTCGTGTACCTATTCACTTTCGGTGAAAATAGGCATTTCAGTCATTTATTTAGTTCATTTCAATCAATCGTTGGTTTTAGTTTAGGTGTAACATACGACGCTTACTACTAATATTAGTTCGTACCATCAAAACAAACAAACTTTGTGCAGTTATTTGGGCGTAACATACAGCGCCGGAATAACAATAACAAACATTCTTTTTGTGTTCGAATCCCTTGTGTAGCATATCCACATAGGACCATATAACACTAGGATATCTTTGACTTTCATTCGTTCTGTCGTTTAGGACAAGTGTGTTGCATTCTAACAATCAAAACAACAAATTGTAAACAAGTAACTGATCCGGCAAGTCGTGGTTTGACACCCGATGAGCTTATCAATCATGATCAGTGGTGGACAGGCCCTCAGTGGCTTTCTTTGAATCAAGAACAGTGGCCTCATGAGCCCACAAATTCAGATATGACGCATCATTCAGATCCTGAGGTGAATTCTGAAAAACGTGCCTGTGTTTTGAACATAACCAATACAGTTGACGTACATCCAATCGACCATTTGTTAGAAAAGTACTCCTCATTAAGGAAAATTCAACGCATTTTATCATATTGTACTCGTTTCATTGATGCCTTGCGAAAGAGTAAGCGTACAGGCCACTTAACCGAACAAGAGCTTCAACAATCCCTTATGGTACTAGTAAAACATACTCAACATTCAGAGTTTAGTGAAGAGATCAATCTTTTGCGTTCAAACCGTGTCTTACCAAAATCATTTAGGAAACTTAACCCATTTTTAGATCAACACCAAATTTTGCGCGTGGGGGGTAGGCTCTCTCAGTCGGACCTCAATTATGAAGCAAAACATCCAGCTTTGCTTCCTCGCAAGCACCGTTTGACGCAACTTATCATTCAATGCACTCACAACGAAAATCTTCATCCCGGTTTACAAACAATGCAGTATCTTCTGCTCCAAAATTTTTGGATTTTGTCTCCCAAGCGTGCCATTCGCCAAACTATTTCTAATTGTTATCGTTGCTTTCGAGTAAAACCACATCATTTTCAACCGGCAATGGCAGACTTACCACGTTCTCGCATTACTCAAATCAAAGCATTTCAAACGATAGGTTGTGACTACGCCGGACCGTTTAACATCACTTTTCAACGCTATCGCGGAGCACGCTCCGTCAAGGCATACCTCTGCTTGTTCGTATGCTTTGCAACAAAAGCACTTCATTTGGAACTTGCTTCCGATTTATCAACCGAAGCATTTTTAGCTGCCCTTCGCAGATTTATAGCAAGACGTGGCCGTTGCAACGTTATTCACAGCGATTGCGGCTCCAATTTCAAAGGTGCACAGTCCCACCTGGCAGACCTAATGCGCACAGCATGTGAAACGGAGCGCATCCAATTTAAATTCAACCCACCAGGAGCCCCTCATTTTGGAGGCCTGTGGGAAGCAGGAGTAAAATCCGTTAAGACCAACCTGTACCGCGTTGTGGGCACTCAGACCTTGACCTACGAGGAGTTGAACACACTGTTGACCCAAGTAGAGTCAATTTTAAACTCTAGACCAATTTGCCCAATGAGCACAGATCCTTCAGATCTATCAGTTTTGAGTCCGGGACATTTTCTGACTTTAGCACCACTTACAGCAGTACCATCTCCAGATTATTCGAACACAAAAATGAACAGACTTACGCGTTGGCAACTTTTGCAAAAAATGCACCAAGATTTTTGGTCTCGGTGGCATAACGAATATCTTACCACTCTATCACAAAGATTGAAGTGGACTAAAGCTTCACCTCCAGTAAGCATCGATCAACTTGTTATAATCAAGGACGAGAATACTCACCCACTACGGTGGCGTTTTGGTAGGATAATTGAACTGTATCCCGGACGCGATGGGGTTCCTCGTTCTGCCACGGTCAGGACTGCACAAGGTGTCTTAAAACGACCACTTGTGAAGTTGTGTCCATTACCAGATATGAGTGACAAATAACGTACCTATTTTTGTATCATCTTCATAAGCATAACATGTCTATATTTTGTATTTTGTGTATTAAGTTGTATATCATATCACTTTCTTTAGCTTATCATACTTATCAAAACAAAATGCATTGGTTGTTGTGAACAAATTTTCAATTTTGGACGTTACTGTCTCATCAATTCGCCAGCAGGGGGGGAAGATAATGTTAAAGCATAATAAAGCATTCAAATTTCGCGCCTATGGGGTAATTGGACTGTATCATTCTTTTTATCCTGTTCGTTCCTTCCCTCCATTCACTCGTTCAGTTCCGCCATATTTCCAAACAACGCCGGTGTGCAAAATGATATAAAAAATCCATAAACTGTGACAAACTATGTGAAACCCCTCAAAAACCACATAAAAGACTTATTAAACCGTGACATTAACATCAAGTGAACAAGGGGCCCCCAAGAAGCCTCCAAAAGAAAGGCGTTTGCAGCAGTCAACATCGGCATCATCGGTGAGTCCCTACCCTTTCTTCCATTCTCCCTTGTAATTACCAAACAATACCTTCTTTCCATTGAAGTATATACAGTCCATTCGAGATATAACACGCTTGTATCATAATATGATACCGCTTGCGGATGTGTATGTCCTCATCTTGGACTTTGAACGTGATCAGAGTTCAATATTAGGTAGGTACCTACCTACACTGAATTCTGAACGATTTATCACACTGCGTCTAGCGCTATCACACTGAGTTTAGCGCTTGTATCATAATATGACACCGCTTGCGGATGCGTATGTCCTCATTTTGGACTTTGAACGTGATCAGAGACTTCAATTTTAGGTAGGTACCTACCTACACTGAACTCTGAACGATTTATCACACTGCGTCTAGCGCTTGTATCATAATATGATACCGCTTGCGGATGTGTATGTCCTCATCTTGGACTTTGAACGTGATCAGAGTTCAATATTAGGTAGGTACCTACCTACACTGAACGATTTATCACACTGTGTTTAGTATGTTGCATATCTGAATAGGAATATTAACGTGACAGAGTTTTTAATATTATTTATCTATCACACTGATGTATTTAGGCCCGATTTCACCAAACTAGAATAAATTTTATTCCAGGTATAACTTTCCGAGAACAACCGAGTTACGCGAATATAGCCTTTATATCACCAATTTTGTGAAGGAATAAAACTTATTCCTTGGATACAATCAAAATGGCGTCTTTTTGTGTAATTTCATTTGTCAATTAGCTGTATCCAGGAGTAAGGAATAGCCGTATACTTGGAATAAACGTTGGAAAATCGGGGCTTAGTATGTTACTTATACTAACGTATCTGCTATATTATTAACCTTTGAACCGGAACAATAAGAACTAATAACTAGAGAATAAGAGCTATTTACAACATGATAACTATGTAACTTTATAGAGATAGCTACCTACCTACGATTAGAATCTTGGTTGGAGTTAAAATGGTAATGAGTAATGCTAGGCACGCTACCATGTACCTATCTAGTGAACCAGAGCAGCGTTTCCTAACCCTTTTCAACCACGGACCCCTCGGAACTCAAGCGCAAATGAAAAATCCCCCTTCATAATAAAGTAGCAGGGTAGCATCAAGGCTCCATCTACTTATCACGGAGCAAAATCCTCTTTTTAATTGATACGACCCTCATACTTCATTACCAAAAAAAAATAGCAAGTACCTTTTACTAGCAAATTTATTTAATTTATCTGAATAGTAGAGATAAGTGAACTTAGAGTTTCCACCTGTCACAACCGGTAGATTTAATAACTTTATTTTACTTATCCCTACCAGTAGGGACCTTGCTAGGAATAGGTATAGGTACCAGGCAACAAGGTCAGTGGTACCAGCGTTAGAAAGAATTAACAGTATTTCCACTGAGGCAGACTGGGGTACCAGGGTTAGTGAAAAGTAACCGTGGTATCACTGGTGGTACGGGTAGTACCACGGTCACTAAACGCATGAAAAACAGCTATTTTCGAATTTAGTGCTACAAACACAATTTTTTAAATAATATGTACTACTTAAGGTAGTACGTGTTTGGTTTTCACTATTATAAATGCGAGCGCTTTTTTGCAACTACTAACTTTCCTGGCCTGTCATATTTGTCACGCTCCTGATCATTGACTCCTGGTACATTACTCTGAGAATTGCACGCGGAGTGTCTAGGTACATATGGAGCGCCTGTTATAAAATCATAGCAGTTTAAAATATTAAATTTCTCTCAGAGAATGTTCAAAGTTTCAAATACATATAAATAACACGATAAGCACTTATCATTTAAGTATTATTAAAATTAAAAAGTTATATTAAGTAGTTATTCATGATTGAATGATATTATATAGTACCTACTTATGTATTACTAAATGACCCGCCTCGGCTTTGCACGGGGTAATTAGTTTTACGTCGTGACGCTGTTCAGGGAAGAGGGAAGTTGTTTCTACTTCTATATCGATAAAGAAGTGGTGAAATGTAATCAATATTTTCAAAAAATATTCAATGTTCAGATTTAGCCCAGCTACATATGTATATGTATAGATTATATTTAGCATCTATTATATAAAAGGCTTTGTCCTGACTGACTGACAGACAACGCACAGCCCAAACCGCTTTACGTATATACTTGAAGTTTGGAGAGTAGCTTCCTTTTAAAACGTAAGCGCGTGCTAAGAAAGGATTTTTGAAAATTCAACCCCTAAATGGGTGAAAACGGTAAAAAACGTTTGTATGAAAAACCTACATTTCGTGACGTATCGTTTTGAAACTTAACACACACAAACAAGTTTAAAAATAAAAGAAATATTACTTTTTAGTTTTTTGAAGTTCGATACATAAAAGGGTTAAAAAAATTGTTAAAGTTTGTATGGAAATTTCAAAAAAAATACCGTATCATACTGAAATTCGGAATGTATAAAAATCATACAAAATAAATAGATACGGGTCGCGGCGTTTCTTGAATTTCATCCCCTGAGGGGTTAAAAAATACAGGATAAGGTCCCATCGTAAGACGCTCGCACGGCCTAAGCGCTGAAGCTAAAATCTTGAAATTTCGAATACGTTCATTACATAGAGGTGCAATGAAACGGAATTCATGAAAATTCAGACTTTAAGGGGGTGGAAAGTGTAAAAAGTCTTTTTATGAAAACCCTTATTTCTTAACGCAGGTACTTATCGTTTTTAAACTTGGACTCGTTTGTATGGCAAACGAGTTAATATGAAGTGGGTTTTGTTTGTTGTTTGGAATTCAACCCTAAAACCAGTGGTTGAGCTTTGTAAATTAATAAAATATTGTAATGTATTATAACTTGGATAGTTCCTTCGATACAAAAAATCTTGCTTTAAATTTGTTTTGAGAGGGATACCTCTCAAAACAAATTTAAAGTGATAACTTACGTGGTTCAAATAAAGGACGACACTTTGTATTTTAAACTATAGTGATGAAAATTAGCATTGTATATACTTTTTATACTTTTTGCCAGGGTTGATTTGAAGGGGTAAAAAGGGAATGAAGTTTTGTTTCTTCATTTTCGAAGTCACGATCGAAAAACCGGTTATTATTAGGTAGGTGGGTTGAAAAAGAACAAAAATCACTGGTGTATTTTAACATTTTGTCGCTTTAGTGTCAAACTATACCTACATAAAATATTGATGTCAATTACGGTATAAGGTAATTTTATCCCGGAAATATAAACGGTTCCTGAGAGATAAGTAGTCAACGCGGGCGAAGCCGCGGTTTAGAAGCTGGTACTTATATATAATAATAAAAATAATAAAATATTATAATGGTCATAAAATACAACGTCAAATATTAATGAACAGGACTTGTTTCATTTATATTTTAATTGGCCGTAAGTCGCCACCATTCTTTAATTACCTAACCATTGAATTGAATACACGAGTAGGTTACAAGGTCTAACAAAAGTTCGTAAAAGAAACATCACACAATCACTTCCCGCAGCAAGACGCGGGATCATTTCGAAAAATGTAATGTGTGCAAATTGGCAAGTCTCACCAACATTTGTATTATCATTAATTTTATTTTATTCTCAGTTCAGTGCATTTTTGTATCACTATTTATACTCAAATATCATTGGCTGATAAAACAGAACAAGTGTTATAGCGGAGAAAGGATTACAGAAGTAATTGATGTTGTTATAACGTTTAGGATTGATTCAGACGGTGAGATCGTTCGCGTTGCTAGCGCAAAATTGGCGCAAAATTAGTCCAACCGTGCTTGTGTTGTGAGAAGCTTGTGAGCATAGAATTCTCTATGGTTGTGAGGTTGTGACATAGTTCAACCTCTGTCGATGATTGCGTCTAATATCGTCTTGTAAATCGTCTTGGAAATATTTATTACAACTATGAGCTTCATCAGCTTTAGCTTTCTTGGAGGAAATACATCGTGATGAAATAATAGAATCGTGATCGTAATTTTCAACTGACTTAAACAAGGAGGAGTTGTTCAATTAGATTGTTTATTGTTGTTTGTTGCCTCAGTTCTCCATTAATTATAAACCGGTTTGGAAAATTATTTTTCATTTAAAAGGCATAAGTACCGACCCTTAGATCGGTCCAATAGAAGTTTCATCAAATCAAAATGAAATAAATAACTATAAATTAATCTGCACACCACCACCACCACCACCACCACACCACAACTACACTACATGACGTATGTTTGTAAATGTAATAGAACGGTGTATATAGGACTTTTTTTCACCGTCAAGTTTCAGGAAGCAATGTATGAAGAAACCTGGTATAGGGGTGCATCAGCCCTACACTATAATACTTAAAGTGGCAGTTTTGGCGCAGCCTTCGGTTTTTTTTATTAAGTCGTCATAAGTTAAACCCTGTTTATACCATCATGCAATAAGGGCGGAGAGTTGCCATAATCACACGCATGGTCGATCTTGGTGATCGCAGTAGGTAGATGCAGACTGAAGATAATGATGCTGACCATTCCCAGGATATCCCCTTGAACTGACTCGACTACGATAAAATTAACAGTTTTTGTTATTCCAGATGACAAATGCAGTTATTAATAATTATTAGTAAAAAAGTGTTCGCCAACATATTGTTGCGTCGTGTGTAGAGTGCTTTACTCTTAATGTAGGTATTGAAAAATCGCGTTATAATTGTTTTGTTTTTGTTTTACTTAATCGTATTTTTATAGTCGAATGAACCAGAATAAGCCCGTAATATTTAATGTAGATTTTTTTAATGTTCATGATGATGTCATAAATGAATAGGTGACCTACATTAGCTGCTGAGTAATTCACTACCACATAATCTAATGTTAGATTGTGTCATTCCTGAATTTAACTCTGCTATAAGTAGTAAATTGTATATACCTATCTACTTCAGTATAGAATACACATTTCACACCGTAGGTCGCGTCATCACTTACCATCAGGTGCTTTGCCTATAAAGAATGAAAAAATAAAAAATAAAAACCAGCCAACTGCGAGTCGGACTCGCGCCCGAAGGGTTCCGTACCATTATCTATCCTTGCCATCTAGTGTTGAGTAGTAGTACTATTTGAAGCAGCGCTATCCTTGACTCATCTGGCTATAGAGCAAAAAAATCACGTTTGTGGTATTGGAGCCCCCTTAAATATTTATTTTATTCTGTTTTTTAGTATTTGTTGTTATAACGGCAACAGAAATACATTATCTGTGAAAATTTCAACTAACTATCACGGTTCATGAGATACAGCCTGGTGACGGACAGACAGACAGACAGCGGAGCCTTAGTATAATAGTAATAGGATCCGTTTTACCCTTTGGGTACGGAACCCTAAAAATGAACTACGCTTACGGTGCTGAAGTAGGTATTTTTATAAATAATCTTTTTATGAATGAAATCACCGATTTACAACTGAGCGCCACCAACGGTTTTTCGACATATATAATTTTTTTACAATAATGTGCAACTAACTGTTGAGCAGACTAACATCATTATGAGGAAATATTTTACGGTAATAGGACAGTCGCTAATCCATCACAACACCTTATGTCTATTTTAAAAATGTGTGCAAAATGATATAATCACAGGCAAGCGTCCGGAAGTTTTTTTTTTTTAATGTGCTAATGCGTGGGTCTCTACCGACCTTTAAAGCGTCACCGGGCGGGTTACAGCGTCACCGGGCGGAGCGTCCGGAAGTTGCGACACCTGAGATGCATGATCAAAATAATCACAGACCCAGTTCTGACATTCTTCAAATGATTTAGATTTTTTATAGAGCGTTTCGAGACCTACTTTTCATGAAATTAGAATAACCCTTCTTTTTGCTTCGCCGTATAGTCAGGTAAAACAGTATAGTAATATTGGGGAGTAAATTGTCCCATGGCGATGTGTGTAGGATGCAGCAGAATGCAAAGAAAACTTTGGGATATGACATCCTAAGTTAATGCTCAAAACGTTATGTACATGAAAATGTAACTAAATGAATAATTTATTTACTTAGTTACATACTAAACACCCAAACTGAATAAAAGTAGAGTATCGTTTCTGCAAATGCCCGCAAATAAACAAAAACCCTTCATTCAAACCAAAAGCAGTAACGCGATGTAAACAAAGTAAACGTCATTCCCGGCTGAGAATAGCCGCGGAATGCCGGATATTGCAGTCCCACCGGCTCCTACGGTGCGGTTGGGTACCTCCCTCAGGTGCTAGCTTCCATCCAGCTTCAGCATCTGTAACTCTCAGTAACGCCCGAATATCTTGCGTGGACGCACGTACCGAAAACCCCGACGAACGCTCTCGATCTCAAACACGATAAAACAGAACTTTTGACTGAAAGTCTCCAAATTAATAAAACTATTAAACAATCGGTTTCCTTTACTAAAGCATTGATACAAGATTGCTTCATTAAAACAATAATTGACAATCTAAAGCGAACTGACAGAAGTGTAAAGACAGTGATTCCAACTGCAGTTTTTAAAAGTGAGTTCAAGGTGGCGATGAAAGTTCTTACAGTCCAAGATAAAGTGGTGTGTGTGGGGGAGAATGAGCCGACAGTGGTAGTAGACGCGCAGAAACTTACCAAGGAGGAATTAAACAGGTAAATTATACTTAAAACAAACATACCATTTCTGATTAAAATTTACCTTACCTATTATCTCATCTAGTGAAAAAATCATCGAATCATAGTTTAGATTACCTAAGTAACTACAATTCTACATGCTCTACAGAAATTTTTAACTTCAGATATTAGGTATTTGTTTTAAGAATGTTAAATCAAAATAAAAAGACCAAATTAAAGAGCATTAAAAGAATGATCGCAAAGGCAATTGGAAACAATTCTATGGAACAGATTTTAATTAAAGTAAGACGTTTTTGTTTAGACTAATAAAGGAATTGGTACATCAAAAATAAACTGACACGAAGGTCAAATAACAATCTCATCCCAAACAGCTGTAAATGAAATTACATAAAAAGTTCAATGCTAGACTCATAAATCTAAATATCAGCAAAGATAAGGCCATATTGCGAATAGAAGAAGAACGGCAATCGGCTAGGTCAGACTGAACTCGCTGAACTGGCAAGATGCCAGAGTGACACAGCCACAGGGAATGTGGTGTTTACTCGCTGAAAACTTTGCGTGTTGTCGTCGCGAGGAATGTCTGTTATGATTTGGTAGTCCATTTTTTTTCGATACGAATTCGTAGCGTTTATGTAACTGATAATACAGCTCTTGTGAAAACAACGGAGTTTAAGAAAAATAAGAGTTTCGAGAGTTCTTACAATAGTTTTGTTAGATGGTTCTTTGCGCATGTTTATAAGCTCTGTAATATGACTAATACAAATTTTCACAGAGGATGTCCCCTTGGCGTTTCCCGAATCACCAACTATCTCTATGTGTGCGGCGCTCACGCACTTCCCGGTGCAGTGAGGGTTCTACATCCAGGGCTCATCGTGAGCGCTGCTCCGGAACTGCCACCACCACCAGAAGACTATGTGCCGAGACACTTTGTCCCTCTTTTGGACACGCCGACTTCTGACATGCTGATGTATATGGACGGGGTTGCTGACCTGATAAACGAGGTGAGAAAAATAAAAAATATCTCATAGAATATTGCAAGAAAGCTGGATGTGATCGGATATAACGTTCTCTTAGAGCTTTCATCATCGTCCCGCTCGTATCAGTAGTACAAATTTAACCCATTGTAAGTTCGTAAATGAGATCTGATAATGTTGTATTGAGAAACAAATTTGTATTTCCATGGGTTAACGTGTAGTTCATAAGAATAAGTACAACAAATACGACTTTTGCTTAATGTAATGTGAGAAATGAAATTACTTAGACTCAACATAGGTACATTGGTACATAAATCTGGAATTAAAAACATGATTTGCATTGTAGAAGGGTATGATGACAGTTTTGTTTAGTTTTTTTTTTCTTATATATTGGCTCCACACATAGTGTATTTAGCCAGTGTCAAGTATTGTAGTTTTTCATCGTATTATGAAATATTTCATGTAAAGTCAAGTCTTAGTCACAGTCAGTCAGGGTAGTCATAGTCCAGTCTAAGTCAGGTAGTCATAATCCAGTCTAAGTCATGTCCTAGTAAAGTAGTGGCAACTTTACTAGAGGCTTCTATGGAATTTTGGAAGCAACACGAAAAACCACGTTTCACTACATTATATCACTTGCCCACACTCATGCTCGTAATTCAGCACTTAATGCGTAAAACACCACCAATTTTAAACATTAACACTGGAAAAAGCATGAGTTTTGTGAAATAATACAATGCAATGACGTGAACTTTTTCACGTTCCCGCCAAAAAAACTCTTTTGTTTAGTTTAACATTTATGCTGTTGACAGGTGGTCATGAATGGTGAAATTGTGCTGGTCCACTGCGTGGCCGGCGTGTCTAGATCGGTAACTCTCTGCCTGGCGTACCTCGTCAAGTGGTTAAAGATGACTCTGAGGGACGCCTACCATTACATGAAGCAAAGACGGTAATTCTGAAATTCTGTCTTTTTTTTATACAGGACTCTTAAAAATATTATTATATTAGAAATTGGGAAACCATTTTCTATTTGTCTTGTGTCCCGTAAATCATTTGGATATATTATAGGATGGTAGGTTTAAAAAGCGCTATACCTAAATAGGTTACTTTTAAATACCTATCTTCGAAATTTTAAGACTTTAGCTTCAGTGGTTTAGGATGTGCGAGCGTCTTACGATGGGACCATGCTCTGCATTTTTTAACCCTTTAGGGGATGAAATTCAATAATTGCCCAGACCCGTGCCAAATAAGTATTTTGTATGTTCTTTACTCATTCCAAATTTCAGTATGACACGGTCCAAATTTTTGAAATTTCCATAGAAACGTTTACTACAAAATTCACCCTCTTAGGGGTTGATTTTAAAAAAACAAAGATGTACAATTCTTTTATACTTGTTTGTGTGTACCAAGTTTAAGAACGATATGTTTCGAAATGTAGGTTTTTCATACAAACGTTTTTTACTCTTTTCGCCTTCATAAGGATCGAATTTTCAAAAATCCTTTCTTAGAACGCGCAAGCCACCTTTTAAATTTTAAGTCTCTACGTCCAGCGGTTTGGGCTGTACGTTGTCTGTCACCCAGTCAGGACAAAGCCTTCTATATAATAGAAGATGATAGCCAAGTAAACATTAATAAAAACGAATCTAAACTAAACGTGTCACCTACATGCTCTAACAAAGCAAATAATACCCTTGTTTTCATTGTTTTAGACCCCAAATTCGACCAAACACCGGTTTCTTCAAGCAGCTGATTAAGTACGAAGAGAGACTCTTCGGTGAAGCTTCCGTCAAGATGGTCTACTGCGAGGCCATTGATAAAGAGATTCCTGATGTGTACGAGCCTGATTACAGCGGAATGACTTGGTTCAGGCAACGATACGGGCCCATTGAGAAGTGTTAAAGTGAAAGTATTATAGGCGTAACCAAAAAATTTTCTTGCAATACCTTTATTCGCATCATTTAATCTGATTCACATTTTGTCAGCAGTAAGATCGATATACTTAAAAGAAATTCCTTTATAACCCTATAAAACATAGTACATTTTACAGTAATTTGTTACTTTAAGTTGCCTTTAGCAAATAACATTGTTTAATTTATTTTTCAGACTGGTTACGCCTAACGACAGTATACTAAACATTAGCAGTAAGATAATGTTAACTGTGATTAATAGTATGAAATCGAAAGAGCAAAGAATGCAGAAAATATAAGACTGAGCGATGGAATGAAAAGTTATGAATGTCATAGTACGTAAAAATATCTCAATTTTTGTTAGTTTATATTAATTTGTGACGTATGCACTTGATCTTTGTGTTTCTTGAACACCGTGTTTAGCCTTTACAACACTTTTACATGAAGTGGTTCACGCGAATATTTAAAAAGAATATATTAATATGAATAATTTATGTTCACCACACTTTAACATATTTTAAGAAATGTGATAAGTTAATATTTAAATGTTAAGTTTTAATGTATTGTAAGCTAATTTAAAAGCTTGTTTAGATATAGAATGGGACCAAAATAAATAAGCTATGAATTTTGTCAACGTGTTTTTCATTATACATAATTACTCAAATAATATTTCGATCTTTAGATTACGCAGAAGTTTCATTAAAAATTCATATTTTAAAAACTAAGTGCTATAGAATTTGCTACAGGAAGTACCTCTACCTATATAATAGATGATAACTAGCTTTAGCTATCATCGATCTATAGTATTCGTTTAAATAAGATTAAATAGATATACGTATACCTAACAAAAATACCGTATCTAAGCCATACAGCAATATAGGACAAAAAGAAAATAACCCAGAAATTTAAAAAAATCTAAACCAACCATAAAAGCAAATATAGAAAAACTTAAAGAAAAACAACTAGTTTAAAAAAAAACACCTATTACCTAATTGCATGAGCAAATGAGTAATTTCATTGAGCGATGTTGTTGGCCCCGTGGCATTGAGCTGGACGGAAATAGGCGCGGCACCACAGAATATGTAATAGCTTGTACGCAACTCTCGATACACTGATTGTACGGAGATGCGCGGGCGCAGATATCACAGGGGGGATGGGAACAATTCGCTTCCGCATTGTGACGTTACGCTCGTAATTTTTTAATGACGGAAAATTTAGGGGTTTAAGCTCGTTTTATTTAAGAACATTGATGCTTTCGCGAAATATATTTTTCACCTCACTAGCTCGGAAAGGTTCTCTTTGTCATTCAAAATCTGGGCGCAAAAACCACAGAGTAACCAGAGGGAGCATCAGTGTATTATTTTCGTACCTATTTTTGAAAAATAGTCATGAGACGCTATTTTATCGATATCGATACTTCACTGAACAGAGTTTTAATTTTTAATAAAAGCCTGACACCTAAAATAAACAGAGCTAATTTTCTCTAATTTGTGGGGGGATGATGGAAAGCTCAATTATCTTCGCTGTCCGGAAGAAAAAATACTAGGTATCCCAATAGGGTTAGCACGGCCGGTAGCCAAAACTGTCCTTCCCCTGTTTTACTCCAAGCAAGTATGAAGAAAGTGACGTGGAAAGACAATTTTGTCTACTGTCCATGGTAACCCAGCTGATAACTAGAACCGACTTCTTTTGCGTCATGACTGTATGGCCCAGCTAGTTCAAGAAATAAATAATAGAGCCTAATAATTTGGTTAGTACATCATTTCCATCATCATTTTATGATTGACTAGCGATTGAACGTCACTAAATGGTTGATATTCCATATATTATGCACATAAAGAAAAATAATACCTATATAATATTATTATGTGCACTAAAGCTTTTAACTGGGATCTATTTTCCCTGAGTGACTTTAAGTCGGGAGTGATTAGGTATCTTCTATAGGTAAGCATGTCACTTATCGCCAGGTAAGATAGTGGTCAACCACGAAATTATTCCGTTCTAACCTAAGCTAATTAATTTATTGCCTTACGGCCACGGCCTTACGTTATTCCAGAATGTAAAGTAAGATTAATGAGAAATAAAGAGAATGTATTTTTACTAAAGTTTTATTTCAAAATAGCTATTGTAAACAACAAATTATTAATATAAGTAGGTTTGCCCTAAATAAAAAGTTCATTGAAGTAGGTTTGTCAAAGGTGGTCATGACGGTTGGCAGAATCTGTGAACAAACAAAACCTTATTTAAATTCTCATTTAAAACATTGTTCATTAAAACAGTAGTAGTTTTACTTACTATTATTTGTTCTGTGTCATCATCATCATCATCATTAACAGCCTGAAGACGTCCACTGCTGAACATAGGCCTCCCCCAGAGCACGCCACCTTGAGCGGCTGCTCGCCTCCTGCATCCATCGGCTCCCCGCGGCTTTCACCAGGTCGTCGGTCCACCGAGTGGGGGGCCGGCCCACGCTGCGTCTTCCGGTTCGTGGTCGCCACTCGAGAACCTTTCTTCCCCATCGGTTGTCAGTTCTACGAGCGATGTGGCCTGCCCATTGCCACTTCAACTTACTAACTCTAAGAGCTATATCGGTCACTTTAGTTCTCCTGCGGATCTCCTCGTTCCGGAGCTTATCTCGCAGGGAAACACCGAGCATAGCTCGCTCCATAGCTCGCTGCGCGACTTTGAGCTTACTAATGAGGCCAACAGTAAGAGACCATGTCTCAGTTCCATAAGTCATCACTGGCAACACACACTGATTGAAAACTTTCGTTTTCAGGCTCTGCGGTATTTTGGACGAAAAGATAGGACGAAGCTTCCCGAACGCTGCCCAGCCGAGTTGGATTCTTCGCGCCACCTCTTTGTCGAAGTTGGACCTACCTAATTGGACAATCTGTCCTAGGTAGACATACTTGTCGACAACTTCGAGAGTATCGTTCCCAACAATTACCGGTATAGGTGGAACATGAGCATTAGACATGATCTTTGTCTTGTCCATATTCATCTTAAGACCAACCTGCTGGGAAACTCTACTGACTCTACTCTCTCTCTCTCTACTGTTCTGTGTCATTATTATCAAATTTCAATCATATGCCCATCTAAAGAGTTGAATGAACCTTAGAGTATAGACTAAAAGCATAGAGAGATCAATCATAACGATATTATATTTGTACTGCTCACACGTATCGCTACGTTGGTGGCGAAGGAAAGAAACAAACATTTAGTAATTAGCTACGCTTGCAAAAAATCACCGTACCATTTTTTCTACTCGAGTCAACTGTTTTTTCTATACAAATCTGTCAGACTCATTCACATCAAAGTGTCCACTTCATATAAAAAGTGTTCAAAAAAGTGGTACGCTTGACAGATAATGAAGTTCTCTCTATGCTTTTAGTCTATACTCTAAGGATTGAACCAGTAGGTACTACCTGTTATTGGTTAGGTTTATCTACATATTATACATATATCAAAATTATCGATAACCCATCGACACCTGTAAAATCATCTCTAATTTCGAAATGTAAACAACTGGATAACCTTCTTGTGGATTTACGATATGTACCAAAATTCAAAATCTAATTTAATAGCAGCAATCAAATCACCCAATTCTAATCCTGCACAAAATTCTACGTATGTTTTATGTGAACGCAAATCTACTTACTCACAAAAATATATCGTAAACACGAAAAGTATTTGCACCATAGAAACTGAATAATTTGTCCTGTGTAAATCTTCTTGAGTATTGGAATATGCATTCCAAACACATTACACGTCAATTTCTTTATTTTAAATAAGTATTTTGTTAAATTTATTGACTAAACACTAAAATATAATAAAAAAACCACAAAAAACATAGTTTTCTGTAACATCAACTGAAACGTCATTGAACGAGCATGCGTAGTTGCTTCTATCATTGAAGGAACTACGCATGCCCGTAAGACGACTAAATAAAATGACACCGGAGAAACAAAACAACTTAAAACTTCGTGCAATTTCTTCACTTGGTAGGGTTGCAATGTTGCAAAGTTGCACCGACCCTGGTACGCATTGGTGTTCGCAAAAGTCAAAGTTCGCTCCATCTGTTTAGTCATTTGTTTTTTTTCTCTAATCTGTGGCAAAAACGCATTTTGCTCGCTGTGTGTTTTTAAAATTCGAACGTTTCTATTCAATAATTTTCTCGTCAAGAATTGAGGATTTAACACAGATCTGCCCGAATTTAACCTTCTTGATATCGCCAGTCCACTGAAAATTCATTAATACCACTGACTACCTCCTAAAAGATACCATCTTTTTCTCGTTCACCAATCTCATTTTTAGAATAATCGCACTGTCCAGCACCAAAGATCGAGTATATAACCAATACGCTATCCAACACGGCGACTGAATGGAAAATGGATGAAAAACACTTTTTCTTTAATTTGCCATGAATCACGTGACGAGCTAGTTGTTTACCTGATGTCAAGCGTTACCGCCACCCATAACTAAATTAATAAGCTAAAAACTAATCTTTCTTAGCCTTTATATTAAAAAAAAAAAGTACTCGCGCCAAAAACCAACTTTGCAGCCTAGCATAACAAATAACTATTACATCGTAGGTATTTACCGTATCGTCTTCGAACTTAGGCATCAAAACCATACAGAGATGAGCATACGACCGCATAACATAACACGCAATTATTCAATATCTCCCTGAAAATATTTGCGTTTGTGCTAGTCTCTGTCAGTTTTTTTGATATATACACAGATTCAAGCATAGAATATAGTCGGAAAACGCATTTTTAACAAGTTGCTGACGTAAAAAACAACAACAAAGTACGAAATTTTACTAGGTGGTAGGACTTCTCTGCAAAACTTCGTCTAGGTAGGTAAGTGGTGGTCCACTTTGCCAATTATTCTGCCACCAAGCAGTAGTGTGCCCTTCAAACCTGCGGAACACAGTAGTGCCATATTACACATATGGTAGTGCTCCGGTTTGAAGGGCATTGTAGCTAGTGAAATTACTGGGCAAATGAGACTTTACGAACGAATCTCATCAGTCTAGAAAACCTTTTTAGACTGTGTGATGTCTTAGGATGACGTGCGCAGTGCACGGTGTCACGCGAAACTTTAATTTAGAGTTCCGAGTGACACTGCAATAGTTATGTTATGGGTGGCCGTGTCGTTTAACACCAGGGGAAACACTAGCTCGTCACGTCAATTACATAAAAAAAATGAAAGATATTGGAGGAAATCGGAATGAGCCCTTCGTTTCGTTCACATTGTCATTGTCAAAAGGAAAATTAGGTATAATATTAGGTATTATTCTATCAAAATAACGCAGAGCCTGAAAACGAAAGTTTTCAATCAGTGTGTGTTGCCAGTGATGACTTATGGAACTGAGACATGGTCTCTTACTGTTGGCCTCATTAGTAAGCTCAAAGTCGCTCAGCCAGCTATGGAGCGAGCTATGCTCGGTGTTTCCCTGCGAGATAAGCTCCGGAACGAGGAGATCCGCAGGAGAACTAAAGTGACCGATATAGCTCTTAGAGTTAGTAAGTTGAAGTGGCAATGGGCAGGCCACATCGCTCGTAGAACTGACAACCGATGGGGAAGAAAGGTTCTCGAGTGGCGACCACGAACCGGAAGACGCAGCGTAGGCCGGCCTCCCACTCGGTGGACCGACGACCTGGTGAAAGCCGCGGGGAGCCGATGGATGCAGGAGGCGAGCAGCCGCTCAAGGTGGCGTGCTCTGGGGGAGGCCTATGTTCAGCAGTGGACGTCTTCAGGCTGTTAATGATGATGATGATGATTATTTTATCTACTTATATGTGTTTTAATTTTTTTCTTAGGAGTGTATTTCGTTCACAAGCGACGAGGATCAACTAAGGTATTAGGTAACTTAAATACTCGAATTTTCCGTAAAGCTAATTGTTGTTAGCTTTTGGTTTGGTGCCAATCCTAATTACGTTGCTGAAAAGGTACATGTGGTCTGCTATTAATAAGTGCCTTTGTCAGTACCTACTACCTATTGTTCTCTTGAAACATGGAGGACAAAGCTAGAGTTGAAATCTAATACTTGCTTTTGTGTAGAGTAGGTACAGGGGCTTAACAGAACAAAAAAAAACTTGTTGTCTGAATAATATTTTTGTTGTCTGACAACAAAAAAAGTACTTACCTAGGTATGTTTATATTTCTGAAGTGTGTATGAGAGAAGTTAGTGTCTCACACTTTCCAACAAAATTATTACGCTCTCTACAAAAGGGTAATGTCTGTTTGAAGTATCATATCATAAGTGATATTTCATGAATATGTTGACATACCTAGTTTAGAAGGTACGCCGTTCCCGGCGTGTTTACTCCATTGTGGAATATTGTTCAAAGTAGTTAATGACATAAGACATAAAACAGCAAACATTTTTTCCGACATGAGGCACCTGAACAGACAGATTGGCAAAGTTTCATGGTACAAGTTCAAAGTTTTCCTATATAATTAGCTTCCTACCTACTCGAGTAATTAGAGAGAATTTTGGAACACCTTTTAATTTTTTTCCCTGCTGATTGATGGTTGATGTGGAATTTAAAAATAATGTTTGTCAGAGCCGCCATGTGACTTTGCTAATTAAAGTAATGCGTGGAAGATGAAATGTTTCCGGTGGATTGCCGCTCGTCTTTTAGTTTTTCAGTTTCTTATGTAGTTAGTTATATTATTCATTAAACTTAAATATTTAAATCAAGTTTAATACTCTTTCTATTAATAATTTTGAAATTTGTCATACAGAGTTGTCAGTGCATCAATGAGTATAGTATAAATAGGGTATCAAAATATTTGCACCACTGTCTCACCTGATGGTAAGCGATGACGCAGCCTATTAAGGTGCTGCATGCCTGCCTAAGAAGATGCCTTGTTCATTCCTGACTTGAATACCATTTACCATTTGTCTCTATCAAACAAATTTTCAGATCAAGTCACATAATTGGTAAATAGATTACTCGCTACCCGTGGGTGAAGTAGCGAGCAAAAATAAACATTATTTTATTACTATTACTATTCAGTGTTGTTCAATTGCCCGACAAATAAAACAATTTCCCTAATATTGAGTTCATTTATATGACATTTGGATATGTTCCCAAATTATTTCGTCCTTGCAGGTGTTCTTGTTGTATTCTAGACATCGCTCTGACTGCCAAATTATTATTTGCCATAACCATTGGTAACGAAGTGGGACCGTTGTTGTGCCAAAATTCATTTTACTTTCAACGGTAAAGTAATGAGCATAAATATGTAGAATCATTTTGCAGAAATACAAACATATACAGTGGATTTAACGTATTGTGGCGGTTTGAAAATTGTTAAATGAAAATATTTTTTTTTTTAAATGGTAATCATTCCAATGATTACCATTTAAAAAAATCATTCTAAAGAGCGATGGTGGCCGAGCGGTAGCATGTGCGCTTCGCAACCTTACGGCACCGGGTTCGATCTTCGGCCCTACACCAATGACTTATCTAGTAAGTTATGAGCAGTTTTCGATGCCATCGCTCCGTGCCTCGGAGGGCACGTTAAGCCGTCGGTCCCGGTTGTCATAAGAACATCTATGGCAATAGTTACGGGTAGTCAGACGCCTGATAGAATCTGACACCTGATCTAACCACCACTGTTACTAGTCCCTTATGGGTTGCGAGGTCAGATGGCAGTTGCTCGTGTAATTCTGGTAGCTCGCCGCTACAGGTTAGATTGGGAGCCGACCCCAATAACAAATGGGAAAAGGCAAAGAGGATGATGATGGTAATCATTCCAATGTCTGTCACCTACACTATGCTGACTATAAAACTTACTAATTCTGGTTTATTTGGCTGTAGATCACCTTACACCTTGTTTGCAAGAGGGTTATTTAAGTGCCCTGTTTTACATTACCTATCAGGCTATACGAGGAGATCCGCAGGAGAACTAAAGTGACCGATATAGCTCTTAGAATTAGCAAGTTGAAATGGCAGTGGGCAGGCCACATCGCTCGTAGAACTGGCAACCGATGGGAAATAAAGGT
The DNA here is from genome assembly GCA_910589525.2 of Ennomos quercinarius. Classification (NCBI taxonomy): domain Eukaryota; kingdom Metazoa; phylum Arthropoda; class Insecta; order Lepidoptera; family Geometridae; genus Ennomos; species Ennomos quercinarius. Next base: position 14,906,926 of record OU342494.1, on the reverse strand, counting down.
TCTCGAGTGGCGACCACTAACCGGAACATCATGCCATACCATCTAATTAACGCCCATTATACGGACTAGTTTTTTTAATCATAGCAACAATAATACAACGAGGGTGTTAAATGAGGATTCATACAGTTGTATACTTTCTACTTCCTTTATAGTGCAAGTGTGTACTTTGTGTTTGTGTTAGACAGTCGCGATAAAACAGAAAGTAGAAATTTTAGTTTTATACTTAATATATTTATCTTATGTTAATTTGTGGCACAGACTTTTACCTCAGTAAATTTTAGTAATGTTGGTTAGTTAGTTAATTTTTCTATCATTGATAAAATTTATGATAGAAAAAGTTCAAGTTTGTCATAGCTGTAAATGATAACGACGTTTAAATTCTATACGAAATTTATTTAGTTATTCAAGTATATCATTAGATTACACCTAAATTAGTAGTACCGTTTTCATTATTGTTTTAATTTAAGCTTACCATTGTTTTTCAGGTGAGTAAATGATACGCAGCTAGGTATCATGATACAGATAATTATATTATTCCTTTCACATCACTGACCTGCCATCACCTCTGCTCTCTCGTAAGTATTTCAACATGGCTGTTAACATTTCAGAGCGATTCTTGAGCGATGGCTTAACGTCGCATTCCAAGCCGTGTCAACCTGGCACGCTGCCAACATACCTCTGTAGGGCTACAGTTAGCCGCAGTCGAAACGCAGCTACGCACCTCCAATGTGTAGGTGTCTTTATTACACCCACAATAAACTGTAATATTATTTTATTGCTTGTCTACTTAAAGAAAATAATGGTCTGATAACAGAATGATGTTAAAAGCGGTTGAATTCTCGCAGCTTGTTTATGCGCTGTTGGTTGGATTATGACTCTATTTCAACCTCAAAAACATTCAATAAAAATGGGCTCTTTGATGACAGATGTTTAAAAAAGTTTGTTTAAGTCTCTAAGTATAGATTTGTTAAACTCCATACTATAGTTTACTGCTCATTATCAACAGCCTGAACGTCCACTGCTGAAACATAGGCCTCCCCTACAGAGCGGCAATTTGGAGCGGCTACTTGCCTCCGGCATCTACTTGCGTTTATTTCTCACTCACTGACAACAATATTTGATCAGTGGTCAGATAGGTATTTGAAATTACTTGAACTGAATGCGCTTGCCACTTGGAGCTTGGCTGTTGCATCAACGGCTTCCCGCGGTGTTGGCCGTGATGCGGTTTTGAATCTTGTAAGGTATTCAGCTGTGGACGGACGTCTTTAGGCTGTTAATGATAATATGGAAGCATGAGTGACCAATAGAGCAATACGAGTTATCCCGATAGTAGTGACAGTGAATAACTTTTCTAATCTTATTAACTCTGACATTATTTTATTTGACATCATTGCAATAACCCATTGTACCTATTTTTTAATTATTGACATGTTTATGAAACATTTTGTTTTAACTGTAATTGATTTTGTCGTTATTATCACAATAAATAAATAAATAATTAATAAATAATATCTATATGCTATGGTATGTGTTAGTTGTTAGAATAAGGAATTTGGAATAAGATAGGCAGCTTACTAGTGAGTCACATTGTGTGCTAAAAACTAAAACTATCATTTTAAAGAAAATAAGGGGAATCTAATTGTTACGCACCATCTTGAAGAAGCAATGGTGTGCGAGGATATATACTTAAGTATATTAAAATGAGGTGACTCAGATTCTGGCTCTGTCATCTTTCCGTCAAACCAAGTCGAACCTATTTGTGTAATATTGGTAACATAGTAACAAAAAATACCTACGTGACTACCGCAGGCTATCCTTGATGATCGCAAATGATATTTCCCAGCGGAAGCGTAAATATAATTTAGTGAGCAGTGGAATGGGAGGTCAGCACTCACCAGGTGCGACCCGTAGGGCTATCTGGCGTTTTGACAGATGTCTTAGGAAACCTTGGTGAAGTGAAATATGTTTTAGTTTAGTTCTAAACTTCTTTTTTGAACTTTCGAGGTCCTACGATGCCTTCTCAAGGTATCATTATTTTAATTATTAATGCTCGTGGTCATAACATAATTCTTAATAACATACAAAGATACTACACACTAAATATTTGGTTTTACACTATTTAACACTTGTCGTATTGTTAGTAGGGACGGTACCTACTGATACCTAATACTGATACCAGAGCCGATGGATGCACGGGGCAAGCAGCCGCTCAAAGAGGCGCTCTGTGGGTGAGGTCTATGTTCAGCAGTAGACGGCTGTTGATGATGATGATGATGATGACGATGGTGACGGTACCTACTTACTTACGGGTCATGTTATTAGAACTACTTATACATGTAAAAGTTCCCTTAGAGTGATTTATGACACTTATGTTTGGTTTTGAAAGCGTGGTAAGTATGTGATTTCAACGAAGAGTTGCCGGATCAATTCAAGTAGATATAATTGTATCTTTTAGTCTACAATTTATGAGAAATTACACTCAAATACGCTTAGACTACAATGATCTTGAAGACAAAATGGGTTAACACCTAGCTAAAAGATCGCCCTAGAAAATAAATTGAAATTTATAACGGCGTTCAACGACATAGTAAGATGATCTTGGAATTTACAAAATTAATTTGGGAGGATAAAATCAGAAAGCTTTAATTCTCCTTTATTTCTCTAAATTCAATTTGGGCGTGGATTTTAACATTGCCGACGAATATTTAGACCTCACAGTTCAGATTTGCAGACGTTATCGTCATTATGGCGGACTCTTTCCGTATCATCTTGGTAGAACTGGACGGAACAAAAACTATAGTTAACGAACAATGCTATTTCGGATCCGGTTGTTGTTTAAAAAGCAGCGTTTTAAGTTGTCCCGCAATATCTAGGACAAAAGCTAGGTAAGAACAAGTTAAAAAAAAAATACAACATGAAAGGCGCTGTAAGCTGGCTAAGCGACATATTGAAAAGAAAATGATAGATGCTTAAGAAATGTGGTGCTGGAGAAGAACTTGGGATATCATGGACCGAGTTTCGCACAAACATTTCTATGTAAGGCAAACTCGCATTCCGCAGTTTTTCGAACACATCCCAAAACGGGACATGACTCCGTCAGCACCAGACTACGTGGAAGACTTCCCTTCCCTTCCTTACCCATGTAATGAACTCACTTAGGTCAAGTCTGCGGTGGACAGTCCCTTGTATGAGTACCTATACTAGATGGACCGCTATTAGGGCGAGATGGCCAGATGTCGTGAGGCGAACTACATCAGCTCACCGCTTTTCGTGACGACCACGACCGCTCTTTCAAGAGTGTCACAATCGAGAAGAAGATACCAGTTGACTAATAAGGATTACTGATGATTACCAGCTTTAGGATTAATTTAAGGTGGTCCGACTGTATTTAATGTAATCCGTGTTCTGATGTGTGAAATGTCAAATGATCCATATAGTACCAACGCTATTTTAGCAAAGGATGTTTCTAGACATGTATACGAGATCAACCGATAAGTCTCCACTCTATTGTGTACAAGCAATATTTGAAATTCAGTTTGTCATTTCAATTACATATTAGGAACTCTTATAGTGCACTTATGAGTAAACAATTAACATAAAACTATTCTAGCACAACGGGTGGTCTTAATTAACATAAAACTATTCTAGCACAACGGGTGGTCTTAATTTCAGACAACCGTTTTTGTTAGTGTGCGTGGTGGCTCAATATCAGATTTAGGTACGTTATTAATATGGTTTTATGGGTGAAAAAGTCTCGTTTGATGCTCGCTACACAATCGCAAGTCTATCGTTGTTATGCTTGTCACCACTGCTAATGTAGCAAAGCTCGTTCTATCTTCAGCGCGGTTAAGAGCGTCACAGATTTATGGCAGTAAATAGATAGACGTTACACTGAGTGTCAGTGACCTTAGCTATTTCGAGCACATTTTAGGCGTATTCTAGGATGAATCATCGTCTAATGTTATCGATATCACATTCCGCAGACGATTTGCTGATTATGACGGTGTGTTGAAATCGCTATCAGATTTGTAATGTATCTCTTCATTATATGAATCAGTATACTATTGCGGTAAGCAGGATTCTTAAATCCAAAAAGAGGTTAACGATAATAATATCCGTCAGGTAAGAAAAAGATCGATAAAATGTTTTCATTAAAAACATCGTAGCAATAGCACTTAGGTCGTAACAATAAAAACGAATAAAAAATATAGTATACTTATTCAATAAAATTACGTTGCCAATGTTTACAATCCCGAATTTTCTTCATTTGTCTGGTTTATGTTGAGCGATCATTTACCTAATGTTCACGAAAAAATATTGCGCACTGCCACTGGTGCGGTGCGGAGTGATAGCGCATTCCTGGGCGTGTTTACGCGTTTAGCATGATAACAACTCTAGGAGGGATCAGCCTGTCAGGAGCTATAAGCAAGAATGATGACAGTAAGTGAAAATAGTAGGTATTGCTAAAACACCGACCATTTTTAACCGCTTTAAGAGGAGATTCTGTGTTTTAACGACTTAATAACTTTTATAACTTTACGACAATATAATTTCACATTGCTTAGCCACGTAAAGTACCTACAGCAATAGATCGCCATAATTTTATTGTAATTAATAAAATTGAGCCTCACATGAAGCCTAGAGCCCGACACGAACAAGAATCGAGCTGCCGAGTCAGAGGGATGTTACTGTAATATTTTAATTTTATTAAATTAATTGATCAGATTTTTTTACATTTGGCTGCATTTCGCGTAATTGGCGCAGTCAGTAGGATAAAGTAAGCACGTGGCGGTCAAATTCTTTTCAGATTATAATGATTGTTTCAAATCCAAAATTTACAAAATTAAATATATAGGTTATAAATAATCTAAATTTACGTATATTAGTAACAATTACCTACATACTCCAATACTCCATCAGCTGAGACATACCTACAGTGGTCAAACATTTTAATATTTGTAGATATTATGCATTTTTAATGGAGTTCGATTTTTGGACGTACTAAAATGTACCTACTTCAAGAATGATTTACATTTAGATGCAATACTCTGTCTGATAGAGGCATAATGATGCAATGAATATTGTTATAGTTTTCAGCAATCTTCGCAACTCAATATACTTGTAAACTTTATCTGGCAAGGTGTCCTACAGCTGGGAGTTATTTAGGTGCCGGCTGTGACACATCAAAAGGCTGGTCGAAGATTTGATTTCTTGTCCTTCTAACGGAATTACTGAAACAGATCGTGTGAGGCAGGTTATGAATTTAATGACGCATCGTGAACATGACGTGTTCTGCTCGACATTATTTTCAGTACAATTTTATTGTCTTATATTTTCGGTGCTTGCCAAATGCCAGAAGTCACATTGGTTCTTCAGAAATCAAGACAAATCTTTTATAGCCCGTTTTGATGAAAAAGTGACTTTCAAAGCAAGTTCTTATTTTTAAACGCGATTGTTTACGACAGAGATGACTTTCTCACTTTTATGTGTTATAAAATTGCATCTCTGTTTAATCCTCAAGATCTGAATAATGAGAACAGATATTTATTTAGAGATACTGTATTTTTGGATGAGACATGAAAGAAAGTAGGTGAATCGGGACAATTTGTTTGGATCTGACCTAAGAACAGATTAAAGTGTACTTTTTATGTAAACAAGATTTACAGTGCTAAATATAAGGCATTAACCTAAATATCAAATACTTTTCTGGGAAATTCAAGTACCTAATGCGAATAAACTAATCAATGTCGCAATGATACTAATTCAAATAACACCTACATATAAGATTTTAATCTATCATAGTCACTAACACTACTAAAATATTGTTTAGTAACGGGATATTTACCATGTAAATTATTTGTTTTGAGTTGCCGATATTTCGATGCTGTTGGAAGCACCATGATCACGGGCGGACTGAAGAACTTGAACTGAAATAATTTGCATGGTAAATATCCCGTTATTAAACAATATTTTAATAACACCTACGTAGGTAGTAGAGTTTATAAAATAATAGCATCAGCGTATACGTTCCCGCTATGCGGCGACACGGACCTTCTCTCACAGGTATAAGAGTAGATATTAAAATATACAAAAATCTTAGTATATATTGAAAATGGCATTGTGCAGTTAAAGTATTGTACCTTTTATTGATCAATATTATTGTCAAATGGATTGTCAATAATATCGCGTGTGCGGCTAGCCTGACCCACAACGGTCAAATGTGGGTTGGTGGATACTTTATCTTCAATTCTTAAACATGCCCGTTTCACCACGATGTTTGTATTCACCGTGTGTGAAGGCAACGTTGAGCAAATGCATATTTCGCATATGTTTATTTAGGTTAGGTACTTGAAAAGTAATTGGAGGGCTGACCAAGATTCAAACCAGGGGGACTGAGAGTCGCTAGAGCTACTGCTGAGCCTCACTCTATGACAAACTATTCAAAATAGGGGTATAGATCTGGTTTCCAGCGAAAATACTCTCCTAACTAAGATTCAGTATTTATAATACCCACATAATATTTCCCAAAACTCGGTGCTTCTATCAAGACACACAAGTGCGTCAGTTTATTGGGCTGCATACCATTCCTCTTGGTCTCCGGTGGCCCACTTACCAAAACGTCCACTGATGTCCACGGCACGTCTCGAATACCACGCGTTCCGGACTGAAGCTCGGATTATAATTTATGTTTGGGATTTACTGGCATACCGCAATTTGTTGGGATATATTAATGACTAGTAGCGCCCCGTGGTTTCACTCGCAGATAAAAAGTATCATCATCATCATCAGCCTGAAGATGTCCACTGCTGAACATAAGCCTCCACCAAAGAGCGCCACTTTGATCGGCAGCTTGCCTATTGCGTCCATCGGCTCCCCACGGCGCAATTAAAGTATCTCTGTGTTAATTCAGCATATTTTATAAGCTATCTGCACTCCAAGTTTCATCAATATTGGTTCAGTAGTTACGGAGAGCAATGGTAACAAACATGAAGCTTTAAAATTAAAAATATTTATTTCACAAAAACATTTTTACAATAGAGGCAGATAGTATATTAGTAGGATAGTAGGATATTGATGTTGCTATTTTTAATGCTAACTCAGTTACAAAATGTAGAAAGTAACGAGAATGAAGAAAAACAACAAAGCACAAATTACTAAAGAAAATGATTAAAGTAACAACATATTTTAGACCTGTGAAGAGCTTGCCCAAGATGGGTCATCATCAGCTTTGACTTTTGACGTAGGCCTCTCCCAAGGCACGTCTATGAGCCCGATGTATTTCTTGAAGCCCATTCCAAAGCTCAAAACTCAGACAATTTAAATTTATTGCAAATAAGCTAATAGATATGACATTAGCCTATGTGCAATAAATTGTTTTTTTGTGGTATCGTATGCTGTAGCTAGTCAAAAAATCAGCAATATGAAATTATACAGAAAACTTAGTATTTATGATATTGTTCTAAGCATATAATTACAAAGTGCCTAATGTCAAATATAGCAAGCCTTTACTTAATTATAATACTTAAATGAGTATAAAAAAATAAGTTCTCTTTCCCACTACTCTTCGTGGCTTTCGAATTGCTGCACGAAACCTAGTTTAATGTTATATAAACGTATAAAAAACAAATCAAATGGTTTTAGCCTAATCTAAGAGTAAACATAGCAAGGTCAATGGGAGTCGGCCAAATGATTGATTTATTGAACGTAGGCCAGCCGGATGCGGATGTGGATGTCCTACTTCTTACGGAATTCCAATGCATCAATAAAATAAATAAATATAAATAAAACCTAAGTGCGATGGAAGGAACTAAGGAAGTGAATGTCTAGTAAATGTATTTACCTGTTAGTACTCACACATTATACGAATAATAATGAAAACTATAGGCTAATTAATATAGCTAATTGTTACAGGTACTTAACATGATTTGAAAGAGTGCAACTCATTATGAATCTACTTTGATCCTTATAAGTACCTATATTATATATGTTATTGTAATATTTTCGTATTTATTTCTTTTGATTGGATCCTATTAAATAGAAATAAATGTTATTAAAAGAATACGTGATTAAAGTATTTGTATGTAGCTTTAACAACTAACAACAACTATGTATACATAGGCAACAAACCTTAACAAATATAAATAAATATTATTAACGTACGTACGTTACAAACAGAAACAGAAAGAGATGAAGATGCTCATCTGTTGCAATTTAAATTTATTTTTTATAGGTATTTGTACATAAGCGGTGTTTCTATTGACACTGTTGTAAATTATCCCAGAAATATATGAAGTTTTGTAAACAAGAACGAGGTCCAAAGACTGGGACGCATTCCATACTGATTTAGCCTCCGCAACAGTGCACAACAGTGAAGAGTTTTGACGCGTTATCAGTTTAGGCATTATTCATCATCCATGCAAGCAAATTAATGTTATGGATCAAAATAATAATTTAATCTCGTTATAATTTAATCTAAACGTCAGTAAGTGGCTAGTACTACGCTTCGATAATTAATTGAAAGGTGGCATCCATTATGTAAACACTAATTAAATGAAATATAATTTCTAATAATTTATTTACTCGTGTAAATAAATTATTAGAAATTATATTTCAATTTGTATTCTATTTTACTATATAAACTGCACTGCGAAAGCCAGACAAACGAACATACAGACTGTTTTACTTTATTAGCGATAGCGACTTGTTTTTTTTAATTTTTGATAGGGATAAAAGGTAAAACAGTTTGGTCCCGACTAATAACCAGTTATGACGAGAACCGTTAAAAAAGATAAAAAAAGTAAGACATATCGTTTTTTATGTACAAAAATTACGTAACGAGCTCGTCGTTCGCCTGGTGTTATGCGTCGTGGTCGCCCAAAAAAGACATAGTGTCAGTTGGAACTCTAGACTGGGAGATCAATAAAGTCTCATGTGCCCAGTAATTTCACTGGCTGAAACCGGAACACAATAGCGCTTGCACACTACTGCTTGATGGCAGAATAACTAGCAAAGTGGTGGCACCTACCTAGACGATCTTTGCAGAAAAGTTCTACCGCCTAAGTAAAGCGTGATCTGTGTAACTGTTTCAAGAGATGCTGCGATCTTGTGACATGCCGCATAAAGTTTACGCCGAGGTGGCTGGCGCCGGGCAAAACAAACAACCGTTTGATGTTTCGCCTCGAACAGTTATTGTTTGGTTAGTGGAAATTCCCCGGAATTTGTTTGCGATACCCTTGATGAAGACTGCGTGAGCTGACACTCTGTTTAGATCTTCGAGCTGTCGAGATGGCTGGATACTCTCTGGTACAATTTTAAGAAAAATATATGAAGTTTTACACATGGTATTTCAGATTTATGTGTTAATGTGCTTTAACGTTGTTTTTTCACCCTATTTTATTTAATTGAAACCAGTTTAATAATTTAAGTTTGGATGTGTGGTGTATTGTAATAAAATTAGTATAAGAACATGAGAGGTTTGTCATAGCTTTATACTGGTGTCGATTCTGTGTCACATGAAATGTTTCCGTCTTTTTCATTTCCCTTTCATCAGAATAGTCCTGCCATACTTTTGGTTGAGTTTAGAGAATGCGACACAAAATTGACAACATTTGTATCAAAATTTGAACACAGCAAAATTTCAACAGGTATATTTTTTTGTTAAATTACATTTATTTGATAACTCGGCTCGGGCGGCATGCGCAGCAGCTGAAGCTGATTACATATTTGTTCCGTTTGGGGTTGACACAATGCGCCCGCAGGCGCGACTTCTAGTCAGGGAGCTGTCCAGACGTTTGACCGAGCTGACACGTGGCGTGACCAAAGGGCAGGCACACACCTCGGCCAACGAATTAGCCTGGCTATTCATCACAGCATGAAAATTCAACAAACATCAACTAAGTACCAATTTAGTCGAAAATTATGAGACAAAATGAACACACGACAGTTTAAACAAAAATAAATTTATTCCGTTTAAATCGTTGAGATTTTTTGGCTACGGAACTCTGAAAACAAAATGAGGCGAAACATTCAGGTCAAGTTCAATGTTTTCAGACGAATCGAAAGTCATGCTGTAATTCTCATGCTTCAGCCAGTGTTTTCATTACGTGGCTTTGATATTTTCCGCATATTTTTACATTTTAATTACATGTCACGCAAACGTCTTGTCCCAGACAACGTTGTAATCGACTAACAAAACCTGTAGCAAGTATTTCATTTCATCTGTCACATTGCATGCGTAAGAGCAAATGACAACACTACAGAAAGCTTAAAGACAGTGCAGAGATTTCATATGATATCATACAAAAATAGTCTTGACGACTGCCAGGTAAAGAAAGTATAAGAAAAAACGAAGAAAAACATTTTATCGAGACACGCATATACAACATTACGTTATTTTAACACTATTTTTAAACAAAAACCAGGACAAATGTGAATACGAACACAAAATAATACCTATGTTAGCTGTCTCGATTACGAATAACTAGCTATTGTCCGCGACTTCGATCGCGTAGTAAGTTACCACATTTTTCAGATTTTCTTTTCATAAACACCAAATTCAAATTCAAATTTTTATTGCAGTCCATAACGTTACAATAGAAGTTATATTTAATGATTAAGATCATTTTGGACCTTGTACGAACGAACAAATACGAACTAGTGCGAACATTTTAATAGCAAAATGTAATGGGATTACCATCAAATAGCGTATAGTTTATTTATAATAGTTACAGCATACGATTATAGTCTCTAGTCTAATCCGTTTTCAGTTCGAACTGGACGGGCATGGTCATGACTCCAAAAATGTCAGGCGTGAACAAAACCAGCAACTAAATAAATAAAGTAGAAAAGAATACAAATGTTACGGATTGAAGCTTAAAAATATATACAGTGTACTTATATTAGATATCACAGGGGCGAGGTACACTCGAAAGCAGTAGAAACGACGATAAATCATTAAAATAATTATATGTAATCGGTAACCTTCAACTTTTTATCGGGGTTAATATAACTTAGGTATAACATAACTCAAATTAACTTTATAGTTTATGGGGGTCCATTACATGCAACATACAGTTAGGGTGTGCACTGTACAATACAGCTTATCCTAAAGAAGATTAACTAATCACATAAAATATTTGGATGCGTCGTGCTGGTTCTTTCAACACCAAAAAGTTCAATTGGTTCTTAAATTTGCTGGTATTTCACCTTGACTTTAATTAAATTTTTACTGAAGACTGAAGTCAAACCAGACACATTCCAGTTAAAGAGCAATTTATGTTTCCTCGAAGTCCCTGACATACAAATTCTCTGTACATGTAGTTATCCTACATATCTTGGGAATTCCTATGAAGTCATAATGATAAACAATTAACCTACTAGCCTTATTATTCCTGAAAGAGATTTCCTATAATATATTTTGATTTAGGAAAACAGAATAACTAAAATCTGTAATTGTAAAGCAACATAATTATTGTGTCTGTCTTCAGTATCTTTGAAATTTTTTGGGTACCTATATACTTTATACGATCGCACGAGGTGTGCTCAGATGACCTATTGAAACGTCTCTGAAGCAACGCTATGACCAAAATTACTGGTCGTAAAATTAACGGCAACGTTACCTACCGCATAACCTCATGCTTGTTGGCTATGTAAGAAATTATACTAGTTGTACCGTTATAAAGCCATTTATAAATCGACACGTAAAATAAACGCACACCAATTTATAGGCACACTGAGTGATCGCCCAAGGAGAACTAAAAAATAATTCTACATTTCTGAACATTTATTTCAAGAGAGCAATAAATATTATAAGTCAGATACAAGGACCCAATTTTATTGGATATATAAAGTGGGTGACAAAATGTGAAGTCACCATGTTTTCTGCAAAGTTTAATATTAGATATGAAAATAGGTCGGAGAATGAATTTTATTTCCTCGTGTCCACATATTTTGATTTTATTGAAGAAAGTGATAAGTAAATAATAATCATATTACTATGTGTAAGATACAGAGTATAAGTAATAATGACGATATTCGTGAAGCCAGCGCGTGTAGGATAAATAATTACTTTATTAATCTGGGTACGTATGCTCTAAAATATTTTTATTTCATAGCCTCATATACAACATCCAATTGCCCAATTAAAATACTTTTGTCATAATCCAACGAAAATAGCGTACATACAGCAGATGACACCGCCATTAGAAATCATAAAATAATTAAAATTATTTGTGAATAATTGAATAGGTACTCTAGCAGCTGTATAGCTGATGCGTGTATGTCATCTATTTTTCCATAATGATTTTAGTAATAAAGGCAATCGCTACTCCCTAATAGTAGTAGAAGTAATATAGCTTTTTCCAAAGTCTATCAGAGCGCCTGGTCGATGCGACACGTGACCAAAATGCTGGCACTTATTTGGCCCAACGCATCAGCATTGCAATTCAACGTGGCAATGCAGCCAGCATGTTGGGTACGCTACCTACCGGTAGTGGGCTGGAGCACTTGGACTGTCTATAGGCCATCGCGGCTATTATACAGTCCATAAGTGTTCTTTGTAGTAGGTAGTGTAGCTAGTTTAGTTTAGTTTAGCTTAGTTTAGTTTAGTTTTGTTTTTATTATTGTAGTAGTTATATAGCTCTATAATATAGACCATGATTCATGCATCAATATTGATTTCAATGAGATGTTACACTCGCATTCCATTGGAAACACTGAAAATCAAAATAAGCTCGAGTGGCACTTCAAACTTCGGAAATACTAATCGAGAAAGACGTAAGTGCCGTTTTGGATGGCTCATCGAATACCAACGCAATTAGATCAAAGATTTATATTGGGTACATTTTGTAACAATTTCGTTTTATTCAATCCAGTAAAAACCAGGTTTCGGTTAATTCCGGAATGAGCAGATCTTTAGGGGAACTAAAATTAATGATATTATAGCTTTTAAAATTAGCAAGTTGTAATAGCAGGCCACGTTGCTCGCAGAACCGACAATTAACCGTTGGGAAGAAACGTTCTCGAGTGGTGACCGCGACCAGGAAGACGTAGGTTGGTACACGGACCGATGATGATCTAGTCAAAACCGTAGAGTCGTTGGATGCAAGAGGCAAGTAGCAAGAGGTGCTCTATGTGAAAGCCTTATGTTCAGCAGTGGACGTCTTCCGGCTGATGCTGATGCTGAAGATTTATTTTTTGCCTGAGAGTATGTATTCAAATACGTATATATACTATGAAACTTTATAATTGATGTTTGAAAGGAAAAGCGAAAAAGTAAGTGTCAGCTAAAATAGCTCTATCATAGTAAATCGAAAATGATAGAAATGTAGTACTTATAAATAGTTATTTTGCAAAATACAGTAGAAGCTGAAAGTTGCACCAAATAACAATTTATTTCGTCATGCGTATACCTATATAATTTTGATCAAGTTGTTGCGATAATTTGATCCTTGCTTGTCTTTACAGGCTCGTAACGATTTTAATCAAAGTATGTACTCTAGAATGTTTAACACAATGGATCGACCTTTAATTACCATGTTTTGTTAGTTAAGATTCTAGACCATATAAAAAAAACATTAAGGTGGAACGTTACACTAGCGCGGCAAATTCAAATTTTCTTACGTTCTTTAGCCAATAATAGCTTAATTACTCAACATGATTACATGAAAACTAATTTTGCGCAAATAAATAGAATGTATCAATAAATTACAATTAAAAGTATCACCTACATATCATTGGTTTAGCGACAAATGGCAATAGACTGAAAAACTAAGACGAAATTTGTTTATTGCCATTTGTCGGTAAACCAATGATGTCTAGGACAAACAATGACACCTTACCAGCGTCATTGTTTCCTGACAAATATAATCTGGGAGTTTTTAAGGCTAGAGTGAACCGGTATCTTCTAGGCAAGCATGCTCCATCGTCGACCGCGTCGTTACTTACCATCAGGTAAGACAGTGGTCAAATGTTAGCCTATCGTTGATAAAAAAAAATCTAGGAGATACTTTTAATCGTAATTTGTTGATACATTCTATTTCTTTACGTTAAATCAGTTTTAATGTAATCACGTTTAATAATAATTAAGCTATTATTGGCAAAAGAACGCAAGAAAATTTGAATTTGCCGCGCTAGTGAAACGTTCCACCTTAAATCACACAAATTTCAAGTGTCTATGTGGCGTGTCATTTGTCAAAACTGTTCTTTCGTCGAGACTTTACGGTAGACCCTTCATCACACTTCCCAGCTGGCAGCTCGCCAGCTGGTTAGGGCTGGTTATCAGGTGTTTAAGTGCTGTTTGCCATTTAGCCGCAATAAATACAAGATGCACCGGTGCTTACTCATACAGGTTGTGGCCTAGATTGTGTAAATGGTGTTCTTTGTTTGAACGAGCTAAAACTCTTGTATACTTTCTTGTTTTTCAACTTTAGTTAATGATGCCTGGTATAATAGTTTTATTGTAACGATGTAAAAAAATAAAAATTTAAACTTAAAATAAATTGTTAGTGGAAGGAAAAATGCTCAGAATGCTGGCAGCAATTACCACGTTGAATGGCAATGCTTATTTGTTGTGCATAATAAAATCCAGCATTCTGGTCACCTGATGCCTCCACCAAAAGTTTGGCCAAGCTCCGATATTTTTATATTTTAGTGTTAAAGTTTTTAGGTATAGTTTAGTTTAGTATTTATTTAAATTTTTCCAGAATAAAAAGAAATATTAAGTCATATTCGCACAACACTCGCACTCAAATACACGCACTCTACATAGAGAATCATGTAGAACCCATGTGTCTTCAAATAATATATGTAATATGTTTGCTGTCACATTAAATCTTTGCAATTCGTGGGATCCGAATCGTAATGATGCTTATAATGTTACAGTGATATTTATTACCTGTCATATAGAGTTTATAGACTTAAGTCCCATCGTTTATTGCACTCTACAATGTTACACTGGTGAAAGCCGCGGGGAGCCGATGGATGCAGGAGGCGAGCAGCCGCTCAAGGTGGCGTGCTCTGGGGGAGGCCTATGTTCAGCAGTGGACGTCTTCAGGCTGTTGATGATGATGATGATGACAATGTTACACAAGTATGTTTGGAACGCAGCTACATATTACCAATATAAATCAGTGTTACTTTGCATATTCATTCGTGCCTGTAATTGAAAACTATTTCAAAGCTGCATTAAATACAGCTTACAAAAGAGATGAGTAATCGCTCATGACCTCATCAAATGTTATCAAACTTAAACGGCGTGTATCAGATGACCAAGGTTAATAAATGGAACCAATTGAATTTGTTAAGTTCGGTCAATGTCCAATTCGTGTTTATGAATGGTAGGTACTATTAGGTTAGGTGTGTAATGTGTATACATTGATATACAGTGCATTACACAATGTTTAACTATATTTTTTATAATGATTGGAAAAAAACTGAAAAATGTTGTTGTGTTGTTCATTATTATTAAGCCCTATTCAAACCGCCGCGTTATTCGTACCGCTGTGGGTAGCGGTAAATACCGCATGGGATCCCGTGCGGTATTTTGTATTGAAGTTCCGCGGCTAGAGCGAAACTTGAGCGAAACTTCATACAAAATACCCGGGCGGTCCCACGCGGTATACCGCTACCCACAGCGGTACGAATACCGCGCTGGTTTGAATTGGGCTTTTCATGCTATTATATACAATAAACATATACTATAATCTACCCTGGGTCCCTATATACTATTTAGGGACCCAAGAACTACGAAGACCATGGTCCCTCAACACCCAGTCGCAGTACAAGTATTTACGCTTTTTTCCTGTGCACAAATACTTTTTCTGTTGAGGGATTCGAGCCCACAGCTTTTGGATTACGAGTCGACCAACTCAACCACCACACCACAGATGCTGTCATAATATCAAGAATTAGGTCATAATATATTACAAAATCAATACAAGCGTTAAAAACTGTTAATTCAGTATTTAAAATAAAAGAAAATCAAGAAAGTAGTACCTATGTAATCACTCGCTGCTGCTTTCAATGTTGCTGAGGTACCAGCCAGTATTTTGTTGAAAAATTGCTCCAATCATAGACCTAGAATGTAAATATTCTAGGTCTGTGGCATAACCATTCGCTATCCAACTGTTCTTGCCTTCACAAATCTTAAAGTATCATAAAGTTCTCCAGAAATTAATAGTCAGCTGACATGAAGGATCTTAAGGATTGGTATGGTTTATGTGACATAACATCTGTGGAGCGAAATGCAGCACAGTTGGCACACTAATATATTTAATGGTTTAACAAGAATTCCTATAGAACTGATATTATTTGTGATCAACGCCATAATGCAAAAAGTTAATGACGACTGCATGACGACGCAGTCGTCTTAGGACAATGGAAAGGCAAAACTCAGATGTAAACAAAGGAGAGGTAAAAATAAGATACACCGCATGAGTGCGTAGTCATTTTTGATCATTTACGTCATGTACTTTGTGGTCCGTGCCACGTGTGCGGTACCGTGTGGTTTCGGCGAACGAATAGAACCACCCTATCTCTTCCCGTGGGTGCCGTAAGAGCCGGCTAAGGGAATATCCAGGAAATTGACAGCAGCATTCGCCTCGGTCTTAATATTAACATTCTGCGATCCAAGCCGCCTGCCAAGCGTGGTGATTATGGCAAACCATGAAAACCCCCCTAAGTGACGCCCGTCGTAGGGCCGGTCTATGTTCAACAGTCTTCCGGCGATGTGTGCTTTGTGGCCCCAATCGACTAATTTAAAAACGCTTATGCAACTGAGATCGCCGTTTCAGTGTTGGTTCCTGAATTTTATTATCACCACATGTCATTGTTTTAAACAAATGACTAATGAATATTATGTGAGTGAATTGGGTGCTTTTCAATATACTCTCAGATATTCTTAAAATATCTCCTGATGCTCTGCGCACTTTTGCAGCTCCATTATTTTCAGCGCTGCAGCACCACTTACCCGCATATAACTGCAGGTGACCATTACACGTGCAGTCTTTATCCGAGCCGAGTATGCCCGGTATACTCGCCCGTGAGTCACAATGCGTCACGATGCGTTTCCCGATATAACATCACCTACTCCTCGGTATATTTTTAGTAACGTCTTATTTACGAACTGACAAAGGTAATATGGTTAGCTCAAGAACGTTTCGATAATTTGCAAGTCAGAAATCAAGATTTCAGGAAGTGCAGGTGATTTATGAAACATGGATGTCTCTAAATATACTTAAAGGATTTCTGGAAATACTTGAAACATGTGGTAAAAGTTAAAGCTTTTATAGCTACTAGCCATAGTGACAAACATAACAGTAATCCAAAAGGTTCGGGTTTGTACCCATTATTTTTAATACCACAATAATATAATGCAAGTAGGCATGTTTTCATTTCAATAGATACTTTTTAAGCAAACTTTGGTGCCCTTGAAATAGCCATAAGAAAACCTTAGTGAGTTCCAACGTCTTAGTCAGAAATTCCGCAACTCTTTCAAAACAATGCCACCGAAAATAGCTAGCGTGTCACGCAACAGCATTCCTAACATACTCGCCGGCGACCTACTAAAGTGACCACTGGAAAAATATGTTTTGTCAACCTTAATAGAGCTGGAGTTGCCTTCGTTTTGACACTTGAGAGTGATGTAGTCGTTGTCGTTCATGCAGTCACGGAACAAAACTACTAGAAGTTTGCGATGAAATAGCCAAAAAATTAAAAAAACAAAACAATCTCCGCCATTTGGGAGCTTGAAGATGTCACAGATTTACGCAAGGTCCATAATGATTGTGTATCAGGGAGAACAATAAAATGACTAGAATAAATATCTAAGTATGATAATGGTCAATAATAATCATGCATATTTTTCCGTCTTTTATATTGTTATAATGCAACGTAATTTTTTAGCTCATAGGAATTTAATCATTTAATTTTGGTTTCTGTCATGTTGCATTTTTGAGTACTTAAATAAAAATGAATTTGAAATGAAATATTTTGTTATTTCACGACTCATTGCCAAACTGTTTGTACTTGAGAAAGGTCAAGAACGAAAACAAATTCATTAAATTGCAGACGAAGCCATTATATAGCGTAATTGCTTGCTGATAAAAATTCGCAATACTTGCGCTTTCATGACTAGCCTGTGTCTGCGACCATAGAGAAAATAACCGCTCTGCGACTGTTTGTCTGTAACTAAACTTAGTACTATTCAATTCGCATTCGTTTGACAAAAGAATAAAGAATTCAAACTTTGGTCTTTGAAGGGGAAAAGACGATAGACCGGGCTCGCAGTAGCGTACCTTCGGTGCTGCTGCTGCTGCTGGAAATCTGCCTGTCAATTATGACGACGGTGTCGATAATGATTGTTCTTTGCATGATCTCAAACTCTTTTCTGCGCCCAACCTACTTATTCATATCCATGACATGCTAAACACAGGCTTATTTAAATCTTTACCAGACTTACATACATGCAGCATTTTAAGAAGAGGGTCAAACGAGTATTATCATAGGGTAAGCTAAGCAAAGCGTTAGGTGGCACGTCTAGTGTTATAGATGCTGCAAATTATACTCAATAAGAAGCAGTGACTACTTCCCACCAGAAACGCCGTATGCTTGTTTGCTACCTATAGCATAAAAAAGATAAACAGTAGTCCACGAGTACGATTCCGTTATACATACATCAATCTCAAGTTTCTGAAAGTAGTGTTGTCTCAACCGCATTCAAGGCAAAACTTGACCAAGATAATAAAGAAGTAGCTTCCAAGCTTATTTCTGTCGAGCTTTTCTTAGGTTTGGAGCTGAATATAGCGCGGATGATGATGACAAACGCATAAACAATATTTTTCTACATTATAAAAAGAAACGTCTTTCTAATGCAATTAAGACTGTGGTAGGTTGAAGTATTTAGTGCTGTTTAGATAATAAAAGTAATAAATTGTTAATCTCCCGCTTTTTATTTGCCCCAATTTATGTTTCCGCTAAACTGTAACTACCAATTATCGCTGTTCATGTAATGATGTAACTAGTCTAGGAGTCGGTAATAGTGCACTAAGATCATTTCACTCATAGGAACAGCCTTCCTGATATGAACTTTTAACCTATTTGCCTAATAGTTCGTATTGTGAATGCCTTTTTTCGTATGTGTCGCTTTCTATCCTAATCTTTTGTAGGCAAACTTTGAATTAATCTTATTTCCTCTTCTAAGTACTCTCCATATACTTTTTATTTTCCTTTTCATCTTTGCTGTGTGTATTAATATGTAATGTAATGCTTTATGAAAGACTTTCATACCAACAGATTTTTTAAAGCACAGTCTTTTGGTTGTTCGAGCTGAAATATATTTTCAGTTGTATACCGTTCCTGGGCGGTGTCTCATTTAGAGTAAAAGAAGTGTAGCTCCTGGTCTGCTTGACATTGCAAAGACTCATCGACAAGAATAGCTTAGATTTAGGAATGCACTTTATGTAAATGCAACCAATATTTTTTTTAGAGAGAAAGCTCTTGGTTCTACCGCAACTGGGTCGAAAGTTGCATAAACGCTGTATATCGAGGCTGTGGTAAATCTTTTCCAAATGTAAACATACGGAGATAAAATGCGGTCAACGTGAAGGTCGCCTGCAGTCAACTTGGCAAATAACAGACAGGGCTGCCATATGATATAATTTGAGAAAATTATTATGCCATTGAAAAAAATGTGCATATATTTTTTACCTAATTTGATGAAATCAACTAGTAGGTCAGAGACTTCTTGCTTTGTTTTCGTACAAGTGGTATAGCTGCCAACAGTAAATACTTAGTTTACGTCGAGATATCAGCTTGGTAGAGAGTTGCCTCGCCTTTATCACTCATTTGGAGATAGCTTTTATTTCACCCTGTAACTATTTTGGTTGGTTTGACACTTTTATGCCCGTTTTCGTCAAAGATCCCTAAACTACACCCTAACTAGGAATCCATTTGGCTAAGTGCCCCTTAGATATGGCCCTTACCTAAATTCGTTTTCATAGCGCTGAGTGACACTTAAATTGTAAAGTGACAGTTTATTCTTTTCTACGTTTTCCAAAAACCGTACGTTGGCGATTTTCGTTATTTTATTTATATATTTTAGAGAATAATCGTCAAAAATACAAGCTACATGCTTTATTGATATTAGCACTAGAGTTTTTAATATATTATGCATCCGAAAAAATTAAAACAAATACCTTTTCTGGCGTTATGCGGGTCGAAACAATTGCCCAATACAATTGAAAAAAATGGCGTTTTGATAATTTAACCTGCCACTTAACGCTAAGGGGTTGAGCTTCGGCCGCCTAAACTTAGGGGATTCCTTAAGCTTTGGGTATCCCTTAATCGCCGGTGAAAAGCAAATTACTGTCAGATGTCACTTAAATCTTTTTAAGGGTCCCTTAAGATTTAGGGATCGTTGGTGAAAACGGGCAGTAGAATAACGAACATCACCGGTACATGTATTTTGGTTGATTTGACACTTCTAGATTATACTAGTCAACCTATTTCAAAAAAGTTGGTAACCCTAATGAAAAGCGTAGATTTATTAAGTAACAAATGTGTGAAAGTATCCACAATCTATTATCTTGGTAAGTAGCGAATTTGTAAACATGCGCATGTCTACTGCGCTCTCATCGCACTCATCGCTTTGCTCTGTGAGATTTGGCGCAGGGGCTTGTTCGGGCGTATGGAGATGATACATCAATGATGTATATTTTAGTTATTTTGATTTATACGTTATACGTTATAGTTTTGAGTTTTGCCGTCCTGTTCTGTCGTTCGTAGTATAATTATGTACTTCTACGTAGGTAAACTGAAGGTACATACCTACGTACTCATTAAGTATAAGTTTCTCTACTATCACTACTATTTATAACGGTATACTTTTTTGTTGGTTGAAGAACTCAGATTTGGCTTAAAAAGCCCTAATCTATCCATCCACCAGTCTATACATCTTTGTCTTCCTACTCTAAATCATCGTTTCCCTGCATCCAGTTCAGCGACATTCCTTTCTCGTTGTTCCATCTTTTTATAATGGTCAGCCACGTCTGTGGTCTTTTCTACCTATACACTATTGTCACAGTTTAAGCATCTACATATTATACACCATTTTCACAATTTGAGCCAACTTATCATATTTCTACTTGCCCAACTGCCACAATTTGATCCAATTGATTATCTCTCTAACTATGAAAACATATATCGCATATGCAAGTTGAAATGGCAATGGGCAGGCCACATCGCTCGTAGAACTGACAACCGATGGGGGAAGAAAGGTTTTCGCGTGGCGACCACGAACCGGAAGACACAGCGTAGGCCGGCCCCCCACTCGGTGGACCGACGACCTGGTGAAAACCACGGGGAGCCGATGGATGCAGCAGGCAAGCAGCCGCTCTAAGTGGTGCGCTCTGGGGGAGGCCTATGTTCAGCAGTGGCTGTTGGTGATGATGATACACCATTGTCACAGTTTGAGACATCTTGTTGTCTTTTTACCTTTCTACCTATTCTTACATGAATTAGTTCTCATAATTATTTGCGACTCATTCCAGAAATAAAAGGAACCAAGCACTACGCTAGAGCAGTTAACATTAGTTCCATTACAAATGGTAAAACAGTTCCCAAATATCTGAGCGCATTCCAGACGGCTCGGTTATTTTTGCCACCACTTTTACTGAAGTATATAAATATAACAGGCGCAGATGAAATGTGTAGGTGCTCAATAATATGTCTTGTTTTTATAGCTGCGACAGCACATCTCGCTGGAATTTGGCCGGGGAGCAAGGACATTCAATACATATTATTGTCAGTAAGTGGTTCCAATACACAGATACAGTGACTATAAAAAGAAAACAAAAGAAAGCAAGCCAATATCACATAATAAATATTGATACAAGTTATATGTCGACGCAGAACTATGGCCATATTATCTGCTAAAGGGTGCCCCGCGGGCATTTTGTATTTTGTCCCCGATAATATAAGAATCCTGAGTAAAAAATTTCATACAAATTGATTCGGCTGTTTTGACGTAAAAGCCAGTCCAATAAATAAACAAAAAACAAACAAACAGATAACATTTACTTATGATAGATATTCTGTGCTATGGCGCATGTTTATTTATTTATTTATTTATTATGTTAGACATGGTCAAACCCATTACAGAGAACTTTACGTAAGTGTATGCTTGTAATGGTTTTTACGATACAGCATAGTGATACCCGTCACAATTTCGATTACACAAGCCCGGTGACAGTCTGGATAGAGCTGGCCCCAAATACTTTATTCAAATCATAAATTGGCGGTTGTGATGGATTTGAAGATTATGAAGATATTAGTGAACAGATTATGACAGAAATCGCTATAGATTTCTCAGTCTCGATAGAGCTGGCACCAAAGACGTCAAATCATAACTTCGTGATTGTGGTGGATTTGAAGATTATGATGGTTTTTGTGTACAGAATGACAGAAATCACTATAGATTTCTCAGTCTCGATAGAGCTCGCACCAAAGACGTCAAATCAATAATTCGTCATTGTGATGGATTTGAAGATTATGGCATTTGTGAACAGATTATGACAGAAATCACTATAGATTTCTCAAACGACAACGCAGTATTACATCAGGTACCTAATAAGTAAAAGTTTCGGAAGTCACGACAGCAATAGAGTAGATTCTTCGTAAAAAATCAAGATAGTGTGCGTTAGCCAAATTGAAAGTAATTACACCGATGTTTGTTTACTGAGATTACTGTTAGGTACACATTCGCTATTCACTAAGTATTACGCATGTCGCGTGTCACGTAATAACAGTGACCTTACTGTAACGCCATGTGTATCACAATGCCAGTCACACTCATTATTAAT
The DNA here is from genome assembly GCA_910589525.2 of Ennomos quercinarius. Lineage (NCBI taxonomy): Eukaryota > Metazoa > Arthropoda > Insecta > Lepidoptera > Geometridae > Ennomos > Ennomos quercinarius. Next base: position 14,884,070 of record OU342494.1, on the reverse strand, counting down.
TAATTGTTTTAGCAGTAGGTAAAGAGATGTTTTGTTAAATTTATAGACTAAAAATATGTACTTACCTAAGTTTAGTTTTCACGGATTAGAGAAAAAACAAGTGTCTAGATATGTTGCAAGAAAGTTCTGTACTATCTAGAATGATATACCATACCTAAGTTCCTTGATTTGGTACTCAAGATGTACTCAATAGATTACGTACAAAAAAATGATTGCCTTGAGTCACCAATTGCTTATGCTCAAGATTGAGCTGAGTTTCGAAAATCCACTACTTATACAAAATCCCGAACTCATTCATTCTTCAATTTCATCCATTATTATTTTTGTTCAGGCAAGTTTTACCACCTCCAAAAAAAACCTGTAATGTAACTACAAACTAATATTAATGTAACAGAGAACATTAATCTACATTCTAAAACGCATTTTATGTAAAGTTGTTATTTTCTGAAGAAAATAATAAAGCTGCTCCGGACTTAGAAGCAAAATAAACAGATTAAAAATAACCAGACATTCAAAAATACCTAGAAGCTTTGCACACCCTCGATTAAGAATGATCAAATAAATACGCAACTATCTGCGCAGTGTAAGAATGAAAATGTTCTGCGTAGATTCGAATAAAAACTTACAAAATATTAACTGATACGAAATACTTAATAAATTAAGTCTACAAGTTGATTTTTTAGTAACATGCTATGAATTCCTGAGTGATAAGATACCCAGTGAAACGGAACAACCCTCACATAAAATGAAACCTTTATGATCAGACTGTTTATAAAGCAAAATGCCTATAAAGCTAAATGCCTAAAAACGATGTCTAACTTGTAAATTGCCAACGGCGTAGTGTCTTTAAATCAAAAAAGCCTTAAAATCATAACGTCTAACAATCAAAAAGCCTTAAAAGCATATCGTTTAACAACCAAAAAAGTTGCCCATCTCTGTAAGCCAAAGAAGTATATAGGTAATGTATGCGTACATAAACTCAAAGAGTATTATTATAAACACTTTGTTCTACATATGCCTATAAATAGGGTGAATTCTGTGGTAATAGTGATACTTTATTAATTTTGTAACTTAGTTTTTTTTCGGTATTAGTTTAAGTCGTTTATCGTCTATTTGAAATGTTTAAATTTCTATAGTGCAACAAAATAAGTAACCTTAATAGTTATTTTACATAATTTAAGCATAAATACGCTTTAATTATTTCAAAGAAACTTGTAGTAAGTTGTGCACGTTGGCAATTCTTTTCTCATATGGTATATATATATACCTATGGCCGCCAATACAAAGAAATCAAACTATTCATTTAAATTACATGCGAGTATATAATCGTAGTTATGGTTATCGCCAATAAAATTCCTTCATTAAAACAGCATCCGATTTTTTAGGACTGACATTTGTAGCCGTTGCTATATTTTTAACAAACTTAAAATCTTTACGCGAATTCTCAGTTTTAGTAGCACTAAACGTCCGCTTTATTTAAACTGTAACCAGAAAAACGACTAGTGTTGTGAACATATTTAAATCTTAACACTTGTTTTTATTGCTGTTTTAATCCGCAAGCACCGCTAATGTTCGATTGGCACCAGTATTCGTGATATAAACTATTTGGACATGCATGCGCCAGCTGATTGAAACATCTTCAAATGTGTGAAAATATTCATGAATACTCTACCTATCATCATCCTCTTTACCTTTTCCCATTTGTTATTGGGGTCGGCTCCCAATCTAACCTGTAGCGGCGAGCTACCAAAATTACACGAGCGACTGCCATCTGACCTCGCAACCCATAAGGAACCAGTAAGAGGGATGGTTAGACCAGGTGTCAGATTCTATCGGGCCTCTGACTAACCGTAATGATTGCCATTGGAATCCTCCTACCTATACCTGCTATATAAAGACCTATGTTTTATTACCTTACGTAGGTGGGTTTGTATGGAATATGCCACAAGGGCCTCGGCTTCACAGACGCCGCGATCTTGAACGCTTGATGCACATCAGCTGCAAGATTTAAAGTGACAAAAACCTGACTTTGATCAAGTTGACAATATGTAAATGTAGGTTAAATATGGTAAAGGTTGACTAATCTGGTTGGCCGACGTTCTTTGTATAACCACAAGCAGTAGATATTTATAGGATAAATGAAATTAATTAATTTTTCCACCAGCTCAATTTTATTTAGCCAATGTCCAGGGATTTTATCATGGGTCTGTGGTGCAATTATGATTAGGTAACCGGTCTACCTACGTATAGATAACTATAATAGGTACTAACAGTATCTTAGTTTTTTTTTAAATAGTGGTTTGTTGTGAAATTTTGTAGTAGTGTTTTGTGTGTAAAGTTTTTAGGATCTCCTAATACGTTGATTGTGATGTATTTACAATAGAATACGAATTGCAAAATAGGTACAGCTTACACCCTAAAACAACTAAAGTAGGTAGGTACCTATATAAAACTTTAACATATTCTTTTAAATAAAACCAACGCAATCCAGATTTTACGACTTACAACAAGGCTGAAAAAGACGCCGTAAAAATTGTTTTCGAGCTTTTATTATTATGGACAGTGGCATTTTGGTACGAAAACTTTAAAAGCAGCAATTAATTTATTATTGTTATAGCTAACAGGTGTGATTTTGAGTTTTATTAAAATAACATGTGTGAGTCATCCAATAGTCAACAGGAATTTGGTAACTAAAGTGTAAACCATAAAAACATTTTGTTCAATGCAGCAAACCACATCGCTGATAAATAATAACTCAGAAATTATAAATTAGTGGCCAAATTAACCACAAAAATAATTTCAAAAACGTTGCTGAGCCCAACGACTTAGTACATATAACTCTTTGGCTGAGCCACGATTTTACATTTCAACGATTTGAAAAGATAACTCAAAATGAATAGCTCCCTATTTAAAGGTCACTGAACTCATTGTATGTTTTAAAAACTGCGGTATATTTCATTACGCCATGACATCGGAATGCTAAAATGATCGTATAAATGCTCGTTTAAATAAGTAAATAGGTGCTTAAATTATTATATTTCCCATTATTGCTTTGAGACACATCATTATAAATTAGACATACTTTATTCTTTTAGAATACTAACGCTTTCAAAGTAATACATCTCTATCATTCATCATTCATTCCGTTCACTCAATTTCACTTTTGTTTCAGTTCATTCATTCATTAGCACGTGCGTAACACATACGTCACTATCTTTAGTCCCTAAAGCATGACGTATGCTTTGGCGAGCCCTAAAATACCATGAATTGTAATCTCATGCGTATCTCATAGTATTTTTACAACATCCGTAATATAATAAGCGTGCGTATCGATCTACGTCAGTTCTGCAGTTTAGATGGACCTCCCACTTCGTCACATGACAGCGACGCTGTTAGGGGCGTTTTCCATGATGCATGTTAATTTGTATTTGTTTTTAAAATCAACACCAATATTACTGCTGTCTATGAAATGAACAGCGAAAAATAAAGCGCGTCAAATAAAAAATATGCACTAAGATCGAAATTTCATCCATACATAGTATTACTTTTTGTGTAATACTCGGCCCTGCACCGATGACTTATCTAGTAAGTTATGTACAGTATTCAATGCCATGGCTCCGTGTCTCGGAAAGCACATTAGAAAGCCGTTAGTCCCGGTTGTCATAAGAACATCTATGGCAATCGTTACGGGTAGTCAGACGCCTGATACAATCTGTCACCCGGTCTAACCATCCCTGTAACTGGTTCCTTATGGGTTGCGAGGTGAGATGGCAGTCGCTCGTGTAATTCTAGTAGCTCGCCGCTACAGGTTAGATTAGGAGCCGTCCCCAATAACAAATGGGAAAAAGATAAGAGGATGATGTTGATGATTTATCTGTTATTTGTGAACACTAACTGATTTCCGCTTAAATTACGCGATTGAGCTATTAAACAGTAAAAATAATGGAAATTCCAATGAAATCAAAGAAAGAATTTGCACAGCAACAGTTGGCTCAGTCATGTCATCATCTTAAGTATTATTGTTTATGTTTCAAACATTCGTAGTAACGTCCTACGTGACCAAGTGAACGTAGTATATTTTTGATTCATTCATTCATTCACGAATGTTTTTCATGTAGAGTGTAAAGGCTCACTAACTGATGACACGTTAGCGGGGCTCGACTGGCTGAAGAAAAAAAAATTGGCAGTATGTAAGCGCTGGCCGTTACCTAAACAAAACTAAAAATAAAACTTTTGCTGCGAAAACAGGTGTTACTGTGAGTGTGTGTGTTGTGTACTGTATTACAGTTATAGGTGTAGTTAATGGTATGCTCGTAGGTGTAATAGACAGTTCCATTCTTCCGGGAACATTTTTTATACCTTTACCTATAGTTTGCTCAAACACAAGACTCTTTGATTATCAAATCATTTCGAGTTTCATCAAAATCGGGTTAGAAGGTAGTTACCGAGATAGATAAGGTAACAAACATTCAAAAACACACACAAACGTTCGCCTTATAATAGTGTGATTAGGATATTGGGATAGGATATAGGATTAGGATTTGTTACTAAATATTATCATTCCTTTTATTATATGTACTAACTAGGTGGTAAGATTTTTCTGCAGAGTTCGTCTAGGTAGGTACGATCGATTTGCCAGTTATTCTGCCACCAAGCAGTAGTGTGCAATCAATACTGTGTTTCGGTATGAAGGGCATTGTAACTAGTGAAATTACTGGGCAAATGAGACTTTATGATCTGATCACTCAGTTTAGTAATAATTTACTAGACGTGTATAAGTGTGTAGTCTCAGGATGACGTGCGCAGTGCAGTGTCACACATAACTATATTAATTTACGCTAAAAATCAGGCGAACGACTAGCTCGTCACGTCATTCATTTACATATTAGGTTGGGAAAAAAGCTTCTTCGCATTTTTTAAGAAAATTCAAAACTTTTTTTAATATAGTTTATTTACATTTAACTAATGTATGTAGGTACAATTTTGTTCGATAACTTTTTGCCATCTTGTAGGTAGGGACATGATCCCATTGCTATAGAAATTTTGGGGCTTCTGATAAAAAAACCGCGACAAGTAGTTTTGGCAGTTCTTTCGTGATGTTAACCTGACACTGCCTAAAGAATTCTGAAGAGACCGAAACAGGTGGAAATCTGAAGGTGCAAGGTCAGGACTATACGGCGGATGCGTTATCACCTCCCAGCCAAACTCTCTTAATTTTTGCTGAGTGGCTAAAGATGTTTGAGGTCTAGCGTTATTATGATGAAAAACCACACCCCTTCTGTTGATTAATTCCGGTCGCTTTCTCTCAACTTCTTGCTTTAATCTCATCAGTTGTTCTCAGTAGAGTTCAGAATCGATGGTCCTGCCTGGTGGTAACAGCTCATAATGAATAATGCCCTTCCAATCCTACCACACACACAGCATCACCTTGTTGCGAGTTAACCCGGGTTTCGCCACAGTCTGTGAAGTCTGACCGGCCTTTGACCACGACCTTTTTCGCACGTTCTTGTCGTACGTGATCCACTTTTCATCACCAGTTATCAGCTTCTTCAAAAATGGTTCACTTAAACCAAATTTGTGCTACTCTCACAGACACTGCACTAGGTCCATAAACATCGCAAATTTTTTTCGCGGCTTGCGTTGCATTTTTACCTTTTTTGTAGTAAAGTTTTAAAATGTATCGAGGGTCTTCATTAGATTCACTCATCTTCACAACACGAGAAACAAATGAAAATCACACATTTTCCTAATCTGAATATGGAATTATCTTCTTTAAAATTTAAACTTTTAATGATACCAAAACCAGCCAGATACAAATAGTATAGCCAAAGAGATTTTATTACAAGTTCATACTTACTATAATGCGAAAAGACGTTTTCCCCAAACTAATAAAAAAAAATTTTAAAAAATGTTGGTGGCTAAAATAACTTTTAGTACAATAACATTTTTGACAACAGCCATTTTTATTGCAATGGGTATGACGAATATTGTATGTCATATGATTGTTTATGGCTTTTATTATGGCACGACGGTCACACAATCGTCAATCAGTGCCCAAGTCGCTATTTCATTAAAAAAAGGTGACTACGAATGCAATCTTGACTTGAACGCGGATCAAAACCGAACACTGTTCTGTAATACAGATAACTTACAAAGCAAAACGCTGTACTACAGTAAAACGTGCCGCCAACATTATCTTCTCATTGATGTCTGACGCTTGATATTTATTTTCGTTTCTTCTCAAACACGTCGTTTCTGATCACATAAACAACTCGAGATGAATGAAAACAACGCTAAAAATATTACGGATATAACGGCGATTCGTTCACTTGATGCTTCACATTACTATTATAGCTCATAAGCACCTATTTATTTGACATAGCAAATAGGTTATTTCTACGCCAGAACCATGCTTGTCCTGAAGAGATGACCATTCATGTTTTTCGGCGAACTGCTTTTATGTTTTCGTTCAACATAAAAAGTCAACTTGTGTGCATACCGCAGTGTTTTCTATACCACACATGTTTTCTGTTTTTTTTTTGTGTTATATATTGTTTGTGTTTTTGGCCCACGCGTGGGCCTCTTTGATGATGACAATACTAGCATGTTATGTCGTTGTTTGTCATAATCTTTACGATGATAAAATTATTTATAATGAATGGTATTGTTTGTCGTGCAATAGTTACGACGGGAAGTGAGTTAAAACGCATTCTTTGGCCATTTGTTATGTAATGAGTGTGCGTAGATACATCTACACCACTATTATAAAGAGGAAAGATTTGTATTTTTGTATGTTTGTAATGAATAAACGCAAAAACTACTGCGCCGATTTCAAAAATTGTTTCACCATTGGAAAGCTACATTCACCCTGAGTAACATAGGCTACACCACTACACTAGACAAAGCCGGGGCGAGCCGCTAGTTGGGTATATAGGTGAAGGTTAAAATGTAAACAGACATACAAATAGACTGTGAAAATAATACCCCTCCTATTTTCAGCAGTCGGGAAAAATATGATCATAATTTTTTTCTTGATTAAAGAAGTGTCCATCTTTGGCCATAAAAGACAATTTTTTACGCCACCCGAAGTTATTTCTACTGAATTTTACCCCATATCAGAAAACATGATAATATTTTTTTAAGCTCGGAAAGATTCTCTTTGTCATTCGAAACCTGCGTGCAAAAGCGTGGTTCACCCGCACAGATTAGAGAAAAAAACAAATTTACCCGCTAGAGTGGAAAGAGTTTTTAAAATTCGAACCTTGCTATATTCAATACCACCAGCCGCCAGTCCACTGAAACTGCGTTAAGTCTATACTTTAAGGAGAGACAAAAAATACATATGTTTTTTCGTTATTACACTAAAAGCCACCAGGGAAACTCTGTGTAACGTATGTCTCCTAACTAAATTATACTCCACTAAATACATCCTGTACTTCCATAATGACAGAACGGATGTTTGATTTTAACCATTCAAGTAAATAAATAAAATAAAATAAAATTTGATTTTTATTAAAAAAGGTTTCAATAAAAGTTCTAATATCTCCGGAGTTTTATATTACATCGACAAAATATTGTTACAAAAATAAAGTTCATCATTTTTCTAAACTACTACAAATTATTTCATTATTTTAAATAATGCCCTTATTTATATATCAATAAATGAAACTAGATATATTAGGTCAAACCGACGGACGTTGCGAGCTCGGTACCGCACGCGCGGTACTGAGCTCACCAAAATATAGCCAATAGCCAATAGCCACCTTAAAACAAGATCAAGTAAAACAACGAGCGCCATCTACCCGGTCGATGTAGAAACCGCGTTTCAGTGTTTTGTGAAAATTTTAGAGAAAAGTAGGGTGTGCGTTTTGCTTCACAATATTTCTCGTTTGGTTTGAATAGTTTTGAGCTTTTCATATAGATGACGCGTTAGTGCAAAAGTTTTTCACGTGACATTTTTAGCCCCCGACCAAACAACAGGGTGTTATAAGTTTAACGTTTATTTCAACTGTATTTGTGAGCCTGTGTGGCACCGTAGCTTCTAAGCTGATGAATCAATGTTGATTTTTCTTTTTTAGAAAGTTCACGTCATTGCATTGTATAATTTTTCAAAACTTGTGCTTTTTCCAGTGTTAATGTTTAAAATTGGCGGCGTTTTACGCATTAGGTGCTGAACTACGAGCATGAGTGTAGGCAAGTGATATAATGTGGTGAAACGTGTTTTTCCGTGTTGCTCCCAAAATTCCATAGTAGCTTCTAGTATAGTAGCCACCACTTTACTAAGGCATGACTTTGACTGGCCTATGACTAGTTTATTTGACTGTGACTATAGACTTGACTTTACGTAAAATATTCTATAACATGATGAAAATTACAATACATGACACTGGCTAAATACACTATGTGTGGAGACTTACTAGGTGGTAGGACTTTTCTGCAAAGTTCGTCTAGGTAAGTACCACCGCTTTGCCAGTTATTCTGCCGCCAAGCAGTCGTGTGCAAGCACTACTGTGTTCCGGTTTGAGGGGCATTGCAGCTAGTGAAATTACTGGGCAAATGAGACTTTATGATCTGACCACTCAGCCTAGTAATCTAATTAATAGACTGTGTGATGTCTCAGGATGACGTGCGCAGTGAAGTGTCACGCGAAACTTTATTGTTTTAAAGTTCCGAGTGGCACTACAACTGTTAAGGGCGGCCGTGTTGCTTAACATCAGGTGAGCGACTAGCTCGTTACGTCATTCAATCTCATAAAAAAGTCAAAATATTAAAAAAGGTGACTTTATTAAAAGTGTTCTTAGCTATGATTCAAAAATATCTTTCAGCCATTTGAAGATCATTATAGGTATTTTCTAGTTGATGAAGAGAATGCCGGGGTTTTAGGAATACCGCAACCGCAACCGCTACCGCATTTTCAACCGCAATACTGACCTATTGAGCAGTACATATCTACCTACCTACATGTATGTAGACACATTAGAATTCAATTTTGTTATGGCCAGTATTGACCTTGCGCCGCTCAACCGGTTAAGTATAAGTAATATTTATCAACACCACTTTAATGTTCATTATTTTATATACAGAACTAGAATTTTGTATTACGCCAACGTTGCGAATAAAGAAAAATCAAATTTCCATTTAGCGTCTTAACGAGTTGAGTTTTGTCCAGAAAATGCTTTGAAAACTGTAATTTTAGCATTATTCTGGGATCTCATTTAACCTCCTCCAAGTTTTATTATTGAGTTATTAAGAGCAGCCCTATTCTAGAACTGTTTTACGATTCCGATCGCGGTATATTTGATAGTTACGCACGACTAATGTCAAAAAAGGAAAATGTCCATTAGTAAAAAAAATGCCCATTAAAAAAAATGTCAATTAATAAAAATGACCAATGATAAAAATGTCCAATAATAAAAAGGTCCAATAATAAAAATCTCCAATTTGGATATGTAAGAAATAAATGTAAGATAGCTAACATAAATAACTTGTCACACATCAAAACACTTACCTAATAATATTTAAAAAAACATAATTAAATTAGCGTAATAGAGAGAAATTAGCGTAGAAATAAAGAAAAAGGTCCAGTCTAATTAGCGTAATTAAATTTCTTCTCAGTGGTAAAAGGTTTAATATCATTTTGTCGCTTTTTAACTTTTGCAATAGTCCATAAATATTTTGATTGTTATAATTCATAAAAAAAACAAAGTGTTTTATTGCAAATACGCTATTCATAGCACTTTTACAAGTCAAATGAGATTAGGTATATAAAATACTTAAATTATTGTAATTACTGAGCATATAAAATCACAAAGCGCGCAATGTCAAATAGCAAGCCTATTTATTACAATAACGTGATTAAAAAAAAAAAAAAACTCATAAAGCATAATATCTAAACTTTATTACTGACATCGAAACACGTCCAAGAGATTCCGTAATAGGGACGTAATTCAAAGCGGCGGGAACGCAAAAAATCTGCATAATCGCGCATCCCCGGGGAATTCATTATGTCGTATGCATAAATAAATATATATTTGGATAACCCGGTCTAACAATGGACAATTTATTATTTAGATTCCGGTTTTTCTCCGCGGGAATTTTTCATGTAAATGTCCGCGGTTTGCATTTTTTGTGCCGAGGCCGCGGTGATTATGGTACAGAACGTTAGATAAATAATTGTTGGGAAAATTCTGAGTTTGTGCGGGAAAAATGTGCGGGATTTTCTTAGATGCGGGTTTTACTTTTTAATTGTGCCCTTTTAAAAGGGAAACTTCAGTCTGACTCAAAGAATTATGAAATTAGATAATTGTGGTCAAGTCTGTTTTAATTAATGGTTGTGAGTAATGATAAGATTGAATAAGTGTATAAGCTTGGACAAATAGATGAAAAACAAATTGATTAATCTACTACCTAATACCTAGTGACCTACACAATCTGGTGAAAGCCGTGACGAGCCGTTGGAGACAAGCAGCCACTCAAAGTGACGCTTTATGGGAGAAGTAGGTCATCAATATCAACAGCCTGAAGACGTCCACTGCTGACCATAGGCCTCCCCCAGAGAGCGACACTTTGAGTGGCGCTCGCCTCCTGCATCCATCGGCTCCCCGCGGTTTTCGCCAAATCGTCGGTCCACCTAGTGGAAGGCCATTCTACGCTGCGGGTTCGTGGTCGCCACTCGAGAACCTTTATTCCCCATCGGTTGTCAGTTCCACAAGCGATGTGGCCTGCTCATTGCCATTTCAACTTGCTATTTCTAAGAGCGAGAGAGAGATGAAGTAGGTGCTTACACCTAAATACTGCCACTAAAATCTAATCATAATATAAAACGCACAAAACCAAAGAATCGACTACAAGGTCCATAATTTGTTCTCAATTCCGGAGCATAACACTGGATTCAAATCCAATATCGTAGCCAATTTACAAATAGACAGTGTTGTCGAAGAAAATTTAATTAAACAGATACTGCGTTGTAAAACAAGGCTTTATTGGAGACTGAGGGCTTAGGGCCGGAGCTCACCATCTAAATGGCAGTGAACCATTGAGTACTACTTACATTTGTAATCAAATTAGAAAATTGGCTCTAGGAGCATTGAATTTAGTATTGTTATAGTTTACCTGAGGGGAAGAGGCCGAAAGGGCAGCGTAGCCTATGGAGATCTGCTATAACACAAGACGTGCCACCATCATTGACAGCCTGAAGACGTCCACTGCTGAACATAGGCCTCCCCCAGAGCACGCCACCTTGAGCGGCTGCTCGCCTCCTGCATCCATCGGCTCCCCGCGGCTTTCACCAGGTCGTCGGTCCACCGAGTGGGGGGCCGGCCTACGCTGCGTCTTCCGGTTCGTGGTCGCCACTCGAGAACCTTTCTTCCCCATCGGTTGTCAGTTCTACGAGCGAGACGTGCCACCATAGAAATCTAAATATAGCTATGCGTGTCACTAATACACGACTTTCATCTTTTCTTTTATTTGACCTGTTCCCTTTCTTTCTTTTTTTTTAAGGATTTTTTCTGTTCTTTTGTTTCTTAAGGTGGAACGTTGCACTAGCGCGGCAAATTCAAATTTTCTTGCGTTCTTTTGCCAATAATAGCTTAATTACTAAACGTGATTACATTAAAACTGACTTAACGTAAAGAAATAGAATGTATCAACAAATTACGATTAAAGTACCTCCTAGATATCATTGGTTTAGCGACAATAGTTATTTATGATATTAGGGCGGTAAGTTGGTTTTTACAAACGAGTAGACAAATGTAAGCCCGAGACGAAGTCGAGGGCTTACCGTAGTCACGAGTTTGTAGAAACCAATTTCCGCGCGTGTATCATACAACGTTTTTCAACACATTTGCGAGAAAACAGTACAATAGGTAATGAAACAAACTTTTGTTTATTAGTGGGTAAGTCGCAACAAACAATCTTTGATGTTTCTAATCTAATATGAAAATGGGTTAAAATGGCGCGCATTTACTATTCAAATGGCGTGCGTGTGGTGAAAATTAGAACTGCATCTATAGTTTCATTGTCTCTTTAGTATTAAAGTGAGACAAACGCATTGAACAAAAACGCTTCCAAGGAGTTTCGATCCTTTAGCTTATTTATTCTCGTTATGTGAAACTCTTTGGTGGAATTCTTATATATTTTCTATGGAAATTTAAATAATACCGTAAAGGTTACGCACGGTGCTATACAACGGGGGATGCGGTAAAATAGGTACTTAGGTGAGAGTACCTATTTTACCGCACGCTCCGTTGTATGGTGAGTAATGTTTAACTTTCGAACAATGTATACGGGCTTCGTAAATGCATTTTTTGAGCAAATGTGTTGAAAATGTCAATAACCAAACTTCGTCTTAGTTTTTCAGTCTATTACCAAAACCAAACCAAGGATATGTAAGGTGATACTTTTAATTGTAATTTATTGACACATTCTATTTATTTGCGCAAAATTAGTTTTCATGTTACCACGTTGAGAAATTAAGCTATTATTGACAAAAGAACGCAAGGAAATTCGAATTTGCCGCGTTCGTGAACCTTTCCACCTTAACGTTTAAAATCGAAATAAATGAATCGTTTTAAACGTCTGCATGCAGCTCTGGGGGAAAGAGCGCTGGTGGAATTTCCTTCCACATCTTACAACAAGGAAAGCAACAAGGAAATGCGCATAAATTCGGTAATTTTACGATTTGGGCGAAAACAGATAGTGTTATACAAATATACATAGCTAGTCGAGAACGAGCGATATTCTGTCCAATGCTTTTCCTGTGAGTGCTTTGTCTTACCCTACTGACTTGTTATATCTTCTAGAGCCGGCACTAGCGATTAGTTTAATTATTCAGCTTTTATTGGCCTGTAGTGATAAATGATTATTCATTATTGTTAGCGAGGCCTCTGTGAAAAAGTAATATGGCATAGTGAGTCGTTATGCGCAAGTTTGAAGCTCTTACTGTTGTTTCTGTATTGTTTATGATTTAAAGAATAGTTTTCAAAAAGATCGTGGGAAAAAGAAGTATTTACTTACGCGGGTGGCTCAGCGGTACCGCGTGTGACTTACAAACTGACGCACCCAGGTTCAAATCCCGTTTGATCAATGGCTTTTCAAGTAATGTGTAGTACTTGTACTCGCTCTTATAACGTTTAAAATATCTGTATGGATATTCCAAAAGTGTGAAATTAGAAATCCATTCATCATCATCCCCTTTTCCTTTTTCTATTTGTTATTGGGGTCGGCTCCCAATCTAACATGTAGCGGCGAGCTACCAAAATTACACGAGCGACTGCCATCTGACCTCGCAACCCATAAGGAACCAATGACAGGAATGGTTAGACCAGGCGTCACATTTTATCAGGCTTCTGACTAACGATTTGAGATGATAACGGTTGCCATAGATGTTCCTATGACAACCGGGACCGACGGCTTCACGTGCTCTCCGAGGCACCGAGCGATGGCATCGAATACTGCATAATGCACATAGCTTACTAGATAAGTCATTGGTGCAGGGCCGAGGATCGAACCCGGTGCCGTAAGATTGTGAAGCGCATACATGCTACCGAACGGCCACCATCGCTCTCTCTTTGAAATCAGAAATCCATTCAACCTGTGCATTCAATGATCGAAAGTACTAGTAAATTTTAAATTACTTCATTCAATAAAATCCATAAACATACCGTCCATAAAATACAACATACAATCGCCACTATTCAATATCCTTACTATTTGTCAAACAATGGCGTATATCATGTATATTAAAATAATATAATTGTTGTGATTGCAATGAAACGACCGAGCTTCGGACAACAACTGGTTTATTGAGGCATACCCTCCAGTACAATATATAACACTATACAACATCTCCCCCACAAAATAATTAGCTCTTTAATTAAACTTAGGTAATATAAACTTATGTAGTAATGTAAGAATATAAAAAAGAAGATTTAAATAGTTAACTAATTAATTAACACTATAACATTCTTATCTTAGTACCTGTGATACAACAATAAATATGTATAATATACTACACCATCACCTTTTTTTTTTTTTAGATTTGTTCGTATGATACACACATGTAATTTCTTTACTATAACTACAACAAATTAATTACAACAACGCGAGTAGGTTTAGTTAGGGACCTACCCATTTAGGTAACCAAAAATTATTAAATACTTATATCGCAATAAATACCTGCTTGCATGTGGTTGTAGGTACCTGCTTGTTACAGTTAGCAGCGCATGACAAGTGTTTATTGCAATTTATGTAATTACGTAAACATATATAATTATAATTATACATAAGTTGTACACTTCCGTTTTATGTTTACATATTCTTATTAAGCCGCTGTAGGGCTAATTGTTTAGCTTTGCGAATTGGCGTTTGTGAGGATATGGGTTTATTTGAAGAGGTGGTGGGGCTTTGATTTTGGCTTGAATGGGTTTCGACACACACATCTTTTAAATCCACATCCTCACACGCATCCCTAAACTCGTCATCACATTGTGCTAGCTCTTGATTTGGAGGCGTTGTTTCACATTTAATTAAGTGGCGACGGTTACGTCTATATCTGGAACCACCTTTATTCTGCACAATGTATGATCGAGGCGTGCTCACGTGCTCAACAATGATGCCTCGGTCTCGAGTTTTGCCATCAATGTAAACAACTTTATCGCCTTTGTGTAAACTCGGCAATACTTTACAATTTTTATCGTATTGTAATTTTGACTTATTCTGTTTATCAATCATAGTTTTGTACTCCGATGAATCGACTGGTCGCGGCTCCAACAGTTTTGGGTGAACAGGGAGTTGGCACCGCAGCCTTCGACTCATCAGTAACTGAGCAGGAGAACTCAAACCATCCCTTGGTGTATTCCGGAAATTAAGAAGTGCTAAATTAAAATCCCCGTTACCCTTGAGTGCCTTTATTAGTAGCATTTTGACTGTTTGAACGGCGCGCTCACTCTTGCCATTAGCCTGCGGATAGTTAGGGGATGACGTCACGTGGTCAAAGCCCCACTCTTGAGTAAACTGCCTAAACTCGCGACTGCTGTACTGCCTACCGTTATCACTCACCAAAGTCCGAGGAATGCCGTGACGTGAAAATACTTCCTTCATATTTTCAATAACAGCGTTTGACGTTATATTATTTAGTTTACAAACTTCTACGTAGTTTGAATAATAATCAACCATGATCATAAAATACTTCTTTTTGTACTCAAAAATGTCTGATCCCACTTTATTCCATGGTAGTTTAGGTATTTCTATAGGCAACAAGGGTTCCTTGGATGGGGCGTTTGAGTGCTCCTGACATATTTTACATCGTTTTACATACATTTCTATATCACTTGACATATGGGGCCAGAACATCACCTGTCTCGCTCGCCGCTTGCACCGGTCTATACCTAAGTGACCTTCGTGAATACTCAGCATTTTATTACGTAACGTTTTAGGCACAACTACTAAATTATCTTTAAAGATTACATCATCAACGACAAACAACTCATCTTTTATAGACCAATAATCTTTCACATCGCTTGAAATATCGTGTTTATGAATAGGCCACCCCGAGTGCACGTATTCTAATAAAGTAGATAAGTCTGCGTCCTTTTTCGTTTCACATTTAATCTTTGTTAATTTATCATTTGAAATGGGCAAGTTTTTAATGATCATCTGCACTTGGTAAAGAAGATTTTTACTAACTTCCTCATTGTATAAATCGGGCAAAGGCGTGCGAGACAACATATCCGGTAGGTGTAGATATTTGCCGGGTACATAATTAACCAACAAATCATACTCCTGTATTCTTAACATCATGCGTTGCAGACGTGCCGGGACGGACATAAACGGTTTTTTAAATATACTTTGCAAGGGCTTGTGATCGGAATCTACCACAACCGCGCGCTGCCCGTAAATATACTGGTGAAACCGCTCGCAAGCGAACACAATGGCCAGCAGTTCCTTCTCGATCTGCGCGTATCTTTTTTGCGTGTCTGTGAGCGTGCGCGATGCATACTCGACGGGGCGGCCGTCCTGCATGAGCACGGCGCCAAGCGCGACGGAGGAGGCATCCACCGCGAGGCGCACGGGCCGGACTCAAACTCCAATCGTATCGGCATTCACAGTCGAGTTTAGCATAATGGAGTACGAGTATAAGCTCAGCTATGAATGAGACGGGCTGAGCCGCGAAATTGGTGACTCGAGCCGTGCTCAGACACCGCCATCTTTACTATCACGCCTGTTTTTAAATACAATGCTGTTTAGAATCAATTTTTAAGATGGTTATTGTGAAGAAATTAATTTTGTATTAAA
The DNA here is from genome assembly GCA_910589525.2 of Ennomos quercinarius. Classification (NCBI taxonomy): domain Eukaryota; kingdom Metazoa; phylum Arthropoda; class Insecta; order Lepidoptera; family Geometridae; genus Ennomos; species Ennomos quercinarius. Next base: position 14,867,777 of record OU342494.1, on the reverse strand, counting down.
ATAAAATTAATAAATTACAAAATAAAGTTGAGTAATAGTTATATTTAAAATCAAAATAACATCGGCAAATTCAAAAATGAATATACCAGTTACTCACTTTTGGCAGATAAGTTACTGTGTGTTCTCTTTGTTGTATTCATTTTGTAAGAAGCATTCGTTTTAGCTTCTAGAATTTGTATGTATTCTTTGAACACTAAAGACGATTTATTTTTCATTGCTTTATTTAACCTACTGCTACGTCCGCAAAATTCACTCGTATTTTAATAAATTTAGGTAATTAACAACAATATTTATAATAATTTTTACTTTGAAAAACAAAAATAGATAACGGCGCGCTTTCCAGAATACAGAATAATAATCTAAAATGGCGCGCTTTTTATATTCTCCTGCAAACAGTATAGCACCACCAAGTTTGGTCTCCTGTTTCAGTTTTTGCATATAATTTTGCTATTGTTTCTCTCTTTTTAACATAATACTGCCAAATAAAAAAAGAAAATCATTGCTCACTAATGTCAAACTACGCTTGTCTATGGCTGGAGTTGAACTTCACGGAGTTATCGTTTGATCTCGTCTCTGAATTTAACGACGCGGAGTATACTCACCGAGTCCGGAGTTCGATCTCACGTGAGACCGATGGGAGTAAACTCGATGCATTGACTCTGAATGTCAGCCTAAATCTTTCCTATCACTTGGAGTACACATCTCTTTAATAGCCTTTACTTTGTTATAGTCTGGTCTCATACCCTTTGCACCGAAAACGTGCCCTAAAAACGTTACTTCTTGTACACAAATCTTACGTTTTTGTTTATTAAATTTTAAGTTAACCTCTCTAGCCCTTTCTAATAACCGTTTTAATCTTTGATCGTGAATTTCTTTCGTATGTCCCCACACAATAACGTCATCGATGTAATTTTCGACACCCTCCAGGTCTTCCAGCAGTTGATGCACTTTTCCATGAAAAACCTCAGACGCGCAACTTATTCCAAAAGGAAGTCGAAGAAATTGATAGCGGCCGAAAGGCGTAGCAAACGTGCACAAATCTGCACTCTCATCATCCAGCTGGACGACCCAAAACCCAGAATTGGCGTCAAGTACTGAGTAGTAACGTGCCCCGTGAAGGCGCGCGGCGAGCTCCGCCACGGTCGGCAGCTGAAAGTGCGCGCGCTGCACCGCACGGTTCAATTCCCGCGGGTCCAGGCACACTCTGATCCCGTCATTCTTTTTTGCTACTAGAACTAAAGGGTGTACCCACGGAGTGGGGTGACTGACCTTCCTAATGACGCCCATTTGCTCCATACTTTTAAGTTCAGTTGCGAGCCTATCACGTAATCCGTGTGGTATTTTTCTCGAAGCGCATACGACAGGTGGAACCGATTTATCTATAACTATGTGATACTTACCGGGCAAACACCCTAAACCTTTAAATAAATCTTCATAGTTAGACATTTCGATTGACCTAAGACGCTTTACTAGCCCTAGAGCTTCGCATGATTTCCGTCCCAACACGCTACTGCAGCGCATATCAGCTATAGCAAATTTAAGTTTATAAACTTTACCCTTAAAATTCCACGGCAATATACATACGCCTTTTGTAGGTATGACATCGTGAGTATATGATAATAAAGGCACATTTTTCTTTATTATTAAGTCATCGCTAAATCCTAACTCTGTAAATCTATGGTAGGAAAAAACGTTACAGTCGGCTCCGGTATCTAATTTAAAATTTTCAACTCCATATTCACACGATAATACTTGAGACCAGTCCTCGGAACTACTTTTCCGTGAGTCGATAGATGAGATATAAAAGGTATCACCCTCATCCGATTCACTCCACTCATCATTATCATCACGATCAATTTCATGAACTTGTCGTACTTTATCTTGACCTCCGCTTCTATAAAAATTCACAGACTTACACATACGCGCGAAGTGTCCCTTATTACCGCAGACGAAGCAGTTGACGTTCTGCGCCGGACACTGGCCAGCAACGCATCGTGCGCGGCCGCAGTTACCGCACGGCTGGAACTGGTTTGGTGCAGGCGCCGGCAGCGGTCGGAATGTACGGACGGCGCCCGCGCGGCCGCGCGACGCAGCAGCACCCGCGACCGTCCGACCGCCCCAGCCACCTCTGCCACGATTTCTCACACTGTCAATGTGGGCCACATCCTTACTCGTACTAGCACCGGAGTTACACATTTGTCTTCCGCTTTCCTGCGACACTTCCTCAGCTTGACACATTTTTACGGCCTTGTCAAGTGTGAGCTCCTCACTCCGTAATAACCGGTCCCTGACTGCAGCTTGGCTGACACCACAAACGATTCGATCCCGGATCAAATCTTCTTCTAATGTCGTGAACTCACAACCTTTACTCAGGAGACGCAGTGCCGTTACGTACTGTTGAATCGACTCGCCTTCTTCTTGGTTGCGCGTGAAGAATTTGTACCTCAAAAGCGTTATATTCGGTTTGGTTCCGAAATAACTATCAAACTTTTTTAACACCACGTTGACGTCATCTCGTTCCGCCTCCGTCTCAAAAGCAAACGTTTGATAAATATCGAAGCCATCAGCCCCTATGAGGTTGACTAATAGACTGGCTTGAACACTAGAAGACTCAGCGTGGACCCCGGATGCCTTTATAAATAACATGAATTGTTGTCTCCATTTTCTCCAAGCATCGGCTCGGCTCACCGGCCCACCGTCCATATTTAATTCTGCAGGCGGTCAGGCGTGTTCCATTTTGATAAATAATTGTGGATTGCACACCTACAATAACTTTTAACATTGACCACTACACCACTCGTGATATATTTTCGTGTAATTTAACGATAATTCACTTTCAACGTCAATAATTACGCGAAATTTTAATAAACCGCTGTCACCATGTTGTGATTGCAATGAAACGACCGAGCTTCGGACAACAACTGATTTATTGAGGCATACCCTCCAGTACAATATATAACACTATACAACAATAATAATCACTAAGAAAAGTTAAAGAATTGGTAAAGAATTGAACACTGATGACAATTGAAATTAGTTGGTGTATTAAAACACCGACGAGATCAAACATTTCTAGCAATAGTGAATATCTTTTTTTTCTCTTCTACTTTAACAGTTCTCAGCGGACCGTAAAAAGCACATGATCCTGTAACTTTATATTCAGTTTAACCACCGTAACCGACACTACAAACGACTATAGCGTACTTGGTCCACAATAACACGTGTGTTTAGAAACAAGTACAAGGTACTTGTTATGAAGAGCGGGAACAAGAACGAGAAAAAACGGTAAAGTGCGGTTAAAATCATGTCTCGAGGGTTCCGTTCTCTTTTAAGTACGTCAAAGTACTTACAAGAGAACTGTTTTTTGAGAAACTATTATGTTCGTAGTTTGAAATAATAACGGGACATACAGGTGTCTTTTTTGGTGTTGTATTTTGATGTTGTAGGTATTTTAAAATCTATATTTTTTATAATTTATGGGTTTAGCATTTGACTACTGTCTCACCTGATGGTAAGTGATAACGCGGGCTATGGAGGTGCATAAGTACTTGCCTAGAAAAAAGTATTCTACTTCTAAACTATGTTTAGTAAAGGGATCATCCACTTTACTATAGATACCGTTCTTCGGAGGGCACGTTAAGCCGTCGGTCCCGGCTGTTGTCGTAAGAAAAAAGTCGTTAAGCCAAGTCAGAAGCCTTTGGGCGGAATAAAAATTCTGACACCAGCCCCCGTATTGTGTAACTCAATCGTAATCGATGAATGGGCTTCATTTGGTCATTTCCGGATGTGTAAAATCCTCATCCATTGGTGTTATGGTCCCTTAGGCGGAGAACTGAATAGACGAAACATTGATTAACTATAATAATGAGAAATAGTGAGAAAATACTAATGGATGGAGATGTTACACGAAACCAACTTGCCGGAAATGACGAAATCAAGCCCATTCATCGATTAAGATTGGCTTAGACGGTAGCCCCGCAGGGCTGACAACTTGCCTACACGAGAAGAAGAGAAGATAGATCCCTAATACCCTTGGTATAGGGGTATTCTTGTTTTCTTTACGTTCCAATGTCAATTTTCCTGTTATAACTAAGATCTTTCATCATCCTGCTACAGCATAATGTCTCAAATTCCCTAAAACTGAAATTAGTTTGGAACTTGATAACTTTGCTAGTTCTTAGGCGAAGTTTTTATTATTTTTCAAAACTTATGGTTTTTCAAGTGTGAGTGTGGGCAAATGGTATAATATGGTGAAACGTGGTTTTCCGTGTTGATTCAAAAATTCCATAGAAGCTTCTAGTAAAGTTGCCACCACTTTACTAGGACATGACTTAGACTGGACTATGACTACCTGGCTTAGACTGGACTATGACTAAGACTTGACTTTACGTGAAATATTCTTTAATACGATGAAAAATGACGATACTTGACACTGGACTAGTGTGGAACCAAAATATGTAAAAAATTGTTCCTAAGAAAAAGTAGCGGATATACAACAAAAAAAAAAAGACAATGCCCACTGTACTTCATTTTTTTATGTTATTCAAGTATAGAACTCTAAAAATACCTTCACAATGGGTTCTAGTATACGATACGCTCGGCGCCCAAGTAACTCGTTAACGCAAGGGCGTTTAGATAAACGAAGAAGGGTTACGTAGATGTAGACATGGCAGGAGTCTGGTTACCTCATCATCATTATTTAGACCCGCTTCGTGTACTGGAATAACAGAATAAGGTTTGATTTTGGATAGAGTGTGATTCAAACTTATTGGCGGCTGTGAAATCGGCGTGAAACCCTGCGCAGTATCGAAAATTAAATGCGCGCGGGCAGAGGTAAGCGGTGAGCGGATCACATTCTACTTAGGTACCTCATTTCTCTTGTTTCACTAAGCCATACGATTTATTCATCATCATCATTATCATCAGCCTGAAAACGTCCACTGCTGAACATAGGCCTCCCCCAGAGCGCGCCACTCTGAGCGGCTATTCGCCTCCTGTATCCATCGGCTCCCCGCGGCTTTTGTCGGTCCACCAAGTGGGGGGCCGGCCTACGCTGCGTCTTCCGGTTCGTGGTCGCCACTCGAGAACCTTTCTTCCCCATCGGTTGTCAGTTCTACGAGCGAGACGTGCCACCATAGAAATCTAAATATAGCTACGCGTGTCACTAATACACGACTTTCATCTTTTCTTTTATTTGACCTGTTCCCTTTCTTTCTATTTTTTTTAAGGATTTTTTCTGTTCTTTTGTTTTCACCAGGCTTTCAACAGATCGTCGGTCCACCGAGTGGGGAGCCGGCCTACGCTGCGTCTTTCGGTTCGTGGTCGAGAACCTTTCTTCCCCATCGGTTGTCAGTTCTACGAGCGATGTGGCCTGCTCATTGCCATTACGATTGTAAGATTTATTACCGTAAAATACGTAGGCACACTAATTTTTTTCAAATGTCGTGGCTGTCAGTCGATTTAAGTTTTGCACGTTCAAATCCAGATAAATCCACATCTCATCATCATCATTCATCATTAACAGCCTGAAGACGTCCACTGCTGAACATAGGCCTCCCCCAGAGCACGCCACCTTGAGCGGCTGCTCGCCTCCTGCATCCATCGGCTCCCCGCGGCTTTCACCAGGTCGTCGGTCCACCGAGTGGGGGGCCGGCCCACGCTGCGTCTTCCGGTTCGTGGTCGCCACTCGAGAACCTTTCTTCCCCATCGGTTGTCAGTTCTACGAGCGATGTGGCCTGCCCATTGCCACTTCAACTTACTAACTCTAAGAGCTATATCGGTCACTTTAGTTCTCCTGCGGATCTCCTCGTTCCGGAGCTTATCTCGCAGGGAAACACCGAGCATAGCTCGCTCCATAGCTCGCTGCGCGACTTTGAGCTTACTAATGAGGCCAACAGTAAGAGACCATGTCTCAGTTCCATAAGTCATCACTGGCGACACACACTGATTGAAAACTTTCGTTTTCAGGCTCTGCGGTATTTTGGACGAAAAGATAGGACGAAGCTTCCCGAACGCTGCCCAGCCGAGTTGGATTCTTCGCGCCACCTCTTTGTCGAAGTTGGACCTACCTAATTGGACAATCTGTCCTAGGTAGACATACTTGTCGACAACTTCGAGAGTATCGTTCCCAACAATTACCGGTATAGGTGGAACATGAGCATTAGACATGATCTTTGTCTTGTCCATATTCATCTTAAGACCAACCTGCTGGGAGACTCTACTGAGGTCGTTGAGCATGGTGCTAAGGTCCTCGAGCGATTCCGCCATTATGACTATATCATCGGCAAAACGAAGGTTAGTGATGTACTCGCCATTTATGTTGATGCCAGATCTTTTCCACTCCAAGAGCTTGAAAACATCCTCCAATACGTTTGTGAACAGTTTCGGAGAAATAACGTCTCCCTGTCTCACGCCTCTTTGCAATGGAATTTGTTCCGTACTCTGGTCCTGTAGTCGGACTGACATAGTGGCCTTACTGTACAAACACTTCAAAACTTCGATATACCTATAGTCAATTTGGCATCGCTGCAAGGACTGCAGCACCGCCCAAGTCTCGATTGAATCGAAGGCTTTCTCATAGTCCACAAACGCTAGGCATAACGGCCGATTATACTCTTCGGTCTTCTGTATAATCTGGCGCAGCGTATGGATGTGGTCTATGGTGCTAAAGCCTTTTCGGAAACCGGCTTGTTCGGGAGGCTGGAATTCATCAAACCTGCGTGCGAGACGATTCGTAATGACTCTCGAAAACAGCTTATACACATGACTCAAGAGCGAGATGGGCCTATAGTTCTTCAATAAGGTGTTATCGCCTTTTTTGAAGAAGAGCACCACCACGCTCTTGTGCCATGCCTCTGGCGTTGTACCTTCAAGGATGACAGAATTAAATAACTTCTGGAGGACTAAAAGTACCGGTCTACCACCCGCTCTCAGAAGTTCAGTCGTAATTCCATCTTCACCTGGTGCCTTGTTGTTTTTAAGCTGTTTGAGGGCCATTCTAATCTCGTACAGGCTGACGTCCGGGATATCTTCGGTATAGTGTCGGACTAACTTGGCTCTGATGTCCTGAGCTGTGTTAGTAGCGGGCTTACGTGTCGAGGTGTATAACTGTCCATAGAAGTTCTCGATCTCTCTCAGAATCTCAGAAATCCACATCTATTAAATCAAAATTCTATAAATCCACACTGAGTTTTTTCAAAGATTTGAAAGAATGTATAGTTTTAATACTGAATTTACTGAACATAATAGTTTTTTTTAATACTGTTGCCATAATAAAAAAATACTGCCTTTTAATTCATGAAATTGAACTTCTTATCACGTTTTCTTCAATATCTCAATAGAGGGTAGAATGGATTTGTCCGAGTTTGAAGTTAAGCGACACGACTTGGTCGCTTTGTTTTCTATAAAAAATTGTATTAGGTATTTTCCTACGCTTCATGTTCTTAAGTTTATATGTTTAAAATAGAACTATAACACTTAGTTTATTCAATTACCTATTATAGTTGAATATTTTTAAGAAATCCACTGCGCTATTAGCGGTAATTACCCATACTCACGTATACTATTTTAAGGTTTTCTTACAAATATTTTACGATTGCGCAATCATTTTAATAAACTTGCAAAGGTAGTTTTATTTTGTAAAAATAATTTATTTGACCAAATTAACTTGTTATTACTTTCTTTCTCGTATAAGCATAAGGGCCTTTTGGTGTCAGAATATTCAAGCCACCCGAAGAGTCTGAGGCTTAAACATGGCTTAACGTCTATATTGAGTAATAGTTATCTATCTAGGAGAGCAGTAACTGGGTAGGAGTTTACTCTTTATTTGCTTAAAAAAACATTTTTAACTTCGACAATATCTTCAACCTCATAAAAGGTGTTCGGACAGCGTTTATCGTTTGTTTTACGTCCAAATATTTGATTGGGTTCAGATAGGAGCTCAAAATAATATTATGTTGGTACCTTTGAATTTGTATCACGTGGGATCCGTTTGGTGGGATCCTTTGGGACCTACCCATGCGTTGTTGTCATTTTGAGATGACCATGATGTTCATTCGGTGGCATGTTAATTTATCGATGTAAAATTTTTGGAAAGTCAAATAGACATCTATGAACGAATTCAACATGACAACTCTAAAAACTCAAAAACCTCCACACACATGTAAGAACGCTATTTGTCTCTACATAGATTAGTAGAGTCGCAGCCGGCGCGTCCCACACCTGCGTCTGTGTAAACAAACCTGCCACTTTACTGCTAAAAGGTACGAAAGTTCCAACAAATTGTATAAACAGTAACATAACTTACAACAATAAACCTTACATTCTTTGTCATTACGTCTACGGCCTATAGTTTGCTATGATTGTCTTGATATTAAACTATGACCTATTAGTTATAAACCTGCTATACATGCGCTATAGTCTACATTATATACGGCGTACGAGATAAAAACATGGTACACTGCTACGGTCTACATTTTATAGGCTACGGCGTACGAGATAAAAACATGCTACACTGCTACGGTCTACATTATATAGGCTACGGCGTACGAGATAAAAATATGCTACACTGCTACGGTCTACATTATACAGGCTACAACGTACGAGATAAAACATGCTACACACTACGGTCTACACTATATAGCCTACGGCGTACGAGATAAAAGTATGCTACACACTACGGTCTACATTATACAGGCTACGGCGTACGAGACCCAAAAATGCTACACTGCTACGGTCTACATTATATAGGCTACGGCGCACGATTTACAAACATGCTACAAACTACGGTCTACATTATATAGGCTACGGTGTACGAGATACAAACATGCTACACACTACGGTCTACACTATATAGGCTACGGCGTACGAGATAAAACATGCTACACTGCTACGGTCTACATTATATAGGCTACGGCGTACGAGATACAAACATGCAACACTGCTACGGTCTACATTATACAGGCTACGGCGTACGAGACCCAAACATGCCACACTGCTACGGTCTACATTATATTGGCTACCGCGTGCGTGATACAAACATGCCACACTGCTACGGTCTACATTATATAGGCTACGGCGTACGAGATACAAACATGCCACACTGCTACGGTCTACATTATATAGGCTACGGTGTACGAGATACAAACATGCCACACTGCTACGGTCTACATTATATAGGCTACGGCGCACGAGATACAAACATACTACATGATTTGGCATAACATAATCTTTGGCCAACAAATGCTACATGTCTAATAATAAGGGTTAGGATCTACAATATAATACATACTACGATCTATAATAAAATTCTACTAGGTTCGGTCTACAATATAATATTATGTTATTGTATACAATTATAGCAAGCTTTGGAATGCTAAATAATGTCATTGCATACATAACGCTTGAGTTGTTCTACTGCTATTAAATTTTGCGTCGCCTTAATATAAAGTGCAGAGGGTAAGGAAAATCATAGGAATGTATTGAAGTTCAGGTGCTAAGTACGGTTGCAAGCCTTCCTGTCACGATGTAAGAGGCCCATTATCCATAAGCTCTCAGTTGAGATGTCGTTTATGCATGATACTTTATAAATTCGGTTTTTTTAGGGTTCCGTACCCAAAAGGTAAAACGGACCCGATTACTAAGGCTCCATTGTCTCTGTCTGTCCGTCTGTCACCGGGCTGTAGGTATCTCATGAACCGTGATAGTTAGACAGTTGAAATTTTCACCGAAAATGTATTTCTGTTGCCGCTATAACAACAAATACAAAAAACAGAATAAAATAAATATTTAAGGGGATCCCATACAACAAACGTGATTTTTTTGTTCATTTGCCAGATAAGTCATAGATGGCGCTGCTTTAAATAGTACTGCTACTCAACACTAGATGCCAGGGACAGATAATGGTACGGAACCCTTCGTGCGCGAGTCCGACTCGCACTTGGTCGGTTGGCACACTACCACCGCCAGTGTGTTAGTCTAACACACTGGCCCAGAAATCTCAACCCGAGTCCAAACCGCTCCAGTATTAATTACAAGTAATCACGGCACAATTAACGCGCCAGCTGAATTACAAAGGGCTGTGTGCCTTTGACGCGGCGGAATGTTGATCAAGTAATTAGGAACTTACATAAACGACGCTTGGTTGTCCTCTGTGGAGGTTGGTAGATTCCCACGGGAAGTTTGGATGTGACGGTCTACTTTTAAAATGTTATTAGATTTGTATGTAGAAGAGATTAAAGTAAGTTTGCTTTTTTAACATTTTCCAGCAATTTATATCCTTCCTCCTCGGCTATTAGTATTACGCCTCGCTTCTTTGCCAAACTGGTTACGAAACAATTGAATGACCAAACGAATGTTTTATCTATTGAGAGGTATCAAAACGTAAGTAAGGTATATCAAAACTATCGAAAAAAAGTTTTTTTTATGCGATTGAATGACGTGACGAGCTAGTCGTTCACCTGATGTTAAGCAACACGGCCGCCCATAACAGTTGCAGTGCCACTCAGAACTTTAAAACAATAAAGTTTCTCGTGACACTGCACTGCGCACGTCATCCTGAGACATCACACAGTCTAGTAATCAGATTACTAGACTGAGTGATCAGATCATAAAGTCTCATTTGCCCAGTAATTTGGAAGTAAGTAGAATGGAAAATCTTTTATAAAGATTTCGAAATGTATCTAGCTGATTGTTATGTCATTAATTTTCATTATTTTTTATTTCTAGTTGGCAAGACTTTTCTGCAAAGTTCTTCTAAGTAGGTAGGTACCCCCGCTTTGCCAGTTAATCTGCCGCAAAGCAGTAGTGTGCAAGCAGTACTGTGTTCCGGCTTAAAGGGCATTGTAGCTAGTGAAATTACTGGGCAAATGAGACATTATGATCTGATCACTCAGCCTAGTAATCTTATTACTATACTGTGTGTAGTCTCAGAATGACGTGCGCAGTGCAGTGTCACGCAAAACTATATTAATTTAGAGTTCCAAGTGATACTGCCATCTGTTATGACCCGCCGTGACGCTTAACATCAGGCGAACGACTAGCTCGTCACGTCATTCATTTACATAAAAAATATTATATTTATTACACATTTACACAGATGTTTTTAAATGTTTTGAGAGTTTATGCTTTGCCAGAATTTCTCCTATCTGTCGATGACGTTTTTGTATACATTATTTTTGTTTGTCATGTAACGGCCGTACCCCCACTAGGTGGACCAACGACCGGGTCAGAACCGTGGGGAGCTGATGGATGCAGGAGGCAAGCTGCCGCTCGAGGTGTCGCTCTTTGGGGGAAGCCTATGTTCAGCAGCGGACGTCTTCAGACTGATGATGATGACGTAACGGCTCTGCCCGGGATCGTAGGATGCCTATCTATTTTATCCTAATCAAATTTATAGGAGGCTGTGACATGAGAAAAGAGGAGGAAAATGTGATAAAAGGAAGCAATACTACATTCCCCTAATTTCTTTCTTATTTAGATTTGGAAATTTGCAATTACCTCCTCCACATTTTATAAGGCGCACCACCGAAACGCGAACGCAACTTGGCGCAATAAATCCTCGCGAACAAAGTTTCCATTGAGCGAGTGACGCCTCAAACTCGGCTAATGGTACGCTCTCGATTGAAACCAAGCTGGGAATGATATATCGTTTGATTTATTGCAACTAGAACTGTATGCGTCTTTGAAAGGGTAAAAGATAAAGATTTTATTTGGTACTCGATTATTTTATGTGATGCTGAGCAACTTAACCAACGGCTATTTGCTACTTACAAATACGTTCCGACAGCCAAATTTCATTTCAGAGTCGGCTCCCAGTCCTGCCTTAGCTTAGCGCCTACAGAATAGGATTGAAAATGTCACGGTGGCTAGTTTGTACGAGAACCGTTGTCTTGCGATAAAAAGCGCTGAAAATGCGAACATTGCCTAGCCTGATAGCTCAGTTGGTAGTAGCTCTACCTTCTCAACTATAGGTTGTGGGTTCGATTCCCACCTGGGACATCCATTTGTGTAACGAACATCGATGTTTGTCATATTTATGTATTTATCATTCTGCTGAGCAACTAAAGAGGCGCAAATACAGTAACCTTGATAGCGGTTTTATATTTGCGCCTTTTGGGGTTGAGACGCTTGGGCCTTGAGGACCGAGTGCTCACCAAATTTTCAAAGACCTTTCCAAACGTCTGGTCGAGGCAACACGTGACCAAAATGCTGGCCTCTACTTCGGCAAAAGGTTCAGCATTGCCATTTAACGTGGCAATGCTGCCAGCATATTGGGCACGTTGCCTACTGGTAGTGGTTTGTTAGATTAGGTTTTTGTTTTTATATTATTTAGCTTATTAGGGTAGTTTTGTATTATATTGTTAATTTTATAGTACTAGTGTGGTAGTAGTTTAGACGTTTGTTTATTAAATGTTAATGAAATTTTATCAATTTTTTTTTTTTTTTGCGTGTTCGAAAAAAAGGTTTCTCTACACGTGAACAGTTTAACAGCAATGTGTGTTGCAATCTTATTTGTCGCAAGCACATAACACATAAGCATTTCAGCCTGTTTTTAACAAGCACAGGCCTTTTAACAATTTATCTTTAAGTATTACATTTTTATGGCGCCTTACCTTTACCTTATCTCCGGTCATCACTCTGATCTTATTGATGTGTCCATGCGCCTAGTCCAGTACCTAAGGCTTTTTAATAATAGACCATGTTGTAGCCTTCCAGAAAACCTAAACTTATACAGGTATAGACGTAAAGTCTCGTTACTTTGAGCCAATACAGGCGAAGCAATAATGAGAACATGTGAAACTTGTTCTTTGAGAAAGTTATCGTTCTGTAACGAGTAGGGCTGGCTCATTTGCTCTCGTGAAACGGAAGGCTTTGTGATGAAATATTAAACGAGAGAAAATTGTAAGTGATGAGAGAAAGTTTACTTTGGAACGTTAGTAATTGGTTCATGGTTTGTTGCTATACCTACCTATTTTACGAACGTATGAAGTTGGTGATAACCAACTATTTTATAATCCTAATTAAGTCTAAAGCTCTTAGAATTGGCAAGTTGAAATGGCAATGGGCAGGAGACATCGCTCGTAGAACTGACAATCGATGGGGAAGAAAGGTTCTCGAGTGGCGACGACGAACCGGAAGACGTAGCGTAGGCCGGCCCCCCACTCGGTGGACCGATGACCTGGTGAAACCGCGGGGAGCCGATGGATGCAGAGGCAAGGAGCCGCTCAAAGTGGCGCTCAGTGGGGGAGGCCTATGTTCAGCACTGGACGTCTTCGGGCTGTTGATGATGATGAATTAAGTCCATGCCTAAAACGATATTGGTAAGTGTGCTTTCACTTTTTAATCTAGCAACAACGTCTGTTATAATAAAGTAAATTTATTTAAGCCGAAATCTTCAACTTTATTTTAGTTTACGTTTCTTTTAATCTTCGTTTGATTTTCATAAAAGCTTTTGGTAAAAAATTCTTGAGCAAACACCGAGGAAGTATTTTACTAGAGTGACTTATGCAGTAATTTTCTATTACTTCTGTAACTTTTGCTTAAAAGCCCTACTTTGATTAAGAAACGAAGAGAAAATAAACAAAAAAATTGTCACTTCATCCGCCATCTTCTTGAGTATCCAGAATGGAAATGTCACATGCCCTCACAAATAAACTGAAAATGTCAATGTGTCAATACCACCCTTCCACTTAGCAGAAATCTTGGTATAAATAAAAAGTATTGTGTTCGACATTACATGAGTAAGATGTTAGAAAATGATTGTTGCCACTGTGTCGGCAAAGTTTGTAAAATGTATTATTAAAAAAGAATGCTCATCATCATCATCATCAACAGCCTGAAGACGTCCACTGCTGAACATAGACCTCCCCTACAGAGCGCCACTAATGAGCGACTGCTTGCCTCCTGCATCCATGGGGTCCCTGCGTTTTAACGAAAATTGTAAGTCACTGTTTTTCATATGATAAACCCATGCGTTTTCACTGCTATGACGCGAACTTTCTTTCACAGGAAGAGTGTATGGAAACCCACGACGCTGGCCAAGTGCGTGTTGGATTACACAACATGTCGTTGAATATTTGGACACGCTGGTGCCGGTTTCGTTACGATATTTCCCTTCACCGTTGTAAGAGTAATCCCGCCCGCCTGCACTAAGACAGCTCCTAAGTTTGTACTTATACCCACTATGACGTACTACAGCGGCAACGCATTTGGATACGGCCTAGAGAGATAAGTGCGAACTTAAGAGCTGTCAAACTTAGGGCTGTTGGGCATAACAGTATTTTGCGAAGGCTAAAAACTAAGTATAGAATGGATGCTGTTGCACAATATAAATCACTAATAAAAATAAAACCAACAAAATATTTGCAAAAAAACAAAAACTGTACCCACAAGGTCTACTGTTATTTTTTTATTTTTTTATTTATGCGATTGAATGACGTGACGAGCTAGTCGTTCACCAGATGTTAAGCGACACGGCCGCCCATAACAGTTGCAGTGTCACTCGGAACTTTAAAACAATAAAGTTTCGCGTGACACTGCACTGCGCACGTCATCCTGAGACATCACACAGTCTAGTAATCAGATTACTAGACTGAGTGATCAGATCATAAAGACTCATTTGCCCAGTAATTTCACTAGCTACAATGCCCTTCAAACCGGAACACAGTAGTGCTTGCACACTACTGCTTGGCGGCAGAATAACTGGCAAAGCGGTGGTACCTATCTAGACGAACTTTGCAGGAAAGTCCTACCACCTAGTAGCTGTTTAGCAGTAATACTAATCATAGACAATTTGCCCAATAAAAATGAATGTTCTAAGCTAAATATAACGTAGTAGGAACGTGATTGTAAGGGCGCGTGCACACCTGCCCGCGACACTGGTGCCATAAATCGAAGCCTCTCACGACTGTCGCCAGCGTCCAATATACGAGAGTTATAGGCCAGGAAATTAATTCTGTCGACGCAAGTAGGGTTACGCCAGAATCATGCAGGGTGTATGTATCTTAAGGGATTTCCTGGATGATACTTCACAATCTACTACGTATCGTCGTCGTCGTCGTTGTCGTCGTATCGTACGTGTCGTCTATATGTACGTAAGTTCTAGTATACCTACCTTAAAAATTCCTAAGAATTTCATTATTCCGGAGTCATCATCATCATCATCATCAACAGCCTGAAGACGTCCACTGCTGAACATAAGCCACCCCAAAGAGTGCCGCTTTGAGCGGCTGTTCTCCTCCTGCATCCATCGGCTCCCCACGGTTTTCACCAGCTCGTCGGTCCACCTGGCGGGGGTCGCCTTATTAGGTAGAAGTATCCAGCCCCAATGTATGAATACTTTTCGAAAAAAGAAGAAACACTAAATTATATATTTTTTTATAAACGATAAGCTAGTGCGGTGTGAAACGCCCCATTACCCACATTTGCACCACTGATGGTAAGTGACGACGCGGTCGACGATAGAGCATGCTTACCTAGAAGATACAGGCTACTACGGGATATACTAGATGCACACCGCGATTAAATTGAATCGCTACCATACAAATTGAATTGTATACAGCGATTCACTTTAGGTCTTCAGTTGAATAGAGGTCACAGGGCCGCAGATCTGTATAATTATAAATCTTTATATATCAATTCTAAGCACCCGCCATAACCAGACATGGGTCAGTCCCCCCTCAAAACCTCCAAAAAACTTGGTAATGAAGTAAGGCCAAATCAAATCGACAAGTGCTATACGAAGATAAGAAAACAAGGCTAAACTCAGAGGAAACTTGAATAAAATCCCATTAAAAGTTCCATGGTCGCCCTATCGGATGCGACAAACGAAATTGATTTTTCCCATAAGCCGCTTAGATAGCGGAGCCATAATAACTATGTTTGGATGATGGTCTCGCATGACATGCACCTTGGTTTGACGCATAGATGTAAATAAAAACAGAAGATAAGGCTTTAGAAAGTGTTACGTTTAAATTAAGTGCAATGCACATGATTTGCTGTGAGAAAGAAAAAAAAGTAATACGCATCTTGAGCTACAAAAGTGAGCTGCAACTGTTATGGGCAGTCGTGTCGCTTAACATCAGGCGATTGACTAGCTCGTCACTCCATTAATTAACATAAAAAGGCAAAACGCACTGCAGAATCAGGTTTTGCCAAAGGTTGGAACCTTAGGTTGGAACAAACCAGCGCGGGCTACCACGTGGCTATCTAATATGACAATGACAGATGTAACAGGCTGCGCGGTATAGGTCAACCTTCAGCGATATGGGAATATACGAATATACCCTTTAGTTAGAGTGTATACTAAAGCAAAAAGAGATTATAAAGGCCAGTTCTTAGAGTATATTATACAAAAGCAAGTATGCTTAAGAGACCAGTCAAAACTGTACTGTGTGTGTGTGTAATATTTGTACTGTTCACACGTATACGCTACGTCATGCGTCACTGGCAAAGGAAAGGAAGAAACAGTAATAATAAGCTACACTTGCGATAAGCACCGCACCCTTTTTTCGACTAGTCCATTGTTGTTTCTCTAAAAATCTCACAGGCACATACTTCAAAAAACAACACGCAAATAATCTGCCAAAATTCCATGAAGCATGCAACAACTAGGTTTTGGCCTACCCATCCCGACATAGAACAATTTAAATTGATTTAAACATAGATCCAAGCGCTCTCATTGCTTTATACTCTATGCATATATCTCATCTTATCTATTTTAAAATACATCTTACGTTTAAAGGATTTCTACGAGTCAGCAATATATATAACATAAAAAGAACTCTTGCTTTGCTACACACTTTGTTTTTCTTATACCTACTATAATGTTGGTATAGTCTATAAAGTTCACAATTAGTGGTACTTCTTGGAATTGCATACATTTTCTAGCATAGCGGTAAGAACCATAGACGTGTAAGTACACTGAAACAAGCTCGCCTCAAAAGCTGTGGTCATTAGAAGAAGTACGTTTTAGCTGCGAGCCATAGTACCTACTCATCTCCTGTCTTTGTGTACAGAGCGTCTTGTGGAATTCTACGTGACTATGTTTTGCACTGTTTTTGTATTGAAACAAATGCGCATCAAGCATTTACACCTTTTAATCCAGACTTCCAGAAAATAATTCGATAGCCACAATTATAAAAATAACCGGCCAAGTGCGAGTCAGACTCGCGCACGAAGGGTTCTGTATCATTATCTATCCCTGCCATCTAGCGTTGAGTAGCAGTACTATTTAAAGCAGCGCCATCTGTGACTCATCTGGTAAACTAGCAACGTTATCTATCCTTGCCATCTAGTGTTGAGTAGCAGTACTATTTAAAGCAACGCCATCTATGACTCATTTGGTTAACGAGCAAAAAATCATGTTTGTTGTATGGGAGCCTTCTTAAATATTTATTTTATTCTGTCTTTTAGTATTTGTTGTTATAGCGGCAACAAAAATTCATCATTTGGGAAAATTTCAACTGTCTATCACGGTTCATGAGATAGAGCCTGGTGACAGATGGACAGATACAGATGGACAGACAGATAGACAGACAGCGGAGCCTTAGTAATAAGGTCCGTTTTACCCTTTGGGTACGGAACTAAAAACTTTTAGGATGTCGTCAGTTTGTTATGTTATAAATTCTTTATCAAAAGATCTTAATGAAAAGGGCTAATTTTTAAAGATTTCATTTCTACATAGTTCACCAGATCGTCGTCCACCTAGTGGGGGGCCGGCCTACGCGGCGTCTTCCCGTTCTGGTTTCCACCTTCCTTTCCCATTGGTTTTCAGTCGCGGGGAGCCGATGGATGCAAGAGGCGAGCAGCTGCTCAAAGTGGCGCTCTCTGGGGAAGGCCTATGTTCAGCAATGGACGTCTTCAGGTTGTTGATGATGAACTACATAGTTTTGTGAATGATAATTATTATGACAGTTCAATTTAGAATCACACGGATGCTTTTAAAAAGAGAAGGATAAAAAAATGTTTCTCCAATATGGCTAATACAATTTTATCTGCGTTACTAATAGGGGTAGAATTCTGATTTTTTTATCATAATACGCTTACTTACTCATGGTATCACCTGATGGTAAGTGACGGCGCGGTCGTCACTTACCATCAGGTGGAGCATGCTTACCTAAAATATACCGGTTCACTTTGACCTTAAAATCTCCCAGATTATATTTGTCAGGAAACAATGGCGTTGGTAAGGAAGGTGTTCTATTCCTCTGCTGTCCGAATTCTAAATGAGGAGTCAAAATGCTTTGTACGTATTTTAGGAGCCATATAGAATACATATAATATACTTACACAGGTAAACCCACGTAACTACTTCGATACGTGCGACATGACTTGGGCGGGGCTCTGGCGCTGGTTCTTGGAATATATTGAATGTGAAATCTGCCGACTTGCCGCTATCGGAAACTATTTTTGGATGAAATCACCTGTACCTAAGTGTGTTAAGGTCTTGTGACGTAATGAGATAGGTTGTCGAAGTGAATTGAAACAACATAGTAAATGCACACGCCAGTTCATATCAAAGCATATGTCGGATTCATGTCGGATTCATCATCATCATCATCATCATCAACAGCCTGAAGACGTCCACTGCTGAACATAGGCCTCCCCCAGAGCACGCCACCTTGAGCGGCTGCTCGCCTCCTGCATCCATCGGCTCCCCGCGGCTTTCACCAGGTCGTCGGTCCACCGAGTGGGGGGCCGGCCTACGCTGCGTCTTCCGGTTCGTGGTCGCCACTCGAGAACCTTTCTTCCCCATCGGTTGTCAGTTCTACGAGCGATGTGGCCTGCCCATTGCCACTTCAACTTACTAACTCTAAGAGCTATATCGGTCACTTTAGTTCTCCTGCGGATCTCCTCGTTCCGGAGCTTATCTCGCAGGGAAACACCGAGCATAGCTCGCTCCATAGCTCGCTGCGCGACTTTGAGCTTACTAATGAGGCCAACAGTAAGAGACCATGTCTCAGTTCCATAAGTCATCACTGGCAACACACACTGATTGAAAACTTTCGTTTTCAGGCTCTGCGGTATTTTGGACGAAAATATAGGACGAAGCTTCCCGAACGCTGCCCAGCCGAGTTGGATTCTTCGCGCCACCTCTTTGTCGAAGTTGGACCTACCTAATTGGACAATCTGTCCTAGGTAGACATACTTGTCGACAACTTCGAGAGTATCGTTCCCAACAATTACCGGTATAGGTGGAACATGAGCATTAGACACGATCTTTGTCTTGTCCATATTCATCTTAAGACCAACCTGCTGGGAGACTCTACTGAGGTCGTTGAGCATGGTGCTAAGGTCCTCGAGCGATTCCGCCATTATGACTATATCATCGGCAAAACGAAGGTTAGTGATGTACTCGCCATTTATGTTGATGCCAGATCTTTTCCACTCCAAGAGCTTGAAAACATCCTCCAATGCGTTTGTGAACAGTTTCGGAGAAATAACGTCTCCCTGTCTCACGCCTCTTTGCAATGGAATTTGTTCCGTACTCTGGTCCTGTAGTCGGACTGACATAGTGGCCTTACTGTACAAACACTTCAAAACTTCGATATACCTATAGTCAATTTGGCATCGCTGCAAGGACTGCAGCACCGCCCAAGTCTCGATTGAATCGAAGGCTTTCTCATAGTCCACAAACGCTAGGCATAACGGCCGATTATACTCTTCTCATGTCGGATTACATTACCAATACTACAGACCCTCCACCGTAAGATGTAGCCTGATGTATTTACATTATTTAAAAATATGCAAGTAAAACATATTGATCTGTGGTGGGTACATAGGTACAAGTGTAGATAATTGCTTACATATTACTTTTACATTTACGATGATACTTGCATATTATTAAATAATACAAGTACATAGGGGACATCTTATGGTGAACGCGCAGTCCGTAGATAAAATTGATATACAATTGAAGCTGCGGGAAGCCGCTCAAGGTGGCGCTCTCTGGGGGAGGCCTGCGTTCAGCAGTGGACTTCTTCAGGCTGTTGATGATGATGATGATGATGACATACAATAATACAGCCGATATATTTTAAATATAATTCATTTTTGTAAATAAGTAATTATATATTGCGACTAACCCAGAACTTGTATATGTATTTTGTTTTTTTTTTTATGCAAACGAATGACGTGATAAGCTAGTCGTTTGCCTGGTGTAAAGCGTCACGGCCGCCCATTACAGATTTCAGTGTCACTCAGAAATCTAAATTAAAGTTTCGCGTGACACTGCGCACTGCGCACGTCATCCTGAGACATCACACAGTCTAAAAAGGATTTCTAGATTGTGTGATCAGTTCTTAAGCCCAGTAATTTCTCTAGCTACAATGCCCTTCAAACCGGTACACAGTAGTGCTTGCACACTATTGCTTGGCGGCAGAATAACTGGCAAAGCGGTGGTACCTACCTAGACGAACTTTGCAGAAAAGTCCTACCACCTAGTTGAATCTGGATTAAGTGATATAATAAAATCCGTAGAAATCCAAATACCAATAAAACCAATATTAAGATACAAATTCTTAGTTCAAGTGCCATCAAGATCCTGCAATGGTAGTCAATATACGACGCGCTTCCTCGACTAAGCCTTGACAAAGGAATTCCCCTCGAAGATGTAACTGGCATTACATCATAATAGCAAACTTCCAGGGGGCAAGGAAATATCAATCGTCCCAAATTGCACCCTCCTGAGGGACCTTGAATGCCAAACTCACGACTTGCCTAATGATGCATTACTCTGAATCACTGCTTCCCTATCTATTTACAATCATTACAAACGCATGCTAAATTAACCTTTATTTTGTAGTTAGTGAGGTGGGAAATAGGGTGTAAAGAAAAGTGTCGTAAGCAGGTTATCGACTGTTCCGTAACTATTCAATGTTATCGAAATGCCAGATCCAGTCGCGGTACGTTACGTACATTTGATGTTTGGTGTAAATACATCCTAGCATTGACATATACGTACCTATAGTTATTTTATTGAATACCTATTATCCTAATCAGGGCCATAATTCTGTATGAAAACACAGATCCTACACGATACAGAAACCGCGTCGTTATCGTGTCTTGTTCAAATCATGTCACAGCAAGGAATCGTCAATTTTTGTATTCTGTATGATCACATTATGTATGACAGATTTTGGATCCCACGAGTGCATTCCGAATTAGACTAAAAAATTACTTACTCATCCCAAAACCGGTAAAAATTAAAATAAACAAATGGCTTATTTACGTTATGATATAACGAAGCTATGGGTAATTATTAAAAAATGTCAGAAAACCTTTAGAAATACCTTCACGTTACATTAAAATTATTTTTATTTTGAATAATTAATATTAACATAGGTGGTGGTAACTTTTGACGTGTTGATGTTTCGGAACGCGTCTTAGTCGAACATATGATTTTTGACAGTACCTACAAATCGCGCCAATTCCATTTAATTCCACATTCATTTCGCGCACTTTCGTTTTCATTTCGTAGAGAATAGATTTTTGCAGATTTCTTATGTAAGACAAGGAATTCGCGTGGTTTCAAAGCAAGGAATCGTAAAGTGGTCATACAGAATTATGACCCAGAGAGATTGTTTATGTACGTTGTATTTGAATTGCACATCGCAAGAGCTGCCGCAAGTCTTACCGCTGAGCTACACTCACTATCATCAGTAAACAAACCAGAAAACAAATAAACTGTGGTAACTTACTAATCGGGATTTGTTACCAAACAGTTTAGGTACGTTTCCGCCACTTCCCTCAAGTTAATAAGCGTTGCAACTATGTAATCTTGGTTAATCCGAGACCGACACGCAGCCTCGTGTTAACCATATAACCGTGTGGTGAAATTGGCCCATTCCCTTGTTAGTATAACAAGACCGATAAAGTAATCAGCTTACCTACGTTCAATGTATTCCTATTATGTTATTTTTATTACGTCAAATAACATAATGATAATGCTAAAGTTAACAACAGCAGTTAATTTTAATAACCTTCGAGAAAAGAGCGTGGGCTGTGTACCTAGCAATTTATAAGCATTACTAATAACAATGCTCTAATTATATTTATATATCTAATAAAAAAGATTATTAAATGAGTTTAGATGTGAGGAAAATATAATTTAAAATAAACTTGTTACAAAAGATAAATATAATCATTCTTTGTGTGCAGAGGAATCCTTTACCGTAATGCTTCTGAAGTTAAAATATTCACATCCTGCATTAACGTGTAGGCAAGTGGCCTTTAAAATTTTTAAGCTACTTAAAAAAAGAATTTGTGACTGTTATCTCACGACAAAAGCCAGGACCGAGGCTTAAACCGCGAGCCCATACTCACATAAAAGTTTACCCAACTATGTTTCACCCTGTATGGAATCGCATATGAAAACTTGGCTAGCCATTTCGTAATGCCACAAACGGTCAAGCTATTCTCCAAGAATGTTACAGGAATCCCTTTAGCCAGATATTCCTCAGAAAGGGCTAAGCGGCAAACACCATCAAAGGGCTGCGCCTGACAATTTGTCGTCCGTTGATTGGGCACGTACCCTACACGCACCTGCTACACCCTTAGCTAAATGCCAGCCCCAAACAAAGAGATTATGGTTTAAGGTATGAAAAGAAAGCGATTTACAAACATGTTAATATGTGTTATTTTTTATCTCTTACCAAACCGAGGGGTGTTATAAGTTTAACGCGTGTGTCTGTGGCAATGACTATAAATCCAGTTGACATGATACAATGATACAATTCCCCTCATACGAAAGTTAGTGGTGTATTTCAACCACTAATTTCTAATAAATACTATGAATTTTTAATAAATCACGGGAACCCGTTGATGTCTTTTGTTCCATCCTGATTCTTGCTCTGGGGGCGTACTGTGAGCTCTTAGCGCAATTCAAAACTGAGCCTATATTGGATCGCTTTGTTTTTTTTGTATGGGGATTTTGACAAGCGATCCAGTATAAGCTCTGTTTTGAATCGCGCTAAGAGCTCACAGTACGCCCCCTGTTCTTTGTAGTTTCATATGACTATGTCTCATTTTGTTACCTCGTCCCCTGCCCGCGCAGGTGAGTCGTGTTTGTACAAGAAGTTATGTTCACGAGCGGGCTTGGTAATCTTTGCACAATACCTACCGGATGAAAAAATTTTGATTTTGCTTTTTACAGGTGACTTGATTGAGAGTATTCTTGGCTACGATTTAAGTAAATCTAGTCAGTCCTTTGAAGATGACTAGCTCTTTTCCAGTTGACGAAGGGAGTGTTGTTGAAGATGACTGCTATAGGTAGGTACAAGGACATAGGTTAAAAAGAAAAGTATTAACGCATCGACCATTGCTAAGGCATTTACCTTCAACGATAACAAGTTAGGTAAATATGACAAAGTTAAACAACAACATTACAGCGTAATTTTTT
Organism: Ennomos quercinarius; assembly: GCA_910589525.2. NCBI lineage: Eukaryota > Metazoa > Arthropoda > Insecta > Lepidoptera > Geometridae > Ennomos > Ennomos quercinarius. The sequence continues at coordinate 14,844,379 of OU342494.1, read as the reverse complement.
AAAATTGAACCAAGAAAAACATGTGTTACGTAGAACGACAAGTACATCGGACACACTGCTTATCGCACCGTCTTGGTGTCGTCACTGCCATGTCAGCTAGATTTGCACACATAGAGAAGATCCACTAACACATAGAAATGTGCTGACCAGCGAAAGCATGAGACTGAGATCCTGACCACCGTCCACGCAGCGCCCGCGCCCGCGATCCCCTCTCGGCCCCGCGAGGCTTACATCACCCTCCCGCGGCACTTGTCCTCGATCGTCGAGACTCGTCACATGTACATAGTTAGATATAATTAGGTTTAGGATCTAATTATAACAGTTCTAGTTGTAAAACCTTGAATAAAAGGTAATAATGATTGTACATTGGTTATATATTTCTGTAACTGGTGTATAAAAAAAAACTCCATTGAAAAAAAAAATTATATAAATCTCTTTCCGCTCATCTCTTACACCATACTTAAAAACGACAGGTGCGCACGATTGTCGTCTGCGGCACTTGAATGTCGATGCAGGTATTGAGTTCAGAGTTGTGAGCTTTTAGCGAAGAGTGACAGCTTTCGAGGTGAATCAAGACGCGTGGATGGGGGTTGAAATTTTTTGTTGCGGGTAGGGTTGAATACCTATTGAAGTGTTAATACCATTCTAATGTTTATTACTTTATAGTATAGCCATATATGCATTGTTATGCAGATTTTTTTGTGTGATGTTATTGTTGTTCTTACTAACTCGTAACCTTCTCTGTAATATAAAATTACATTGTAGTAAGTAATGTTTATTTTTGAAAGGTTAACTATAAGCATTGCCATTTATCTGGCCAATGCTGCTAGCATTTTCAGCACGTTTTCTATCAGTAAGAGCTTCTTAGATGAATTATAAGTACCATACAGTTTTTATTTTTAGTTTTAGGAATTTTTATTTAAATAATAAATAATAAAATTATCATATAATAATTATTCATAATAATACGTATACCACACAAAATTTTTCTGATTATAGATCTAAATATCCAACTAAATATGTTCTCACTCTGTAGCTACTTATACAAAAACGGATCGTCTACCTCACTTGCACATTGCGTTATTTTTGGTGATATTAAATAACTGAATTTACATACAAAAAATTTGGCTAAACTATATTTTACTATATCACCATGAACAAAATTACAAATGTTCAACAAAAATATCATATTAATTCAAACAAGTTTTTATACATAAAAACAGTACAGAAATCAAAAAAAATTTGATACCGTCGTATTAAAAAATATATTTTCAGAAATGTTGCAATGCGCGAGTGAGATAGTGAATCCATGAATACAGCCTTTCGCAATCCCAAGGACCGCCATTCGATAACTGCGCAAAATATCTGCCATCACGAAATGGAAAGACACACACAAAACAACATAAAACACCTACATATACTAATTAACAATAAAACCCGGCGTCTATCACGCATCTTTACACGACCACAGAAAGGAAACTCTTGAGGTGTTCGCTCAGAAATATAATTAAACTGAAGGGCTGTTATCCGATCAAGATAATTTTCCCCTTCAATGGCAAAGAAAATCTTCTTTAGAGCTTCTCTCACCTTGTTGAACTTATCACGGCCCTGTGAGTACTTCTATAGGAAGTGTTAAAAGGAAAGATGAGTGGATTGAACCCTCTGAACTTTAAAGATTTGGAACAGGTATTATATTAGGTTGCATTAACATGGATTTTGTTTTTAGAGAAGTGGTAATAGTAATAAATAATCAATTTAGGTCACTAGCCTTAAAGTAAATACTTTTGTAGTCTAAGAAACATATTTTACACAAAAAATACAATAAACAAGCATAGGTTCAGGATTATTTCAGAGCTTGATTATCACTCAAGTCGAATCGAGTCAAAGTCGAGTCTTGAAATTGTTTCGCATTTTGATTCGAAATGCGAAACAATTCACGGAGTTACAGTAGATATTCTCGAGGTCACGCCTGAGTCAATAAATTTTCTAAAGTCAAAATAGATTTTAAAGAATTTTTTTCGCTCTATTTCAATATCGAAGTTTCGTGAGTCACTGTAACTTTCAAAAGTGAACTCTGTCAGCGAAGCTCAAGGCACATGAAGATTATACGTCGGGTGCCCTATTTTTCGGATGACAAAAGTACTAGTAGACACCGAGATTTAAAAAATGCATAGGACAATAACCGCAACTGTGCAAACAATATAAACTTTAAGAGAAAACAGTTAAGTAACAGAAGTATGAAAACCAAACCTTAATTAAAAACACGACTCATCATAGTAACAATACGTCTGGCGAAATATATCATCTGTAAAAGGTCGTAACAAATCATCCACACCCATTCGCATTCCATGTATGCATCCAGAACGCATTCCTCGACGGTTTTATGGCCGGAATTAAATATCCATTGCCAGCACCGCTTAGTGAAAGCTGAAGCTATGCACCGCGGCACTTAGCGAACGAGGAAGAAAACAACTATGCATTCTGATAGCTCGAGCCTGCCAAAAAGCATGTCTGTAAAGGTAGAGCCGCTTAGAACAAAGCTAGCCATTGTGCCCGTTTGCACTAAAGTTAGCCTAGGAGGCCTATGTTCAGCAGTGGACGTCTTCAGGCTGTTAATGATGATGATGCACTAAAGTTTGACAGGTCTTCAGTTTGCACATATTTCTATAGGCTGAACACAAGTGCATTGCAATAGGTACGTTAAAATAGGCCTCCCCCACAGAGGGCCACTTTGAGCGGCTGCCTGCTTTCCGCATCCATCGGCTCCCCGCGGTTTTCTCCAGGTCGTGAGCCCACCTAGTAGGGGCCTGGCCTATGCTGCGTCTTCTGGTTCGTGGTTGAGTGGTGGAATTACCTGATGTTTAATTGAATATACGCTACGCTGGAATTGTGCTGGCAACTTGAACCAACTGATAAATACACGGCAACTTAAGACAGCTAGTCTTAAGTCAGAGAATCAATAGAAATTCTAAATATCATGCTATGGTCTTATTAAGATGTTGTCCTTCAAAGCTCTCTCATTGAAAGATTTGAACTCAATTACGCATCTCATCTTGACACAGCCAACTGAGTTATTTAATTACTACTTAAGCGTTCTTGTATTTCTTTTCATTTTGTGTATCTTCGCTTCTGCTGCTCTGTGTAACCCAACCTAAGTGAAGGCTAAAGGATGGTGCAGCATAGAGCAGACTAATAAATCAGCATGCGTCGAACATTAAATCTGGTCCCAGCGATCGCTGCCAACACAACGACGCCTGCCCTCCTATGGAAAACAACGGGGCCGCTTGCTACTTGCGCGTTTCCATTATATTCAATAGAAATGTATTCAATTACATCAATAGCGGGAAGACGTCCACTGCTGAACATAGGCCTCCCCTTCAAAACACCACTTTGGACGCTTAGGGGGGATTTGCCATATAACCACCATGCTTGGCAGGCAGCTTGCTGATCGTGGTTTCTAATTAAAATAAAGACTGAGGAGAATGCTGCTACCCACTCCCTGTACATTCCCTTAGCCAGCTCTTACGGCACCCACAGGAAGAGATGGGGTGGTCACATTCAAAATTGCTTCAATTGCGATTAACTAAATATAAATTGACAAATTCAAGTTAAATACAAAACGAAACTTTCAATGAATTTATTTACTTCTTTCCTTAGTCACAGAATTCACCCTATTTACATGGGTCGAGTAAGTGTTTATGCTCGGATGGTGTGAGGGTTTTTAGGCCGCCCTCGCCCAAAATTTCTAACTTGGCTTAACGACTGATGGATTAACTAAAACGCATGGTACAAGGTACAATGTGGTAATTCTTACTTTGGTCTTACACAATCCTGTATGCATCAGCATGACTTTTTTTTTTTTTGACTTGATGACTTTTATGCCTTAAAAAAATTATTCAGCAACACGTCGAAATCTCTCTACCGATTACAGATTACAGAAAAAAAAAACAATTGACGATAACCGACGAAGTTGAACGTTGACGTTAGCACAATGGAGAAAGCAGCAAACAACATGTTGGGAGTCCGAAATGTTGAATTAAAGAAAAGTAGTATAAAAACCTATGTATTAACGAAACTAATATAAAAATACACTACCACTATGGTAATAAGTACCACAAAACGTAAATCTTCATTCCTATTAAAGGTCGGCTTAAAGCTAAAAAATTAGTGAATATTTTTATGGAAACAACACAATGGACACATTAGTACGGACTTGTTAATACTTCCAGCAAATAATCCAACGATGAGACGAACCTCATACAAACTCCGGGGGTGGCTCAGACGGCGACTTAAGACTTGTTGCGGTCTCCCGCTATTACATATCACCCTAAATTGTTACTCCATCTGCAACCAAAACTCAACTCTATAAAAAAGAGCCAAAAGCGATTATTGCACGAGGTGTTGTACTTTTGTTACCAATGTGAAATATGATAATTTCAGACTGATGACGGTATTCATAGTTTGCAGGGTAACGAAAGAAACCTTAGAAACGGAGGGGAAAAATTAGTATGCATTTCATAGGACGGTGTGCCGCTACTGTTTCGGAAACATTTTGGGTGTACATTTCCTGGATTACAAAAGATTACAAAAGATTTCCGTTTGTAATTTGTCATGGTAAGAGGCCGGAAGGCTGGGGTAAGTCAAACTTTTTCAGAGATTTGCGAAATGAAAAGTTATATTTTGATATAAAATGTTGAATGAAAAATGTATGATAATTCGTTCAAAAAATAGATGACGCGCCACTTGCTGCTTATTAACATCCTGTAAAACATGAAAGGTGCATACTGTCTGTATAGCTATTGACCAAAATGGCACTTATTTGGCACAATGAATCAGCATTGAAATTTAATGGGGCAATGCTGCCAGTATGTTGGGTACGCTACCTACCGGTAGTGGGGCGTTTGCATTGTCTATAGGTCATCGCGGCTAGTATATAGTACAAATGTCGTTTTTGTAGTAGGCACCTAGTGTAACCAGTAGTAATTATATTACTGTAGTAGTAGACAAATGCCTGTTTTAATAAAAAATGTTTTCCATGGGCATGGCTATAATTTTGTTATACAGGAGATGTTAAAAATGTCCTACCTACATAAGTTTTAATGGTAGCCAAAAATCTTTGCTTAAGTTTTTTTGTAAAATCCCATTACCCAACATGCTAACACAATAAGATTTAGGTAAATTTACTACTAAAACACTATCTAGACTTAGCACTTGCTGTAATGTGATCCGGTTATGACACCAGAGCTCCTTAGGGAATCCATAGGAGTAGAGTTCAGAATTCAAAGGAAGGCTGAGTTGCTGACTTTACTGTACTAGAACAGGAAATATTGGAGAGAACTGAATTTTATTATTTACAATTTTTTAAATAATCTCTCTAGATATTATTCGCCGTTTTTGCGTTTTACAAGCGAGAATTTAACATTTTTGGGAATAATAAAGTAAAGCATTCCGAGACCAATTATCATCTAAACCGGTTTTGCTTTTGACAAAAAACATAAATACTAATAAACAATGTTTTTAATTAGGTCATCATCCTCATCAGCCTGAAGACGTCCACTGCTGAACATAGGCCTCCCTCAAAGAGCGCCACTTTATGCGGCTGCTTGCCTCCTGCATCCATCGGCTCCCCGCGGTTCTGACCAGGTCGTCGGTCCACCTAGTGGCGGGCCGGCCTACGCTGCGTCTTCCGGTTTGTGGTCGCCACTCGAGAACCTTTCTTCCCCATCAGTTGTCAGTTCTACGAGCAATGTGGCCTGCCCCCTGCTACTTCAATTTACTAATTTTCAAAGCTATATTGGTGGCTTTAGTTCTCTTGAGGTTCAGGAGAACCTCAAGAGAACTAAAGCCACCAATATGAGGACATTTGGGATTTTATCTCGCAAGGAAACGCCGAGCATAGATAGCTCTCTCCATAGCTCGCTGCGCGACTTTGAGCCCACTCATAAGGCCAACAGTAAGGTACACGATTTTAATTGGGTATATTTTATATTATTTAGTTGTAAGCATTTCTCAAACTTACTAACTTTATTTACTTTGTAAATTATGGGACATTAGTTAGCCTTGTGGGTTTATAATGAACACTAACCATGCATTACACTAACATGATTTATAACTAACCATAGCAAAAAAATACTAGTTTAAGCTTCGATGAAAATGATTGACCAGAATTATCACCCACCGTATCTTAATTTTTTTATAGTCGGTTTCGATGTAATTATTGTACTTTTCAGAATGTTTTTAGACAAGTAGTAAATTTATAAAAATTGAATGCAAGCAAATTTTAAAATATAGTTTAAGACTAACCGAACATGCTCCATTCCCTTCGAACAAGCCTGTAGGTAATTGAATTACAACTCCTTCCGAGGAAAATAATACAAAAACCTCAGAAAGGCTTCATAAGTTATTGAGTCGCGATATGAGCTTGTACAGATGACGTGGATGGCCGTATCGGGGGCCTATCTTGGTGACTTACAAGCTTAGTCAATATTACATTTACAAGTATCGAATAAAACACAAGTCAAATTAGATAATTAGTTATAAAAATATTATAGTTCTCAACATTTTTGCAACCAGCGGGATTTGAACCCGCACCTTCCAACTCACCGGATTAGACACTCTACCAACTGAGCTATGGTCACATGACCGGTGATTGCGAAAATCTTAAGGACTATGTGTTCACCGAATAAAGAACAGGAGAAGGTATACAAAAAGGAAAAATAAAGAAAGAAGGAATAAAAAGAAAAAGAAGAAGGAGGATTTAGTATGGCTTTAAAAATATTGAATGTATAGGTAGTTGTTATTTTTTGTTTTATTGCGATCGCAACTAGGTACTTTTATAATTAAGAAGTTGCGCCCCGTGGTCTCACGGGTAAAAGTATTCATATTCGTATAAGCTATCTGCATTTCAAAGTTCATCAAAATTGGTTCAGTAGTTACGGAGATTTATGGTAATTCTAGTTTGAGGTGGGGGCGGTAAGGCCTAGACTGACGTTCCGCTTGGGACACACACACATATACATACAATTATAATATTATATAGTAAGAAGGATAGTAGGAAGTAGAACAGAATAACAGTCAATTTTTTATTTGTCTTTAATAAAAAAAATTGAACCTTTTTTTAAATAAAAATGCTTGTGAATATCACAAAACTTGTAGATGCAATGATATAGACCCCAGAGCTAGCTTTTATTACCCCAGACCCCGACTTTCAGACGTATGGGGGCTTAAGTTATAGCCGGTGGAATTGTAACGTAAAAGGGGATTTTAATAAATAAAACCTATTCTATTTTCGGATTACGGCATAAAATGACAATAAAATCGTAATTTGATTTGATTAATTAGTATAAAACGATTAGGTTCTTTTTCAAAATTATACAGGCCTTTAGCTTCAGCATTATTTTGGTTCATCATCATCATTATCATTAACAGCCTGAAAACGTCCACTGCTGAACATAGGCCTCATCCAGAGAGCAGCAGTTTGAACGGCTGCTCGCCTCCTGCATCCACCGGCTCCCCGCGGCTTTCACTAGATCGTCGGTACATCGAGTGGGGGGCCGGCCTACGCTGCGTCTTCCAGTTCGTGGTTATTTTGATAAAATCATGTTTATCTCTCGGAAGACGCTACGTGCTACGAGCGGCTACGAGTGCTACGATAGTCTACGAACGTAGCGCAATGTGACGTCATAATTTCCGTCACTGTTAAACATCGCTCCTATTTCATAAACATAATACCACCTGTTGTTTGTGTGCATAACACTATCCGGCCGTCGCAAATGAAAAGCGACGTAGCTGAAAAGAAAACGTATGAATATTCGGTTCGATATCATTAAAATATTTGTTTTATATACCATTGAACTCGTAACAGTGCACATTTAAAATATACAGCTAACTTAATATAGACAGAGTTCCGTGGGGACCGGGAGCACATCGTGATTTCAAAGTTTATGAGAGCACCTACGGGGCTACCGTCATCGTAATCGATGAATAGGCTTCATTTTGTCATTTCCGGCAAGTAGGCATTGTGTAACATCTCCATCCATTAGTATTTTCTCACTATTTCTCATTATTATAGTTAATCAATGTTTTGTTTATTCAGTTCTCCGCCTAACGGACTGTAATACCGATGGACGAGGACTTTACACAACCGGAAATGCCAAATGAAGCCCATCGATTACGATTGAGCTACACAATACGGGGGCTGGTCAATGCGACGCTTTATCAAAATGCTGGCATTTATTTGGCAGCATGTTTGGTAAATAACCTACTGGTAGTGGGCATTTTGACTGTCTATAAGTCAGTACGGCCATCAGTATACGGACAGGGTCAATCTTTCAACAGAGCGTGTACGACTATATCAGAAAGTATTAAAAATAGCGAAAAAAGCTCAAAGTTATCGCGGGGCCGATTGTGATATAAGTAACCTAAAACTGTACATTTCAGAAACAATTTTTACTCGGGAATTGATCTCATTGATTTTGTTTAAAACACGTACTGAGCACGCCTTTAATTCGCACTACGATATATTTTGAAATCAAGTATAACGTGGTCCGACGGAACTAAGACTTCACTATGCCAGCGTCCGACTACAACACTTGCATACACATGACACCTAACTAAAAAAAGTCAAATGCAATTATAAAACTGCGATTAAAGTTATACTTCCAACCAGCGCGGCACTACCACAACGGGAGCAGCGTCAGAGCCGCTGCGTAAGTGTCGCAGGAGCTCTGATGCAGAAATATCTTTCGAGCAGCGTGACAGGGTCAGTTCAGTTGTTAAGCCATACTGGGCACTGCCGCTATCGGCGTCACTGTCACTGCGACAGTGATACTCCACTCGAATGCTTAGTTCATTCATTTCCGTACTGTATAATACTATCGCTCTATCGCCGCGTACTGTTTCTGTGACAGTGACGCTGGAGCCGATAAGTTTATGGACCGTTCACCTAAGTTGTGATGTACTTATATTATTTGAAAATATGCAAGCATAGTTATATGCATATTAATCTGTGCTGGGTACATACAAGCTTAGATAATGCTTACATATTACTTTACATTTACGATAATGCTTGTATATTATTTTTAAATAAAATTTATACATCAGGGGACAACCTATTGTGGACGGTCTGTAGCCTTAGTGTTATCTGCGCCACAACTGCTCCAGTTGTCATGTTTCAGTTCTGCGACAGAATAAAATCACAGAATCTGATTGGCCTTTTTGTAAGTCACGCAAGGCCTATTAAATATTTTTTAAAATTTATGAATTTACAGTTACCCGGTTTTCGGTATTGTTATGCTAATTTGTTGGTTATTTACAATGTTTTCATTTAAAGCCTGCGTTGGTATTATTTGAATTCGTATTCGTAATAAAGTTATGCGGCTTGATATATATTTTTTATTGTTATTCTTTTGTAATTTTGATTGTTTTGCATTTTTTCAACTGAAGTAAAGTTTAATTTACTCTAAGTTTGTCATTGTTTCATTATTCTTCACATTTGCTGCAAATAGAAAAAAAATTGTCAATGCCTATTGACTTTTTTTAAACAATTAAATTATCATTTTGGCTCATTTGATTATTATAATATACGAAACACGTAAGTATGTGTCATTTCGTTCACATATATCATTTTGCAAAAGTGTCACTCATTCCGCGTTTTTAAAATATTGAAATATTGGCACGTGTAATCAAAATAAAATAAAACGGCATTTATTTTACTTAGATCAAATTGAAAATTGTACAGCTGCCTTTTACCATTCAATTTCAATCCCCTAAACTAATCCTACACTAAAAGAATTCTGTCGCAGATGTTGTAGAATCTATCAAACGCCGTTTCTTTCTTATTATACCTACAAAAGCACGGCGAAGAGGGGTCCTCAAAGGATATAATTACGTTCGTGCGTCCGGGAGGAGTGACGTCATCGGCGGAGTAATTTCACGCTATCTCTGGCCACATGGACAAGGGGAGTATAATAATTACATTCTCATTTATATAGACGTTATGCTTCAAGCGAGATTATTAATGAAATTCATATTACATTTGAATTTACTTCGGTTTATTAGATGAGAAGCAAACAAGCAGGCGGCTCATGGCTGGATGCTACCACCTATGGGCATTTGCAACATCAAAAGCACTGCGAGTGCGTTGCCTGATCAATAGCACTTCTTTCTTCTTCAAGCTCCTTAGATTGAAGAAACAGAAACTAATCAGGTATTTTGAGATTAAGTCCTAACAAACTGGACACATCTAATGTCAAATGAAATGATATGAGGTCAAACTCTACCCTGTCTAAACACCCTATTATTGAAGTAAAGTAAAAACAATGACGTGGAGTAAGACTACAGACACACATCAAATCATTTCAAATCATTTATTTGTAATATTCTCTCAGGCTTAGGTAAGAAAGCACAAGGTTAATATTAATTAGATAATTACCATGCAACAATAAAATACATCAATACTTTCATAAAAGGTGATAAGCCTCAGAACCCTATACTAAGCTAAAAGCCTGTTTTATAGGGTTCTGTGCTCCCCCAGATGATGACTCAATATAAATACATACTTTTCCTCTTTGCCTTTTCCCATTTGTTATTGGGGTCGGCTCTCAATCTAACCTGTAGTGGTGAGCTACCAGAATTACACGAGCGACTGCCATCTGACCTCGCAACCCATAAGTAGCCAGTAACAGGGATGGTTAGACCAGGTGTCACATTCTATCAGGCTTTTGACTACCTGTAATGTTTCCATAGATGTTCTTATGACAACCGGGACCGACGGCTTAACGTGCTCTCCGAGGCACAGAGCGATGGCATCGAAAACTGCACGTAACTTACTAGATAAGTCATTGGTGCAGGGCCGAGGATCAAACCCAGTGTCGTAAGATAGCGAAGCGCACATGCTACCGCTCGGCCGCTCACTCCCACAGAATACATTGGCACAACAACATATAAACAGGATAGATTGGCATAATATTACTTAGTTGTTTTTTCAAAAGTATGGTTTAATAGTAAATAGTTACGCAGAACATGCCTCTGGCATTAATATGTCTAGTTTCCTAAAATTTGACATACTTATTAGTAATTTGAAATATTTAGAGAACTAGGGATACTCATACAATGAGCAATTTATAACAATGAAGTAACAGATTGAAGAACGACTGTTTGAGTTTTCTTCCATGAAAAATCCAAGTATTTCCATATCAAGCACGATCGTGGAAAAATTCCGAAGTTTCACACTGTTCATGCAACATTATCGACAATATCTCAAGAGAGCTAACACAAAATTAAATTTGCGAGTCCTCCATTCATCTCCTCCCCATAATCACCCGTAATTGTACTCCGCTGAAGGGCGAGATTTGCATAATTTTTGCTCTCCCGACTCCCACGGGACCGCTTTATACATTCTGCATAAATAAATATAAATGTAGACTGCTTTGATACCGACCACTATCGAGTTTAGAAGTTATCCTCGAGTTTCGCGGTGAATATTGTGGCAGATTTCTGTTAGAAAAGTTTGGCGAACAGCGCGGAACGATTTTTAGTGTGTTCTGAAAGTTGTTACAGTCTATCAAAATGTTTAACTAGACGTATTCAAAGTGTAATCCGCCATCAAATGCCATTAAAGTAATTTAAAGTTGCTGAATTTTGAAATTGCTTATGACTAGCCAAAGAATTATCGAGCGTTCCTGTGCCTTTATGGCTCCTTAATTACTGAAGGTGCCTATGTTTTTTGAGAATGTTGATGATGATGATGACTTATACTTACCTACTTCTTTCTTTGTCGAGTAAGCAAGTGGTCAGCTCTAGTGTCAAAATGGTCTGAAGGCTTTTGACTTGGCTGAACGGCTACTGTTTTACAACAACAACCAGGACTGACGGCTTATCTGCCCTCCAAAGCACGGTGGCGGCACTTTTTATACTTACTAAAATAGTGTATGCCAAACAGCTGCCTTCAACCAAGTTGCCAGACCCCAGAAGTCAAATATAAGCCGTGCATTTCAGATTAAAAACCAGCCCTCAGCGGAGAATCAAAGGGCCCATCTGCAGCATTTCATCCTACATCCAAGATCCAAACAAACACCACTGAGGGGTATTAACGCCTCCCGCGCGAAGAATTAAGAAACGACAAAAAGTAAAAGTGTAATGTGACATGAGGATGGATTAAGGATACAGTTTCGAAGGGGGGTTTTTGTCCCTTTTCATTTAGCATACCACTAAATGGTATGCGGATAACGCCCTTTACTCTACATGTATATACAGCGCGCTATTCACATATCATTTAGTTCAATTTAGGTTTCTCAATATAACCAGTATCAACTATGTTGTGTGATTTGTGTGATTGACGATCAGTTCCTCAAGAATAGATTTAAATAGGACCATTCAAATTTTGATTGTAGCTGTTACGGGGCTGACATAGTCGCAAAGCGACTGAAAGTCCAAAAAATTAAATTAAAAACAATGGCGGACAAGTGAATCACATTTTTATAACTAAATGTCCGCAAATAATAATGGTCAATGGAGTATCCCTTCCCCCTAAAAATCATACTGTCGTCCATCCCTGGTGTGACAGTAAAAAGTATGAAAAGACTGTATTGCAATTGGTGGGGTTTGAGAGGATTGTTTGTGGTGTGCGCTATCGTTTTATCGATAGAAGATGGTATTTGCATTGAGGTTGCTGTATTTTCTACTTATTCACACTTCACTTCAGTACAGTTTACAGTAGGTGACTGGAGAGCAATTTATTGAATCATGAAACTGCTTCTCCATTCAAATCCTTGATGGTTTTATATAACGTATTAGTTTGCCTGCAAAAAAAAAATTAAGCCCGCTATTAGGGTTTTTTCGTGATATTCACGCCAAAAGCTGAATGGATTTGGATGAAATTTTGTGGACAGATTTTTTACACTGCCGAGACCAGAATATCTTGTAAAGCTCTATCCAAAGAAAGAAAAGAGAAGAAGAGTTATTTCAGGAAGTGCGTGAACCCGCAGGGAGTCTCTAGTTATCAATATGATTTAATGTATAATTGTATCAAATACAAAATAATCAACGCGATTGTCCGTTAAATCGCCGATTGTTTGACGTTGGCATTAAAACATCGAAATGTCAATATTTGGCAGCGGAGCTTGGAGGGCGGAGGGCCGTAATCCCTCTCTTGGCAAATACCGAGAGATTCCGCCGATGTCGCCTTTTAGTCCTTTACTCACTGCGTCCGATCCAATACATCAAACGAAGCCCATCTGTCGATCTCCAGCATCCACATATTTTAGCAAAAGATGTGCGACGTCCCAGTTAAATCCTCATCCCAATGGTGGCTAGCTATTTCTAAACACTTACTTGTCAAAACCAAGAAAACGCTCAGCATAATATTTGTCCAATTATGTACAACAATATATTTAGCCCGTGTTGAATAAATGATTTCTATTCTATTCTTCTCCTATTCCGAAGAATTTTACATAAAAACTACCTGTAGTCCCCGGCAGCTCTGCTATCCCGTGGCTACGGTAGCGGCCACGGTAACGGCAGGGCAAGGGGTGCGAAGAATCCCCGGCAGACGCCCGGCTACCAACCCCAACGACGACCCCTGGTCCTGGCAACACATAACGTGCGCACACTGAAGGCTGACGAAAGGATGGTCGAGCTAGAGGCGGAGATGGGTAAGTTACGCTGGGATGTAATGGGATTGTCAGAAGTCCGAAGACAGGGACAGGACACGATAATCCTAAATTCCGGTAACTTATTCTTCTACCGGGAGGGAGACCAACTCTCCCAAGGGGGTGTCGGGTTTCTCGTCCGCAAGTCTCTCGTCAACAACGTGGTCAAAGTCGACAGTGTGTCGGCCAGGGTAGCGTACCTGGTACTCCGAATAACCAAACGGTATTCGTTGAAGGTTATACAGGTATACGCGCCGACGTCGGCACACTCAGACGATGAAGTAGAAGCTATGTATGAGGACATATCCGAAGCCATGCATACTTCCGAAACATACTTCACCGTTGTGATGGGAGACTTCAATGCGAAGTTGGGCACAAGGAATAGCGATGAGCTGAGAGTGGGGCCATTTGGATACGGGCAGCGGAACCCTCGAGGACAGAGGCTGGCTGACTTCATGGAGAAGGAGGGACTCTTTATGATGAACTCCTTCTACGAGAAGCGGCCATCCAGGAAGTGGACGTGGATAAGTCCCAACGGTTCCACTAAAAATGAGATAGACTTCATCATGACGACCAAGAAGCACATATTCGATGATGTCTCTGTGATCAGCAAGGTGAAAACCGGTAGCGATCACCGTATTGTTAGAGGCACATTGAATATCAATGTTAAGCTCGAAAGGTCACGTCTGGTGAAGTCTACGCTCCGTCCAAATCCTGTCCAAATCCAAAACCCCGAAGGCTTTCAGCTGGAACTCCAAAATCGCTTCCAGTGCCTAGCCGACTGTAACACAGTGGACGAGCTAAACGACGGGTTGGTGGAAACTGTCCAAGCTGTTGGATCGAAATTCTTTAAGACCCAACGCCGAAAGAAGACTCAAAAGCTCTCAGAAAAAACTCTTGAGCTAATGGCCGACCGGAGCGAAATGAAGCTGCAGTCTTCAGTTGATATGTCAGCCTACGGTGAACTCAATAGACGAATCTGGAGTTCCTTGCGACACGACTTGCGTGCTCTTAGTACTTCACGTATTGAGGCCGCAATTGAGCGGAACCAAGGCTCTAAAGTGTTCGCAAAGGATTCGTCTATTGGGCAACACCAAATGACAAAACTGAAGACCGAAAATGGTAGCGTCATTTCATCCAAGCCTGAGATTCTGAGAGAGATCGAGAACTTCTATGGACAGTTATACACCTCGACACGTAAGCCCGCTACTAACACAGCTCAGGACATCAGAGCCAAGTTAGTCCGACACTATACCGAAGATATCCCGGACGTCAGCCTGTACGAGATTAGAATGGCCCTCAAACAGCTTAAAAACAACAAGGCACCAGGTGAAGATGGAATTACGACCGAACTTCTGAGAGCGGGTGGTAGACCGGTACTTTTAGTCCTCCAGAAGTTATTTAATTCTGTCATCCTTGAAGGTATAACGCCAGAGGCATGGCACAAGAGCGTGGTGGTGCTCTTCTTCAAAAAAGGCGATAACACCTTATTGAAGAACTATAGGCCCATCTCGCTCTTGAGTCATGTGTATAAGCTGTTTTCGAGAGTCATTACGAATCGTCTCGCACGCAGGTTTGATGAATTCCAGCCTCCCGAACAAGCCGGTTTCCGAAAAGGCTTTAGCACCATAGACCACATCCATACGCTGCGCCAGATTATACAGAAGACCGAAGAGTATAATCGGCCGTTATGCCTAGCGTTTGTGGACTATGAGAAAGCCTTCGATTCAATCGAGACTTGGGCGGTGCTGCAGTCCTTGCAGCGATGCCAAATTGACTATAGGTATATCGAAGTTTTGAAGTGTTTGTACAGTAAGGCCACTATGTCAGTCCGACTACAGGACCAGAGTACGGAACAAATTCCATTGCAAAGAGGCGTGAGACAGGGAGACGTTATTTCTCCGAAACTGTTCACAAACGCATTGGAGGATGTTTTCAAGCTCTTGGAGTGGAAAAGATCTGGCATCAACATAAATGGCGAGTACATCACTAACCTTCGTTTTGCCGATGATATAGTCATAATGGTGGAATCGCTCGAGGACCTTAGCACCATGCTCAACGACCTCAGTAGAGTCTCCCAGCAGGTTGGTCTTAAGATGAATATGGACAAGACAAAGATCATGTCTAATGCTCATGTTCCACCTATACCGGTAATTGTTGGGAACGATACTCTCGAAGTTGTCGACAAGTATGTCTACCTAGGACAGATTGTCCAATTAGGTAGGTCCAACTTCGACAAAGAGGTGGCGCGAAGAATCCAACTCGGCTGGGCAGCGTTCGGGAAGCTTCGTCCTATCTTTTCGTCCAAAATACCGCAGAGCCTGAAAACGAAAGTTTTCAATCAGTGTGTGTTGCCAGTGATGACTTATGGAACTGAGACATGGTCTCTTACTGTTGGCCTCATTAGTAAGCTCAAAGTCGCGCAGCGAGCTATGGAGCGAGCTATGCTCGGTGTTTCCCTGCGAGATAAGCTCCGGAACGAGGAGATCCGCAGGAGAACTAAAGTGACCGATATAGCTCTTAGAGTTAGTAAGTTGAAGTGGCAATGGGCAGGCCACATCGCTCGTAGAACTGACAACCGATGGGGAAGAAAGGTTCTCGAGTGGCGACCACGAACCGGAAGACGCAGCGTAGGCCGGCCCCCCACTCGGTGGACCGACGACCTGGTGAAAGCCGCGGGGAGCCGATGGATGCAGGAGGCGAGCAGCCGCTCAAGGTGGCGTGCTCTGGGGGAGGCCTATGTTCAGCAGTGGACGTCTTCAGGCTGTTGATGATGATGATGATGATAAGTACTATTGGCGATATTAACATATTTGGCGGCCATGTTTCTTGGACAATGGACATCACAAATACGTTTTAATCCTAAGGCCGCCCATACACGTTCAATTTTATTGATCAACCTTTGTGATAAATTTTATTGATCGCGTAGGGTTAGTATTGGTCAATGCTTTTCGGTTTAAAGTATGGAGAAAACATTGATGGAAGTGGTCTCGTCAATTTTATAGATCAATAAAATTGAACGTGCATGGGGGGCCTAAAACCAGTGGAATAATCGTATCCAGTGGGCAAAGGTCTTTTGTACAGCCTCTCTTCACTCTAGTCGCGCCTTTTGTTCGCAATCTCATTAATAAACATCGAAATTGCGGCGAAGAGCAAAACGAACCATTTCACAATAGAAAAACAAACATCTCTTGACAAAACTGAAGAGATATTTGCCAGCTGAGGGCCCTCCGGACATAATAAATGAAGACTGTAAAAACCCTCAAGTTTTATAATTGACTTTGTTATTTTATATTAGGTTAGGTACTGACTTTTCTGGAGGATCTTTTATATTGTCTGTATCTGTAGTAAAACTAAAATAAAAGCCAATAGAACAAATACTTAAAATGTATAAAACATATAAATAAATAAATAACGCCCAACGATCACATACATAGATCCTGGACCCTAACTAAGATTCCCTGTATCTAGGGACCCAGGAACTACGAGGACCATGGTCCCACAACACCCAGACACAGAACAAGTATTTGCGCTTATTTTTCTTGCGCATATACTTGTCCTGTCGCGGGAATCAAACCCGCCACCTCCGGGTTATGAGCCGACCTACTCATCCACCACATCACGGAAGCTGTCAAAAAAGAAATGGAAAAATATGGTTTAGAATTGGTTTTTCTTCTATTAGTTTTTTGGAATAATTTACTAATACTAATAACACGGACACAAATTCTTTTCTAAGGTTTATAATTATTATTCTAAACACTCAATGCTCTTTTAACACCAACTAAACATACAACATAAATTGAAAAATAGCTTCCAAATTAACTGTAACTTTCAATAAACTATACACAGTCTCCATTGTTATTGTATCAGTTTTCTGGTTCCCATAGTACAAGCTATGCTTAGTTTGGGGCTAGATGGCGCTGTGTGAATTGTCCACACGTATTTATTTATTTATTTTATTTTTTTATTATAGCAAAAAGAACCAAATGAAATTTATACAAATAATCTTCAAAGCGCGTTATAAATATTTAAGACATTTTCCTGCAGAAAAAGACGGCGACAATGTCAACCCCAAGCCTGTGGTTAAAAATAACACTTGTAAACACACAAAAACATGCAAATCCCCGCCGCGGGCTGCTATCAATTTTCCCTCAAATTTTCCCGTCCTCCCGTGGTATTATTTATGCCCAGAATGTGCTCGATTACTCACACTTCACCACCATCGCCGTCCGTGTGTTTGTAATTTACTGGCGAGTGTCAAAGGTGTGGAGCCGTTGTCATTTTTTTGGGAAGAAATTCTTTCGATCATATGACCCTTCTAATGGTGGTCAGCGTTTGAAATGATACCAAATTGATTCTTCTTTTCACAAACAGAGAGTCCTTATGTTTATGTTCGTAATTTATGAAAGAGTTTTGTCACATTTGGGTGAAGACATCAATATAGTTTTCAATTATTTAACTATATCGCTATTTTCGCTGCGATAATTGCTTTGATTATTGACCACTACAAAAGGTAGAGGAAACGCTAAACCGCCCTAGTTATTGTATTAAGACAACAGTCGTTAAGTCAAATCTTAAGTCTACGCGCGGGGCTTAAAATTCTTGCACCAGTCACCACACTCTACAAAGGAAGAGTTTAAAACAACCGCAATGCACGTACATGTAACATTCTTTTATTTATTTTATTGCAAATCTTTATTAATAACTTATTATGGTTTTTTTTTTAATTTTTTTACAGGCAATGTGCCTTTGTTACTCAAGCTAACTACTACAATAATAAAAACTAAACAAAACTAAAGTAAACTAAACTAAACTAGCTACACTACCTACTACGAAGAACACTTATGGACTGTATAATAGCCGCGATGGCCTATAGACAGTCCAAGTGCTGCAGCCCACTACCGGTTTTTATTTGTGTGGACATTTCACACAGCGCTATCTAGCCCCAAACTAAGCATAGCTTGTACTTTATGAAAACCAGAGAACTGATTTTTTTTTTTTTTTTTTTTTTTTTTTTTTTTTTTTTTTATGTAATTAAATGACGTGACGAGCTAGTCGTTCACCTGATGTTAAGTGACACGGCCGCCCATAACAGATACAATACTTTGATACCTTTTTTGTTTGTAAATACATACATAGAATACAACATAACACCCAGACACATAACAATCACTTATGATTATAAAACGAATGATTGTCCTGAGTGGGAATCGAACCCACAACCGGTAGAACTACTACCAACTGAGCTAACAGGCCAATCAAATTTTTGAGTAACTTAGCCTGCATCATTTTCTAAAAACATTTCTGCCGTGGAGACTGGGAGCTCATAGTTTTCAAAAGTTTATCAAATCCGACGCGATGACATTGACCAAAATGCGGCTCTGGACGGGTTACAAGGATAATTTATTTTCCATCCGACATAAGAAAACGAGTTATATCGGTCTACATTAGGGGTGCAAAAAGACCTTTTTTTTAAGGTATTCTCATGGCAAAGGACAAGTTTCAAAATGAATAAACGTAACCGTAATTACTGTTATGTAACATAATATTATCATAATTATGTTATGTCAGGTTTAAAAATATAATTTGCCGGAACTGAGGACGACTTGACGAGTCTTCTCTCACATGAAGAGAGTAAAGGCCATAATCTACCATGATGGCCAAGTGCGGGTTACTAAAGACACAAAGGTCATCAAATTTGTGATTCTTGAACATGCCATCAGTTTCCATTTTCATCACCTTTGTAACTTTGGAGTTAGTGCAAATTCAGCATACTTGTAAAGTCACTGGTGCGGATTTGAACCAGGGTGCGTTGGCTTGCAAATCCTCTTTGTCTTAAACTTTCTCCTCAAACTCTAAGCCAGATCCCTCTTTAAAACAGCTACATATAAAAATAGTGTTAAAATCTACTGATGATCGTAGATATGGTCTTGTTTCAAGTTTCGACTAGCGTGGAAAATAACAAAAGGATAATATCAAAATTCTATCTCTAACCACATCGTCAATCAAGATTTAAAATTGAATACACTACACAGGTTCAAGTGGTGGTGGTTCGTCTTTCAGAGATTGTGCGTGACCGGCCTTAAAATACCTCTTTTTTGCTATTAATTCCTAGAATTAGATTCTTATTACGTGATTGGATGGTGCAATAATACAGGATGTTCTTTCCTTCACAATCAACGGACTTGAACCCTGGCTTGGAAAATTGATTCCACAACCACAAAATCTGGTAACGTTACAGACATAATCCTAAATCTAGCAACCCCACATAGCTTCGAGATAGCCCAGGATATAGCTATGAGTAAGCGCACAGACATTCCGGCGTCGCCGTGCCCACTCACCCGGAGCTTATGAATTATTGTGGCACACTACATTTACCAGATAACTCTACCGATGTCACATTTATACCATGATTGACCACGCCGAAGACGAGTACAGCATATTTTAGCTTTACTAGGTTTATTACTGGTCAAAGAACTTCATTTCATAGCTATTAGTAACTCAACGCCCGTGTTAAATAACCGGCCAAGTGCGAGTCGGACTCGTGCACGAAGGGTTCCGTACCATTATCTATAAAAACGAGCAAAGAATTACGTTTGTTGTATGGGAGCCCCCTTATACTATACTAGCTGATCCGCCCCGGATTCGCACGGGATAATTAGTTTTACGCTTTATCTCCGTCTAAAGGAAGAAAGAAGCAAGAGGGAAAATGGCACAGAATGCGAAAAGATTTGTCCTCGTCAATTATGACATTAATATTGACATATGTTTTGGTATTGTTTTCTTGCTTTTTGCAATGACTTAACTTATGGGGAAGAAAAAGATAATAATAATAATCGTTCATAAGCTTCAAATATCTGCCAACCGCAGCCAACAGACCTGCGAGCCGAAGGGTAGGATGAATGCATGAAACGGTGAAAGGAGGCAGGTGCGCTAAAAATCTCTGGACATATCAACGTAGTAAAACTATTTCTAATACCCACTTAACTTTGCCTCCTAAATAAAATTGCCGACGTAATGAGAATAATGGTTAAGGAACTAGATAGCGATAATGGTCCTTATGAACTATGAGAGCTAATGGACAGGGTGGAGCACAAAAGCTCGTGAAAATTGAGGAAATCAAAGACTAGTGGAAGAAAATGCGTCAGTAAAGTTACGAAAACGACCACTCTTTTTTAGATAAGTTGACGATATAAAGCTGAATATTCATAATAAATTTTTAATTAAAATTAATTAAAAAACTTTATTCATTTACGTGTCCACAATTTATGGCCGACATTTTAAGCACGAATAATCTTTATGAAGTTCGTAATAAGGTGTCTACGTTGTAGCGTCTTTTGGTAAAACGTGCTACGGCTACGCGCTACGACGTTGAGACACTACGACAGTGCTACGCGTAAATAAGAGCAAAATAAATAAGAAAATAGCAGAGAGTGATGGTAGCCGAGCGGTAGCATGTGCGCTTCACAATCTTACGGCACCGGGTTTGATTCTCAGCCCTGGACCGATGACTTATCTAGTAAGTTATGTCCAGTTTTCGATACCATCGCTCCGTGCCTCGGAGAGCACGTTAAGCCGTCGGTCCCGGTTGTCGTAAGAAAATCTATGGCAATCGTTACGGCTAGTCAGACACCTGATAGAATCTGACACCTGACCCCCTAGCATGCGCACCGCGAGAAAACTTGTCAGCGTTGTTAGAGTGAGACGCACTTAGGCGCTACCATAGTCTTGTCACGGTCTCACGGAAAATTTTGTCGTGGTGCGCATGTTAGCCTGGTCTAACCATCCCTGTTACTGGTTCCTTATGTGTTGCGAGGACAGATGGCAGTCGCTCGTGTAACTCTGGTAGCTCACCGCTACAGGTTAGATTAGGAGCCGACCCCAATAACAAATGGGAAAAAGGCAAAGAGGATGATGATGAAATCAGAAAATGAAATGTATGTCATATGTATTGTTTATGCAATTTGTCGCATGCTTTGATTGCTTTTCATAGGAATATGTTTTACTATGTGGTAGAACCTGACCTGCAAGACTTCGTCTAGGTAGGCAGGTACCACAACTTTTGCAGAAATTCGTATATTTAGACTCACACTAAATTATTTAGTGTACAATTATTGCTGTGTTCCATTTGGAACACTGTAGCTGGCGAAATGACTAGGCAAATGAGACTTAAAATAAATATTTGGTTCTTTGAAATTTTTCTACACAAGTTGGTGATGTCTCAGGATGATGTGCACGGACAATGATGCAAAACTTTATAATTTAAACTATGCATTTATTTAACTATACATTTTAAATCTATGTATATTACACATTACACTTTGAAGTAGGTTATTTTAGAAACCAAGTTATTTACTGCTTTCAAATATCTTCAATATATAAACTGATATTAGTATCCAAGGTAACATTAATTTCTAAACAAACAGTAGCTGGTATTTTCCACGCTCCATTGCATGAATTTTGAATGGTTTTTAAACGCCAGTCGATTGCATTTCCCTGCAGTTCCCGGACTACCCGGTGTATCAAAGAAATATTTACCTTTTTATAATATAATTACCCGTCCAAGCTGGAATGAGCTGTGATGAATTGAAAAAGAGATACGGTACTGCTATTTGTTTTATGAGAACACAAATCGTGCCAATTAGACCTAGGAGAAAAAATGCATTAAATGATCTGCATATTTATTATTGTAGATAATTTTTCCATAGGATTATTTTTTTGGAATTAAATTATTCGATCCACCTAACTCAGAAAGATAGTAGAAAAACTGTTACAACAGAAATAACTACATGTACCGATATTATTCTATACCAAATAACTGTAAATTTCCGTCTGCAAAAAAAATTATTGATATTAAGGTAACTTTTTTTAATGTAGTTGTATGTATTTTTAAACTGTATGCATATTACTTCAATCTTCGCAAGCATTCAGTAAAGTATCCATCACTTAACTGGAGCTCGAGTTAGATTTAACCATGGCTAGACTTTGACGTAACTTTTAATCTACTTGGTAACTTGACCACAAAATAATATAAGTGCAATAAGCAGTAACTTAGTTACACTAATTTGATTATATATTAAAATAATATAAATGTAAATACACTGGCTAACCATAAGTTAAATAAAAGTTAAATTAAGTTAAACTCATGTCAACTTAAAATACTGAACGCTCATTGGTTGCCTGTCGATCATCGGCCGTCACATAATTATGCTATTAGCATGGGGCTGACTGAAAAGCTTTGGTTAAGCGCTAAGGCTTTTAAAGACAATGTTTATTATATTTAATTTCCAACATGAATTTTCATTTATTTTCTAATGAATAATATTTATTTCCAATATTGGTATTAATTTCTTTGATGAACGACCTAAGATTAATAATATTGGAATGTCGCGCCCATTATCCGAAGCCTTCGAGTTTCCTATATGGACTCCATAGATGGCGTTAGCAGTTCCGCTAACCGCAATAATTAACTAACCGCTGATTGGTTAAAGCATATGCCCTAATGTCAATTCGGACAATGGCGACCTCTTCTCGTTCCAAGTCCCGTGAAAGCGATACGCTGTTTTGTGTGAAAATTCTTTTGGTGACCTAATAACTGACGAAAAAGTGACTAAAGGTGCTGTGATTTGAGTGCTAGACAGTCCTACTGTGGTGTATTCCTAGTTACTGCCGAACTATCAGAATAACCAGGATTTTCTTCGGATCTGAAAAACGCCGGCCGGCGGCCCCACGATCTCGGGCTTGATCTGTTTGGGGACGGTGTTCTGCTGTGATTCGCATCTTCGAGTTCCTGGTGAGAGCTGGTTGGCTAAGGTACGTGGGTTGCTTCACTTCTTTGATGTTAGTTTTAGTCGTTCATCAAAACGTTCTTGTCACCTATCGCGGTTTAGTGTTCGGCCATATTTAATTTTTATCATAGGCTGTAAGAACACTGATTTTGGAACCTAAAGCGGAGTGGGCTATTTACACGCCCCTCCATAATATTTTGGTCCTATCGAGTCACGGATCTTTCCAGTGATATATATATAAATTTTACGTAATTTTTGGTAAAATTCATTCGCAATTTAATTTTTGGTTAAATAGATTTTACGTAAACTTTTTGGTAAAATTCTAATACCTATTCTAAAAAAAGTCACATTATTTGATATAGATTTACGTAATAATTGGTAATATCTCGTTCAAATAAAGTTGTACATGAAACGCTATTAAGTTATAATTTCACCGCTATTTGTGTTCCGTAGCCGCGAACTTAGTTTCCCGCTAATTGTGAATTCTTTCAATAGTAATTTCATTTTTGGTTCTAAGTACCTACAGTTAGTCATCATGACGCAAGTTCAACCTAGTGAGGAAACTTTGTTGGCTCTTTTAGAGCAAAAGAGGGAATTGCATTTTAAACGAATGAATCGTGTTTATAATCTCGCTAAAACTATAACGTCGTTTGAATCGACTTCTAGGTCTAATGAGAACTTCATGACTGAGTCGGAAACGGTAGACGAGTTACATGATAAGTTTGAGCGAATTATCGATGAAATAAATCAAAAAAAGCTGCAATTGAATCCCGAAGCACGCGTTGACTACGCTTGTTTAGACGCCTTCGAGGATTTGTATAATAAAGTCAAACGCATCCGTAATAAAATAATTAATCCCGTTATTTTGCCATCACTTAGTGACAGACAACCGAAGGCCGTGAATTCGCACATTAACTTACCCCCAATAAACTTATTAAGTTTTGACGGTCGTTCGGAAAATTGGCCCGCGTTTTATGAATCATTTAAAGCGAATGTTCATAACAATGATCAGCTGTCTGATTCACAGCGTGTGCATTACTTGGTCGGTAAATTAACTCACAACGCATTGAAGGTGACCGCCGGAATAGTTCCGACAGGCGATACCTATAGAATAATTTGGGATAGCTTGGTTAAAAAATACCAAGATAAGCGCGCTTTAGGCACACACTATTTGAATAATATCCTGGATATAAACGGATGCTCGCACAATGCTAATAGCTTAGATATGTTTATAGAAAAATATTCAGCTTCTATGTCCGCTTTAAAACAATTAGCTATACCGGATCTTACTGATTTCATTTTTTTGCACTGTGCTTTAAGAAAGATAGATATGCAAACGGTTCAGAGTTTCGAGTTATCAATTCGAGACGTTGAAATACCTACCACTAAACAGCTGATATCTTTTGTTCAGGATCAGGCTAAGATTTTAGAGCGTTTGAATCCGTCTTCGTCGTACGTAAGCCAGCGAAACGTAAATAACAAACCGCCGGCCGCTATTACGTCACGTGAAGCTCGCACGGGCTCGCATACCTACAAGGCTTTTGTCGCTAGCGACGGACTAGTACCTACCGCAGATGCCACGTGCTGTGTGTTTTGCAATGATAGCAGCCACACTCAACTTTATAACTGCACGCAGTTTAAGGGATCGCGTGATGCTAAATCTCGATACGATTTTATTAAATCAAAGCGTGGATGTGTGAATTGCTTAAGTGTAATGCATAACTTAACGAATTGTAATTCATCATCAGTGTGTGAGTTGTGTAAAAAACGGCACCATACTTTATTGCACTTTGACAATAAGATTAATAGGAACACTTCCCGCACGCACGTCGCTCGGGTTGAGGGCGAAGTACCAATGTTGCCACCGTGCACGTCCCCTACTATGGGTTCGTCCTCTACGGTGCCCACATTTTCTGCTTCGCTTGCCCCCCGGGTAGGTGTCCCCACTAATAGAGGTTCGTCCCCTACAGTGCCCCCATTTTTCGCTCCACACATTCCCCACACGGTAGATGTCCCCCCGAATAGAGGTTTGTCCCATTCAACGCCCGCATTTTCCGCTACGCTCGCTGCCTCGAATACGCTTGTCCCCCCTACTGTGGGTGGGTCCCCCAATGCGCATATGTCGCCGATACCGCTGATCCCCTCTTCTACGCTTGTCCCCATGACTGTAGATGGGCCCCCTGATGTTTATAGACACGCTATGACGCTCGCCCCCCCTTCTACGATGATCCCCCCAACTGTGGATGGATCCCCCAACACGCTTATGATCTCTAATACTCCTGTCGCTACTGCTTCGCTAAGGTCCCCCACTACGTTCGCGCCTTGCACTACTGTTGCACCCCCATCGCATAGTACTGCGGTTTTACTTTCGGCCGAAATGAAACCGAAGTCAACCGTATTATTGTCGACAGCTCAAGTGTACGCGCGACCTAATGGTAGTACGGGACAGAAATCTGTGGTTAGATGCCTTATTGATAACGGCTCGCAAAATAATCTAATTACCACAGATTGTTGTCGCACATTAAACTTACCTATAATACCTTTGAGTAACTCCTTTGTCAAAGATGTTGGTTCAACTTCACGCCCAATCATCGGTTACGTTCATTTGGATATTGAATCCCGCGTATACCCCGACCAGAAATACAACATACACGCACTAGTCGTGGAGTGTATTACTGATCAGTTACCGTCACAATTTATTGAGTGTAACATGAATATAGATTTTCATAACTTACCGCTCGCTGATTTGAACTGGAATATCCCCGGGGACATTGATGTTGTAATAGGCGCTCAACTTTTCCCGTATATTTACTTGGGAAATAAAGTAGATCTGGGTGGCCATGCCCCACCTGCGCTCTTGACCACATTCGGATATGTCCTGATGGGTGATTTTCCGCGGAACGACGCGTTGATACCTACCGCCTCTTTTACTGCTTTAGCTCTAAATGAACTAGTGCAAAGGTTTTGGGAGCTTGAGGAAGTTCCTACAATGCGATTATTATCACCGGAGGAGACGGAATGCGAAAATATTTTCACGTCTTCAGTTACCCGCGACGATGAGGGTCGGTATACTGTGGCGTTGCCATTTAAAAAGCATCCATCGGAACTTGGCAACACACACGCTGTTGCTTACCGCCGTTTCATCTCGCTAGAAAGAAAATTTCGCCATTCACAAAACTTAAGGGAAAATTACAGTAAAGTTATTCAAGATTACATTGATAACGGTTACCTTAGTTTAGTTGATGTTTCCGAAACCTCAGATTCCGGGTATTATATTCCGCACCATGCCGTTGTTCGAGCTGATAAGCCGATGCCGCGAATAGTTTTGGATGCAAACGCTCGGTCACATACTGGCCTCTCTTTGAATGACGTCATTCATAATGGTCCAAATTTACAAAGCGATCTTTTTCTATTGCTTTTGCAGTTTCGGTTGTTTCCGGTAGCCATGAACGCCGATATAAAGCAAATGTACTTACGCATTGGTGTACCTGTTGACCAGCGAAAGTACTTGCGCATCTTGTTTCGATTCAATGAGAACGAACCAGTGCGCACATACGCTTTCAACCGCTTACCTTTCGGTCTTAAGTCGAGCCCCTATATAGCCATGCGTACTGTGCGCCAGCTGGCAACCGACATGAGTCCATTTTTCCCTGACGCAGCTAAGATTGCAGAAACTTGTCTATACATGGACGATCTAGTTTATTCTGCTCATAATGAAGACACTGCTATGCAATTGGCACGAGATCTCATTAAGATGTTCCAATCAGGCGATTTTGAGCTGGTAAAGTGGTCCAGTAATTCTCCAGTGCTTTTAAACAGCCTGCCTGATTCGCACCGCAAATCCCTCGAATTCGATGCTGAGAATAACGCTTCAAAGGTCTTAGGTCTGTCGTGGGACCCTATTGAAGATAATTTTTTCTTCACTTCCGCTCCAGTCACAGACAAATGCACTAAACGAAACATACTGTCGATCGTTGCTCGTCTGTTCGACGTTCTCGGCGTGGTTGCACCCGTAATACTTTACGCCAAACTGCTCATTAAAGAACTATGGTTGAGCAACTGTGGCTGGGACGATCCCGCTCCCGAGAGCGTCGTGGTTCGCTTCGCCGCTTTAATACAGGAATTTCCCTTACTTAGTACCGTGCGCATTCCACGTCATGTAGGCGTCTACATTGACTGTGTGTTACACCTTGTCGCTTTCTGCGACGCCAGCATGAATGGGTATGGCTGTGTGGTCTATGCACACTGTACTTACTCCTCTGGCACCAGTGTTCGCTTACTTTGTGCAAAATCTAAGGTTTCACCGACCAAGGTCACCACTCTCGCCCGCCTTGAGTTATGCGCTGCAGTACTCATGTCCAAACTGGTCAAAACTGTTCACGATGCATACGCTTCGCGTGTTCCTATTGCAGGAATTTACGCCTTTTCGGATTCCACCATAGCCTTGTCGTGGATACATTCTTCTCCGCATCGGTGGTCTGTTTTTGTCAGTAACCGCGTCGCTCAGTGTCAGGAGTTCCTGGCCGCTTTCAAGCGTTTTATTTCTCGACGTGGACCAGTTGCTTGTCTGTATTCGGACAACGCGACGAATTTCATTGGTGCCAAGGCCCAATTAGATCAGCTGTATAGCTTCCTGGCAAGCTCCAACTTCAATACTTCACTCTTATATGAGTTAAGCACCCGCCGCATAGAGTGGAAAATGATTCCGCCTAGAGCTCCCCATTTTGGAGGTATGTGGGAGAGTAACATTCGCAGCCTGAAAACGAACCTCTATCGTTCTATAGGCAGTCAGCTTTTGACATACGAAGAGTTACAGACTGTACTCGCTCAAATCGAGTGCATCTTGAACTCTCGCCCTCTGTGTGTGATATCCTCCGATCCACACCCTGAAATTGTAACCCCCGCTCATTTCTTAATGTCTACTCCACTACAATACTTACCCGCCACCGACTTGTCTCATCAACGTGTCAACTTAGTACAGCGCAAACAGTTGCTGGACAGCATGGTCCAATCTTTTTGGAAGAAATGGCGGCTTGAGTACTTGCACTCGCTGCAGGTCAGACAGAAGTGGACGACTCCTGACAGACAAATTGAAATCGGAACCGTCGTATTAGTAGGACAGGATGATTTAGCTCCTCTACACTGGCCTTTAGGAGTCATAACTGAAGTCTTTAAGGGTTCAGATAATACGGTTCGAGTCGCTATGGTGAGGACTAAATTCGGTAACTTCAAACGCGCTGTTACCAAACTATATCCGATACCGACACAATAAACCTAATAAAATGTACAATTGCTAAATTTAGTTTATAGTCTACCATCCAATTGTCATATTAATATCTATAATTCGTTTCCGTTTCTGATCAGTCATGAGTTCTTTGAAAACATATATCCTTCCGTTTTATAACGAAACTAGTATAACTTAACGCAAACTAATGTATAACTTTATTTTTTTCCTTTTGAAAGATCTTGCGACCTTCCAAGGCGGGGTGCATGGTTAAGCGCTAAGGCTTTTAAAGACAATGTTTATTATATTTAATTTCCAACATGAATTTTCATTTATTTTCTAATGAATAATATTTATTTCCAATATTGGTATTAATTTCTTTGATGAACGACCTAAGATTAATAATATTGGAATGTCGCGCCCATTATCCGAAGCCTTCGAGTTTCCTATATGGACTCCATAGATGGCGTTAGCAGTTCCGCTAACCGCAATAATTAACTAACCGCTGATTGGTTAAAGCATATGCCCTAATGTCAATTCGGACAATGGCGACCTCTTCTCGTTCCAAGTCCCGTGAAAGCGATACGCTGTTTTGTGTGAAAATTCTTTTGGTGACCTAATAACTGACGAAAAAGTGACTAAAGGTGCTGTGATTTGAGTGCTAGACAGTCCTACTGTGGTGTATTCCTAGTTACTGCCGAACTATCAGAATAACCAGGATTTTCTTCGGATCTGAAAAACGCCGGCCGGCGGCCCCACGATCTCGGGCTTGATCTGTTTGGGGACGGTGTTCTGCTGTGATTCGCATCTTCGAGTTCCTGGTGAGAGCTGGTTGGCTAAGGTACGTGGGTTGCTTCACTTCTTTGATGTTAGTTTTAGTCGTTCATCAAAACGTTCTTGTCACCTATCGCGGTTTAGTGTTCGGCCATATTTAATTTTTATCATAGGCTGTAAGAACACTGATTTTGGAACCTAAAGCGGAGTGGGCTATTTACACGCCCCTCCAAGCTTAAGTTTCCTAAAACTTCCATAATTTTCTTGGAAACATGCAACGTATCTTCATTTATTTATTTCGTCAAAGACCACTTACTTATTCTTGAAATGGACAGTGGAAAGGCCGGACAAGTGTCGGCTACCCTGTATTTACTGTTTGCCAGACAATTCTGGATTAGTAGGCTATTTATAAACTATGTAATTTGTATGCCTTTTGTAGAAATTACATGTTTTTATGATGCTATTGATGAAAAAGACTTTGTAATGTTAAGCAATTTGTTTTGCCTTTGATTTGAATATGGCTTTATGAAGTTCCTTTAAATTCAAATATGCCGTGCAAATGTGCCGTGTGGTCGTCTCCTCATCTCTTCCTGGAAGTGCCGTAAGAGCCGGCTAAGGGAATATCCAAAGAATGGGCAGCAGCATTCTCTTTGGTACATTAAAATCTTCTGCGATCACCAAGCCGCCTGCCAAGCATGGTGATTATGGCTCCCCTATGATAAACGTCCAATGTGACGTTTTATGGGGGAGGCCTGTGTTCAGCAGTGGACGTCTTCCGGCTGTTGATGATGATGATGAGAATGCTGAAATTCAAATATACCGAATTAAAGTGGTTTAAATAGATATAACGGAAATGTTTTAAAAACCTGTTAGTATACGTATATAACTACAATATATAATTTGGGTACAGCAAGTATATTTTTTACAACAATATCTTATATTAAATTTCAAAATACACAAACTCTAATCTGAAATTAAGTTTAGAATAGAAATATAACATTATAATAATAGATGCAACATACATTACGTACAGACTGTTTAATAAAGCATTTAAATGGACATCGAAATAACGTTTGTAGAACACTAGCAGCGCGGTTCCACCCGCGTTCCTACAGGAACCGTTCCCATTTTCGGGATGAAAAGTCACCTATGTTTTAATCCAGGGTATAAGCTACCTCCATACCAAATTGTATCCAAATCCGTTCAGCTGTTACAGCGTGAAAGAGTAACAAACATACGCACAAACTTTCGCCTTTATAATATTAGTGTGATTAATCTTATAGTAATACTGGGTGGCGCAAAAGTAAAGACCCTATTTGGTTCAGCTATAACATTTTTTCTAAATTAGAAAACTAGATTTAGGTTTTTTTAAATGTATATTTGTGCCATTAAATTTCGTACCATTAGGATTTAAAGATGATGTCTTTTAAATGGTGACCTCCAGAGTTGATACACATTTGAGCCCTATTTATGACATTTTGCAAGATGATTTTCCTTCAAAATTGGTTATGAGTGACGAAGCGCATTTCCATCTCTCAGGGCATGTCAATAAGCAGAATACTCGGTTCTGGGGCACTGATAATCCGCGCATTATTCAAGAAACACCTCTACACCCACTAAAAGTTACTGTATGGTGTGGCATCTGTGTTGACAGAGTGATCGGACCCTATTTTTTCGAAGACGCTGGAGGCAATGCGATAACTGTCACTGGAGAACGCTACAGAACCATGTTACGTGAGTTTTTGATACCCAGTTTGGACGAATTGGGGCTGGAGCACATCTGGTTTCAACAAGACGGCGCTACGGCACACACAGCGCGCGACACTATGGACTTAGTGAGGGACGCTTTTCCAAGCCGAGTTATCTCTCGTTTTGGCGATTTGCCTTGGCCTGCAAGATCACCCGATCTGACCAGTCCAGACTTCTTTCTTTGGGGTTTTTTGAAATCTCGGGTGTATGTGAACAAGCCACAGACTCTCGCAGCTCTAAAAGAAAACATTCGTCAAGAAATAACGAACATATCGCAGGAAGTGTTACGGCAAGTTATGCAAAATGTCATAAATAGGGCTCAAATGTGTATCAACTCTGGAGGTCACCATTTAAAAGACATCATCTTTAAATCCTAATGGTACGAAATTTAATGGCACAAATATACATTTAAAAAAACCTAAATCTAGTTTTCTAATTTAGAAAAAATGTTATAGCTGAACCAAATAGGGTCTTTACTTTTGCGCCACCCAGTAAAAGCTTGAAAAAAAAAGTCTTTGAAATACGTAACGTAACAATAATGAAGTTAAATTTTAATAAAACACCTGCGAACAAATCACAAAAGAACTGGAACGAAATCAAATCACAGCCTCCGCATAACAAAAGAAAAAGAAAAAAGCTAACTGGCACAAAAGAATTTCCTTAAAGTGTAAAATCAAATATATCCATTACATCTCACTTTATTCAGACTGATCCATATAAATTTTCAATTTGGTATTCACGTATAAAGCGGGGTGCATTGAAAAGGATGCATCAAGGATTCCGCTCCGTAACGGTACATTGTGAGGACCCGGGGGAAAAGAGTCTTTTCTATCTAAAAGATTGATGCCTATCTCTTTCACTAGAAACTTGGTTGGAGCTAGGAATAAAAGTAGTGTTTTGACCGTCTGTTTTGTAAAGAGTTTCATAAAGTAAAATACACCACTACTACTACTACTCTTACACACACACCCCCACTCCCCCCCTCACACGCACACACACACACACACACACACACACACACACACACACACACACACACACACACACACACACACACACACACACACACACACACACATACACACACACACACACACACACTATACTACTACTATATACCTGTTTTGTATATATGTCACTGGAAATGAATGTATATGAAGCCGTTTCGAATGACGGCCAAAAAGTTACTTATTTTCAACTACCATCTAAATTGATTCTTAGCGTTTGTGCAATAAAGGCTACAATACAGTTTCGACATAATCGAGTACTTTATCGGAGCATTCGAACCGCTCGAATGACCTCCGTAAAGTAACTTATTTTCAACTACCATCTAAATTGATTCTTAGCGTTTGTGTAATAAAGGCTACAATACAATTTGACATAATCGAGTACTTTTTCGGACCATTCGAACCGTTCGAATGACCGCCATAATCGAATGAATCTAGTACTGTCATTCATAATCGCGCATCTTTAAAACCTATGTAATTTCAAATGTATACAACTCCGCGGCTATATTTTAGGAAGTGTATAAAATATTGTTTTAATGATTTTTTTAAAGACACGCATATCCATTGTAGAGGATGGGGTGAAAGTAAGAAAGAAGATAGGTAGATGTCCAGAACAAAATTGATGGAATGCGAGCGAGCGACGTGTGGGTGCGCGTATATAGTTGGCGGATAACTGTTGAGGTGAAGTTTGCGAGTGCCGGCCTACCCCTCTCGCGCCCCTTGCATCTACCCCTGTCCCTGGCTCGTTAGCTACACACAAGAAGCCCGCGATCGCATTCCTTGCCTTTATTAATAAATTAAAAGAAAACAAATAAAAACATACAATAAATGCGTCGCTAACACACCCCACCCCAGTGCATCAGCACTCATTCCCCGTAGGAATTCTAGCGACGCGTGCCGCGGATCGCCGAAGCAGCCCTCTTGGCGTCTTGACGTCAACAACTCTGATGCGCCCATCTTTTCCAGGCATCACAGTGTGTATCAAGCCTTTGGGCCACACGTTCCGAGGAGAGGCAGGGTCCACTATCAGGACGAGATCTCCCACTTGCAAGGGTCTCTCTTCACTCAACCATTTAGTTCTTAGCCTCATTTCCGGTAGCACTTCCTTCACCCATCGCCTCCAGAATATATCGGCCAAGTTTTGCGACATTCGCCATCGTTTGCGCAGGTACATGTCGCATTCGCTAAACTCTCCGAGCACTGGCAAGTTTGAAGAAGTACCAATAAGAAAATGATTGGGTGTTAATGACTCGCTGGTATCAGGTTCCACAGTAACGTGTGTGAGGGGGCGGCTATTGACCATCTGTTCCACTTCTGCCATCAGCGTGCTGAGTACCTCATCTCTTGAGGCACGTTCGTTCAGCGTGGAATAAAGTGAGTTCTTTACACTCCTGATTAGCCGCTCCCATGCCCCACCCCAGTGTGGACTGGCCGGGGGAATGAAAGTCCAGGTCGTTCCATAGTTGACAGCCTCGCTCTTCAACACATCTTCATTTAGCTCCAGAATGGACTTCCTCAGCTCATTATCTGCACCTCTTAGGTTTGTGCCATTGTCTGAGTAAAGGTGCTGCGGCCAGCCTCGTCTGGCGGCCATCCGTCGCAGAGCCATAATCAAGGAGTCTGATGTAAGTTTGTGAACGATTTCTATGTGAATTGCACGTACAGTAAGGCAAGTAAACATAACACCATATCGCTTTTCGCGCCGTCTGCATACAGCTACTTCCATCGGCCCAAACAAATCTACGCCGCAGAAGGTAAAAGGCCGTTGGTGATGGGCCAGGCGAGCCTCTGGTAAGTCACCCATTCTGGGCGGTGCTGGCATGGCTTTTTTGATGCGACATAGCATGCACTTTGAAGTAACTGTTTTCACTGTAGGTCTGATACGAATTATCCAAAATTTTTGTTTCAGCTCATTCACAACCATCTCCCGGTTTCCATGGGCAGCCTTGATGTGGTAGTGGCGGACGATCAACATCGTGACGTGGTGGCGGCCATCCAGTATTACCGGCTGTTTCACCTCTTGTGATATTCCAGGTGCGGCGTTGATGCGGCCACCGACCCGGAGCACTCCATACTTGTCCAGGAACGGGGAAAAGGTAAGTAATTTACTTCTTTTATCTAATCTATTTTTATGTTTCAGGTTGGCGAGATCTTCAGGGAACGACTGGGCTTGTGAGTATGTCATCAGCAGGCGCTCGGCTCTCACCATCATATTACCGTCTATCGCGCCGGTAAGTTTTTTACATTTTTCTACAAACGATAACACACGACATGTTGTTTTCAGTAAGCGCAGCCAGGATGAAAACCTCTCTGGATCTGGTACAGCAGGTAAGATTTCAGTGATGACGTGAAGAGTTGCCACACATTCCAGGTCCACGTCTGATATGTTCGGCGGCTGTAATTCGCGAGGCCAGGTGCTCTCTTCTCCTTTTAAAAATTCAGGGCCGCGGAACCATTCATTCTCCAGTACTGAAAGCTCACAGTGTTCTCTGGTTGCAATGTCGGCTACGTTTAGCTTTGTAGGTATGTAACGCCAGTCAATTATTTGTGTTAGTTCATCTATTTCGCCGAGACGGTGAGCTATGTACACTTTATAGGTGCGCGTGTTGTTACGTATCCAGTGCAGCACTGTAGAGGAGTCACACCAGAAGTACGTCTTATGTATAGGAATTCTATGCTCTTTTATAATCGTCTCTGATAGTCTTGCAGCTAGGACAGCGGCCTGCAGCTCCAAACGGGGCACAGAAACATGTTTTATTGGGGCGACTCGACATTTACTCGCTACAAACGCAACTTTTATCTGGCCGTTATAATTATCTTTCCAGCGTAAGTAAGCTACGGAGCACATCGCTTGTGTCGACGAGTCGCAAAATATGTGTAGCTGTAGGTTGCTATAACCAGCGCCTGCCTGCGCGCCGAGACCAGACGAAGTGGGCGTGGCTTGCGGCCACTGCGCGTTGTTGAGTGCAGCTACACTCACCGCCGCTGGTGCATCTCCCGTCTCGCCCGCCGCTGCTGTGTTATAGTATCTAGGCATACGTATGTGACTCACGCGCTTTAGCATTTGCAGCCATTCCATCCATTTCGTAAACACGTTATCTGTTATCATTTCGTCCCAGCCGAGATTAAGTTTCCAGGTTTCTTGTAGCATTATTTTTCCTTTTATGGTAAATGGCGCCAGGAATCCATAAACGTCGAAGATAGACATAATTAATCTAAGCATTTCTCTTTTAGTAGGTCTTCTTTCACCAGTAATTATTTTTTCAGGAATTCTTTTCAGCGATAAATCGAAGCCTAGTGTATCTTCTTCCGGAAACCAGATTAGGCCAAGGGTGCGCTCGCCGTCATATTGTTGTCCGATTTTGAACTTTATAGCGGTGGATCCTAAGTTTTCTTTTGGTAAGCTGTCGATAACGGCCTCATTGTTACAGGTCCAGTTTCTAATGTCAAAACCGCCTTTTGAATGAATGTGCGCAATGTCAATTGCCTGTTTGATGGCCGTATCTTCGCTTTCCAAACTGTCTATGTAGTCGTCCATGTAATGCTGGGTGCATATAGCTTCCACGGCGGCCGGCATTGATGACTCATAGCGTTGAGCGTTTTTGTTTTTAACAAATTGTGCTATGAATGGGGAACAATTAGCTCCGAAGATTAGGGATGTCATCGCGTAGGTTTTTATTTTGTCATCGAGCGTAGATCTCCACAGGAACCTTAATGCATTTTGATCTTCAGGTATGATTTTCACTCTCAAAAACATGTCTCGTATATCCCCAGTTATGGCAATTTTATATTCACGAAATCGAAGCATTATGCCAAATAGTGATACCAGTAGATCGGGACCCGTCAGGAGGTAATCATTTAAACATAACCCTTCACTTTTAGCAGCCGCATCAAATACAAGACGAAGCTTTTTTTTATTAGGGTTGTCGACTCCAAAATGCGGGAGGTACCATGTCTTTGGTGTTGTTTCAGTGTCGGTGATCTCCGTCGCGTAGTTATTTTGGAGCAGGTGGTCGATTCGATCTTTGTACCGTAGGGAGTAGCCTTCATCTGATTTTATTTTCTTTATCACACCCCTCAGCCTCTTTTCAGCGTTAGGATATGAATCAGGCATTTTGCAGTTGACATCTTTCCACGGTAGTCCTACGTGCCATCTCCCGTCAACCAAAGAAGATGTTCGCTCGAGGTGCTCAATAGCTCGTACATCATCAGCATTTTGTCGAGGTTTGCAGCTGATACCCATTGACTCAATCGTGAAGGAGCGTCGTACTTCCTCTTGCAGGTCGTGAAGTCTGCGGTCGCTGTCTGACGTCATCGGGTTCGTGTCTTCAGAGATGAACAGCGTGGAATGCAGCGCACCAGTGCGCCCGTCTGCAGCCCGTGGCGAGCTGCGCACACAGCCGTGTACACACCAACCCAGTGGAGTACGAGTGGCGTACAACTCCCCAGGTGAACCGTTAATTATTTTCGAAGGTAACATCAAATGGTAATTGTCCTGACCTATCAACAGTTCCGGTTTTCCATCACTCAGGTATTTTTTTATTTCAGGTAAACACTTCAAGTTCGTGAAATTAGGTGATAAGGTTTGCACTGGTAAGTCTAATTTATTAACACTGCGCGCTCGGAATGTAAACATAGTTCCATCTTTATTTGACACGTTCAAGTCCACAATTTCACTTTCGCACGCTAGATGGGTCGAATCCCATGCACCGCACACACGCATAGTTTGTTTCTGTCCGTGCACCCCTACGCGCGCCGCCAGCGCAGCGCTTATCAATGAGACAGTCGAGCCGTCATCAAGCAACGCGACACAACTCACTATACCGTTAGGTCCGTGGATGTTGATAGGCACAGTTTTTAATAACACACGGGAACTGTTTACTTTTATATGCGAAACTGTTTCAACCTGCACGTCACTGTTCTCACTGTTAGTGTCCTGTAATTCCGTTAAGTTAACACTATCTTGTCGTTGCGTATTATTGTCCTTAGCGTAGTGCAACAAACGATGGTGCGGCTGTCCACAGTTATCGTTATCACACGCGGGTGCCGTACAGTTCTCTTTGTTATGCGTTGACACTAAACACTTGTAGCATAGTCTATTTCGTTTCACAAAGAACCACCTAACTTTACGCAGCGACTTTTTGAACTTTTTACAGACTGGTAGCTTATGATTTGAAACACGACAAAACCGGCACTTATCGTCGTTGTTATTGTCACTTTGTACGAGTACAGTTTGCGCGCGATTTTGAACGTTATAGTGTTTACGTTTCACAGAAAGTTCACTATGAGCGTAAGTTAAGTTCACTGCAGCGCGTGATATCTTCACAGCTTCTCCGTCTAGGAACTCGGATAAAATCACGAGTTTTGACTTACAGCCTTCGTTGAAGTAAGGGTAGCTGAAGTCAGCCCACTTTGAGATGAGAATAGTAGGTAATTTAGATAAAATTACTGACACTAAGTTCATCGCACTTAGGTACTCATTTTGACCGATCGCGAGTACGGCAGCCACATAGTTCTTCACTTTCACAGAGAACGGTATAATGTCCCGATGGTATTGCTCTGATAACGGTTGTAGTGAAGTGATGTCCTGTATAATCTTGGCTATGATTATGTCAGGATTTCCAAACTGAAGATCTAGTGTTGACATAATTACGTCAGGCGTCGTGGCACTGATCAACAGAGACGTTACTGCTTCTTTAGCTGGTCCATGAAGACATTTTCTGAGTCTCCACAGGTTTTCTCTCTCGTTGAAGTTGCATACTAGCGTTGATTCTTGGTACGCCTGCTTAAATTGAAGCCAGTCCAAAGGGTCACCAGAGAACGAAGGTAAGTCTCTTGGCGTACATAAGCGGCTTAGCATTTTGGCGTCATATTCTTTAGTAGCGGCAGAAGCAGTCGCAGCGGTCAGGTCCTTAATCGCGCTCACCAGCATTTTCACATCAGCCTCGCGGCCGTCATCACCTGGTACTGGTGGCAGTGGAGGACACGCCTTGCCCTTCTCGTTACCATCTCGTGGGCAGGGCTGCCCTTTCAGCTCCTGTTGACTGCGATCTATCCACTTTTCTACTTTGCTCTGCATGCTAGCTTCACTTCCTCCAGATCGTGAACTGTATCTTTCATCTATCTCCGCCATATCCGCCTCTAGCTTTTTATCTATGAGCTCCATTTGAATACGCGCCTTCGCTTGTGCCGCTTCCAGCTCCAACTTCTTTTTTCGGGCCAACACAGAAGACGAAGCTGATGCCTTGGATTTCGGTTTTGGGGCAGTTTTCGTTGTTTCTATGTCCTTTCGAAATGCTGATGTCGAGGGAAACTCCAGAACATTTTCCGACTTCGTCGTCCTCGTATTACCCACATTTACATTTACAAATGTTTTATCGAAAACGGTTTTTTGAATTGTTTGCAAATCAGCATCACTTTTACACGTCTTGTCTTTTGGATTAGCAACTTCCATTTTGCGTTCTTGTTCCAGATCCAGTCCCAACTGTGCAAGTTTTTCTACTTCCTGCTTTTTGACCGTACTTCTCGTGTTCACCATTTTTCGCGGCGGAGTTGAAAACATAGGTAAATGATTCAGTATTCGGTTCGAAGACCAGTTTTGTAGAGGATGGGGTGAAAGTAAGAAAGAAGATAGGTAGATGTCCAGAACAAAATTGATGGAATGCGAGCGAGCGACGTGTGGGTGCGCGTATATAGTTGGCGGATAACTGTTGAGGTGAAGTTTGCGAGTGCCGGCCTACCCCTCTCGCGCCCCTTGCATCTACCCCTGTCCCTGGCTCGTTAGCTACACACAAGAAGCCCGCGATCGCATTCCTTGCCTTTATTAATAAATTAAAAGAAAACAAATAAAAACATACAATAAATGCGTCGCTAACATCCATATATCAATGTATACATTTCATAGAAATTGTATGGAGTTCCGATAGTGTACTAGGAAATGTATAAAACTAATGCTT
The DNA here is from genome assembly GCA_910589525.2 of Ennomos quercinarius. Taxonomy (NCBI): domain Eukaryota; kingdom Metazoa; phylum Arthropoda; class Insecta; order Lepidoptera; family Geometridae; genus Ennomos; species Ennomos quercinarius. The sequence continues at coordinate 14,805,232 of OU342494.1, read as the reverse complement.
TCTGTGAATAAAATGAATAAAATACGTCAGTAAACTGAGAAACAGAATTATTTGTGAATGAAATAAATGAAACACTATGTCAGTAAACTGACAATCAGAATTATTTGTGAATGAAATAAATGAAACACAAAGTTAATGAACTGGGAATGTGAAAATTATTGCCGAGTACAGAGGTTAGGTCAGGTTTGACCCATTGACATCTTGAATCTAATACATTTCTAATTACTATTTAGAAAATGTACTAATTTTTTTATGTAAACGAATGACGTTACGAGCTGGTCGTTCGCCTGGTGTTAAGCGTCACGGCCGCACATTACAGATTGCAGTGTCACTCAGAAATCTAAATTAAAGTTTCGCGTGACACTGCGCACTGCGCATGTCATCCTGAGACATCACACAGTCTAGTAATCAGATTAATAGACTGAGTGATCAGGTCATAAAGTCTCATTTACCCAGTAATTTCACTAGCTACAGTGCCTTTCAAACCGGAGCACAGTAGTGCTTACACACTACTGCTTGGCGGTAGAATGACTGGCAAAGCGGTGGTACCTACCTAGACGAACTTTGCAAAAAAGTCCTACCACCTAGTAGTAGTTTTCTAGTAGTCGGCTGATCGACAATTGTTTTTCAAAATGCAAGAATTTTTGAACTTTTAGCAGGTAATAAATTATTATATTGATAATATTAAGTAAAATAAGTGATGTGTAATAATAATAATAGCAATTTGTAATGTAATTCATATAACTTCATATAATTACTTGCACGCCTCTTGCGGGCTGGGTACAGTGTACCTGTAATCTAAAATGTAATTTGTATGTGTGTATCCTAGCAAATAAACGATTGATTATGATTATGATTATGATAAAGAAATGTGTCCAATATAGTTTATTTCACACATTTCCGGGTGATTTTAGAAATCATAATAAATTTCCTAGCACTTGTATACAATGATGGGTTACATATATTTCTGTTAACATTCTAGACATAATGTAAATTAAAACTTATATTTTAAATTAGCAATAAGGCATGTGCATAACAATAGCAATTTGTAGATTTGTACAATACGTATTTTTTTCCATATTAAGTTCTATTTAACCTATATACCTACTTTAATATGTATAGTGAAAGTATTCTAGAGTTTGTGATGCCAAACTGAAACAATAGTGAGTCATAAACGAAGTAAACAATTCTATAAATATACGGGTAATAATACCGTCGGGATATTTGTAGTGCATAATAGATACGTCTGCATGCCTAATGTGAGACAGGGGCGTAATGTTATGCTACGTTGCATTTTATAACGAGATGTTCTAGATTTTTTTGTTATTCGATAAAATATTATTCTTAAATATGTTAAATTGTATATTTGAATAAATACAACATTCAAATAAACAAGCTAAATTAATAGACGAAAAATTGCTGGAATAGGTACACGATAAGTATCCATAGAGTGGAATAATTACTATTTTCGCGGTATTTTCACACAGGTTTTACGTGAGTATGGCTCCCCAGATTATTTTTGTTTTGATATCGGAATTTCAACTGAGAACGGAAATTCAAGGTTGTCGATTTTTCTATCTGGTTATGATAAAATCTTAAGTACTTATTCCAAATTGCAAGGTTTAAGCATTATAGTTTTTGATGACGTCAAACAAATTGTATTGAATCTCATACAAATTGGTCTAAAAATCAAGACTTTTATGAATCTATTAGTCTCTAGGAATCTTTTTATTACAAAGTTAGAAAATTAGTGTTGAATGAGGACAAAAACAAAATAAAATAATGCTGAAATTATACACTTTCAACCATTACTGAATTAAATACTTGCTGTTTTTGATAAAAATGGGATTAAACAGACATATATATGGACAAGAAAGTGATCCCTTATCCTATCTGTAGCAACGTTTTAACTTCAGCATCATTTCAGCATGCCTAGCCTCAACCAGAGAAAAAAAAACCACAAGCAAACAATTAAAACCATAAAAAAGCTCGCCACCTGCCTTTTGGTGAACATAGATCACAGATAGCCGCTCCACTATTGTTCCGTTTAATTTAGGAGATCTGCTACTGAACTCTGAAAATGTAAAAAAGTGCGGGGGCTAGAGCACAAAGCACAAAATTTATCGTCCACCTCACGTGCCCGAAACACTCTTACGAAGATACATACCCCTTATGTACTGGATGGAGCTACATGGTAAAAAAGATTAGTGACTAGTTAGATACGCTTTTAACTCTATCTTTTGAGAATGTCCGACACTGCAACTGTTGTGGGCAGCCGTGTCGCTTAACATCAGGTGAACGACAAGCTCGTCACGTCATACATTCTCATAAAAAAAATTACTAATGTAAAAAAAGCGGGATGGAGTTCTCAAATCAAATAAAATCATCATCATCATCATTAACAGCCTGAAGACGTCCACTGCTGAACATAGGCCTCCCCCAGAGCACGCCACCTTGAGCGGCTGCTCGCCTCCTCCATCGGCTCCCCGCGGCTTTCACCAGGTCGTCGGTCAAATAAAATCAAATTTATTTAATTCAGACAAAGATTATTCATATTTTTGTTAGTATCAAACTTACTCTATTATTTGTACAATTATTAGTTCTGTATTCAGTTGTATTTTTATTTTGCTTTTTTAGTGTGTTTGCTAACCTCTGGACTCCTATGGTCGCGATATCGTATCATCCTGTTATTGAAATTGTATTATTATACAGAAGGCCGGAATCTGTGATCAATGAATTAAATTACCTTAGGGCTCCGTCATGTTTAGAAGGATTTGGAAATTTCTTTTTTTTATTTATAAGGGAATAAATACATTACATTACATATTTATGCATTGAATAAAATTAAGAATTTAAATAAGCTTTGATTGTATGTTTTTTTTTCTAAAGAGCTCAACTGAATTAAACTATCTCCGTCTTTTTCATTTCCCCTTTACCCGAAGAGTGCCACTGTGGATGATTCGTCCAAGGTACCACTATACTCTGGTTAAGCTTTAAGGAATACGACAACTGAATCGACACCATTGAGAATTTTGCTACTGCGGTGTAACTTTTATCTAATCTGTGGCTAAAGTGAGATAAGACAAAACGTCAGGACCGGAAATAGGCGCATCTTACGGCACTTTCACATCGGCCGGTGTCTTGTAATCCCCTTAAAGTGCTCAAAGTGAGGTAAATAAGGGTTAAGTTTTAAAAGCACTCTATCTACCGTCGTGTGTGATCTAAAAGTCGGGGGTAGCGATTTTATTTGCAAAACTCGATAGAATGAGAAACAATGCTCTTGTATGAGTGTGTTTTTCAGAACATGTTAATTTTCTTTTTACCATTTTCTGATTGCTTTAGATCTACTTTTTGTATTTTGAAAGTTATTATAAGTTATTTAGTGGCAAACTTATTTAAGTAGTTACATTAAAATATTATCATCATCAGCTGGAAGGCTGAAATGTGCCAGCCCCATTAGAGCGCCTTTCAATTGGCTACTAGTCTCTTGCATCCGTCTTCCTTCGATACCCTATGGTTTGATCAAGTCATCAGTCAAATCAGCAGTAGGTACACTGCTGATTTGTGGTCGCCACTCGAAATCCTCTCTCCCCATTGGTTTTCGGCCTTTTTTACAGAATAGAGCAGAACAGAACAGAACAGAACAGAACAGACAGTGGTGTGCAATGTTATACCTAAGTTCATTGAAATTTAAAACAATTTTATGGAATATTAAATTACATTTTGTCAAGCAGTCATTATAATTATGTGAGATAAAAATAAATATATTAAAAATCCATTCATCATTATACTCGTCATACAGTTTTCGGTATTATCATGCCTTATGCTTATGAGTCATATATTCATTCAATACGTAAAAACATTTTTCTAAAGAGGTAAATTCTTGTATATGTCAGGTAATTTATTATACACTCTGATTGCGTTTAAATAAGCATTCCTTAGGTACAGCTCTAGCTTGCACTGAGGAGGACATACCAACTTCCAACCTCTATTCACTTGTACCAACCAATCTATCGTACATACGACAATCGGATCCCGTTTTAAATAAATAATGAGGGAACGTACACCCGGCGTTTCTCGCTCCTTGTTCTTTATTCTTCGAGCCACGTCTGTTCCTACCTTTTTAATAACACTTCTTAGGGTAATAAGCGGCGTTTACTTTTACTTGGTCGTGGGGTTGGAATTAGAGGCATTTATTTATTTAGTAGGTAAATAATATAGCTTTCATCGTAGCGTTTTTATTAGCTGTTTATAATAATTCATGTGCAATGGATAATATGATAATATCTGATTTAATTTGGTATTTATATTAAGTATTTTAAAAGTGCTAAAAATAGCCTATTTGCAATAAAATACTGACGTTGACTTACTAAAAATTAATGCAAATTATTATTAAATGCAAACGTGGAACTTTATATGATACCGCCAGCTAAGACCCTAATTCTAATTCTACATGGGGGTGAAAAAGTCCAGTACTAACGTCCCGCTCGGGGTGTATTGTGCCCCTGCCAGTATCTACCCGAGCCACCCCAGCTTCTAAAATAGCAGAGTGTGGCTCTAGGTTGCTGGCACAGCTGCTCCAGCGGCAGCTAAGACTCTCTATACTATGTTATAAAGTTTAAGGTGGTGCTTAATTTCAATAATTACCTACCAGTTTAAGATAGATCTCGAGAATAAATTTTACTAAAAATGCATCAACAATAACAGTGTTACATCGTTGTATTTATACATTATGTTATAGGAACGCGGATTTATGTAAATACAATCAATTAAACACGTCTGCTCGTACAAAGTCGCCGGTGAAAGCTTTAATGAAAACAAATGGGAAAACGCACTCGGCAAACAAACAAAAAATACGCTTAGTAGTGCCTTTACATTGACCAATTTGGTGACAAAATATTGTTTTTTCTTGTACTATTGAAAACTCCAAACCAGAAGACGCAGCGTCCCCCCAGGTGGACCGACAACTTGGTCAGAACCACGGGTAACCGATGGATGCAGAAGGCAAGCAGCCGCTCAAAGTAGCGCTCTATGCGAGAGGCCTATGATCAGCAGTGAACGTTTTCAGGCTGATGATGATTATTATGATGAATGAAAAACTCGTTTTGATTGAATGATAAGGCTACCTGAATAATTGAGCTATTCCATAAACTGCCAGTCACAGTTAAACAAAACATAAGTAATATAATAGTTATCATACTATGTCTAAAAAGTACCTATAGCTAGGTATAAAAACCTTTGGGTACGCTACTGAGTGGTAGTAGGCTGGACCCATTGACTATGATCTTTGGCTGGAGCATTTACTGCACTAACGCACACCCCCGGAGGTAATTGGACCGTACATCAACACACACTACATACACAAACATATCCCCCATACACTAACACACGCCCCATACACTATCACACACCCCATACACTAACACACACCCCATACACTTTCACACACCCCATACACTAACACACACCCCACACAATAACACTCACTTCATGTATCATCCTCATTCATCATAATTTCACGTGTCAAATATCCACACTTACACTTAAGTTAGATTATATTTTTAAATTTTATATACATATTAAATTTATTATTTGCAATATATAGGCGTATAAAGTGTATCTCCAACGAAAGAGTCCTGGCTTCTACAGCACGGGTTTCGAGCCTAGTGTAGGAACCAAGTGTTCTACTAACCACAATGTAATGTTTGCCTTTTTATCAAATAAATGTTTTTCATTTTCATTTTTTCATTTCATTTTGGCTTTATTATTATAAAAGTCGCGATGACCTATTGGTCATCGCGGCTAGTTCAGACCTAGTGTAGCTAGCAGCATTTGATAATTGGTATATTATTGTAGTGTTCAAAGAATAAAGGCACTTTTACCGCTACAATAATGTATAAAAAACTACTTGGCCCCACCGTCTAGTGAGTACTCGTCACAAACGCTCACTCGCCACCTCTCGGAGTTTTGACTCCGTACAAATTAAATCAATTACAGTCACAGCCTGCCTTTTTGTTCCCCAAATGTCCCTTCATTTGTTAGTATTAACTGTTTTTTTTTATTTTATTTTACAACCAGTGGAATTTGAATAAAAGGTAAACCAGACAGCGTTCGCTGATTATTTAAAACGTGTACTATACCAAGATAATATTTTAAATCAGTTTTTTTATCTTGTAGAGTATTTGTACCTATACCTGTTTTTTTTAATTTACTACTCAAGAAAGGTACCTAAATCCTTTTTGTGGATTATAATCTTAGAGTATAGACTAAAGCAATGAGAGATCATCAAAACGATATTATATTTGTACTGCTGACACGTATCACTACGTCAGTGGCGAAGGAAAGAAACAAACATAGTAACAACCTATAGTAATTAGCTACGCTTGCGATAAGCACCGTACCATTTTTTTCGATTCGAGTCAATTGTTTTTCTATACAAATCTGTCAGATTCATTCACATCAAAGTGTCCACATCATATAAAAAGTGTTCAAAAAAGTGGTACGCTTGACACATAATCAAGTTCTCTCTATGCTTTAGTCTATACTCAAAGATTATAATAATGTTAAAGGTAGAACTATCTTATTCACTAAGCCAGTGTAAGCACACCATTACATTAAAACAAATGCGAACCCAATCTTTTGATTTGAACATTCAAATAAAGAAAGCAAAAAAAAAACATCAATTGTGAAAGAACGTGACAGGCGCCGATTTCCTCCAGACAGCCCATTAAAAACAAACAATTGATTGACACTGCCAAAAAAGGAAAAATACTGGATGAATAATACTCTGAAAACAGTGCCATTGTTTTCTATCGCGAATTCAGTGTTTATAGAAACTAGGTTGAGCTGTGGTATGTCATCATCACCATCATAATCATCAGCATGAAGACGTCCACTGCTGGACATAGACCTCCCCCAAAGAGCGCCACTTTGAGCGGCTGCTTACCTCCTGCATCCATCGGCTCACCGCGGTTCTGACCAAGGTCGTCGGTCCCCCTAGTGGGGGGCCGGCCTATAGTATGTAGTACATTGTTATTATTTATTTAATTTAGTCACAGATATGAGATAACTACAGTAGGTTAAGTTTACAAAAAAAAATTGGTCTTTTGTGCTTACAATTCAATCTTCTCTCTTCGGTTTCAGACACAATAATAATTTAATTTGAATATGCAGATGAGGGCTTTAAGTTGGTACGTAAATCACCAAAGATCACAAAATTCAGGTATCCACTAACATTGATAATGCCTCAAAACAGATTTCTAACCTCAAAGCTTTAATCTCCCGCCAAAATGGCGACCATAAACAACCATCTTTGCCCGCAGCCATTTTTAGTTCACCTGCAAACGGTTGTTGATGCAACTTTGCATATTCAAATAGCTGAAGTGAAGCTCAGTGAGACCGAAACTTCAACCGTAAAACATTCTCGGTGGCCGGGTAAAAAGGCGGGTGGCCACAGACAAAACCGCGGGTAAAAAGTTGTAGCAAAACAAAAACCCGGCGACGCGGTTTTGTTCCTACTTTCCACTACAATGCCCTGTTTGATATATACATGTGTATTTTTTTATACTTCTGCATCGGAATGGTGCCTGGTGAATGGACAAAAAATATTTTAATTTTTTTTATTATTAAGGCACACGCCTATCTTGTAGTGGTGTAAGTAATAAGTATCTATACAGTTGTATATACACCGATTGGAAATGCAACTATATTATGGCCATAGAGTAGTATTGTAATGGCGCAACGGAGAGAGAATCTAGCCCGCTGATAGGAAGATGCGGGATCAAATCCCGCAGCTGGGGACAAAAAACATCTCCTGTTTTATCCGGTTTTTGTTCCGCGAAAGTGGATAAAACAGGAAATATTTTAGTGATAAAAGTTCTAGTCTCCAGTCCATGCTAGAGGTGACAAAAAGAAAAATGTAAAAGAAAAGAACAAAAAAGAAAAATAAAAAGAAGAAAAGTTGAAAAAATAAAGAAAAGAAAAGAAATAAAAGATTTGAGAAATACACAGCATCTGCAGATAAATTTAAATTTAATACCTTTAAATCCCTGTTGCGGCTCAATAAAGTTCCATTCTGTCATCAGTCCAGTACGTTCGTACTTCTGGGATACAGATCTTCTCTCACAGAGAGAGAGATAGAGAGTCTAGGCCATAATCCACCATGTGGTAGACAGGTAGACATCATGTTCTCGAATTTTAAGAATCATACCGATGCCGGTTTCGTAACGATATTTATCTTCACCGTTAGTGAGTGGGAATTCGCGCATAACTTGAAAAGTCGTTTGATGCAGGGCCAAACAAGATTCATACCAAGGTGCGTCCGATTGAAAGCCGCATAGGCAATCACTGAGCCACGCTCGATTTTTCCTATTATAAATCTTCTTTATTAGTATATAAATACCTTCTATAAATATTTAGTGTGACCTTATTTGTTTGTGGCTGAAAATTAATCACTTTGTGGCTTTCAGAACAGAGTTTTGATACACAGAATGTAAGTGCGGTAGAAAGCTGAAGGCAAACAATATTGAAACTCCTTTGATGATGTCCACCGGTAACATTAGCTACAGAGGTAAGGCGCTTTGCTGTTATTTCGAATATTATTCCTCGTTTAGGTCGTTTCAGCTAAAATGCTAACGTATTTTTGTTTGTGGCGTAAATAACATTTCTAATATAGGTATTTGATAATACTTGAAGTTTTTAGAGATATAATATTATCTACAGTAGGGTTAGCACGGCCGGTAGACAAAACTGTCTTTCCCCTGTTTTACTCCAAGCAAGTATGAAGAAAGTGACGTAAAAAGGGGGAATGACAATTTTATCTACTGTCCATGCTAACCCAGCAGATATAAGTAGCTAGGTACAACAAAACACAAGTCATTTAGAAATTAAGACGTTTTGCCTCACTGACTTAGAATATTTTCGGTACATTTTATGTCTATGTTTTGCCTACATAGTGATTCTGCTAAAGACATTTTTATAGCAGACTTTTTGCAACCCAGGGTGTATGATCATAACTCAAAAACTCAAAATTATTATGGTATAAATAAATAAATAAATAAAATAAATAAAAAAGCCTTTATTTCCACTACAAAAAATAATTGCTCATATAATATTTCACATATTCATGGGTTCATAATAAATACATGCAGTTTTCGTTTTAATTATTCAAAAGCATTCCATAACTATTTAATTAATAATAACTAATTTATCTATTTATTATGTTCTATCTAATTATCATATTTTTATTATTTATTTATAATCTACCTACCTACACCTACTCATTTTTATTATAAAAATATTATACCTTTATGTGATGCCTATACTATTTACCAAGATAATTATTGAAAATATAGGCACATACTTCAAATTATTCAGAGTTATTATTATTAATTCCATGCAATTGATGATTTTTTTTTTAGAACTTAGTTTCAATATTTAAGCATATCTACTTAGTACCTGTGATTTGCAATTTCCATACATACAGGTATATAATCTTATGTAGATAATACTTATTTACACTAATAGGATTATATTGATCAAGTATTGAAGTTTGATAATTGTATATAAATTAACTAATATAGGTAGATTAAAATTGCCTAGGTAGTGGTCGCCTAAATGGCGTAGGCCTCCCCTGGTACATGTGTAGTTCATTTTTCTTCTTTCATATTATCATTCATGTTCTTTTAAATTACTGCTTCGATTACAATATTGCCGTATCCGGGGGGTAGTGGTTTTTTCCTCCACGGTGACCAGCCGGCTTGGAGGAGTTCTGGGTACCTTTTATTTATCTCGAGTATTTCTTTCTGTTAATTAAGTAGGTATTATAGTTTATTATTTTCTTTTATTTATATAGCTTTGTTTAGCTGCTGGTACTGGTATTATGCATGTAGGATGTGATGCTGTTTGTTCGGTTTCTCTTTTGTAATTGTTTAGAGGTATTTTTGATATTCTTGTTTATATTATTTTCTGGGGTATCTGATAATCTTCTTTTATTGTTTGCTTTAGTTTCCAAATTGTCCAATGTACTTCTCTCTTTTATCATAACTATTTTATCATACTTAATAGTCACTTTGTTTCCTAGTTCTCTTTGTTTTATAAGTTCTTCTTGCAATGTTTTTCTTATGGCTAATATTTTCGGCGGGTAATCCTCTTTTATATACCATTGAGTGTTTGCTAGTAGCTTTTTATTTCTTATGATCTCTATCTTTCTGCCCATAGTGAGGAGTGTAAGTACGACAGGTCTAATCTTACCATTTCTCTTCCCTAGTCTTCTTACGCATTGTACATCCCGGGACTCACACTTTAGATTCATCGCGTCTTCTATAATATTTAAGATCAAAGTTTGCAATTCCTCATAGCTTCCTTCAGTTTCTGCGACCCCAAAAAATACAATATTTTTCTTTCTTATTTCTTTTTCTATTTCATCAATCCGCAAATCTTGCTCTTCCACTTTTTTTACTAGTAATTTTTGTTTTGATTCCAATTGACGAAACTTATCATTTATATTGTTATTTATTGTCTCAGTTATGCTGTCTTGCATATCTTTTAATTTCCCGTCTTGTTGTGATAGGTCTTCCTGTATTTTTGTAAGCATTATAGTAATTTGCTCCATTATAAGAAAAAAGTAGATGAGGGTACTTTGAGAAAATATTGCACTTTACGTTTAATCACTTTTTGTCCTGTTGTTTGTTTATATTACGCGAGGAAAACATGTATGGTGACGAGTTAGCAGTAAAAAATCACTTGAAACACCATTAATCGCAATTTCTGTTGATCGAACACTGATTTCAATATAAAGAGAATCCGGAGCACGTACCGGCAGCTAACACTTTTGGTTGGGTCAAAATGGGAAAATTATTATGGTATACGTCAGTTTTATTAAACCTCATAATTCCTTTTAACTGAACCACAGATAATATAATACTATACTAGACCGAACCAAAAAAACAATAAAATGTAGTTATATTCATTCGTATTTCTCATTCCTCTTCGTAAATAGATTAGCATAATCACTTAGAATTGCAAAAACACCGGGAACTTGAGGGAAATAAGACAGTACACCATCTCTCATCAAATGGTCATCAATTTTAAGTTCCACTTTCCGTAGCTAGCGCCACGTCGCTTGCTGCTGCTGCGTGGAGTCAGTCATAAATTCGTCTTGCAAGACGCGCGACCTATTTTACATCTCGTACCAGTTTGTATGTTACACCACTGACAATAAAGCTTGCTAATTAAACAAAAGCTAATTATCGTACTATTAAATTGGACATAAAACGAATACAGATAAATGCGTTGTTCATTCTTGTAATCGGAAACATAGAAAACTAAACCCACGAGCCGATTATTTTGAACGCGGCGAGGGCGCGGTCGGAGTTGCGCCAAAAAATGTTTGTACCTGAACAACTGTCAAAGTGCACGTTCTCAGGATTGAGTCGCTAGCTATGTACATTTCTGTTCGCTTCCATTTCATTCCGCGGCAATATAAATACCAGTTTAAACCACAAAAAGCACAACTTTGTGCACTGCCTAATATTACACTGTGACATGAGATTTTTTTTTTTTTTTTTTTATGTGATTGAATGACGTGACGAGCTAGTCGTTCACCTGATGTTAAGTGACACGGCCGCCCATAACAGTTGCAGTGTCACCCGGAACTTTAAAACAATAGTTTCGCGCGACACTGTACTGCGCACGTCATCCTGAGACATCACCCAGTCTAATAATCAGATTACTAGACTAAGTGATCAGATCATAAAGTCTCATTTGCCCAGTAATTTCACTAGCTACAATGCCCTTCAAACCGGAACACAGTAGTGCTTGCACACTACTGCTTGGCGGCAGAATAACTGGCAAAGCGGTGGTACCTACCTAGACGAACTTTGCAGAAAAGTCCTACCACCTAGTCGATAAAGAAAGCATCGACATAATCTCATTAATCTTGTCGTGACAACGTAATTCAATGTCCCGTTAGGACTGAGATAAGGCGCTTGCGAAGAAAAGAAAGAAAAATAGGATAAATAGAAAAAAAGGTCGCTGTACTAATCCGTGGCGCCAAGACATCAGACGTCGAATGAAAACTGTGAAATAAAATCGGATTAAAAATGAGACGTTAATAAAAATGTAACAATGTTTGTTTGCTATGGATTGTCGATCTGTGTAGACACTTTTATGGAGGAGTAAAGATACAAGATGGTTGACGGGAAAAAACAGCCTAAGTAGTTATAGTTTGTTATAGTAAAACAGGCCAAGCCAATCTGAAACAGACATGAAGAAACTGCTCAGTACTTCAAAGAAAAGATGATCACATATACACGACATCAAAAACTTTCCGGTATTTTTTGCGTGATAAATTTTCATACTGATAGACTCACAAAAATTCTAAAATCGTATTTTTTGTATTTTAAATATCTTTATTTGTCCACATTTGTAATTTTTATGAGCATAGCTTAAGTATTAGGTTCTATAGGTTAGAATTATACACTAGATTCTGAAGTAGAAAAATCTGCGATTTGATACAGATTTTAATACTGCAATCTATAGAGAGTAGAGAGATAAATAATGACAGTAGTGAGTATACAATAATAGGTACTTCTACGAGTAAGTATAGTGTTTTTTGGAGAAGTGGAAGCACATGCCACTTTAGTACCGTTTGCTACTGGCTGTAGCAAAGCAGTGGCAGACGGTAACATTGACAGATTGGCCATAAAGTAAAGTGTTCAAGGGAAGAGTGAATAGGCATCTACTTAGACTGCGTGCTACACTTTCGATAGCATCGTCATCATCAACAACCTAAAGAGATCCACTGCTGAATGGAGCCCCCCCCCCAGAAACCGCCACTGCGGTGGCTCGTCTCCTGCATCCATCGGGTCCCCGCGGTTTTCACCAGATCGTAAGTCCACCCAGTGGGGGGCCGGTCTACGCTGTGTTTTCCGGTACGTGGTCGCCACTCGAGAACCTTTCTTCCCCATCGGTAGTCAGTTCTACGAGCGATGTGGCCTGCCCAAGTGCCCATTGCTATTTCAATTTGCTAATTCCAAGAGCTATATCGGTCACTTTAGCTCTCCTACGGATCTCTTCATTCCGAATCTTATCTCGCAGGGAAACACCGAGCATAGCGAACCGCTATGAGTGCCTATAACACTAGATAAGTCCACAGAATTCGCCCTATATACAAGTCTGTAAAAATCATAATAATTATCTCATTGAGTCATTTCTTCTGAGATAAAAAAATATTTCGTCCTCTCAAGCAATATAAAAATGTGTAAGAACGACTCAAAGAACGTCCTCGCTGCACGTTTTCCCTTGATTTCTTTAATCAACAGAGTTACGGAGTGGTCCGTCTTCTCCATTTACCAAAAACTTTTGATCCTAATTCATCAGGCCGTCACATTATTACCTGACGAATATAAAAAGGAGCTTTCTCTTATCTCCGCTGATTAAGTGGGGGTGCTCTCCAAATTATCCGGACTCAAGGGCCTGTAATACACCTTATTGGATTATCTCAGGCTTTGATGTCCGTCCGACGCTTGTTACAACGTTTAAAGCAATAAAAGTACGTAATTCCTTGAAGGTTCGGAAATTGAGAAAGTTAACTAAGTGTGTTCGGAGGCAAAAAATGCTGTGAAAGAATTTCGTAATACACGTTTTTCTAATGGAATTTTGTCTGTTATAAGAAATGCAAATTGATTTTGGTAAATAGAAACAAGCTGCGGAAAATAAGCAGTGAATATTTATTTTTTCAAATCTCGGCACCTATTTTTATGAAATGGGTTTAGAAAAAATGGTTTTCAATATTGAGGACCAAACCCAATTGTATTTAGTAATTTGACACTATACTTGGAAAGGTTGTGGGCTTTGACACTGCAACTGTTATGGGCGGCCGTGTCACTTAACATCAGGTGAACGACTAGCTCGTCACGTCATTCAATCACATAAAAAAAAAAAAAAAGGTACTTTTTGCCACAGATTTTTTTGAATGCTAAAATGGGCATACGAGCATAATGGGCAAAATGGGCATAATAGTAAGTTCTTATGCGTTAGTCTATTGGCGGCTGATTCGTAACGTAATAACGCAATTATGTCATGACTACATCAACCTGCTAACATAAGCTGTAATCAAAACCATTGATTTCGAAAATCTATTATCTCTAATGCTAACTGAACGTATCAATAGAGACCAACAATGCCAGTTTGAAAATGGGACAAGAAATTTAAGAAATTGTGTGTGTTAAAAACTGTCCTTTTGATTAAGGTCTTGAAGATTTGCGACAATTTAACTATTGTATTTACTAAATATATAACCTACCCATAAGCCCCCATAGTTTTTTAAATAAAATAGCAGGCATTTTATTTACTGAAATCCTTCAAACTTTGGAGTAAAATTGCTAAATAATAAAAAACTGAAACACTGAAATATTGCGAAATATCGGTAGGAGCATTCCCAATCTACAATATAAACAGGTTTTACATCCAGATACCACACAAAAATTAACAAAGTACTACTCTATTAACTGTGCAACTATTAATAATTCAAGTTAATTTGTGATAAATTTGCTGTGATACGTTTATTTGTTCGGGTTTGTACTTATATTTTGGAACATCACATTCACTTACGGAATAAGATTTAAAAGCCGCAAAAATAGTAATTTGCACTTTAATAACAGAATTATGGTACATGATCAATATGCGTCGTGAAACAGATTGTGCCGATATGTGCTCTCACGCCACATACGCCATTATTTCACTATCTCTTTTCCTGTCGGGCAGTGTGTAGGTACTTGATTTGTACTTCTCGCTCCCACGTTTCTTGAGTCTTTTGAGAGTAATGAAAATTTCTAGGTCTGTGGAACATATCAATTTTCCTAATCTAACGCACCATCGAAATGCAAACAGATGACATCGCATCGCAAACAGATTACAGCGTGTGCAACATTGAAGATCCTGATTGGTTTGCTACGGTGATAGGCATCCTGAGTTCCGTACACTCGGAATGGAAACAAAGCGAGCCCGCATCGCGTTCACATTGTCAACAGTGGTAAAAGGGCTTTTAGAATTGTATTTTGTTGTTTGCAACTCGAATCGATTTGGAACGATTTGGAACTCGCAGCGAGATTTGCGCTGTGAAAATAATATCATTTATTAAACAAAGCGTTCACATATACCATGATAATCATTAATCAAAGGCGTGAATGAAATGGACGTAATTAATTTTTTAAATATGAACCAAGCTGTCGTCGCTTTTTTTGTTATTATACATATAAGACTACAAATGAATATGCTAAGTATAAAAGTAAAATACTATAACGATCTTTTAAAGTCTACATACATGTTATCGTTCATTTTAAGTCAAGAGTGAATGGGCATCTCATGGGCAAACGTGCTCCACCTTAGAGAACTTCGCCACTTACCATCAGGTGAGATGTTGCCAAACGTATGCCCATTTTAGCATAAAAAAGCCCTACAAATTAAATCACATAGTCAGCTAAATGATGTAAATAAATCAGGGAAGATACTGACCGTACTGGCTTCTCGGAGAATTAAGTTCGACGTACTTAATTTGTCCTGAGAAAGAAAAATACAGCAATAGGGCACTAAAACACTTAAAAGGGCCTCTAGGCTAGCTGCTGTTTTTACGTGCAAAATGAAAATGAATGCAATAATTTAAAAAAATAAGTAAAATTGGTACATAAATCATGGATAAACCTTTTAAAGTTTCTGGAACGGGCATCATCTGTCCCTTTTTCTCAAAATAGAGCATCCCCACAGTTACTATGAATACACGTGATTGTAAACACATGCCAAAGAGATTGTATGTAAAGCTACCACAGCTTAGTAATGAGGTACTATGAAGGACCAAATTCTGACCTCACTGCATGTTTGAGCTGTCTATTTCTACTCCTGTATTTTAAAATACTTGTAACTGTCATATTTTGAGATATTTAATTTTTGTTTTTAATAAATACAAACTAAATATACATTGAAGCTATTTTTATTTCGTAAAATCAAGTATGACAGATTTGACATGCATCAACTTGGACTTATTTTTTTATAAATGTAATGAGGTATATATCAGGGTGTCCACCCCCATTTATTACTCCCCGGCCTTTCCAACAGCTGTATTTAGCATCTGATCAATATGCCTCTTCCAGGTCTGGCCAGAGTCCGTTAACACCTCACAGTGTAGCCAATACTTTTTAAAACTGTTCCAAACTCCCATCTTTTACTGGCATTGTAGTCGGATCTGGACCCTCTGCCCCGATTTAAACGTTCTTACGTTTTGCTTATGATCATTATTTGTCATAGACTGGATATGCTTTTTCTGTAAAATAGCGTGTAAAAGTGTTCTCACTTTTCGGTTACCGAACATTTGTTCATATGGACTTTTCCCTGATGTTGTATTTGGAGTACGACGTAGCTGATATTTAATTTTTAAAATTTTCTCTTGTATTGGTTCTGTCTCTTTATCCATCCCATCCTCGTCGCCATTAATAAATACAAACTAAATATACATTGAAGGTGCATTGAAGCCACTGACCTCTATAATACAAGTACGCTATTATAGAGGTCAGTGATTGAAGCTATTTTTATTTCGTAAAATCAAGTATGACAGATTTGACATGCATCAACTTGGACTTATTTTTTTTATAAATGTAATGAGGTATATATCAGTTTTGATGACTGTTTTTTGAGGAATATTATTAATTTATGCAATAAAAAAATAGTAGTAATTTAGCCTTATAGCTTGATTTATGTATACTCTGATGCTCAGGGTATCCATAGCTAATCAGGCCAAATAACCTAACCGTTGTTTCTGTTAATCAACCATCTATCCTTGCTGCATCGCCGCTGAGTTATTGCAAGTGCATGCTAATGCAGCCAGCAATCTAAATGCAAATCTCTTTATGGGCTAATTACGATCAAGATTATTTTGTTGCGCTACCGTTGCGCTAATAAAACTTTTTTTTTTTGCGTTTAAAGCATTGATGTTGTAATAGTGTCATTAACTATTTACGTGTAGGAGTGGACACAGTCATTAGGAAGAGGACAATTTTTGAAATGGACAATTTAAGAAGTGGATCAAACTGACCGGAGGGAATAGAACCCTTTACTTTAATCGAAATAATTGAATGGTAATACTTTATACGGTTTCATTTTTTTGGGGCACTATCACCATATTGTTATTCATCATCAACAGCCTGAAGACGTCCACTTTTGAACATAGGTCTCCCCTCTTGAGCGCCACTTTGATCAGCTGCTATAGTCTCCTGCATCCATCGACTCCCCGCCGTTTTCACCAGATCGTCGGTTCTCCTAGTGGGGGACCTAAGCTGTGTCTTCCGGTTCGTGGTCGCCACTCGAGAACCTTTCTTCCCCATCGGCTGTCAATCTAACGAGTGATGTGCAATTGTGGATGTTTTTGTTATTAGGTTTAATTTTAAGATAAATTAAGACCAGCTTTAACAGTCTATATATTTGATGCAACTTTCGAATTAGCCCTAGCTAGAGCAAAAATGAAGTTCTCGTGAAGGCTAAAAATAACCACCATTTTTCTATAATTATGAATAGAATAGAATAGAATAGAATAGAATAAACATTTATTCAACACTTGCTTAAAATAACTACGTACTAAACACATTACATGATTATTACACATTATGATTTTTACATACTTATCAGTACCAAAAGACAGTGCAAACGACTTAATAAAAGTTCAGTAGAACACAAAAAAAAGTGAAGCGACAATCTTTCCCTTTTAGAAAGTCGGTCAAAACAAATAGAAACATGAAACCGCTTCATCTAATTCCAAACAACGTTTCTAATCTACGTTTTGTGCAGTTGCAATCCACCTGGCGCCTATAAATACCGTTCCTCCTCGACTTGCATACAAAGTATTGTTTGAATGGTTTATACCCAATAAACCTCTGTACGCGCACTACTCTGTGTTTAATCGGGCTACGAGCTACGAGCTACGACCGCTACGACTGCTACGATTTCTACGACTGCTACAACTTTTATAATGCTGTTTACTATTGTGATTTTAAATTAGAAAAGGATGTTTTATGTTTATAGGGGCCTATAAAGTGGTTCTGCTTACATTTTAGTCAAAGAAAACAAAGTACATTATTACTTTTGAATTGATAGCAGTAGCTCTATGAATATAATATTATGTATGTATTTACCAATATACATATTTATTATAGTTTTGGAGATTAGACAGGGAACAAACGTATCATACACTTTCAAAACAATAACAGCTCTACTTTTTGACTGGCCTGATAGCTCAGTTGGTAGTAGCCCTGCCTTCTGATCTGTCAGTTGTGGGGTCGAATCCCACGCGGGACAAACATTTGTGTGATGAACATCGATGTTTGTTCTGTGTCTGGGTGTTATATTGTATTCTATGTATGTATTTACAAGCAAAAAAGTATCTATGTATTCTATCAGTTGTCTGGTTTCCATAGTACAAGCTTTGCTTAGTTTGGGGCTAGATGGCGCCGTGTGAAACCTCCACATTTATTTATTTATTTATTATAATACTAAGTACCTATGAATCACAAACATAGCATAGTAATGTAACCAAGCTTGTCTGCTCAAGTGACTGACTGTGAGAAACAGGCCTCCACAAACGTGTTACATTTATCTGAAATACTCGGCATGTGTCTCGTTGGATGAATTAAAATATGCGTAGCGAGAATGGGGTAAGGGCTGGGTCACACTGGTAGAGGTTAAAAAATACACATAAATTAATAACATTATTAATTTCATTTCTTAGTAGGTAGTTGCACTTTTTTACATATATTGCGGGCTTAATTATTTTGAACATAATATCTCCTGGTACACAACTAGATGTACATAATAAGTAGATCGGCAGGAGAACTAAAGTGACCGATATAGCTTTTATCAAATTGAAATATCAGTGGGCAGGCCACATCGCTCCCAAAACTGACTCAAGTGGTGACCACGAAAGGAAGAGGGCAGACGTAGCGTAGGCTGCCTCCCCACTAGGTGGACCGACGACAGTCAAAACTGCGGGGAGCCGATGGATGCAGGAGGCAAGCAATCGCTCAAAGTGACTCTCTATGGGATAGGCCTATGTTCAGCAGTGGACGTTGTTGATGATAATGATAATGATTTCTCAATATTTTAATTAAGGCAATAGAAGTTGATTTCACCCTTTTTTTAATTAATATATTTATTTTACTTATTTATTTCAACTTGCTGTATGTATGACTGTACCTTCTAAGCCATGTCTCACAGTATGGGTGCCTCGCTGCAATCCGCACGTATAATTCCAGTAATTTTCGAGCCCATTGGCCGGGAAAATATGAATTCGCTGGCTATAGTTCAAAGAGCTTAGAGAATTAACTTGATGAGTGTACTACACGAATATTTATACGTATAGAGTATAATTTAGATGTGTAATTAGTGGAAGAAGTCGTGTTCCGTTAACCTCTCGCAGAAATACGAGACGTTTCTAACTTACTAATGTTACAAAGGCAATGATAAGGAGCGATGGTGGCTGAGCGGTAAGCTTGTGCACTTCGCAATCTAACGGCACCGGGTTTGATCCTCGGCCCTGGACCAATGACTTATCTAGTAAGTTGCCATCGCTCCGTGCCTTAGAGAGCACGTTAAGCCGTCGGTCCCGGTTGTCATAAGAACATCTATGGCAATTGTTACGGGTAGTCAGACGCCTGATAGAATCTGACGCCTGGTCTAACCATCCCTGTTGCTGGTTCCTTATGGGTTGCGAGGTCAGATGGCAGTCGCTCGTGTAATTCTGGTAACTCGCCGCTACAGGTTAGATTGGAAGTCGACCCCAATAATAAATGGGAATAGGCAAAAAAGGAAAGGTACAAAGGCAAAATAGATGTTTAGCTTTATTTATTACTATCAAAGCAGAGTTATATATAACTAAGTTATTAGGTACCAACTTACAATACTTACATTCTTTTTTTTTAATATGATGATCATTTGCTGGAATTTGTCAACTGCCGAACACAGGCCTCCCTCATAAAATGTCACTTTGGGCGCTTATAATCACCACGCTTAGCAGGCGGCTTGGTGATCACAGAAAATTTTAATCCGAGAAGAATGCTGCTGCCCATTCCTTGGGTATTCCCTTAGCCGGCTCTTACGGCACGCAGTTGAAGATATGGGGTGGTCCTATTCGCAAACCGGGACCACTCCGTGGTTTTTTTTATTAATATGAATGTGAATAAATAAATCGTCGTTGCAGAATACTTACTTTTTACTAATATTTAATTTTCATCAGTAGTTTTCCGCAGTAGTTAATGTCGTTTTGTTCGATTGTGAATACCTAATAATGATATTATTATAGATCTGTGGTTGATAATGATTTATTTAAGAATAAACTAAGCTAACTTAAATGTATGATGACGTTAAGAAAACTTTGCGGCTTTGAAATTAAATGGCTGCGCGTCGTATTTCCATTTACTATTTTTTTACTTTATTTGTATTAATTGGTAGATAATGCCGTTCTAATTATTATAATAAATAAATTACGACTGCAATGTCTAACTACAGGGCAGAAATTCACATTAATATAATTCAATTTAACTTGAATTTTAAAAGAATTTACGTTCATGTTTACTATTACACGTAGAGCATTTCACCGTACCCTTTTAATTAGCGTTCCCACGGAGTACAAACACCGACCGGTACCTACTCAAGCAACAACAGCAAGCGAAAAGACAAAGCATTCATACAAATTGGTGTCCAACAGCGTGTGACGTCACCCTGCTGCCGTTCGCTCATTACGCTGACTGCATGCTGACTGACTGCAGGATATTATGCCTGTTTTACACGCACGCTCTTTCTTTCGCGCAGGAAAATTAAGTTTGTGAAAGGATGTTTAGTAAATTATTTCTCACAATAGAATAGTTACAAAATATGAAATTAGATTTAAAAAATTAGGTATTATTACTTAAGTATTTAAATTATTGTTTTCTATTAAGAAGAAGGACATCGAGTCCAACTTCAATGCGAATTACCTACTGTAAGTACTTACTGTTATAAGATATACGAGTTATACGAGTTGCCGATATTTCAGAGCAGCATAGCGCTGCCCTGAAATATCGGCAACTCAAACTAAATAAATCACATGGTATAAATAGCCCGTAAAAATAACATTCAATTAAGGTTAATTTCAGGTCTTAATGAATAATATTTTCTTAGATCACATCATAAGACGTGTGCGAGGCCGTGGCGTATATTATAAGGAACAAAGCATAATAAATAAGGCACTTTGTTCGTACTAAATAAATAAATCAAGATCATTAAGGTTACACGAAAGCGCTTGTGTGTAAATAAACTTAATGGATACGTGCCGAGTGCTGACTGACGCATTGGATCGTGCAGACACGTGCCGCTGACGTCACTGACGCGCGTCGCTCCATCGGTCGCGCGACAAATGTAAAAGCGGTTGACTTCCTGTTTCATCGGTTCTAATGAGGTGAATTTTGTACTTTTGTTCTTGCTTTTATCACAAAATAAATAATAGTACAACTCGCAGTTCCTAATCTAAGTAGGTAAGTAGATTTTAATTTTATGGGAAGCCAAAAATGCACAGCTAATTTCAAAATGGCGCCTTCGTCTTTTCTGTTATCAGTTTTTAAATTGTTGTCTATAAATGTGAGATTATTTTTTCCTGTATTTATTGTATGGATTAAGAACCAGTATAACGATGCATTACCCAAATACCTAGTGGTGGATACTCATAGTGACGCCCAATATATTCGCGTATATATTC
This sequence comes from Ennomos quercinarius, assembly GCA_910589525.2. NCBI lineage: Eukaryota > Metazoa > Arthropoda > Insecta > Lepidoptera > Geometridae > Ennomos > Ennomos quercinarius. Next base: position 14,783,460 of record OU342494.1, on the reverse strand, counting down.
GCTTTTAGTAGTCTGTTGGCTGCAGTTTCAGATTCCTACATTTTGATTTTTATGCATGATTAGCTGACCGACACCGGCTTCACATGGGTTCATTAGTAAGTATAACGCTTTATCTCAGTCTAAAGGAAGAGAAAAGGAAGAGGGAAAAAGATAACGGAAAAGGATGAGTAGATGAAGGTGAAAGGTGTGCTAGCACCTGCCTCCATTTGCCGTTTCTTTTTTCCCCCCTTCCTTCTCTCTTATGTAATGTGTCTTGTGCAATGGTGTAATACTAAAGGTTCGATGTCTGTAATTTCTGAACCATAAAATCGACGACCTTTAAATATGAGACTTTATGATCTGATCACTCAGTCTAGTAATCTGATTACTAGACTGGGTCATGTCTCAGGATGACGTGCGCAGTGCAGTGTCACGCGAAACTTTATTGTTTTAAAGTTCCGGGTGACACTGCAACTATTATGGGCGGCCGTGTCACTTAACATCAGGTGAACGACTTGCTCGTCACGTCATTCAATCACATAAAAAAAAAATTACGGGACAACATTTAAAGTTTCCCCTTTCTAAGAAAAAAAGAATTAATGAGATCGGACCACGCGTAATGAATTACATTTAAGTACATATTTTTACTTTCATCCTCTCTCAACCGTGCTGAATTTCGGGATTAAAATTATCCTATAGCCTACCTCGTAATATGAACTCAAATCATGCCAAGTTTCATTTGAATCCATTCAGTAGTTTCGGCGTGATGCTCAGCCAAGATACAGACAGACAGACAGACAGACAAAAATGAAAAACCATAGTTTTGGCTTCAGCATCAATAATGGCTATTATCCAAAATAAAATTTTTAAATATCTTTAATGTACAGAATTGGACCTGTTACAGTTTTAAGCATACCTAGATAATAAGTGATGTAGGAGAATAACCTTTTAAAAACTTAATACATGGAAAGAAATCCTTGAATGAACATGTAATTACAGACACGACGTGTGAAGTAGCGTGCTTTCTCTCTACTTACATCATGGGAAATACAGTTTTCAATAATATTACCTATCCACATTTTCACTTACCCACATACCTTTATCCATTACCTTTGAACATCACAAACATCAGAAAAACCTTTTTAAACCTACCATTGATAAGTCTCAAAAATCGTTCCTTTCGTTCAAAAACCGTTGATTACTCTCATTAGTCTTTTTAATCTTCAAAAACGTGTAATGTTTCCAACTGGATACATAAAGCTTTTTCATATTTGATAATCATTTCTGATAAATCTCCAGCGTCGAAGATCACAGGGCTTGTTAAGGCGGCGCGTGCGGCGCACGTGAGCTGAGCAAAGTGTCCTAATTGATAATGCTTGCCCTTAATTGCACCCTTCGCATAGTTTTTAGGGATGCTTTCATTATACTTAGGGATGGAATGTAATTCTTATTGAATTAAGTAATTCATAAATGTCATTATGTGGTGTTTCAAAAAAATGTTATGGGATATTTAACTATTTGTTTGAACTTTTGAGCATTGGTTGCCTTAACTATAGACCAAAAAACCAGCCCTTAGCGGTCTACTATCATTATAAAGTGCTCTCTATATGCTGTTACACAAAAGTGAATGTAGGTACCTACTTAAGAGAAGAGTATACCCTCCTCTATTACTCAAGCTAACTACTACAATAATATAAACTAAACTAAACTAAACTAAACTAAACTAAACTAAACTAAACTAAACTAAACTAAACTAAACTAAACTAAACTAAACTAAACTAAACTAAACTAAACTAAGCTAAACTAAACTAAACTAAACTAGCTACACTACCTACTACAAAGAACACTTATGGACTGTATAATAGCCGCGATGGCCTATAGACAGCCCAAGTGCTCCAGCCCACTACCGGTAGGTAGCGTACCCAACATGCTGGCCGCATTGCCACGTTGAATTGCAATGCTGATGCGTTGGGCCAAATAAGTGCCAGCATTTTGGTCCCTCCTCTTGTCCATACAAAAAGCGCCTACACTTTTCCACCCTTAAAAGTTATCTGATTTAATTATTATTTTTGTATGTGGTCAACATAGTAAAAAACTATTCTCGTACGTCTTCCTTTTTTAATTTTGCTTAATGTCTTCGTAGTTATAGCTACCTAAAGTAACGAGTTTATTACGTCAAAATTATGACTAAGAAAAGTAGTTGTAGTTAGAACAAGAAACATCATTTCAAAAACATATAAACGTACAAACATAAACTATAATCTATCCAAACGATTGATTACAAAATCAAAAGATTTTGTGAATATTTAGGGGGTGAAAACCGTTTTCGCCCGAAACGCTAAAATGTAGGTAAATTCACCCACGAGCTGTATTGTCTAATCATACGGGCGGATAGCAGAGCGACGGCAATATCATTTTCAAATATCAGAACGGTCCTATCCTTCCTATCCTACTAATATTATATACTAGCTTTTGCCCGCGGCTTCGCACGCTTGTATTGTGTTATTTCTACGTTTAGGTAGTCCAATAATAGATCATGCATTTTCTATATACCAAACAACAAATCCACTAAATCTTTTCGGAGCTGAGCACGACGTATTAGCACACGTGTAAAATGCATTTATCTGTACGATGCGTACATAATTAATTTTGTTAATACTAATTAGAATAGAAATTACAAATACTTAAGTACGCCACTGTAAAAGAGTCGACATTTATATGTCCACTATTTTCCACGTTGTCTCATTTCACTGTACTTTCAACATAGTGGAGAGAGTGAGGAAATAACATGTGTACAAAGCTCAAATCAGGATCGCTTTTGTAAAGAATCTTTCATTTTTAGGGTTCCGTAACAGTTTTGAAATATAGGAACCATTTGTGGCGAAGTTGGGCATGACATCACAAGTACGTCTCCACACTATCATGCCTGCTTAAGGTTCCACTATAGGTAAGGTGTAATGTACGCCACAAATAAAATGTTACAGAGCATCATTGAAAGGAATAGAGGAAATAGTTCTTATTTTTACTTATAGGTGAGAGTCGCCTTTGATACCATGAAAACACCGAGAGCCACAGCAAAGTGGTAGGATCCTCTCACCAACGAGTGAAGTCATTATCAGATGCGAACTTACTTCTCCTCACCTTAAACCTTCAGGACCTGAAGATCCCGAAGGAGAGTCCACCAGCCTTCCCCATTTGACCCGCCCTTACCACAGTGCAAAACTCATTCTAATTCCTCATTATTTCCCTTTCAATAAGACTCACATCACCAGTTAAACTCTCATCACAAGTAAAGTCTTTGATCACAAGTTATCTTTAAATAACTTACCCAGCCTAGCCAGGATTATTAACAATTACCTCTCGTAATTGTTTCGCTGAGGTTATTCATTGCTACACCAAATTTTCTTGCACTAAATGTCGTTTACTTCATACCCGCTTCGCTATCTTTTTCTAAATAAAACCAAGGCACCACTCCCGCCTTTTTTCTCTCATACAATATTACTAGCACAGATAACATATAGGATATTTTTTATCCGCGGGTAATACTGCGGGGCGCAACTAGTTAAATACATATTTAAGTCGTTGCAAATTATTGATGTTTGTAAAGAAATACATCGTGTATTCGAGACTTCAAAATGTTGAAACCGAAAGTAAGTAAGTATATACGATTTCATCTAATGTATTTCTACTTTTGGTAGAAGTGGAATCAAACAAGACTTGAAAGTCTATTTGGCAATTTTAAAAATGTATTACGAGTATGCATTGCAAGCCAGCGAAGCAATAAATCTTATACATTCAACATTTAAGTCCTACCCATCAGGGCGCTCGTAACAAATCTCCGTGGCATATGAAATATTTATTAAGTTCCCGTAAGCTTGTTCTACATTTTGCGACCGCAGCCGAGTTCGGTAACAAATAGGATTCCCTGAGAGGCTTGAATCTGGACGGCCATCTGTGCCCAAATCTTCGGAAGGGTACACACAGACGAAAAAATTGGGCGACAAAAATACTTTAATAGGTATTCTACTTGTAGCCAAGACATTGATGTATGCATTCAGTGCTCTTTTGACAGCAATAAAGTGTATAATTTAATATAATAATAATAATAATTTTTTGTGGACATTTCACACAGCGCCATCTAGCGTCAAACTAAGCAAAGCTTGTACTATGGGCACCAGATAACTGATAGAATACTTATAATACTTTTGTTTGTAAATATGTACATATAATACGTACAATATAACACCCAGACACAGAACAAACACCTATGTTCATCACACATATTTTTGTCCCGGGTAGGAATTGAACCCACAACCTACAATTCTGATGGCAGGGCTACTACCAACTGAGCTATCAGGCCAGTCATTGTTCTCAAAGTACTCTGTACTTGCTGCCACGGGCTAATTTTTAGCCCCTCACGCAAACACTCTTATTTGCGTTATAGGTGTGCATCTGTGATTTTGTACTAAGGCCCGATTTCACCAACGTTTATTCCAAGTATACGGCTATTCCTTATTCTTGGATACAGCTAATTGACAAATGAAATTACACAAAAAAGACGCCATTTTGATTGTATTCAAGGAATAAGTCTTATTCCTTCACAAAATTGGTGGTATAAGGGCAATATTCGCGTAACTCCGTTGTTCTCGGAAAGTTATACCTGGAATAAAATTTATTCTAGTTTGGTGAAATCGGGCCTAAGTAGTTTAAAATAATATCTGGTGTAGTGTTTGGTGTGTGTAAAAACGTAGGTTTCAAATGGATTAGCTAATTTTTTTTTATCTGAATGGTCTTGACCGAGGCATTTCTTCGCTATTAAAGGTTTTGAAGTAACTGAAATAGTCTAACAAAAGTTTTCTGGATCTTATAGCGTATTAGCATTTGGTGAGTTTTCCACGGAAACTGTAATGGGCCCATGTCAAACTGATAGGTATTTCTCGAAATAGGTACCTAGAGATAGTAGTTTCGTGAGAAACGACTCAGAACATCTGCAAGCAGTTAAGATTGTAAAACGGGCTCGAAACAAATAACACGAATTCTTTGAAAGTTAAAACATGTGCTAGCAATAACAGATACCAAAGAGAAATCGACCAAGCACTTAGAAACAAAAGACTTTGACAAATTTATTGACTTTTTGCTATCGTTTCTGCAAAACCTTTTCAATAGCGAACGAAACCCTTGTGTTTTTATCAACTATCGTCTTTGGGTTTTACGCCTGCACGTGCATGGATACCACAGAGAAGCTGGGTGGTAAAAGTATTTCATAGCATCATATGTAGTTATAAATGCATGTAGATCACTATACCTATCTATAATAATTAAACTTTCCAGCAGACGTGTAGGCCACGCGTATGTTTGAAAGAATTATTACTTAGGACTTTGCAATCTTCACGAAACGTGATTGCTTATCATGGATGTTCGCGATAATAATGTTTTTGTCCCATTTACTAGCAAGAGTAAGGCATCTATAATCATATTAATGGTAATCTATCCTTATTCAAATCAGGATAGAAGGTTACTATAAACTGAGAGTATTTACCAAACAAATATGATTATCTAATAAATCATACATGCCCATACTATAATGTTATGTACATCAAACTTTCAGACGTTAACTAAATCTACAAAGAACAAAGCGTCACAAGGAACTATCTATTATGTATATTACGTGAGTTATATACACCTATTTTAATTGTTTCAAAGGTCGGATGGAAACTACTAGCGCCATCTGTTTGGGGAAGAAGCGTATGCGTTTGCGCGGACGCACATTTGAAATCCCACCCTAGCCAATCAACAGATCGTGGTTTTTTCTAAGGAAACGCCTACCAACGACGTTGGGGTTGGAGAGATGACAGCCAGGAGCAGTCAGTCTGGTTTTACCTCGGAAAGAGGAATATCTTTGTGATGATTTACCCGGGAACCAAACCGGAAGTTTTAAGTTTAACAAGATCGACTTGCGATCTAAGCATTATGATGTGAAAGTGATAGTACCGATACTTGAGGGGGCAATGGTGCCCATAATATCAGCGGCTTCTATATAAAAGTTAAGTTATAGGAGAATACCTGCGCTAGATCCTGAACTATTGATTAAAACTAAAAGGCTCTAATACCTTTCGAATATCTGTCCATCATTATTTTGATTATTATATAATTGGACAAACATCAACTTTATTCAACAAATCTATTCATATTCATTCTGGATCTAGCCTAATACTGATGGTTTTATTGTTCATTTATTTCTTCTTGTGTACCTGATATATAAATACGTATATATAAATGAATATATATTTCCGCTTCAAAGAAGCCAGTCTTTTGCAGTCTTCTTTCGAAGGCTCTATAGCCACCGAGCTATCTCATAAACATTCCCTTTTCTCTGGTGTGTAGGGAAGGTCGAAATTCATCTGATTTCATCAACCTTTCTGAGGCGTTTTATAAGGGAAGCGATTGATAATTGACAGTTCAATTTAAGTATCTACTTGAACTGAAAAGTCAAATATTGCGCGACAGTGGAGGCATTACACCAAAACCTATACAATATATTGTTACCTATTGTGTCTGTGTTATTTTGCTGTTTTTGTGATTTCTCTCTTTTGTGTTTTTCTGTTTTAATGTGTGTGTGTATTTTGTATTAAATGCTAACTGAATTTCCATTTTAATCAAGTTTTTCACTTCACGAAATTCCTAAGTTACCTAGCAAGCCAGGACTCATGTATTAATAGCATCTAGCTGAATTGCAGGGTTGGATAGAAGCAAAAGGTTGATGCATTAACATATAATGACATTATTTTATAGCTTTATTTGATTATCTGGCTATAATTTACTTAAAGTAATTTCTAGGATTTCCGTCTCTTGGTACATGCAATCAATATAGCGACGGCTATAAAAGTGATCTAGAGGCCTCTATAATCTAAACACAAAACAAAACATCTCTATATCTTCATAAAAGTGCACAAAACTACACGACAAAGATCACTAGCATCGGATCTTAAATCCGCTTGCCCAAACACCAAAGTATCAAGCTGACAAAAGGAGATCACGCAGTGTCAACTTTTAACTCCTATCATTTCCAGAAGGAACGAGGGCCGACTGGTTCTGGATGGATCAATCCATTTGATATTTTTATTAGATTCCAAGTCTCTCCCAAAGGCATGAACAGGTTATGTGTCTGTACTAATTCTAGTCAATTCACGTGTGATTGCTCTAGGTCAGACCCCCAAGAACTGGGTTTGTCTGGAGGGAGTAGACGTTATGACACCATGAATTACATATATTAACTTATAGACTCTTTAATACTATTGAAATGCAATTATTTACTCATAGATTCAAGTAAATAAATTCATTAAAATTAAATAAGGATAGGTATTTACACCATATCCTATATTCTGCCAGGTGTTACGGAGGCCACAACACTCCGGCGTTACAACTACAGTTCTCTATACATTAGACTATCAAATCATATCTATTAATAATCTTTAATATAAGAAGCAGTGAGTCGGCAGGAGGAAGCTGACAGAGAGGGGGGGCGAGTCAGGTCCATCTCAAAACCATGAAATATCAATTGAAATTGGTACATTTTCTATTTGTCAAACATCTAGCCCGTACCTCCCAGCATTACGAGGTCGTTAAAATTCAATTGTTGCGGCCCTCCCGTCCACCTCGGCCCTCTATAGATGTAATAAGTCCATTGAGACTGCATAATTGCAAATCATTTGCGGGTTTTGTCGCGTTTTGAGCCCCGCTGGGGCTGAGGGGCCTCTATTGTGATGAATTGCATTTTTTGGGGAATCGATACAGTTGTTAAAGATCTTTTGATGGAGAGATGATACTTTGATTAAGCTTGTGGGAAGTAAAACAAGTGGCATGCCCCTTTTTAATGATCCTTATTGGAGAAGACTCTGTGTGCAAAACTCATTCTAATGGATTCAGCTATTACGTCGTAATTTTTTTTCTAGGTACCTATTAAAATCAGCAGTTAAGGGACTTTGCAGACAGAGAGCGGTCACGCGTTCGCACGTTCTGCGTTCCTGTGTAAATTTTTTGTATAACTAAATAGACCCGCACTTGACCGGAATCTCACCTGATGGAAAGTGACGACGTGGACTAAGATGGTACATGCTTGCCTAAAAAATACCTATTCACTCGCGAATTGAAGAGCTCCAGATTGTACTTATCGGGAAACAAAGACCCCGGTAAAAAATTCCATTTCTTCGCTGCTCAGATTATAAATGTCGAGTCAAACCGCTTTGTGCGAATTAAAGGAATATCAACCATAAATGGATGGTGTGCAGCCATGCTTGTCATCCGATGGTGAAATGGAGATGGTGGAATTAGATTGTGCAATTATATAATACAACACAACCTCTACGCATAACTCGATTACATAGGAACGCGGAACACGCGAACGCATCACCGTTCTCTGTCTGCAAGGTCCCTTAGCAATACGTATGCAAAATTTCATCATAAATGATTCAGCCATTTCAACTAGAAAGACACACATACAAACATGTATAGAAGGTACACACAAACAGACAAGGTTTTAATTTTATAAAATAGTAGGGAAAGATAAATAAAACATATTTTTGCTAAAGTCAGTTCTATTTGTTTTCTTATTAGAAGCATAATAAATCCTAGTTAGGTATCCGAAGAGACAGACTAAGCAATACACCCAAATTATTTTCTGTTTTCGTAGAAACGGACATGTTGTATTTTCATAGAATAATTCTGGGAATGGGAATACCTATTTCTTCCAATAAAAGTCTGATTAAGACTAGGCATACTTACATATTAGGTACAACTTTAGTTTCTTACAGCATGACTCATTGACTAATCTCGGTCCCTTGATTACCTATTTCAATGTTACGCAACGTAATAATTTTGCCGCTCAAAAGAATATGGTGCTTATTCCTTGTAGGATAAGATACAAAACATTTCGCACTCTGAAAAAAAAAACAGCTGAAGGAAATAAATGTGGTACTGGTCGAGGCTGAGACTGAAAGGACATGTCTTAGATTTCTATAGAACTATTGTTTTCTTTCGAGAATCAATAAACAAGCTTAAATAAAATTAAGTAGGTGCGGAGCGACCGTGGCTCAGCGGAAGTTCGTGTGACTTTTGACCCGACGCACCCTAGATTGAATTCCGCTCGGCCCGACACCAATGGCTTTTTAAGTTATGTGTTGAATTTGTACTCGCTGTTACAGCGGTGAATAAAAACATATGAATCCACATCATCATCATCAACAGCATGAAGACGTCCACTGCTAAACATAGGCCTGCCCCAGAGAGCGCCACTTTAAGCGGTTGCTCGCCTCCTGCATCCATCGGCTCCTCGCGGCTTTCACCAGATCGTCAGTCCACCGAGCGGGGGCCAGCGTACGCTGTGTCTTCCGGTGCGTGGTCGCCACTCGAGAACCTTTCTTCCCCTTCGGTTGTCAGTTCTACGAGCGAAGAATCCGCACTTGGTCAGAAATAAAGAAAGAAAGATACTTTTTTGGGCCAGCATGATGGATATATACTCTATCCCTGTAAGCTATAAGGCACGTTTCCTTGGACTGATAACGGTTATAGAGGTTTTAGCTTTTGTATAATGCTAATGACAGACGAAATAAAACTTTACTTAATTATTGAGCAGTCTGGCTAAAATTTTGTCAAAAATAAATAAATAAATATGTGTGGACATTTCACACAGCGCCATCTAGCCTTAAACAAAGCAAAGCTTGTGCTATGGGTACTAGATAACTGATAGAACACTTAGATACTTTTTGTTTGTAAATACATAGAATACAATATAACACCCAGACACAAAACAAACACCTATGTTTATCACACAAATGTTTGTCGTGGGTGGGAATCGAACCCACAACATACAGTTCAGAAGGCAGGGCTACTACCAACTGAACTATCAGGCCAGTCAACTAAACTAAACTCAAAATCAGGTATCAATGAAAGGCTATGATTTAAATAGAAACATTCGCGTGATGCATTTTCCCCATTGCAATTAAACGAGTTCAAAGTAATAGCCCCATGCACTAGCACTAAACATAGGGTGTAAAAAAGTGTCGTAATTGGCGGTCCGAATTGGCACCCCAACAGGGGTGGCACTAGGGCAATTATCACGGGGTTCCATTCCGAACGTGCTTAACCTCATTTGTTCGGCTTATTTAACAGCTTAGTTGGTTTTACGCGGCTATGGTGTAGGATTAAGGTATTAACGTCTTCTTATGGCGATCATTTTGGGGTGTCGTGTAGAGTAACTGTAGAAAACCTTTTCAATTTGGTGTTTTTGTTTAGAAAATTGTATTTTCTTTTGTTAAATATCCAAGGCTTTTATTCTCGGTGCGGAATAGATACTTAGTTAGGTGGCAGGACTTTACTAGATATCTATAGTAGGACTTCTTTGTAAGAGTTCGTTTAGTCACTACGTTTTGTTATATATATACATATTCATTTTAAAATACTTCAAGTAAAAAAGCGTTTTTGGATCCAACTCCATAAATCTTGCATTCAATTTCGCCTGGCGCGATATGCGAGGGCAGTGCAGAGATGTGATACCGAGGCAGACGGCTTATCTTGCTGGCATCAGAATTACTGCCCCCTGTTCGGCGAGGGATGAAGATAACGCAGATCTAGTTAGTGTATACGTACTGCTCACTGTGCAGATCTGATGGCAGGATATACAAGGTATTAAGCTCAATAGTATACTGTTTTAATGTTCTTGAACAGTGACAACAAAACTGAGCGATTGTGGAGTTTAAAGTAGCCGATACCCTGCAAATTGAATAGTAGAGTGTTACATGACTCAATCCATTTACAGCTGCGATGAAATATAAGGTAGATCCACGATTGCCGCCTCGAAAACGGCACCGACAAAACAAGGCATATGCCTTGTTTTTCCTCTCAGCTGCATGCGACCGCGCCTATGGTAGTAACTCACATATTTTTGTTTTACAACACTGTTACAGGGTGCTATGGTTCATTATTAAAATGTAACAACCACTTGTGGACTATGTTATTTTAGCTGGAGAGGTGTATTTGTTTAAGTAAGCACGGGAACACTTTTGAGGTTTGATTTTCATGGAGACTGTACCTATAGTATATTTGATTTAAGATTTACATAATATTTCGCTAAAAGTGAATATGGCTCAGATACAGTTCGTGAAACTCAAACTGAATCCTGATTTGAATCCCGACGCCGAAACGACTCTTCAATGCCGTCTGCGGAATTTGCTCTTGCTCTTTTAACGGTGAAAGAGAATTTCTTATTCTCGTGTAGGCATGTGGTCAGCCCTGATGTCATAATTTTTAGGCCAATGGAGTCTAATCGCTCAAATGGAACTGAGACATGGTCTCTTACTGTTGGCTTCATTGGTAAGCTAAAAGTCGTGCAATGAGCTATGGAGAGAGCTATGCTCGATGTTCCCCTGCGAGATAAGCTCCGAAACGAGGAGATCCGCAGGAGAACTAAAGTGACCGATATAGCTCTTAGAATTAGCAAGTTGAAATGGCAGGGGGCAGGCCACATCGCTCGCAGAACTGACAACCGATGGACTGGAAGACGCAGCGTAGGCCGGCTCCCCACTCGGTGGACTGACGATCTGGCGAAAGCCGCGGAGAGCCGATGGATGCAGAAGGTGAACACCCGCTCAAACTGCGCTCTCTGGGGGATGCCTATGTTCAGCAGTGGACTTCTTCAAACTGTTGTTGATGATGATGATTAGATTTAAAAAAAGTTCTAAAAGTAAGCTATTACTTTGAAGAACTCTATATAAATAATATACTTATAAACAGTTCCAATCAAAATACGACTCATTAAATACGTTGGAACAATGAGTTGGAGCGTAGCCTCGAATTTGAAATAAATAGAAACATAGCTAATGACTTATTCCCGCATTTCCATTGACGCCGGTCTTGTAATTTTGCTTACCGCTAATGACGTCACGATGACATAGTGCTCACGGCAGGGTTGTCTGTAATTACCGAAATCAGGGCATTCGGGGTAATTCCACAACAGAACTACGGCTTTTTGCTCGTTAGGGTTGAGGTAACGTCTTAGCTACAGCGAAAAGCGATTTGAAAGTGCCGCAACTTGTTTCAAAGTTAGGTACGTTCAGCCTATGTAAACCCTGCCTATATTTATAATAACGACTACCGCCACACCGTACTTTTCGTTTTGCAAGGTGCAGCCCTATATAATCCTGTTCCATATTTAATTTTGGGCTCATCTCTCTCGCTTTCGCGTAAATCAAATTCAAAACCGCTTGACGCTCGCAATAGCACCACACACCATGCTTCGTCGAACGACTCGAGCGTGAAAACACCGCGTCATTGCTGCGAAGATTGCTGGTAGAATAGCGCCCGTGAACGTGTCATTGTCGTTGTGATCATCCCAGTATTTAGATGTCTACAAAACTTATAATAAATATAAAACTATATTTGGTACAAATGTGTACAAAGGTCTCTAAATGCCTTTTAAAACGAGAAATCTCTGCTAGTTTTCCCGCAAAAACACTGCAACAAACAGTAGGTAGAAGCAAACCTATCAAAACAACCTTACTCACTTGTTCGTACTCAAAATTGATTAAGTGCCAAGATAAGTCTTTCAGTCGACATTTAGTTTCAGTCGAACGACTAATTGTCTGGACTGTAAAGGGTCTGAAGGATCTATTTTCAATTAATAGAGATAATACAATCTGTTGTGAGTCTTAATGAAAGACAAAACTGTTGTTATGAATAAAACATTCCTTTCTTTTCTTTTTTTTCTTTACGTAAACAATGGGTAATTGTTGTTAAAATATTGAGTATTAAAACTTTAGATACAAGCAATAACAAAGACAGCTCCTGTTGAAGAGACATCTATACTCAAGCTAAGACCTATCATAAAGCACTATTTAATCTATGCCTACAATATTAGATTGAGAATTCAATTCTTGCTTCGGAGAGCACAGTCCCGAGTCAAGTCAAGTCCTTCAATCGAGGGGTAAAATAAAGTTCGATATTTAAAAAAGGTGTTATTTATCATCTAAACTAAATCACCGTCAATAGATTGAAAGTTCACGAAGAAAATCAAATACAATTAAATTAAATTCCAAGAGCAGTTGCTCACTCCCTCCGACGTAAACCGTTTACGATAAGAGTATCTCAGATCTCGGAGAGGTTTCCAAACAATAAGACAATTAGACAATAAACTTGCCGGAATGACTTAATCTACAAGCGATGTGCTGCCCCGTTTCGCAAGAGAATTGTAGACGAGCTTAAAAAACGCTATAATACAAAATGAAAGAAGAATATCTAGTGTCATCATCAAAAACCTGGAGACGTTCACTGCTGAAGATATGCCTCCCCTACAAAGCGCCACTTAGAGCGACTGCTTGCATCCTGCATCCATTAGCCTGTGATTTTAACCGGATCGTGTAGGGTAGTGTCATATCGCTAAAAACAAACAATAAGGTTATCTAATTGGGCAGTTTTAAAAGAACGCGCGTTGTTAAAAAGCCTGAAGACGGCCAATGCTGAACATAGGCCTTCCCCAGAGAGCGCCACTTTGACTGGCTGCTCGCTTCTTGCATCCATCGGCTGCCCGCGGTTTGCACCAGATCGTCGGTTCACCTAGCGGGGAGGCTGGCCTACGCTGCTGTGATCATCGTCATCATTATCATCGTCAACCCACTCTAGTCCACTGCTGGACTCCCAAAGCACGCCACTGAGCACGATCTTCAGCTCTTCTCTTTCACTGGACCTTTGCCACCTGTCGTCGCTTCATCGGGTCACAGTTGTTGTAATATATTTTCTTGTAAAAATGTATATAAATAATAATTTAAATTATCTTTCTTTATTAGCGAGAGAAAGAGCTATGGTGGCCGAGCGGTATCATGTGCGCTTCGCAATATTACGGCACCGGGTTCGATCCTCAGCCCTGCACTAACGACTTATCTAGTAAGTTATGTGCAGTTTTCAATGCCATCGCTCCGTACCTCGGAGAGCGCGTTAAGCCGTCGATCCCGGTTGTCATAAGAACATCTATGGCAATCGTTACGGGTAGTCAGACGCCTGATAGAATCTGACACCTGATCTATCCATCCCTGTTACTGGTACCTTATGGGTTGTGAGGTCAGATGGCAGTCGCTCGTGTAATTCAATAACAAATAGGACAAGACAAAGGGGATGATGGATCTTTTTTACTAGGGGCAATGGACTACTTGTTATGACAAAACATTAAAAGTGTAGCGTACATTCGATAACTTGGATTTAAAATAACGCTGGTTTGCATAGCTTTTCAACCATTGTCACCGCCTGTGTTTCAGCGACCTGTTTCCTTAGAAATCTTCTCAAGCCGTCATTTGCACTTTTCCACCGAAGAAACTGCTCTAAAGAAATGAAAAATGAAATTTCACGAGCAGCTTCAAGATATCCGCTTTAAAGTACGATTAATTAACTCTTGAATGGAGTCTTCTGGGAAGGCAATGCTTATGAAATGGTTGCTAAAACTTAATATAAAATTCCTAATAGAAATAGCTTACTTTTCACAGATTTAATGACCGTAGATATTCAATATTACGTATATACAACTGCGCATTACCTCTAACTTCTCGATTTTTGAATTTTTTTGAATACCTATATACCTAAATAAAGAGAATTTTTTACGAGGCTCTATGCACTTTTTTGGTACCTAAATCACAATTACAATTTGTTTATGCAAATGAATGATGTGACACGCTAGTCCTTCACCTGATTTTAGAGTCACGGCTGTCCATAAATCCCATAATAGATGCAGTGGCACTCGGAACTCTAAAATATAAAGTCTCGAGTGACACTGCACTGCGCACATCATCCTGAGACCTCAGCACAGCCTAGCAATAAGATTACTAGACTTTGAAATCTGGCTACAAAGTATCACTTGCCTAATAATTTCCCTATGCTTGAAAACATTTTCAAAGTGTTATTGGTAGTGCAATTTTTCTTTTCATCAGAGTAAAATACGAATCTCTTCAACCTAAAGATACCTGATTTTCCTTTTAAAGTTTGGAAGCGGCACCAAACTTTCTTCAACGTCGCCACTCCCCAACATTTGTAAACTGGTATTTCCCAACAATAGCAAGGGAAATGCACCATTATTGGCTATTGACAGCGGGATGGCGGATTAGAAAGCATGGTCATGTCCGGGAAGGGAGAGCTGTCTGTTCGAAGAAAAGTTTTGAAAAGAAGCCTCACAAAACTAGACGTTACTACGGATGCAGACATTAGCCAATAATACTCTATTTATAATCTAAAAGTTGGTATGTAAAAGATTAGTAAGGGGTAGTGGCTTACCACTAATCAGTTTGTACGTGCTGCGAATAAAGTCCATTTTGACTGGACTCGTATTATATTATAAGTGGACGTTTTAAAATTTATGTGCTACAGGGATTTGCTTGTGTTTGCAGATCTGGAATTTTTGGAATATTCTAATTTTTATTAATGAATACTATTTTATCACGAAAGTATAAGTACTTTCGTGATAAAATTAGAATATTCCAAAAATTCCAGATCTGCAAACACAAGCAAATCCCTGTAGCACATAAATTTTAAAACGTCCACTTATAATATAATACGAGTCCAGTCAAGATTGACTTTATTCGCAGCACGTACAAGCTGATAGCTTGTTTACCAAATAACTTGTCAATATCAGCTACCATGTAAGTTTGTATGTAGATTTCACAAAGACAATGTATTGTTGTTTTGGGAGTCACTTTCAAACAACTTATTTAAAGAAAAAAAAATACTGCAAAGATAACGTTGTCGGGTATCTCTAGTATTTATTCATTATTTTATTTATTTATTTAACCATCAGAAAACAAACTTATATTCGGTAAAAAAAATGCCTTAAACCTAGGTTAGGTTTGTCCAGACGGGACAACTATCAACAGTATCCGATTTGAATACAAGTCCTACAACATACCAACGTAAATTAAAAATTAAAAAGTAAACAAACTTTTGCGCGATAGCATTTATCCGGTAACTCAGAAAGCAGTAAAAGTTAAACATCTGATTTACTTTTACGGTTTATGTGTCCTCTTATTTGTAACTAGCTGGGCCCCGCGGTTTTACCCGCGGATAAAAAGTAGCCTATGTATTAATCCAGTATATAAGCTATCTCTATTCCAAATTTCGTCCAAATCCGTCCAGCTGTTTGAGCGTGAAGTAGTAACTAACATACACATAAACACACATACGCACATACAAACTTTTGCCTTTATAATATTATAGTATAATATTATATATATATATAAGACATTATTATATATATATATATATATATATATATATATATATAATAATGTCTTTGAAATAAGACTTGAGTCTTACTTAGACCACTTACATCGTTTGCCAAACGTAACTTTAATTGTATATAGTAGGGCGTTTCACGGTCCACTGCCCGACTGAATTATAAGACGGCACTAAATAAAACGGTAAAATTTATGAGTATTCGTAAATTTTCATGAGTTTCGGAATCTTGTAATTAAATTACAACCTGTAACTGTCGTTTTATCGCTTTTACGTCAAGTTGTCAAAGTTATTGCAAACGTTTTAATGATCCTTGAAGATTATTAAGTGAAACGTACCTATCAAACAAACGAAACAAAATACAATGAACCCAAGTTGAATACACAAATGCATTTTGCACGCTTGATTTTCTTAGCTTTTCTACATAAATACAAATAAATAACCAACCAACCAATTTTATTTTTAACTAGCGGCTCGGGTATAATAGTTTGCGCAGCGCACGAGATGTAAAGAATATCTTAGGCATTTTTTTGCATCTTGGGTTACACTATTGTAGTTTTAGTAAGGATGCCTAATTTTCTTGAAAATATAATATAGCCTATGTCACCCGGGATAGTGTAACTTTCCAACAGTAAAAGAATTTTTCAAATCGGTTCAGTAGTTTTGGAGCCTATCCAATGCAAACAAAGAAACAATCAAATCTTTCCTCTTTATAATATTGTTATAGATTAGTTTACTTATAGGGATATCAGCCTAGAGTTAAGTGTTCAAGTAAAAATAAATAAAAGAAGTTGAGAGCTCTCTTTTACATAACCCATTTTCACATTCTTTTTTGACTATAAAATTTACCTCCCTAATGCTTGATAAAATACCATCTCATCAAATTAATAGTGCGGCCCGAACGTGACAAAACGGTTACCGTAACCGGTTTCTTTCCAGCACAAAAACCTTAGAGTCTATTCAAAGCGTTATCACCCTATAGACAGCGAGCGAAGTCGGGTGATTGATATTAATGGCGACCCGCCTTATCTCCGCTTTGTCACCAAAGGTCGCCTTTTCAAAAAGATCTCCTCCCTTTGGATTCGACAGTTGGGCAAAAACTGGGTCGTGCTCCGCGATAGTTTGAAAGTTTAAGATTAGGGACGTGCAAGATGAGTCTCGGATTTTTAAGTCTTATTTTACATACCAGTAAAGTAAGAAGGCATTTAAAAACTCCTGTCTTTTTGATAAAATATTAGAGTTGGGCAAAAAAGATGTCTATACTTCGCGGTAGCTTCTACGTTTAAGATTATTTATTAACAACCGAAATGACTTTTACAGTCTTCGTTTTACCAGTAACACGTCACGGTGTAAAATATACCCATGGTAATAAAGAGTCACGAACACGAAGCTTGTAAAAAAATTAAGGCAAATTATTTAACTGCTTACTGAATTTGCTTATAATGGTCACTTGGCCTAACTATAAAAATGGGAACACATTATATTAAAATAATATATTATATTATTATTATTTATTATATTATTTGTAAATAATATGGGCGGCCGTGTCGTTTAACATCAGGTGAATGACTAGCTCGTCATGTCTTTCATACATATAAAAAATAAAAATTTAAAGAAAAACAAGACAACGACTTGAATTTACGGTCTTGAAATATACACTCAAATTGACATCCCTAAAGTTGTAATATTGAAACCAGTTACATTTTCATTCGTTGGAAGTTGAAGGAGTATTTAAATTAATCTAGCTAGGGCTTTCAGACGCTGCGAAATTGAAAATTACTTAGTTAAATCGAAAGAAGAAATTGTGAGTTATATCAATATAACTTATTTTTTAGTTCTGAACTGATACTTAGATTAACAATTTCTTTTTCAATTTGGCATTTCATTTGTTTTAATCTAGTCTACTTATTTAAACCTTGAATTTGGAATTCATTTGCATTTTTTAATTCATGAAAAGAACTTTCATGTAATGATACTTAGTTACACTAAAGTTACCGTGAGTCAACCGGTAACATGCCTTTATCTGTTTATTTACCTAGAGCTAATCCGAAAAGAGGAATGGAATCATTTAATGGCGTTACCTCTCTTTAGTCTGTTGTTATGTTTTAAAGCATATTTTCAGTATAATTTACGAAGTTCAGGAATTTTTAAATTATGTGTACCTACCTATGTAACAGTGTACACTTGCACAGTAATGTGGCACGCTAAAAGTTACGACATGCCAGGTCAAAGGAAAAATTTAAAACCTCACAGAGGTTTTGTGATGGGCACATTTTAAATTTGGTAAAGCAGCCTCCCCGACCTGTATGTAGAGTATTTACTCTAACAGGTTTATGTAGATAGATAGATATATTATGTGGTATTCTCACTGCAGATAATTTCAATGCTTAGTTTAAGGCTGTACCTATTAGTCTATGGATTAGATGAGCTGGTGCTTCCTCCCTTCAAGTGGCTAGCCCTAGTGCCAGAAATGTTTAAGATGCACGGAGGCTTGCTAAATGGCTCTTGTCTTACTATAACAGCCGTGAACGATGGCTTAACATAGTAAACTGCTGTTTCCTTGAATTTTGTAGATTTCCAAGAATTTAAATGTGTGTTATTGTGCGGGTTTCGCCACACGCCGCCCAACCGATAACGTGCCCTCCAAAGCACGGTAACGCTCAGTCGAAAATACCCATTTTTTTGTTGTGTGTGGACAACCAAGTTGATCTAGGCGGTACTATTTATTCTATTTATTATATTTTATTCTGTGGTAATATCAGCACAGAATTGGTAATAAGTAGAGGTACCTAATGATTGTATTATTAATCAAACAGTAAAAGCCACGAGTAATATATTCCCATGAAGAAAACAGGAAGCAAGGCACTGTGGGAAATAATAAAACACCGCCTTTGGTTCTCAAAGAAGGCATTCCCTGGGAGCAGCCAAGTGAAAATGTGAGAATAGCTTCACGCAACCAACCTTCATGTTAAACATCGTTTTGATGGGAAGAAAATTGCAATTTTTCATAGCTGCTTGTTATGCTGATAGGTTCTCTTGTGTATCAACAACTTGCGGTGATGTTTAAATTGGTAGAGCGTATCTAAAATTGTTATCGATGTTTTCGTATAAAAGATTTATACAATAAAAATCAATAATATAGTTTTGTTTTAAATAAATATATATCCGACTGTTACTCGCGAATAGTGTGTCCATTTCTCACACTATTCGTGAGTAACTGTTGGATATAATATTTATTTAAAATGAATCACACTCATGAGAATTTTAATTGGTACTAAAATATAATTTTGGATTGATAGTTGCAAATATTTGCCTAAACTTACCTATAGTAAAATGTAAATTTGCACAAAACTACCCACAGTAAAATATAAATTAGAGCATTCGTTTTCATTGCTGGTACACGGGCCTTCTCTCACATTGTAGGCCATATTGAGCGACGCTAGCCAAGTGCGAGTTGGTATTTTATATTATGATCCTTGAACATGCCGGTTTAAATAAAATAAATAAATATTTGTGTTCATTTCACACAGCGCCATCTAGCCCTAAATTAGTAGAGCAAAGCTTGTACTATGGGAACCAGATTGATAGAATACTCAGATACTTTTTGTTTGTAAATACAGTTACATAGAATTTGTCAAGAGCAATTGTAAATTGTCTAATGGAGAGCGGGCTTCAAACTACGGTGTGGCGGATCGAATGTAGCTCGAGTTGAGCCACTCTCGTTCTTATTACTTAAGTTGTATCAACATATAATAATAACAAATTTATACAATTTATTTTTATTTATTTAATTTTTTTTGTTTGACTGACCTGTTAGCTCAGTTGGTAGTACCTCTTGCTTCTGAACTATAGGTTGTGGGTTCGATTCCCATCCAGGATATATATTCGTGAGATGAACATCGATATTTGTTCTGAGTCTGGGTGTTATATTGTATTCTATGTATGTATTTACAAACAAAAAAGTATCTAGGTACTGTATCAGTTATCTGGTTCTCATAGTACCAGCTATGCTTAGTTTGGGGCTAGATGGCGCAGTGTGAAATGTCCACACATATTTATTTATTTAGTTATCCCACCTACCTTCCTTATGCGTTTTCTTACTGCTTGAGCCATATGTTTACGTACATACATCATTATGATGTTCTCGCGGTAGTTTCAACCAGGCACCCTGCAAGGGTCCCTTTTCAAGGGAGATCCCTATTTTGTACGTACAACCTCTTAATGTAATGAACCCAAAACTAACCATACCGCGTAACATTTATCACCAGCCCATTACAAATAACCGCCCAGACCGCCCTGTTTATCAGCAAGAAACATCGCAGACGTGTCCAACCCGCAGGATTGGACTCCAGATCTACGAGATAGCTGTCTAATTGAAACTGACTTGCGTAGGGTGGGCGTATTGGATTATTGACGCTTGCTGTGCGTATATGAGGTCTGTTTGCAGGTTCAGTGTAAAAGGCTCTGTTTTTTTTAAATGTTTATCAAGACTTTAGGTTGCCGTAGCGAAGATCTCTACAGTTGCCGTAGATCGCTGTCACTGTCTGCGTAGTACTGTTTTTAATTATTACATACAATGTAAAAAAAACATTTACCAGTATCAAAATCATTCGTGGCAACTACGTTAGGCGCCGCGGCAATCTGCATAATTTTCAATAAAAAATATTTTCATTTGCACTCTTTACTCTTTAATAATCATCAATTAAGTGATGTACTATCATGTACTCAATCAAGAAGAAGAAGAAGATGTACTCAATTTATGCTAATGAATTAAATTCCACCCTGTATATTGCAAACCGCTGTGGCACACACGTGGTCCTTTACATTAATTTACTTAATTTCAAATTCAAAGAATTTCAAAGAATTGAATTAATGATGTTCTATACAATATTTTTTCTATAGAATGCAGTTAATAAACTAACGTGCATCCACTTAGATAAGTTTTAGGAAATCTGCAGTATGGATTGCTATGAACGGATAGCCTTAATAAAATTTTGTAACACGAATAGATTAGCCAAATTCTTTATTTTTACACAACCTTATTGAAAAAGTTAGCCGAGACTTTATCTAGAGTTATTCAATCTTTCCATCGATGTCTTGAGCAACCAAAGAGTTACGACGACTTCAAATCTTGGCACCGGTCGCTCGGACCAGCCAGTAATTAGTGGCCGGCAAAACTTCCGCGCCATTAGTCGCCGTGGCTCGTTACACCACTAATTGCGGTCTGACGGACCCACGGGCCCGCGGACCCCCTTGTTTTTGCACCCAATTAGTTTGCTCCACGAAATATAATAGTTTTAGGACCTTTAGAATCGGGGCTAATGATGCTGACGTTCGCGGATCGACGGATTTGCTTAAATCGTGCTTAATCGTGGAATCTGATGTAAGTTAGCAGTTTTGATTCAAATTTGATTAGTTTTCCAAGCAAAATTGCATATTGTTTTGTATTGAATATAACGTAATATCCAATTCAATATAACCACAGCATTTAACATAAAATGCAAAATTTGTACCACGAGCGGTATAATAAAATATAAATAAAAAAATATGTGTGGACATTTCACACAGCGCCATCCAGCCCCAAACTGAGCATAGCTTGTACTATGTAATGGGAACCAGATAACTGATACAATGCTTAGATACTTTTTTTTGTAAATACATACATAGAATACAATACTTACAATACTTCAATAATTTACGCGGGCAAATGTGCTCCACCTTAGACAACTTCGTCACTTACCATCAGGTGAGTTGTTGTCAAACGTATGCCCATTTTAGCATTAAAAAAGCAGACACAGAACAAACACCTATGTCCCTCATTCAAAGGCAGAGCTACTACCAACAGAGCTAACAGGCCAGTCAATTTGATTCCTATACTTTACAACATGACCTGAAAGCCATATAGGTACGCAGTCAAACAAGAACCTAACATTCCAATTCTATTCAACATGCAGTTCCATTCATCTCGGTACTGAAACAGAGCAACCTCCGGCCAATTCATTAGATCGAACCGTTCAGTCCGCATAATACAACACAATCACAAGCAATAAAGGCGTAGCTCTCGTCGGCCGTTCGGCAAGATTTGTGGTAAGTGCCATGCGTCGGAAGAAGGTCAAAGGAACTGTGGCGCCGGCGGGGAGACTGGTACAGAATTGGAAGTAATAAGTATAGATAGGGGGGTTCGTGTTTTTGTAGGATTTGAATTAGATTAGGTACAATGTAAAAATAGACCTGCCGAAGTTAACTGGTATTAATGCTGATTTATATTGGCAAGGTTTCATCTCCTGTATAGCCAAGGTAATTCGTATGAATTTATTGAACCAAACCACTGAGTATGAGCAGATAATAAAATGTATTTTAAGGTAGTAAGTATAAAAATATGAATTCGTATACGGTAAGGAAGATTAACAGATTATACTTAGGTATATGTATACAGTCAGTATTACATAATTATGTTTAATAAACTAAAAATAGACTAAATAAATAAAGTTTGTAAATACACGTTTTTAATATAATACAATCGACTCTCTAACAAATGAGTTTATCCACTTAACTTGAAACCTCTGATGTGGCATGCAGTTATAAATCATTCAAATCAAGTCCTTCACATTCAATACTCCACTTTTTATATAAAATAATCCCAAGCAGCTCAATCCAGAACTTTTCTAGGAATAGTATTAAGATTCCCAGGGCAATAGCGTAGTAGGTACATGCCCCCGGGACAGCCAGGATCGCAACCGGACGCGCTTGCGGCCGCGACGTTGTAATTTATCGCGCCGCATCGGAAACGCCAGTGGGGCGCTACCCTAATGTATTGCCGTCTTACAAGGAAACTGCATGTAATGAATGTGGATATTTGATTGCTTTGCTGTTGCAGGAAATGTAGAAACGTATCAGATAGTGCGATATGTACGTAATTTCTCTGAACCGACTTAACGATATTTTTCTTCTAGTTGTAACAGCGAATTCAAAGTCCGCACACAACTTTAGTTATTTGTGCAGTGACGAGCGGGATTCGAATAAGTCTGCATCGGTTTGACAGTCTCATGTGCAAAACGGAGCCATAACCGCTCTCCAAAAATTTGTAAAGTAAAATCTTGCGCCCAATCCCCCGTGCAAAACATGCAGTCCCCGAGATACAGTCGATACGTCATATTTAGCCGCGCCGATCAATCAGTGCGTGCCATTACTCAATTAGGCAGATGATGGATGATTACAAGTGCGATGTTTTGTGCAGAGCACCAGGATGTGTGTTTATTTTACGTAGGTATTTGTAAATCTAGTTAGACGTAGGGTAAATAAAGGCTATCAGAGAATGAGGGGCTTCTTTACCACTATTTATTGGGAGGCAGCGGCAGCTGTAGGTAGTACCTACGTCAAATTATCGGACGTGTGAATAGTGTACGGGCTTTTAGATGTACGTAATTTTTTTACACTTTTATTGCAAATAATCTGCGACCCTTGGAAAGAAAATGTGCTTTACTACTAGTGAAAGAGTTTTCAAAGATGGGTCAATATTTTCAGAGATAAGACCTTCTACAAACATAAGTAAACCACTTTACTTTTCTAAACCTTACTACAGAGTTAAAAACTGAGGGAATAATCATCTTAGTTCATACGACATATACTAAAAATTAGCTGAATTATGTAAAAGAATTAATTTGATAATTTATAAAATTCCAAATAAAATTGGCATCTATCTCTGTTCTGAGCAATATTCTACGCTAAAAATAGGTCCGTGATGTTGGGAAAATCTGCTCTAAAATAAAATGCTCCATCTTCCTCTATAGCTCTTCTAATTGGCACTAAGCTCTCGGCTACAGTTGAGCGAACCCTTAGTTAGCGGGCTGTCATTCATCTTAGCTGTTAATCTCTTGGCGTGCCAGGATGGCCTAACTCTTGAACTTGGGAAGACTGAGCAGTAAGACGCTCCATCTAAAGTAAGGCAGCGTTCAGTAGTAATGAGCTTACTGTGTTTATAAAAAAATATTTATTTGATCTGTCGGTTCTGTGTTACATGGCCAGCTATATTGATAAGAAATATGATTCAAATCTTAGTTTCTTAAATATTGTATGTAATGATTATTATTACTCACGAGTTATCTCTTCAAATCAGGGATTTTGTCAACTTGTTAGATTATAACGAAGATAAATAGTTACCTACCCACCCATTACCCACTCAATCACGTGCAGACCAGTTAACAAACAGCTATAGGTACATAAAAGAAACAAAGCACCGATAGATTCCCGCGCCGAGTAGCAACGTAACCACACCCGAACCCGTTGCAAGCGGTGTTAGCAAAGTAAATATTTGTGCAAGTAATTACCGAGTTGCAAGCTACCGAAGTGGTCCCGCTCTCGCAGGAGGGATACCGCCAAGCTATTGTTGTTTTTCAAGCATACAAACAATATACCTAAACGAGAGGATGTTATGTTTTAAAAGAAAGTTATGTTGAGAGAACTGTTTGTGTGTTGTTTGTGCTTTACTACTAAATGTAATGGAAGAGGTAGAAGGCTCCAGTAAAGGGCTTTTATGCAATAAGTAATAGAGTATTCGTTTTGGCGTTCGTAATGATTCTTTAAGAACGAAGAAAGTCTGATTCTCCCAGAATAAATAAAGCTAAGTTTTAATTGCATAATAGTTGGAGTTTCATTACCTCATGGAGTGTTAGACAACAGCATAAGAAGGGATTTATGAATGAAACTATAAATAAGCGCACGACACGGTGAGGATTTATTAGCTACCTAAAGTAGAGTAATGGGAAAGAAACAAAGGTTCTCGAGTGGCGACCACGAACTAGCCCGAAAAAATGCAAGAGGCAAGCAGCCACTCACTGTGGCTCTCTGTTGGGGAGACCTATGTTCAGCAGTGGACGTCTTCAGGCTGTTGATGATGATGCTGATTTCAATTTTAATTATTTATTTGCATTCCACAATGTTGTTAACAGATGTACGTTTACTTAGATAGTTCATTATGGACCCTGTCGGGCACGCTAACTAGAAGAGAGGAGGATAGATGGATGATGAATCGTAAAGTAGTTTAATGCCTGAAAACAAATGAGAAACAAAAGGTCACTTATCAATGCTAACGGCGACGCATTACAACTTGACTAGAACTAGAACCAATTTATTACAGCTCTATAAACTTTTAAGTACATCATCAGGAACTTTCGTGCCATCTAAGCAACTCCAGTAAACTTTTACTTTGCTGTCTCAGCAAAGCACCGGTGCTTCGATTCTTGCTGTCCAAGCAATATTGAAAAGCTAATATCATATCTGCGGAAACTCATCAAGTAACTCACAGATCGATTGGAAAACTTCGATCATTATACAGTTTCTGAAAACGTGGAACTGCGAAACATTCGAACTTGCGCATCCTGGGGACGACAAAATATTGGTAGATGCAGTAGCTAAGATTTTAAAATTTAGTGTACGTCAGCTTAGTTTTTTATAATGGTTTAAAAGGACATATATAATTTTAACTCAATAAATTATATTTGCTTTTTGGACACCTCCCGCATGTAAAAATGAAAATTCGTTAAGTATAAGTAAAATAAATCTATACCTAAAATTTCAAAATAGTGTCAAAATTTTTAAATTATCCTAGAGAGAAAGCTCCTCGAGAGTATATTTAATTTTCTTAAAAAAAAATGATGGTGGTTATTTTACTAAGTAGGTATTTTTGCGTTTAAGTACCTATATACGAATTTTAAAGTTATGTCGTTGTCTTGTGGTAGGTTATCAAAATTAATCTGCCAGCGTTTTCAAGTCATCCGGATCCGGATTCTGATATGGCTGTGCGCTAATGCTAAGTAAGGCATTCATGTGTACCTTTGTAACTGTTTTACACCGCATTCTTGGGACAAAGGTGCAAGATTGGCCCAATTTGGGGGAAACACGTATACAGGGCGGAGATCTTACTGATAAATTGTTGTGATTATATTATTATCATTGTGGAGTACTTTGTTCTTTTAATAAAACGCTATGAAATATAATCACAAGTAAGGTATGAAAGAATATTTGTACAAGTATAAGTACAATAAAAAGTGGATGAAAAAAAAAAGAAATTCATTAAAATTTGATAGGCTATATAGTTTGTCT
This sequence comes from Ennomos quercinarius, assembly GCA_910589525.2. Lineage (NCBI taxonomy): Eukaryota > Metazoa > Arthropoda > Insecta > Lepidoptera > Geometridae > Ennomos > Ennomos quercinarius. The sequence goes on along the minus strand of OU342494.1, from coordinate 14,757,120 downwards.
CACAGAAATATTTTTTTGATACTAAGTTATGTTTAGGCACCATGCATCTTTTAAGGGAAAAGACCAAAAAAAGGAATAATATTAGGTGCGTAAGTACTCTACACGTAGACAAAATAAGGTGATGTGCTTCGCATAGCACGCAGTGGGAAAAAACCGACCAAGTGAGAGTTGGACTCGCGCACGAAGGGTTCCGTGCCATTATCTGTAAAACGAGAAAAAAATCACGTTTGTTGTATGGAAGCTGCCTTAAATATTTATTTTATTCTGTTTTTTAGTATTTGTTTTCATAGCGGCAACAGAAATACATCATTTGTGAAAATTTCAACTGTCTAACTATCACGGCTCATGAGATAAGCCTGGTGATAGACGGATAGACAGACAGACAGACAAACAGACAGACAGACAGACAGACAGACAAACAGACAGACAGACAGACAGACAGACGGACGGAGAGCGGAGCCTTAGTAATAGGGTCCGTTTTACCTTTGGGTACGGATCCCTAAAAAGGTCACTGCGACTGTCTTTTTTGAACTCTTTTTGGGATGAATTATGTAGGTACATTACGATTTATAATTTCATTTGTCTTTACCACAAACGTTGATGTCTACTGGGTAATCTACTGGTTAACTTGTAAAAAATGTTTTATTCGTACCAAGCAAGTAACAGGTAATATCCATGGTGTATAAATATATTCTATGTTTCACTAGGTGGTAGGACTTTTCTGCAAAGTTCTTCTAGGTAGGTACCACCGCTTTGCCAGCTATTCTGCCGCCAAGCAGTAGTGTGTAAGCACTACTGTGCTCCGGTTTGAAGGGCACTGTAGCTAGTGAAATTACTGGGTAAATCAGACATTACGAACTGATCTCAGAATCTAGAAAACTTTTTTAGACTGTGTGATGTCTCAGGATGACGTGCGCAGTGCGCAGTGTCACGCGAAACTTTAATTTAGAGTTCCAAGTGACATTGTAATCTGTTATGGGCGGCCGTGTCGCTTAACACCAGACAAACGTCCAGCTGCGAAACGTCCATCGATTACATAAAAAAAAATATACTAGCTATATAGAACTTCATTGGTTTGCACACCTATATTCCTATTCATGCAGACATGTTGGTATATTTTCTGTTTGTTTTAAAATTTTCATTCGGTTCCCATTGTTGGTTATTTAGCACTAAACTTTATCGGCACTTAAAATCAAATAAAAATGTCGTAACACTTTTGTTATGGTTTTAACGAGTTTCCTATTATGGGTTTCTAGTCGGTAAAACAAGTCTGTCTGCTATAGTTAAATACGAATAAAATTGACACTGCGAGACGTTTTTAAAACTCCGTAGTACCTTACGCTATTGATTCGGGAAGCACTTTAAAACTTCGCATTATGCACGGTATCATTTACTACAATATGTTGTTGTCGATTGTTAAGTGACAATAATAGGCTAGTGTCCTGCTATTAAAAATGAATAAGTTAATATTATTTTCATAAAGTAGTTTAAAAACGAATGCAATCATTGAAAAAAATAGTAAACTCTGTTAAAATAAATCACGCAATAACAAATAAGCTTTTAAAGTTTCTGGAGGAGGCATCAACTGTCCCTTTCTCCCAAAACAGAGCTTCCCCACAGTTACTATGAAAACACACGTTAGTGACGTAACATGCCAAAGAGATTGTATATAAAGCTACCACAGCTTAGTAATGAGGTACTATAAAGGAGCAAGAACTGACGTCACTGCAGTGCACGTTTGATCTGTCTCTGTCTATTCCTGTATATTAAAACGCTTGTAACTTTGTCATTTTTTTTAAATATTTAACTTTTGTTTTCATGACTGTTTATTTTTTGAGGAATATTATTAATTTGTGTAATAAAAAAATAGCACGATACAAATCTATTACCTATGTCTGAGGGTAGATGAAATGAGAGGGTGTTGAAATGGTAATGGACAGGCCACATCGCTCGTAGAACTGACAACCGATGGGGAAGAAAGGTTCTCGAGTGGCGACCACGAACCGGAAGACGCAGCGTAGGCCGGCCTCCCACTCGGTGGACCGACGATCTGGTGAAAGCCGCGGGGAGCCGATGGATGCAGGAGGCGAGCAGCCGCTCAAGGTGGCGCACTCTGAGGTAGGCCTATGTTCAGCAGTGGACGTCTTCAGGCTGTTAATGATGATGAGGGTAGATGAAACAGGCTCTGAAAATTAGTCACACATTTTACACTGTAAGCTTCTTCGGCTTCTTTTGGTGACCGTTTCTTAATTTTCAAGGTAGTATGGTAGTGGTAACTTATCTAAACAAACATCTTGAAAATGTCCTTCTCACCAAAAATTTTTTATTACGATACATTCTTTTACTGAAAGTACAAACCGATTACGATAAGCTCAAATCAATCCCACAACTCAAGGATGCAATTGATATCAATATCAACTAAGATGTTATCGATTTATAACTCTATATTTTACAAAACGGTGAAGATCCCGTAATTGTACTTTGTAATATTAAAAATGAGATTAATATTTTATAATTTACTGTATTTTCATTTGTCTGACACGTTTTAATATTGACGCAAGCATCCTTTATTATTTTCACTTATGTATGGTCTTATTAATTAATATTTTATACAAATTAATTAATGTACGTGTTATTTGTATGCGGTGTTAAAAAGTATAAAAAAACTGATTCAATGGCAATTTTAATTCCACATAAATAAAAACTGCAGAAAATCAGGAATCAATGATTAGTTATTGCAGAATTAGAATCCAATAACGCCATACATTAAAATTCAACACGAAAACATTTTAGAATAAAATAGAACAAAATGCATTATAAAGTTACACAATAAAGTTCTAAATAAAGTACTCTTTGAAATTAACATGAAATCGCCCGTAGCGTCGCACAAAGTTAATATCTTGAACGTTTCAGTAATTCTCTAACTCAATTTGGAACAATTCTGATAGAGCTTTGATCCCTAATCGGCTAATCGAGTCGCGAAGTAACAATTTAACTTCTATTTGAAGTCATCCGTCTCAGGGAATTTAATTATTAAAAGGAAAAATGCCCGGTCGAGTGTGAAGATGGAATTTGTACCATAAGAAGGAGATGAATGTATTAAAAACGTGCTTAGAATTCTGTCGGCGTCATCATCATCATCAGTCTGAAGACGTCCACTGCTAAACATATGCCTACCCCAAAGAGCACCACTTTGAGCGGATTAAACAATGGCAACCCTGAGTAACGACGAAAATATAAGAGAGTTTTTGGCGGGAACGCGAAAAAGTTCACGTCGTTGCATTGTATTATTTTTCAAAACTTGTGATTTTCCAGTGTTAATGTTTAAAATTGGTGGTGTTTTACGCATTAAGTGCTGAATTACGAGCATGAGTGTTGGCAAGTGATATAATGTGGTGAAACGTGGTTTTTCGTGTTGCTTCCAAAACTCCATGGAAGCCTCTAGTAAAGTTATAATAATAATAATAATAATAAGAAGGACAAACTCAGCAAGTACCTTGACTTGGCTCACGAGGTAACCGCCATGTGGAATGTTGACTCAACGAGCATTGTCCCGATAGTCGTTTCGGCGAACGGCCTTATAGCGAAGAGCCTCGATCAACACCTCGAGAGGCTCTCGCTAGACGGTTGGATCAAGGGTCAGATTCAGAAAGCAGTACTCCTTGACACGGCACGTATTGTCAGGAGGTTCCTCACTCTGCAGCCCTAACCACCGGTAGCTTGGGTCCTGCCCCGCTGCCGGCGGCACTCTAGATTTAGGTTTTTTATAATATTTTTGTAAATTCGTTTTTATAGAGATATTGTAGAAAACTTAGGCTTAAGAATTGTAAATAAATGAGTGAATAATAATAATAAATAATAAATGCTTTTAATTTCCTTGCAAAAAAGGTCTACAAAAGTATCAACTTCTTATACACTAATCCAATTATGACAATAATATTTACTACATTATTGTAAACCTGTGTTGCAAGGACTGGTGCCTGATGTAGGCATAAACAGCCAGTATCACAGGTCACCAGGCCTCACCTCCACGGATCCACCTTATAATAACTATTATTATTACAATAGGTATTACTTATCCTAGATCTTACTTACCTACCGTTTACTGGGGCATGACTTTGACTGGACTATGACTACCTGACTTGGACTGGACTATGACTGTGACTATGACTAAGTAAAATATAATATATTATAATGCAGACTTTGTAGACTTTTTAATATTGCGACTGAAGGACTTTGTATCCAGGTCAAGAACTAATTATAAAAAAAAAACGAAAATATAATGATTGGACTATACATGTACAACTTTTACGTGGAAGGTAAATGAAATAATCACTTTTTTACATATAAGTACCTATTTAGATTTTGTGTTCCCTTATCGAATTTAAACTCACGCATGGCAATTCTTTTATTGTATGAATTTAATTATATAAACCTTCTTACCTCAAAATGATCACAAAAATTTCCCCTACACATTAAATTGATCACTTGAGGAGTTAGGTGAAAAAGACACACAAATTAAGTATCTACACAAATAATTAGTCCATCAAACTTTTTAAGGCACAGAAATGGCCTATTTAAAAAATTGTAGGTATACCCAGCGAATACAAAATCACGTTGAAAATGGCCGTCATTCAACGCGCACCGGCACCGTTCGGTTCTATCAAAACGGTCCTTTCACAACTTTTGTGTAAAAACTCGTGAAAAGTGAGTGAAAAATGAAAACATCACGAACACTCCCCACCCCGCGCCCGCCGCGTATTGTCGCACTACTCCCCCGTGGAGCGGAAAAATGACAACTCACAAAGAGTAAAAAGATGAACAGATGGAATTATCAATAAAGCTACCTACAACATAAACTACTTTACCACTAAAATAATAGGGCTTTACCTATGAAATTGCCATTCTGTAGCTACAGGCCATTTCAAATCAAACATAATATATATTTTGTTTAACTATAAGAATTCTAATTTCAAATTAATTTTATTTTAATAATATTGTTTTTAAAATTATTCCTTTGGTTATTGATTAGCGTTATGTTTTCATCGCAACTCAATCTGTTTCGTTTCGTTCTAAAAATTCGAGTAATTATGGAATATGAGTACCTACCGTCGTGGCAGGAACGCGGCACAAGTGGCACATTAATATAAGCACATTAAAGCAAAATGCACATTTTTAGAAACGTTGTCGTAGACTGTTTGGAAGTAAGCACAGTTGAGGTTTTATGCATGGATTTTTTTTACCAAAAAGAATTTTAGAATGCCGCTACTTACGAAAATCCGCTAAAGTTTTTTTTAACGATAACCAATATTAAATTTTTTTGCAGCCAATCACGATCAATTATTGAACTCTTAATAAATCCACAGAATTCCAGAAAAGGTCCCCCGTGGGGACACCCTGTGTTACTGAAATAGGTACATCGTAGTTTACTCATGCAAAGAGAGCTCTAACCATAGACACATCTAAATCTACTCTAGCTACTCTATGTTCTTCACAAAAGCCGGATATGGCGGAAATTTTTCAAAAGTTCGCTGTATCCTGCTTGTTGATTGTATGCATCCAAGTGAAAGAGCGATTTTTTTGTACCGCTGTCCCGTCTGAAAGGAACATACAAATGTATGGCAATGCGAGTCACGGCCGGGACGTAGTATGTACGAAATGAGATTCACTTTGAAACAATGTTGTAAGCTGGAGCTTATTTTAAAATGCGACATTTTGTTAACGAAAGAAAACAGCTAGCAGTGCCGTGTTTTAACGTGTGTTCCGTATTTTAGAATGAAAGCTATAAAGACATTTCTGACGCTCGCATTAAAATCTCTTGCATAAGAGACAAAAATAAACAAAAAACAAACAAAATTGTTAAAAGCGTGCGACGCAGTTAGTTCTCCATAAAATGTACGACAAGACAAAAATGATGGGTACTTACCGAATATTATATAGTATTTATAGATACTGATATGAATATCAATGAGTGCCCATTATTGCTCCAAGCACTCTTTCATAAAAACATCAATCAACATCAACAATACAATACACAAATGGAGCTTTTCAAATAAAATTAGTATAGGTACAATTGGGTTCAGTACAATTTGAGGCAGGAAGCGAGCAGCCGCTCTCTGGGGGAGACCCAGCAGTGCAGTACTGTGTTCAGCAGTGGATGTCTTCAGGCTGTTGATGATGATGATGGCAATTTGAGGTACCTAACATTCGATACAATAACAATCAACGTACTTTATTTTCTGATACGAAATCAAAACAAGTTATAATTAATTAAAACAAAATACAAAGTAAACTCGAGTGACCCAATAAAGACCCGAAAAGTTCTTGAATGAGGAAGGACTAAAAATCAAAGACATATTGAAAGCCCTTATCGATTGGGCCACTTCAATTCTTTCGAATGTCGACTGTCATCTTGAGTTTTTGCTGACTCCAGATCAAACGATCATTAAGAATGCACCCACGTAAGATGATACTGATCTCGTTATATCAATCTTCGCTGACAACTTAATGGATTATATAAAATGTCTTCGAAGGGGAGGCGTAGAGAAACAAAAAAGTTTCAGACATATAAAGATGGTGTGTTTATGTTGATTCTATGGTAGTAAGATTCTGAAAAGCTAGGGGCAAAGCTAGAGGGGGCTAGGGGATCGCAAGCTCAATATTTTACGTAGATAATGTTGTACAAATATTGATTACACAAATACAAATACGTTTTGACTTTAAAATAAAATTAACCAAGCCTGAAATGGATGGTCAATGGGGTGTTTTTGCAACCAAAGTTTTCGATTGAGTACTAATGATATTTTCACAGACAGTTGTTGTAGATATAGATAGTTGCAATGTTAATAGTTTAGTTTATATTCTATTTTATTTGACACACTGTAAAACAGAAAATTATTGTTGTAAATAATCTGTAACACGAAAATGTAGTAGCCACCATTTTCAATGTTTACGAGACAGAACAATCCGCGATGCGAGCCGTAAAACGTAGAACGCGTAAAACTGCACTACAAGAAAATCAAATTTTGTGCAACCGTCAACGTAGCGCACATGTAAAACTGCAACTTTACTCTTTTCCCAAATCAAATTTTGCATATAAATCCGTTTTGGCGCCACGTTGTCGCGTGCATGCAACTAGCAGCCCGGACATTCTGCCCTGAACCCTGGATTTATTTCAATGGCATCCGTGGCAGGATAGAGGGTTCGCAACTACTACAGTAAGAGCTCTTACTAATTTAAGTAGTACAGCTTTCTTTTTTGTGACCACCACTATGCACATGGCGATTTCCGAAACGAATCACATTATAACTCCACACAGGACAGGTTATGAAAATTTTCAGCAATACGTATATTTTTTTTAAAAGGGGCTATAATTACCTTAAATAACCCTACAAATTATTCTAGAACAGCAAACAACTAGACAACCCACCTGATAGTAAGCAGTCAAGAGGACTATTTATTGTAAACAAATAACAAAAATACACTACAGGCGTTACCAATGCGTTGCTAAACCAAAATGATTCTGCTTTTGCTTTTTAGCGTGTTTTAGTTTGTGTCCATACTGTTTCTTAACGTCAGTATAGAGAGGACACATTCCGTGCAAGCGTTGAAATGAATGCATACCTACTTCTCTTTAATAAGACGCTCAAATGGACTTGTAAAGAATATTTGGAAGCTGTCTCGCCAATGGTTCTTAAATGCCAAGAATGAGAGAACGTACTAGATTTAGCTTTAAAGAGAGATTCAATAGAATTCGAAATAAATAAATGTGTGGACATTTCACACAGCGCCATCTAGCTCCAAACTAAGCATAGCTTGTACTATGGGAACCAGATAACTTAATACAATACTTAGATACTTTTGGTTTGTAAATACATGCATAGAATACAATATAATACTCAGACACAGAACATACATCGATGTTCATCACACAAATGTTTGTCCCGGGTGGGAATCGAACCCACAACCTATATAGTTCAGAAGGCAGTACTACTGACTGAGCTATCAGGCCAATCAAAATATTTGGAAGAAAATGTTAGTCTATTCGGTGTTTAATCACCGACCAAACAAAGGGTATATATAAGCTTCACGTGCTGTATCTGTGTGTCTGTCTGTGGTATCTAGCTCCCAAACAGCAATTTATCCAAAGACCGTAGATCTGTGAATTTATCTTTTTCTTTATTTATATGGCGACTTGACCGAGAGTGTTTATTAGCTACGATAAAAAAACCAATTCAGAGGTTTGAACAACATCTTTTCTAGTCGGTAAAGAGAATAAATATCACGCCTTTTTCAAATTAAAAAGAAATTGTTTGCGTACCCATACAGAACGAATTTTTTAAGTGGGTCTGGTAGGCCAAATCCGAAACTATATGAGGAATAGTGAAAAGTACTCTAAGGACTAGAACTAAAGTGACCAATATAGCTCTTAGAATTAGCAAGTTCAAATGGCAATAGGCAGGCCACATCGCTCGTAGAACTGACAACCGATGGGGAAGAATGGCTAGTGTCAAGTCTCGAATGGCGACCACGAACCGGAAGACGCGGCGTAGGCCGGCTTCCCACTAGGTGGAACGACGATCTGATGAAAAACGCTGGGAACCGATGGATGCAGGAGGCGAGCAGCCGCACAAGGTGGCGTGCTCTGGGGGAGGCCTATGTTCAGCAGTGGACGTCTTCAGGCTGTTGATGATGATGATGAATAAACTGTTCAAGATGACAAAGAAGCAAACTTCAATTTTAAGGGTTTGGAGCCTGCATGGTTTTAACGTACATGATTGAAAGCTTGACAATGAAGCCTTGGTCTAAAAACTTAATGAAATGAAATGAAACGAAACGAAACGAAAAGGAATGAAATCATTTATTTTTTCGAAACACGGTTAGGTATACAGGTTGTAAGAAATCGTTGAATGTGCTCGTGTTTCACCATATAAACTGCCATACAAAATTCTTGAGAAAAAAATTTAACTCTGTTAATATGGTTAAGAGTTATGTACATGGTAAAATAACCATTAACCCAATAAGAAATAAAGTAGTAAAGTGTTAGTAGGTTAACAAATAAAATTATAATTAATTGTATTCTCTGTGCTACTTACTCATCTAAAATATCGTTTAGTATTTTGCCAAGGTTTTTATGGTATTTCTCGTATCGCCAACATCAAAACTTTAATAACACACGCGGAGGAAAGACTCAGCGCCGTTTATTATGTATGAACCCTGTCTGTCACGGGATGAAATTCAAATGAGCAATAATAAATGTTTATGCGTTTGATGTTAACCCTCGAAAAACGCGAGATATACTCAAAAATACATAAAACTTTACCGGTGGTCACCGCGACGGAAACCTGACGGACGTATTTATTTTTTAGATGGCTCTTTGAATTTATTAACATAATATGTTATCTTGAAGGGTTACGTCGATGTTATCCACCTTAGCGTAGACGCAGAATACTTTTCTCAAACATGCTTGGTAATGTGAGTATTATTTTGACAACCTTCTTCGAGATAAATCGAAATTGCTGTACTGGTAAGCTGCGGCAATAAGTTGTATGAAAATCCATACCTTTCGTGGTTTAGCGGCCAAATAAATTACATAGTAAACTCATATATCTGTCTGTATAATTTAAAAATGGAACGATCTTTTACTCCGAAACATGGCAACCAAGGAGGTAACTTATCAAAGGTTGTATTTGAATTTCGAATTGGCTTGCAAATAGAAAGCTGTTTATTGAAAAAAAGTAACACTTTATGGTGGGAAAAATTATTTTGTACAAAAAAAAAAATTAATTTCCGCGTATTATTTGAGAAAAGTATGTACTATACAAGCCTTGGCCACAACTAGGCATTGATGGACTTACGTATGTGTGCCTCGGCTTCACCTCGGCCCACATTTACATGTTCGTCCATCAATGCCTCTATTGCTGGCTGCTGCAGTAATGTACTATAATAGTACAGCTAGGCGTAGATAGACTTTAGTTACATTTAAATTTTAGGGAATTACATACGCCCCCCGTACCGCGCCTCACAGGTATATGCTACACGTACTTTCTTTTTTGGAGACTTGGTGCCCATCAATGTTATCAGAGCGCCTGGTCGTAGTGAGGCGTTACTAAACTGCTGGAACTTATTTATTTTAGTACTAGTTGACCCACCCTGGCTTCGCACGGGTTAATTAGTTTTATGCCTTAACCCTGTTTATGGGTAAGAGGGAGCCGAACATCATCTATCTTCTCTTCGACAGGATGAGTATATATAAAAATATAAATAAAAAATATGACAAACAAAAAATCTTACATTAAAATTACATACAGATAGACCGACAGACAGACAAACAAAAAATTCAAAAAAAAATGTTTCCATTTCTATATCGATAAAGAAGTGTAATGCAATCAAAGTTTTCAAGTAATGTTCAATGTACAGATTTAGCCCAGCTACATTTTTATTATGTGTACAGATTACTGGCACGAATTAAGATGTGGGCTGGAGCATTTAAACTGTCTATAGGTCTGCGTGGGCAGTATACAGACAATATGTTTTTTTAAGTAGGTAGAGTAGGTATTTAAAAGTAGTTTGTATTATTGTGCAGTTAGTTTTTAACATAAAAGCACGTTCAATTGCCCCTAAACAAATACGTAAACATTATTTGCAGCAATTACTTGACACAATTGAGGTGACCATCATTATGTTCATGATTTGTTACTAAATATAACCAAACTTCATTGGTTACACATTCTACAATCTATAAAAAACAGCGTAAAATTTTAAGCTTGCCAAACACTCCCAAGTGTTGCTACAAACAGCATTAAATACACACCTATCGAAAACTTTATGAACAGATATTTCTGCTGAAAAGTCAAAACAAAAACCGCCAACTCGAAGAGACTCCGCACATTAATATCGAAAATTTGTTATCTCTTTTTGTCTGGGAGTCTGTAGCGATTGTCGATTCAATGACTGTAGGATGAAGTTCTCGATATTAACATAAAACATCAGAACTCGCATTAAAGTGTCCAAATTCGACTCCCTTGGAATTTTCCCCTCGCCCCTGCCTGCGAGCTCAGTGAGGCGAAGCTATGGCTGAATTGTGTCCCAAGTGAAAAGTGTTAAATGTCAGACTGTTAAGTTCAACACATTGATGAATTGTACCTACTATCCTCTTATTAGAAACGGTTTCAGCCTTTTCAGTCATCTAACCTGAGTAGCATCAACAGCCTGAACATGTCCACTGCTGAACATAGGCCTCCCCCAAAGAGCGCCACTTTGAGCAGATGATCGACTCCTGCATCCATCGGCTCCCCGCGGTTTTCACCAGATTGTCGGTCCACCTAGTGGGTGGCCTATGCTGCGTCTTCCGGTTCGTAGTCGCACTCGAGAACCTTTCTTCCCCATCGGTTGTCAGTTCTACGAGCGATGTGCCCTGCCCATTGCCATTTTATCTTGCTAATTCTAAGACCTGAGTCTAATACTTACTAATACAAATACATTATAGAAGTCATGAACTGTACTTATGACTTTTTTTTAAATAAATACTGGAGAGCAATGGTTTCTGGGGCTATTTATTAGACTAACTAAATAGAAGAAAGTGATAAAACACAAATTTTATCATCATCAGCTTGAAGACGTCCTCAGCTGAACATAGGTCTCCCCCAAAGAGCGCCACTTTGAGCGGCTGCTTGCCTCCTGCATCCATCGGCTCCCCGCGGTTCTGGCCAGATCGCAACAGCACTACAACAAAACAAAACAAACAAATTTTGTAACCACGTTAAACATGTAGGTAATCATATGGAATCCGACACGTTCAAGAATCACCCGCACTTGACCAACGTGGTGGATTATGGCCTACACTCTCTCTATGATATGATTGAAAAGGTTGTCATTAGGCATGGATCATTTCACAAGGAGCAGGTGAAAAATCATATGATTTTATTTTTCATAGATCACTCTGCTACTTTTTGTCACACACTCTGCTCCTAATCACTATGTGATAATCACACTTAATAAATTGTGGCTTCGGATTTCATAATACGAGAATAATATCTATAAATATCAAAACATAATAGTTTTGTTAATGTTTCTGTAAACAAACTGAGACTGGTGGAGTATAATTTTATAAACACTGTGCCTGTGATGAAGTGGTGAACTTTGATCTAGAGAGTAGCGTTAGATTTCTTAGTAATCATTTGTAGCAGGTCGAACCTCGCTAGGTTGCTCCTAAATCACATCTCTGTTCCATTTCATAAAGCACCGCCAATCGCATTTGATCATAATTCATTAGGCATATGAAAAATCAGTCTGTGAAAAATCACAGGTGAAATCACAGTGACAAAGAAAATCATATGATGAAATGACAATGATTTTAAAGTAGCAATCATTTCCATTTCTAGTTGTCATACAAAACTGCTCTTTGCTTTCTGAATTCACTTAGACCAAGCAACCTAACCAAGCCTATATATTATTCAGCTACATCGTAATACTTGAACAATATAATAATTATCATTTATCGTTACAGGTTTTATGTTGTGGAAGAACCCGAAGGGACGAGCTGCCAACTTGTGAAAACAATAAATCTAAACTTGGTGCTGATAACTATGGGTAAAAACTTCTTTTACGTTACATTTTGGTTATTAAAAAACCGCTAATTCTGAAAAGACCATTATAAGTACCTAATAACGTAAATGCTATTTGTGTATCTCAGCAATTTTATTTTTGTTGCAACAAATTTTGTTTTCGAGTTTATATTGGAGGGTAAACTGCCTTCATATAGGTAGGCCATAGCTAACGTTTTTCAAGAAACAGGGCTTCATTAAAATTATGTTATTTAAGCGATCAAAAAGAAACTATTTTTTCATTTTCATTTAAATTAATTTTAATTTATTGAAGAATTCTTAGCTATTTCCTTGCCTTTGTACTTTTTTTGCTGCTCAGCTATACTGTTTATAAAAACTTCACATATAAGCTTAGACTGGGGTTTTTGATCCGTAGTTAAGGTAACCAATGGTTAAAAACTAACAAATTTTGACCATTGGTTAGAATTTGTTAAAGTTTTTAACCACTGGTTACCTTAACTATCGGTGAAGAAACCCACTCTTAGATGAGCACAATATCTTACCATACGTTGCAAACCTCCAGCTTTGTCTGTATTTTGTCCTTTCATTCAACAAAAGTGCTCTCATCATCTGTCAGCGAGCAAAGTGGCTGAGCTTTCCGCGCAAGTGCACACGTCACGAGTCCTGTCTCCGTCCCGCTCGTCACACGCCTTTGTCCCGGCGTGACGGCAGCGGAACATCCTTCCTGGGGCGCTGGATCGTGAACTTTGGATTTGTCACGCATGCTAGGCTGAAGGGAATGTGGGGATGACTTTGTAATTGCGATTACTTATGTGTATGCTTCAATGTATGATTTTCAGAAGTTGTAAACAGAGCAGATTATGTCGAATTGTATTGTTCTTTAACTAATAAAGAACAATACAATTCAACATAAATCTGCTGTGTATCATGGAGCACTTGCTCCATGATATTTAATCTATGGTCAAGCAATATCATCTGTTTTATTAATAGAAAAGACATTGCATTGTCAAATCGCTCGTAGAACTGACAACCGATGGGGGAGAATGGTTCTTAAGTGGCGACCACAAACCGGAAGACGCAGCAACCGGAAAACCGCGGGGAGCCGATGGATGCAGGAGGCGAGCAGCCGCTCAAAGTGGCGCTCTCTGGGAGAGGCCTATGTTCAACAATGGGCGTCTTCAGGGTGTTGATGATGATGATGATTGTGAAATCATCACAAAAACATAATAAAAGCGAAAGTTTGTATGTGTGTTGGTGTGTATGTTTGTTACTCTTTCACGCTCAAACGGCTGGACGGATTTGGATGTAATTTGGAACAGCGATAGCTTATATATTGGATTAACACATAAGCTACCTTTTATTCGCAGCTAGTAATCTAATATTTACCAGGTAACGTTAATGCACTGCATAACAATTGATTTGCAATGCACACATTCACATAATAATATAATATACTAGCTGTGCCCCGCGGTTTCACCCGCAGATAAAAAGTAGCTTATGTGTTAATCCAATACATAAGCTACCTGTATTCCGAATTTCATCCAAATCCGTCCAGCCGTTTGAGCGTGAAGGAGTAACAAACATACACACATACACACAAACACACATACAAACATTCGCCTGTATAATATTTTTATGTGATGTGATGTGACTATGCGGTGCATCCATGGATGTATAGTTTATCCGACATTCCTGAAATAAACATTATCTAGTCAATTTACTTACACCCCTATAGTTTAGTAAATGTACTCGCCAGGATTCAAAAGAAACTTTTGAAATACACCCTCGCATCTTGTTTTCGTTGTTTTCCGTTTTCCAGACAATGATATGTGGATGTGCGAGATAAATGCCGTGTAATGAGCCATTCACTGCCAAGAGTTCACTGCTTATAGCGTACGCAATCAAATGGATTCAGACGAGATAATACTTTCACATTCACATAATGTATAAATATTATACACCGTGGAATTTAATTCGATATTTTCCTGAGATGTATGTACTCAGTCCATGCTTTAAAATGTTTATTTAAAGCTAAACACAAAAATACCTATAATGTAAAACGTAAAACTAGGTACTATAAAATTAGTTCAAATTCAAATTCTTAACAAAAAGCCTACGACATTTAATAATTTGGTACTCCGGGACAGCGGGGAGGGTGCAGGTGTTTTAGCTACTTACGAAACATTTGCCCGCAGCATGTAGTGTGGAAATTTCGCATATCGGCAAATTATTTTTTGAGGCATTTATTTTATTGTTATTTTTTAATTTAACGATGTAATATTGTTTTATGGCATCAACTGAGTACATACATTTTAGGAAAATATCGTATTCAATTCCACGGTGTATAGTTTAGCCGATGTGTATATATCTATCGTATGTATATTGTATATGCGTAGATATCTATTTGAATTGTTATAAAGATACAGATACTAAGTTGGTAAAAAATAACATTTACAAGTCATACGCGTAATATTATTAAAGCAGGTACCTAATAATGTTAATGTACTTAAAAGTAGTAATCTTAGAGTATACATAAGTGCTTATGTATACCCTAAGGTCATAATTAACTTTTGTCACAGTAGCTCGTATAGTGGCTCTTATCCCACCGCATTTAGGGCCATAATCATAGATATTAGGTGAGAGGTAGAAGAGGTGGTCCTATTCTCACCCTGCCAGGACCACACGGCATACAGTAAACAAATCGAAATAAATACGCAAACTAAACCGGGATTATGACGGCCGTTGAGTAACTTTAACAAATAGCTCTCTCAATGTCAATCAGAGATGGGTTGGGGAGGCTCCCCAGCAAAGTGCATTGCTGTGTTGAGAGTTCAGCCGACATTGATATCTAGTCACTCTGAAGAGAGGGGAAAATAGAAAAAATAAGGATGATTCACCTCAAGTCATGTGACGTTAACTGTTTTTCTTACGGAAGTATTAAATATGTCTCGAAATTATAAAAACAATGCATTGACTAACGGTGGGGTTTTTTATCGATAGTTAAAGTAACCAATGGTTAAAAACCAGAAAGAGTTTTTAACCATTGGTTACCTTAACTATTGGTGAAAAAACCCACCCCTCAGGTGTGACGTCGCCGAAGTTCACAAATGAATTAGAACATCTTAGCTAGTGTAAGTAAATACGTTAAAAATAAATAAGTAGAGGCA
Organism: Ennomos quercinarius; assembly: GCA_910589525.2. Classification (NCBI taxonomy): domain Eukaryota; kingdom Metazoa; phylum Arthropoda; class Insecta; order Lepidoptera; family Geometridae; genus Ennomos; species Ennomos quercinarius. The sequence continues at coordinate 14,741,387 of OU342494.1, read as the reverse complement.
GTCTCACGAAAGATGACCCGCAGACGCGTCGCTACTGTCGCGCGACGAAATGTTGCTAAGCTCTACTATTTTAGACTCCCCAAAATTTCAATATAAAATAATTGTTGAATATCGATTTTATTTAGTAAATTAAATAAAATCACACTAATATTATAAAGCTGAAAGTTTGTATGTGTGTTTGTGTGTATGTGTATATGTTTGTTACTCCTTCACGCTCAAACGGCTGGACGGATTTGGATGAAACTTGGAATATAGATAGCTTATGTACTGGATTAACACATAGGCTACATTTTATCCGCGGGTGAAACCGCGGGGCGCAGCTAGTATAATATATTTACATTACAAATACAGAAAATTATATGTATTGACAATTAGTTCCACTTATTGCCGCGGGACTTCTTTCGTAAGACGAACTCTATATCGTGTATTATAAAAGTCAAAAAGTCAAAAGTCAAAAACTTTATTGCAAATAGGCTATTTTTACTACTTTTACAAGTTAAGATTCGGTACTTAAAATATTAAACTTAAATTATCGTAGATACTTAGCATTATTATAGGTAACATTATAAAGAACTTAATGTCAAATATTATATTGACTGCGTCATCGCTACCCATCAGGTGAGACAGTGGTCAAATGCTTTGCTTATAAACTATAAAAAATATATATAGCAAGTCTATTATAATATGTGTACAATGTAGAATAGAAAACTCCAATCCGTATATTGGGCCAAATGCAACCGATAAGTATGTAAGTACATTATGTAAAATTGATAAGAAAATGTTAGCCCAGTCCTTTTGCATAAAATGAATACAAATAATAATATTATAATAATATTCTCATTTCGGATTTCGGTGTTTCCCTGCGAGATAAGCTCCGGAAGGAGGAGATCCGCAGGAGAACTAAAGTAACCGATATAGCTCTTAGAGTTAGTAAGTTGAAGTGGCAATGGGCAGGCCACATCGCTCGTAGAACTGACAACCGATGGGGAAGAAAGATTCTCGAGTGGCGACCACGAACCGGAAGACGCAGCGTAGGCCGGCCCCCCACTCGGTGGACCGACGACCTGGTGAAAGCCGCGTGGAGCCAATGGATGCAGGAGGCGAGCAGCCGCTCAAGGTGGCGTGCTCTGGGGGAGGCCTATGTTCAGCAGTGGACGTCTTCAGGCTGTTAATGATGATGATGATGATGAATATTTTCATTTCATTATGCATTAATTAAAATTAAATTAAATTGATTTGATGAGCACTTACTATTATTTAATTGTAAGGTAGAATAGAAGTAATGGAGGCTTTATTTGTTTATATATTGTAAATATTACAATGTTTTATTAAGTATTCAAAGGTTTTATTGATACAAATTCTTAATTTTCTCATCGGAATCTCAGTACAAGGCCGCCAACATAATAAGTGGTAAAATTAAAGTCAGACGGAAAAGTTGATCCAGTTAGAAGGATCTCGCAGACGCTTTTAGCCGCTCTTAATAATAAATCAAGGTTTAACCCTTGAACGAAGTTATCGAACTTATTAAAAAAATACCGAAAAGCTTTCACTTAGATTAGGAAAAAATATATTAAGCAGTTTCGGTAAACATAAAGTTTTGGCACCCACTAAGCATTAAGAGGTTTTTAAATTTATTCACCCTTCGATTCTGGAGTTTCTTGAGGAAGTTTCAAGGAAATTCGAGCGATTAAACCGTTCGAAGTGCAGAAACTTAAGGGTTGGATTTGCATAACGATCGACCCGCGCAGCTTGGTGACGTTGTCGGTGTTTACCAGTATGCCCCGGTATGAATATGCAAGTGACGGCATTTAGTCGCTTAATCCGTGAAAGTCATTTGCATTGTCTTCATAAAAACCTAAAGTAAAAAAAAAAACACTACGCCAACGTGCTACGGCGTTACGATAATAAACGATCCTTGTAGCGTGCTACGAATCGTTTCCCGTAGCACTACTATCTGTCTACGAGCTTTAACTACCGTCCGTAGCAGCTCTACGTTGTATTGTTAGTGGTCGTAAATACGCCTTTCCTAATTTCCATTGCCTTCAATTCTATGAAAGAATTGCTTACGATGTTCTTTTGTTATAACTACGATTCAAAGAATCTGCTTTACAAATTAAACTAGCAAAGAAACGTAGGTATAAGAAAACCATTTGTATGCTTAAATGTTTAAATCTTAGACTAGAAGAACGATATAGACTCAGCGCTCAAAACTAAAAAACATGAAAACAAAAAAGAATACCTATATAAGTTTAGTTTAGATTGCTGTTATCCCGAAAGGAGAGGACTGGGACCATGATAGCCCACAAGTTGTGAGAAATTAACTTGAAACTGCGTGTTTCCAAACCTCCATACTAAAAAGTAAATCCACTCACAAAATTGCACGTGCGATCGCTTCGAGTTCCTAAACACAGGTCGTCCCTCATCTCACTCATTCTCTCACTTAAGTGCACTCATTTAAGTATATTTCAGGTCAAGGACGCTTGGGCTATCTTCCAAGCGTTTGGGTAAAATTATAACGTAAACTTTACATGGCATTTCTTCAATAAAAAACTATCAATTTAGAAAAGTCGTAAAAGAAAAGTTGTCAACTTTGGGGAGTAGATTTACCCCCTTTTGGGATAATATACCAATTCAAACTCCGATTGCATATACGAAATAATTTACCGATATTATTTTTGATCTACAGTCGGGGGCATGCGTCTCATCGTTAGGCATATAGCGTTACTATTAGACGAAATCGACGGTTTTTATAATTAATCGTTGCTCAAAACGAATGTTGGTGGAATTGTATGATTTCTACATTTCATTTTTTTTTTTTCATTTTTGTTCTCGACATATATAATCCGAACAGCCAAGGAATGGAATACTTTACCAGCGTCTTTGTTTCCCGGTAAGTACAACCTGGAGCTCTTCAAGTCGCGAGTGAATGGGTATCTTCTAGGCAAGCATGTACCATCGTAGATCGCATCGTCACTTCCCATCAGGTAAGATTGCAGTCAAAAGCGGGCCTATTTAGTTTTAAAAAATTTATAATTTTTTTTGTAGTTTCATGTTGCGCGTTGGTATGCCTATTCGGTTGGAGTCAAGGTGGCTGAGAGACTCCAAGTGATACGTGCTTTGAGCTCTAATGAAACACTCCTCAATACAGACGGGAGTAGCTTTTCAGCACTATAAGGCGAGATAGTAAACCCATGTCCCGTGTGGTCCCGGTTACGAATAGGACCACCCCATCTCTTCCCGTGGGTGCCGTAGAAGGCGGCTAAGGGAATATCCAGGGAATGGGTCGCAGCGTTCCCCTCGGTCTTGGTGGCAATCAATCTTCACCTACTGCGATCACCAAGCCGCCTGCCAAGCGTGGTGATTATGGCAAACCCCCCCCCCTAATGACAAGCACAAATAAAAACGGCCCCCAGTCCCCGGCAGCTCTGCTATCCCGTGGCTACGGTAGCGGCCACGGTAACGGCAGGGCAAGGGGTGCGAAGAATCCCCGGCAGACGCCCGGCTACCAACCCCAACGACGACCCCTGGCCCTGGCAACACATAACGTGCGCACACTGAAGGCTGACGAAAGGATGGTCGAGCTAGAGGCGGAGATGGGTAAGTTACGCTGGGATGTAATGGGATTGTCAGAAGTCCGAAGACAGGGACAGGACACGATAATCCTAAATTCCGGTAACTTATTCTTCTACCGGGAGGGAGACCAACTCTCCCAAGGGGGTGTCGGGTTTCTCGTCCGCAAGTCTCTCGTCAACAACGTGGTCAAAGTCGACAGTGTGTCGGCCAGGGTAGCGTACCTGGTACTCCGAATAACCAAACGGTATTCGTTGAAGGTTATACAGGTATACGCGCCGACATCGGCACACTCAGACGATGAAGTAGAAGCTATGTATGAGGACATATCCGAAGCCATGCATACTTCCGAAACATACTTCACCGTTGTGATGGGAGACTTCAATGCGAAGTTGGGCACAAGGAATAGCGATGAGCTGAGAGTGGGGCCATTTGGATACGGGCAGCGGAACCCTCGAGGACAGAGGCTGGCTGACTTCATGGAGAAGGAGGGACTCTTTATGATGAACTCCTTCTACGAGAAGCGGCCATCCAGGAAGTGGACGTGGATAAGTCCCGACGGTTCCACTAAAAATGAGATAGACTTCATCATGACGACCAAGAAGCACATATTCGATGATGTCTCTGTGATCAGCAAGGTGAAAACCGGTAGCGATCACCGTATTGTTAGAGGCACATTGAATATCAATGTTAAGCTCGAAAGGTCACGTCTGGTGAAGTCTACGCTCCGTCCAAATCCTGTCCAAATCCAAAACCCCGAAGGCTTTCCGCTGGAACTCCAAAATCGCTTCCAGTGCCTAGCCGACTGTAACACAGTGGACGAGCTAAACGACGGGTTGGTGGAAACTGTCCAAGCTGTTGGATCGAAATTCTTTAAGACCCAACGCCGAAAGAAGACTCAAAAGCTCTCAGAAAAAACTCTTGAGCTAATGGCCGACCGGAGCGAAATGAAGCTGCAGTCTTCAGTTGATATGTCAGCCTACGGTGAACTCAATAGACGAATCTGGAGTTCCTTGCGACACGACTTGCGTGCTCTTAGTACTTCACGTATTGAGGCCGCAATTGAGCGGAACCAAGGCTCTAAAGTGTTCGCAAAGGATTCGTCTATTGGGCAACACCAAATGACAAAACTGAAGACCGAAAATGGTAGCGTCATTTCATCCAAGCCTGAGATTCTGAGAGAGATCGAGAACTTCTATGGACAGTTATACACCTCGACACGTAAGCCCGCTACTAACACAGCTCAGGACATCAGAGCCAAGTTAGTCCGACACTATACCGAAGATATCCCGGACGTCAGCCTGTACGAGATTAGAATGGCCCTCAAACAGCTTAAAAACAACAAGGCACCAGGTGAAGATGGAATTACGACTGAACTTCTGAGAGCGGGTGGTAGACCGGTACTTTTAGTCCTCCAGAAGTTATTTAATTCTGTCATCCTTGAAGGTACAACGCCAGAGGCATGGCACAAGAGCGTGGTGGTGCTCTTCTTCAAAAAAGGCGATAACACCTTATTGAAGAACTATAGGCCCATCTCGCTCTTGAGTCATGTGTATAAGCTGTTTTCGAGAGTCATTACGAATCGTCTCGCACGCAGGTTTGATGAATTCCAGCCTCCCGAACAAGCCGGTTTCCGAAAAGGCTTTAGCACCATAGACCACATCCATACGCTGCGCCAGATTATACAGAAGACCGAAGAGTATAATCGGCCGTTATGCCTAGCGTTTGTGGACTATGAGAAAGCCTTCGATTCAATCGAGACTTGGGCGGTGCTGCAGTCCTTGCAGCGATGCCAAATTGACTATAGGTATATCGAAGTTTTGAAGTGTTTGTACAGTAAGGCCACTATGTCAGTCCGACTACAGGACCAGAGTACGGAACAAATTCCATTGCAAAGAGGCGTGAGACAGGGAGACGTTATTTCTCCGAAACTGTTCACAAACGCATTGGAGGATGTTTTCAAGCTCTTGGAGTGGAAAAGATCTGGCATCAACATAAATGGCGAGTACATCACTAACCTTCGTTTTGCCGATGATATAGTCATAATGGCGGAATCGCTCGAGGACCTTAGCACCATGCTCAACGACCTCAGTAGAGTCTCCCAGCAGGTTGGTCTTAAGATGAATATGGACAAGACAAAGATCATGTCTAATGCTCATGTTCCACCTATACCGGTAATTGTTGGGAACGATACTCTCGAAGTTGTCGACAAGTATGTCTACCTAGGACAGATTGTCCAATTAGGTAGGTCCAACTTCGACAAAGAGGTGGCGCGAAGAATCCAACTCGGCTGGGCAGCGTTCGGGAAGCTTCGTCCTATCTTTTCGTCCAAAATACCGCAGAGCCTGAAAACGAAAGTTTTCAATCAGTGTGTGTTGCCAGTGATGACTTATGGAACTGAGACATGGTCTCTTACTGTTGGCCTCATTAGTAAGCTCAAAGTCGCGCAGCGAGCTATGGAGCGAGCTATGCTCGGTGTTTCCCTGCGAGATAAGCTCCGGAACGAGGAGATCCGCAGGAGAACTAAAGTGACCGATATAGCTCTTAGAGTTAGTAAGTTGAAGTGGCAATGGGCAGGCCACATCGCTCGTAGAACTGACAACCGATGGGGAAGAAAGGTTCTCGAGTGGCGACCACGAACCGGAAGACGCAGCGTAGGCCGGCCCCCCACTCGGTGGACCGACGACCTGGTGAAAGCCGCGGGGAGCCGATGGATGCAGGAGGCGAGCAGCCGCTCAAGATGGCGTGCTCTGGGGGAGGCCTATGTTCAGCAGTGGACGTCTTCAGGCTGTTGATGATGAGTAAACCCATAAACAATTAAATAACTTTGTAATTTAATATAATGTATGATTTAATATATTTATGATTGCCTTTCCACACGAAGGTTGTCTGGAATAGATCATACTAAGTGAAGAGCGTCTATTGCAATAGTATAAATCAACAAGTGTTTTGTTATTTTTAGTGGATTCTGTTGATTATGTCTATCTATCTATATATAAAGTGGCAGTGGGCAGGCGACATCGCTCGTAGAACTGACAACAGATGGGGAAGAAAGGTTCTCGAGTGGCGATTACGAACCGGAAGACGCAGCGTAGGCCCGCCTCCCACTAGGTGACCGACGACCTGGTCAGAACGGCGGGGAACCGATAGATGCAGGAGGCAAGCAGCCGGTCAAAGTGGCAACCTTTGAGGGAGGCCCATGGTCAGCAGTGGACGTGTATTAGTATTTTTTTTGTGTTCTTTTATGTGGAAAATTTTTTGCCTCACTTTCTAGTTCTGTACATCATCAACATCCTAAAGACGTCCACTGCTGAACATAGGCCTCCCCCACAGAGCGCCACTTTGAGCGGCTGCTCGCCTCTTGCATCCATTGGCTCCCCGTGGTTTTCACCAGATCGTCGGTCCGCCTAGTTCTGTACGCTAATCCTATATTAGTTTTTCAGTCTGAGGTTTTAAGTACATACAATATCAGTCAGTCGACAAAACACGTGGTAAGAGAGCTGTCGGCGCCCTCCCTAACCTCCATCGCATCGCATCGTCCACGCTCGAACGATCTGATGAGTCGCCGTAAATCAACTCGTTCCTCGGAAATAATATCTCCACAAGATACGACGTTAAAAGCACAATTTGTTATCTCCATTGTGAGAACACGCCAACAGTTTGTTCTGAAGAGTGGATTTGTTATGAGAGATGTTTGCGCAAACTGTACTCGAATGGGCAGACAAATACTTGGACTGTGCCGTTTCTTTGTTGGTAGGGCGATATGGGATAACAAAAGTGAGTGTCGTTGTCATATTTGGAAGGAATTATTTTAACGTAGTGTAAAGTAAACTCTAAGGCTATTTTTTATTATACTAGAAAAGCTTGCGTTTGACCACATTTCTCCCGATGTTATACGAAAATAAGGTCGACGATGTAGCACGCTCGCCTATAATGTTCACTCTCCTCTTGAAAACGTCCAGTTTATATCTATAGCTAATAAGAAACACAGACAGTCGTACCTACTTAAAATTAAAATAAACATTTATTTATTTATTTTTTAATGCTAAAATGGGCATACGTTTGACGACAACTCACCTGATGGTAACTGACGAATTTGTCTAAGGTGGAGCACGTTTGTCCATAAATAAATATCTACCACGCCATCTAGCTTCAAACTAAGCATAGCTTGAGCTATGAGAACCTGATAACTAATAGAAAAATAAAGCCAAAAATAAAATATTTAACTTGTGCACTTTTTTAAACATTCTTTCGGTAAAGGGACGAGGCACACAATCTAAAAAAATCCTTGTAAGTTCCGGTTTTTGAAATTGAAATTGCAGGAGAACTATATCACAGACAGCACATTCAAAATCAAAACAACGAAATGAAAAAACAATATCCCGCAAATACAAAAAAAAATATATTTTCAACATTAATATTTTGACCCTATTCCTGCGCATGAAGGAATAGGGTGTAATTAATGATAATCTTTTGAAATTCTTTGTAATCTTCTGACTTATAAGAATTTAATAATAATAATAGAAGTAATTAGAGTTGACGTAAATAATAAAATTAGAATTAAATAATAGCGTTAACATGTACCAATAAACATATATAATTGTAAAAACAACTCAAAATGTAAATGCGCAGCGCCCTTACAGGGCACATATATTGATCCTGAAGACAACCTGACATGTACATCTAGTCTGTTTTATATGTGAGCACAATAAATGAATATGAATACGACTACGTTTCTTGGAAAACTGAGAAATCTAAAGTTATTGCCACAAACTTACCAGTTACCCCACGCATAGGTGAGTGCTAGTCTAGCACTTATACCATCCACTCCCGCAGTAGTTGGCAGTGATGATTAGTTTAAAAAATTCTATTGAAAATACTAAACACAGCTTTTATATTATTTTGAATGATTATTATCGTCTGCCCCCATCATTACCCCACCGTAAATGTAACTGTTTGCACAGAAAAGAAGCACCTCATATTTATTCATGAGCTTGGCACCTTAGGATAGGTTTTTAGCTCCAGCCACTCCTGCACGACGTCGTGAAGCGCTCCTAAGCAAAGCGCCCTCCAATTAGGGCCAGCCCTTATGTATGCCCTGACACTGCTGCGTGCCGGTCGGTATTTTGTAAATGTTTGCTATGCCGCTTTGTAACTTTGTCTTGGTGCACTTGTGGGTTTGTTAAAAGGTTCGTATGAGATTGTTTTACTTTCTATATACGTATACAATGATCTAGTACGAGTATGGTAGCAATTTAGTACTCCGGTGCGGTGTTAGGTTGATTTGATACATTTTTAATTCCGTTATTTCATTTATGCATATAATGTAGGTCGAAACTGAGAGCCGATGGATGCAGGAGGCAAGCAGCCGCTCAAACTGGCGTTCTGTGGGGTAGGCCTATGTTCAGCAGTGGACGTCTTCAAGCTGTTGATCTATACATATAATAAAACTGTAGAGATAAAAAAGTCTGTAATTGCAAGATATCAAAAAAATAATCACACAGGTTGGCTTAAAATTAGCCGCTGATCACGTTAAGCCACTTTTTATACACTTTGTATGTTTGTTTGTTTGTTTGTTTGTTATGATTGAACTCCTATAATACTAAATGGATTTTCATGTGGCTTTCACTAATATGCTTAGAAATAACCGGCGCTTAAAATAGGATATATTAAAATTGAAATATGATAAATTTTTTTGGTGGCAATTATTAAGATTTCATTAAACACTTGACCGTTATTTGAAGCTTACTTATATGAGAGTACCAAACCTAGTTTTCCGGTTTCATATCTTCCCTCTCTTTTCCTCATAGCTATTTGTCCCTCTCGCACACCCGATCAAGGGCGGGTCAAATGGGGAAGGCTGGTGGATCCTCCTTCGAGACCTTCGGGTCCTGAAGGTTTAAGGTGAGGAGAAGTAAGTTCGCATCTGATAATGACTTTACTCGTTGGTGAGAGGATCCTACCACTTAGCTGTGGCTCTTGGTGTTTTCATGGTATCAAACGACTCTCACCTAATAAGTAAAAATAAGAACTGTTTCCACTATTCTTTTCAATGATGCTCTGTAATATTCATTTGTGGCGTACATTACACCTAACCTATAATGGAACATTAGGCAGGCATGATAGTGTGGAGACGTACTTGTCATGTCATGCCCAACTTCGCCACAAAGGGTTCCTTTATTTCAAAACTGTTACGGAACCCTAAAAATGAAACATTCTTTGCAACAGCGATTCTGATTTGAGCTTTGTACACATGTTTTTTCCTCACTCCCTCCACTATGTTGAAAGTGCAGTGAAATGAAACAACGTGGAAAATAGTGGACATATTATAAATGTTGACTCCTTTTACAGTGGCGTACTTAAGTATTTGTAATTTCTGTTCTAATTAGTATTAACAAAATTAATTATGTACGCATCGTATAGATAAATGCATTTTACACGTGTGCTAATACGTCGTGCTCAGCTCCGAAAAGATTTAGTAGATTTGTTGTTTGGTATATAGAAAATGCATGATCTATTATTAGACTACCTAAACGTAGAAATAACACAATACAAGCGTGCGAAGCACGGGCAAAAGCTAGTGATGATATAAAAATGCATTAAAGCCCTTTGCGGTTACCTACTAGTTTATTTGTCTGGCTTGCTTATTGCTTTGATTGAGATCAACGTGATTATATTAGGATACTTTTATCTTTAGGTTCCCGCGGGAAAACAGGTAATATTATTACAGGTTATTTTATTTTTATTATTTAACAATATAATATATTACCTATGAGTACCTACTAACTATGTACCTGCATATAATTTTTAACCTGTATTTTGTACCATATGTGAATATGAATATTATTTATAGTGATATAATATTTTCCTGATAATATATGTACCTTCATCTGAATGATTCCTGCAAACAGCCAACCATAAATATCTATCCGAAGTAATAAAAATATCTAATACGTGTAACGTAAAAGGTTACATTCCTACCTGGGCCTACGTTCCCAACAAACAGGCATGATTTTGTAATTTCTCGCTGAGAGAGGTTCGGAATCGTGGAACATAACAACTTCATCTTTATGACGGGTTTTCTTCAATATAACGGAATGGGCGGTGTTACTGCCGTGTGCCTGCGTCTCAAGACACAAACTGCAAACGTGTTGAGTACCTTATCATTAAGATTTTTTTCTTGTAAAATAAAAATTGAGCTCCTACGTAAACTATTTAAATAAAGGAGTGAAGATAAGGTACTAGCATCTTGAAAGTGGTACGAGTAAATAAGATGCAACCCACAAAAATTTTTTTGCGTAGAAGTAGATAAGAAGAGGTGTCCAGGGTGACAAGTAGAGCGAGATGCAAGGCTAGTTTTTAAAAACGTATGACTTGAGGACCTTATCTTTCCTGTTTTAATTATACATCTATACCCCGTCCACACTACTGTGTGATGTGATAAGAGAAAGATTTAACTTTCTTATTTCATTCCGCTTCATCAACACTCATAAATTCCTCATTTACGTCTGAAATAGAAAGATACTGAAATAAGGGTTATTTCAGTATTTTAAATTTGATTTTCATACTAATTATTATTTTATTTATATTTGCTTTGCCTCGGCATCTATTTCTAAGTATAATTTTCTCAGAAATCATGTGGCTTATGGTCTGTGTCATTTGCTTGTCATTATAGAGTATTTAAGAGTATACACGGTCTATACTACTAGACGGGTCACGCCACATAATTTTAGGATATTTAGTTAGAGAAAGCGTTTACTTTTTTTAGACCATTTAGTATTGTTCCCACAAAGCGGTTATCCAACACCATCTTTCTTTTCATATAGTTCGAATATCAGAATTCAACCCTGTTTTAATGTTTTTCTTTACTTCTGTCTCTTCTCACTTGTACCGTATCACACGAAAGTACAGCACCCGAGCTTGGTCTCAATTATTAAACAATGCAATCGTCTGCCCGAGCAACCCTAGCGTTAATACTTGAAGACCTGTATCTAGGTCAAACGTACATGATACCTGTTGGTAGGTAGGTTGTAGCTAGAAACATACGTGCAAACGTGTCAAAGATTTCCACGGAAGAGGCAAGGTACCGAATCACTCAAAATGAAGATACTGGCACTTTAAAAAAAAATATCACGAAGTATTATAGTACTTAATAATGACAATTTGAAGACGTATAGTTTCCTTTTTCATAGGTACGTTAAAACAGGTGCACGACTCAGAAATTATTGAGCAGTGTAACATTTCGGGACAACCCAGTCTTGAATAAGAAATGCGGCGTGATAGATTTTGTAGGTTTCACCTGTTTTACGACTTGCGCCTTTGGATTTCAGTTTAGTAGGTTTGATTGCAATTTGCATATTTATAAAGGTTTTTTGGCCTTCTGTCGCAGTAACGAAATAAGTATGCCTTTGCGATTGAAAAACATTGAAATAATTTATTTATTATCCTCACAGACCAAGAAGAGGACACACCCTACCTAAATAATCTGTAAGAATACTTTGACTATAGCCAAAGGCACTAGGCACATTAATAAATAAATAAATACGTGTGGACATTCCACACAGCGCTATCTAGCCCCAAACTAAGCATAGCTTGTACTATGGGAATCCAGATAACTGATACCATACTTATACACTTGTACATACATAGAATACAATATAACACCCATACACAGAACAAACATCTATATTCATCACACAAATGTTTGTCCTGAGTGGGAATCGAACCCACAGCCTAAAGTTCAGAAGGCAGAGCTACTACCAACTGAGCTAACAGGCCAGTCGACATTATAGGGTGTTTTGTAGGAATTATTTAGGGGACTTATATTACATTACTTATATTTTTGTTTCTATCCAAATAATGCTATATTACTGGCTTTGGGTGGCCTAAAAATCCTGACACCAGGGCTGACCTCTGGCTTACACGAGAAGAAGAAGATTACTGGCTTTGTTTAATATGTATAATCGTGTTTTAGTTGTCTGTCTTTTGATTTTTAATACTGCGCCTCGAAATTATTCTCAAATGTGTATATTAATCATTCAATCAAACTTTACATTAAACTAGAAGGGATAGTTCAAGTAAAAGAAGGTATATCCAAATATTTACTTTATTTAAAAGTTTAAAATCACTACTCTCATAATTATTATCTTAAACTATTTCAAATACTTTATTCGTGTATCTATTTTTGGTTCGTTATAATTATATACAACTACCTACATAACATGTTTTTTAAACATTCATCGTTATAAATTATGAAGCGATTCTAATGTAATTTTAGTGACTTAAAATAATACTAACTTACACATAGGTCTACGGAAATATAAATATTGTGTAAACAGTTTTACAAAAGTCAAGAAGTGTAAGAATTAACATTGATTTCCCGCTACAAAAATTGCACAATACATAATTTACATAATCGACTAAGGCCCGATTTTACCAAACTAGAATAAATTTTATTCCAGGTATAACTTTCCGAGAACAACCGCGAATATAGACCTTATACCACCAATTTTGTGAAGGAATAAGACTTATTCCTTGGATACAATCAAAATGGCGTCTTTTTTGTGCTCTGTACTATGTATAAACCTATTGTTTCTTTGTTCATAAGATTTTACTTATGTATACAATCTGAGTTACAATTGGTATATTATCCCAAAAGGGGGTAGATGTACTCCCCAAGGTAGACAATGTTTCTTCTACGTCTTCTCTAAATTAATAGTTTTTCATTGAAGAAATGCCATGTAAAGTTTACGTTATATTTTACCCAAATGCTTCGAAGATAGCCCTAGCGCAGCTGGGTGTAGTTGAACTTCGTCCTTGACCGAATGCACTTAGATGAGTTTGACGACCTGTGTTTAGAAACTCTCGTAGCGATCGCACGTGCAATTTTGTGAGTGGATTTATTTTTTAGTATGGAGGTTTGGAAACACGCACTTTCATGTAAGGCTCTCACAACTTGTGGGCTATCATGGTCCCAGTCCCCCACTTTCGGGATAACATACTAATTCGAACTCACCTTGTATAAAAGTAAAATTTGTCGTTTTCTATTCTAAACAGTCTAAAGCAACTTGATTAAAACGTATTAGTTTAGTTTCTTATAAATAGCTAATTTCGATAGACAGCTAACCTTTTTCACGATAAAATTAATATCATAGTAGTATTTTCAATCGAAATTAGTTATTCAGTGTTGTCAGTTTTAGGCCCGATTTCACCAAACTAGAATAAATTTTATTCCAGGTATAACTTTCCAAGAACAACCGAGTTACGCGAATATAGCCCTTATATCACCAATTTTGTGAAGGAATAAGACTTATTCCTTGGATACAATCAAAATGGCGTCTTTTTTGTGTAATTTAATTTGTCAATTAGCTGTATCCAGGAGTAAGGAATAGCCGTATACTTGGAATAAACGTTGGTGAAATCGGGCCTTAATAAGATAACTCAAAATTTCACTTATTAATAAATGATTACAGGTTTTGAGTAACATTAAAATTTGGTGGAAGCAAACGTAAAGCATGGTCTTTTAGGCACCACCGTAGGCCGCGTCATCACTTACCATCCTGAGACAGTGGTCAAATGCTATGCCTACAAATTATACGAAAAAAGAAAAAGTACCTAACATGACAGTGTTATATTTTGAAGAGGTTTTGGCTTAGGACTGCGTGTAGGCCTTTTTTAAAACAAATTTTTCGATAGACATTAACAAAAGTGTACTAATTATTAAAATTTGCCAATAAATTCAATTGTTGTCTAAAGTAATGATTAAACTATCGTACACAACAGAGTTTTTCTCAGTTAGGAAAGCATCTTCTTTCAACAACTGTAGCGCAGTCAACTCTCCCCATTTCTCTAAAAATCCTCGAAATATTTACCAGCATATTGACGTCGTTGTTTCTACACAACCAAAGATTTAAGATATTTTCCGTCGGAGAACAAGTATTCGAAAAGTAGTAATAGTACGATGCTATTTTCAACTTTTCCGCTAGCAACCTCCAATCATTCCCCTTAGACGATTGAGAGTCCAACAGCTTGCACAATATAACTCTGTCAGATTTCGTCAAAACATTACAGCGATAGTTATTATCTGTGGAAAAGTTACTCCTAAAACTGTTGTTCTTATAAACAAAATCATATCTACCCTCTTTCTTTGTCAGCGAGGAATAATTGAAGGGATTCTCCAAAATATTGATTGTGTCCACACTTGTACAACTGTATCTTTTGCAATTGAAATTAGAATTTAAATCGTTTGTCTTAAGGTTAAAATTGACGGAGTTGGATTGTTTCTGCTTTTGGTACACGCACATGTTTAAGTCGAAGCAGTTGATGGCGTCCGTCTGTTGGAGCACGAATATGCAATGAAGAGATCTGACCGTCATGTTCCAAACTTGAGAATAACTTAACTCTTGATATTTCCCTCCCGATTGAACCTTCCATCCCACCCCTACATCTCTGATATTGAAACATAAATCAGAACAATTTTCTTGAAAGGGAATAGTTTTGGGATCGCATAGCAAGGACCCGCCCGACCGCCTTTCACTTTCGAAACACTCGTAGAACGCGTAAGGGGTGTCGTTGAACACATGTATATGCAAACTGTAATAGCTATCATCCATTCTTTTAGATATAAACACGGCGAGTTTGAGTAACTTCGCGTCTAGACCGCTGAAACTTCTGCCGACTAGAACGAAGTCGCTTAGAAATTCGCACACGAGGTAAACTTTCGCAGCGTCCACTTGGGCGAAAAGGGGTGTCCCGGGTGTTTCTTGGCCCAAAGTCAAAACTTTTCGCCATTCCCTTGTGTTGATCTCCTCGGGTCGCTGCAAGATGGATAGGAGCCAGCTGGTGTTCTTGAGGGCTGCGCAATGCGGGAACGTGAGGACCACCCCTTTGCCGAAGTGAAAGTTTTTTGGGCCACAGCGAATCACCGGGCTGAGTTGGGTCTCACCTGTTAACAAATAGACTTTGCTTACAATACAACTAGTTGATGAAGTAAAAACTTAGCTAATTGAAGTATCCCGGTATGAATACCCAGATATACACATCTGAATTAACTTAAACAAAATTTAAATTGAAAGCGAGAACTCCAGATAGCTTATACAAGCCTCTAAATTTGGATGTGTCAAGTAAAAGTCGAAAATAACCCAAATTGAAATGGCAGCCAACAAAACCTGCAAAGTTAAAAATATATTTTAGATCTAGGTCAACAGCTCGGTCTTCAGCTTGCATAAGACCTTCAGATTGACCAAATTGTCTAAATATTTGATTCCTGGACTGTGTTTTAATTTTTTATGTGGCCTGACATATTTTAAGATCTAGGTTAGGTCTCTTCTAAATCTGTTTCTAGACTTATAACTTTAAATAGAAAAATAGGTCACCATTGAATGCTAGTTTATATTATTACTAGAGCGTTTTATGTGATTCGAATGGAGTGGTACCAAAATATAAACTTCTCTACCTACTTCAAAAATAGATTTGACATTTGAAATCTAGCTCGTTTAAAGTAAAGTTGCATGAACACGAAACGGTATCTAGAATTTTTCGGCTAGATCAGATTTGAAAATACGATATAGGGCTTAAATTCAGAATCAGAATATGTGATAGGTTTAGAAAAAACTGATCTCTTAAAAATGCAGCTAATAACAAATTAGAAGTTGTATATTGGAATACCACAAATATTACATTTAGGTAGCAGTAACAATACATTTAGAAATATGGTCAGATTTTTATTTCTAGTTATAGAATTAAAGATCAATGTTTTTAGTACTTATTAGTTATATGTTTGTAATACTTGGTTAACGTGAAGTAAAATTGAAATGTCCTTGTTGAAATCTTGATACATTTGGAAACATGGACTATGTAAAAAGAACTCTGTAACAGGTACATATCTTTTGGAGTGCAATTGTAATATCCTACGGCTTGATATAAGTAGACTCTGTGTTGTCTCTATAATGCATAAAGAAGAACCAAGTAATCAAGATTCTTATTACACCTGCCAAATAACAACTAAGGTCGGATGCCCTGACATTTCGGATTTAGGTCAGGCCTCACCGAGGCTTAAGCTTACCCTTACTCACAACGGTAGAGGCTTAATATAAACGGAACTTTCTGGAAGGGTTGCAGGTGTTTTGACGGGACGAAGATGATGAAATGTCGTTAAGGTTGCTTTACCACCCTTAACGACGTTTCATCGTCTTCGTCCGGTTCGTTAGGTAGGAAAAGTTTGCTCGATTTTGATGTTTTGAATTTTGATGTTGGTCAATAAGATGACTTGAGTTTGCCAATAGGTGCAAATATGGACACTAGAGCTGACTTAACCGTAAAATTTTGTTAAAAAAGGTCTAAGTAGGGTTAAATTTTTGCTTCTAACATTTCGGACATACGGAGTTTTAGACTTACCTTCCTGAAGCAAAGGCCTGTTCCATTCTTCATCCATCACCTCTACGGAGAACAATTCTTCTCCTTTGTCAACTACTCCGTCCGGCACAAACAGTGTCACACCGCATTTATCCAATTTCAACCAGTTGCCATCGAACGTTACTATTTTCGAAGTTGCCGTTTCTATATTTCCATTAGTATACTTGGATTCAATTGATGCATTATTTTTAAGTGATGGCGACATTTCTACACTTTCGTTGCCGTATGATGAGTTAGCTAAAATGAACGACGTTGTGATGAGGATTTAGAACGAAAATTATGCATTTAAAGCTAATTGTTTAAGCAGTTTTGGACTCTTCCCTCAGGATTAAAGTTTCTTTATTTACATTGAGTTCACTAACAATGAAATGTAGAGGTTAGTATATTATTGTCTAATGGAGAATGGTTGCCAAATTAATGTGATGAAATGAGCTTCATAATGAAATATTATTATGTGCTAATGAAAGTATAATGTAACAATGACAGTAGCTTTTATGTGAATGTTAATAAAGAAATAATTTAATTGATTTAACAAAAGTAATTTAAATAGAAAACAGCTAAAAGCTGTTCTATCATAGAAGATATCAAAAGCGGTTTGATGTCTAACGGTAGGAAAATTGATATCTATGAGAGAAGAGTCTATTAGTGCAGTGAACTCACAGCTTAAAAAGCAGCTAGATTCAGATCGATCTGACTGAACGCTATCCTTGCAAGCGTGCGTCCTTTCACTGCTGGGTCTTTCAGTCCTTACCTCATGGTCTAATGGTGCAATGTAGCTGAAAACGTAAATATATATGAAGAAACAACATCAGAAACTAGTTTAGCAACCTAAAATTTGTGATATTTATTCTATTTCTATAACAAGCAGAAGATAAAATAAAAATTATTTGTTATACAAGGCTGCAAAGTTGGTTTTTGGCGCGAGTACTTGAATTGAAATCTGAGCAAGCGAAAGACACTAGGATTGAACCACGAGCGTAGCGAGTGGTTCAAGTGAAGAATCCTGAGCGTAGCGAAGGTTTCAAAGGTACGAGACGCAGAAAAACTTTGCTGCCGAGTGCAACACACAACTTTTCACCTCACTACAGCGAGGAAAATATAAGAATAACAGCTAAAAGTCTAAGAAAAGATTAGTTTTTAGCTCATTAATTTAGCTATGGGTGGCGGTAACGCTTAACATCAGGCAAACGACTAGCTTGTCACGTGATTCATGGAAAATGAAAGAAAAAGTGTTTTTCATCCAATTTCCATGCAGTCGTCGTGCTGGATAGCGTATTGGTTATATACTCTTTGGTGCTGGACTGTGCGATTCACAGAATTCCCACTAGTAAAAATCTATTTCGCGTGGCCGCCTACCTAGTTGTTTCTTGCTCCCACACGAGGTGCTGCCTGAATAAGAACGTCTCCCAAAATTTTGGGTAATTTACCTTGATACCTAGAAATTATGTTTTACCAGTGTTCACTGTTTTTTTATTGTAAAAACTAAAATGTAAGGTCAGGTGGGGTAAGTGAAATGAAGGAGTAACTAAGTGAAACCCTATCAATATATCACGCAGTTTAGCTCTATGCTATGTGGCGAAATGGTTGCAATGCTCTAGCACACGCGTCACACAATCTTTTTGCTAGGTCATAAAATAAAAAGAAATCAGTTATCTTTAAGTTTACAAAACACAAGTCGGCTGATGCCATGAAGCAATTTAATAGTGTTTATGTACATTTTTACACGAAAGTAATGCACGAAACGGCGCGTAATGTGGGGTTAGTATTTGCAGTCACAGATGACACAGGTAATAAAATCAATCAAATACCTACTACATAACAAATGTCATTGGAAATGCCCGATCGGCTAAAATCCCGTATTTCACATCAACAGCTGGAAGACGTCTAGTGTTGAACACAGGCGTGCCCATAAAACGCCATTTTAGACGCTGATTATAGGGAGGTTTGCCATAATCACCTCGGTTGGCACTTGCCAACCAAGGTGATTATGAAAAGCCGCTTGGCTTGTCATCGCAGAAGATATCATAATGTACCAAGAAGAATGTTAATGCCCATTCTCTGGATAGTCCCTTAGTCTGCTCTTATACGGCACCCAAAGAAAGAGATGGAAATTCTGCGCTAATAAAGTGATACCTGGCAGCTATTATTATATAAGTAGGTACCTAATATAATGACTGCGGGTAACAGGTAGTAAAAACAAAACTGTTAATATAGTAAACTACAAAGTAGTCAAACGCCAATGTCAACCTACCGTCAGAATATTGAATCAGAACGTTTCTGTCAAAACCGTGAACCATTTTTGAAGTGATGTTTCATTAACGCAAATTGAATTTTCAAAAATTATTTTCTTGAAAAGTATTTATTGCCGTTATTTGCCATTTCAAATTTAGGCTTTCTATGTGTAAAAAAAAATTAGCGTCCTAGCAGAATTTACAAAGTGGATAGATGTGCAAGTATGTTTCACTTACCCCACCTGACCTTATATATAAAATGATATATTTTACTAAGTTAAATCAAGCAAATAATTAGCTAATATACCTACAAAAGGATTTTTCTGACTTATAAACATTTGCAAATCAACATGGTACCTAGCTGGTTTTATGGGAAATTAAAAATCATAAACTGGCAGTACCTTGACAATGAAATTTTTTGGTTAGGTATGGTTATTTTATCCATTAATTAATCATTTAGCTGTTTTTCTGTTTAGCTGAGGACTTGTTATTACATGAAATGTAACGCTGTATTTATATTTTTCACAATAAACACTTCTAAAAAGGGAAAATAGACAAAATAATGGCTACTTACTTGTGAAATGTTATTCCTTCATATTTACGCCTCAGTGCGACTTCTGTTGCTTAAAATGCTGCAACCACCCACTGCACACACATTATTTCTCAAATATTTATTGCCTAGATCACCATTTAAATATGATTATTTCACAAGAAACAACATTTTCAAAAAATTGTTAACCTGTTTGGCTTAGATTAAACAAAGCCAAATAAAAAACCCGGTAACGGTGACAAGGACCAAAGATATTATGTTCGTCTTTTTTTGCTTAGTACCGAATGTATAGCGCTCTCCTTGTTGTCCACGAATGACGTCATATACTACGGTTCTACTCGTACATATTCAAAGACGGTTCTACTCGTAGATATTCAAAGGTGCGATTCTTCTAAAAATGAGGTTGGTGAACGAGACCTTTTAGGAGGTAGGCAGTCTGTGGTATTAATGATTCTTTTCAGTGGACTGGCAATATCAAGAAGGTTAAATTTGGGCAGATCTGTGATTAAATCCTCAATTCTTGACGAGATAATTATTGAATAGAAACGTTCAAATTTTAAAAACACTTTCCACGCTAGATATTAAAATGCGTTTTTGCGCCCAGATATGGAATGACAAAGAGAATCTTTCC
The DNA here is from genome assembly GCA_910589525.2 of Ennomos quercinarius. Taxonomy (NCBI): domain Eukaryota; kingdom Metazoa; phylum Arthropoda; class Insecta; order Lepidoptera; family Geometridae; genus Ennomos; species Ennomos quercinarius. The sequence goes on along the minus strand of OU342494.1, from coordinate 14,720,992 downwards.
GAGCTAGTGAGGTGAAAAATATATGTCACTTTCATTGTCATGAAATAGCTCATTGATACGTTCTATCAAGTTGTTGCAACTTTTGATTTATGTATTTAGGGTATTGACTAGAAAAGCAAAAAAATGGTTAACGAAGAAAAATACAAAAATGATGACTACAATTTAAGAGAACCTGTTAACTGATCTACTCTCACCTGTTAGCTAATTGAGGTACTTCATACAAGTGCTCATGTCTTGTGTTTATAGATGTGCTTCTATTTCTGTGCGCTCTTCTAGAATCTATTGTGTGGAACTCTTCGTGTATTGTCAAATCTGGCTGATTAGTTAATGTCCTTTTTAACACACTGCCTAAATAATTTGGGCCTGTTGTCAAAGAAAAAGCGATCAGTGAAGACCAAGTAACTGCTACCGTTAATGGAAATATCACTATTCAAAATGGCTTACCTGAAGGTGGTTTAACGTAAGGAGAATTTTCAGTAATCTTTATTTTCATATATTTTGCACCCAGTATGATCACAACAACAAATATCAAGAAAGCAATCGACAATGCTATCATTAAAGGCCAATATGATGTCCCTGAAAAACAAAAAGGGCTAGTTTTACTGAGTAACACAAAGAAAAAAACAAATATATTTATCATGAAATTACTTAAATACATTTTCAGTGCAGTCCAAAATTACTACAACTTAAATAAAATACAAAGAAAGAGCACTATAGGATGAATCTCAACACAAGACTTAAAATCCTACTCTATGCTAATTAGGAATAATTATACTCTGTACTAAAGAACGGGGTTACACACATACATAATATATCAATAGAGCTTACCCCAATAACAGGGAGAATAATCTCAAGATATACAAACACATAAACAAAATAGCTAAGGACGAGTTCCATGATGAATTCCTTCCCATTCTTACCATCTTGCATAATCTCAGATTTAGACGTCCTTACGCACAGTGGGCATTGAGCCACTTGATAATCTTTGCCAAAACAAGCAGTACTAGTTACACATCTTCGTCTCCTTGTCTGGAGACAGTCGATGTCACATCTAGACCATTCAGACCATTGTGACCAGCGACCTAGAAAATATGTTCTGTTTTAAGAATATCCAATGTTCTTGAAGAAATAGGTTTATGTGTAGAGATTTTACCAAGTACAATGTCTGATGATTCGTCAGCTAACTCATCAAGGCTGTCTACATAGAGATCTGGAACAAAATATTTAGTTATTAGACTTCTGCTATTTACGTTTAGGTATATAATTCGGTGTCTTATAATCATTATTATAATTTGCTTCCAGATCCAGTTCCTCATTGACATACTCTTTTTGTTAAACAGTATAAAACCATTTTTCATATCTAGAGTTCATCTTTTCATTTTTACAATACTGTATTGTATTTCACAGTAGGTAAATCTTACCCATATCACAGTCGATACAGTCCTGAGTTTTCTGTACGTCAGGACCCATGCATGGTTGGCCACCATTCAGAGGTCTGGGAGCAGAACAACTTCGTACTCTTTTACGACCTACTCTGCGACTGCCACAGTCGCATTCACTCCAGACTGACCACGCGCTCCACGCACCATTTACTAGACAAAGATAGAGCTTATTAATAAATAAGTAAATAGATATACATGTGTGGACATTTCACACAGCGCCATCTAGCCCCAAACTAAGCATAGCTTGTACTATGGGAACCAGATAACTGATAGAATACATAGATACCTTTTTGTTTGTATATACATACATAGAATACAATATAACACCCGGACCCAGAATAAACATCGATGTTTATCACACAAATGTTTGTCCCGCATGGGAATCGAACCCACAACCAATAGTTCAGAAGGCAGAGCTACTACCAACTGAGCTATCAGGCCAATCTTCAACTGCTAATATTAAAGATGTTAGAAATATTCAAATTTAATTTATTTAGAAGAGTATACGGTATGACATAGTAAGTTGTCTAGTTGTAGATACAATCATCGAACAAATATATATGTGCTTATTACTCTAGCTAGACACCTTTAGTCATGACATGAATGGGAGCAGTGCTCGAATCGAGATTTAGGATTAGGAAAATTTTGACTTGCTCAACAATTCACAACCGAATTCGTTCTATGATAGAAAGAGTCACTACGTTTCTGTGATACGTACGACACAAATTCGAATTTTCTTGCGCTCTTTTGCCAATAATAGCTTAATTACTCAACGTGATAACATGAAAACTAATTTTGCGGAAATAAATAGAATGTATCAACAAATTAGGATTAAAAGTATCTCCTAGATATCATTGGTTTATCGAAAAATGGCAATAAACCAATTTTGTCTTAGTTTTTCAGTCTATTGCCATTTGTCGCTAAACCAATGATAAGTAGGTGATAAATTTTAATTGTAATTTATTGATACATTATATTTATTTGCGCAAAATACGTTTTCATGTAATCACGTTGAGTAATTAAGCTATTATTGGCAAAAAAACGCAAGAAAATTTGAATTTGCCGCGCTAGTGAAACGTTCCACTTTAATATATTTAATCAAAACTATTATACCATAATACATAAACAAAACACCATACTAAACAAAAAGGATCGGAAAAGTTTCAAATAAAAAAGCATCGAATTCTACACTCCTACTAAAGTAGTTTCCGAACGAAAATTCTCACTCGCACAATGTGAAGTCGAACATACCAAATACGGTAAGTAGAGCCGGCTCGGAAATCCGCTTGCCCGCTAAATTCTCCGCAACACACGTATAGTTCGCCATGTCCTGAAAATTGTATTTGTGTAACACGTGTTTCCACTGTCCATTTCACTGTTTGTTTTACTAGGTGGTAGGACTTTTCTGCAAAGCTCGTCTAGGTAGATACCACCGCTTTGCCAGTTATTCTGACGCCAAGCAGTAGTGTGCAAGCACTACTATGTTCCGATTTAAAGGGCATTGTAGCTAGTGAAATTACTGGGCAAATGAGACTTAAGAAATGATCTCAGAGTCTAGAAATCTGTTTTAGACTGTGTGATGTCTCAGGATGACGTGCGCAGTGCGCGGTGTCACGCGAAACTTTAGAGTTCCTAGTGACACCGCAATCTGTTATGAGTGGCCATATCGCTTAAGGCAGCCCATACACGTTCAATTTTATTGATCAATAAAATTGACGAGTCCATTTCCGTCAATGTTTTCTCCGTACACTAAACCAAAAACACATTGCACAATACTAAACCTATACGATCAATGAAATTGATCAATCACAAAGATTGATCAATAAAATTGAACGTGTAGGGCCGGTCTTTCACCAGGCGAAAGACTAGCTGGTCACGTCATTCGTGTACATAATAAGAACATCATCTAAACAAGTCATTCCCAAATACTAATATGACGGCCCAATCGTTCCCATTCCACTGCTGACATGACATATTTAGTAATCTGTGCTGCTGGGACCTTCTCTCACATGCTGAAAGTGTAATGTTGAAATTCTTGCACATGCTCGTTTCTTCGCGAAGTTTTCCTTCACCATTGTAAGAGAAAGTGCAGATTCCGCTTCAATAACTTGACTAGTCATCGGTCCGAGCGGGACTCGAATCCGGGTGCGGCGGTTTGAAAGTCGCACGGTTCACCACTGATCCACACTTGCTCCTTGGTAACGAACTTTCTGGCTTAAAAGTAAGTTAGATTTGACGGATGAGTGAAGCTTTCAATATAATTATAGGTATAATAATATATATATAATAATCTTCTCGCTGTCTCACAGGATACCTAAGTAACTCCTGTCATGTTTACAGTGGTTTAGTAACTTTGTGATAAGATCCGAAATGAGGAGATCCGCAAGAGAACTAAAGTCACCGATATAGCTTTGAGACTTAGCAAGTTGAAGTGGGCAGGCCACATCCCTCGTAGAACTGACATCCGATGGGGAAGAAAGGTTCTCGAGTGGCGACCACGAACCGGAAGACGCAGCAAGGCCGGCTCACTATGTGGACTGACGACCTGGTCAGAACCGTGGGAAGCCGATGGATGCAGAAGGCAAGCAGCCGCTCAAAGAGGCGCTCTTTGGGAGAGGCCCATGTTCAGCAGTGGACGTCTTCAGGCTGATGATGATGATGATGATGAGTAACTTTGTGTATATTTCGTAAAAATATAGTAACTGTGGAACAAGTTACACAAATTACACATAACATGATGAGCGTGATTATAAAAATACAAATCTCAAAATGTTTCATAACAAATTATGGTGAGTAATAACAACGTTTTCATAATTCATCCGTCATGCATTTCACAGTGGAAACAAGCCATAAAAATGTTAGCAGTATTGTACTGCCAGTTTTTGTACCTTCGTTTTACTGGTAAATATTCATGAATTTTTCACGAGTTAAACTCGATTCGGTATTTAGCTTGGTATTTCATTTGTGTTCCAATTGTTTTTCAATGAAACATTTGTTTTTGCCAATTTCAAAAGGACTATTATGAGTTGATATAATAATATTATGTTTCTACTTGTAATTTCACAATGTAAAATGAATCCATGTCGGTAAAATATAATGGGTTCAGCTATACAATATAACAGCTTATGATTATTTAAATGATAACAGATATTAGCGCTAATAGCGAAGCACGACTAGCCATTTCTAACGGTAAAGTTAAGCAACGGTCACTGTGGTCACTACTTGGATGGGTGACCACTGCAGCAAAAAAGTGCTATTTAAAACTGACTGCTACCGTGCTTCGGAGGCACGTTATGCCGTCGGTCCCAGCTGTTGCCTTAAGCCAATAGTCGTTAAGCCAAGTCAGAAGCCTTTGGACGGCCTAAAAATTCTGACACCAGGGCTTACCGTTTGCCTATACGAGAAGAAGAATATAATAGTGTACAACTAAAAAAACGGGTTAGAGACTTTAGCCTTACCAGTAACGTCGCTTGCTTGATTCCCAAGTCTCCATCCTTAGATATCTGTACATTGTCATCAACAACTACCGGTGCACCATTCTTCAGCCAATACATCTGAGCAAAAGGCGCTGCCGGAGGTGGCTCACAGCGAAAAGTTACTGGGCTGCTCTGTTTTACTAGCTGTGATTGAGGAGCCACTGAGAAATGCTTCTTTATGTCTGTGGAAAACATTATCAGAAGCGATAAAAAAGCGTGGGGGTAACATGAAATTGCTAATAACTTCCAGTAGTTATAGAGGTAGATGACGCACTTGGTCCAGATGACTCACAACGTTTGAGTTTGAGCGGTATCGATGGGCGTCTGACTGAAACATCTGACTGACTGAAACATTCTAGATCATATTATTTTTGTACTGTTTCAAGGTTATTTTTAGATACAGAATCAAGTGGAAAAAAGCTGACTTTAATCAATACCTACATATATATATATACGGATAACGATGGTGACTGGGCAGTATCATGTGCGCTTCACAATCTTACGGCTGTGGGTTCAATCCTCGGCCCTGCATCAATGACTTATCTAGGAAGTTATGTGCAGTTTTCGATGCCATCGCTCCGTGCCTCGGAGAGCACGTTAAGCCGGTACGGTCCCGGTTGTGATAAGAACATTTATGGCAATCGTTACGGGTAGTCAGCCTGATAGAATCTGACGCATGATCTAACCATCCCTGTTACTGGTCCCTTATGTGTTGCGAGGTCAGATGGCAGTCGCTCGTATAATTCTGGTAGCTCGCCGCTACAGGTTAGATTGGGAGCCGACCCCAATAAAAAATGGGAATAAGGCAGAGAGGATGACTGACCTACATATAGTCCATAAGACTTACAAGCAAGCTCAATGGTGGCAGGTTGGCTCCTAATTTGTCCTCTGCTGGTCCAGGCAAAGCAGGAACATTGGTATTTGTCAGTTCCAAAGTACTCGTCTACATTTTCTCTGGTCACTTTATGTTCACCCTCTATAATCCTGACTCCAGTTTGAGGGTCAACAAATTCAAAATGTGCCGTTTGAGTTTTTACACCGTTGCATTTGAAGTATATCTTAAAATTAGAAAACCTACATTAGTCGAGATAAAATAAAATGTATGATTACGCCACAGCAGCAAACTGACTCTTTTTCATTTTGTTATATTTTTCTAATAAACCCGTTTTAAACATTAATTTCTATATTAAAATTTAACAATGGTTAAATTGTACATCCAACAGTAGGACAGCAATGGATACTTAGTCTTAGCACAGAATCAGTAAAAGTGCTAGCATATTGCTGATTAATCGTAATTGATAATGACTACTTACTTCCAAAGCGTTAGCAGCTCGACATTTCAACACTGCTGGCTTATTCTTGACCACATAAGTGTTCTCTGGTTCTAATAAAAATATCGGCAAGTTGTCTTTAGCAGAATGCAAAGGTATCTTATCATCTACAGACAGATCTCCGTCCACCTTCGTTTTTACCGTCGCTAAGTCAGGAGAGTCTTTGTAGTTTAACTCTTTTGTATCATATTCATAATCTAAATAAGGGCTTTCATCATCTTCCTCTTCTATATCATCGTGGTTCGTGAAAACTGGTGATAGAAAATAATCTTTTGCTTCATTTGGATGATTGTATTCCAAGGGTTTGTCATCATTTTTATTTTGGTTGATAATGTCATCTTTGTGATGCGTCTCTATAAGCAGAAGTTTTAAATTACCAAACATTATTGGTTTAATTTACTTCACGGTCGTCTTTAGCTATGAAAACGTAGTACCTAATAAAGAATTTTTTAATTGCAAAGAATAAGAAATAAATCATTTGTGTAGCCTACGTCCATCCATTACGTCATAATAAATAACAACTCTACACACACAACACTGTGTATGTTTAACAGTTTCCATGTGTAGGTAAAATTTACGTTAAACATTATTGCAACGCCTTAGATAGGTTAACTAAAATAATTAGGATTCGCAATGTACTTAAATTAGATTTATAGGTACAACTATTAAACAAGATAAAGTAGTTTATACTCCACTGTTCAGACAGTATTTTACTAATAGAAACAAGAACATGAAACATGTTGTTAAAATCTTCTGCTAGATAACTTACTTTTGGCCGAATGTTCTCCACTCACGTGTAACACAAACAGCACGGGTACAATCAAGATGCATGTCCAAAAATTCACTTCCATTGATAAATCCAAACGAATGAAAATCAATTAAAATAACTGCATTTCCTTGGGCCGCATCATTGTGTTCCATTACTGCGATAACTCCACTCACATTGTAAAATATGTTTACGTTAATTCCAAAATGTTTATATTCAAAATAATAAACTTTTCACCAATCCATTTCACTGTCCACCGAGTTAAGTCTACCAAAAAGGAACTAAACTTCTGTCTATTAATCTTTACTTAACGTTACAGGTTTTAAAGCCTAATCGTAAAATATATCGTAAAAGTTTAGGAGCAAACTGAATAGCGGTGCAATATGTAGTGATCTCGCGACGATTTCCGTACCACTGGAACTTCGTAGTGAATGAGTGAGCTTTCAACCCCTGTAACGCCTAATGCGCATGCCCGAAACTTTTCAACTCTCCACAATCAGTGTCCAAGTTCAATAGGAAATTGATTCGTAAACACTTTGTAATGTGTCTATTTAATGCGTTATTGTGAGATAAATATAGATACCTATAATATGTGTATCATAGCCAAGACTCAACCAAACTTTGCTCGCCTTGGATTTATTATGTAAACTATCTGTCCCGCCCCGGCTTCTTACGGGCTAATTAGGCTTAAATTTTGGCTACCTACCTATCTCTACCCTTAAATAAAACATTATAGTATCACAGGTATGTACATTTTTAGACGATATTCATCGTGAACAAAATGACACTTGATTTCACGAGCGACAATAACATAATACAACATTACCCCCCTTACTATAAATACTGCATAACAGTGGAATATCTACTTAGGGCGGGTTTTTTGGTCCGTAGTTAAAGTAACCAATGGTTAAAAATGCTAACAAATTCTAACCAATGGTCAAAATTTGGTAGCATTTTTAGTGGTCAGAATTAAAATAAATTTAAATCGTACTTAGGAAAAACTGAATACTTGGAAGATCGTAACAAGCAAGTATAGACATTTGTTTAATATTATTATGTAGTGCTTAGGTATCGAATATTGAAATTGTTTTATTATTACCGTATGAGATGACTTATTTTAATGTGTTGTTATGTATGATATTTCGATACGACTAATAATTGTTTTTGAAATAAATGATATGAAATGAAATGAAAATGAAACTGCGGATCCAAAACCTACCCTTAGTGTTTCCTTTGGTTTTATCTTTCCAAGTTTCTTTGATGGAGAGAATCAGAACATAAAATAAATATTCTCTCACTACACAATGACCGTCAGAAAGGAGGTGATGTATTCGAAAAAATACATCAGTATTCGGAAAAAAACAGCGATATAAAATTGTTAAATATTATTTTAACATATTTTTGTCACGGCTCACTAAAACACCCCGAAAACAGCTGCTCCCCATTGGCTTGAATATAAAACAAGAATGGATGATTGGCATGAAATGTTACTTCTGTTACAAACGCAGATAAAGGGACAAACTTCACGGCTGAAAAAAACAGGCATCTAAATTAGCTAAAAATCTATTGTTTTTCATTAAATCTATTTTATAATGGAACACTACGAATAACATTTGCTACGGTCCCTACTTTGTGGGTGACCGTTACAGCAAAAAGTGGTATTTACAACTGAGCGCTAACGTGCTTCAGAGGGCACGTTAAGCCGCGCGTCGGTCCCGGCTATTGTCGTAAGATAATAGCCGTTAAGCCAAGATGTATTTGGGCGTCCCAAAAATTCTGACACCAGGGCTGACCACTTGCCTACACGAGAAGAAAAAGAAGAATAGAACGCTAAAGCCTCGATGACTCATCATCATCATCATCAACAGCCTGAAGACGTCCACTGCTGAACATAGGCCTCCCCCAGAGCACGCCACCTTGAGCGGCTGCTCGCCTCCTGCATCCATCGGCTCCCCGCGGCTTTCACCAGGTCGTCGGTCCACCGAGTGGGGGGCCGGCCTACGCTGCGTCTTCCGGTTCGTGGTCGCCACTCGAGAACCTTTCTTCCCCATCGGTTGTCAGTTCTACGAGCGATGTGGCCTGCCCATTGCCACTTCAACTTACTAACTCTAAGAGCTATATCGGTCACTTTAGTTCTCCTGCGGATCTCCTCGTTCCGGAGCTTATCTCGCAGGGAAACACCGAGCATAGCTCGCTCCATCGCTCCTCGATGACTAACAGACTTAAAATGAAAATTAACAATAGCCTTGGACTTATTAACCACGGGACACTTGATGTTCGGAAAAATATAGAAGATCAGGATAAAGTAACTTTTACGGGGCAAAAGAGAAATGATTTATTTATTTCTGCTCTACTTCCACATTAAAGTTATCACTTTTGATTCCAGTTAGTTATGATAGTAGGTAGTATCTTCACTTCACTTCATTTCACCAGCCGGAAGCTGCCCATTTCCTGGATATTCCCTTTGCCGGCTCTTAAGGCACCCATGGGAAGAGATAGGGTGCTCCTATTCGCAAACCAGGGCCACACGGCCAGTAGCACCTAGATTATTTATTATGTAAGTTACATATATTATAAAATAAAATCAACGCGATATAAATCTGTAAGTTATTAGCTTTATTTGGCTTTAAGGTTCACTATATATTCCGGCAAACAACTGTTCTCTATTAGCTTGCAAGAAAAACAAGAAAGGGTGATTGGCTTGAAACATCACTGGCGGCTCAAAAACGCCAGATCCCTCTAACAAATGAGTAGCTGAAAAGAGTAAATAACTTTTTGAAATGCTAACACCATTGGTGAACTTCTATACGTTACAACAAACATTTTTTGTTCTGCGACTTTTTCAGAACTTTTACTTAGGTCCATAGACTGTGACCTATAGATAATAGGGCCAATATAGGGTGAATTTTGTGTGGGTGAAAGGAATAAAGCAGCAATACTAGATGGGCTGATGATGCTAAAAGAATAAAAATAAAATCTAATTTACTTTAGATACTTCTAAAGTAAATTAGATTTTATTACTCTTTCTTAGTTGCAAACGAGGGCTTAAAAAGCACGCGCAGGAAACTTGGTTTTAATTTTTATTACCGTCTCACAAAACCCTTAGGTAGAGTAGTAGTAGGTTGAGCAGATAAATAGACACGCGTGAAAATAGCAGTTCTGAAACTGCTAAGATTTATATGGCTTTCGTACTTTCACTACACTTTTGACACAATGGAGGAAAAGAGATAAAACAGTTTTAGCTTACCTAATAACCGGTGTGAAGTTAGCGGCCTAAGATAACTCGACCAATTTAAAAAGTCATGTAACTTTAGGCCGCTAGCTTCACACCGGTTATCTAATATAGAATAGTTTATTGCCGCAACATATGATATTTTCTTACCCGAAGCTGCAGCTGCCTCGGTCCCTCTTTCATGCACTTCAATAACAGCTTTCTGAACGGCGCCAGATATCAAAAGTTCTTGGTGTTCCACAATTTTTTTGAGACCAGATTTTTGACTTGTTACGATTTTCATGCCTATCTAGAAGAATTTAACATCAGGGTTATTATCATAATCATACGTATAACTCCTATCACTACAAATAACTTATGATCCATACAACTTTTAAAAATTACAGATGCATGATATTAAAAAAATGATTTAAAAATACCAAGAAACACAAATTATTATAGTATAATAATTAAAAATTTCAAGATTAGAATTTCATATTGAAACAGAAATTTAGGTTTTTAGGCAAAGTAAAGCTCTACAAATTGTTATTTGTTAAAATTAATGGAAATATTATCTAAAATGTTTTATAGTAAGGTTAAACATAACTTTGTATAATATTAGTAGTGAAGGGACAGGGTTTCAAAAAATAATTTCTTACCTTCTCATACAAATCTTTCAGATCTAATGTAGTAGTTATTTGAAACTTAGGTATTGTTAGCTGGACCGTTCTACTTTCTATTTTATTTAAAGCCTCGTTGAGTAGATTGGGAGCCAACTTCAGTTGGTTAAGTAATAAAGGTAGACCATTCTTCGCCTGTGGCAAGACCACCATTAGAGATGCCGCGAATCCTTGGTAAGGGATTTCAACGATCTGTCAAAAACAAAAAGTTTTTTCTGTATTGCAGTACTTATGTACGCACCGTGATGTAACCAATTAAGCTCTGAAGTTAGACGGTCCAGCAAGTTGCGCTAATACTACATAGGTACAGTAATTTATATTTTTTTACAGTACAGCTATAAAAACCACTACCGCGTGGCAATTCTCGCTAGCTTCAGAGCAGGAAAGTTTTATGACATCACTGTAGTTTCAATACTTATAGATCAAAAATCTTGAAGCTTCTCAATTTGGTTGTATAATTATTTTTTAATTGTTTGTTACTTCGTTTATGGACTGATTTGGAAAATTTATTTTTATTTAAAAGGACATTACTATCAGATTAGTCTCATAGAAATTTAATTAAAATTGGTTTAGTAGTTAAGTTTTAAATCAAAATTACTTTGAAGACATTATTATAATATCCTCAAAGTGTTGAAGTCGGTTCTACCCACATCTTAGAGAAAAACAATTGACTAGTTCTATTTAGTACGCCATAGTTCTACCCCTTTTTTCTGGACTAACAAACCTGTGCATTCAGGATGTCACTCTTGACGTATCTATAATGGCCTTGACGTGACATTAACTGAACTTTCTTCTGGCCAGTCGGTGAAAAAAAATCACCAACTTCTACGTTTCTGAACGGTGCCATCCATGCTCCCTGAAATATTTATTATTTATGTATAATAAACTGTCGGGCTCTCATAATCTCAATACCGAAAACCGTTCTAAACTTACGTTAAAATATATGGCATTAACTATAATCAACGAAGAAGCGGGTGATATTTGTTCAGGGTTGAGTAATAGAGGGATTTTGCCATTGGTCTCTCTGGAAACCTGTGGATACACCAATTTGAGTAAAATTATTTAGGTACTGGTTGTATCTGAGCAACGGTACGTGCAGCTACTGATTTTTCGACCAATGGTCATTAAGCTTGCCACTTAGGCTGGGATCCTCAGTATGTCGTGCAGTATGCATGTCGTCAGTAGGCATGCAGCCTCTGTGGTGTGGTGGTTGAGCAGGTCGGCTCATAACCCGGAGGCGGTGGGTTAGAATCCTGCGACAAGTAAGGTATTTGTGCGCAGGAAAAAAAAGCGCTAATACTTGTTCTGTGTCTGGATGTTTGTGGGACCATGGTCCTCGTAGTTACTGGGTCCCTAGATACAGGGAATCCTAGATAGGGGTCCAGGATCTATGTATGTGATCGTTGGGCGTTATTTATAATTTATCGTGGCCAGACCGATGCAGCCTAGCTGCCTCAACATCTTATATAGTTAGGGTCCAGAATCTATGTGATAGTTGGGTGTTAAATATTTAAAAAAATATATATGGGCAGCCGAGACGCTTAGCATCAGGCGAACGACTAGATTGTCACGTCATTTAGGTACATGTGAAAACCCCACTTATTCTATTAATGATAAGATAGATTTTCGTTACAACAGATTTATGACACGGTAGAAGTTATATGAACAAGAAAAACACGCATACTTTAATGCTATAATACAATGTCAAAACAAAAACCGTTGGTTCCGTCATAGGTTATGTAACAATTCCCTGGGGATTCATTGCCTCCATTGGCTAATGCCTGGTGTATATCAACGCCATGGACGCCTCGGGCATATCAACACTAATAGCTCAGCTGTATCTACGTAAAAATAAATTTCACCAACAATACCGACCTCGTTGTACCTATATATTAGTTTGCTATCATCTTACCCATCCATTAATCTCGTCAGCTGCACTTTTAGGTTGCAGGAAAGAGATTTTCTGTACGTCAGATTCGAAAATTTTATGGGATGCCTTGGTAAACTTGCTCTTCAGCTTGGCTTTGTCCGATACATATAATCTGCTGGCCACAGTCAGTTTCACGCCGGGAATGTATTTGAGATCGTGGATCAATTTCTTTATGGAGCTTGATAGCTTTAGAAAGACAAGTTATAAGGGGTAATAAGCAAGACTCCTAAAAGTATTAAACTAGGTTTCTACTTTTCTATTTAAACTTTATTCTTGAAACTACTTCGCACGTATTACCTCATGGTCATCTGATACTCCAATCATTTTGTATAGCTCGGCACGGCTGTCATTTTCAGCGCCAAGTGCAAGTTTTCCCAAAGGAAGGAGAGCTGATATTGGCGAGCAAATCATATTGTGCGAGGGATCTTGAAAAGCGGTTTCCTGGAATTAAAGGTTTGGAGTAGGTAGACAAAGTAGCTATATTTTAAAAAACACGTTAATCCAGGCAATTCGAGATGTTGAGCATCCTCCTCCATATTTACCCGACCTTTCCCCTAGTGGCTTCTATCTATTTCCAAGATTAAAGGAGTCTGGGAGGTGTGCCGTTTGCCCCTATGGTAAATTCTACCTACCTAATTTAGTAGGAAGAATAAAAGAAAAAAACCAAGGTATACCGCAACAATATTATATAATTAGAAGAAAAGTTAGACCGGCAAGTTCAACGGAGGGCACATAAATTTATAGGGTCGTGGGTTTGGGCACTTTAACCAGTTCCTACGCTTCAACGCACTACCGCGGGAAAAGTACTCTCCTGAACTGATGTTGATGGGGGGCCCTATGGATGGTGGGTGGCCCCAAGTTTACGGCAGCAGGCGAAGACACAGCAGGAGTTCCCGTAGATGTCAGAAGCGGTGACAGTAAAAAAAAAAATCCGATGGAGATTTTTTTTTCCGTAAGTAGGAAGTTTACGGCGGTTCTTCTTATGTCGCCATTTCTTCCTTCTTGTTGTGATGTTTTTGTTGTAGGGTTATTGTTGATGGGTGGAAGTTGTTCCTGTAAGCGATAAAATTCCTCTATATTAACATAGGAATTTATCTAACTTCCGTTCTGGGGGGCCCTACCAACGGCTACAGGATCAGGAAGAAATACTTACGCGCAGTGTAGTGTTGCCGTGGTGGTACAACCAGAACGGAGTTCACAATAAATTATTAATTAAACACAAGGCTATCGTTCAAAAGCAAAAGGCAATGAAATTAAAAAAAAAGGAAATGAATTTTAATTGCATAAATTTAGCGTCTGGTGAAATATTTAGCAAAAAGTGAAAATGTTAAGGTAGGCAAAAAAAGAAAAGATGATGCAATTTAACGTATGAAAACATGAGCATGATTTAGCAATTTTGCAAGTGAATAATCTACAATTTGGATACTGGAAGATAAAATATCATTAGTACAATAAAAAGAATAACGGTTATTAGAAATACAGTTGGATTTTTTTATGTGCCATTTAAAACTTACCCTATATCGGGAACACACTAAAAACTATTATAACGTGTTTAGAAGACACTATCAAATTTATATAAAATACGTATAGAAAATAATTATTAATTTCAATTTTAATTGCACAGTCGGCTAGGGCGCTCGGAACTGGCAAAGTGATACGGTTCTGCTCACAAACAAGTCTAGTGACGACTGTCAGCGGTGCCGGCGGTCGTGGCCCAGCTCGACCACCACTTCCCCAGTACATACCCCGCGGAGATCTTGTGAACCGGTCGGACGTAATCAGGACGCGTTGATCTAGTAAGCGCTAAGAAACAGGTGCCGCACTTAGGATCTAGGATTACGTCGTAGCTATTTAATATACATTTATTAGAAAATAAGTTAGGATTAGATTGTACATATTTTTATTAGTTTTAATTTTTAAGTAGGTTTAAATTGTGTGTAATTATGTTTATTTAAATAGAAATTAATATTAAATGAGTAACGTTCCGTTACATTACCCGCTCGTCCCTCATAAGGATTTTATTTTAAAAATAAAATCTGCATTAACTACTCTGAACAAAATTTCTTACAATTACCTATCACACTACCATTCATGACATTCAATCCTCACGTTCATACTGACTTTCAGAAAAGCATCTAATAATATTATAAAATTATGAGACGCACCTTTCATAACCAAAATCTTATGCCATTTTTATATGTTCGACATAAAACTCTTTGCAAGATATGTAAAAATGATTTTAATGGACTTGGTAACACAACAGAACTCAATTACAATATTTACCATAAATTTTCAAATCTTTTATATGCCAAGTGCCCAAGTTCTTACCCGACATGTCTTCTAAAACGTAAACAAGTGGCGAGCGTTTTTCAGTAACTCGGCATTTTAAGTATTTTGGGGCAAGTTTTTTACTAAAGAACTTGTCCTTGTCGCTCAATACGTAAGCGCGCTTGTAGACGATATCACCTACATTAAATTCAAATGGCTTGCGTCTCAAGTTGTACTGAGATGTGTTCTTAACGTGAGCGTGATATAGTGACTTCTGAACCTGATCAAAAACATTACTTAAGCAACCGAGGTTTTCCGCATAAACTTCGCGGGGCATAAACAAAACCTCATCACCTAAGTCTATATCAGCATAGTGCGAGCCGCATAGTACTACTTCCCTGCCGAACACAAGAAAGGATGGGGTAAATCCAGTGGCTTCGTTCACCGAATTATTGATCGCAAACTGGACCTTTGGTATGAAAAGATCCCATGTCCTGTGATCGCCTTCGACAAAGGTGGAAATACAAGTAATTATAGTTTTGTTGTACCGCTCAACTAAGTTCACCTGAGGTGTATATTTAGGCGTGAAAAATACGTTAGGAATGCGGTATTTTTGGAAGAAATCGTTGGTCTGCCCACTAATAAACTGACTTCCATTGTCCATAAGTATGGTCTGTGGAACGCCGTGAACTAAGAAAACCTGTTCCTCTAAAATTTTAATTATGATATCAGAAGTTGCCTTTTTAATAGGGAAAATATGGCAAAATTTAGAAAAGCAGCATGTCACTACTAGAATATAGCTATTCTGCTTTCGTGTGACCGGAAGAGGTCCCATTAAATCGATGGATATCATTTGGTAAGGACGTGAACACTGTTTTGGCCGACCCATAGTACCAAGAGTAGCGTGATTTTGGCTTTTGTACTGCAGACATACAGAGCATGAACCTACGTATTTTGCCACATCCTGATACATTCCTGGCCAGTAGTATCGAAGTGCAATGCGTCTGTACGTCTTAAAGATGCCAAGGTGACCAGCAGTCGGCTCATCATGGTATTCCGCAATAACGCCATTCCGAAGTTCCTGTGGAACGACTTCTTTCCAAGAGAACTCATTTGTCAGGTGACACTTATTTTTACTAAGGCGGAAAAGAGAATCATTCTGTATTCGGAAATTTGGAACGTGTACCGGATTATTAAGGCAGTTATTGTAAATGTTTTTATACCAGTCATCACTAGTAGTCGCAAATGACTTGGAAGTAACAATCGATGCAACTGGAACAGCTCTAGACAATGCGTCAGGAATGATGTTGTCTACACCACGACGGTGTTTGATTTCAAAATCAAACGACGACAAACGAACACCCCAACGTGCGAGTCGTCCAGTGGGATTGTTTAATGATAAGAACCATTTCAGAGCGCTATGGTCTGTATAAACCGTGAAAGTTCTACCATTTTCGACGTAACATCGCCAATGTTCTAATGCTACCAGAACAGCAAGAGTCTCCCGTTCCGTAATGCTGTAGTTCTTTTCAGCCGTAGTGAGAGATCGGCTCATGTACGCAACGGGATGCTCCTTACCATCAACTGTCTGAGTAAGCATTGCACCTACTCCGTAATTACTGGCGTCCGTGTGTACCTCGAACGGCAGATTATAATTTGGACAAGAAAGTACCGGAGCGGAAACTAAACACTCTTTTAGCTTTTTAAAGGCAGCATCAGCTTCATCAGTCCATTGGAAAGGTGGAGTATTTTTCTTATTTGAAGTAAGCTTGTTTAGCGGACCTGCGATCGTGCTAAAGTTGGGAACGAACCTACGATACCAAGTGGCTGTGCCTAAAAAACGCTTAAGCTCCTTGCGACTAGTAGGAGTCGCGTAGTTGAGGATGGCTTCAACCTTACCTGGGTCGGTTCGCAGTCCATTCGCATCGACCACATATCCCAGATACTTGAGCTCACTTCTGAAGAACTCACACTTCTCTAGGTTGACGGTGAGATTCGCCTTACGCAGCCTGTCTAAAACGCGAAGCAGGAGAGAGACGTGATCATCAAAAGAGCTGGATACAATGACAATATCATCAAGATAGGCAAAAATTCGATGATCTACGTCACTTAGCAACGCATCAACCAAACGTTGTTGCGTAGCGGGAGCATTTGTAAGTCCAAAGGGTGTGGTCTTGAATCGGAACGTTCCGCGGCCTGGGACGTAAAATGCCGTCTTGTCACGGTCCTCCTCAGAAATTGGCACCTGCCAAAAAGCTTTGGATAAATCAAGGCTAGTAAGAAAATGTGCGTCGCGCAAGTTATCCAAAATCTCAGAAATATAAGGCAAGTTGTAAGCGTCTCGCTTCGTAACTGAGTTGAGTTTACGGCTATCTAAACAGAAACGAGGCTGGCCATTTTTCTTCGTAACTATAAGAACCGGAGACTGCCATGCGCTTTCGCACGGTTCCACCACATCAAGACTAAGCATTTCATCTACCTGTTCGACAAGTATTTTCTGTTTCTCTGGTGAAAGTCGGTAGTACCTTTGTCGAACAGGAGGTGAATCACCAGTATCAATGCGGTGGGATATCAAATGCGTTCGACCTAATCCCTTATGCTCGAAAGAAATATCTTTAAATTGATCGACTATATTATCCGCAATAGCTTTCTGCGAATCGTCTAAATTATCATAGGAATTGATAAAAGTTTGCTGGCTATTTGCATTTAAATCCATTATCGGGACGCGTGACAGTTGTAGCGAGCCTAAATATTTAGGACACAAATGAAAAGCGCGCCAGAAGTCAATTCCTAGAATCAGAGAAGACTTAACTTCAGGAACTACGTAAGCTTTTACAATATGAAATTTATCCTCAAAATGTATAGGTAAATTAATATAACCTAGACTATCAAAAGACTGTCCACCTGCAGCAACGATTGACACGTTATCATCAGTACAAACCTTGAGACCTCGGTTAACTAAAGTGTGGTGCGCATTATTACCTAAAATGGAGACAGCTGCACCCGAGTCAAGTAGACCTGAGACTGTTATGTCATTTACCATAATATTCACGTACGGTCGTGTATCATCTAAAGGCTTATCTTGCAGAATTGTAGTAATGTTGTAACTATTGAAAAACATTCGTACTGTTTTCAACCATTCATTCCATTCTTCAATACTAAAACGACCTTCTGTTGAAGATGAATGGCTACAATTCTGAGAATCTAGTTTTTTGAATTCGGATTACACCTAGGGCACTCAGGTTTCTTAACACCCTTAAAACCACACTTGAAGCACATAATTTCAGTATTCTGGCAGTTGCTCAAGCTATGTGAGTTATTACGACAGCGAGGACAGTAAGGTAGTTTCCTGTCAGAATCAGAATCACCTTTGTGTATAGCATGTAAATATTTTTCATTAACATTATTATTATTAGCATTAGGTTTCATATTATATGTATTTTGTTGTTTGTTTTTAAAATCATTGTAGTTTGTATTATTTGTTGAATTAAAGTTTGGTTTTGATTTATTAAATGTAGTTGTTTCTTGTTTATAAGAAAATTCAGGTGCTACAGTATCAGACGTTGCAGCTGGAGGCTCACGAAAATGTACCAAACGTGATTGAACATTTTCAAAGTTCCTACATAGGGTTCGCAACTGGCCAATAGTTTTAATTTCAGTCGCTGAAGCTAAAGTGCTTGCATAGCACGGTCTGATATTGTGCAAGATGATTTCAAGCTTGTCTTCCTCTAGCAAGGGCTTCGACAAACGTGCAAACATGCTTGACAAAATTGACAAATAAATTGTTATGTTCTCTAATTCACCCTGAGTTCTAGATCGAATCTCAGAGAGTAATCGATAGTCATAATCAGTTTTATCGAAGTCCTGCTTTAAGAGAACGACAAGGTCCTCCCAAGTCGATACCTGTTCCTTAACACTTCTAAACCAATGTAGTGCGTCATCTACAAAAATTTCGGTAGCATATGAAAAAAGTTTTGATCCAGAAATATTGCGCGCTTCACTAAATTCGTTAGCTCGTTGGATGAAAGAGCGTACGCAAGACTTCCCATCAAACTTCAGCCTGCCCAATTCAGAAGTTCTAGTACCACTATCGCATGTTACCGAAACATGAATTGGTACGGCGCTTTGAGTTTGCGACTCAGAGCTCGATCCGGGCAAAGACAGTGGATCAACACTCTTCTTCTTCAACACTAGGAAGCTTTCATAAAACTGTTTGAAAAGTGTACTACATTCAGCATGTTGTTGAGAAGTTTTTTCATCTGTGTTTATCCTATTCAATCTGTGGTAAAGATGGTGAAACATATTTTCAGTACGAGTTAAAATATTTTTATCGGTAACCCCTTCATCTATGATCGCCTTAACCTTCTCCAATAGTTCTAAGGAACTGCTTAAATCGACCAATGCATCCAGATGCGAGTACATGATGTCTTCTGAAGGAAAACATTGACTCAGCTTGATGATTTGTTTCCTAAGATCCGCAACAGTAGAACCAGGAGTCTCTCCACGAACACCAACCTCGTATTCTAATTCTGATTTTTGCAAAGACAAAAATTTAATAGGGTACGACATTGTAGTTGTAAATGGCACACAAAAGGAAATTTGATCAATGATGTAAATACTCCGTTCTGTTACAATCAGCTTTTAACAGAACGCTATGGTTTGATGATGATGAATGATTGTACCTAGATGAAAAAATAAACAAGAAAAAAAATTGCAACCAAAAATAAAAAAAGCGTTGATAAAAAATTTGTAACTGGTGTGAGTACAGCTTAACAAAAACAAAGGTTTATTCTCCGTTAGCATACGGATAAAAAATTTAGCAGCAGTTAAAAAAAAAAGGCAACACCAAAAAAAAAAATTCGCAATACAGTATCGAGTATCGAGATCGACCATAAAATGGAAACACTATACTCACCTCAGCTACTGCAAACCAAAAAAGAAATAGCGTTTTACAAAAAACCACACACCGTGCAAATCTAACTACGTGCAGAAGAAGGTAGAAACTGGTTAAACCCACGTAAGAGGGCGCCAATGTGCCGTTTGCCCCTATGGTAAATTCTACCTACCTAATTTAGTAGGAAGAATAAAAGAAAAAAACCAAGGTATACCGCAACAATATTATATAATTAGAAGAAAAGTTAGACCGGCAAGTTCAACGGAGGGCACATAAATTTATAGGGTCGTGGGTTTGGGCACTTTAACCAGTTCCTACGCTTCAACGCACTACCGCGGGAAAAGTACTCTCCTGAACTGATGTTGATGGGGGGCCCTATGGATGGTGGGTGGCCCCAAGTTTACGGCAGCAGGCGAAGACACAGCAGGAGTTCCCGTAGATGTCAGAAGCGGTGACAGTAAAAAAAAAAATCCGATGGAGATTTTTTTTTCCGTAAGTAGGAAGTTTACGGCGGTTCTTCTTATGTCGCCATTTCTTCCTTCTTGTTGTGATGTTTTTGTTGTAGGGTTATTGTTGATGGGTGGAAGTTGTTCCTGTAAGCGATAAAATTCCTCTATATTAATATAGGAATTTATCTAACTTCCGTTCTGGGGGGCCCTACCAACGGCTACAGGATCAGGAAGAAATACTTACGCGCAGTGTAGTGTTGCCGTGGTGGTACAACCAGAACGGAGTTCACAATAAATTATTAATTAAACACAAGGCTATCGTTCAAAAGCAAAAGGCAATGAAATTAAAAAAAAAGGAAATGAATTTTAATTGCATAAATTTAGCGTCTGGTGAAATATTTAGCAAAAAGTGAAAATGTTAAGGTAGGCAAAAAAAGAAAAGATGATGCAATTTAACGTATGAAAACATGAGCATGATTTAGCAATTTTGCAAGTGAATAATCTACAATTTGGATACTGGAAGATAAAATATCATTAGTACAATAAAAAGAATAACGGTTATTAGAAATACAGTTGGATTTTTTTATGTGCCATTTAAAACTTACCCTATATCGGGAACACACTAAAAACTATTATAACGTGTTTAGAAGACACCATCAAATTTATATAAAATACGTATAGAAAATAATTATTAATTTCAATTTTAATTGCACAGTCGGCTAGGGCGCTCGGAACTGGCAAAGTGATACGGTTCTGCTCACAAACAAGTCTAGTGACGACTGTCAGCGGTGCCGGCGGTCGTGGCCCAGCTCGACCACCACTTCCCCAGTACATACCCCGCGGAGATTTTGTGAACCGGTCGGACGTAATCAGGACGCGTTGATCTAGTAAGCGCTAAGAAACAGGTGCCGCACTTAGGATCTAGGATTACGTCGTAGCTATTTAATATACATTTATTAGAAAATAAGTTAGGATTAGATTGTACATATTTTTATTAGTTTTAATTTTTAAGTAGGTTTAAATTGTGTGTAATTATGTTTATTTAAATAGAAATTAATATTAAATGAGTAACGTTCCGTTACAGAGGACAGAGCTTAAATTCGAAAATTTTGAAGCAGTAGTCACTGCAGTAGGTACAGAAATTGCTCAAGACGAAGAGTTTTCAAGTCATGATTTCGAATCTAAGAAAAACAATCCAGGTGCATTATGCTAAAAGACGACTATATATCGAAAAATAGTTGGTTACTTATATATTTTTATTGAATATGTTACTTATGTTTATAATTACTTACTAATGCAAACAACTGTCTCAAAGTCCCTGTCATTTTTAGCTCATACTTTGTATTAAATGTCTCCGCATCTTCGAGAGATTCTGAATCTTTCAAGCCAGAGCCACCGTCATAATCACCAGATGAAGACTCGGATGCATTCGATGTATTTTTCTTGCCTTTCTTTGCTTTGCATAATGATATCGAAATAAAAAATAAAATTACTGGAATAGATACATTCATGAATTTAAAATTGACCAAATTTTCTAGAACGAAAAATATGGGTAGTGTAGTCATTAGCTTCGTTTCAGCTTACGCTACAAGGAATGAGTCAGGGATCACAAACGCTTTACATGACCGAGCAGCTGATGGAAACAACCCTATACCTACTTATTAAAGTCTAGTATTGATTAATGGACAATAAACTTTGATAGACTCTCCCTAGACTTTGTTGAGTTGTAGAAAATAATTGATAAAAAAGACACAATCGAATTTTAAACTTCTAATCTGCTTACTGATGAAAATTTTCATGTTAAATCTTTACATGCCTACGCTAGATATGGCTTTTGCATTTTTCAGATAATTATATGTTACACTGCAATTAAAAAGGTACTCAACTTGCTTTATTTTACAATTGAAATGCAGAATACAGCCTCACATAAAATGAAGAATTCAATTTCATGCTTATTGATGTATGAATTATGAACGCATGTATAATGGAATATACTTTTCACCTCACTAGCTCGGAAAGGTTCTCTTTGTCATTCAAAATCTGGGCGCAAAAACGCATTTTGCTCGCTAGCGTGGAAAGCGTTTTTAAAATTCGAACGTTTCTATTCAATAATTTTCTCGTCAAGAATTGAGGATTTAATCACAGATCTGCCCGAATTTAACCTTCTTGATATCGCCGGTCCGCTAAAAACTCATTAATACCACAGACTACCTCCTAAAAGATACCATCTTTTTCTCGTTCGTTTCATTTTTAGAATAATCGCACTGTCGGAGTTTTGGCGGGAACGCGGAAAAGTTCACGTCGGTACATTGTATTATTTTACAAAACTTATGCTTTTTCCAGTGTTAATGTTTAAAATTGGTGGTGTTTTACGCATTAAGTGCTGAATTACGAGCATGAGTGTGGGCAAGTGATATAATGTAGTGAAACGTGGTTTTTCGTGTTGCTTCCAAAATTCCATAGAAGCCTCTAGTAAAGTTGCCACCACTTTACTAGGGCATGACTTAGACTGGACTATGACTTAGACTAGACTATGACTACTCTGACTATGACTTGACTTTAAGTGAAAATTTCCATAATACGATGAAAAATTACAAAACTTGACACTGGCTAAATACACTATGTGTGGAGCCAAAGTATAAGAGAAAAAAAAAAATCGCACTGTCCAGCACCAAAGAGTATATAACCAATACGCTATCCAGCACCGCGACTGCATGGAAAATGGATGAAAAACACTTTTTCTTTCATTTTCCATGAATCACGTGACGAGCTAGTCGTTAACCTGATGTTAAGCGTTACTGCCACCCATAGCTAAATTAATAAGCTAAAAATTAATCTTTTCTTAGCCTTTTAGCTGTAATTCTTATATTTTCCTCGCTGTAGTGAGGTGAAAAGTTGTGTGTTGCACTCGGCAGCAATGTTTTTCTGCGTCTCGTACCTTTGAAACCTTCGCTACGCTCAGGATTCTTCATTTGAACCACTCGCTACGCTCGTGGTTCAATCCTGGGATCCTTCGCGTGCTCAGGTTTCAATTCAATTACTCTCGCCAAAAACCAACTTTGCAGCCTTGTATAACAAATAACTATTTCAACACATTTGCTCAAAAAATGCATTTACAAAGCCTGTATACATTGTTCGAAAGTTAAACATTACGCACCATACAACGGAGCGTGCGGAAGAATAGGTTCTCTGACCTAAGTACCTATTTTACCGCATCCTCCGTTGTATAGCGCCACAGAGCAAGAAAAAAAAATACGCTTCGCCTAGGTGCGAAGCGTCATACTATTCAATGCTTTGTGTATAGCGCCATGCGTAACCAAGCCAAGAGTTTCACATAACGAGAATAAATAAGCTGAATGATCGAAACTACTTGGAAGCGTTTTTGCTCAATGCGTTTGTCTCACTTTAAGGGCGAACGTTTCCTCAGCGCGGCAAATTCAAATTTTCTTGCGTTCTTTTGCCAATAATAGCTTAATTACTCAACTTATTTACATTTTTAATTTTGCGCTATTAAATATAATGTATCAATAAATTACAATTAACAGTATCACCTACTTATCATTGGTTTAGCGACAAATGGCAATAAACAATTTTTATCTTAGTTTTTCAGTCTATGGCTTGCAAGAAATTTAGAAATTGCCGCGCTAGTGTAACGTTCCACCAAAAAAAAAAATGAAACTAAAGATGTAGTTCTAATTTTCACCACACGCACGTGGCGCCATTTGAATTGTAAATGCGCGACATTTTAGCCCATTTTCACATTAGATTAGAAACATCAAAGATTGTTTGTTGCGACTTTCCCACTAATAAACAAAAGTTTGTTTCATTACCTATTGTACTGTTTTCTCGCAAATGTATTGAAAATCGTTGTATGATGCACGTGCGCAAATTGGTTTCTACAAACTCGTGACTATGGTAAGCCCTGGACTTCGTCTCGGGCTTATATTTGTCTACTCGTTTGTAAATACCAACTTACCGCCCTAATATCATAATAGTTAATTATGATATTAGGGCGGTAAGCTGGTTTTTACATGTGTGATCAGATCATAAAGTCTCATTTGCCCAGTAATTTCACTAGCTGCAATGCCCTTCAAACCGGAACACAGTAGGTATGATTAATATTATGATAGTTATTTTAAAGCGTAACTGCAATAGCCGAAATAATGGGAATTAAAATAAACAAAACAAAAAATAAACAAGTGTTAATTTTCGATATTTTTATTCAGTTTTAAGGTCCAATATAGAATCCACTTAGTAACTGTTCTCCGTTAGCTTTCACGTAGAATAGAAAAGGGCGATCCACGCGGAGGATCACTGGTACCTCAGTTAAACCAAACCCGGTAGGTATTTTTGTATCTGAAAAAGTTAAATAGCTTTTTACAAGAAAGTTAAAAGTTAAAAAAGCAATAGAGTAAGATGTGAATAAGAGATTTCAATCTATGTCCGTATTAATGGCGGTTATTTACAGGCTTGGACAAATCTATCACTTCGTAACCAAGAGGTTCTCTTATGTACAATCATCATTATCATCAACAGCCTGAAGACATCCACTGCTGAACATAGGCCTCCCCCAGAGAATGCCACTTTGAGGAGCTGCTCACCTCCTGCATCCATCGGCTTCCCGCGGCTTTCACCATCGTCGGTCCACCGAGTGGGGGGTGGCCTACGCTGCGTTTTTCGGTTCGTGTATTCGTTCCGTTCGTGTAATAGTATCAGTTGTTAGTAGTAGTTATTAGTTGTTATCAGTAGGCTCATTCTCCGTGGTCACATTTCTTATACTGTTGGCTTCACCAGTAAGCTCAAAGTCACGGAATGAGCTATGGATTAGATACTCTAGATTTCCTTGCGTGATAAAATCCGGAATATGGAAATCTGCATGGAGAACTAAAGTCATCGACATAACTTTCTAAATTAGTAAGTTGAAATGGCAATGGGCTTGCCGATGGGGGGAAAAGGTTCTCGAGCGGTAACCACAAACCGAAAGAGGCAGCATAGGCCGGCACCCACTACGTGGACCGACGATTTGGTAAAAATCATGGGGAGTTGTTGGATGCCACAGACAAGCAGCTGGTCAAAGTGGCACTCAGCAGTAGTGGACGTCTTCCGGCCGATGATTATGATGTGAAGCATCGAATTGGAAAGAAAATATAGGTCTCGACGAGGCTTATGTCAATGCATTGGTTGCTGTCTTACCCAAAGCTACCCGCGTAGCCCCTTCAGTTCCTGTTTCATGCACTTCAATAACAACTTTCTGGACGGCGCTAGATATCACAAGTTCTTCGCCTTCTACTATTTTGGTGAGACCAGATTTATTCCGACTTGATACGTACCACATGTTTACCTGGAATTTTTGTTGTATTTACTTAGAAGCAGTATAAGAGTGGTTAGGTATAGCCAGTATTATTACGTATTTACCATTACCACCAGGCCTGGTTCACTCCACGCTTTAGGTACGCGTACGAAGGTTAGTAGATGGGTCGGTCCATTACTCATAGCACGTTATAAAAGCAGCGCTATAGCGATAAGATATGATGATTTTTCTAACTGTTTAGGATAGGCTCGCACAGTGTGTAGCACTGTGCGAGCCTATCCTAAACAGTTAGAAAAGCTGAACTACGCTTTATTGCGTTGACTTGTTGACTGTTGACTTCGCGGAATGAATTTTCTGTATTCTGTGCTACCACTGTGGATGCCCAGTAGTAGGTAGGTATCGTATTTGACATAAGTAATTGAAAATGTTCAGTGTGTGTTGCCAGTGATGACTTATGGAACTGAAACTTGGTCTCTTGTTGGCCTCATTAGTAAGCTCAAAGTCACGCAACGAGCTATAGAGAGAGCTATGATCGGTGTTTCCCCGCGATATAAGATCCGGAATGAGGAGATCCGCAGGAGGACTAAACTGACCGATATAGCTCTTACAATTGGCAAGTTGAAATTGCAATGGGCAGGCCACATCGCTCGCAGAACTGACCACCGATGGGGAAGAAAGGTTCTCGAGTGGCGACCGCAAACAGGAAGACGCAGCGTAAGTCGGCCCCCCACTAGGTGGACCGACGATCTGGTGAAAACTGTGGGGAGCTGATGGACGCAGGAGGCGAGCACCCGCTCAAAGTGGCGCTCTCTGGGGGGCCTATGTTCAGCAGTGGACTTCTTCAGGATGTTGATGATGATGATGATGATGATTGTTACGGGCAATACCAGGCTAGCACTGGCCTGGTATTGCCCGTAACAATCATCATCATTGAAGAAATTAAATTGAAAATTATAGAATTTACAGTTTTTGATTGTTTTACCTCGTCATACATATGTGTAAGATTGAGCGTCGTGGTTATTTGAAACTTTGGTATCGATAATACGACCCTTTTATATTGTAATTGATTTAGGGCGTCATTGAGAAGTTCTGGGTACGATTTCAGTTTGTCGATTAATAAAGGTAGACCGTCGTTCACAGCCTGAGGTAAAACAATGATTAAAGATGTTGCCATATCTTGATAGGGGATTTCTACTATCTGTAAAAAAGTGATTACGATTTATTTATTTATTTAGATATCTTTATTAAAAGTGAGCAAGTATACATTAGTGCCAATTTCATGTGTAAGTCTGTATCTAATACTACTTGTTCAAAAAACAAAAACCTGAAGTGGTGTGATTTGAATGTTTACAAATAATTATTACAATTTAGTTACAATTTAGTAGGTACCTATACTAACGAAAACATTCAAGGTCTATTATAAGTAATGATAATTATATACCTAATGCACTTTATAGCAAATATAGAAATTGAGCAAATTCTATTTTTTAATTGCCCTTCAGTGAACGGCAATAAAATCAGCACACTGGCAGTTACCATGCATGACTCACTCTGATTTTATACAAATTGTATTTTGATTCCTAAATTTTTCTTGCCTCTTGAATTTCTATTAGGAGTCGGTATGGCATAAATTGCCCGTGGATTGCTGGATGTACCTATGTAATTATAGGAAGTACATATATAAGTATTATAATAGTTACTTTATAAATAAATAACGCCCAACGATTACCTACATACATAGATCCTGGACCCTAACTAAGATTTCCTGTATCTTGGAACTACGACGACCATGGTCCCACAACACCCAGGCACAGAACAAGTATTTGTTTGCGCTTTTTTTCTGTGCACAAATACTTGTTGTCGTGGGACTCGAACCCACCGCCTCCGGGTTATGAGCCGACCTGCTCAACCACAGAGGCTGTTGACTTTATTATGTACAATATTGAAAGATCGCTTCTGACTTGGCTTAACGACTATTGTCTTACGACAACAACCAGGACCGACGGCTTAACGTGCCCTCCGAAACACGGTAGCGCTCAGTTGTAAATACCACATATTTTTTCTTTTTTTTTTGATGTACCTAGTGGTCACCCATCAAAGTAGTGACCGCAGCGAACGTTGCTTAACTTTACCGATCATTTAGAAACGGCTAGTCGTGCTATGCTACGAGCGCTACGCTTGAAAGATTTAATAACATAAAAACAAAATCTACAAACCTGCGCTCCGAGACTATAGCTGTTCATGTAATTGTATTTACTGTGGCGTGACATTAGCAAAACATTCTTTTTTCCCAACGGTGAATTAAAGGAAGCGGTATCTACGAAATCGAATGGTTCCTTCCATGACGCCTGAAACTTATTATCTTTACGCATCATAATAGTTACTTAATAATCTTCCTTTGGGTAAGCCAGCTAAAGGAATATCCAGGGAATGGGCAGCAGCATTCTCTTCGGTACACTACAATCTTCTGTGATCAAGCCACCTGCCAAACGTTTTTTCTGTTTTTTTCATGTAAATGAATGACGTGACGAGCTAGTCGTTCACCTGATGTTGAGCGTCACGGCTGCCCATAACAGATTGCAGTATCACTCGGAACTCTAAATTAAAATAGTTTTGCGTGACACTGTACTGCGCACGGCATCCTGAGACTTCATACAATCTAACTGAGTGATCAAATCCTAAAGTCTCATTTGCCCAGTAATTTCACTAGCTACAATTCCCTTCAAATCGGAACACAGTAGCATAAGGTGGTGTATGGTGGTGATTAAAGCAAATTCCTCCTCTGCGATAAGCGTCCAAAGTGGTGTTTTATGGGGGAGGCCTATGTTCAGCGGTGGACGGCTTCCGGCTGTTATGTTTTACTTAATAAGACACATAAATACCCTTAAAATACAGGGTAACGCTAACTTCAACCACCTTAATTTCATACTGAGAGTAGGTACTTGGACGCGCTTATTTTTCACTTATGTATTTGGAATTAAAACAAAGTAGGTACCTACTGCTGATAAGACAAGTTACTACTAACAATCTACAAGCACATTGCTTCAAATTTTCAAGTCAAGAATTTTATTCGAGTTATATTTTCTTTTAATGACGAAGTTTTGAGGTAATAAGAGTAACAAAAATATCTTAGGTCTGTGGAAGTAGCAAACGTTTAATATATGCAACAGATTTAAGAACCTCTTCCTTTTATGATGTCGGTTGAAATATCTAACGTTATGTATAGTTACTGTATATTGAATTCTTACGTTGAAATACATGGCATTGGCTATAACCAACGAAGAAGTGGGTGATATTTGGTTCGGGTCAAGTAACAGAGAAATCTTGCCATTTGTCTCATTGGAAATCTGTGAATAATTTGTAATAGGTATTAAGGTGCAGTTATCTTACCTAATTATACAATACAATACGATACGATACGATACAATACAATACGATACGATACGATACGATACGATACGATACGATACGATACGATATGATACGATACGATACGATGCGATGCGATGCGATACGATAAGATACGATACCATAGAATACAATACAATACAATACAATACAACACAATACAATAAAGTACAATACCATACCATACAATACAATACAATACAAAATTCTTTATTATATAAATAAATAGTTATATGTTTAGGGCGGATATAGTGCTTTTAGATAAACATTTATGGTTTAGAATTAATAACTATGATAAATCTAAACAACTAGTAACCGGCTAGCACTCACGTAATTTTAGTCGAACAAACTCGACCGGTGTTCAGGCAATAAAGATGCCCATCTTCATGGAGTATGCGCGGCCACGGCGGCGGCTATATTCTATGAAGATGGGCATCTTTATTGTCTGAACACTGGTCGAGTTTGTTCGACTAAAATTACGTAAGTGCTAGCCGGTTACTAGTTGTTTAGTTATGAATACTACTCACGTTAGTTTCTATGATATTATGATAAATTTCTTTAGACTAATATAATACTTAGTTATCTGTGGATAAATCTGACCCGATAGATACTATTATATTTTGTTGGTGCGAGAACAGATCCGAAATGACGAGAGAGATCCGCAGGAGAACTAAAGTCACCAATATTACTCTAGAATTAGCAAGTAACGGTATCGGTATCTGTAACGGTATCGGTATCAGTAGCCATCCGGCTATAGGCTGTTGTGCAGCTTTTTTTGACAGGCACAGTAATCAGATTACTAGACTGTGAGATCAGATAATAAAGTCACATTTGCCTAGTAATTTCACTACAAATATAATGTACTGCTTGGCGGAAAAATAATAGGCAAAGCGGTGGTACCTACCTAGACAAACTTTGCAGAAAAGTCCTACCACCTAGTGCACCTAGTGCTAGTGCTTTAGTCATTTTCAACGTGATGGCGCTCAACACTAATAACAGCTCTATAAATCTAGGTACCTATATGTGATCGTCATCCTTACCCAATCATTAATCTGGTCGGCAGTATTAGTAGGGTTCACGAAAGATATTTTCTGTACATCGGACTCGAAGATTTTATGGCAAGCTTCAACGAATTCACTCTTCAGTTGTGCTTCGTCAGACACGTATAATCTACTGATTACGGTTAGTTTAACTCCAGGAAGGTATTTTAGTTCTCTGATCAACTTTTTAAATGAACTGGAAAGCTTTAAAAAAATGCTGTAATTATTTTAAGTAGTTATTATCATCATCATCATCAACAGCCTGAAGGCCTCCCCCAGAGAGTGCCACTTTGAGCGGCTGCTCGCGTCTTGTATCCATCGGCTCCCTGCGGCTTCCTCCAGATTGGTCCACCTAGTGGGATGCCGACCTACACTACGTCTTCCGGTTCGTGGGTGCCATTCGAGAACCGTGGTCTGCACTAAAGTTTGACAGCACCTAAGTTCACACGTATTCCTCTGTGACATACCTAAATGTATTGCAGTAGGTATATATGTCATAGATAGAGAAATAAATGCGAACTTAGAAGCTGATAAACTTAAGTACATCAGGAAGGCATAAATGTCTTTTCTGACTGAATCTTCTCTACTTTTATACTATTATTATTTATTCTGTGTTAATACCAAAAGCAAGTCGCGAGTAAATAGGTATCGTCTAGGCAAGCATGTACCTACCATCGTAGATCGCGACGTCACTTCCCCTCAGGTGAGATTGCGGTCAAATGCGGGCCTATTTAGTTATAAAAACAAGCAACTTTACGCGTCCTTTTCTCTTTCTTAAAGCATATAAGTACCTCATTTTCGTCTGATACTCCGATTATTTCATACAGTTCTTCGCGACTGTCACTAACGGCACCGAGCGCAAGTTTACCCAAAGGCAGCAGTGCAGTTACCGGCGAGCATACTACATTGCTCAAGGGATCCTGAACTGCCTCCTGAAAAAATAACATACCTACTTCATCATCATCATCCTGTCGATGTGGGAGATCTAATAATATCCTAAAGATGATGAAGTATGTTACAGGGCCGTAGCCAGGAATTCTCTTTGGGAGGGGGGTTCAGCTTGATTCAAATTATTTTACCTTTACGGTCGGCTCAGAGGCGGTGGGTTGGATTCCCATGACAGTACAAGTATTAATGCACAGAATAAAAAGCATTAATAGCTACTTGTTTTGCAATGTGGAACCATGGTCCTCGGTGTTTCTGGGTCCCTAGATATAGAGGGTCCTATGGCTAAAAAGTTATGACTATAAGGGAATAGAGAATATGCTGGCAAACTAATATGTCTAGTATGTAATTGATTTATATTTTTGTATACATAATATAGAGTTAAAAAATAGCTTCAGCATTTTAGATTCAGACAACCTAGATGTAAATGTCCAATGTCACAATATCACTCAAAGTATTCAAAAAGCATCTCAAAAAATAAAAGCCATAAAACCTAAAACCCGCAAACTTAGTGACAAAACAAAACAATTAATCGAAGAGAGACAGAAATTAAACTACTATACTGCAGACTATAGAACCAAAGATATTGCAGTAAAACGAAATATTCGAAAAGATATAAGAAATTTTAATGTGGAACAAGTCAAATTAGCCCTAGAAAGTAGTACTTCTTTAAAAACCGCTAAACAAGGAATGCAAGCCGGAAAGTCATCCATTGTATGCCTAAAAGATCACGCGGGCGTGAAACAAGGTGATAAAAACAAAATTCTGGAAATATGTACTGATTTCTACAAAGCACTCTACTCCCATAATAGTCCATCCACTCAACAGCCAAACAGAATGTACACATGTCCTGACAATATTTTACCGATCTCTGGTTATGAAGTACACCGTGGCTTAACGTGGCTTAACTAGCTTGAAATATAGCAAAAGTCCAGGAGAAGATGGCGTAACTACAGAAAGCCTAAAAGTTGGAGAATCTATTCTACTTCCAAAGCTTACCAACCTATTCAACACTATATTACATACAGGCGAATTTCCACGTAACTTTAGCCATTCAAATATTATAATTTTACACAAGAAAGGAGACAAAACCGACATCACAAATTACAGACCTATCAGCCTTGTTTCACACCTGTACAAGACCTTTATAAAAATTATAGAAAATAGAATATCCGGAAAACTAGACCAACATCAGCCTCCCGAACAAGCCGGGTTTCGCCGTGGCCTCTCCACCACCGACCACCTTCACTCCGTTAACCAACTTATTGAAAAACACATAGAATTTAAAATTCCGTTATATCTGGCTTTTATAGATTTTTCCAAAGCATTTGATAGCATCTCACATATCTCTATATTCAACGCTTTAAAAAATCAAGAAATAGAATCTACATATATACACCTATTGCAAAACATATATAAAAACAGTACCGCTGCTATTAAACTTCATACCACAGGGCCTTCCTTCAATATAGAAAAGGGAGTCAAACAAGGCGATCCTTTATCCCCGAAGCTATTTACAGCAGTATTAGAAGAAGTTTTCAGAAACCTTGCAGCTGGCTGGTCAGAACGGGGTATCCTTGTCGGCAAAAAGAGATTGACCAATCTCCGTTTCGCTGACGACATAATCCTTTTCTCGTCTTCAGCTTCTGAGTTGACCCAAATGCTAGAAGATCTTAGCATGGCTAGCTTCGAGGTCGGACTAAAGATGAACATGTCAAAGACCAAAATCATGACTAATAGCACAAAAAGTCGAATACGTGTGGGAGGTGGGGAGATAGAATACGTCCATGAGTACATATACCTAGGCCAAATAGTCTCTTTCCAGGCGTAAAGAAATCACACGACGCACTGAAAACGCCTGGAGGAGCTATTGGGCCATGAAAGATCTGATGAAGGGTAATCTTCCACTTTCCCTCAAGAAGAGACTCATGGACGTGTGCATTCTCCCCATTCTTACATACGGCGCACAGACTTGGTCTTTGACAGAACATCAAAGGTCCGCACTCGAAGTGTGTCAAAGAGCGATGGAGCGTAGTATCCTTGGAGTAAAGCTCACTGATCGTATTCGCAACACCATACTGCGCTCCAGAACTCGAATTACAGACGTCACTCAAAAAGCTGCCCGGTTGAAATGGGACTGGGCTGGTCACGTCGTTCGCATGCATGACGAACTTTGGGCCAGAATAACCACCGAATGGGCCCCTGGCAATGGTAGAAGGCAACGCGGCAGACCAAGAAGGCGATGGCGTGACGAGCTCGACTCCCACCAATTAGACTGGCCCCTAACAGCTCAAGACCGTGAGAAATGGAAAGAAGGTAGGGAGGCCTTTGCCCAGCAGTGGGAAAATACAGGCTGATAATAATAATAATAATAATAACGCTAGACGGTTGGATCAAGGGTCAGATTCAGAAGGCAGTACTCCTTGACACGGCACGTATTGTCAGGAGGTTCCTCACTCTGCAGCCCTGACCACCGGTAGCTTGGGCCCTGCCCCGCTGCTGGCGGCACTCTAGGTTTAGGATTTTTTGATAGTATTTTTGTAATGTATTTTTATAACAATATTGTAAGAAAAACCTAAACCTAAGAAAAATGAATAAATGAGTGAATAATAATAATACATAATATAGTTATACATACAAACATACACATACTCATACACATGCATATACACATACACATATACATACACATACACATACCTATACACGTACATACACAAACACACATATACACATTTTGGCCGGAGTCATGACAAAATAACCCAATAGTTAGATATTTAAAAAAAACATGTAAAACTTTTCTGTCTGACATAAATAACATTTGATTAGGAGAAGCCGCTGACTCCTGAAACACAGTGAATACTAGTTCAGGAGTCTATGGATTCACTAAATGAATTCTACATTTTTTATGTCAATAAATAATTTTTCAATCTTTCGCATTTATAATATTAGTATGATCTTATTTATTCCACAAAAACTTAAAAAACATAATATAACTAAACTAAGCCTAAAAACCAAACTATAACTAAAAACTTAAAATAACGATTTAAAACTAAAATAGAAATATAATAATAAATAATAAATAAATAATTTGTATTTGTATTTCCAGATCCTGGGATCTATTTTAGGTGATCGTTGAGCGTTATTTACATTTAATACTGTTTCATTACTTACAAACGTAAAGAATTGCCTCAACATCCCTTTTAGCGACAACTCATGACGTGTGTGTATCTTCTCCGTCGCTTCTTCTTCAAATACTGATGGAGTTATGGCAGTTTGGCTTTCTTCTGATTCTTCATCATCATAAGACGTTTCTGGATAAGTACCATTTCCGTCGATTTCCGCTGCACTTAACGAAACTAATAATATTATAAATACAACTAGAAGCATAAGTAGGTACCTACTTACTTTGTTTGTAAATATAGGTAACACAAAATAAACGACAACACTGTGATTGTCGCTAACCAAACGTAAAAAATGAAAACGTAATTTCACGCTTGTTACGTTACCGCGTGACGTCACCTCGCCGTGCTTTACGTCAACTTTACGCTATTTGCTTTATATAACTACTCCGGTCCCGGCCTTGGGGCTGGAAGCACCACTTTAGATTGTAGGACTAGTAAAATACGTACATCTGTACCTATAAATATTTGAACGTCAAATATAACTTAAAAAGAAAATCAAAACTCAATAATTTTATTGCAAATAGGCTAGTAATAGCACTTTTACGTGTCAATAATCAGCGATATTTAAAAATATATATATTATATTTTTAATATTTTTTTATAAGCAAGCATAATAATTATAAGCAACATTACATAGTGCTTAATGTCAGAATGTTATTTATCAAGCCTATTACAACACGAGTTTGAAAAAAAAGAAGTTCTCTTTCCCACAACAGGTGCAAATAATCCGGCACAAAGCAGAATAGAAAACCCCGATCCGTAGCTTCGATTATCTACATCTCTAATATAGAGATGTATTTACTATAGACAACATCTTAGTTTCCCTTCTGCATCCTCCACCTGCAGCCTCCGTAACTCGCCGACGTCCTACGTATACCTAAAATTTTTGTATTCTTAACATTTCAACCGATTTTGTGTAGACGGTTTACATAATAAATTAAGTAGGTTAAGTATGTTACTTTTTCTAATTTATAGTGAGAAACATGTTCTAGCGGGAACGCGGAAAAGTCACGTCATTGCATTATACTATTATTTTTCAAAACTTGCGTTTCTCCAGTGTTAATATATACCTAAAATTGGTGGAGTTTCACGTATTAAGTGCTGAATTACGAGCATGAGTGTGGGCAAGTGATATAATGTGGTGAAACGTGATCTTTCGTATCGCTTCTACAATTCCATAGATTTTACTTTACTAGGGCATGACTTAGACTGGACTATGACTACCCAGACTATGAACTATGACTTGACTTTAGGTGAAATATTCTATAACACTATGAAAAATTGTGATACTTCACATGGTGAAGTATCGCAATGCACTGGCTAAATACACTATGTGTAGAGCCAAATATAAAAAAAGTTTTAAAGTGAAGCGCCGACCTAGGAAAAGGAGTTTTGGCGGGAACGCGGAAAAGTTCACGTCGTTGCATTGTAATATTTTACAAAACTTATGCTTTTCCCAGTTAATGTTCAAAATTGGTGGTGTTTACGCATTAAGTGCTAAATTACGAGCATGAGTGTGGGCAAGTGATATAATGTAGTGAAACGTGGTTTTTCGTGTTGCTTCCAAAGTTCCATAGAAGCCTCTAGTAAAGTTGCCACCACTTCACTAGGGCATGACTTAGACTGGATTATGACTACCTGACTTAGACTATGACTACCCTGACTGTGACTAAGACTTGACTTTACGTGAAATATTCCATAATACGATGAAAAATTACATAACTTGACACTGGCTAAATACACTATGTGTGGAGCCAAAATATAAGTAAAAAAAATCTAGGAAAAAGATTTGTCAGTGTCACTAGTTGTAACATTGTCAATGTCATGTAGTTTTATATTAGTGTTGCCAATCGCCGAGAAAATCCCCGATTTACGGAAAATTGAGGGTTAGTGAGTGGAGAGCGCGGGAATGACAAAAATTGGGGAATTTCGGGGAATCCAGAGTCCAGACCAACATTTTTCGGTTAGCTTCACCTGCCTCCTTTCTATTGCCGGATGAGTAGAGTGGCTTCATCTTCATTGTCAGCTATGTTTTATCGCATAGCGTATGGATGATACCATGAAAATGACGCAAGGATTAATTTGATTAACTTCGTCATTTTTCAAGATATTGGAATAATTATTTTACCATCTTTAATTGTGTTTTATTGGCTTTTATATAATAAACGAACAAAAAACTCTTGCCTTATTGCTTACTGCAACCCGCACTTGGTCGTTTTGGAAAACAAAGTATCCTAAGTGTTATTCTAAAAAATTTGCTGTAAGTTCTGTAACCGTACTTTCAGCGAAATCCGTTTAGTTGTTCCAGCGTGATACGTGTTCAAAGGGACAGACAGACAGATAGACAGCCAGACAGACAAAAACAAAAAATGTTTTTACTTCTATATCAATAAATAAATATTATGCAATCAAAATTTTCAAAAAATATTCATTGTACAGGTTCAGCCCAGTTTTTTTTTAAATTTATAATTCACCATCTTATAACATAGTACGTTATATTTGGCATCTCCACATTCAGTTACAGTTATATGTATGTAGATTAAACGTATAAAACCGTGTTTTATTCCAAAAATATCATTTCGGGGCATTTGTGGGAAATTATCCAAGAAGAAGCGGGGAATTTCGGGAATTGACAAGTTGACAACACTGACACGGGGAATTGAGAAATTTTTATTGGCAGGCTTTATTTATTTTCTCATTTATCAAAAAAACAAAACAAAAATATAATATTGTAGAAGTTAAAATTATAAGATATTTTATCATCTAAATTATCTATACACCGTTATAGAAATTTACTCTGACTGTGGATGGAATTGATTGAGACGTCGTTCATTAAATACGATTATATCGACCGGTCGTGTCGTCCGTCTCGTCAAGAACAGCAAAAACAATGATTCCGGCTGAAATTTTCGCTGAAGATTTGATGAGCACAGTGATACGCTACGGGTTGTACATCGGCGCAGCTTTTCAGTTGGTCTGTTTGCTGGCATGCGTTACTCTTACCGACGAGCAGAGCGATCCTCACCTATACGAAAAGGTTCGTAAATTAAAACCTTGTTTTTTTAATCTTCTAGTCATAACTTTGACCAATTATACTTCCAATATTATCAGGTGATCAGCTACAAGTACAATAAATATATAAAATAGCCCTAAACTAAGCAAATCTTGTAATATGGGCACCAGATAACTGATAGGATACATACCTATTTTTGTATGTAAATACATAGAATACAACACTGCTGTCCATCACACAAGTGTTTGTCCTGTTTGGGAATCTCACACCCACAACCTGCAGTTCAAAAGTTAGCACTATGTAGTACTTTCATGTGCGGCTACTACCTAATGAGGTAACGGAGCTGTCAAAATACACTGAAGATCTACACTTTACCTTGCAATTTAAATTATCAAGTGTAGCATCCATGCCTGATATGTGCCCAATTTAGCTCACAACCTTTTTAATACATGTTGTGTAAAATATTTATTAGTAGTATGTGCCTAAAATAAGTAATCTGAGTTCTGTTGTTTATGAATATCCTTGTAGACTATCAAGTGTGGGTTCCAGTAGCAGCTAAAAACGCCAAGAACGCTACGAAATTATGCCACTTTTTACCCAGACAAGGCCATATCACATATGATCGTTCCAGTCAATGTGAACGAAAAAAACGATAATTTTGTTCAAGTGGAACCCGCTACAAATTAAATTATTGTCTAGGTTCTTTTTAGTGGCTTTCATTATATTTATGGATATGCACTTGCTATGACACCTTGCTATTGCCTATGCTCTTTATGAATAGTATGCATTTATTCCAGAATTACACAGACAGTGATGAATGCAGTTCCGAACAATCATCACCGGGTCACAGAGCTACCATGTCTCGAGCTCGTCGCCATGACAAAAAGAAACGCCGTTAGAACCGATTATCCATGATAATTTCACATTTTGTTGTGTTAGGTA
The DNA here is from genome assembly GCA_910589525.2 of Ennomos quercinarius. NCBI lineage: Eukaryota > Metazoa > Arthropoda > Insecta > Lepidoptera > Geometridae > Ennomos > Ennomos quercinarius. The sequence goes on along the minus strand of OU342494.1, from coordinate 14,682,701 downwards.
GTTTAATGTACAATATAAAGGCCTCTTATTTTAAGATTTAATCATATTTAAGTGAAATTTTAATTTATATTTAGACAAGTAATAGCATTCTAGCTATGATTATAGGACTTTTTAATTTTTGTATACCTATGTAAATTGAATCTCAAGCTCTTGGCTGTTAGTATTAAGTTTTATGATTATGTCTGACTAGATAAGAATTTTGATAACTTATTTGATTTTCTTTAAAACATTACAGAATTCTGACATTCTTTATTTTTACTAGTTGTACCCTGCAGGTTCACCTCTACACTATTATAATGTAGCATTTAAATAATTACCAAAACCAGGTTCAGACAGTAATTGCCCAAATGTGGTAAATTGGACAATCACAGACAAAGATTCTTCCTGCCCGGTTAGCACGGATGGTAGACAAAATTGTTATTCCCCTGTTTTACTCCACAGCAAGTAACACAAGTAAGCAAGTATGAAGAAAGGCGACATAAAACAAGGAAAGACAATTTTGTCTACAGTCCATGCTGACCGGGGAGATAAAAATATATTGTAAATCTAATATTCCGAGTACAAAGGAAAAAGGGAAAGTGTAGCATTATCTCAATAGAAAAACAAGAAAATAAACAATGTGATTATTAACAAGCATTTATTTGTTACATGGACTAGAAACCTTACAGCATTACATTATTGCTTGACAACTAGTGAATAAAATCTCATTTTATAAAATTATTTAACATTTTGTATATTTTAAGCACATTGTAAGTACAATAACAACATTTAAGGCACTGAGTTACACACTATAAATAAAATAGCACCAAATTTTCATTAATAATCTATAAAATGGTGCTTATAATTTACACCAAATATGGCACTTTTGACTGGCATTAATAAAGGCACTTTGTTTCACTTGGTATTTAAAATTATTTGAGGCAATAATATCACACTATACATTAAAGGCAATTTTTAAGTGCTGTAAATGTATTATTATTTTGGTTGTACCTAAAAAAAAATAATTTATAAATCAATCATTGCATTATTGCACTTTGTTTGTAATTTATAATGTTTCTACTAAGAAATCAGAGATATACAGAGATTAGAATTAACAAATATCACAATTGAACCACTCCCAATATGAACAAGACTTTTAGAGTATTTGCAACAATGAAAACAACACAAACAAGTACATACAAAATACAATGAACAATATATCACAAATAGCGGACTACAGCAAAATGACAAACAATGCAATCCAATGCATCTGTACATAATTAAATGCAGGGTTTATAAAGCCACTAATTATAAGCTAGTTGTTAGATTGTGCGATTTGAGAGCTTGCACTAGATCATTCTCATTCAGAAATTGCTTGAACGCCTCAAGTTTTTTGAAGCATATTGTGACACAACATGATTTTTTACTTCCTCCATTTCCTCCACAACATCCCTCTTTCTTTGAAGTTTCCTGGTTTGCTTTACTGCAGCTACCTTCTGCTGTTGAGCTACATGAGCACTTCAAACTGTCTACTATAGTCGGTGGAGAGTCTTCGTCACATTCGTGAAGAGTAAATATCCCCAAGTCTTCCAAGTTTGAGTTGTTGTGCCGTTTATGGTAGTGCAAGAAAGTGTTATGGTTCGTGTCCGTTGCTCGGCCGCATCCGACGGCGCATTTCATCGCGGCGTGATCGCATTTGCATTCGACGCACGAACAAGTGTCTTCACCACAACCGGACGGTTTTACAGTTTCTTCATCCTGGTTGCAACTCCTACACTCGCCATCGGTCGGGTCACACTTGCAATCCATACACTTACAAATCCCCGTATCAGCTGCCAGTTGCTCCAATGCGTTTCTCTTAGCTATCTCTTTACCGAATATATTCTCCGTCCTGACTACGTACATATCTGATAGCGGTTCGTTATCGAACAACAATGTGTCTTCCAGATCTAAATCTGTATTGAAGAGAACTGAATTAGCGGGATTTATTTCGATTTTCTGCTGCACTTTACATGGTGGGGGAGTGTTCAATGATCTGTCGTCATCGGACTCCAAGAATATAGTATCTGTGTCTAATTTAGTTTCCAAATTTGAGACTTCGGCTTGGAAGAGTTTCGGTTCTTCAAGGTCTGCAACGATACCGCTATCGTTGAACAATCTGCTGGGTTTTATATTCGTCACGATTTCACTGTCATTGAAGACTTTGTCTCCAACATCGAGTATGTTCGGCGTATCTAGATCGAAAGATGTGTGTGTCATGATATTTGCAGTAGGTGCGACTTCCGTACTCAAGTCGATGTAGCTTTGCATATGCGTTGGAACAAAAGTAGCGAGAGTGAAAATGCTTTCCGGCGCTTTCTCCTTTATACTGACCGGGGTTTCTGATATGGAAGCAGCTAGCTCACTGACGTCGACCCACGGGGCTTGAACTTCGATTTCGTTAGCTAAAGCCAGCTGCATAGCTTTGGACTTTATTTCCATTTTGGGACGGACTATTTCGGGTTGCAGCGGGACCGTCGGTTGTAGATTGTTGATGTCGACCCAGGAATCGTTGGAGTCCTTTTTGTCTGTTCTGTCGGCGAACGGTGATAGAGTTAGGTTGGAGAGATAGTAGTCTACGGTTAGGTTTTCGTTAGTTTTATTGTTATTAGTAGCGTTATCGAATAGTAGTTCTGTGATGTCGACTGTGTTGACGGCTGCTATGTCTTCAAGGCTGCCGTCAGTAGAATTGGATTCGGTGGTGATTTTGCCGAAGGATTCGAGGAGGCCATCCCAGTTCATAAGGTCGTTCGTTGTTTTCGCTGGAGTGTTTTCTACGACTTCCACTAACACCGCTTCCGCTTCTATCTGCAATTAAATAAATATATAAACATTTTAATGCGAACAAACAGTTCCACAAACAGTACCAGTTTTGTTTAACTACCCTACCTACTACTAAAAAAAATTAATAACTTAACTACCATTTAAGAATATCTGTTTCGTACGACAACAGTAATCATTTTGTACATTATGTTAAATAGTTCTCATGTAATAAAAAAAATATACTACAAAAATATTTTTTGTGTGTGAAATATTTTCTTATGAGAAATAAAGATACCTCTAACCTCAACAAATGACGTGACAAGTTAGTCGTTCGCCTGGTGTTGAGCGCCACGACCACCCATTACAGATTGCAGTGCCGCTTGCGCTCGCTTTGTCCCTCGCAGGGAAACACCGAGCACAGCTCTCTCCATGATGGTATTTGCTGTATATTTACCTGGTGTTTCTTAGCGTGTGCTCTCAAGCTGGTGGGCGTAGAGAAGAGGCGTCCACATCCGGGAGCGTCACACGAGTGCGGCCGCGAGCCGGAGTGCGTGCGACCGTGCGCCTTTAGATGGTGCGACGCTGTGAACGATTTGCCGCAACCTTCTGATCTGCATCTGGACATAACATAATTATATTTTAATTTTAATTAATTTTGAAAGAGGTAAGTACCATATTTTCAACAGTTATTTTGCAATAGGGTATTATAGGGTATAGGGTATTGTAGTATTACTGATGTATTTTTATTACATAAAAAATGTAGTTCCTACAAAAATTAAGTCGCTGTGAAAACAAAATATAAATAATAAATCTCCTTTCTTTCACCGGACATCAAGGCGCACAAAAACTCGGCACCCATATATGGCTGAAATTCCACCAACCCGCACTAAGCGTTTTGCTATGCACTTTATAGTGCGAACAGCCAATGAGTGGAACACCTTGCCGGCGTCCTTGTTTCTAGCTAACTATGATCTGGGTGTCTTCAAGACGAGAGTGAACAGGTATCTTCTAGGCAAGCATGTTCCATCGTAGACAGCGTCATCGCTTTCCACCAGGTGAGACAGTGGTCAAATGCTTTGCCTATAAACAATAAAAAAAAAAAAAATAAGTATCAAACAGTGACATGCTACAAGTATTTTAAAATACAAGAATAGAGACAGCTCAAACACGCAGAGACGTCAGAAATTATTACTTATCTCATTATTTATGCTTAGCTGTGGTACCTATATGGTCTACATACACACATAGTGGAACACAGTAGTGCTTGCACACTACTGCTTGGCGGCAGAATAACTGGCAAAGCGGTGGTACCTACCTAGACGAACTTTGCAGAAAAGTCCTACCTCCTAGTAAATATATTGATAGTTATCACAAATGTCAGTAGAATTACACTATTATGAAATTGATTTTAAAGTGTAAACCACACTTGAGGGCTAATTCTACTCCGCTCGGGGTGTATTGTGCATTTCCCCCCGCCAGTATCTACAAGAGCCATCCCAGCTCCTTAAAATAGCGGAGTGTAGGCCCTAGGTTGCTGGCACTGATTTTGGGTGTTGGAGTGATGATGGTGATGATGATGATGATGATGATGATGACACACTTGAGGTATATCTATAAAGATATCCCAATGGTTGCTAAAATTATAAGGACTATTTTAATTACAATAACTTTATAGATTTACACTGCTTACTTGTAAGGTCTCTCCTGCGTATGAGTGCGTATATGTTTTTTCAGATCGCTGAGTGTGGTGAAGAATTTCGTGCAGCCCTCCGATTTGCAGTTGAACGTGTCGCCACTGTGTAATCTCTGATGCGCTCTTAGCCTGTAAACAGAAGAAAAATCAGATTAATTTCAAAGTAGATAAAAGGAAAGGACAGAGAAGCGATGGTGGCCGAGCGGTAGCATGTGCACTTCGCAATCTTACGGCACCGGGTTCGAACCTCAGCCCTGCACCAATGAGTTATCTAGTAAGTTATGTGCAGTTTTCGATGCCATCGCTCCGTGCCTCGGAGAGCACGTTAAGCCGTGTCGGTCCCGGTTGTCATAAGAACATCGATGGCAATCGTTACGGGTAGTCAGACGCCTGATAGAATCTGACGCCTGATCTAACCATCCCTGTTACTGGTTCCTTATGGGCTGCGAGGTCAGATGGCAGTCGCTCGTGTAATTCTGGTAGCTCGCCGCTACAGGTTAGATTGGGAGTCGACCTCAATAACAAATGGGAAAAGGCAAAGAGGATGATGATGTAGGTAAAAGGAAAGATTTGAATCACGAACGGGATATGAACACGTATCAATCCGTACCTAAAACCAGCATATATTTTTCTTTGTAGCGCTCATAGCGAAGCACGTTTAGCCGTTTCTAACCGATCGGTTAAGTTAAGCAACGTTCGCTGCGGTCACTACTTTGATGGGTGACCGCTACAGCAAAAAATAGTATTTACAACTGAGCGCTATAGCGTGCTTCGGAGGCCACGTTAAGCTATCGGTCCCGGCTGTTGAGATAATAGTCGTCAAGCCAAGTCAGAAGCCTTTGGGCGGCCTAAAAATTCTGACACCAGGGCTGACCACTTGCCTACACGAGAAGATATGCTACCAAGATATGTGACAAGACTCCATTGTGTCACTCAAAATGTAAGTATAGGAATGACATTAGCTGCGGGAATGTTTTCCGCAGGCAATGTCATTCCCATACATTTAGAGTTAGCGTGAAGGCGTTAACGCTAATGGAAAGGCATCTTTGCTAGACCCCTGATTCCGATTCAAAATTTTGTAGTAAGTTTATAGTCTTCTACATAGTGCAATCCGTCACTCATTTGTCGCCGCAGTCCGTTGGATGGGAGCCGCAACACGCCTCCATACGATGCGGTTTGACTGGGGGGTTATCTGTGGACTGAGTTGACAAATCGTGCGTGTGGCAAATTGTGTGGTGTGTAGAAATTTAAGTATTATTATATTTGGTCTAAAATAAACCGTATGGTCCGATGACAGTAGCTGACCACATACCCACACGAACATTAATTTATTATAGCCCTGCTCCCACCTGCCCTCAGATTTATCTGGATTATTTATTCAACTGACAACCTGACAACAACAACATTGTAAGTTGTACGCGCCAGGTGTGTGTTATTTTTAGCATGTTGACAGTAAAGAGAGTCAAAGTATGTATTACATGATATTAGAATAGTCTTTTACAAAGAATCATTTCGTTTTGGTATGGTCAAGTTTCAAACTAAACGTATTTGCCAGCCTCCAAACTATGTTCAGGCTTACTGATGTGACGTGAGCCCTAGTGTGAACGTGAAGTGTATTGCCGATTGTTGGTTCAGTGTGAACGAATATTTTTTTTTTTCTTATATTTTGGCTCCACACATAGTGTATTTAGCCAGTGTCACGTATTGTAATTATTCATCGAGTTATGGAATATTTCACGTGTAAAGTCAAGTCTTCAAGTCTTAGTCACAGTCCAGTCTAAGTCAGGTAATCATAGTCCAGTCTAAGTCATACCCTAGTAAAGTGGTGGCGACTTTACTAGAAGCTTCTATGGAATTTTGGAAGCAACACGAAAAACCACGTTTCACTACATTATATCACTTGCCCACACTCATACTCGTAATTCAGCACTTAATGCGTAAAACACCACCAATTTTAACCATTAACACTGGAAAAAGCACAAGTTTAGAAAAATAATACAATGAAACGACGTGAACTTTTTCGAGTTCCCGCCAAAAAAAACCCGAATTTATATTTGCTTACATAAAATTATTCGAATCATCAACACCAACACCATAGAGAAGAAATCGCTTGATGCGATAACGATAAGGCCGCCCGTTGTACTATCATTTATACCTTTGAATTGTACCGTTGCCTACTCGTAGTGGTTTGTTACATTAGGTTTGTATATATGTAGTACAATTTATAGATTTAGCTTTTTGTGGATTTTTTTACGCTTGAACTCCCAATGGCTCGATATATCTAGCCGGCATACATTGTTATTCTATTGTTATGAAAAATGCTGGTATTCCAGAAGTTAATGAAACCATTTCATCCACCCACACACATTACACGCGTTTTTTAATAAAGCACTATTTGCAGTGAAAATACAGGCATTTCTCTCAAGTGGCCTACCTAATAAGAATACCTAATCATGCAATCGTATATTATCGTTTGTTATCGCGTCTATGCTATAATAATTTAAGCATGACACATGAGACACATGATTGCTTTAAACGTCAGCACGGTGAAAATCACAAGTCATTCAATAAATATAATCTGCCAAGGGTGGACCAGCCACGGTTTTTAGGTTCCGTACAAAACATTTATCGATGTTAAAGTTATTAAACATATGACCACTAAATAGATAGACGATAAGTACTTACTTAAGTACTTTAATTAATGAGGCTCCAAAACTAGGGAGACTGAGGATAGCAAAGTTATTAGTACGGCCTGAGCTGCATCTGTCACCAGAGAATCGTATTTTTTCGTGCTCTGTCCTCTTCTGTCGCCAGTGTTCGTCATTTAGTAGAGCGAGAAAGATAGTGGCGCGCGGCAAGCTACCGCACGCCCACTACCATAGAGAAAATAACCGCTTACGCTGAGCCTATCACGCTCACGTGGGTGAGTAATCACGCTGTCTTTCTCGCTCTACGAAATACGACCCAGAGGGATAGAAAATGACAGAGCACACAAAAATACGAGTCCGTGCTGAGAGTATCAACGCTAAGGTTTCATCGTTTGTCTACGGAACACTAACAATATAACAATAATTACTTACACAGCGGAGTTTGAGACTTTAATAATTATATTTTTTGTAATATAAACCTAATAATTAATAATTATTATAAGTATGTAATGTAAAGTATCAGTTCCAATTTCTACTACGTACCGAAGTATCTCTAAGTATAATTTGTCAGCATGATCAAGCATGTGCGTCCTGTATAGATAAAATTATTTTTAATTATAAATAAGTACATTTTAATTAATGATAAAATCATTATTCGCGACGCATCATCACGTCATGTGACTAGATAACTAATACGGTGATAGCCGTGATACCGACCAAAATATTAATAAAAACAATGTGATAATGTCAATAAGATATAAATACAACGTCGTTTGTTGCATGTAATAGGTGATGCAATATTGTTCAATTATGTTTTACTTTTTGAAACGTTCTCAAATTGTGGAAACACAAAAATGTATGGATTTGAAAGTTTCAATACGCAGTTTATGTGCATAGTTACAATGGTTTTACTAGGTGGTAGGACTTTTCTGCAAAGTTCGTCTAGGTAGGCACCACCGCTTTGCCAGTTATTCTGCCTGCAAGCACTACTGTGTTCCGGTTCAAAGGGCATTGTGAAATTACTGGGCAAATGAGACTTAAGAAATGATCTCACAGTCTAGAAACCTTTTTTAGACTGTGTGATGTCTCAGAATGACGTGCGCAGTGCGCAGTGTCACGCGAAACTTTAATTGGGATTTCCGAGTGACACTGCAATCTGTAATGGGCGGCCGTGACGGTTAACACCAGGCGAACGACTAGCTCACAGATCAGTAATATGTAGGACTAGCTCGTCACGTCATTCGTTTACATAAAAAAAATGGATGTTTTCAAATTCAGAATGAATTTTCCCCTGTCGCATTGCAATCAAAGTTCCGTGATCACCTCCCCAGCACGAATCGGAAGACGAATGACGACGAGCTAGTTATAACCCAAGCATGGGTCTTTTCTCCCCACCAGCTCTGTCCCAGCAGTGGGGATCAATGTACTAAAACACGGAAACAACCCTCATTAAATTAATCAACAAGCAAAGCAAGGCGAAGTCAATTCGCCACAACTGGCAAAGTTTTCTTTCATCCTGTCCGGATGTATGTATGGATATTGGTACTCGCATACAGATACTATTTTGCATCTAGTTTTGACGAAACTTGGTATACTTACAGGTTCTGCAATTTCGTTTTTTTTTGTGGTAGGATATTTCTGATTTGAAGGGTATTTCCTCCCAAAAAATGGGAAGTTTACTGCGGCGCCATTTAAGGTGGAACGTTTCACTAGCGCGGCAAATTCAAATTTTCTTGCGTTCTATTGCCAATAATAGCTTAATTACTACACGTGATTACATGAAAACTAATTTTGCGCAAATAAATATAATGTATCAATAAATTACAATTAAAAGTATCACTTACATATCATTGGTTTAGCGACAAATGGCAATAGACTGAAAAACTAAGACGAAATTTGTTTATTGCCATTTGTCGCTAAACCAATGATATCTAGGAGATGCTTTTAATCGTAATTTGTTGACACATTCTATTTATTTACGTTAAATCAGTTTATTAAAATCACGTTTAGTAATTAAGCTATTATTGGCAAAAGAACGCAAGAAATTTTGAATTTGCCGCGCTGGTGAAACGTTCCACCTTAATTGATGAACATACTTAGATTAGAATACAATAACAAACTAAAAACGCGATATTTTGTTTGTTTATCAGATTTATACTCGAGTTCTACACATAACAAAGATAAATCGAAAATTTTGTGTCAACTAAGACCAAAAATGGTAAACACCTTGCTAGGAGTACAATCAACCATTTCAGTGATTTTCCGCATGAAAAGGCTCAAGTCGCAAATATCGTTACCTGCTAATTTATTGTGTAAGTAAGTAACTGAAGACATTTAAATTACTTAAAGAAATCTTCCAGGCTATCCTAATTTATACTTTAACAATAATAATACCTATAGGTACTTATGCTTCTTTTGTTTTTGCGGCTTTCGCGTCAAAATGACAAAACGCATTTAGATTAAATTATGCACACATTGGTTATACGTATTATTGAAATGAAAAGCCTCGGATCGGACTTTTGCTTAATGCATTATGCCGGATTGCTTGCATTAGTTGTGGGAAAGAGAACAGCTCTTTTTGAAACCATCTAGATAGATAGATAGATAGATAAACTCTTTATTGAAAACACCATATTCCACGAACATTTAGAGGGAAATCTTATAACTAAGTGTCACAATGGGCGGTCTTATCGCTTAAAGCGATCTCTTCCAGACAACCCAGCCCATCTAGGTATTGTAATAGGCTTGCTTTGCTACATTTGACATTAAGCACTTTGTAATAATAATAAAAGTATAACGCAGGGGCGGCTTTGTGGCGAGCCGTCGGTTAATGGCGACACCGCATACCCTGAGTCCAAGGGGCTAAATGAGACCCCTGACCCCTGGCGTGCCTTAACTGGCTGTCCGGGGGTGGAAGTCGCACTAAAACCTAAGCTCCAGGGTGGAAGTGTTAAAGGGCATAACGCCGCGAGTAACGTTCAGTGAAAAAAAAAAAAAAAAAAAAAAAAAAAAAGTGCAGCACACCTCTCGACACCCTAAGCCACCCACACCAATGTTGCTTCCTCGGCACCAATATGCGGTAGCCACTACAGGAGGCCCATTTAGTGGGTGGCAAGTCATCACCTGCCTCAAACATTTTGATATGAGACAAAATTGGCAGGTGCCGTTATCTCGTTCCATAACCCAATGTACATCATCCATCAAAAGTTCACCACAATAGTCCAGATTTATTTTTTACCTTTACCTACTTATACAAAATAGTTTATCATATGCCATACCATGCCTTGTCAGTTATAATTAATTTTGTACTCAACAGGGCCTCTTGGTGTTAGCTTCGGCCCCACCAATGCCTCCCAAATGTCCGGGCCAGACCCGAGAATCAAATTAAATAGGAGAATAATCAGTCATAATAAGTATATCATAAATTCCTACTAAGTTTTCTGTATATTTTAGTTCTTTTTTTTTTTTAATTGTAAGAGTGCTAATTAGACAATAAATTGCATTTTTTTTTTTAAATATGTGTGGACATTTCACACAGCGCCATCTAGCCCCAAACTAAGCATAGCTTGTACTATGGGAACCAGATAACTGATACAATACTTAAGAGCTTAACATACGCCAATGACCTTGAGCGTTGGACACAAAGTTATTAATAAGAGCCACCTGGGGCGCCACACTCGTAGGTTTGACAATGAGCTAGAGTTTGTCAAAGATTAAACCAATTCCAGATGAAACTCCGTGAAAAATATATCTACCTATTATAATAATATGATGGTGCCCGGTTTATTACTTATATAATATATATCTATCTATATTACTTATAATAAAACTGTAACAGGTCCAAATCTGTACATTAAAGATAATGTATTGAATTTTTTTTGAGGGCTCCATTATGATTGCCCTGATAGCTCAGTTTGTAGTAGCTTTGCCTTCTGAACTATAGGTTGTGAGTTCAATTCCCACCTGGGACAAACATTTGTGTGATGTACATCGATGTTTGTTCTATGATGGGTGTTGTATTGTATTCTGTGTATGTATTTACAATCAAAAAAGTATCTAAGTATACATTTTTTCATTTTTGTCAGTCTGTCTGTCCGTTTGTCTGTCTGTATCTTGCCTGAGCATTTCGCCGAAACTACTGAATGGATTCAAATGAAACTTGGCATGATTTTAGTTCATATTACGAAGTAGGTATAGGATATACCTACTTTTAATCCCGAAATTCAGCACGGGTTCCTCGGGAGAGGGGATAAAAGTAAAAATATGAACTTAGTTGTAATTCCTCCTCCTATCCTATACTATGGGAAAGAGAGAAGGAAGGGGGAAAGGTGATAGGTGGCGCACCTGCCACTGGTCAGAACCGCGGGAAGCCGATGGATGCAGGAGGTAAGCAGCCGCTCAAAGTGGCACTTTATGGGGAGCTTATGTTCAGCCATGGACGTCTTCAGGCTGATGATGATGATGATGATGATGATGGTGGTGGTGATGATGATGATGATGATGGTGATGATGATGATGAGGTTAGTCTAAGGTTAGATAGTCCAGCCGACACGACAAATACAAACCGATAAAAAAGAAAATAATAATTGTAACTATGATTAGGTACGACTAGGTATATTATGTCTTGTGATGTAGGTACTAATAATAATAGGTAGCCACGTTACCACTTGACCAGTTGGCGTCCAATATTGCTATTACGCCTAGCTGCTTTACTGATACCCCCCATCTTCGAATCAGATTTTTAATGACACTGATGCACAGATATCTAATATACTACTTAGTCAAGACACGGGTAAATTTGAAAATACCTAAACGCCAATGTGTGACTGGAACAATCGTTTTGACCCATCGCCCTAATAAGTGGCGTAGTTCAGTAGCGTTTTTAATGTTTACTTAGGCTGGAACGTGGAAAAAATTTTGAGACGTTTGTGAACGAAAATTTAAGGCCCCCATACACGTTCAATTTTATTGATCAACTAGCTTTTGCCCGCGGCTTCGCACGCATGTATTGTGTTATTTCTACGTTTAGGTAGTCTAATAATAGCTTAGTTCATGCATTTCCTATATAACAAACAAAAGCCCACAGACCTAAAATATTTACCCTAATATCTTACCTTAATGTATAATTATACTACATCTAAGTACTCTTTTAAAACATTTTTCATAAAATATTTCGTATCATTGGCTAAATAAAAATGTCGTCTAATGCCAAAATAAAAAAAACATCTACTCTCACATTATTTAATATTTGTTGGTATATGTATGTATTTAACTTCTAAAATGCTAAACAACCTGTAAAAATATAAATAAGAAACCTATATATTGTTTTGATTCTCTTAGAGTAGCGGTAGGTACTAATATTACTCTTTGGTCATTGTGGCACAGAGTGTAGTCGATTGTTTTTTTTCTAATCTGTGACAATATGTGGTAACTTACAACTTACAGTTAGTAGCAAAAAAATAAATAAATCGGCCATGTTGTTTAAAACTCCGATTCGTTTCGTAATTAAATCTCAATAATTGTCATCATTTTTTTTTAACGATATATCAACTTTAATATATCCTATTTTAAGCGCCGGTTATTTCTAAGCATATTAGTGAAAACCGCATGAAAATCCATTCAGAATTTTAGGAGTTCAGTCATAACAAACAAACAGACAAAGTGTTTAAAAAGTGGCTTAACGTGATCAGCGGCTAATTTTAAGCCAACCTGTGTCATTTTTTTCTTGATATCTTGCAATTATAGACTTTTTTATCTCTACAGTTTTATTATATGTATAGATAAAATTGACGAGACCACTTCCGTCAATGTTTTCTCCATACTGTAAACCGAAAAACATTGACCAATACTAACCCTAAACGATCAATAACATTGATCAATCCCAAAGATTGATCAATAAAATGTAACGTGTATGGGAGGCCTAACGCTAATTTAGTTCGACTGGAACCCTACCCTGCCAAAAGAGTTTAAAATACCTATACTGACCTTCTGTGTATACGATCTATTATTGTTCCAAATACTTTTACTGACATTAAAGTCACTAAGAACTAATCAAATGGTTCTAAAACTGACTTTTTTGTATAGTCGATACCTATTTATTGGCTGTTTAATTGATAATTTTCTTACAAATAAGAAAAACATTAAAAATATTTTATATAAAACAGCAGCGCGTCCACCCGTTGGCACATGCCGGGGCAGACTAACTCACGCGCCGCCAAGGGCCTCGCCCTTGGCTCGCCGCAAAATAACGCAAAATATTACTAAACAGACTTAATTTTGGCTCTAAAAATAAAATGATCAATTGAGCTTGTATATTTTTAAATTTCCTATCTGAGGGTGTAAAAATATTTAATGACGCAATCTTCCTTTACGCGGCATTGTACACTGTGTGACTGGAAAGGCGTTCTTAAAGTATTTTTTTTATTCATAATGTACCTAGTAATCGAATATTTTGTTCAATTGATAAGTACAGGTGCAGAATGATCTTATTGGCGATATTTTTTTCATGTCTGTAGAATTCATAGGTTCTTCAGTATGATTAGTTAAAAAGACGCGTTTGGCCTATGTTAAAGGCTTAAATACTTTTTGTTTGTAAATAGATACATAGAATACAATATAACACCCAGACACAGAACAAACATGGGTGTTCATTACACAAATGTTTGTCCTGAGTGGGAATCGAACCCACAACTTATAGTCCAGAAGGCAGAGCTACTAACAACTGAGCTATCAGGCCAGTCAAATCGTTTGATACTTTTTACGAGACGAAGAAACGAGATGAAACCGAAGCGCTTCTTACCTTAAAATCAACCTAATCTAGTGTCTAACACAATATCTTTCGATAATAATTTAGATATGCAGTTGCGATTTCATTCATACGTTCATACCACATACCACAGTTTAGGTATAGTATCGTACGTAGTATGTTCATAATTTAGGCTTTATAATCTTTGATAATATATTACCTTACGGTGTGTGGGTGCCCCAGACGATTATCTAGTTCGAAAGGCAAAAGTTAAAATAAAGCGAAGTTTAAGTCTGACATTACTGTAATATCACATTAAGTAATATTTTTAAACTAATCCAGACTTGTACCTAATTAGTACTAACCTAATCTCTAAGATTGTGATTATACCTATATATGTAATTGATTACCACAATAAATAAATAATAATTAAAACGATAACATAAAAATGAATGAGCTTAGATAATATCTATTGCGAGACAACTAGCACTTGGACGTAATAATCGATTTTGATTGCTATGTCAGTAGCAACAAGACCGATAATGTAATAAATATCTCCATATAACTTATATTTTTTGGCTGCTTACCAAAGTACATAAATTACAAAATACTTTCTGACTCACTTATTTTTGTTTTCGATTCATTCCACGTGATTTACTGTGAGATATTATCTCTAACAAAGATAGAAATTCTGTTGTTATGTTTGTTTGTTTTTGAGTGTTTTGTTAATTAATGTAGTTCGAATTTCGGAGTTGGGTCTTGGACAAACTGCATTGTTTAATTTTCATAAGAGTATATGCGAAGAAAGACTTGCTGATTACTTTTTACGTTTATCGTAAAAACAAATTAATCCCTCTATCAGTTAGGTATTATTTATTCATAAGTACCTACTTTTATATTTGTTTAGATCATCACTTGCATGCATATTTGCGATGAGTGCGTAATTTACGTACATGTTGAGTACGTGCGTGATTGTGGATTTGTGGACAAAACGATTCTTCATTTTTTGCATTATTCTGCATCCATCGGCTCCCCGCGAATCTGACCACGTCGTCGGTCCACCTAGTGGGGGCCGACCTACGCTGCGTCTTTCGGTTCGTGGTCGCTACTCGAGCCTTGTTCGGTTGTCAGTTCTACGATCAATGTGGCCTGCCCACTGCCACTTCAACTTGCTAATTCTAAAAGCTATATCGGTGACTTTAGTTCTCTTGCAGGACCCTAATTCTGTATGACCACTTTACGATTCCTTACTTCGAAACCACGCGAATTCCTTGTCTTATATAAGAAATCTGCAAAAATCTATTCTCTATGAAATGGAAACAAAACCGCGCGAAATGAATTTGGAAATGACGCGATTTGAACTGTCAAAAATCATAATGTTCCACTGAGACACGTTCCGAAACATCAACACGTCAAAAGTTACCACCACTTAATATATCAATATTTATTCAAATTAAAAATAACATAATGTAAAGAGAAGGTATTTCTAATGCTGTGACACGATTTGAACAAGACACGATAACGACGTGGTTTCGTATCGTGTGGAATCTGAGTTTTCATACAGAATTAGGGCCCAGATCTCATTTCGGATCTCTCGCAAGGAAACTGCGAGCATACAGCTCTCTCCATAGCTCGCTGCGCGACTTTGGGCTCGCTCATAAGGACGCATTATTCATCCACCCGCATTTATTTAGCGTACGAATCTGAATTTCCTGCTTATATCAAACAGTGGAAGGATTTGATTGACACCAAACAAACAAGTGGCTTCAATTCAGCTTAGCATTTATACTTTTTTTACAATATCTTCACGGATTCACATGATTTAACCATGTAGTGCACTTTAGATATCTATATGGTGTCATAGCAACAGTTGTTTATTATTCATTAAACCCTATTCAAACCAGCGCGGTATTCATACCGCGATGGGTAGCGGTAAATTTTGTACTGAAGTTCCGCGGCTAGCGCGAAGCTTGAGCGAAACTTCATACAAAATACCCGGGCGGGATACCACTACCCACCGCGGTACGAATACCGCGCCGGTTTGAATAGGGCTTTAATCATGACTCCACCAGCACAGAGTTTCTAAGATACTCCATATCCTTATAGTAATGTATATAAAGGTGAATTGTCTCATTTGTTTGTGTGTTTGTCATATCGAAACAGCAGAATCGATTTTCACGAAAAGAGGCGTCCCATTAATGTATAGAGCGTAAGCCATCTATACTATATGTACCTACGTATTGTATAAATATTATACACAATATTATATAATCAGTTATGATATCTTAGAAACGTTTTGAACTATCAAGTTTTTATGAAAAATTCAGCTTTTAGCAAAAAAATATATGTTTATGCTTGCAACACTAAACCACTAAACCATCAGGATTTTAGGCGGGAACGCGAAAAAGTTCACGTCGTTGCATTGTATTATTTTTCAAAACTTGTGTTTTTTCCAGTGTTAATGTTTAAAATTTGGTGGTGTTTTACGCATTAAGTGCTGAATTACGAGCATGAGTGTTGGCAAGTGATATAATGTGGTGAAACGTGGTGTTTCGTGTTGCTTCCAAAACTCCATAGAAGCCTCTAGTAAAGTTGCCACCACTTTACTGGGGCATGACTTTGACTGGACTATGACTACCTGACTTGGACTGGACTATGACTGTGACTATGACTAAGTAAAATATAATATATTATAATGCAGACTTTGTAGACTTTTTAATATTGCGACTGAAGGACTTTGTATCCAGGTCAAGAACTAATTTAAAAAAAAAAAACCATCATGGCGGGCACGAGCATCAAAGAGTGTATGTACTTGTACAAAACCTATTGGCGGGAATGGCGGTGATTAAAGCACCACCAAACTAATAATCTTGCATAAATATGGATAGAATATTATTTTTTCAGCCATTCAAGACTATGTACAGTCACTTGCGCTAATAAAACTATACATTTCATAATTTCCAAATATTGAATTACTCAAAAATTATCCATCAATTTGTGGTGTAACATGTATAGTTGTATACCCCTATTCACTAATAAATGTAAGCATATCAGAAAAATAATACTGTGACAATATTTTGAAATTAAGAAATGTGTACTTTTTAGTGCAGGCGACTGTACAACCGGGCTAATTATTATATTTTTCTTGAAATGTTCCGTTTTAGTTTTTTTTTTTAGGTATTGTACACATAGGTGGCCTATTTTGGGACGTCTCTTTTACACATACATTGCTTACATTACCGGGATCAGCGTAGAACACTTTATGTCCCGGAAAACCAATCCCGTGAGAAAAATGGTAATTGCCGGTGAAATCGCAGGGACCCAATAAATTTAACTGATAAATTGTAGCGCAACTAACCTGTAAAGTGTGTTAAACGCTTTTCTGCATCCTGTGGTGTTGCAGGCGAAGGGTTTGGCCTTTGTGTGGGCACGCACGTGAATTTTCAGACTGTATGACGTGAGGAATGCTTTGTCACATGTTTGCATTGGACATTTGAACCTGTATTCACCTGTAACAGAGTGTTATGTATAATGTAGACTTATAGATATCCGTGCATCGTCTATCTCGCTTGCGCATTGCGACATTTTTGCATGTATTAAATCATGCATGTCAAACTGAAAGTCAATCATGGGCCGCATGCATTATGAACCGAAGAAATAGCGGGCCGCAAAATCCAGAAAAATAAATTGTTTTAATTTTAATTTCTATTACATCTAATTATCTGTAAGGAACTCAATCGATGTCAATAAAGAAAAGACCCGTAAACAAAAAGTTATTAGAAAAGTTATCTTCTTGGAGCTTAAAATCTTGAAAACGCATTTCAAATTCTGCCTGCAGTCTTCTTATTTTATCGGTAAACTTATATTATTTGAAATTGCGACACTTGGTTTTACTGAAGGGGGAGGCTTCTTAAAAGTGCAAGGGGCCGCAGAAAAATACGTTGAGGGCCACATGCAGCCCGCGGGCTGCAAGTTTGACATGCTCGTATTAAATGGTAGAATTTACTTACGAAACATCTTTCCAAAACTTGTTTAAATTAATGTGATTTTTATTGAACATTTGTGATGTTATTTTTAAGGTTTTTCTATGGTCTGATTTTCTATCGGATTTGTGATTTGGGATGTGTAAATAAATTCTACCATTGAATACCTTCTAAAATATCGCAATGCGCGAGCGAGATAGAGGATGCAAGAATATACGAGCCTTAAAAGAGAATTGTGGGTCTCCAAAGCTGCGGTCACTACTTGGGTAGTGGGTGTGTGAGTGTTAAGGGTGGGTTTTTTGAGGTTTTAACTCTAACTTTAGATAGTTCTTAACCATCGGCAACTGAACACTCGTTTTTAAGCCGTCAGTCACGGTTGTTGTTGTCAGATAGTAATATATGATTATAGTCGTTAAGCCAAGCCTACACGAAGAGCAAAGGAAGGAGTTCATAAAGAGCCGAATGTCCAAACTGACTGGTGTAAAATAGTGATGAGTGAGTGCGCATACGTATTTTAATGAGGACTGCTAGCGAGTTGACCAGACAATATTTTTAACAGTTTTCAATATAATGGACTAAATTTACCGCCAAGCGACCCCGCCGAACACCAGCGGGTGATTACCTCATGCCCGTCTCCACTAAAGTCTAAACTAAAGGCAACACTTTCTCCCCGGTTCTCGTACGTTTGTTAAGTTAGTGCCTCCTTGGTACACCAAATACTGAACGCTCATTGGTTGCCTGTTCATCATCGGCTGTCTTCAACCAATGAGCGTACAGTATTTGGTGTATTGACTTGACACGAGTTTGACAAACGTCCGAGAAACCGGGGGCTAGAGAGATAAATTCGAACTTAGAAGCTGTCAAACTTTAGTGCACACGGACATAAGCTTCACTTGTGTAAAACATATACCTACTGTAAATATAAAAAACGTAAAGAAACTGGTTATATCTAGTTTTTGCTTATCCAAAAGTACTGATCGTTTCGAATGGTTAAGTTTGCTATCAAAATATTATGATAACACTTTTTTGAATTATCTATTTTGGCTGTTTTCCTCATCATTATGTCATTGAATATACCTAGTATGTATTAATTTCATCACTTCGTGTGCATCAATGTACCTGTCTGTGGCATCGCAGCTCCCACAAACGGTTTAACCGAATTTTTTAATTGCTTACGACGGTCACTCAGTGTTCGGGTGCTCAAGTCAACAGATCTTTACTTCAGCCACAGTTTAATAGGTATATTAGAACGTAACTTGAGCACCGATCGACAACTTGCCATCGTTCTGTAATACTGACCTTACCGTAAGCACAGACTATAATATACTATATATATAATACTGTATACTAGTACCGTAAGTATAACAAGTCAGGGGGTCTAGCAAAGATCCCTTTCCATTAGCTATCGTTTGGCGTTAACTCTAATGGAAAGGTATCTTTGCTAGACCCCCAGGATCCGAGAATCGAATTTATTGTTTCTGTGTCTGTATATAAAGGACAATGGACAATTTTTTTTTAGATATTGGTCCAACCCATCCATACACATGATTGTGATGTATGGTATTTGATTGGTCGTAAGGTAACACTAGCTGACCCGCGTTGGCTTTGTACGGTTTAAGTAGTTTTAGGTACACCTTAATCCTGTCCAAGGGAAGAGAGAAGAAAGAGGGAAAATGGATAAATAAATGATCGCATGGCGAAGAGCATGAGGAGATCCGCAGGAGAACTAAAGTGACCGATATAGCTCTTAGCAAGTTGAAATGGCAATGGGCAGGCCACATAGCTTGTAGAACTGACAACCGATGGGGAAGATAGGTTCTCGAGTGGCGACTACGAACTGGAAGACGCAGCGTAGGCCGCCCCACCCCCACTCGGTGGCACGCCTTCTTTCACCTTTCTGTTCATCAATCTTTTTTCCCTCTCCCTTCTCTTGGACAGAACAATGGCACCCTATGGTTTCACACACATTTTACCCATTTTCATCCCATTCATGTGGAAAATAAGATTTGAACTTAAAAATTAATCAAAATTATTCAGCAGTTTTGACATGAGAACAAACACAAAAACAAACAAGCAGTGCAAGCTCAAAAAATAAGAAACTTACATGCTCAGGTTTTCGGTTCCTTCAAAATACCTCATGTATCCCAATAAATAGGTATCCATAGTGGGAATAATTACCCGAAAAAAAGATTTAATAGTTTTGGGGTTATTAGAGTTTCTTAAAAAACGGGACCCTCCGGAGACTGTTTGTCCTATAAATGGCTGAGCAGGCAGCCGGCTGATTGTCTTTCCTACAAGCTGTATGCAGAAACTGGAACTGTTACTTTGTCAAAATTAAAATATCCAATAAGCCTATAAGGTAAGGTACCTTTATCCCAAATCATTTTAGTATCATTCAGCCAGCGGAACAACAACATGAAGAGACAAGAGTTTACAAAACAAAAACAGAAAACATTGGTGTTGGGCATTGACTATAAACCCAGTTGACCAATGATACAACTTCCCTTCAACGAAAACTAGTGGTGTATTTCAACCACTAATTTCTAATAAATACTGTTGTGTATTTAATTATAAAATGTGGGTACTTCATGTGGGTGTGATGAATAAAGCTAGTTTTGTTTCTGCTCTCAACTATGTTGTATCTTTTATTGGCGACTTCGGAAAATAATTAATAACTGTTGTGAAATGGCTTCTAATGTGGCAAATATCGTGTTTCCCGGACAATTTAACCCAAAAACTGATAAATGGTGCGATTACAAAGAACTTATGCTGTGTGCCCTCGACGCGGCGGGCTACGACGACATCACGCAAAATAAAGCGCGATCCTTGTTCCTTTCGCGATGTGGCAAGGAGACATATGCTTTAATAGCATCACTGCTGGTGCCTGCTCGTCCGACGAATGTTGCGTTGTCGCAAATTTTCAAAGTTTTGATCAATTTTATGAACTTGAAACCAAGGAAATTTTGGAAGCTGGAAAATTCCATAGACGCGCACAGTTACAAAGGGAAAGCGTGCAAGAATATGTGGCTGCGGTCAGTTTACTTGGAGCAAAGTGTAACTTTGTGGATTTAAAACGTCAGTTGAGAGACAGGCTAGTACTGGGAGTGCGCGATGAGCGCCTGAGAAGGGATTTTCTGAAGACGAAAGATCTAACATATGAGAAGGCTTTACAGATCAGTCTGGACTATCAATCGACATTTCCCGACGTATTCCCAGAAGCCGCCGAGCGTAAACAAACTCACTCAAGTGCCGCCGAACCGAAATGGAAATTGGACAAGTTGGACAAAAATCGGCGGGATGTGGTCACTGTACCCAACAGCATAAGGCTGGGGAACGTTGTCGGTTTGCAGGGGCGAAGTGCTTTTACTGCAAAAAGACTGGACATATAGTAGCTGCATGTAGGAAGAAAACTTCAAAAATACACCAAGTGGAAGAAACTGCTGGTTGCAGTTCAGACAAGTCGCAGGAGGAGGAAATGATGGGTTTGTATATGTGCAGCATTGGAGATCATCAAACTCCAATAGTAACCAAAGTGAAAATAGATGGGGCTAAGTTATCGATGGAAATCGACTCGGGAGCATCAAGATCTATCATATCAGAAGCAACATATCGCAAACTGTGGCTGATGTGATGCCCCTACCATTGAACCCTACAAATGTGAAACTTGTGACTGTTACTCGAGAGGAACTGAAAGTTCTGGGGTTGATACATGTACGGGTGATACTTGGTGACAAAGAAGCGCAATGTGAACTCTTGGTGGTATCAAGAGATACACCAAGCTTATTGGGCAGAAATTGGTTCAAGTCCTTGGGTATTTCGGTGTCTGGACTAAGCTGGTCTGAAGACAGGATTTTACCATTAATGCAGGAGTTCCCAGATGTATTCAAAGGGCTTGGAGAATATAAGGGCCCTGAAGTATCTTTACACGTGCACACAGATGCTGTACCTAAATACTTTAAATCAAGGCCAGTGCCATTCCCCCTAAAGAAACAAGTAAATGAGGAGTTGCAACGGGTGATAAATGATAATGTTCTTACTCCGGTCAAATATTCTAAATGGGCAACTCCTATAAGAGTTGTTAAAAAGGATGATGGGTCACTCCGAATTTGTGGCGATTATCGAGCAACTGTAAATGTAGCTATTGATGTTGATACCTATCCACTTCCTACATCCGTTGAAGCATTTGTAAAGTTGAGTGGAGGTCGAGTGTTCAGTAAGTTGGACCTGAAGCAAGCGTACACACAGCTTAAAGTAGACAGCAAGACAGCAGAGCTGTTGACACTCAATACTCCTCTTGGATTAACGCGTATGAACCGCTTAGCATTTGGAGTTAGTGCTGCTCCTGGAATATTTCAGCGACTTATGTTCTCAGCGCTAGCAGGTATAGAGGGAGTAGCTTGCCTGCTTGACGATGTAGCCATTACAGGTAGGAATATAGAAGAGCATAATCAGAGACTGAAAATGGTGTTGTCTAAGCTGAATGAAATGGGGTTCAGGCTCAATGTGAAGAAATGTATATTTGCATCAGACTGCATTACATTTCTGGGACATACAATTGATGCTGATGGACTGCATCCATCCCCTGCAAAGGTAAAAGAGATAAAAGAGAAACCAGCTCCTACAAATAAAGAGACCCTTCGTGTCTTTTTGGGCCTCTATAATTTTTACGAAAAATTTTTACCTGATAAAGCAACGTTGCTGGAACCACTATACCGGCTGATGGAATCAAAGAAACAGTGGACATGGACACAGAGGGAAGCAAAAGCATTCATCAAAGCCAAAGACTTGATTTCCTCTGACCTTACGTTGGTGGGATATGATCTGACAAGAGAACTGCTGCTGATTTGTGACTCTTCGGAGTATAGATTAGGAGCTATAATTGCCCACGTTATGGATGATGGAGAAGAAAAACCAATTATGATGACTTCCAGGACAATGCAACCACATGAAAGACATTATGACCAAATTGACAAAGAAGCTTTGGCTATTATGTTTGGGCATACAAAATTTCATGAATTTCTGTCAGGTCGTAAGTTCTGCATAATAACGGACCATAAACCACTGGTTGGATTGTTTAATCTTACAAAACCTATTCCTGACCAAATTTCCCCGAGAATGCTGCGGTGGTCATTAAAGCTGGGCTGTTATGATTATGCCATTAAATATAGACCCGGAAAGCTAATTGGAAATGCCGATGCTCTAAGCAGGTGGACTGCACCTATGGTGGCAGAATTGGAAGAAAAACCTTTGAAAGAGGTGCTATTGCTAGAGGAACATCCAGCAGGCTGGAATTTGGATGCTATTAGGATTGCAGCTGAGACAAAAAGAGATTTAGTGCTGAGTAAAGTCATGTTTCATGTTCTTCATGGATGGCCATGGGGCAATACGGATCCAGCACTACAACCATATTGGACTCAAAGAGAGGCTCTTTCGCATAGTAAAGATTGTTTACTCTGGTGTAACAGGGTCATTGTGCCGGCAGCTCTGCAACATGAGGTGCTGGAGTTATTACATACCCCACATGCCGGTATAGTCCAAACCAAGGCTTATGCTAGAGGATATGTATGGTGGGTGGGCATGGATAAACAAATAGAGACAATTTTGGCTGAGTGTGAACAATGCCAGTTGGTGAGGAGTAATCCACCAAGAGATCCACAGACCTGGATACCTAAGGAGAAGCCATGGAGTCATGTACATGTGGATTTTGCTGGTCCATTCCAAGGCAAGACATTCTTCATACTGATTGACAGCATGAGTAAATGGCTTAAAACAGAGGTTGTGACATCAATGAATAGCGGGTCTGTCATTACCATATTGAGAAAAATATTTGCATCACAAGGATTGCCAGAAACTTTGGTGTCAGACAATGGATGGGCGTTTAGTTCCACAGAGTTTAACATATTTTTAAAGAAAAATGGGATAAGGCATCTGTATTCTCCACCATACCACCCAGCTACGAATGGCCAAGTAGAAAGGGTGATACAAATGTTTAAGAATAAGCTTAAAAAGCTAGAATCTTTACAAATGCCCTGGAGTGAGAAATTGGCTAAAACTCTCTTTTACCTGAGAACAGTGCCTAATAGCTCCACTAATAGAACCCCAGCAGAGATGCTCAATGGACGTAAGTATAGAATGGCTGTATCAACACTGCATCCTGAGAATATGCCATCAAGGGCAGACATGCAGTTAGAAACAGTGTCACCAAACCCTCCTGCTAGATCATTCCAAGTTGGACAGGCAGTACTGATACACATGTATGGGCCAGGGGACAGGTGGAAGAGGGCCACTGTAGAAGCAATAGAGGGTCCGAGCGTGTATAGGGTGTAAACGGAAGGTGGAGAACTGCATCGCCGACACGCGGACCAGATCTTGGCGCGTACTGTGAAGGCGAAGCCACTGTGCCTACACCAGTAGATGAGCGACGCTTATCATGGGATCGACCAGACGATGTTTCGAATGAACAGACACATTCCCAGTAAGGGCCTATTGAAATAGCAGACTCTGAATTGTGGCCAGATATCATTGGCATACCAGATTCATAATCATAAAGTTATTGTTTGTGTTTGTAGTTCTCAGTTGATTCATACATGTTCTTTTTGTTGTATACAAATCAATATCTTAGAAGATTTCTTAATGCTTTGTTTTAGTATGGCTTAGGTAAACCATCTTCTCATTATGAGAGGAAGGTATGTTGTGTATTTAATTATAAAATGTGGGTACTTCATGTGGGTATGATGAATAAAGCTAGTTTTGTTTCTGCTCTCAACTATGTTGTATCTTTTAAATACTATGAATTTCTAATAAATCACGAGAACCCGTTGATGTCCTTTGTTCCATCCTGCTTTATTGTTTGTGATTTTGCATGACTTTGTTACCTCGCCCCCTGCCCGCGCAGGTGAGTCGTGTTTGTACGAGAAATTATGTTCACGAGCTATCAACGGGCTTTATAATCTTTTGGTGTTGGGTAAGCAAAACATTGGTGGCATGTTTAGAGTTACAGTCGTCCATCACCTATGCTGACCACTACTTATCAGGCGGGCCATATACAACCTATAGCATAACTTATGGTCACTTACCTTTATGTGTTTTCATGTGAGTTCGCAGATTCCCAACAGTACTATATGTGCGTTCACATCCCTCATATTCACATTTGTATCTCGCTCCGTTGTCCTCCTGTTTTCGTTTGCTGTTCTCCATGTTAGAATTTGTGACATCAAAGTTGGCCTTCGGCATATCGGGTTTTGAATCATTGTTACTGAAAGTGTAATTTCAATAGTATAACGATGGCAAATAGATTCTTCGTAGACTTGTTAAAATGTGTTGTTTTGTTGGGAAAAGATATGCACATGCAGATATGCTTTTTTTTTAAGAAAAAAGAAAGCCGCTGGTATCTCTGTGCGCTTCAACACTATCATAGACTAAGATTTAAGTAGTGTAATTTTATTACATAACATGCAAACTTAACACAGTTTGATCATGAAGTTTAGGAGTAGAACCAAAATAGAATAGATTTTATTTTTTAGAGGTAAAACCAGGTAAATTATTACATAACTTAGATTGCAATGCAACTAATGCAAATCTTTTGTTAATATTTTTTGGCCATGCATGCAAATTGCATATTGAAACTCTATTGTATACATGTATTAACTTAGTGAGGCAGGTTCCTGGATTTTGCAGATTTCCGTTAATTCAATTGTAATATTGAAGGATGTTGGTGTCACATCACTCAGCCAGAAATAAATTATTCATGTTAGGTAATGAAACTACAAATATAGTCAAAACCTACCTAGCCTACCTACACAATTTCATTTACTGTTAGATTAGTTCTCTTTACCTACCACTTCTGCAGTAGGAATCCAATAAGTATTTACATTGCTTGTTATTGTTATGAAATTGTTGTCAATAATGTTAACTTCCATTCAATAATGAATAGGTAGGTAGGTACCTACCACTGATTTCTTGGGTGTTACTATAATACTAATCGGCTTTTAACATTGTTATGATGTTAGAGTCAAGGAAGTAACTTTAATCTTAGGTTAGAAGAAGCCTAGTTTTGTTAACGCGAATTGCTACAGAAACGTAATAGGTAGGTAATCTGAGTAGTTCATACCTTTCATGTGCCTTTTAATTTATGAACTCTTGTGAGAACATAAAATTAGTTCGCATCACATCGTGATGGTAATGTACCAAAATAGAATGCCCAAAAACGATACAACGCAAAAAAGAACAACTATAAAACAACTCTACGGGAATGAGCGAGATAAAAGATTATTGACAAACAGCTGATTATCAAGAAAGTTCCTTGGTTTCTTGAACTTTTGGTTTTGTAGTAATTTTATTAAAGTACACATATGTGCAATATTAAATTCAGTTAACTCACAGAGATAATCCGCTAAAGTTCTTCAAATCGTCCTTTATGTTGTCTTCTGCAGAAATAAAAGTATCACAGTTGCCGACTTTTGATTCGTAATTACACTTATAAAACTCACTAAAACTCGTCTCAAAATTGTTGAACTCAGGGTTTGCAATATTCAACTTGTTATTTCTCGCTTTATTTATTGTTGCTAGACTGTTTTTCGCGAAGTTATCGGATGATCCACTGTCACCCAGCCATGAGCATGAGGCCATGTTTGTTGTTTGGTTGCCAAAGAGTATATGTTGGTTGCAAAGATACAGATATACCAAAGAGTATATAACTGACCTAACTGAGATATACTATTTGATAGTAGTAGATAATACACTAGTTAACTACTGAAAGTCAAAGATTTGTTTTTTGAATTTTTGATCTTTCTTCGTTCGATTCGATCATTCGTTCTCGTTCGATTGTAGTGTTGGCTAACTAAAGCATTCCCTATTCCGTACGAATGATACAAAAAATCAGTAAACACGAACCGGTGAAATTGTAAACTGGTAGCCTTCATGCTGCCACGGTAACCTGACAGATGGCGCTTAGCGTAAATGGTGTTTGGGTATAGAGAGCGCAAAGTAGGCTCGTTGGCTCGTGCCCGCTCTGAGGATTCCCGCCTGGCTGAATTCCCGTTATAATGAACGAACACCAACCAACCACTTGATGTCTGAGTGCCGGGCAGTGCGTCGACCGCACGCCCTTCCAGTCACGCGAATGTGTCATCGTGACATTCGTGAAAAAAATCGCGTATATTAAATGCGTTGATCCGATAAATAGAGCTATACTTGGTAATAGTAAGATAATTCATATAAAATACCAAAAATGTGTTCCAGAAGTTTTTATATTTGCTTTCAGTTGGTGAGTTAATAACCTTTTTTTATGTAACTAAGCATGAAATTAAATATCGTTTATGTTATATACAAAAAAATCTTGTAAGTAAAACTATAAATATTTTACCTACCTACCTAAAATATAAGGTGCGAGTAATTTTTTAATAAATTAATACTTACCTTTTTTAAATCGAAAAAACATTCGAAATAAATTGTTTATTGTTAATTTAATAGCAATTACCAATTAATATTTAATTACTCAATACATTAGGTACCTAACTATATTATTGTTTTTAAGTAAATACCTACCTATGTACCTACGTATATTATGAATATACAAAATTCTACAAAAACAGTTTTTAAATATGTCATGACCGAGTTTTGAAACTTTCTTTTCATTGATAACACCGCTATAGCGCACGTTGTTCTACACTTGCCAATTTTACGAGCCTTTCCTTATTCGCGTGAGGTTTATTATTGTATTATTTATCCTCATTAAGTCACCAATTATTATTATGAGTTTCTCAGCTTACGTAAAAGTTTAAAATATAAATACAATAAAAGTAATAAAATAAAATATAATACAATAAAAGTTTCAATAATTAATCCAATTATTAATTATGAATAAACATTAGGTGCCTACTAACTAGGTACTTAGTTGTGTATATAATAATGTACATAATATTATGTGGGTACTTACATAGGTGCATGACCAACCCGACTGTCAAGGAAGGGTTATGTTCTTGAGCTACATAGAATTGTGTTTTTAATCATAAACTTTCAAAGCTAAATCATCTGTTATAGCTGGTTGGCTGACTCATTGCCTATGCATTTGGAGCAAATGAACGGATCAGGGAGATAGGTAAAAAGAAAGAGAATAGTGAGTGAGGTTTATCTTGATTTACTGTTACCGGGCGACGACGGCACCCGTCGCTGTCTAACGAACATTAACGTGTCATTAGTTGCAAGGTTGCTGACCGACATCGTATTCTATATTGTCGTCATGACATCTCTATGGTAACTAACTGTCGAGCGAGGTACATAAATAAGAAAATCGCGAAACTTTCTGATAAACTCGTCACTAAAATTAATGCACATTTTAAAGATACATAGTTACCTAAAAATACGGCAATAAATATCGTGATTTACCTTAGCATACAACATAATGCCAGTCCTGATACTTGTCCTTATCGCAGCTTTTTAATGTAAAAGTAAAAAATTCTTTGTCTGTTTGTTTATGTGGCTTACACGCAGCGCCAGCAGAACTGATTTGAATGGAATTTTGTGCTCATCATTATGACCGAGTTTTTTTTTGGAAATCTGATTATTCTAAAAAATAGTAAACAAAGGCATTTTTATCCCGTAAATGGGTAGTTGCTGAAAAATTTATAAATTGCGGCTGCAGCTGTATGTTCCATCTAGTAGTTATTACAGTAAATAGTGATTAAACTTTTTATTGACACACATAAAACAATTTGGAAAGTGTGTTTTTGAGATGACTCAGTAACTAAAAGTGAGCATAAGCAAAAGTGCGTGCCGGTTTCATAGTAGACTGAGTGACGATGCGACGTTAGTAATAAATGGTACCTAGGTAATTTTATCAGAAATCAATTCATGGCAATGATCAAACAGTTCTAGAAGAAACCAGGAGTTGTAAAATTGTTTTGAAGTGCACGAAACCTACAGGATCTCTTATATTATTTCTATCCATATACTTATTTTATGTTAATCACTCATGATCACGGTAATGTAATCAATATGTGTGCAATTTATCATGTAAACTGTTGCAGCTGTTTTGGCGTAAAAGCTACGAAAACAAACAAATTCTAGAGATATTAGGTAGTTACAAGATAGCGGGATAAAAAGGCTTGATAAAAAACTTATTTAAAAAAAAGTACCATGGATTGAATTTAGTTTATTTGATCATAGGAAGTCGATAAATAAATAAAAGTGCAACGAGCTTTCGCAAATTTCGCATCAGCGTCCACGGAGTTACTTATTGCTCTTTTCAAGGTCAACAAATAGTGGCTCAAGTACGGCAGTGGGTTTATTGCTAAGAAATCGGACATTAAAAATGTCGTTCATGAACGTGATAGGCATACAATAGACCTGAGAGACTGCTGAGCACTTTTGCTGCTTTTTCTTTAATTCAATTTCACTTTTGAATCGATCCTTTTCCACTGAGTATTATATTATAGCAATAAGCCCAGGAGACTTGCAGAGTTGCATCAAATTATCATGATACATGCTACAGCAACTTATAAATTAATATTAAGTTCATTTGTAACATAATAGAATTTAGACTTGTTTTATACACCATTATTTAACACTTTTTGTGTTACATAATGTTGTATAATAACTTTGTGTACAACTGAGTGTTGTTCTAAATATTGTTATAGCACTTACAACAATTCAAACGCAACAGTTATTAAAAGAAAGAAAAGAAAAGCATTATTTTTAGTGTCACTCACGCCTCGGACTCTATTCAGAGAAATTATTAAATGTTGACTCAGTGAAATTTAACAATGTACCGACCTACACCTGACATCCACCTGATGGTTCATTCAAGCGCAGTTCAATGACATGTTATTCACACATGACCTAGAAATCTGACACTAACACTTTCTTCTTGGGACTTTTCAATTCACCACGCATCATCAGATTTGCCCTTTCATTTCCGCTCATAGTTACATATTGCAAAATCGCAAATAGATCCCTTATATTCCTATGTTCCTATGTCCCTTGCATTGTATAAAATAAGTAGGTACCCACATAAACCTAAAAAATATTTTTATATTACCATCAGGACAGAAGAAAATGTAGCCAAACGAAAGCATATCTAGTATAAAAATTATTAGCTTTAGTAGTGTTTGTTCTATGATTATGTAAAATATTAATAATAGTCCTTATTTAAGCATTCCTTTCATCGTGTTTGAATTTCATTTCAATTTTTACTTCAGTTTAGAACTTACTGATATTTTTATAAGTACTTAAATAATTCTACCTAATTATATTCTCAACCAAGGAAGAATTTTGTTACCATAATCATTAACCATAAACTTTAACAGATAATGCTATTTTTAGATAGGCCTACTATAAAGGTACTAGCAAAAAGTATTGAAGAAGGACAGGTTTTAATTTCTGTTGAAATCCCAGATCCCGTACATTACCACTACTTTGGTCCATCCAAAGTAGTGGTTGTACGGGATCTGTGTCATTCGGCCACGGCATACATACCACCTCCGCACCAGCTCACGCTCGTAAACATATTTCGTACATATACGATTACATAGCCAATTGAATGTTAGTTTCAGATTTACGACAAAGCCACCAAATAAAATATTATTAAATATCAATTCAAATAATTACAATCACGTGAGTGAACATAAATACCACACATTAAAAAACAATTATCATTCAACTTTGGAAGAAACCCGATCCATAAAATATTTTTTTACCCTATATGAGTAAATGAAACTCATTTAATCTAATAAAAACAAGCTATGATGGACAGCATGGCAATGAATATTTCATAATTAATAAAATATAATATTATATCATTAAGTATTTAAAAACTTAATACCTACATGTAAAAATGATCATTACTTTATGCATAAAAATAATAGGTATTGAAATACCTTAGGAGCCTCCGCAGATAGAAAAAAATAAGTAGGCAGCTCAAAACAAAAATAAGAAAAAAAATTGTATAAAGCTAATCAATGAGGTTATGATTGTGAGTCCTTGATTATGACATCCTACAGTGTGGTGTATTATGGCATGTAGAAAAAGAGCCGTTAGGTGCACCACATTGTAATAAAGGATGTCACTGCTATTGTACCAAAATACTACATTTTTGTGTCCTTACTTTAATATTTTCATGGTAAAAATAAAAGTACGTAAAATATTAGTATCCTGTTAATGCCCACGATTGATATGATAATAATGACCTAAAAGCCTACCGATATTTCCTTTAAAAACTAGTGAATTTTATTAAAATGGGAAACCTACGGCTGCTATGATGATGATGATGAGAATGGTGATGAGATCAGCTATAGAACGATCCCGATTCAAATACCTTCAAGTAAAATGAGATAGAGACATACTAATATTATTAAAGCTTGGGCAACTTTCGTTTATGTAAATACAGGTGTTTTTATGATTTCCAGGCGCTCCTATCATGTGTGATAGCAGACTGTGGTCCAAGATTAAAATATGCGTGGGGTGATGCATTACAAGGAACTGATTGCCCCGGTCCAGATGGCACTCCATATCCTAGGTAAATGATGTACCTACTTATTACTTGTCATTTTTGATTTTTTTAGAAACCTTTCCTGTTACTTTTTAATTTGTTGATTTTTTTTAAACAAAATATGTTAAAGTTTATAATTTAGGTGCGCTTATGCGTGTCACATTATTATTAAGAGAACACAAAAAACATATTTACTGGTATTTACAAAATATTTTCTTTTGTAAGGCTATTATCCCACAGTACAGTACAGGCATCTAACCTGGTCATTTTCATGGTGGGCCACCTATCCATATAGTTAGGCGTCTATCCCCAAAAACGGGTCTGCAAAACCTAAATTCTGCACGATCAGTAATTTATAGGTCAACAAAATCAGATCATAATGTAAGATAAAAGATTTGACTATGAATAGGAATTATTTCTGTTAAATTAATAGATTTAAAGTTACAAGGCCTCTTCAAAAAGTGGGGCATCTATCCCGGTTTTACCTTATGTGATATTCGTTTTGAGGCCAGAAAGGCAGTCATTTATCGATATCGATAATATTTAAATATTGCACATCACTATTCTCTTTTTTAGGTTGGTAGTACTGATAGCCTTCGAGATGTTTATTAGGTTGCCATTCTGAGATAGCCAAACTGACATTTTGTATTGGCTCCCGTCTCTTACTATAATGATTATAACACAGAATTCCCACTAGTAGAAATCTATTTCGCGTGGCCGCCTAGTTGTTTCTTGCTCCCACACGAGGTGCTGCCTGAATAAAAACGTCACCCAAAATTTTGGGTATAAAATGGGCGATTTCGTTAGCTCTATCTATAGAGTAATTTACCTTGATACCTAGAATTTATGTTTTACCAGTGTTCACTGCTTCTTTATTGTAAAAACTAAAATGTAAGGTCTGTTGGGGTAAGTGAAACGAAAGAGTACCTAATTTATTATTTATTTATTTATTTATTTTATTGTGATTTTTTTTTTTTTTTTTTTTTTATGTGATTGAATGACGTGACGAGCAAGTCGTTCACCTGATGTTAAGTGATACGGCCGCCCATAACAGTTGCAGTGTCACCCGGAACTTAAAAACGACAAAATCAATTACAATTACCACAAAACATTTCATACAGAATAAACATGAAAACCCTAAGAAAAGTCCCTAAGTCCTTAAGTGAAACCCTATCGTAATCAATAAATCACGCAGTTTAGCTCTATGCTATGTGGCAAAATGGTTTCAATGCTCTAGCACACGCGTCACACAATCTTTCTGCTAGGTCATAAAATAAAAAGAAATCAGCTATCTTTAAGTTTACAAAACACGTGTCGGCTGATGCCATGAAGCAATTTAATAGTGTTTATGTACATTTTTACACGAAAATAATTCATGAAACGGCGCGTAATGTGGGGTTAGTATTTGCAGTCACAGACGACACAGGTAATAAAATCAATCAAATACCTACTACATTACAAATGTCATTGTAAAGGTCCCATGGGCGAAAATCACGTATTTCACATCAACAGCTGGAAAACGTCTAGTGCTGAACACAGGCATGCCCATAAAACGCCATTTTAGACGCTGATTATAGGGAGCTTTGCCATAACCACCTCGCTTAGCAAGTAGCTTGTCATCGCAGAAGATTATAATGTACCAGGGATATGGTGACAATCTCGACCAAGTATCTCTATGGGGACGTTGTGGCTGATATTAGATTTATTATAGTTTGATATTCAATATGAAAGTATTAACCTAGGGTTCGTGGTCCATAATTGTCTCCATAAAATGTTATAAGAGAGCATGTGAATAAGATAAAGTCACTCACCGAAACCATTGATACTAAAATTATACGTAGTTTGCTTCGCCTTTATTGTATATGCCGTTATAGTAGGATTGTTTACTTGTATTTCATAGTGAACTTCTCATAATCTCTCCCATATGATTGCATATAACGCCTGTAATTATAAAACCACAAGGAGCACAAAACGAACTGCAACACGTAAGTAAACTTTAAGGTTGATGGATATTTAACCAAGCCCACGCGCTCTTGGACCGTACGTCCTCAAGCCAGTCGCTTAGCCCATCTCATGACCGTCGACGTGGTATCTCTACCACACTTAACTGCCCACAAACTAGGGCCTGCACTTTCAACCGCACCATTACTATTAATTTATCACCGCAGATGGGGCTTATCGAGGTTAGATATGCATATTTAACTAAGCCGGCGCCTTCATTAGACCATAGCCCCACAGCCATAGCCTTCCAGCCAACCGCATACGCCCATCCCGCCGACGTGGCAAATGTAAGTCCCTCTACGTGTCACCATGCTAGCTGGCACACTACCGAGGGGATACCTACACCTGCACAAGTTCGTCGATCATATGTGTTCATCACTACACTGCGATCTCAGACCTCGGCTGAGACCGTTACCAAATTGTACTAGAAATGATATCAATTAATCATAGAAAACATTGTCTACCTACGATTACAGCTCGTATGTACTCACGGTTCATGGTATCACATCAATAGGTACTATTGCTTTCCTTATTTCTTTTAATTATGTAATTTTCTGTATTTTCAGTTTATATTTTATGACATTTAAATAGACAAACCGCGAGTGACAGACTTCGCAATCCAATTTTGAACTTAGTATTGTATTGCCATATTTTATCTATGTAATATTTAAAATCGCGATGTTGCCCGTCGCGACAAGGGAGAATGCTACTGCCCATTCTCTGGATAGTCCCTTAGTCTGCTCTTATACGGCACCCAAAGAAAGAGATGGAGATTCTCAGATTTCTGCGCTAATAAAGTGATACCTGGCAGCTATTATTATATAAGTAGGTACCTAATATAATGACTGCGGGTAACAGATAATAAAAAAAAAACTGTCAATATAGTCAACTGCTAAATAGTCAGATGCCAATGTCAACCTACCGTCAGAATATTGAATCGGAACGTTTCTGTCAAAACCGTGAACCGTTTTTGAAGTGATGTTTCATTCACGCAAATTGAGTTTTCAAAAATTATTTTCTTGAAAAGTATTTATTGCCGTCATTTGCCATGTCAGATTTAGGCTTTCTACGTGTAAAAAAAAATTTGCGACCTAGCAGAATTCACAAAGTGGATAGATGTGCAAGTATGTTTCAATTACCCCACCTGACCTTATATATAAAATGATATATTTTACTAAGTTAAATCAAGCAAATAATTAGCTAATATACTAAGCTAATATTAGCTAATATACCTACAAAAGGTTTTTTTCCAACTTATAAACATTTGCAAATCAACATTGTACCTAGCTGGTTTTATGGGAAATTAAAAATCAAAACTGGCAGTACCTTGACAATTAAATTTTTTGGTTAGGTATGGTTATTTTATCCATTAATTAATCATTTAGCTGTTTTTCTGTTTAGCTGAGGACTTGTTATTACATGAAATGTAACGCTACATTTATAAGATTCACAATAAACACTTCTAAAAAGGGAAAATAGACAAAATAATGGCTACTTACTTGTGAAATGTTATTCCTTCATATTTACGCCTCAGTGCGACTTCTGTTGCTTAAAATGCTGCAACCACCCACTGCACACACATTATTTCTCAAATATTTATTGCCTAGATCACGATTTAAATAGGATTATTTCACAAAAAACAACAATTTCAAAAAATTGTTAACCTGTTTGGCTTAGATCAAACGAAGCCAAATAAAAAAACCCGGTAACGGTGACAAGGACCAAAGATATTACGTTCGTCTTTTTTTTGCTTAGTACCGAATGTATAGCGCTCTCCTTGTTGTCCATGAATGACGTCATATACTACGCTTCTACTCGTACATATTCAAAGGATTATAATGATTAATAAATATGTTACATACTCTTTGGCCTACCCACCCATTCAATTCATCCATTTTCTCTTTCGCTTCCCTCTTCCCTGAGGGTTATGACTGACTTGGATGTATAACCTTGTTCCATGGTAAAACTAATTAACCCGTGCAAAGCCGGGGCGGGCCAGCTAGTATAGAATATGTATGACATCAATTTAAGATCCCGTTAGAAGAACAAACAAAAACGCATGTAACGCATGAAACGCTCTCCAACTCGTGGGAATATTCCCACAGGTTCGTAAGCCTCATTAAATGTTCATTTCCCGTAATCAGACAGACGTAATTGTAAAATGAACGCTAACGCCAATGTTGAGTCTAGACTCTTGGCGGGCTACGCCTTGTCTAACGGAACTTGGACGGGCGCTAATTATAGATGTTTATCTAGTTTGGCAACTTATGATGACTATAGTAGGTACCTATAGGCTCACGTTTTGTGTATATCTACATAGATATTAGACAAAACAGCACCTAGCACCTGAGAAAAATAAAACAATCAGATACCAAAAAAGTGCCTATATAGGTACCTAACGGCTTGTTTTCATATTAGGTAAAGCGCTAATTTCACGTAGGTAGACGTAGGTGTTAATTATTGTTAGCCTAGTTTTAACTACTTATCTTATTAGAGGTGGTCTATCGGGTTTTCCTCCGGAAAATACTTATTTTTCGGATAAAGTACCTACATACCCATGTTGGTGCCGGCTGTAGGCTATAGGTAGGTTGGTAGTAGATTGTTTTTCTCTCTAATCTGTGGTTGGTAGTCAAAATGATTGTAAATGATTGAAATTATTTATTTGGTAGTTGGGATGATTCTCAAGAATTCCTCAATAGATGGCGCTACCAACCCCGCTATTTGGTTGTAAAAAGATGCAATATAAACTCGGATCACAAACTATATATGGATACTCGGATGCGAGATCACTTTGTCACGGTAGCTTATGTAAAGCATGTCCCGGCTAAAGGGAGGGATGGATGCGGGTTCATATATCCCGTTAGTGATTACCTAATGGGTTCTTATGTAAAGATTCGTGTACTTATATTTTCTATTTCTTACTTCCAGGCACCTAGTGAATAGGCTGCTAAAGTCGGGTCCATGGGGCTCTGCCAGGCAGGGTCGGACGGCTCGGACGGTGGACCCTCAGATCATGAGACGAGCATTGTTAGACGTTCATAGCGAATACGGCGGAGATACGGTCAAGGCTCCCAGCGGCAATAGAACAGGTAAGATTAATGACTTGCTGCACTAAAGTTTAACAGCTTTTAAGGTTGCTCTTATCTCTCTAGGACGTACCCAAATGCGCTGCAGTAGGTAAAAGTCATAGATCAGTGAAAACCGCGGGGAGCCGGTGGATGCAAGAGGCGAGCCGCCGCTCATAGTGGCGCTCTGTGGGGAAGGCCTATGTTCAGCAGTGGAGTCTTCAGGCTGTTGATGATGATGATGAGAGGGAAATTGTGAACGTAGAAGCTGTGTAAACTCTTATGCAGACGCATAAAGGCCTTATAACAAAACGTTACTAACGAAAGTACTTCACGGGTAGCGAGCTGCTAGCTGCTAAACCCTGTGTTATGGCAATGGCAACCCTAACACTTTTTCTCTTTTAATCAATATCAGGGGGTCTAGCAAAGATCCCTTTCCTTGTATGGGAATGACATTAGCTATGACATTACCTGCGGAAAACTTTTCCGCAGGTAATGTCATATCCATACATTTTAAGTTATCGTTTGGCGTTAACGCTAATGGAAAGAGATCTTAGCTAGACCCCAGGAGGCCTAGTATTACGATGAGTCTAATAGGACAAAGTCAACCAAATCAGCTGTACTAATGCAGTCTTACAAGCGCCTGAATAAAATGACATAAACTTTACCTACATGAATTCTAAAATTAGTAGAATGAACGTCATTGGCCTTTTTGTATAGTTTGTGAAGCACTTACTTTTTGATAGAGACTCAAATCTATAAATATCTCATAATTTTCCTCTCTGTGATTCCAGGTCGAGCTACTTCCTTCCCTGGCCTCACTCCTGCGTCGTCCAGCGCTTGCAACAGCGGGCGTCTCTGTCGCACCCGTTACAATACAACAGCACCGACATACGGTGTCTCGCTCACATCGGGCCAGCCGGTCACCATCGTGCAGAAATTCCCCGATTTATTGCAGCAAGTCGTCTTCGAAGTTTGCGAGTGAGTAGGATTGATGTTTTTGTCTCCGTCGCACACTAATGCATCTTTTAGGTGTCCTGCTCACTCAAGGAGCAGCTATTGCCAGGTGCAGAAACAAGTTCTTGCATCCTATTTGTAGACGTAGAATACTTTTGTACCTATAATTAATAATTATTTTTACTTTTTGAAGTAGGCTATGAAGTAAGAGGGGTATTTCGGTTTAAGCTAATAAAGGTTGAAAAATTGGCTTGTATGCCTTGCAGGTCATCGTTATCCTCTTTGCCTTTTCCCATTTGTTATTGGGGTCGGCTCCCAATCTAACCTGTAGCGGCGAGCTACCAAAATTACACGAGCGACTGCCATCTAACCTCGCAACCCATAAGGGACCAGTAACAGGGATGGTTAGATAAGGTGTCAAATTTTATCAGGCGTCTGAAATCTACCCATGCCTTGCAGGTGCCAGACCAAATTTATAAAAAACTGGGCTTGATCATTTGGTCTACTAAAACTATCATGCCAAACCAAATACGTGCCAATTTAAAAATAAAATCATTTCGCCATAAGATAGATTTATGTATTAACTAAATCCTTAAGCCGCCTTTCCACCTGGAAGATCTAATATTTCTGTGTAAACTAGTCTAAGCTACGTCTACACTTTCAAGCTACTTTGTTGGACACTTCATACCTGCAGAAATTTTCGAAACCCGGCCTTAGAATACATTGGGAATGATTTCCATACTTTGTTAGCCGTTTTCATCCGTCTTTTTCAACCTCGTCTAATGATTTCACGAATTTACCCTTCATCATTACGTCTCGTCTCACCTTTTTAAGAATTAAGCTGACAGAAAAGGTTAACCATTTTATAAACAAACTTTTTTCAGATCCAGTGAGTGTTCGATCGTCCGAGGAACATGCACGCAGACCTACATGCCCTACTTATTCCTGGTACTTCCCTTAGGTCCCGTCACTTTGACCGGACAGGACTATGTGTTAGTTGAATCCGGCTGCGTTTGCAGGCCGGATCCTATACCTTAAAGCTCAAATAACCGGTAAATCAATTCGAAGACCAAACCCATAGCCGTAATTCAAATTCAGGAATGCTATAAATACGTTAGGGGGCTATGGGGTTGGTGTGAGACGCTCCTTGACTGTGCTAATGGCAGGATAGTCAAGGAGCGTCTCTTAATCTACATAATCATCTTCTATTACACGCCCTCAGTAGCGATTACGCTACTTCTTTTGTTTGTGTAAGCAAATTAATCGAACAGCGCAAAACACATTACTTTTATCAAGAAATAAGAAGTTTGTATTCTATTATAACCTTCTTTAAAAAAAACTAAGTATACCTATGTAGGTAATATTTTAGATTTTATCAGCTAAACTTCATCTAAAAGTAATTCATAATAATATGTCATCTGGACACATAACATAAGTATTATTCCCTACTACATGACATTTTTATTGTATGCATTTGCATTTAATAAGATATGTTTGAACACAAAAGACTTCAAGGGTGCATTTATTTTTCCATTTAGATCTGTTTAATTTAAAATAATTTAAGTATTATTCCAATAAGTTAACAATATAAAATCGGCATTGTATTAATAATCCGTCCATATTAGAAAATTGGCTAGGTGTCAAAGGGTAATCGTAAAAACACTGTAAAATCGCCGAAAAATTATCATGAAATTGACACAATGAATCGATTTATCGGCCATTTTGCGGTTCATTTAATTTATTTTTATTTATTACTAGACTGAATTTATTTCTGTTATTTTGTAATCAAATATTTATATTTCTTATCTCCGTTTCGCGACGGTGCAGAATGTTTAATTTTAATAGTTATAATATATTAAATGTCTATAAAACTAAGTACGTTTTACGTTAATCATGAACAACGAATGTTACGACGAATAAATTGTATGAAATCTAAAAACTATATGATTTTATATCTTTTTTATAACTTTGACAGCCTCTGTGGTGTGTTGGTTGAACAGGTCGGCTCATAACTCGGAGGCGGCGGGTTCGATTCCCGCGACAGAACAAATATTTGTGCACATGAAAAAAAAGCGCAAACTGGTTTTGTGTCTGAGTGTTGTGGGCCATGGTCCTCGTAGTTCCTGAGTCTCTAGATACAGGGAATCCTAGTTAGGGTCCAGGGTCTATGTATGTGATCGTTGGGCGTTATTTATTTATTTACTTATTAGCAGTAGTACCAAAAGTTAACTCTATAGGAATGGCCCACTAAAGTCGAAGCAAACTTTTGCATAACCGAGAACTGTTAATTGAACTACTGAGAATAGACGGTATTATCTGTTCCCAATAGGTACATACCTACCTACATTATTGCAGGATCTACTTCATCCATCATTGTTAATTTTCAACGAAAAAATACGAATTTTAGTCAATTTAAATTTTCGATTTATTTTTATAAATTTCTACTTAATTACTTACAATAGTTTACTTATAAAAATATTCATAGACTTAAAGTAACGACTAAGTAACGATTCACATAGCATGTAACATTAAGTTAAGTTAGAGGACTTACAAAGGTAGAAATGACACAGTACTTTTAGTGGAATATGCTAAAAACAAGGCTGATTTAAATGATAATAAGTTATTTAGACTTCTCCCATCTCTATATCAACAAGAGCTGCATTAAAATTTTCTTACATATTAGTTAAGCAGTGACGTCACTAGGAACCAATATGAAAATAATGTTCTTTATAGGCCTTACTGACACTCCTTGCTTGCTGTTGATTA
This sequence comes from Ennomos quercinarius, assembly GCA_910589525.2. NCBI lineage: Eukaryota > Metazoa > Arthropoda > Insecta > Lepidoptera > Geometridae > Ennomos > Ennomos quercinarius. The sequence goes on along the minus strand of OU342494.1, from coordinate 14,642,576 downwards.
GGTAAATAGGTACCTATTATACATATTTATTTTAAATATTCTCATCACAAGAATGCTGTAGAAAATTAAATAATACCTAAACAGTCTATGCCAAAATGTATTGTCGCGTTTATAGTTGAGTAATTGAAATAATACATGTAGCGGTGTGCGCTACAGACTGCCGAATCGGCGATATGAGATGAAATGGTTAAGCTAGCGTGCATCGGCAGGTCGTCTTCACTCTGTCGCATGTGATGTACCCAAATGGCTCGATAAATATAAATGAAGTGATTAAGGCACTACGTGGTTTCTGTCACCTCCGCAATACCCTAAAATAGGTAAAATTCATTAGATAACGGTTACCTACATAATGATTGATTGGCATTAAACATAACTAATAAGGCCCGATTTCACCAAAGTTTATTCCAAGTATACGGCTATTCGTTACTCTTGGATACAGCTAATTGACAAATGAAATTATACAAAAAAGACGCCATTTTGATTGTATCCAAGGAATATGTCTTATTCCTTCATAAAATTGGTGGTATAAGGTGGTGCTATATTCGCGTAACTCGGTTGTTCTCGGAAAGTTATACCTGGAATAAAATTTATTCTAGTTTGGTGAATCGCCTAAAACACATTAGCAAATTTAAGTGGTAGACGGGCTGGTCGATGCCGATGGTCCAATCTATCACAACTGTAGGTACCTACTACGGGCAAGAAGCGATAATGATGATTAACCGCAGAACTGACAACCATTGGAGAAAACGTCAGTGCAGATGGAGATCGTGATTTGGCAAACGTAAATGAAGTGACTGATATACTTATGCATAGAAGCTGGCAGCAGCTGGATAAGAATAATTTAAGATCAGGGTGAGTAGCTCGCGCAGCGGACTATGTAGGCTGATTAAGATGTCGGTATACTCCTAGTCCAATAAAGAAGCCCTAGAAACGCGCTTAGATAGCAAACTCCTTTTCATTTGGGCCATGGAAGAAGTGTCAGAATTTTTAAGGCCACCTGATGGCTTCTATCTTAACCTATACGACGTCACTACTAGACAGACTTATTGTTCATATCGGTAGTACTGCTGTGGCTGCGCTTGCGCTTGTGGTCTGGCTGCGTGTTGCTGAGGCTGAGAGTATTGCTGAGGCTGCGTGTATTGCTGGGGCTGTGCGAACTGCTGGGGCTGCGTGAATTGCTGAGGCTGCGTGTGGACTTGGGGTTGCTGAGTCTGGGGCTTGGGTGTGGGGACCTTGACAACGATGTCTGTGGGCTGTCTGGAAACCTGTGGATATGAGAATACATACATTTTAGTCTAAATATCTATGTCAGTAGATTAAAACCGCCTTTTCAGCATGGTGCTGTCCGATATCAGAATAAGTACTTAATTTTGTGTCTATTATTGATTATTAGTGGTGCTCTCTGGGGGAGGCCTATGTTCAGCAGTGGACGTCTTCAGGCTGTTGATGATGATGATGTTGATGAATAAAATTATTCATGAAGTGGATTTAAGTTTTAGCCACCTTTTTCATCATGGATGACCTTTAGATTAAGACAGATGAGTTAAAGTAAATAAGAACCATGGCGTTTTTGGTTAATGTAGATATATAGCTTTGGTGACGAATGACTACAGCTTAGTTAGGTATATTATTTATTTATTTATTTATTTATTACGATTACCAACATAATGTACACCGTAGCTAAGTTTGGTTACACAATTCGGAGGAAACATTGCTAAGTGTCATCACAGTTACAGGTAAAGACTGCGTGCATAATTATAAAATACGAGTGAATTTAACAGCTGTTCAACTAAGTTACAGAAAACTAGGAATACATAGTTAAAAAATTGTAGGATTTATACTGAACAATAATAAAAACGATTGTAAATAATTGAATGAAAAAAAAAAAAAAAGTAAAAAATATTAATAAATAAGTAATAAAAACTGATAAAGATTTAAAAATTAAAACACACAAAAATTAAACACAGAAATATCACAGATTTTCAACAGTCTTTCTAAACTTATATAGGTAGGTATATACGTAAGAAGTAAGTATAAATATTTGCTCATTCCTAGACAGCGGAAAATGAACAAAGGCATGCATCATTGTTAGCACTTCGAAGTAATTTATAGAAGTATTGCAATAAGTAACTTCTCCGCAGCGAAATAAAACATAGGCAATCGTAAAAATTAAGTATGTAATCTTAAGTTAAGTTATGAAATCGTACCTCAGCCTTGAATCCTTCCTTAGGATCGGCGGTGTAGGATACAGTTCTGATGAATCCATCGCTATCGACAACAGAGTAAGATCCCTTGATGACGTCACCATCCCTCTGCTCCTTGCGGTTCTGATAGTTCGTGTACTGGTCATCGTTCACGTCGAAACCGAACTGGTAGGAAGGATGGGGCTGGAATGGAATTTAAAAATATAGTTTAGTAACCAAGGGTTAATAGTAAAACCTACTAACCCCCTGTTTCTCGTATGTTTGTTAAAGTTAAACTCGTGTCAACTGAAAAATACTGAACGCTCATAGATTGCGCGTTGATCATTGACTATCTTTAACCAATGAGCATATAGTATTTGGTAGGTATATTAAGGTAACTTAATTTTGACAAACGTACGAGAAACCTGTATTACGTAAGTGACTAGGTACTCTTGACATATAGGTACGTACTAGCAGGTAGATACAAGAAGGCCAATATGTTATTATATCTACTAGTAAAGCAGGCGGGCCGGTCTCGGTATTGCGAATAGGACCACCCTATCTCTTCCCGTGGGTGCCGAAAGAGCCGGCTAACGGAATATCCAGGGAATGGGTAGCTGCATTTTCCTTGGTACATTAAAATCTTCTGCGATCACCAAGCCGCCTGCCAAGCGTGGTGATTATGGCAAACCCTCTCAAAGGTCAAAAGTGGCGTGGGGGAGGCCTATATTCAGCAGTAGACGTATTTTGGCTGATGTATGATGATGAGTATTATTTTAGACCTCCACCTGCTTTCACGGACAGCTATAAAATATTACTTACATACGTACAGTCAGATGCATAACTACAGTCTATGAAAGTTTCTAAAGCACGTGATCGCAGGAACCCGTAATCTTGTGTGCAAAGATCACGTAGGCCTAACTCGCGCATTAAAGCTAATGATACCGTTATGTAAATAATTGTTTGTAATGTAAGCACGATTTGTGTACTTTCACAACATTCAACTATGCAGCTTTACGTTCAGCTTATTAAAGCTCGTGAGGGTATCGTAGGTACAATGACAAAACCAGATGCAGTGCAGCCATCAAGGTTCTTCCCATTTTGCCTGAACAATTTCGAAAATGAACAGAGGTATTTATTTCATTCCCGTGGATGCAAAGATACCTTGAAATTGTCTTGGGAGACAAAATTTCATTGTCGAAAGAAGGTCAAGAATCCGTTGTCCATTACAATAAAAATGAAATTCATGACTATGTTTTCTTTATACTGGGTGGCGCAAAAGTAAAGACCCTATTTGGTTCAGCTATAACATTTTTTCTAAATTAGAAAACTAGATTTAGGTTTTTTTAAATGTATATTTGTGCCATTAAATTTCGTACCATTAGGATTTAAAGATGATGTCTTTTAAATGGTGACCTCCAGAGTTGATACACATTTGAGCCCTATTTATGACATTTTGCATAACTTGCCGTAACACTTCCTGCGATATGTTCGTTATTTCTTGACGAATGTTTTCTTTTAGAGCTGCGAGAGTCTGTGGCTTGTTCACATACACCCGAGATTTCAAAAAACCCCAAAGAACTGGACTGGTCAGATCGGGTGATCTTGCAGGCCAAGGCAAATCGCCAAAACGAGAGATAACTCGGCTTGGAAAAGCGTCCCTCACTAAGTCCATAGTGTCGCGCGCTGTGTGTGCCGTAGCGCCGTCTTGTTGAAACCAGATGTGCTCCAGCCCCAATTCGTCCAAACTGGGTATCAAAAACTCACGTAACATGGTTCTGTAGCGTTCTCCAGTGACAGTTATCGCATTGCCTCCAGCGTCTTCGAAAAAATAGGGTCCGATCACTCTGTCAACACAGATGCCACACCATACAGTAACTTTTAGTGGGTGTAGAGGTGTTTCTTGAATAATGCGCGGATTATCAGTGCCCCAGAACCGAGTATTCTGCTTATTGACATGCCCTGAGAGATGGAAATGCGCTTCGTCACTCATAACCAATTTTGAAGGAAAATCATCTTGCAAAATGTCATAAATAGGGCTCAAATGTGTATCAACTCTGGAGGTCACCATTTAAAAGACATCATCTTTAAATCCTAATGGTACGAAATTTAATGGCACAAATATACATTTAAAAAAACCTAAATCTAGTTTTCTAATTTAGAAAAAATGTTATAGCTGAACCAAATAGGGTCTTTACTTTTGCGCCACCCAGTACAATTCTAAAAGCAAAATCACGGAAGAACCAAATCAGGTTTCGTTCCACACGAACGCACTTGAGACGGCAGCGGCAGATTAGCCGGCACCGGACAACTTTCACTGAGGAACTGGCCCGGTGGACGTTGCTCTATATCTGCGTGCGGTCACTTTCTAAGGTAACAACACAATGAGGAAACAGGAATTACCTACTTATTTAATTTTAGATACAGATCACAATATCACTAGGTGGTAGGGCTTTTCTGCAAAGTTCGTCTAGGTAGGTACCACCGCTTTGCCAGCTATTCTGCCGCCAATCAGTAGTGTGCAAGCACTACTAAGTTCCAGTTTGAAGGGCATTGTAGCTAGTGAAATTACTAGGCAAATGAGACTTTATGATCTGATCATACAGTCTAGTAATCTTATTAGGTAGGTACTATACTGTGTGAAGTCTCAGGATGACGTGCGCAGTGCAGTGTCACGCAAAACTGTTCGAGTGATACTGCAATCTGTTATGGGCAGCCGTGACGGTTAACATCAGGTGAACGACTAGCTCATCCCATCATACATTTACATTTAAAAAAAAACAGTGAATAAAAAAGTGCCTATACGTATTTTGTAAATTCTGACTTGGATCTCAATTTGTGTCAGATCTTACTTAACTAGGTAACCTATGTTAACGATGAGTTAAGCCATGCAGAAAAGACACCTTTGCTTTAGTAAAACTACTATTTTTACTTATTTTCTGTGTCATAGTTGTTATAGGTAAGATGCAATAAAAGAAACCTAAAATTTAAATTGTTACCCATTGACCCTCAATTATTTTAATAGCAATGTCTCTGAGCTCGACGATGATGACATTGATGATGGATAATCCTTTTCAAAGGTCATCATAATCATCAAAATGGCTTGTTAGGTTACCGCGTTAGGTAATGAGACAATTTGAAACTCTGGTTTATCTATCTATCTATCTATCTACCTATGTTGATTCTGCTATGTGATTCTGGATGAGCGATTGATGCGTTGGCTTAATAGGTTAAGTCACGAGAGCTATAAACACTGGGTAGGTTGTTACATGTTCTTGCTCCTAATGTTGTCTCCGAGACTGTAGCATTTCATTGTTTGGCGCTTTGTCATGATGGCTATTTAAGGTGATAAGAACTCGTTCTTTATGTTGCTTGGCTATGATGGGAAAAGTAGCCGGCTAGAAAGAGGTCACTTACATCATAATCTTCAGGCTCTTGATGTTGCCTTTGGGACTGGTATTGCGGCTGTGGCTGTTGCTGAGGCTGCGGCTGCGGTCTGTATTGAGGCTGTGCTTGGTACTGATGCTGTTGTTGATATTGACCCTCATTTTGGCCGGCATAAGCCTGTGAAATGAGGAGTTTTTTATATTATGTATGTGTAGCTAGTAGCGTTTAGTACTTCAGTAGTAGTTTTTATTCCCTATTGTAGTATTTAGGTACTTAATTAGTTTAAAGAATAAAGGCACTTTAAGTAATGATGTAAGTAGATACTTAAGTAAGTACCTAAGCAGTAATGATAATAATAATAAAGAAAATAAACGATGATAATGATATTTTCAATTGTCATCATTATCATCATCATCATCATCATCAGCCTGAAGACGTCTACTGCTGAACATAGACCTCCCCGAAAGAGCGCCACTTTGAGCGGCTGCTTCATAGAGTAACTTTTTTTTTTTTTTTTTTTTAATATACTAGAGGCTTGGCTCCTGCATCCATCGGCTCCCCACGGTTCTGATCAGGTCGTCGTTCCACCTAGTGGGGGGCTGGCCTACGTTGTGTCTTCCGGTTCGTGGTAGCCACTCGAGAACCTTGCTTCCCCATCGGTTGTCAGTTCTACGAGCGACGTGGCCAGCCCACTGCCACTTCAACTTGCTAATTCTAAAAGCTCTATAGGTACCTATCGGTGACTTTAATTCTCTTGCTTTAGTTCTTTCCAAATGTGAATTTAGTCTTTTGGGGATTTGAACTGTACTAGGTATACGTACAAGGTTTGTGATAACATAAGTTGGATTAGAAATTTCAGATGTCATGTTAGTGCTTTAGGGTGCAAACGCATCTGGCGGCAACAAAGGTGTCTTCTACTGATTTAATCGATGCATATAGTCATATTCAGTAGATAACACTGATCATAAAATTTCTAAATTAACGTAAACATGAAGAAATTTAGTGCAGGTCAAACTGTGTAGGTAAAAGCTGGTGGTAGGTAAAAGCTACGCTCGGCTGTTATCAGAATCAAAAAGCTTACAACTCTGGAGGGTGCGGGTGCGGGTGCAGCTTCGGGGATGTGTGCTGGTCTAGGAATGACTTGAGTCTGTGCTGTGGCCTGCCCGTGACCGCCTTGGTCTGCTAGGTACTGTCTGAGTAGGTGTGGTGGGACCTCTGCAGCCTGTTCAAAAACTAGTTCATGCATAAAGGTTGACAGTGTTGCTAAAAGTGAGCAGAGGCACATTATAGTACCCATAGGTTTTTGCTTGTGGTTAAAGTATAAGTTGGCTCGCGAAGCGAGTATTCTATGTGGTAGGTTGTAGAATATATTGAATTTGAAAGATGTTCCAAATAGTTATGAACGAAAAATTACTCTAAAATTAATTTTAGAGTAATTTTTTTAGTATTAGGTAATTAGAGTAATTTATTTGGAACATCTTTCAAATTCAATATATTCTATAGAGTAATTTTTCGTACAGATTAATCTGTTAATTGTGCTAAGCAGGCTAAACTGCTATTAATCATACTAACTATTCTTCCTGAGTAGGTACTTACATTGGTGCTTCTAACCTCATACTGTTTATAATTCTTGAATCATAGCAAAGCTCCTTCCCCGCCTCCATATCATAATGATGTCCGAATTCTTTTCTGGTAATAACTTAATACTTGTTTGCATATTTTATTATCAACTCGACTGTTTTTCTCTCTTCTCCAATCTATGTGCTTTTGCCGGTAGCTAATAGCTAAAGCTATGCATTACGTAGTTCTATACCTACTATTATAATATATTCTGTGGTATAGCCATGCAACTACTTGATACCGTAACATTCAAAAAAATAGGAACCTACTCTACATTGTTAGGCACATCAAACTACTATCACCGCACCAACCACCTTAAGAATTGCAACATTTAACCACAGATCCAATTAATGAGTAATTAATAAAAAACAACCGCAAACGAGTCAATTACATTACATAAGGCAAGATCTGGTTACAGGCCGATGCTTGCGAAACTGTAACACTTAGGTCACCTGGCCGGTTTGCGTTTCAGCCGATTGGCCACGGATTTTTAAAACGCACACACGATGTATGTAGCCATGTAGCTATTGTGGTGGACAGCCCGCTATTGTGGAAGCAATGTGCTTTGTGGGTCGTTGCTCCATTTTCCGCTACGTTTGTTGGTAATGATCATTGGTGAGGAATGCGATGTTGCAAAGATGATCGGGCAATAAACTCGTGTTGTGATCCATACAATAAAGTAACAGTTAGAGCGCTTTATAAGCCTGACTTATTTTCATTGAGACTTGATAGGGATTGCTATTAAGGTTTTAGATGACTCTAATTACTTCCTTACTAATTATTCTATGGATGGTAAGATTAAAAGTTTCTCAAGTTTCTTTAAGGTTAGGTAAGGGTAAATCACATAATTATGTACCCTTAACTATGTGTAATTTAAAAGGGGGAAATATATGGTACCTCTACCTATACCTACATCCTCACATAAAATTTTAAAATTATGAAAAAAGCGTTGACAAGATGTTTTTTTAATGCTAAGATGGGTTTGATGACTTCTCATCTCATCCTGCTGCCTACAAAAGAGACGAACCCTATGGGAGTTTTAAATGGTAGCATCAAAGTCCTTCATGTTTTAATAGACATGCGTGAAAGACAGGCTAACAATTAAAAAAACTAAAAAAATTAGCCAAGAACATATTTTACGTCAATGATGGGGTTAGGAGTGAGACTGGACAGGATTGGGATGAGAAAAAGATTTGAGCAGGATAGTAATAAATGAGACAGGACCGGGGACAGATCAGAGTGATATCGATGTAGGAGCGGGTCAGGAGCAATTTCGCTAAGTTACGGGGAGCATAATGAAAAGATATGCATATCTAACCATAATCAGTTCATACTACGTTAAAATAATTGTTATCCTATTTATATTAGATATATATTATTACTATATTTCCGTATTTAAACAGCAGACTTACACTTTAGGTAAATGTCAATAATGCAAAATGCTTGATTTAATAATAACACCAATTCTAATGTCAGTATATTATTGTACTCTAAACAAATCTCATCCAGCTCTACCACTAAAATTAAATCTCAGTTCCCACTCGGCCCGGGTTCGCTCAGCCAATAATAATATCAAATGTTCCACAACAATTTCTTCTTTGATAAGCTTAAAAAATCGATATATCTGAGGTAAGAGTTGGCTTATGTTTAAATTTACTACCAGATATAGTAAATGAGTACCTACCTATATCAGTAAATGATTACCATTTTAATATCTACCCATAAATTAGTAAACTTAAACCAATATTTTAATTTTTACTGGATTTATGGATGTTTTCCAGAATGTATAGTTTTTATGTGTAAGTATAAAAAAAATAACGACCACGACAATGACGGGAGCTTGCTACGCTTCACTCCCGCCTGTCTTCTAAGTTCTAACCTATTAAAGACTCTGACTCTGCACAGGTGAATTATCGAATTTGCTCAATAAGATTCGGTGATAAAAATATTACACGTTTTTTGCCTGACTGCACTAATCGTAATAATCGGTAGTAGAATATTTGATACTATTATTCGGGCCGAGTGGAACCGGGCCAACTGGGGACTAAGCCAAAATTAATCCCATAGGCATACCCGTATTAGCAACAATTAGGTAAGCATTTTTTATACACTTTTTCTTGTTAGATTTGTAAAATAAATAAATACGCGTGGACAATTCACAGCGCCATCTAGCCCCAAACTAAGCATAGCTTGTACTATGGGAACCAGATAACTGATACAATACTTAGATACTTTTTGTTTGTAAATACATACATAGAATACAATATAACACCCATACACAGATCAAACATCGATGTTCATCACACAAATGTTTGTCCTGGGTAGGAATCTAACCCACAACCTATAGTTCAGAAGGCAGAGCTACTACCAACTGAGCTAACAGGCCAGTCATAATAAAAGTATCTCAAAACGTCTCTATTTAAAAACTGAAAAGGATGTGTATTAAACTTTTTAAGCTTTCCCGACTTGAACAAATATTGTTTATTATATAATTATTTTTTGATAAATTTTTGTGCGCGAAGAGACCCGTTTTGACCATTTTAATATAATTCTATATTAAAATGGTCAAAACGGGTCTCTTCGCGCTTCTCTATATATTCTGAGAAACGTGCACTGAAAGCTATTATGTATGCCTACTATGATAGTACTAATAACGTATCGCAACACAATAGGTACAAAACTACAATAGGTATTCTTGTCAAATCATTAGAATCAATATAATTATTCCATAGTAGAACCACAGAATAAATAATAGTATACAGAACTGCTGTGGCACAAAAATCCAAAGGCTTCAAGAAAGCTACTAACTTGCTGTTGATACTGATGCTGCGGCCTGGCCACCGCTCCAAGCACCACACAGCCGAAAACGGCTAACGCTGCACAATGCAACATGTTCACTCACAAAAATATAGAATTCAAATAAAAAAAACAGTATTTCAGGACTAGCACTAGCACACGCGCGGTTTCACGTATTACGATGCATATGACCGACTCTCACTTTATATAGAGGCACCCCTTCTTTGCGAGGGCGGGAGAAAAAAATGCATTGATACAAATTCAAATGAGAACGTCGGTCGATGGGTTTTGTTAACTTCAATGGCTTTGTGCTCCTGAATCCTATTTCACAATGGCTAGACTATAGGTGTCCTTGACTGCTTTGTAGTTCCCGCAGACTGAATGAGTCGAGACTCGAGACTGAGTTTTTTGAAGTCTGTGTTAATATGACTGAAAAGTCATATACCTAGTTATGTTCTATAGGTACGACGCTCTACCTGTTTAATGGTTATAAGTAGAGCTAACTTGTAGTGGTTAGTGGAAGCATCGTTTATAATTTTTTTTACATACTGTATACAAATATTTATTGGCTTGACAGTTCGTAATTAAAACGTTATAACTCATTTGTCAGCCTCCGTGGTGTGGTAGTTGAGCAGGTCGACTCATAATCCGAAGGCGGGTTCGATTCCCGCGGCAGGACAACCATTTGTGCACAGAAAAAAGAAAGCTCAAGTACTTGTTCTGTGTCTGGGTGTTTTGAGACCATGGTCCTCGTAGTGCCCGGGTAACTAGATACAGGGAAATCCTAGTTAAGGTCCAAGATCTATGTATGTGATCGTTGGGCGTTATTTATTTTATATTTATTTATTTATTGACATAATTAACAGTTCGTAATTAAACATTATAACAAATGTCAAATTATCAAGAAGACCCTTGGTAGGGGGAATGTTCCCAAAACGCTGGCTGGTTGGTAAATCGTTTATATTCTAAAAAGCTTCTCTGCTAATTTATAAAGAATTTCTACTTCTTTTTTCTTCTTCTTCTTCTTCTTCTTTCTTCTTTATTTTTTCTTCTTTCTTAACTTTTAGTGTAAAATAGATACTGTGTTGAATTGTCCCCTAGGCCGAAGCCACGGCGCGGTGTGCAGCTATTTGTTCAACTGTTCATAGTTCAGTCAAAAGACCATCTTCATCGATACAGGGCAAATAAATTCTCATCGATTCAATGAAGTCGTGCAGTTGTAACGACTTTGGCCTTGCAGCTTTAATGCCGTTGCACTACAATAAAATATCAATGCATTCACTTTTGTCTTAACGGTGCATTAAAACTGTAATTACTTAATTAGATAGGTATTGTGAAATTCGTGGATGCGTGTCCACGGATGATACGGTTGCTGCTAACGTAAAATTGGTAAGGTCATATTAGAAAAGCAAGCAAGCTTTTGTAGCTTCGCAGTCATACTGAAGTACCTACCTACTAAACATATCATTACTGTTTTTTTTATGTGATTGAATGACGTGACGAGCTAGTCGTTCACCTGAAGTTAAGTGACACGGCCGCCCATAACAGTTGCAGTGTCACCCGGAACTTTACAACAATAAAGTTTCGCGCGACACTGCACTGCGCACGTCATCCTGAGACATCACCCAGTTTAGTAATCAGATTACTAGACTGAGTGATCAGATCATAAACTCTCATTTGCCTAGTAATTTCACTAGCTACAAATGCCCTTCAAACCGGAACACAGTAATGCTTGCATACTACTGCTTGGCGGCAGAATAACTGGTAAAGCGGTGGTACAAACCTACTTAAACGAACTTTGCAGAAAAGTCCTACTACCTAGTCTATTACCTTAGGTACTTTCTTATACAATGTTCGTAATTGATCTCTTTGTTGATTGGAACTTTTACTAACCATTTCCACATTCCAAATTCAAATCACTTTTAGTCCTTACTAGTATAGACTAAAGCATAGAGAGAACTTGATTATGTGTCAAGCGTACCACTTTTTTTAGATACGTTTTATATGATGTGGACACTTTGATGTGAATGAATCTGACAGATTTGCGAAAAAACCGCCGGAACAAACCCGAGCCGAAAATAATGGTACGGTGCTTATCGCAAGCGTAGCTAATTACTATATCTTTGTTTCTTTCCTTTGCCACTGACGTAGCGATACGTAATTATAATAATAATAATTTATTTATTTGCCAAAAAACTTAACCTAAAGTTGCACAAAACAGGGATAAGTAGCTATATATAGTTATAGTTAAATAAATATTATCTTGCAGTACTAGGTTAACAAGATTAAAACTAACAACTAGCTCATATACTAGGGTAGACCCTGTGTTACAGGAGCCAGTTACCAAGTGTGGGTTCCTTGTAGGTAGGTACATTATGTTACACAAAAAACTTGAAAGCAGGTATTACAAGGGTAAACATAAGACGAATCTGTTTAAACACTCGAAAATATTGTGAAGGCAACTATAGAAATATGAATAAATACATTATAAATAAATAATAAATAAATACATATAGGTAATAAACACAATATAATTTATATAACGTGTTACGTGAATATTGTATCTAATTAATAATAATAAGGATATACATTAAACTATATAATTATTTGCTATTATTATGGGAAGATTTGTAAAACTGTGTAGGTATGTTTGGAAGTGAAGATGAAATGAGTACCTTACTGTGAGTGTGGGAGGGTTAAGTAGGTATGTGGATGAGGTGAGTAAGGGTGCTTGTGACAAGGTGAGGGAAGGTAGGTGTGGGTATTGGCGTGTGTGTCAAATAACTGTATGTAAGAGGCGTTCAGTTTCTTCATAATTTGATGACAGAAGGTATTTAGTTAGTACTTTCTTACATTCAAATTTAGTAAGTGGGTAGATGGGATTAATTTTACTCACTTTATTGTAAAGGTAGGGGCCCAAAAAACTTTAAAATCGTTGTGTAAATGTTAAGTTGACAGATTTTATTCGGCATACACTGTCCTTTCTGCGTTTGTTTGCTAAATGCATGGGATTATAGGGCGTCCGAGCATGCTGTAAGAGGACAAGTCTTAAGATGAAAAGTTGGCGTACGGTTAATAAGTTGCAGTCAGCGTAAAGTTGGATAGTTGGGTACATGATTGGTCTAAACATCATCACCTTCAAAACGGCTCTTTGGGCTCGCTCGATTGTGAGCATTTTGGTCTTTGTACTGCCACCCCAGACAGGGATGCAATAGTCAATGATAGATTGGCACAGGGAATAGTAAACTGTTTTGAGAAGGTTCCAGTCAGCTACATGCCGTAGCTTCCTAAATATGATCATTAGTTTCCTAACTCTTCCAGACAGAACTTGAAGGTGATGGGACCAGTTAAGCCGATCATCCACGAAAACTCCGAGGTATTTAAGGGACGATACTCTGTCCAAACAAACGCAGTCACACACAGCGGAACCAACACATTTGTGAGCGCGTATTTTAAGATTGTTTGAGACTTCACTATCAATGTTTTTTATAGAGAACGCTAGAAACTTGGTCTTTTCTATGTTAAGGGTTAGGAGACTAGCATCTAAATGTTGCATGACCATTCGTAGACCGTTTTCGGCAATCCGTGTGACCTCACTCCAGCCACGTTCGTGGAACAAGAGGGCGGTATCGTCAGCGTATGAGATTATTTGACAGTTTGGCAGTTTAATTTCGCAAATATGGTTTATGTACGCCAAGAACAAGGTCGGTCCTACTATGCTACCTTGGGGCACCCCGAAGGTGATAGTTTCGTCCTTACTAACAAAATCTCCCACTTTAACACATTGTGATCTACGGCAGAGATAGTCCGAGAAAAGCTGGAGTGCTGACGTGTGAGCAGAACAAATATAATATCGTTTTGATGATCTCTCTATGCTTCAGTCTATACTCTAAGAGTCCTTAGGTATTCAGTAGCTATTTTAGTCTATATAAAATGTACCTACTCTGTGTTTTAGTCCCATAAAGTGCTCTACCCATAGACGTAACGGATGACAATCCATGGCTCTATCTGCCTAATAGTATCTTAATTAGAGAGTCATAAAAATGTCAGAGCCGTGCTTATGTTTACAATAAAATGACTATTTAGGTTCAAAAAAATTACGAAATATACTAAATGGCCAGTACAGCCTTTTAAAATTATCTATTTCAAGCCCCTTCTTTCTGCAACTAAAGTGGTAGGTGGTACCTACCTATAAGTAATCATAAAAATAGATATATGTAAATGGTACCTGAGTAAACTTTTTAAGATAACCCATGCGAAGCTGGGGCGGGTCAGTTTAGTAGTAGGTACTTATTATGAAAATAAAAGATACATAAGATTTTTAAGAAAATAAAACTAATAAGTTGGTACTTATGGGATAAAAGCAAAATCATAGACAACAGTTAGTATTGATTATGATAATGTAACACCGCGGGGGACATTCTCTAACAATGTAATTATTACAGGCATTAAATCAATCTAACCTTTCTATAATAAAGCTTCTATCTATTTAGAACATCTACAATTACGTGACACTGCAGTAAAAGATATTGATATTCTAATCACAGGTAGATGGTATTAAGGAAGCAAACTATATACGTAAACTATTTCTTAATGAGGTCGGTTAGTATCTTATTTATCTAACAAGCAAGATGTAGGCATATGTTATGTTATTCACATAATATTATTATTAAATACTAGCAGTCCGCCCCGGCTTCGCACGGGTATAATAGTTATCGCAGCGCACGCGATGTAAAGATTATTAGGTAACATTTTTACACCTTGGGTCACATTATTGGAGTTTTAGTAAGGATCTCTTTCTTTAATTATGCTTGCTAAATAAAGAATTTGTATTCAATAAACAAAAGTCTAAACTACTACCACACTAGTACTATAAAGGATCTCAAATTTTTTTGAAAATATAATATAGCCTATGTCACCCGGGGATAGTGTAGCTTTCCAACAGTGAAAGAATGTTTCAAATCAGTTCAGGAGTTAGTTTCGGAGCGTATTCAATGCAAACAAACAAACAATGAAATCTTTCCTCTTTATAATATTGGCGTAGATAGATAAATACTGTTTGTAATAGTACATTACTACTGCGGTCTGTAATGACTGCGTTGCTGACCGCGATGCATGATGGCCGAGAGCGCAGCGTGGCGTAGGGAGTTATTATACTGGGTGGCGCAAAAGTAAAGACCCTATTTGGTTCAGCTATAACATTTTTTCTAAATTAGAAAACTAGATTTAGGTTTTTTTAAATGTATATTTGTGCCATTAAATTTCGTACCATTAGGATTTAAAGATGATGTCTTTTAATTGGTGACCTCCAGAGTTGATACACATTTGAGCCCTATTTATGACATTTTGCATAACTTGCCGTAACACTTCCTGCGATATGTTCGTTATTTCTTGACGAATGTTTTCTTTTAGAGCTGCGAGAGTCTGTGCCTTGTTCACATACACCCGAGATTTCAAAAAACCCCAAAGAAAGAAGTCTGGACTGGTCAGATCGGGTGATCTTGCAGGCCAAGGCAAATCGCCAAAACGAGAGATAACTCGGCTTGGAAAAGCGTCCCTCACTAAGTCCATAGTGTCGCGCGCTGTGTGTGCCGTAGCGCCGTCTTGTTGAAACCAGATGTGCTCCAGCCCCAATTCGTCCAAACTGGGTATCAAAAACTCACGTAACATGGTTCTGTAGCGTTCTCCAGTGACAGTTATCGCATTGCCTCCAGCGTCTTCGAAAAAATAGGGTCCGATCACTCTGTCAACACAGATGCCACACCATACAGTAACTTTTAGTGGGTGTAGAGGTGTTTCTTGAATAATGCGCGGATTATCAGTGCCCCAGAACCGAGTATTCTGCTTATTGACATGCCCTGAGAGATGGAAATGCGCTTCGTCACTCATAACCAATTTTGAAGGAAAATCATCTTGCAAAATGTCATAAATAGGGCTCAAATGTGTATCAACTCTGGAGGTCACCATTTAAAAGACATCATCTTTAAATCCTAATGGTACGAAATTTAATGGCACAAATATACATTTAAAAAAACCTAAATCTAGTTTTCTAATTTAGAAAAAATGTTATAGCTGAACCAAATAGGGTCTTTACTTTTGCGCCACCCAGTAGGTAGGTTATGTACTAAAAAACTAAACCACAATTTTTTTCCAACTTGTGCAACCTAGATTCAATTTGCTTTTTTGATGTTATATGGATGGATGGATGTACTTGTACTTCGTGGAAAGGGCTGTCTCAAAATACATTGAAGTCGCCATCCTTCTTTGATAGAAAATAACAAAACAAAACATAACTATTCTTCCGATATACAATTTTGATTAGTAACGGAAGGGGTGTGTATCAATAGCGTAGGCCACGTTATAATAAAAAAACATTTCAAAAAAGTTAAATTCAAAAAGTTAATCAATAGTTACGCTCATTATAAGTCTATAATTAAGTTTTATAACAGACAAGACCACATTTCATAGAAAATATTATAGCCAAATGTAACGTGGCGCCGAGCTGAATTGGGTACGTGACCCTGTCGGCGTACTGTAGGTACTTTAGCGACAGATTTTTAACTTGAGAGTTTAAGCTATCCACACAAGCACTAGAAAACTTCAAGTAAAAACTCCCCGCACCGAAAGATATTTGATTATTGATTGGTGGTCATCTCTCTATGGATTGTACAATAGCAGGTACTTTCTTATTATTGTACTAGCTGCGCCCCCGCCTTCACCCTTACTACCACCGTAAGTAGTACAATCTGGAGCTCTTCAAGTCGCGAGTGAATAGGTATCTTCTAGGCAAGCATGTACCATTGTAGACCGCGTCGTCACTTTCCATCAGGTGAGACGGCTGCGGTCAAATGCGAGCCTATTTAGTTATTTAAAAAAATCCGCAGCTAAAAAGTAGCCTATGTGTTAATCCAGTACATAAGCTATCTCTATTCCAAATTTCATCCAAATCCGTCCATCCATTTCAGCGTGAAGGAGTAACAAACATACACAAATACAAACTTTCCCCTTTATGATATTAGCGTGATTAATTGCTTCCATTATATAAAAACTAAAAGATGAAGAAATTGCGAAGTTTATTTAAAAACCTTGCATTTTCTTTTGGCATACCAGTCTAAAGGAGTTGCAAATGTTTTATATTTAAGGAGGGTACTTAACTTAATTTTTATGAAAGAGGGCATGTTTCACCTAATTATTATGTACCTACTTCAAGTTACACTTATTTTTTACTCAGGTAGAGCTATTTGTAACTTTAACAAGAGGTAAAAATGATTTATAATTATAATGTTATGTAACTCTTTATTGCACTGCGGACTACCTAATTGAGTTACAGTTATATAAATGGTTTCTGAAGTGCAAATAAAATATTATGAGTTCTTTCTATAAGCACAGAACATAATTAATATTACAGGTAACCGAAAGAGCCTCGAGTCTAACTTGACTCTATTTTATACGTTGTGTTTTAGGGGAAATGCGGGCAAACTGATATAAGAATAATAATAGATAATAATACAAACTCCATCGAATTAAAAATGCGAAGACGATTACTAACTACCTAACTTTTTTGTGAAATGATAAATTTTAATCAGAGAAGGTGTAATCGGATACTTTTTTGCTAATTGTTAATGTCGTAACGGTAATAAACAACCCAATCTCTCACAATCATGACTCAATTGACATCTTTATGAGTTGCCCGGTAAGTGCTCTTTTGTTGCAGACGCTAGGTACATTAGTGTTTGCAAATACCTTTCTGACAAGGGACGTTGGGCAATCCATTGTCATTTTGATCCATGAACAATATCCTCTACTAGCTGGGCGATCTCATTTATTAATAAGTTGACCCGCCCTGGCTTCGCACGGGTTAAATAGTTTTACGTCCTAACTCTGTTCATGGGAAGAGGGAAAGGAAAGGGGAAAAGATAGGGGAAAAGGATGAATGGATGGGACAGCAATCGAAGGAAGGCAGGCGAAACCTGCCTTTCGTCGCCAGCCCATCCATTCATCCTTCTCCCCTATCTTTTCCCATTCCTTTCTCTTTTCACTTCGACAGGATGAGTATAAATAAATGGTTAAGTAACTAAAAAATAATTTATACAAACAAAAAAAATCTTGCATAAAAATGACATCCCTGTTTCTTGCAACCGCACTTGGCCGTTTTAGAGAACAAAAAGTGTTTTCAATGTTATTTTGAAAAATTAGCTATAACCACACCAAATTTCAGCAAAATCCGTTCAGTAGTTCCAGCTTGATGCGTGTTCAAAGGGACAGACAGACAGAAAAAAAATTTGTTTCTATTGATAGTCTTTCCTAGGTTCAAATAAGCAATTATGGGCTGACAATAAATAAAACAGATGTGTCATCTTCAAGCTTAATTTTCATTACAAATGTTTTACAAGGTCTAACACAGACGATGATAAATAACTTAACCCGTTTCATTTGGATAACAATAGATGGACACCTAAAAAGAGTACGAGGGTCATAATTTTAACATTCCTTGATGCTTACATATTTTAAGTTAAAACTCACAATCACAATCACTCTCGATTTCATTCAATTCAATTCAATACAATTCAATGCAATTCAATTTGATTTATTTGTTAGAATGTAGGTATTTACAAAAAATGATGATAAATATTATAATATGTCTCTTATACATTCTCACCAGGTAGGCATGCAAATATTTTAGTCACAATTTAAAACACAAATAAATATCTAACGAGGCCAACAATACAGTCAATATGTCATAACCAAATCGGAGTCATTTAAAAATTCTGTAATACTATAATAACATTTGTCAACTAGCAGCCTTTTTAGTTTCATCTTAAAATTAGCGATATTACACATCTTCAATGCTTCGGGCAGATTATTATATATTTTAGGCGCCATACAAAACATACTACTATGCATTAATGCTGTATGGGACCTTCTGATACACAGTTGATCTCTATTTCTCATGTTAAACCTATACTTTTCATGTAGTGCCTGAAAGTATGTAGGATTATTTTTAACAAACAATGCCACTTCATATATATATATATATAGAGAGGGAACCGTTAGAACCTTTAATGATTTAAAATGTGGTTTGCAACTATCTGTAGGTTTAAGATGAGATACAGCTCGAACACACCTTTTCTGAGCCAAAAAAACATCTTTTTTTTAACGGGCAAATTGCCTTTATTACTCAAGCTAACTACTACAATAATAAAAACTAAACTAAACTAAACTAAGCTAAACTAAGCTAAACTAAACTAAACTAGCTACACTACCTATTACAAAGAACACTTATGGACTGTATAATAGCCGCGATGGCCTATAGACAGTCCAAGTGCACCAGCCCACTACCTACGTAGCGTACCCAACATGCTGGCCGCATTGCCACGTTGAATTGCAATGCTGATGCGTTGGGCCAAATAAGTGCCAGCATTTTGGTCACGCGTCGCATCGACCAGGCGCTCTGATAGACTTTGGAAAACGCGATGAGCTCCCGGTCCCCACGGACCCAGGGTCTCAACACCAAACGGCTCAAATATGTAACCGCTACCGAGATTACTATATTTGCGGCGTTTTAGCTGCTCAGCAGAATTAGCCGCGGCGCCGGCCCTAACGTGTGTCTCGGGAAGGTGTGACGGCGCCATAGTATCGACGCAAGTAGCGTCCCACACTAAAGGCCGCCCCATCTTCCAGGGAACCAGAGTCATTCCGTCGGGTCTTTTACCATCGTCACGCATGAGACCATTCGGTTCGAGAATGGCTGCAGCATTGGCGGTGGTAAAAGCCCGGCGAATGATGTCATTAAGACTAGCGTGGCGCGAAATTCGACCAGCGCTTTTTGAACACGAGAGACCGTGATGACCGAGCTGGTCAACTGCGGTACCGCACTGGCAGCGATGGGCCACACAGCATCTTGCGCCCAAACGTAAGCTGATAGCTAAACGAAAAGTAGTCGGATCTAAAAGGTTACCAGTGGTGAAAGAAGGCATGGCCTGTAACCAAAGTCCTGACTCCCACACAGAGACTGCGAGAAGCCGAGCACGATCAGCGACGCTAGGACACGTATCTAAAAGATTTTTCCGTGCTAGTTCGCAGAGCGGTCGGTCCCACAGCCTCTGTGAGGAAAGTACCACCGGGAAATCAGAATTTGGACTAGCCAACCCCCAGGCATTCTTGGCCTCAGACAAATGGGCTACTTCGAAAGTACCTAAAGATGGAGCAAGAATTTTTTCTATTAATTTATGTGTACCATGTACAGAGGACAAAAATGCCGGTAATGCAACACTCGAAATTTTGCGTATCCCTAAACCTCCTAAGCGCACAGGTAGAGAGGCTTGCGACCACGTCCTGTCATCCATATCAACATTCAAGACCGAAACCAGAGTGTTTTTTACAATGCTGTCTAAGCCCATAAGGAGCTCACTGTGTTTCCACAGTTGACAACATCGTAAAATATAAGTAAATTTAGGGACAAATAGACAAAAACGAATAATTGTAAAAGCCATGTGGGCGTTAATTTTGAGTAACCTGTCTGATGCGTTATTGAACTTTTGAATTTTTTCTTCTACAAAAGGTGAGATAGACTCATCCAGAATCGGCGAACCCAAAAGGCGAAGAGAACGCTTGTCTACTAATTTGATATTCGGAGCAAGACTATTAAACTTTTCAAAAACCAAATCTTTATCAGGACAAGTATCGCAAACAAAAAGTTCGCATTTAGAAAAATTTAAATCCAAACCAATGTCGCGAAATTCGTTAATAATGATACCTAGATCATTAAAAACAGTGTTCACGTCGCCTCCTAGGGTTCCGTCATCCAAGTACCAAACATTAAGTTTGGACTGAAGACGTTGAATAATTGGATGGATGGCAAGGCTAAAAATGGCCGGACCTAGAGGGTCGCCCTGTTGACATCCGACTGAGGATAGGATCGCGTTATTTTGGTAATTTAATTTTGTTGGATTGCCATAACATTGATAAAGGAATTTATATAGTTCGGGAATTTTATCCTTGACTTGTGTCAAAAGAGCGCCTCTGTCGACAGAATTAAAAGCGTTTTTAACATCCACCTTTAGCAACACTTCACCACAATTTAGTTTGAGAAAGGTTCTAAGTGAATGAACAGCGGCCTCACAGCCACCCCGCGAACCAAAGCCCAGCTGTATTGGCTGAAAAAGGTTGCTTAAAAAAGCAACCTTTTTCCTACAGCCGACCTTGGCAGCGAGACGGCGGTATGTGGTGCCTACCGCAATAGGTCTGATACCACCGTCTTTTTTGATAAGGGCACACAAGTTTGCGCCATACAAAATTTCGATGACGTCACTGTTGACTTGCCCTGACAGCATCAGGTTTACTAAAGCCGTTAAGTCTCTCAAGAGGCAAAAAACATCTTGCTTGTTTGTGGAATTTGCCCAGAAAATTACCCCATACCTCAATATGGATAAATCACCTCATTAATCGTATCTTCGTTGTCTGTTATTGTCATTCCATTACGACAAGTTTCAGCTTATCATATTTATACATTTTACACATTTTCATAGTAGGTCACGGAAAAAAATATTAAATAATAGTTCTCTAACTGCGCATGTCCAAATTCTTTGTAGTTGTCCTTCGACATTTATATTTGGGTGAAACCTAGATAGATTTGAATTTAGGGACAACCTCCCTGAAAAAAATTGGTAAAAAGTTAAAAACACAGATTACAAAAACAACCAAATGCCAGCACCGAAGATATCTAGAAATAGTATTATTTCAGGTTCGCAAAAGTCGCCAAAAGAGAGAAATATTACCCCCTCTCCTTCCCCCAATAGCTACGCCCATGGCCCAGTCCCTTATCAACATTCACACGACCTGCGGCTTTTTGTCACATGTAATGATAACCGGTCCAATCGGCAGAACAGGCTTACTATTGCGAATTTAGAACATGTTACTGTAATGTGACCTAATATCGCCCTATCCGCTTCGATACAGCTTGCTGTTTTTGGCGTTGACGTTTTATGTGGTGCAAGCACGATGTAGGTAGAAAATAGGAGCTTTAAACAAGTGTAGACTAATACCTATTAAGACGCTGACAGGGCCCGATTCGCGCACGTTTATTACAGTAGTCGAACATGAAACGTATACTGTATTATATAGGGTCACTTTTTGCGTAGCAAAAATATGGCGATTACGTTGCGTTGCGCTGCGACTTTTCCAATTTGCGGTACAAATAATGAGTTGTAAAATAAATGCTTATTGTTATAAAAAAAAATAAGCCTGCAGATGGATGCTTGAATGAAGGATGAAACATAACTTATCACTATGATTTATTTCAATGGGGTCTCTTATTACAATATAACATACTAGGGCGTTTAAATGATTTTTTAGAGGTCACTTCACGATTTTTTTTATCGGGGAAACTTTCGTAAATGTGTTTTGATTTCTGCAAATGGAAAGAAGATATGACCATTATTAACATGTACTTTTTTCAATCCTGTAAATGATATACTTTTTGAGGCAACTACGTTTAAATTAGTAGATTTGAGGGCATTGAGCACCATAGGTTCATGTTAGGATCACCACATTATATCACTTGCCCACACTCATGCTCGTAATTCGGCACTTAATGCGTAAAACGCCACCGATTTTAATCATTAACACTGGAAAAAGCATAAGTTTTGTAAAATAATACAATGCAACGACGTGAACTTTTCCGCGTTCCCGCCAAAACTCTTTTCGTCCTTTTTTCTTATATTTTTTATTTTTTTAGCCAGTGTCAAGTAATAATTTTTCATCATAATCTTCTTCTTTTATGTTTTTCACCTCATATTTTCGTCGTTTATAAGCTGATTTGGGAAACTCTTTTTTAATTGAAAGTACACACGTGGTGTTAATTTATCAAAATCTGTTCAGTACTTTGGTTTTTAACCCAAAAAACTGAAAAAATACAGTCCTATATGACCATCCAAGTATAAAATTACGGAGATTGTGAGTCGTTTGAACCTCTTTTTAGGATATTATATTATCTACATTTCATATACAGATCCTATGTTTCATAGACTATTCTCACCAGGGTATGATAAACTTTGTCACAATGCAACTGCGCGCTGGACTAGTTGACTCCAATAAGTATTCCACCGGATAACATTATACGTAACACGTGCAACTATGATGCAACCTCACATGTGGTTACCTGCATGCACGAAGGGGCGTGGTACCTATACGGTTGAGCCTAGTGGAGCGGAGTGTAGACCGCACCCAACCATTTTATATGTCAGTTTGTATGGAAAAGGCATATAATATTATATTTGTGAAACATTGTACAGAAACAAAACAAGCATAATTGATTCAGTTTCTTTTAAAAAGCGCGCATGGTATTATGATAGCACTATACGACAATGTACCTAATAGTTGTTAAGTTTTGCATCTTACCCTCATTTTAGCGCACTACTATAACAGAGGTACACCTTTTTTCCACTGCATGATCTACTTGCACTAATACTTATGCCACTGTTTATTACGGGAGTTACTTAACTTAGCAATTATTAGGTATGTAATCTCGGTCGAATGGTTTAGGACGGTATGTCATTCTCCCCGTATCACTCTCTAAGTATTACTTTTTTTTAATTTTTATAACACGGACAGACAAACAAGCTGACGGCCCGCCTGATGGTAAGCAGTTACCGTCGCCTATAGACACCTGCAACACCAGGGGCGCTGCCGATGCGTTGCCTACCTTTTAAAACTCTATTTACCCGACGTTTGAAGTGCCCCATGTTGTAGCTCAACGGAAACACCTCATCAGAGGGTAGCTCATTCCACATCTTGCAAGTATGTGGCAGAAATGATCTCGTGAAACGGACTGTGCGAGACTTCCATGGGTTCACGAGGTGTGGATGAGCTTTTTGATGGTGACGAGCTGTGCGGTATAAAACCGCGATGCAAGGATTAGGTTGAACAGCTCTTCAGAGCATTCCCCATTGAAGATTTTGTAGAACACACAGAGGGAACCGATGTCTCGGCGTAAACTCAGTGGTTCTAAATCTTTGGTGAGCTCAGGATCATCGGTGAGTCTAACGGCTCGTCGCTGTAAGGAGTCAAGGGGCTGAAGCTGGTACTTTGGCGCATCGTTCCAGAGGTGAGACCAGTACTCCATACTTAACTTGTACTGCCTTCGAAGACAAAGGAAGCCACGATTTAGACTACTAGCTCAAAACTAAACCACCTCATAACATAAAAAACTTTAACTTTAAAACTTTGTCAATAGCATCCTGAGGCCTGACCACCAAAATAAGATAAGATATTAGAGCACGCAACCCAAGCTTAAGCTTCAGCAACGCCGGTGCATCAAGTGGTGTCAATGAAGCGTCATTATCGGCCATTCGGAACCCATCGCTGGCCGTGTTAGTAGACGGCCGCGCCGCGGTTGCCGCGGGCAGCGATGTTTACCGAAAAGTTTCGCGTCACTGACGCTGCCACTTCGCAGACGCGCCGGTGGGTTTACCGACTGACGCTGAAATATGTCGTTGTAGCTGGAGCATACTATACCTATATTCTATTTTGTTATATGAATCGGCAGTGAGACATGTTTTGTCCAGATCTTTAGTTCAGTCGTAGAGAATCTTCGATATTCTGCTTGGCCATGCATAGAAAATAAACAGTATGCAATGTCGCAATGTGCGTGACATGGAGGCGTGGTTATAATACCGTATGGAGCGCACCGTCCGACCACCATCATGAGCCGCCGGCTGCGTCCGCGTCGCCCGTCGTTGCATGACCGGTGTAATTTATTTTTTTAAGTTTTAAATAAAACATTTCAGGTGAATAATTATAGAAAAAGCGTAATTTACTGAGACATTGTGAATGTCACTAATTCCTACGTTACGTATTTTTGTACTAAAAACCTTAGATAAGTTCTTTGTATATGAATAGACATAGATAATGAGACCTATTAATGCTATGCCTATAAATTGTAAAAAAAAACCTTTTATATTAAACTTTGGGTTTTTTCATTCAGATTCCGCTGAAGCTCAGCGGGTATTAGGTAGGGCTATCTCAAAAGATTACTACATTTCCGGGAACACATTCTAGCTAGGTAATTAATATATGTTGTCAGTTCGTCTATAATTTTTAGATTCTGACAAGATTTTTGATTGTGTAATGTGTAATAATTCAAAGCGCAACTTCATTAAAAATATGTAAGCGTACTTACCTACTATGAAATAATTTTTAAATTACATTCAATACATATTTAAGTGCTTATTTCAAAATATAAACCCCGCGTTTGGGTTAAAAGTTTGCGTACGTCCGTCATCTTTTTAGGTTTGAATTAGATTTAAAAAGTCTAAAAGTCTAAACTCGGTCTAGATTCGAAAGTAGACCAATCACCTCCACGTAACTTTATTTGATTTTTAAATGAATTGCTTTTGTAAGCCTTTCCAAGTTTCCAATTGATAATAAAGAAACTAAAAATAGGCTGGTATTACATAATTGAAATAATATTTACTTATGCACGGAGATCGTTTCGTAAGAGGCAATACAATTTCATCATCAACAGCCTGAAGACATCCACTGCTGAACATAGGCCTCCCCCAGAGAGCACCACTTTGAGTGCCTGCTCGCCTCCTGCATCCATCGGCTCCCGTGGTTTTCACCAGATCATCGGTCCACCTAGGGGGGCCGGCCTACGCTGCGTCTTCCGATTCGAAGTCGCCACTCGATACAATTTATAGTGGGCTAAATATAGGTTATGTATCTACTTATACGCGAGCTATGGAGAGAGCTATGCTCGGTGTTTCCCTGCGAGATAAGCTCCGGAACGAGGAGATCCGCAGGAGAACTAAAGTGACCGATATTGCTCTTAGAATTAGCAAGTTGAAATGGCAATGGGCAGGCCACATCGCTCGTAGAACTGACAACCGATGGGGAAGAAAGGTTCTCGAGTGGCGACCATGAACCGGAAGACGCAGAGTAGGCCGGCCCCCCACTCGGTGGACCGACGATTTGGTGAAAGCCGTGGGGAGCCGATGGATGCAGGAGGCGAGCAACCACTCAAGGTGGCGCGCTCTAGGGGAGGCCTATGTTTAGCAGTGGACGTCTTCAGGCTGTTGATAATGATGATGATCTACTTATAGGCGCAAACTCTTACATGATATGATGTAATTACAACCAATGTTATAAGTAGGTAAATAAAAAACAAAAAAAAACAGAAAAATAAGAAAAACAAAAAACGGTAATATTTAATACAGAAATACAACTATTACATCTACGACTACAATTAAATAAATTAAATACATGTACTCTAAAATTTGGCTGTGGAAATTACGAGGAAAACTTGTCTCCAACATGGTGTCGGACCCCCCATTTGTAGTTGGCATTCTTGTCGGTCTTCACAAACGTGTGTACGGGGCCCGTAACTCCTGAGGAACCGCGGTGGTCGCTGTCGTAGTCGTGGTCGTGGCCACGCTTCGGACGCTGCCATTGAGGTGGATCATGCTCTGAAACTGTCTCAGCTACGGGCTCGTGAACGGCTCGAACTAGAAAACAGAAAACATAGCATTAATTCTAAAGACACGAAAGCAAAAGTATTGAAATATGGAATTTTTGGTTCTCACAAAAATCGTGATATTTAACCAATTGAAAAAGTATAAAGCCTTTAAGTGAAAGGAAACTATATATATTTTTTTATGCCAATTTTTTTTGTCATGTTGTGTCTATAAAATAATAATAAGTAGGTACTATACCAAGAAATATAAAACATGTACCTACTAATTCAGGTTTTAGATTTTTAGTTGCTATAATGACATTGTCGTAATCTAGAAATTTTCAAATAAATAGCTGGATGAAAATTCACTTTCTTTTATAGTAATATTAGATTTTATTTCGTCGGATATTATAATAAATGAGTGTCGAATGTAATATAATTGTAACTGTCGGAATGGTTTTGTTACAACGTTCAACAAGAGAGAGTTGAGCCAATATATCTTAGATAAGATAAGACATCCAAACAAGTTGTTCATTTATTTGGAGCAGTGTGTTAAATTTTAAATTATTAGTCAGCATGAAAATGTTGCTTAGCTAATTTTAGACACATATATAGAATACTTTTGATTTTATATTACTGGTATACCCATCTATATATATAAATCAATTGCTGTTCGTTAATCTCGCTAAAACTCGAGAACGGCTGGACGGATTTATCTTTTCTTGGTCTTGAAATATTCGTGGAGGTCTAGGGAAGGTTTAAAAGGTGAGAAAAATTCGAATAATTGCTGGGAAAACCCTAAAAACAGCCATTTTCTTTTTCCCATATAAAGGCAGTACGAAGTCTGCCGGGTCAGCTAGTTATGAATCAAAAATTCCATTGGCTATATTAAGCCTAGTGAACTAGAATAGTATAACTATAGTATATGATTTTTTGGCGGGAACGTGAAAAAGTTCACGTCGTTGCATTGTATTATTTCACAAAACTTATGCTTTTTCTAGTGTTAATGTTGAAAATTAGTGGCATTTTACGTATTAAGTGCTGAATTATGAGTATAAGTGTGGGCAAGTGATATAATGTAGTGAAACGTGGTTTTTCGTGTTGCTTCCAAAATTCCATAGAAGCCTCTAGTAAAGCTGCCACTACTTTACTAGGGCATGACTTAGACTGGATTATGACTACCTGACTTAGACTGGACTATGACTACCCTGACTGACTGTGACTAAGACTTGACTTTACATGAAGTATTTCATAATACGATGAAAAACTACAATACTTGACACTGGCTAAATACACAATGTGTGGAGCCAAACTATAAGAAAAAAAAACAATACTATAGTATATAGTTCTTCGAGTTTATTTTTTTATATTTCTATGTTTTGTTGCACAAACCCAATTTGTTTATTCTGCAGTATAGAATAAGTATATATACTTATATCACAGATCTGTACATACATAGTCACTAAGACTGGGGTTTTTGACCCGTAGTTAAAGGTAACCAATGGTAAAAATTCCAATAAATGTTGACCATTGGTAAGAATTTGTTAGAATTTTAACCATCACATCACATCACATCACACTATCACATCACACTAATATTATAAAGCTGAAAGTTTGTATGTGTGTATGTGTGTTTGTGTGTATGTGTGTATGTTTGTTACTCCTTCACGCTCAAACGGCTGGATGGATTTGGATGAAACTTGGAATATAGATAGCTTATGTACTGGATTAACACATAGGCTACTTTTTATCCGCGGGTGAAACCGCGGGGCGCAGCTAGTTGTACCATAAAAAAACCAACCTTTACCACAGCGTAGCTTCTAGATAAGTACTTACCATTTTCTACTGTTTCACCTGCATTTGCCAGTTTCTAGAACAGTGACGTTTTCTTATAGTTTTTTTAAATATTCTAGTTAGATTAATGAATTTAGTAACAGTTTAGTTACCTACCTACATATAGCGCTACGTCTAATACTTTTTTCTTACCAGGTATCCTATGTTGAGCTGGTGGTGCTTGATGATGCTGATGCGGTGGGACAGCATACCTGACGACCCTGAGTGGAGCTCTGGGGACAGGATAGTACGGCATGGACCACGCTGACGATGCTACCACCATACATGCTAATACCAACTAAAAATAATAAAATTTCCAATTAGAAAATATCGCTTTTTTTAACTATTGGATTGTAGGGCATTGTAGCTAGTGAAATTACTGGATAAATGAGACTTATGAACTGATCTCACAGTCTAGAAATGTTTTTTAGACTGTGATGTCTCAGGATGTCGTGTGCAGTACGCAGTCACGCGAATCTTTAATTTATAGTGCCGAGTGACACTGCAATCTGTCATGGGCAGCCGTGACGCTTAACACCAGGTGAACAACTAGCTCGTCACGTCATTGGATTACATAAAAAAGGGTTATTAATACAAACGATTACAAATGATATAGCGCTTCACATTGACCTAATGCATATACCTACAACCTATCATGGTAATTTTAATATGGTAAGGTACATTTCAACACCTGTACAAAATTTTTTGTTTGTTTCTTTTTTGTTTTTTTTTAGTCTATCAATGAAGCGTAGGCCAGCTCCCCACTAGGTGAGCCGATGATCTGATCAAAACTTCGAAGCGCCGATGGATGCAGAAAGCAAGCAGCCATTCAAAGCATGCAGTCTGATAGGCAGTGACAGCAGTGGACGTCTTCAGGCTGATGATGATGAGTCTATCAATGCTCCACCTAATTCCATAATTATAATGAAGAATAATAATGATGAAAATGAAGTCCAAATTAAAAGGCAGATATGCCTAAATGGTATGAGAAAGCCGTGTCTCGTAATAAACCTTCAATCTGAGTTACGTGGGCGGTGTAAAGAATATGAAATAAAATTTGTTTAACTTTGGATAATTAAAACTGTTGCAGTTCGTCTTACATAATAAATATTGAATTAGACTTAACTTAATACTTGTAAACCACTCCTGTATATAAGCCTAACTGGATTCATAAACTGCATAATCTTAAAACCAAATATCTTATTAGGACTTTCCTTATAAACGTTTGTTAAATTGTAAATCAATGCTCTGTCTCGTTTTCGCTAATAACATTTCACGTCACTAAGAAGTTGACAGCAAATTATAATTAACCCTGTCAATGTATTATCATGTATAATATGTAAACTGTACCACGCAAGGAAAGGGTGCTAGACTTTTTACAGAAAATCTGAGTTCATTTGGACACTTACCAAAGTGCACTTGTCCATGCTATTGTAATTCTTGCAGTCTTGTTCGAATCTTGACGGTAATGGCTTGAAAAGTGTCGATCTGTCTCTTATAAATAAGAAAGAAAACGAATTTAAACCACTTTCTACGGTGTTACGCTTGGACAAGCTACGATTCGGTTCGGATGGTATAACAAAGTCGTACGATCTCATGATGAAGGATTTGGAGCCATTAAGATAATTACATTGTCAATATGTACTTTGTCAATGTGAGTACTTAAGATTGTCTTTTGAGAGAATGCAACCGGAACTGTGAAGGAACGCATCAATCAGAAGCTAAGTCGGGGTGTTTATAGAGTCAGTGAATCAGCTATAGGTACCTACCTCCTCCTACATCTAGCACCTTTTCACTTTGAAAACTATGAAATTCGTTTATGTCCAAAACCTCATCGGATTAAATTAACGTGAGTTTAGCCGTTATTAATTATTAACACTATAACCAGACCTCTTTGCGATGCGAGTGGTACTTAATCAAATGAACTAGATATCTAAAAACTATATGAAAGCAGCTGTTACGTTACGTTATTATTTCTTACTTACCTACTTGCAATTACCTTCCGTAGTGTTTTACCTTTTTACTTTATTGGTTGGGAAATATTTAAGTGATGAAGTAATAGAGTTGCCTAATTATTACCATAAGTATAACAATGTCATAGTTATAATGGTACCACAAGTTGATACAGAACTAGTAAAAAATATTGTCGTACAACGACCTATGGAGAGAGCTATGCTCGGTGTTTCCCTGCGAGATAAGATCCGGAATGAGATCTGCAGGAAAACTAAAGGGGCCGATATAGCTCCTATAATTAGCAATTTGAAGTGCCAAAGGCAGTCCACATTGCTCGTTTCTACGAGCAATGTGACAATTAACAACCGATGGGGAAGAAAGGTTCTCGAGTGGCGAGCACGAACCGGAAGCCGCAGCGTAGGCCGGCCTCCCCACTAGGTGGACCGACGATCTGGTGAAAACCGCGGGGAGTCGATGGCTGCAGCCGCTGCAGGAAACGAGCCGCTACTCAAAGTGGTGCTCTCTGGGGAAGGCCTAGCAGTGGATGGCTTCAGGATGAAAATATACAAATTTTTGGATTTCGTCATCAGCTTAATAAGTTCCCACTGCCGGGACACGAGCTTTCACTCACATGGCAAGAGTGTAGGCCATAACCCCCCACGCTGGCCAAGTGCAGGTTGATGGATGACACAAATGTCCTCGAATTTTGTGATTCGCAGACATGTTTGGTGAAGAAACCATGGACGTATTGTCTTTTAACAAACCCTCACGATCTTTTCCTTCACCCTCGTCGCATGAGCCGCACCGAAAGTGCGGCCTACTACCAATCTTTATCTTTAGTACCTACTATACCAGTAGTGCCATAGATTACGTAGTAACATCTGTGATATAGATACCCTAAAGAGAAAAAGATGGACGGATGACGGTGGAGAAAGGCACCAGCTTTTGCCTCCATTCGTCGTTTTATCCATTCATTTAATAGTAGAACAACTTGACCTCTTCTTAATTGATGCAACCCTGGTACTGGTACCTATAAGTGTACCAGCGACCAGATGGGCCTGGGCTAGGTTAAACGGAATGACTTCTCTTAATTGTTCTACGAATAAATGTTGCTCCACAAATAAAACAACCGAGAATTATTTTTCCTACTTGTTCTATTGGTAGAACAGGTTCGTATTTTTTTATTACTTTTTTTGTTGATAGAATAACCGAGAATTATTTTTCCTACTTGTTCTATTGGTACAACAGATGTGATTTTTTTCTTACTTGTTCTACTGGTAGGACAAATAGTAGAACAGATGGGAACTACCCTATATGCGTTGCTGCGGATATTAGTTCAACTACGAGTGCAAATTCCATATGCGCAATAGCTTGAAAAGTCATTGGTGCAGGGCCTACTGGGATTTGAAGCTGAGTGCGTCAGTTGAAAAGACGCACAGATTACTGCTGAGCAATACTAAATCTCTATATTATACGCAACAATTTCAAAAGCATTATGTTATTCAAGAATGAACCAGCAGGTATGTTTTTATACCCTTCTTCTTCTACTCGTGAAGGTCAGCCCTAGTGTCAGAATTTTTAGGCCGCCCAAAGGCTTCTGACTTGGCTTAACGACTATTGTTTTAAGACAACATCCGGGACCGACGGCTTAACGTGCCCTCCGAAGCACGGCTCAGTTGTAAATACCACTTTTTGCTGTAGCGGTCACCCATCAAAGTATTTATACCCTAGTAGTATGTAAGATCGCTCATGTTTGTTGTACTACGTAGTCTTGTACTTATAGGTATATAGGTAGAATCGATACAAATACCCCAGTTACTATTTGACATACTTTCCCAATTTCGATGTATCACAGTATCGAGTTTCACAAGAACCGAGAGCAGTCGGTAAGTTAATGCCCCGATTTATATGTGCTGATTCCGATATAACACAAAATTAAATAGAGCCAAGTGCTTATTAGCACAGTGTAAAAAGACATACCATGTTACCTTAGGTATATACCTATCTACTATTCATCATAAAGTTTTTGAGGAGATTTTGTTTCGCACATTTTTGCAGGTAATTCACAAAAAACAACTGTTCATTACATTACTGGGTTCAATGCAACAAATTCCTTCTAAGTATTTTTTTAATTATTGTTTATATAAACTTAGCTTTAATAAAACAGGAAGTGATAGGATATGAGTGGCATGAGGCTGGGGAGGACATCAAAGAAAGCCCAACAATAGATCTAAGATATTTCATAAATAAAAATAAGAATAAGTTACAAAAGGTTATATACGGTAGGTATCTTATGGAACTAACAATGTTTTATTTAGATATGGTATGCAGTATAATGTGTATTTGCATTAAAAAAGTAGGATTTATATTAGTAAGTAATGCATTTTTAATAAGATGCAAGAAAACTCTCCACAAGACATAGCACTAATTTGACCTATAAGGTGGCGAATTCTGTGAAAATCTCAGGCATTAAGAGTATGGATATACTACACAATACACACATCATAATCTCACGAAATCACCACACAAACCTATGATTAACCCACTTCCCACGGTTTTATTAGGTCTACAAAGTTGTACATATCAATTGAATGAAATTTTATACAATCTAGACCTAACTTATACAGGTAATTTTTTTTGATAAGAACCACCTGTGAGCATTATAACTCCATGCTTTTGTTTCGCTAATTTTTCCCTTTCTCCCTTCGATCAAGTATACCTGATCGAAGCTTTCTCTTGTTTATTTTCTCCCAAACCTTTGTTATCTATCATACAATTTATTGATAGATTGATAGCTTCGATACGCGTAGAAATGTTTTAACTTATAGGCTGGTATTTTTTATTTATGGTACTGGCTTACATTAATTTGCTAGTCAGAATGCCTAATGTTGGTCATTAGCATTACCTATATACCTACGCTCTGTAAAGCTGCAGTAATTTCAGCGCCTGAGCACGCAACAACTTTCATTTTAAGCCTCATAATGCCCAGTGCAACTATTAGAATTGACAACAACTGGCTGACTTCCTATTGACTCATCTGTTAACGTGTTAAAAGGAAGCAAGCAACTTCTGTGTATCACTAACCTAAAACAAAGTGAACAATTTTAAAACAATTACGTGAACTGACGTAACCTGTCTCAAGTCTCATTACACGGTGACCGCTTACCGTTGTTGTTTTTATTGTCTGTATAACAGCGAAAACTTTATTGTTTTAATCTGCGCTCTATTTCTTTCGGTGCGTAGCTTTTGTGAAATTAATCATAATCAGTTTCTCAACAGACTTGTAATTACTAAATGCTTACTTGCTTAGGCTAAGCAAGTAACTTAGGCTTTGAGTTGCTTCATTGCAGTCTTATAAAAAATGTAAGTACTTTGTCAATACAGAACCTAGATATTTGGAAACATCTAGATAAACTAAAAAAAGTTCAAATAAGATTTCAGTTGGTTTTAATTATTAGATTGAGTAAACAAATTAGTTATTGTGACTCAATACCTGCAGCAGGTAAAACTGACGCGTGTACCTATACAATATAGGTATAGAAGGTAGTTCTAGGTCCTACCTACCTTCAACCACGGGTAAAGTCTCAAGAAAAGTTAGTAGCCTGTCAAAAAAAAGCAGCAGGCATTTCAACTAGAGTACTTTGATACTTTAAATTCTCATAATATATGTAGAAAAAAACAAGTTAAATCTAGTTTTAAACTTTTATAACCGAGACACTGTGTTTTATTTACATTGTAGACCCTTTGGATTCAATCACGCAAAACGGCAAAAGAATCGTCTCCATGATTCAAGAGTTGACAACATTTTATAGATAAACAGTAGCAGGTATTATTAATTGAAACATGAAGGGAACAAGAGAAATAACAAAACAGTCTTAATTTAAAGTAAAAAAAAATTAATTGGTAAGTAGGTATATACCATGAAATAAAATGTCAATTTGAGAAAATACCCTGTTTTTTAATATGTCGGAACCTAATAAGTAGTCATCTACTTGAGATTTATTGTAAAAATCATTATTGTTATAGGTATTAGCAGCTTGGATCTGAAGTATTCATAGGTACCTAAAAAACGAACATAGAAGGGATGCACGTTAGTGCGTCTATCCGCAATTTCAGTCACAAACCGCGAATGTGAAGAACGGTATATTAGAGGTACATGGGTCGTATTACACGCACCACTGCGACTTGGTCCCATAGGGCGGCCCAGTCCCTCTGTCTCAGCACCGCGAGGCCGATTGGAAAAGCTAGCTTATCATCAACCCTCCCTATTATTTACCCAAAAACTATTTAACACAAGCCTACCAGTTTTGTATAGGTATCTATTCCTTTACAATTGCAATCAGTTCAGTTAAGAAAAAAAATTAGTGAAACCAATAACAGAATGGTTACTGACCACTGTCCGCAACGAATTGTTACCACCTTGTCTATAAATGAAGTAACGGTCACCGTTCTTACAGAACTTCCATTAAACTATCGAGATGTCACAACGTATAACAACGGTATAATTTATTGTTTTTATTATAATAATATCGAATAGTTTATAAATTATCGCACTGAAATAAAATTAGCATAGTGAATGAAATTTAAAATTAACGTAGTTGACAGAAATTAATTTTGTTTTCTAATTGCTTACTTATCCATACGAAAAAGAGAGTGAAAGTTATGTATTCATAAAAAAAATAGTGAAGGTTTTGTTAATTTGGACCTATTTCACTTGTGAATAATTATAGTTTGGATGATTGTGAAAGTGTTTATGAAAATAGGAAAGTGTAAAAAAAATCCTGAAAAACATGGTGTGAATTACTTTTTAACATTTGAAATAGCTTGTTTATCAGTTACTTACCTAGGTACCTTAAATCTATATGTAGAAGTTGGCTGATGCTCTCCTGGGAGTTCTGGAACCCATTTTTAATCTAAAATTACTTATCTAGAGAATAAATCATCAGCATCACATTAAAATGTTTTTGATCCATGCTAATCTGATGATGACGCTGGAAAGAGGCATTACTATGAATGTCTTTATTGACTGTATCTGACTGTTCTTCTCTTTCAGGAATGGCTTTACTACTTGTTGGCTTTGTACGCCGGCTCTTTCTGGAGTCCAGTTCGAGGTGTGAGTGTTCCAGTCAGGGTTCCACCAAACAATCCATCTACTATTGAAGCTCAAGCTAAGTTTTTCCAGTGAGTAGCTAGGTACTTTTTCTGCATACGTCATTTCATCGTTAATAGACTGGGACCCGATGTATGCCCCAGTTTCTATAGCCTCTGGGATTATTGCCCCAATAGAAGACTGATTTAAAGTTTTAAATAGGTCACTGAACTAGTGGGAACAAATCACAATTTATATTTTGTTTTAATCCTAGAAAATATGTTTGTTTCGTAATAAAAGAGGGATTATGAAAGAAGAGATAAAAAACTGAAAACTACAAGTAAAAATGTTGTGTCAATTTTGCATAACTCGTTATTGTTCATTAAATAAGTTTAATTACTTCACTATAGGTATATGTACCTATAGAAAGTGACCTTATGTCTCTGGCCTTGTAACAAATTGTATTTATGACATGCAAATAAGTTTCGTCACAAACTGATTACTTGTTTTTATGTAGGGATTTTTTCTCAGTACAGTTGAGCCCATACAAGATAGAGTTCGGGCATGTGTGCGAGGACCCTAACACTTGGGAGCAGCGGTATGAGAAGAAAGACTTTAAGAACCACAGGGACATGGGAAAAGTAACGTTTTGTCTAGCTGTCTCTTTTCTGTCTCTGCCTGTCTTTAACTCTACATCACTCCATCTATTTATTATAAGCCTTTTAGTTCTAAGGAGCGGGGCGGACAGCGTATGCGGATGCGATATCCATACTATCTAATATTATGACAAATTCAAAAGTAGATAACTCTGTTTCTTAACTTTTTACTACTAAAAAGCTGAACATAATATCTTGCGGACACTACTATGATAATACTGGGTGAATACTGGTGAAAGCCGCGGGGAGCCGATGGATGCAGGAGGCGAGCAGCCGCTCAAGGTGGCGTGCTCTGGGGGAGGCCTATGTTCAGCAGTGGACGTCTTCAGGCTGTTAATGATGATGATGATGATGACTACTATGATGGGTGACCACAGCAAAAAGTGGTATTTACAACTGAGCGCTACCGTGCTTCGGAGGGCATGTTAAGCGTCGGTCCCAGCTAACGGCTGTTGTCTTAAGACAATAGTCGTTAAGCCAAGAGAGAAGCCTTTGGCCGGCTTGAAAATTCTGACACCAGGGCTGACCACTTGCCTACACTAGAAGAAGATAAATAATATCTTAACGTAGTTTGGTATGTAGATAGTTTGAAGCCGGGGTTTTTCATTATTACTTTTTATAGCAAGAAACTGTAGTCCAATACGTTGCCAAGCCGCGGGCAGCGGCTAAATTATAGAGTTACTATTAAATAGGCGTAGTATTCACAGTGCATATTTCAAAGAACTTATGGTGTAGGCACCTAGTGATTATTCATTTCATAATAAATACTATATTTAGTTAGGTACAACAAAAGAGAGACGCGCCAAGAAGCTCATAAATGAAACGAGACTGCAGTCTTGAGCATCAACGCAAAGTTGCAAGTCTATCGGTCATATATAGGATACAATTCGGCGAGTGTGCAATGGAATTGCACGATTTGATTCCCAATTTCCCCATTTCCATTCCACCATCGGACGACCAGCCCGGCTAGCATATCCACCGTAACAAATTTTTCTCGACACTTTATCTCGTGAGAGACCATGGCAAGACTATAGTAGCACCACAAGGTAGCACTGTATGTCTCACTGTAACAGCAACGATAAGTTTTCTCGCGGTGAGCAGACCGTCAGGACGTACGAGGTATCAAGTCAACCATACATGGTTGCCATCCCTTTTATCCGTACCAAGCATTTTGATTCTACAATAGAATAGCTAATAATCTAGATGTTTAAAGAGGAGTTATCAGGTTTCTTCTAGCGAGCGATACATCGTCAACCGCATAACTTAACACCTGGCAAAATATGGTCAAATGTAAGCTTATTTAATGTAAAAAGTAGTATACTAGGTGTAGATCAATTTTATTAGGTTTGGTGGAATGGTGGTAGAGACGCTGTCTTCCCCGTTTCTTTGAGTTCTCTAAATAACGCGGCTTACGACTGTCCTAACTATCTATGTTTCTTTCCCGCTTTGCTTCGCTTGGTTGAAGGTATAGACACTTGCCTACGTCTGAGGACTTCGACCAAGGCCATCGGCTGGGCAGCGAGCATCACTTCACTGAGAGGCATGAGAGGTCCAGACCCAGAGATGGACTTTTCTCAGCTAAAGTACGCTTTTAAAGCCGATAACACTTATCATTATCACATATTTCCACTTCATTTATCATTTTTATTAAGGTACCGTTATTTACCGGTATTTTTGTTGTTAAAAATTTGGTCGTAAACTCTCCAATCATTGTTGTTTGCACTCACATCATATTACATATTTCCTAACGTTAATTATGTAATTAATTAAAGATTTTCATAAATTCATGATTATCGGTAATTTTACGCATCATCATAAGTAACATGAATAACGCAAAGCAACTTCCTCTAATATCTAAGACTAACTTTCTTTTTATCATCCTAATTTATCTCTAACAATTGAGTATTACCTTATCTCTTATTATTAAATCTATCAGAAAATTTCTTAAATGATAATGGATTAAGTATGCACGTTAAGTTATTTCTGTAGGTACTCTTTATTATGAGATGAACAACTAATCAACGATTTTTGATCACTAGGTACGCTGGGGAGATAAAAAAGGAGGTTACGGTGAACATTACTGGGACTTGAATCACGCTGGGCACACTGGTGATCATGGAGATGAAGGTTACGACAATGAATCTGATGATGGATCATATCACGAGGAAAATAATGATCCCTACGATGAACCCAGTGAAAACTCGCCTTCTTACCGCACTGAAGAATACGATCCTGAAAAATCAAGCTACGATGAAAGCGGTAGAGCTAAAAGAGCCCATCCAAAAATCAAAGTAGAAAGGAAACATACTGTGGAAACTTACGAAGAAGATCAACCTAAACTGAAACGAAAGCATAAAGAGCAGTTGCAGACTGCTGCTACGCACCGAGTTGAAACCAGAGACGACAAGAAGAGACGTTATCAATACAATCCCAAAGACGATGAAGATGACGAGGAATATAACCTGAAAGAGAAAAAACAAGTCGTACTAGTTGTGAGCCATAAAGACAAAGAGGTTGATAGTCAACCTCGTAACAGTAATAACCAACCAAGTCAATTTGTCCCAAAGAAAGAGGAAGAAAACCACTATGTTCCGTATGAAAGCGGTGCTGGAGTGCGACAACATCAGCAACATCAACACACTGAAGTCACTGCTGCAGCATCTGTCCCGAGACTATTTCTAGAGCCTTCCACAGGGCATGTTGTAGACAGAACTACTGGGCAGGCGTATGTATTACAGCCCATCACAAATAAGTATTAGAAATTAAGTAGATATTAACTAGTGATTTAGTAATTTATTTTGTAATTAAAGAAATGTTAAATCATGCTGGGTTTTATTGGCACAGCTACATAGTTGGGATTACTTAATAGAAGTGAAATGCCCGGAACTTGAGATAAAATGAAGGGGCTTTTATATCTGCTTAAAATGATAATTACTATTAGCATCCTTACTGGAAAGTCAATTTTCCAGTTATAGAGAGCTATATCTTTAAGGAAAGGAAACAACACCTTGTTTTCTACCAATACTTAAGGCAGAAAGCAGTTTGGTGTGATCATTACCTAACTATCATGAGCTAGTTGTAAGTTGTGAGTTCAAAAGCATTTGCCGTTAAGAATTGACTGGTAAAGTAGGCGCGCATAAGAACGATCATAGGTAATATTTTCCAACATTTCTCTATAGAAATGTTCCTATAAAAATTCATTCATTTCATTTCATTTTTTCATTTCTCTATAGAAATAGCCTTTGGTCAACCTGCGAAATTGGAAATACAGGTAGGCTTCATCGACGTAATAAGTATCTGCAGCAATCATGACTATTAGAACAGAACAGGTCCAGTATAACTTGGACTGCTTAAATACAAAGTTGGGTACCACCACTTTAGATTCTGGATTATTTTTACTAGGTGGTAAGACTTTTCTGCAAAGTTCGTCTAGGTAGGTACCACCGCTTTTACAGTTATTCTGCCGCCGTAGTGTGCAAGCACTACTGTGTTCCGGTTTGAAGGGCATTGTAGCTAGTGAAATTACTGGGCAAATGAGACTTTATGATCTGATCACATAGTCTAGTAATCTTATAACTAGACTGTGTGAAGTCTCAGGATGACGTGCGCATTGCACTGCAGTGTCATGCAAAACTATATTAATTTAGAGTTCCGAGTGATACTGCAATCTGTTAGGGCAGCCGTGATGCTTAACATCAGGTGAACGACTTGCCCGTCACGTCATTTATTTACATAAAAAAACCTACCTTACTATTTCACTTAACATGAGTTAGTGCCTACAACCCTTTACAATGACTAAGAACCAGGCGCGGATACGGGGGGGGGGCAGGGGGCGCGCGCCCCCCTCTTGGCACAGGCAGTGCATCACCAAGCGCGGTAATTAGCAAAATTACCAGGAAGATATAGAATTTGTAGTAGGGGTACCATAATGATTT
Source organism: Ennomos quercinarius (assembly GCA_910589525.2). Taxonomy (NCBI): domain Eukaryota; kingdom Metazoa; phylum Arthropoda; class Insecta; order Lepidoptera; family Geometridae; genus Ennomos; species Ennomos quercinarius. The sequence continues at coordinate 14,602,674 of OU342494.1, read as the reverse complement.
GTGCGCCCCCCCCCCCCCCCCTTGAGAAATTTCTGTATCCGCGCCTGCAAAGAACTGTCTTGCCAAATGCTATTAAAACACTGCGAGGTGTTTTTACTAAGGGTGGGTTTTTTGACTTTTTTGATTAACCAATGGTTAGAAACTAACAAATTTAGACCATAAAGTAGTTAGAATTTGTTAGCCTTTTGACTATTGGTTACTTTAGACACGGATCAAAAAACCTACCCTATGTATCATCTTCTATATATATAAAAATCAATTGCTGTTCGTTAGTCTCGCTAAAACTCGAGAACGGCTAAACGGATTCATCTTATCTCGGTCTTGAAATGTTCGTGGAGGTCTAGGGAAGGTTTAAAAGGTGAGAAAAATTCGAATAATTGCCGGGAAAACCCTAAAAACAACCCTTTTCTTTTTCCCATATAAAGGCAGCAGGTACGAAGTCTGGCGGGTCAGCTAGTATATCATAAAAAAGCAATTAACATTTTTTACATAATCTTAGTTCAATGCTCATTTTGCTGTTTTTCAATATTTCTCTACTTGCAAGTCTTGCAACTACCCCTTTGAACAAGGGATGTTATCAAGCTCGTGGCGTCGTATAGGGTGTTGTGTTAACCCGTCAAAGTATTTGTTTGTCAATGCAAATGAAGGGTCAATATTTCCCACGTTTCTTGGCCAAACAGGTTTGAACTTAGACATTATGTCAATGGGTTTTTTTTTTTTTTTTTTTTTTCTTATAGTTTGGCTCCACACATAGTGTATTTAGCCAGTGTCAAGTATTGTAGTTTTTCGTCGTATTATGAAATATTTCATGTAAAGTCAAGTCTTAGTCAGGGTAGTCATAGTCCAGTCTAAGTCAGGTAGTCATAATCCAGTCTAAGTCATGCCCTAGTAAAGTAGTGGCAACTTTACTAGAGGCTTCTATGGAATTTTGGAAGCAACATGAAAAACCACGTTTCACTACATTATATCACTTGCCCACACTTATACTCATAATTCAGCACTTAATGCGTAAAATGCCACTAATTTTAAACATTAACAACACCAGAAAAAGCATAAGTTTTGTGAAATAATACAATGCAACGACGTGAACTTTTTCACGTTCCCGCCAAAACTCGTCAATGGGTTTGAAGGACGATTATCTGATTCTTTTTTTAACTGTCGGTTATTTACCGTTGATGCATGCGGGCGAGTAGAGGGAATGAACGGCAATGGTTGAGATTAAAGTTATTATAAAGATACGTTTAACCATTTATAGATACTATAATTACAGAAAAATCTTTTCGTATGACATACTACGGAACTCCCTTTGTGAACTTTTAATGATGGAAAATATTTAAAAAATAATAAGTAAGTAAGTTTTATTTCAAGGAGAAAAAATGTATTTCTTTTAGCGTGTTGTAGTAGATATCATGCTACGCGAAACTGATTTGCAGCTGTTTGCTTTGGAAGAGTGGCAATAATACAATATTGCATTCTCGGAATTCTAACATACCGGTTGGCAAAAGCCATTCTTATCCCAGACAAAACAGAAATTGTCCTCTGCATCATCCTTTTAATAGGAAACGTAATTAACACAAAAGGTGGAATTCTTCGGGAATCATCATCAACTTTCTCACAGTCCAAAACTGGACAAACTAGTTTTGGACAATGGCTCAGGAAGACAGTCAATGTCCTTACGTTTAATTGGCATAAGGGGTCGTCCACAAACCAGTTTGACCGCTTCCTTATGTGGGAAAGGACACGACACACCATGAATGACCCTTTATTTGCATGCATCCTTGCAAATCGCGACACACGGTTGTGGAGTTTATGGAGCATTGGAATGTTTTTTTTTATCTAAAAGTGTCTTTTTGATAAAAATAGTGATACTACTACCAACTATAAATAGGTAATGTGCCAGTGAGTACTCATAAATATAGGTAGATTTATATAGATTTTTCTCCAGGTTACTCCTCTATTGGGTAAGTAACCTACTCACCTACACAATTATAAAGGCACGATAGTTTAGCAAAAGCTTGTCAGGTCAGGTGAACAATATTTAAAACTTGACTTTAGATGTAATTAGGAGGACCTTTACTTTTCTGCGATAAAATGTATCTAGGTACTTGTTGATTTTGGTATTACAGTACCTATAGGCACATTACCTATACCTAAGCTATCCGCGTTATCATAATTTGATCTGAATTAGTCCAGCTTTTGCTTGAAAGCAACAACAACGTTTGTGTCAAACTACTTGCAATTAATAATTATGTACGAATGTGTGGATTTGATTTTTTTTTTTTTTTTTTTTTTATGTGATTGAATGACGTGACGAGTTAGTCGTTCACCTGATGTTAAGTGACATGGCCGCCCATAACAGTTGCAGTGTCACCCGGAACTTTAAAACAATAGTTTCGCGCGACACTGCACTGCGCACGTCATCCTGAGACATCACCCAGTCTAATAATCAGATTACTAGACTGAGTGATCAGATCATAAAGTCTCATTTGCCCAGTAATTTCACTAGCTACAATGCCCTTCAAACCGGAACACAGTAGTGCTTGCACACTACTGCTTGGCGGCAGAATAACTGGCAAAGCGGTGGTACCTACCTAGACGAACTTTGCAGAAAAGTCCTACCACCTAGTATAGTATTTGATATTGTGAGGTAAGCTCAATAAGCAAAAGCATGCTCAGGCAGCATTATTTTGCGTCTCGGGTGTGGTCATGAGATCGCTAAGAAAATACCTATTCTATTTATATTTCTGATTTTAGTACGAACTCTCCGCTCGTATGTCACACATATCTATACGACCACCATACGACCCTCGCGTCCAAAACAAGTGCACAGGACACCCTTACCGCGCCTTCAGACAATAAAGCAACCCACTGCAAGATGGACAATGCATTCCCACGTTCACCTTGGCCTAACAACTGGTCGAACAGGTTTGGCGTAAAAGGGTGGACATACCCTTTGACCGTACATGTGAATTTGTCTATAGACGTATAGGTAACGTGACAGTGATTATTTCGCGAGGATTTATTTATTTTTTATTTATTTTTACGCGTGGGAATTGCCATTGCATTCGATAACGGTAATGTAGGGAGTTAGCTATTTATTTATTTTTTAACCTACAACAAGAAAACGCTACGTCCGCGTGCGATGTGTTAGCTACATTTTCAAGTCGCGTGGTTTCAAGAGGGCTTGGTCTCATCGTCCCCGGTGGCGCTGCCCCGGTACCGGGGACGATGAGACAAAATGTGTCATCCTCCCCGGTAGCCTCAAAAATGCTACTCACCGGGGCCGATGAAACAAAAATTGTATCATCTGCCCCGTTATAGTCGGATCGATGAATTCATCTCGGTGACAGCGGGGCCGATAGGGAGTTATAGTCTGATCATCCCCGGTACGGCCAGTGCTGTAGGGTTAGCACGGCCGGTAGACAAAACTGTCTTTCCTCTGTTTTACTCCAAGCAAGTATGAAGAAAGTGACGTAAAACAGGAAAAGACAATTTTGTCTAACGTCCATGCTAACCCAGCTGGTGCCTTTAACGGGGAGGATTACACAATTGTAGTTTCATTAAGCCCAGCATGGAAGGTAGGGTGCTATGATAAAGAATTTGCCTAATAATGTATAAATGAAACGAGTCTGTTTATAATGAATATAAATGTAATAGAGCAATATAAATATACCATGCTTAAAATTAAAATAACGATGATTTACTAGAGAGACATCGTAAGACACAGAACAAAACGATAACTAAATAGCTTTTATTAAATTAAACGTGTTATTTACCTCTTATTTTTATAATTACAAATAATTATTATGTACCTATCTACATTGACCCTTCTTTATTCAACATTGTTTACATTCAATAACACAGATAGTTGTTTTTTGTGGTAGCTGTTAGTAGTAAAAACTCGTATTAACTTTGAAAGTAAGTAGAAAATAGATTTTCTTTATGATATTTGCTATGCTCTGCTAAAAATAATAAGCTCAAACGGAATTTATAATTTGTGGTCTACATATAAAATATCTTCGGGTGTTTATATTTATACCCGCACTCTACAAAATTTATTATCGGATTAAACAATTATACCATACGGTTATGTAATAAATGAATCTAAGTATGGTGCTCCTTTGTGTCTCTTGTTATTCTTTCGTTGTTTCTATAAAAACTTGTTTGTCAGTGCGGCATTTAAAAAAGGGAATAAGTACCCAGGTGCTTAACAATACACAGTCATAAAAGTGCAATTTGCATTTGTTTTTAGCACTTTACTATTATATAGGTGAGTAATATTTAAATGGAAAAAGATGAAAAAAATTGATATTTTTTAAGAATTGTAAGCTAAATGTATATATATGAGCTTTGACTACTAACAGCAGCTACCACAAAAAACAACTAGCTGTGTTATTGAATGTAAATAATGTTAAATAAAGATGGGTCAATGTAGATAGGTACAAAAAAAGGTAAGGTAATAATTATTTGTAATTGCTTGCTTAATATGTATAATAATTTAATTTTTATTATTTATAAATACGTTATCTAGTTTTGACTTGTAAAAGTGCTAAAAATAGCCTATTTGCAAAAAAGAATTTGAGTTTGAGTTTGAATTACAAAAATTAAGAGGTAAATAACACGTTTATTTTACTAGAAGCTATTTAGTTATAGTTTTGTTCTGTGAACTACGATGTCTGGTTCTATCTACTAAATCATCGTTATTTTAATTTTAACCTTAGTATATTTTTATTGCTCTATCACATTTATATTCATTATAAACAGACTCGTTTCATTTATACATTATTAGGCAAATTCTTTATTATAGCACCCTACCTTCCATGTTGGGCTTGATGAAACTAGATTTGTGTAATCCTCCCCGTTAAAAGCACCAGCACTGGCCGTACCGGGGATGATGAGACTTTAATTCTCATCGGCCCCGCTGTCACCGAGATGAATTCATCGATCCGACTATAACGGGGCAGATGACACTTTTACTGTTTCATCGGCCCCGGTGAGCGCCATTGTTGAGGCTACCGGGGAGGATGACACTTTTTTGTCTCATCGTCCCCGGTACCGGGGCAGCGCCACCGGGGAGGATGAGACCAAGCCTTTCAAGAGGTAGGTATGTAGGTACCTAATTATTGTCACTGACATGATATAGGTAATAATATTTCTCAACGGTCAGGCAGACACATAGTAAGAGTGTGGTAGCGAATTATTATGAAAAATCTCGACTCGTTTCTGGACTCACCACACTACTGTGACTTGCTTACTTTAGTCATAGTAGGTAGTAAGTATACACGAGTCGACACTTTCCCTAATTAGCTACTTTGTCGTTTACTAAGTACCTACTTAGGTATTTCTTTTTGTTAAGTTATTACTTGCGCTTCGTTCGCCTATAAAGAAATCATGAAACTTTTTCTCGCATTTTACAAGGATTTGGTGGGCTCAAAGAAGTTGGATGTATATCCTATACAACGGTGGGCTAGATGAAATCCATCAATTCGCTGAAAGCCAAATGGGTAGGTTCCAATTCCTACCACAGACCGCTAGTTCCTACCTAGTAGATAGAGCATCATAATGAGCTTCATAGATTTACGAAGTAATATACATATATGTCAATGTAGAGCATACAATGTTGCTGGCACTTTAGAACAGTTTTAAAATTAGTATCGTCATGTTTCCATAGAAAAAAATAATTTCATTCTACCTATCTACATTTGTTTTATTTACCTACTGGTCAGGTAATTTTAGATGATTTTATAAGTGATACCATACCCATGTAGATTATAAGAAAATTAAGCTCCCCTATAGGTTATACTGGCCGGGTGATCAGCATCACCTATTCAACATTTCTCAACAATAGGTACAGTATGTAGAGGTGCCGAAATATACAATTTTACACAAACATTGCACATTCAATAAAAAAAAAAATTACACTTCACAATACAACAGCAGCCCTTCTAAGCATCTCTTATGATTTTTTTGCTAGAGTCTGGCGCGTGGCGCGTGCGCACTTTTTCCGACTCACTAGGTAAGACCCCACAGATGAATGGGGATTGAGAATGTTTTTGTGTCAAATCATCCTTAAGGTCTGTAAGCTAGGCTGGCAAGAACTTAAAATTTTCTATATTGTAACAAAGAATTCGCCCTATTTGTAATAATAATAAAAAATAAAAAGTGTTGATTTTGATTTAAGTACCTATACCTACTTAGGTACCTACAGGTGCTGTATTTTTCATATTAGGTAAGTGTACCTACTTTAAGCCTTTAACATAGGCCAAACGCGTCTTTTTAACTAATCATACTGAAGAACCTATGAATTCTACAGACATGAAAAAAATATCGCCAATAAGATCATTCTGCACCTGTACTTATCAATTGAACAAAATATTCGATTACTAGGTACATTATGAATAAAAAAAATACTTTAAGAACGCCTTTCCAGTCACACAGTGTACAATGCCGCGTAAAGGAAGATTGCGTCATTAAATATTTTTACACCCTCGGATAGGAAATTTAAAAATATACAAGCTCAATTGATCATTTTATTTTTAGAGCCAAAATTAAGTCTGTTTAGTAATATTTTGCGTTATTTTGCGGCGAGCCAAGGGCGAGGCCCTTGGCGGCGCGTGAGTTAGTCTGCCCCGGCATGTGCCAACGGGTGGACGCGCTGCTGTTTTATATAAAATATTTTTAATGTTTTTCTTATTTGTAAGAAAATTATCAATTAAACAGCCAATAAATAGGTATCGACTATACAAAAAAGTCAGTTTTAGAACCATTTGATTAGTTCTTAGTGACTTTAATGTCAGTAAAAGTATTTGGAACAATAATAGATCGTATACACAGAAGGTCAGTATAGGTATTTTAAACTCTTTTGGCAGGGTAGGGTTCCAGTCGAACTAAATTAGCGTTAGGCCTCCCATACACGTTACATTTTATTGATCAATCTTTGGGATTGATCAATTTTATTGATCGTTTAGGGTTAGTATTGGTCAATGTTTTTCGGTTTACAGTATGGAGAAAACATTGACTAAAGTGGTCTCGTCAATTTTATTGATCTATAAAATTGAACGTGTTACCATCACCAGTTATCAGCTTCTTCAAAAATGGTTCGGTTTCATTACGTCGTAATAAATAATCACAGATGAGTACACGGTTCATTAGGTTTTTTTCAGTGAGCTCGTGAGAGACCCAAATATCGAGCTTTTTTGTGTACCCAGTTTTTTTCAAATGCTACGCAATGCTGTTCTTCAGCTACGTCGTAACTACTGATATGCCGCTCTTGCTCCACTTTTTTTTAAAAATGGTATCCATTTTATCCGTAATAGGGCGACCAGAGCGAGGTGCATCTTTGACATCAAAATGTCCGGATTGAAAACGCTTAAACCAAATTTATGCTACTCTCACAGACACTGCACTAGGTCCATAAACATCGCAATTTTTTTTCGCGGCTTGCGTTTCATTTTTACCTTTTTTGTCATAGAATTAAAAAAAAACAGGAGTGAGTTTTGATTGACATCGAACTGACGTACAGCAATGGCGGACACCACAGAATTCCCACTAGTATAATTTTACAGCGCGTGCCCGCCTAGTTGTTTCTTGCTCCCACACGAGGTGCTGCCTGAATAAGAACGTCTCCCAAAATTTTGGGTAAATAATGGGTGATTGCGTTAGCTCTATCTATAGAGTAATTTACTTTGATACCTAAAAATTATGTTTTACCAGTGCTCATTGTTTCAAATTTATTGTAAAAACTAAAATGCAAGGTCAGGTGGGGTAAGTGAAACGAAGGAGTACCTAAGTGAAACCCTATCGTAATCAATAAATCACGCAGTTTAGCTCTATGCTATGTGGCGAAATGGTTTCAATGCTCTGACACACGCGTCACACAATCTTTCTGCTAGGTCATATAATAAAAAGAAATCTCTAAGTTTACAAAACACAACTCGGTTGATGCCATGAAGCAATTTAATAGTGTTTATGTACATTTTTACACAAAAAAATGCATGAAAGGGCGCGTAATGTGGGGTTAGTATTTGCAGTCACAGACGACACAGGTAATAAAATCAATCAAATACCTACTACATTACAAATGTCATTGTAAATGTCCGATGGGCGAAAATCGCGTATTTCACATCAACAACTGGAAGACGTCTAGTGCTGAACACAGGCGTGCCCATAAAACGCCATTTTAGACGCTGATTATAGAGAGGTTAGAGGTTTGCCATAATCACGTCGCTTGGCAAGTGGCTTGTCATCGCAGAAGATTATAATGTTCCAAAGAGAGTGCTACTGCCCATTCTCTGGATAGCCCCTTAGTCTGCTCTTAACGGCACCCACAGAAAGAGATGGAGATTCGGCGCTTATAAAGTGCTATAAAGATACTATGCAGCTATTATTATATAAGTAGGATAATTATTGCGGATAACAGATAATAAAAACAAAACTGTCAATATAGTCACCTACAAAATAATCAAACCCCAATGTCAACCTACCGTCAGAATATTGAATCGGAACGTTTCTGTCAAAATCGTGAACCATTTTTAAAGTGATGTTTCATTCATGCAAATTGAATTTTCAGAAATTATTTTCTTGAAAAGTATTTATTGCCGTCATTTGCCATTTCAGATTAAGGCTTTCTATGTGTAAAAAATTAGCGTCCTAGCAGAATTCACAAAGTGGACAGATGTGCAAGTATGTTTCACTTACCCCCTCTGACCCTAAATATAAAATGATATATTTTACTTTATTTATTTATTTAAGCACAAAACAAATTACAATCGAAAAAATAAGTGAAATCAAGCAAATAATTAGCTACTATACCTACAATAAGATTTATTCCGACTTATAAACTATTTGCAAATCAACATGGTACCTAGCTGGTTTTATGGGAAATTAAAAAGCATAAACTGGCAGTACCTTGACAATGAAATTTTTTGGTTATGTTTGGTTATTTTTCACAATAAACTCTTCTAAAAGGGAAAATAGACAAAATAATGTCTACTTACTTGTGAAATATTATTCCTTCATGTTTACGCCTCAGTACGACTTCTGCTGCATAAAATGCTGCATTCACCTACTGCACACACATTATTTCTCAAATATTTATTGCGTTAATCACTATTTCAATTGGATTATTTCACAAGAAACCACAATATTAAAAAAAAATTGTTAACCTGTTTGGCTTAGATCAAACGAAGCCAAATAAAAAACCCGGTAACGGTGACAAGGACCAAAGATATTGCGTTCATCTTTTTTTTGCTTAGTACCGAACGTATAGCACTATCTTTGTTGTCCATGAATGACGTCATATACTTCTGGGCCCTGGCGGACCCTAAACATGTGTGACGGATTAAAAAATTGCCATGTGAAGAAAATTACCCGAAACCGGCCAAAAAAAAAGATCTGACGTTGGTGTGACTTTTTGTATGACCAAAAAGCTACGCGATCTTGTAACAGAGTAGTCAAAATTTAATAACTTATGTCATTTTATTTTTCATCCCTCAGGGTTAGTCCTATTTGAATTTGTAAAAAACTATTACAACATAAATATATATATATACTTTTACACGCTATTAATGCTATATTTGCTCCGTTTCAGTATGAAAATGGAACCCGTATAGGATTATTTTGTTGTGTATCTGTCTGTCCATATTAGATTCAACTTATAGGATACCTACCTACTTTACGATGACCTAGAGCTGGTGTGCATTATTTATCGTACAGGCTTAGAGTCAGATGTTGCCAAAAGATTACTAAATTTTTAATCCTAGCGGTAATTTCATGGTGTACGATAGTACGGCGAGCTTCGGCAGTGCAGTCCTTGCAGTTATACCTGCGCGATGTAATCCATACACTACAATAAAACATCGTCAGCAACGAAGTTGACGCCACTCCATATTATCCTTTATGCTATAGGGGAGAGGAAGGGAGAGCGAAAAAGATAGGGGAAAAGGATGAATGTATGATGGTAAACAGAGGCGCACCTGCCTCCATTCAGGCTTTTCCTCTCCCATTTCTTTCTTCCTTTGGATAGGGCTAGGGCGTAAAACTAACTAACCGGGTCGGGTCTGTTAGTCAGTCAATAAAACTGTTTATTTCGCACAAAGAATTATAGCCAGGCTTTTGCTGAAAATGTTTTATGAACACATCACTCGTATTTTTCTACTTTACTTTTGAAATGAAACTTGCATCTTCCATTATGTATATTTGTTATTTATTATACAAACTTCCAATACTAGTAAGTGTCATATGTCTTGACGCCACTGCTGCTCAACGGGAATTAACTGCTTTTTCGACATTTTCGTAATGGCTGGACTCCCCAGCAAACTCAATTTTCTTCGAGCGGAACCATCCGTGATTGGCTGATGGTACCAACACTACCAACCTATCAAGTATCAACCAATCATGGCCCTTCTGACAGTTTGCCAACCAAAAAAGTCAAAAACACGTCTTAATTTGTAAAAGTAAGTATCTATTAATACATTTCATGACACTTTACTTTTTCTACGTTATAGAAAACCTGCCCAAATATGCACGATTAGTAGGTCCATTACAGGTAAAATATTTATTAACCTGAAAAAGACCAACACATGCATAATATGCATAATGGAAATATGCATTTGCATATAGTCAGTTCTCTAATTATGATCAATATAGGTGAATAACTTGTATTCGAACACAATTTCGTCATTCTCCCATACTTCCGGGTAATTTGCAAGTTTGATTGTTGGCAACACTAAGCTGGTTTTGTGTATTGATTGCATCTCAATAATTTTATCGAAAAAGCAAAAAATTAGTGGAATAATAACAAGCTTACTTGTGAAAAGTGATCCCTTGAGTTTTTTTTATCAAACTACTATGATTCCGACAACTTTTCGCAACGCAAGACAGCATTTTATAATTTTTTTTCTAAGCGTCTTGGGCGACGTCCGTAGCAGTAATGGCAGGCGATAGACTTCCTATGATGTGAGTGTGTGCGTGTCCGCTTGTACTTATTAGCGTTCCGACTTCCTAAGGGTACCTCGGTTCGGGATCAATTGGGACTCCGTCCTTCTTTTTCTATTAGGTCCATGTTTTTTGTAGTAAAATTTTAAAATGTATGGAGTTTCTTCATTAGATTCACTCATCTTCACAGTACGAAAAACAAATAAAAATCACACATTTTCCTAATTTGAATATGGAAATATCTTCTTTAAAATTTAAACTTTTAATGATAAAACCAGCCAGATACAAATAGTACAGCCAAAGAAATTTTATTACAAGTTCATACTTACTATAATGCGAAAAGACTTTTTCCCAACCTAATAATATGAGTTAAAGTCACAAAAGTTTAAAAAGTGTTACGATTGATTGTATTTTGTAAAATATATTTTAAAAACATCTTGCTTAATTTTATTTAATGCAAGCCTCCAAAATAATATTTTTTTATGTATACTTAGATACTTTTTTTGATTGTTAATACATACACAGAATACAATACAACACCCAGCACCAGAACAAACATCTATGTTCATCACACAAATGTTTGTCCCAGGTGGGAATTGAACCCACAACCTATAGTTCAGAAGGCAGAGCCATTACCAACTGAGCTATCAAGGCCATCAAAATGGAGCCCTCAAAAAAAATTTCTATACATTATCTTCAATGTACAGATTTGGACCTGTTACAGTTTTATTATAAGTAATATAGATAGATATATTATATAAGTAATAAACCGGGCACCATAATATTATTATAATAGGTAGATATATTTTTCACGGAGTTTCATCAGGAATTGTTTTAATCTTTGACAAACTCTAGCTCATTGTCAAACCTACGAGTGTGGCGCCCCAGGTGGCTCTTATTAATAACTTTGTGTCCAACGCTCAAGGTCATTGGCGCATGTTAAACTCTTAAGAGTTTAACATGCGCCAATGACCTTGAGCGTTGGACACAAAGTTATTAATAAGAGCCACCTGGGGCGCCACACTCGTAGGTTTGACAATGAGCTAGAGTTTGTCAAAGATAAACAGTTCCAGATGAAACTCCGTGAAAAATATACCTACCTATTATAATAATATTGTGGTGCCCGGTTTATTACTTATATAATATATCTATCTATATTACTTATAATAAAACTGTAACCGGTCCAAATCTGTACATTGAAGATAATATATAGAAATTTATTTTTGAGGGCTCCATTTTGATGGCCTTGATAGCTCAGTTGGTAATGGCTCTGCCTTCTGAACTATAGGTTGTGGGTTCAATTCCCACCTGGGACAAACATTTGTGTGATGAACATCGATGTTTGTTCTGGTGCTGGGTGTTGTATTGTATTCTGTGTATGTATTTACAATCAAAAAAAGTATCTAAGTATACATTTTTTAATTTTTGTCAGTCTGTCTGTCCGTCTGTCTGTCTGTATCTTGGCTGAGCATTTTGCCGAAACTACTAATGGATTCAAATGAAACTTGGCATGATTTGAGTCCATATTACGAAGTAGGCTATAGCATATATACCTACTTTTAATCCCGAAATTCAGCACGGGTTCCTCGGGAGAGGGGATAAAAGTAAAAATATGTACTTAGTTGTAATTCCTCCTCCTATTCTATCCTATACTATGGGAAAGAGAGAAGAGAGGGGGAAAGATGATAGGTGGCGCACCTGCCTCTATTCGGCGTTTCATCCATTCATCCTGTTCCCTTATCTTTTCCCTCTTCCTTAGGAGATAAGGCGTAAAAATAAATAATTAACCCGTGCGAAGCTGGGGTGGTTTAGCTAGTAGCTAGAAAACCGGGAGCCCACCTTTGGACTAGCTTCGTTCGCAGGTACAGCAGGTTCGTTCTGGGATAGGTAATCGTGAGTAGCATATAAAATAGGGCATTACCTACCTACCGTGAGTTGATTGATAATGACACGTCAACTTGTACAATCAAAATAAACAATCGTCGTTGTTAGAGACTTTGGTCGGCCTAAAAACTCTGATATCAGCTAGGGATAAATCACTCAACCTACTCTAAACACATAATTTCTAGCACAAGCAGGGCTGTCCAACCAACGGCCCGCTGAAAAATATACTTTACGAGTTGCTAGTACAAAGTTGTCTGACGTACCTACTTAGTTAGTACAAAATTGTTAAAAATATATTGGACTACAAATAGAACTAGCGACGTATTTATCTCGTCAATCTCTTGCTGATTTTGCTAATATTTACAATTAAAAATTGCGCTTGTGTTTAATACATAAAAAAATATTATTTTGGAGGCTTGCATTAAATAAAATTAAGCGAGATGATTTTATAATATATTTTACAAAATACAATCAATCGTAACACTTTTTAAACTTTTGTGACTTTAACTCATATTATTAGGTTGGGGAAAAAGTCTTTTCGCATTATAGTAAGTATGAACTTGTAATAAAATCTCTTTGGCTATACTATTTGTATCTGGCTGGTTTTATCATTAAAAGTTTAAATTTTAAAGAAGATAATTCCATATTCAAATTAGGAAAATGTGTGATTTTTATTTGTTTTTCGTACTGTGAAGATGAGTGAATCTAATGAAGAAACTCGATACATTTTAAAATTTTACTACAAAAAACATGGACCTAATAAAAAAAGAAGGACGGAGTCCCAATTGATCCCGAACCGAGGTACCCTTAAGAAGTTGGAACGCTAATATGTACAAGCGGACACGCACACACTCACATCATAAGAAGTCTATCGCCTGCCATTACTGCTCCGGACCTCGCCCAAGACGCTTAGAAAAAGAAATTATAAAATGCCGTCTTGCTTTGTGAAAAGTTGTCGGAATCATAGTAGTTTGATAAAAAAAAACTCAGGGGATCACTTTTTACAAGTAAGCTTGTTATTATTCCACTAATTTTTTGCTTTTTCGATAAAATTATTGAGATGCAATCAATACACAAAACCAGCTTAGTGTTGCCAACAATCAAACTTGCAAATTACCCGGAAGTGTGGGAGAATGACGAAATTGTGTTCGAATACAAGTTATTCACATATATTGATCATAATTAGAGAACTGACTATATGCAAATGCATATTTCCATTATGCATATTATGCATGTGTTGGCCTTTTTCAGGTTAATAAATATTTTACCTGTAATGGACCTACTAATCGTGCATATTTGGGCAAGTTTTCTTTAACGTAAAAAAAATAAAGTGTCGTGAAATTTATTAATAGATACTTACTTTTAAAAATTAACCCGTGTTTTTGACTTTTTTGGTTGGCAAACTGTCAGAAGAGCCATGATTGGTTGATACTTGATAGGTTGGTAGTGTTGGTACCATCAGCCAATCATGGATTGTCCCGCTCAAAAAAAATTGAGTTTGCTGGGGAGTCCAGCCATTACGAAAATGTCGAAAAAGCAGTTAATTCCCGTTGAGCAGCAGTGGCGTCAAGACATATGACACTTACTAGTATTGGAAGTTTGTATAAGAAATAACAAATATACATAATGGAAGATGCAAGTTTCATTTCAAAAGTAAAGTAGAAAAATACGATAGTGATGTGTTCATAAAACATTTTCAGCAAAAGCCTGGCTATAATTCTTTGTGCGAAATAAACAGTTTTATTGACTGACTAGCAGACCCGACCCGGTTAGTTAGTTTTACGCCCTAGCCCTGTCCAAAGGAAGAAAGAATTGGGAGAGGAAAAGCCTGAATGGAGGCAGGTGCGCCTCTGTTTACCATCATACATTCATCCTTTTCCCCTATCTTTTTCGCTCTCCCTTCCTCTTCCCTATAGCATAAAGGATAATATGGAGTGGCGTCAACTTCGTTGCTGACGATGTTTTATCGTAGTGTATGGATTACATCGCGCAGGTATAACTGTAACTACAAGGGCTGCACTGCCGAAGCTCACCGTACTATCGTACACCATGAAATTACCGCTAGGATTAAAAATTTAGTAATCTTTTGGCAACATCTGACTCTAAGCCTATACGATAAATAATGCACACCAGCTCTAGGTCATCGTAAAGTAGGTAGGTACCCTATAAGTTGCATCTAATATGGACAGACAGATACACAACAAACTAATCCTATATGGGTTCCATTTTCATACTGAAACGGAGCAAATATAGCATTAATAGCGTATAAAAGGATATATATATTTATGTCGTATTAGTTTTTTACAAATTCAGATAGGACTAACCCTGAGGGATGAAAAATAAAATGACATAAGTTATTAAATTTTGACTACCCTGTTACAAGATCGCATAGCTTTTTGGTCATACAAAAAGTCACACCAACTTCAGATCTTTTTTTTGTCGGTTTCGGGTAATTTTCTTAGATGGCAATTCTTTAATCCGTCACACATATTTAGGTGTCCGCCATTGCTGTACGTCAGTTCGATGTCAATCAAAACTCATTCCTGTTTTTTTTAATTCTATGACAAAAAAGGAAAAAATGCAAAGCAAGCCGCGAAAAAAAATTGCGATGTTTATGGACCTAGTGCAGTGTCTGTGAGAGTAGCACAAATTTGGTTTAAGCGTTTTCAATCCGGAAATTTTGATGTCAAAGATGCACCTCACTCTGGTCGCCCTATTACGGATAAAATGGATGCCATTTTTTAAAAAAAGTGGAGCAAGATCGGCATATCAGTAGTTACGACGTAGCTGAAGAACTGGGAATTGACCACAAAACAGTTTTGGCGCATTTGAAAAAAAATGGGTAGGTACACAAAAAAGCTCGATATTTGGGTCCCTCACGAGCTCACTGAAGGAAACCTAATGAACCGTGTACTCATCTGTGATTATTTATTACGACGTAATGAAACCGAACCATTTTTGAAGAAGCTGATAACTGGTGATGGTAACACGTTCAATTTTATAGATCAATAAAATTGACGAGACCACTTTACAACACACCACCTTAAGTCAATGTTTTCTCCATACTGTAAACCGAAGAACATTGACCAATACTAACCCTAAACGATCAATAAAATTGATCAATCACAAAGATTGATCAATAAAATGTAACGTGTATGGGGCCTAACGCTAATTTAGTTCGACTGGAACCCTACCCTGCCAAAAGAGTTTAAAATACCTATACTGACCTTCTGTGCTAACGATCTATTATTGTTCCAAATACTTTTACTGACATTAAAGTCACTAAGAACTAATCAAATGGCTCTAAAACCGACTTTTTCGTATAGTCAATACCTATTTATTGGCTGTTTAATTGATAATTTTCATACAAATAAGAAAAACATGTAAAATATTTTATAAAAAACAGCAGCGCGTCCACCCGTTGGCACATGCCGGGGCAGACTAATTCACGCCCCGCCAAGGGCCTCGCCCTTGGCTCGCCGCAAAATAACGCAAAATATTACTAAACAGACTTAATTTTGGCTCTAAAAATAAAATGATCAATTGAGCTTGTATATTTTTAAATTTCCTATCCGAAGGTGTAAAAATATTTAATGACGCAATCTTCCTTTACGCGGCATTGTACACTGTGTGACTGGAAAGGCGTTCTAAAAGTATTTTTTTTATTCATAATGTACCTAGTAATCGAATATTTTGTTCAATTGATAAGTACAGGTGCAGAATGATCTTATTGGTGATATTTTTTTCATGTCTGTAGAATTCATAGGTTCTTCAGTATGATTAGTTAAAAAGACGCGTTTGGCCTATGTTAAAGGCTTAAGTTGTTTTGCCTCAGGTATAGGTACCTACCTACATTTAATGGTATGGCCACGCCCACGTGTTCCTTTCGATTCCAAATAAATCCAATCGTGTGGTATTTTTTCTCCATTTGGTTTGACTACTATTACTATAGAATCAGATCACGCGGGCTACTTCATTCCAGGGCCACATTAAAGTTTTGCACACGGGTTGCTTATAATATTACCGACGCAACAAAGGATATGTACTTTTCAACACATTTGCTCAAAAAATTCGAAAGTTAGCGCAAGTTAGCCTAAACATTACGCACCATACAATGGAGGATGCGGTAAAATAGGTACTTAGTATAGCACCGTGCGTATCCTTTTCTTTACGGTTTTTTTTAACTTCCATATAAAATACACACATCAAAAAAGTCTAAGCAACATGCATGATATTACAAATTTACCATTTATATTAATTAATTTCTAAGTATTTACTCACTCAAAGTGCGTAGGTAAGTAAACTTTTTTGTTATTGATGACAAACTGGCTGGTTGTAAAAAAAAAATTCGATTATGTTTTGTTTTTTCATAAAATTCAAATGACTGCGAATTTGTTTGAATTTAAGTGCGTTTTAATTGTTACGTTTATTCCTGATTTTATAACTTTACCAACCATTTAAATAAACGCGACAAAATTGAATCGTTAGATATTCTTCACGTCACGGAGCAACGTCATTTGACGGCAGATGAAATGCAAAGAGCTGTAGGGATGTTGCAAGCGGGAAGTAATCAATCTCAGGTATCTCGACATTTTGGCATTCATAGAAGTGTTATTTGTCGTCTTTGGCAGCGCTACAATAATACAGGGGAACCCGCTGAACAGCACCCAGGCCGTAGAAGGAGTACAACCACTGGGCAAGACCGGTACATACAACTGACTGCAAGACGCCAGCCGATGTTAACCGCTCGAGAGCTAAGTTTGAGGCTACAAAATTCAAGTGGTGTTGATGTAAGTCCCCAAACTGTGCGAAATCGACTGCATGAGTACGGCCTACGAGCTCGACGCCATACGGGTGCCCACCGATACGTCACGGGAATCGCGCTCTTCGAAATGAATGGTGTAGAGAACGCATAACATGGACCCAGGACCAATGGGATAAAATTATGTTTCCCGATGAGTCGCGATTCGGGGTTAGGCCAAGATACAAGAAGGGTGCGAGTGTACCGTCGGCCCGGAAATACTGAAAGGCTCAGGTGCGTTCAGGAAGTTCATCCATACAGCGGCTCAACAGTTATGGTAGGCGGGTATTATGAAGAACACGTGAACTGAGCTCGTTTTTGTAAATGGAAACATGAACGCTGAAAATTACATTGAGGATATTCTCAGACCTTATGTCCATCCATTTGCACAAACCTTTGGCTCCGATTGTACGTTAATGCATGACAATGCGCGTTCACATACAGCTCGGCGAACCAGTGAATACTTGGCAACGGAGAACATCCGGGTATTGCCCTGGCCTGCACAATCGCCAGACCTCAACCCCATCGAGCACGCATGGGACATGCTCCAGAGACGTGTTTTGAAGGACGTGGACGGAGTGACAACAACCCAACAGCTGAAGGATTTGCTACAATTCCATTGGGAGCGAATACCGCAAGATGATATAAACAGACTCATTAATTCAATGAATAATCGTTGCCGACAAGTTCTGACGTCGCTCCATGACGTGAAGAATATCTAACGATTCAATTTTGTTGCTAATTTTATTCAAATGGTTGGTAAAATTATAAAATCAAGAATAAACGTGTCAACGCACTTAAATTCAAACAAATTCGCAGTCATTTGAATTTTATGAAAAAAACAAAACATAATCGAATTTTTTTTTACAACCAGCCAGTATGTCATCAATAACAAAAAAGTTTACTTACCTACGCACTTTGAGTGAGTAAATACTTAGAAATTAATTAATATAAATGGTAAATTTGTAATATCATGCATGTTGCTTAGACTTTTTTGATGTGTGTATATATAAGAATTCCACCAAGGAGTTTCACATTACGAGAGTAAAAATAAGCTGAATGACCGAAACTCCTTGGAAGCGCTTTTGCTCAATACGTTTGTCTGACTTTAATAGGTAGGTACTAAACAGAAAATGAAACTAAAGATGTACCTAGTTCTAATTTTTGTGTAGTTTTAATTTACCACACGCACGTAGCGCCATTTGCATTGTAAATGCGTGCCATTTTAGCCCATTTTCATATAATTATTAGATCAGAAACGTCAAAGATTGTTTGTTGCGACATTCCCACCAATAAACAAAAGTTTGTTTAATTACCTATTGTACTGTTTTCTCGCAAATGTGTTGAAAACCGTTGTATGATACACGTGCGGAAATTTGTTTTTCAAACTCGTGACTGTGGTAAGCTCTCGACTTCGTCACGGCCTTACATTTGTCTACTCGTTTGTAAAAACCAAGTTACCGCACTAATATCTTAAATAACTATACCTACCTACTTTTGTTGCGAGAAATCGGATAGGATCTAAATTGTTGATGAAAAAGCAGGGCGCCTTCTAGTAGGTAAATACGTAACAATAAATACAAGACAAGTAGCAACACAACTAGGTAAGTAGGTAGGTAGGTATATACCTAGGTACCTAGACCTAGGTATATATATCTACCTACATACAGTTTTCGATCAGTCGAAGCCTTACGTAGTAAATTAAACTCTTTGCCGAAGCCTAACAAGCAAGCAAGCTTACGAGGGAAAGGTAAGGTACTTTCCTTTCCATAGTGGAAATTACCAATTTTAAAACCGGTCGAGATTTCATTCTTTTATGTAATGATTTAGTTTGTATTGATCATGGACCTAATAAAAAAGAAAACCTTTTCGCACGTCAGTCGCTCGTTCGATGACACTGACACCATAAGAAAGCACGAAGTGCGATGCCATAATTTAAAAAAGGGGCGCGGACCGCGATGATAATAGGGCGGGGAAACGAATACCCTTTCGTACGAGTAACAATAGAGTATGCAAATGTCTTAGAATCTTTGGCTTCTACCTTATGAAAGTGCTCGTCAGTCATCCTCTGAACCTTCTAGTGGCTACTTCCACATAATTAATGTAAGATTTCAGTGTTTTTTTACATACTAAGCAGTAAATAAAACGCGAAAGTTTAAGTGATAACTTTATTTTCTGTTATTGGAAAGGTAAGCTATAGTATAAAAGGCAGGTATGCATTTTGGTTAAAGCAGTAAGTGAAATAGCGTGACTTAATTATTCCATTAAGTATCTAGTGGTGTTTGATGATAGATTTTATAATAATTTTGTAATAGGTACTTAGTTGATATTTTTTTAAATGGTAATAATATGAGGATATCTACCTATTCAAAATCTAAGTAAGATTAAATTAGATAATATATGATGACTATAAAAGTTATTATAAGTACGTAAAAGTTTGGTTACATTTATTTTTGTTTATTTTTGGTAGTTTTTCTTTTTTTATTCTGTGTTATTAGAATTATAGGTTTATTCAGGCTCGTTCATCCGGAGACGAGCAAAGTCCTCAAATACAATATTGTCTTCTTCCTCATTTGTGTAGAGAGAGTTTTCGTAGCGATGTCTTTCAATAGACTGCATTTTCTTCATTGCATTGAAGCGTTGGCGCTCAACAGTTCCTGTAAAACAGATATTTGCATTTTTTATATCTTCTTGCTTTTAATAGTATAACTGGTTGTATTTTTGGTACTAGGTAAAGCATCACCATGTTATTTGCCGTTTAGTGTAGCCGTACCTTCAGCGGGATGAAGCAATTTGAACGGCACGTCGGTAACAAGTTCACCACCAAGAGTTCCACAATTCAGCTTTACACGAAGCGAGTAGGAAACTACGATACCAATAGCATCAGCTGGGCATTTCCCTTCAGCAACCAAAGTAGAGCTGGCCAAGTTCACGTCATCTTCTTTCAGATGACCATCTAATGCTACACCTGAAATAAGTCAACCCATAAAAGAAATTTAATTGTTTAGAATAAATGGGTTATTCGTACAATTACGAGAGTAGTCCATTTAATTATGTTCATTTTATAAAGTGTATGACCGACCAAAATGCAGCAGTAGTCAGGCCATTAGGTAATATTTATTTTTTATAGAGAATACCTTTTAGACATCAGAAATGATCCACGAAAGAGATACCGCTGATTAAGGCCAACCTTTGGTGAAATGACTCAGACTGAGATGAAAGTAATAATTATGAAGTTTAGTAACTAATTATATTATATATGGGTAAGTTTTATAAGTTTTATAGTTACCTCTAATATCCTTGTTGCTGCGGGCCAGGGGAACCAAGTAGAATGTCTTTGAAAGACTTGCTCCAGGAGTAATGGGGCAACCTTCACGGCTTTCTAGAGATGCTACGTGGCGGCTGAACTGAGAGTTGATCATGGTGATCTCAACGTGTTGAACCACCATGCATCGAATGTTCCGTACCGACTTTCGAGAATTGTTCGAGACAATCACGTTAGCTGCTAGTTTTTCGCCATGATAATAGATCTCACGATCCAAGGTGACTTCGAGGTTGATCTTGCCGTTGCTGAAGGTGAAGCCTTTGCTTACAAGAGAGCTTGGCAAACGCCGTCCACGTGAAGCAGGGGCATGTTGCAACTGTTAAAAGATTACGTTATACTAATTTTATTAAAGCCAAACCATAATATTTAGTTGTTCTAATTGTACGAAATGCTAACTTTTCATTTTTAAATAGATTGGTACTAAGCTATATAAAATACCTTTTTGATAGCTAAAGTCACAGCGCTCCTTTTGTGGCTTTTTTGATCTTCTTGTTCAGCAACGTAAGTTCGGACGCAATAATCAACACCCATTGGTTTGCCTTGGTCTTCTTCGGAAGGTTGGAGAGTCACCTTTAAATAATTAGGTATACTTATTAGTAGATAGGTACGTCATGGAATTTCTAATAAGTACAATATAATATAATGGAATTGTTACACTTCAAGCAGTTTATCAGCTAACTATATCGAGTTGATGAGCTTACCGAGCTTGGAGCCATCTCAGGAAAATTAAAGGTAAAGGGATAAGCATTAGGTCCAAGTTTCTTCAATAGTTTTTCCTGGACTGGAGTCAATTCCATTTTTGCGTTGATCAGAGGTACTACTTGTTCCTGGCCGATTACCATTTCCTTTGAGAACTTCACTCCCATCACTTCATCCTCTTCTCTACCATAGCGGTAGGTGGTCACAAGCTAAAGAAAAACAGGAACACACGATTAGATGGGTAGTCACTTTAGAACTTTACACTTCACATTTTTTTTGTCACTGAACGAATCACTACACTTGTGTTTTATTATACCTGGCTGTAAACTTTTCTCCCTTTCAGGTACTCAGTGTCAACGACCACCACACCATCTACAGGATCGCAGTAGTCCACATGATCAATGAAGTCCCGCTTGCCAAGGTAAACAGTGACTTTACCATTGGGAGTAGTTTTTTTGAAGACTTTTACGGCGACGACAAGTGCAGAAAACACGTAGTCTAACATTATTATTGTTTTTGACCGAAATAAAATTGAGTTATACAAAGTATTATTTTTTGGAATGGTTTGAAAACTGTGTGATTGTCCTGAGGTGTTCACCAGCAATAATTGCTCTCAGGAAAATTTGCTTTTATATGTGTAACATGTGAGGTTTCCTGCAGAATAATATACGTTCTAATTGGATTCTGTTCGTAGGCGGACTAATAAGATTAGTATGACGTACCTAATATCACGTAGATATATTCGCGTTGTCACATCGATTGGCCCATCACTAAAGTAGGTAATAATTACAGAATCATTGTGATCAAGAGATTAAAAATTCGCGCTTTCTCCACAGATTAGAGAAAAACACAATCGACAAGGCCATGACGTTTTATTTAAGTTTTTGACATTGACGCATAGATACATACATTTTTGTTGTGTGACACCTGACATTTATGATATAAATCTTAGCTCGTCTTCGTTTATCGTGATTTTCAAAACATAATGGAGTTTTATGCGAAAATCTGATAAGAATCGTGTTTTGTTCTCACTAAAAACAGAAGAAAACCCTCACAGTAACTTAGTAAAATGTAATTGAGTGATACCCAATGTAAGTTTACTTTACATATCTCGAATGTTATGAAGGTCAGTTTGAGTCTCAATCGGTCCTGCGTGAAATGTATCATTTTGCCAAGTTTAATTATCATTTTACAGCTACACCATCAGTATGCCGACGTTCCTGACTCAGGGCCGGCATGGCTACAGTATCAGATTTTCCCGGACGCGTCCCGACGCACTTGCGGTGGCTACAAGTCAGTACTACGGCCTAGCCGGTGGTGGAACACTATTTTTCTTGGAGCTCACACCCGATGGCAGTACCTTACTAGAAGTGCAAAAGCTGGAATGGAGCGACGGTCTCTTTGATGTGGTATGATTCTTGTTAGACTACCTACTATTTGATTACATATTTAAGAATCACTTGAAGCAGCTGTTTCCACTTTTCACAAAAAAATATCCAAAATCAAGTGCTTACTAACTAAAGCATCACTAATCTTGAAAAATCTTCTGTAGACTAGTTGGAACCTCATAATTTTTGTAATTATATTGTAAATGTACCTATATTTAAATATTGATATATAATTGTATAATAATATGTAATTATACTGAATCCTAGGAATTCTAGAAATCCAGTATTATTAATTATTTGTGCTTGTGTAATATCTAGGTATCTATTGTTACCAAGTATGTACCTACCCAGTAGTAGGTATGTAAGTTGACTTATCAAAAATCTAACATAACAGAAAAAAGGTTTTCACAATGTTTCAACTAGATTTCTCCCATTTGTGATTCAAATTTTTCTTTTACAAATTAATCTGTAGATTTGTGAAGTTGGTAAGTAGGTACTTAGATAATTCAGCATTACTTATTCTGTGTGTCTGAATGGAATGAAAACTGTGTAAAAGCCATAAGTTACACAAGTAAGCTAAAAATCTAAGCAAACATTACTTAGATTTGTCAGTAGAAATACTGATTTGCCCTATAATATGTTGATTTCAATACAGAGTTTATCAATCTATTTGTTTCGGCATGGTAAATGCCCTGCTAACCCAGTTCTGAAAATCCTTGACAGAATGTTTGGTTGCTCTTTTAAGGTTTCATTCTTCTTGTACTATAAAACTTATACTAGGCTGTAGAATTTCTAATAAGATCCAGAGTAGTTCCTATTATAGGTATTAATTTGTTTTTAAATGCATAGCGGTCCAGTTGAAGTGTTGTGGTGGTTGCATTTATACATGTTAGTAAGCAAATAAATCTCAAGACACATATTTGGAACTTATCTACTATTCTTAATGCAAATATATGTTTACTTATACTGATCTGTAAAACCAAGCACAGATAGTATACAATTTAATGTTCTCTGTGGTTATTTTATTCTTCTATTTCTAAAACAGTTTCATCTTGAAATTAAGTGCTTTAACCAGACCTTTTAACTGCCTGCACCAGAACCAGGAAAAGTAGAAGTCATTTTGTCTATTTCAATTCTTTCATCAATGATTTATTAAGTTCTGTCAGTGGTTTCCTTGTATATTAACGGTGTAAATGTTGGACACATTCTCTCAGTGGTTTTTTTGTGTTTGAAAAGGGGAAAATGTTGGACAAAGGTTATTTAACTATTTCACTCTTTTTTATATAATCAAAATATTATGACCTAAACTTGGTCACCTAAACTTAAACTCATTAATCAATTACTGTCATCTCATAAAACATGACAGCTGGTGAGTTGATTTTCACTTGGCCGAGAAGCCTTACCGGTACAATCCATACATGTTTATAACTGTTAGCATTACCAGTTAACAGGATTATAATGTGGCGTGGTTTTATTTATAGGCAATTGACTTAAGTCACCTGATATTATGTGCTGCTTTGATTACCTGGTGTAATCAAATTTGTGTTGTTTGGAATTAATGCTTGTGTGTTTTGCAAAAGACCATTCTTGAAGGGGTAATTTATGTTATGTTTGTTTTAGTTTAAATAAATACTTACTACTATTTCTTTATTATTACACTGCCACATCGAACGGATGAGTGGGATGGGTTAGGATCGGGCAGTGAAACAAGCATATGTATGACGGCCAAGTGGCTGACATCCAATTGGCCATCCTTGGTATCGCTGGAGTGATGAAGTAGACAAGGACCTGTGTGGGCTCTAGGTTGAAAACTGGCAGGAGCTAGCTCAGGATAGATCAAAGTGGCGGCTCTTATTATCAGAGGCCAAGACTCATTTTGGACCACTGCACCCTCCTATTTAGTTATTTCTTTGTTATAATTGCAGTATGATTTTAACAAAAACTTGAAATAATTAAGAGAACAAGTAGCGTGTGAAACTTGTGTGCTAATTCTAGTGCTTTTAAGCCAATCTGCTGTACAGTAATACAGCTATAGGGGGTCTATAGGTTGAATCTGCCACAAACCAAACAAGTGTATAGATGACATTCAAAATATGTACGAATGAATTGGTTTCAGTCTTAAATAATCTTTTATTGCCATTTCAGTTAGAAGCTAATGAACTTTTTACAGGTTTATGAAACCGTAGACTTTAGTGTTTAAAAATACTTAATATCTTTCAGCCAATTTTTTTTTTTTTTTTTTTTTTTTTTTTAGGTGATTGAATGACGTGACGAGCAAGTCGTTCACCTGATGTTAAGTGACACGGCCGCCCATAACAGTTGCAGTGTCACCCGGAACTTAACAACAATAAAGTTTCGCGCGACACTGCACTGTGCACGTCTGCGTCTGCTGCGTCGTCTTTCAGCCAATTTCAACCATTTTCAAATTAACACATTCCAAAAAGGGTTTTGACAGACAAACAAACAGGTGGACGTCAAAGTGGTCATTATATAAGAAAATGAAAATAATGTTGATCATAATATTCATGCTTGGGCACTTCCACATTAACTGCTTTGTCTTCATCACCACCACCATTACTGGAACAGTTATGTCAGTGACCCAAGGTTTTGCTCTGTTACCTTAAGGAGTTAAGTGGGCTAAGGTAACTGAGCTGGCAGGGGGAAACCCACGAAACACCCCAAGCGGGATGCCACTTCAAGCCTTTGTCTCGTCATTCAGAATAAGAATAAGAAGGTTCCATCAACCCTAAAAAATTCTTCTCCAGACATGGTCAGGCACATCAGATAACACAGCGGCATGCGGTGCCGGTGACGGTGCGGTCGTGGTGTGGCGAGCTGGGTGCGCCGCCCCTCTCAGGGTGCTCCGCGCTCACACCAGCGAGGTCTGCTCCGTGGACTGGCCCCGGTCACATCTACTCAGCGCTAGCTGGGATACTACAGTTAAACTGGTATGTGGAAGTGATATTCAATTTTAATAGTACTCACGGGATATTTACCGTTTTTAGAATTATTTCTTAGTTCCTGATATTTTTTTTAATGAATAGGCCTAGTTCTTTATTTTAGGTTTGATGGAACCTTTTTATTTTTTTATTTTGGTACAGTTCAAAATGATCTTAATCTAGGATTAAAGGGTTGTAGTTGTCTTTGTTACTACTTTTGTACAAATTGTACAAGTGTAGTCAAGTAGACCGGATTAGATTTTAATATGTTGTGCCGGATTGCTATCCCCAGTAGTAGAAAGGGATACTTCTTAGACGAAGTAATTTTAGTTTTAATACCTAATAAATAAATAATGCCCAACAATCACAGACATGGATCCTGCACTCTAACTAGGATTCCAAGTATCTAGGGACCAAGAAACTACAACCATAGTCTCGCAACACAGACTCAGAACAAGCATTTGCGCTTTTTTCTGTGCACAAATACTAGTCCTGTCACGGGAATCGAACCCACTACCTCCGGGTTATGAGCCGACCTGCTCAACCACCACACCACAGAGGCTGTCAAATGTTCAATATTATGAACATCTATAACATCTTTTTCTTTTTCATTGTTTTTTTTTCTTTTCTTCCAATTATTTAAGGCCTAAAAATAGCCTTATTGTAAAAAATATTTAACTGACTTGAATTAAGATAATTTTGAGAAGAATGTTCTAATGGTTTATGATTCTTGTGGTGTGTATATTTCGCCTTATAATAAAATCAATTTAAATTCCAGTGGGACCCAGAATCAGAGACCTGTCTCAACACATTCGCGGGCCATTCCCAGCTGGTGTACACGGCTGCGTTCTCACCACACTCCCCCGCTACCTTTGCCTCAGTCTCAGGCGATGGTCACTTGAAGCTGTGGAGCTGTACAGAAGCAGCCAGACCAGCAGCAGTTGTTAAAGCGCATGACGCTGAGGTAAATTAGTCTCTGAGCTTATGGAAATAAGGTTCACATAATTCTAAAGACAACAACATTGTGCAGTCAATTTCGATTATGATAAAATTAACTATTCTCTGCAAGGTACGGTTTGGAAAACGTTTCCCAAAACCAATACTTACGCAAAATGCTCCTGTCATCAATGGATATTATGTGTGGAATTAGATTTTTGCTGCTTTTCTTAATAAGTATTAACTAATGTCAAAATAATACGCCGTTTCAGGTGCTTTCGTGTGATTGGAGCAGGACGGAAACACATGCGCTTGCGACGGCCGGCTCCGACGGCTTAGTTAGAGGCTGGGATCTGAGGAGACTCACTTCCCCTATGTTCACATTGAAAGGTTAGTTGATGACTTAGCTGAAATCAGCAGTTTTGTTAAAGTACCTTTATAAAATGAATCTTATTTTCTTAAGGATATGGTTAATTTTCAAATACTAGTAACTACTAATGTAGTAGATACTAGGTGGTAGGACTTTACTACAAAGTTCGTCTAGGTAGGTACCACCGCTTTGCCAGTTATTCTGCCGCCAAGCAGTAGTGTGCAAGCACTACTGTGTTCCGGTTTGAAGGGCATTGTAGCTAGTGAAATTACTGGGCAAATGAGACTTTATGACCTGATCACACAGTCTCGTGATCATATTACTAGACTGTGTAATGTCTCAGGATGACGTGCGCAGTGCAGTGTCACGCGAAACTTAATTATTTTGAAGTTCCGAGTGACACTGCAACTGTTATGGGTGGCCGTGTCGCTTAACATCAGGTGAACGACAAGCTCGTCACCTTATTCATTGTCATAAAAAAATATATCAGAAGCATCATGTTCTGGTTACCATGTTAACATTATTGTAATTTTGTAGGCTGTGAGTGTGCAGTAAGAAGAGTGCAGTTCTCACCACACGCCCCATCAGTATTAGCTGCAGTCTCTTATGACTTCACCACAAGGTAATTTAACTAGGGATCAATCCTGCATATGTCATGGAACAAGGAGGAGAGGAATGCCAATACCCCAAGAAAACAGCGTAGATCAAAAATATGCCTAAAACTAGATGGCGTTGCAAAATGAGATAGATAGATAAACACTTTATTGTACACACCAAATAATACAATTTTACAAGGCATACAGACATTTACAAAAACGTGTAACAATGGGCGACCTTATCGCTAAAAGCGATCTCTTCCAGGCAACCTTTGGATGGAGAGGATTTATAGAAGTGGTAAAAGACGGGGTGCACAAGCATAACTACATAGATAAAAATACCTTATAAACATACTAGCGGCGGGGTAATTACGTAAAATTTGCAACAGCAATGCGACAGCCGTAGCAATGCGACAGCAGTAGCGAAGCATACATTCTCGACACCACTAATGATGTATGACAGCAATCACCGCGAGATTTACGCCTGTCGCAAACCTGTTGCGAGTTAGGTAATTAGGGGGCGGGTTATAAGTTGAGCGCAGATCAGAAATAATGCCAAAAAACCGTTTTAAACCTAGCCCGCCGTAGCTACCCGTATAGCCCGCTCGCTTTGCAGTCCCATCCAGGTTTAAAACAGTTTTTTGCCAGGCGTAAATCTCGCGGTGATTGCTGTCATACATCATTAGTGGTGTCGAGCATGTATGCTTCGCTACTGCTGTTGCTTTGCTACTGTTGTCGCATTGCTGTTGCAAATTTTACGTAATTACCCCGCCGCTCATTTTGCAACGCCATCTAGTTTTAGGCATATTTTTGATATGCGCTGTTTTCTTGGTGTATTGGCATCCCTCTCCTCCTTCTTCCATGATATATGCAGGATTGATCCTCCAGTACACTGTTTAGTTGATTAACTTTCCTTTTGATGCCTGGCCTTTTAGCTCATTTGGTAGTAGCTCTGCCTTCTGAACTATATATAGGTTGTGGGTTCAATTCCCATCCAGGGCAAACATTTGTGTGATGAACATACGTGTTTATTCTGTGTCTGGGTGTTATATTGTATTCTATGTATGTATTTACAAACAAAAAGTATTTAAGTATTGTATCAGTTATCTGGTTCCCATAGTACAAGCTATGCTTAGTTTGGCTTAAGATGGCGCTGTGTGAAATGTCCACACATAATTATTTCTTTTCCGGTTCATAATGTCACTTTTCATCACGTCTCTTTCCCAGAATGTACCCCAGAACTATGATCCCCGGTTCCACAATGTCCCTTTCACAAAATCTCAGTTCCATGTCCGGGGTCTAGTGGCCATCTGCACTAAAGTTAAGACCTAAATGCGTTGTAATAAGTACGTCTTGGATACGTGAGAACTTATGCACTGTCGAACTTTAGTGGCGATGTGCTTTATGTATTCTGTCAGCTGGTACCCTACCCATAAAACAAGCTTTGCTTAGTTTGAGCCTAGATGGCGCTGTGTGTAAATATCCACAAGTTTTTTTTTTCTTTTTTTATTAGGATCTGGGATCTAAAGCGCGGTTGCGAGCCGCTAGAGACGATCCGTCACCACTCGGAGTTTACATACGGACTGGACTGGAGCGCGCTGCGGCCGCACCAGCTCGCCGACTGCGGCTGGGACTCGCTCGTGCATGTCTTCACTCCGCGCTCGCTCGCTTCGCTCTAGTACGTATCATAGATCTAAGCCAAATAATTTATTTTAATTAGGTGGTTTTTAATAAACCCTTATACAAGTCAAAATCAGAATACTAAAAATGATTTACATGAATATTCTAAAAATAAAACTAAAAACAAAATGCGTAAGAAATAGCAAAATGTGCTAAAAGGAGTCACGGGTCGATTTTGGTAAATAAACTCTCAAAATGAAAATCTAACCCTAAATTCACGGATCGAAGTAATGGAAAATGAAGGAAAGGTCTGGAAGTAGTCTGTGTCTGTATCATGGAACAAGTAGGAGAGGAATGCCAATACACCAAGAAAACAGCGTAGATCAGAAATATGCTATAAACCGATAGAAAACTAGATGGCGTTGCAAAATGAGAGAGTTATAAGTTGAGCGTAGATCAGAAATATGCCAAAAGCCCGCGGGCGTATTACCTAACTCACAACAGGTTTGCGACAGGCGTAAATCTCGCGGTGATTGCTGTCATACATCATTAGTGGTGTCGAGCATGTATGCTACGCTACTGCTGCTTTGCTACTGCTGCCGCATTGCTGTTGCAAATTTTACGTAATTACCCCGCCGTTTTAAACCTTGCCCGCCGTAGCTAGCCGTATAGCCCGCTCATTTTCCAGTGACATCTAGGTTTAAAACAGTTTTTTGGCATATTATTTCTGATCTACGCTCAACTTATAGCCCACTCATTTTGCAGCGCCATCTAGTTTTATGACGGTTTTAGCATATTTTTGATCTACGCTGTTTTCTTGGTGTATTGGCAGTCCTTTCCTACTTGCTCCATGGTTTGTATGCATAAAGACAGTTATTGCTCAACCATCTATATGTAGAATATTACGGTTAATTTCTAACACATTTCTTGTCCATCAACAGGTATCCAGGACAAGTCGCTTGGACCAGGCTGTGTAAACTATAGTGCCAAATTATTGCACTTCATGGTACTTAGAGCTACTAGTTAGGTATTCCGCTCACACAATTGTTTTATCAAAACCAATAGTTATATAAAAATTATAAGATCCATACGCAATATTCTTAAAAGTGAAAGGTGTCCGATTGTCTGTGACTTTTACACCAAAACTGCTGAACTGATTTGGATGAAATTTGTAACAGATTGCTTATACTTTTCTGTAGAAAATGCAGATGAAACCGCGGGGCGCCACTAGTATTTAATTATAATAAAAATTCATGCGTGGTTCAATCCATCATCAGATGCACTGATCTCTCTTTACTCTCTATTATACAAGTACGCTGGATAGACGATATCGAACAAAAACTGAGAATTTCTTGTGCCGGTTTGAAGCCACTCCGAGTGTCCTGAGAACTATAATTTGAAAATCCATCGCGTTGAATGGTTGGTTTAAGGTGGAACGTTACACTAGCGCGGCAAATTCAAATTTTCTTGCGTTCTTTTGCCAATAATAGCTTAATTACTCAACGTGATTACATGAAAACTGATTTTGCGCAAATAAATATAATGTATCAATAAATTACAATTGAAAGTATCAGCTACTTATCATGGGTGTAGCGACAAATAGCAATAGAGTGAAAAACTAAGAAGAAAATTGTTTATTGTCATTTGTCGCTAAACCAATGATATCTAGGAGATACTTTTAATCGTAATTTGTTGATACGTTCTATTTATTTCCGCAAAATTAGTTTTCATGTAACCACGTTGAGTAATTAAGCTATTATTGGCAAAAGAATGCAAGAAAATTTTAATTTGCCGCGCTGAGGGAACGTTCCCCCTTAATTAGTTCCGAGGACACTCACGATGCCACTCTTAGCAGTTAGCGCCAAAATGGCGAAAATCAAATGCCTTCAGTCAATATTGGTCAATATGAAGTCCAGCATAATAGTACTATTATAATAGAGGTCAGTGGTTAGATAGTCAGATGCCACTTTTCATAATAATAGAATAACAATGTGGACCTACCTGTGGTCCGGATAGCAGTGTCGTGATAGTGCGGGGTTTTTTGACAGTAGTGTGGTGAGCAGAAATGATTATAAAACAGGGAATATATTGGATAGAGCCAGTGAGGTGATGGTTGCCATAGATTAACTATTATAGTGCTGGAAATGTAGATGTGAAACTTTAGTAGGTGTTCCTGGAAGTTTTTTTAATTGGTGTTATTATGGTCAACCTACTCTATACTCTATGGTCTGCATAGAGTATATAACCACTCTCATGGAACAAGGAGGCGAGGAATGCCAATACACCAAGAAAACAGCGTAGATCAAAAATATGCCTAAACTAGATGGCTTTGCAAAATGAGCGGGTTATAAATTGAGCGCAGATCAGAAATATCCCAAAAAACCGTTTTAAACCTAGATGGCGCTGCATAATGAGCGAGCTATACGGCTAGCTACGGCGGGCTAGGTTTAAAACGGTTTTTTGGCATATTTCTGATCTGCGCTCAACTTATAACCCGCTTATTTTGCAACGCCATCTAGTTTTAGGCATATTTTTGATCTACGCTGTTTTCGTGGTGTGGCATTCCTCTCCTCCTTGTTCCATGCCACTCTGTTGAAGAGACGGGACTACGAACACTAATTTTGTTTCGTAACCACAGATGAAAAAACCAGTTGATCGCGCATACTAATTCTCCCCGCACGAAAACAGTATGCTTTTGCGAGGAAGTGCCTATTTCACGCCGCGGTGTAGTTTTCAACAGGTGGTCTAAATATTGAAACCGTTCAGGCAAAACGTTTTTGTCCAATGACGTCACGTTTCATAAATGTAACGGGACATACCTACCCCTATTGTGGTTTCACATCTATAACACTTGTCTAATAAATAATCTTTGGTTGTGTAGGTAGCCCTATAGTCCTATTTATGGAATTTAACAGTTGTATGAAATATCTTTATTAAAGTATTTATGTAAGAGAAATCAATTGACTATTGTATTCCGACAGATTGTTCTGTTGAGATATATATAATGCTAATTTTATTTTAATAAGTAAAGAGTGCATAATTTGGATTTATCTAGAAGGCTGCTATTTATTTTTAAAGAATTTTTTTATAATCATAGAACTTTATTATGCAGTTTATTTATGACATTTCCTTATACGCTCATGCACAAGTACGCATAAGGCCCCATCAGAAAAAAAGAACAACCTTAACTGAAATTACGATAGATCGAAGTTGGCCGTCTTTCGTACCAGCCTGGTTGTCTGCAAGTCTTATCCAAAGATAGAATAGAAGCAAATGCTTTAGGGCCCCAATGTTACTAATGGAAGACTTGAGAATAATTGTCTCATTAGTTCCATTACGGAACTACTTTCACGGAACTTCTGGGAATAAAAGTTCAGATCTCAGTATCGTCTTATGCATTCCAAAATTGTAAATAATAATATGTATTTGATTGTAAATACTTGTGTATATTATTTAATCGTTGTATTTGTATAGTTGTTAAACGTTTAGCTTGTTGTACCGCCATTTATGTGTACCTAAGTTATATAGAGACTCGTTTCATATCTTATAAAAAAATATATAGAGCTTCCAGTTTAAAGATTATGTTAGCATTTTTTGTACTGTATTTTCTATATCCAATGAAATAAAACAGGATAGTCACTCGATTTTTGCTTTTATTTGGAAACGAAAAAATTACAATAATTTATACACATTGATTTAAACGCCATCTATCGAAGTTTGATGCAAATAGAATTTAGTGCCATCTATGAGTTGTAGTTGAGACTAGACTTCAATCTCCGCAATCTGCCTTCAATCGCAGTTAACATGTAGTACAAAGACTGTAGGTGTCCCTTATCATGCCGACAGATGTCGACCTCGCACATCGTCGGGTCTAGAACGCTGGGTTTTTCTTTAGGATGGTTGAAGGTCTGGCATCCAAACTCTTCGCGGGCACTAGGCTTCATAGTACAAGCTTCGCAGTACGACTTCGTCCTTTGAAGCTGGCGATAAACCTTTGTGTTGTAAGTAGCTGGTGTCAGTCTTGTTACTGAAAAGAAATACTACATGCATCATTTTTTAATGATTCCATTAACTTATCAGGACGTGTTCTATGTAAGTATTTATGATAATACATGTATAGCATTAGCCATACTGGAAACTGCTTCACAGTCGTTTAGTCGTTTTAGGTAACCGTTGGTTACCTTAACTACGGATGAAATACCCCGCCCTTAGTCGAAGTGCATCTGAATGTGTACCTACTCCTGCCAGCCTTATGCCGCAATTACATTACACTAAATTCAGTCGCCTAGTTAGGATTCGGGAAAGGAAGCTTACTTACTACCCAATTAGTTGCCTAATTAGGAACCGATTTCGGAAGGTGTAATAGGCATTTAGTGTATTTTAGTGATACACTAAATGCTATTACACGTTCCTAAATTGGTTTCTACTTATTTCGGTTTCTACTAACTGATTCAGGAAGGGCTATTACACCGTCCTAATTCGGTTCCTAATTAGGCAACTAACTGGGTAGCAAGTAAGCTTTTTCGACATGCTAAGAAAAATGGCGCATTTTTTTGCATAGCTCTATAAACTTGTCTATGTATTTTACAGCCTGTAACAGATTTAAAGCCATAGACTACTTATGCAGGTGAATCTTTCAACTGCTGGGCGAGCATGACTAAATCCGTCCGGTTGGCACGCCCTTACCAATACTTATAATATAAGCATCGCTTCGATATATTTGTGTCAGGCCAGAAGACGTCCACTGCTGAACACAGGCCTCCCCCATAAAACGCCACTTTGGCCGCTTATATAGGGAGGGTTTGCCATAATCACCACGCTTGGCAGGCGTCTTGGTGATATCGCAGAAAGTTTTAATACACCAAGGAGAATGCTGCTGCCCATTCCCTGGTTATTCCCTTAGCCGGCTCTTACGGCACCCACGGGAAGAGATGGGGTGGTCCTATTCTCACCGCCGGGACCACACGGCCACGGAAGCTTACCTATAGAAAACATATTTTTCATGCTTACTGTTCTCTTTGACATGGTCCAAATGTCTTGTAAGGAGAGTATTGTAATAGCGACACGATTGGACAAGATTGGTCTTCACACCATTCGTAACTGAAAAACACAGCAAAACTGGTGAGAAGTTTGAAATCCTGAACCAAGGAGGAATGTCACTGCTAAGGCCTCTATCACATTGAACGACACACCGAATATTGTTTGCTATAATTATACAGTAGGTACGATACCTAGTCGTTTCCGGCAATTGCCTTGATGTCTATAAGGACCTACTAACTACTTTTATTTTTAAAGGCTTTCGAGTGGCAACCATGAACCGGAAGACACAGCGTAGGCCGCCCCCCCCTCACTAGGTGGAGTGACGATCTGGTGAAAGCCGCGGGGAGCCGATGGATGCAGGAGGCGAGCAGCCGCTCAAAGTAGCGCTCTGTGGAGGCATATGTTCAGCAGTAGAAATCTTCAGGCTGTTGATGATAACACCGCACCCTGCTCCCCCTGTCCACGACCAAGGCGTTCTGATAAAGAGCAAACGCAGACGACAGGAGTGACGGCGCCAAAAGACAATTTATATACACCCTTCATTTATTTAACAGGGTTTTTGTTATTCCCTCTATAGGCAGAT
The DNA here is from genome assembly GCA_910589525.2 of Ennomos quercinarius. NCBI lineage: Eukaryota > Metazoa > Arthropoda > Insecta > Lepidoptera > Geometridae > Ennomos > Ennomos quercinarius. The sequence continues at coordinate 14,567,558 of OU342494.1, read as the reverse complement.
ACCTACTGTATTAAAATCTATGATGACTTACTTCGGTGATTAGATTCTATTGTTGCACATGTCAGTGAAGTATTGTCGCTCTCTGATTGTGTTACTGGTAGTGGTAACGCCATTATTTGAGTCGCCAGCGAAGTCGCAACGGCTGAAAATATAACGCGTGCATACTGGCAATACATTTCTTATAGGTACAAGAAACAAAATGGCGACCGTCAAACGGCATAATGTCGCCGCAAAAATAAACTGATCGCAGAAATATACAGAGACCGGGTGCTATACCTACATAATACGATTGTTTTCAATTCGAAATTTTTTGCAGCTGAAATGAAGTAGGTGGGCATCATAGTTACTTTATATGAAAAGCCTTACCAAGGGTTCGTACTTTGTCTTTAGATTGAACTGAAAGCTGTGAAGTATTGACGTTTGTCGATTGCGTGGAAGGAAACGCCATAATCTCAGCAGACCTTGTTAGCATCTTATGCTGGGTCTCAACATCTGAAATGAATATTATAAGTACCCTACAAATATTTTTTCTTGAAGGAATTGCAAGGAATTACTATCTAGATGTTATTTGAATGCGATTTTTTTCTTTATTTAGGTGTAGCAACGTGCTAACTTCATACGAAACGTGCAAAATGAAATTGACCGAAAACGTTTCATATTTCCATAGGTACTGACCGCATCCACACAGAGAAGTGTTCACATTTTTCGAGTGCATGGATTGAGATGCCATGATTTCGGCTGATCTCATTTGAGCTTGAAGAACAGCTGCATCGTCTGAAATAAAGGTGAGAATAAGATTATATACTTAGGTAACATTGGAGAAAATTCTACTCACTGCTAATCCAAAAAAGGAGTGAAACCAAAGATTATAAAGCCCGTTGACAGCTCGTGAACATAATTTCTCGTACAAACACAACTCTCCTGCGCGGGCAGGAAGCGAGGTAACAATATGAGACAAAGTCATACGAAATTACAAAGAACAGAGCAGGATGGAACAAAAGACATCAACGGGTTCCCGTGATTTATTAGAAATTCATAGTATTTATTAGAAATTAGTGGTTGAAATACACTACTAATTTTAGTAAGAGGGGAAGTTGTATCATTGGTCAACTGGATTTATAGCCAATGAGTGAAACCAAACCAAAAATAATTTAAATGATGGTACCTATTAACTGCAATGTAAGTAACTTACATAAGTATCGACTTTTAAAATTTTGGATTATTCCTGGTTGTCCCTTCGTACTGCCCCCTGGAGGGGCAGACAGAAATTTTCTCCTTGATGCAATAGGCCCATGCCTGAAAAACCCAGTGTGTGTGTGCAAAATACAAGATGTCAAAAAAGCTTGCGATGTTCTTACCAGAATCCAAAACATCGTTTCTACACCCAGCTGCTCCACAGTTACACAGTGATGTGTTGTCATTTTCTGATCGCGTGATTGGAAACGCCGCCACCTCAGCGGATCGCATTTGAGTCCTCATTAAAGTATCAACGTCTGAAACGTTATTATGTCAATAAAAGAACCTACATGATAGATCAGAATCGACATAAGAACATTTATTTTGTGCCAGGACAGTACCTATTAGAATTAGTACCTATTATTTCCCTAAAATTGGTAACATATTTAAGTAGCACTAAATCTGTACCTATATGCAACTATTCCGGCATTCTTAACGGAAAATATAGCGAAGCATGACTAGCAGATTCTAACTGACGTTTGCGGCGGTCACTATTTTGATGGGTGACTGCTACAGCAAAAAGTGGTATTTACAACTGAGAGCTACCGTGCTTCGGAGGGCACGTTAAGCCGTCGGTCCCAGTGGAAGACAACAGTCTTAAGACAATAGTCGTTAAGCCAAGTCAGAAGCCTTTGGGCGGCCTAAAAATTCTGACACCAGGGCTGACCACTTGCCTACACGAGAAGAAGAAGAGCAACGGAAAATATAGACCTGTAATGATTTTAGGTAAAGCATAGGTAGGTACATACCAGATTTAGAAGCTCCGTTCCTATATCCATTTGCTTCATTGTCATTTTTTGATTGCATGGCTGGCAACGCAGTGATCTCATTGGATCTAATTTGGGATTTAAGTATATCTTTATCGGCTGAAATGTACAGGGTAAATAGAATAAATACACAAGGATATTACGTAATCATCACATATGGTGATTGCCAAAACATCAAAGCACTGGAGCATTGGCCCCGGTCAGAACAGTAAAAGAACATGCATTAAGAGTAAAGAAAAACTGACTATAGCTTTGGTTTGTACTTGATCCACATCTACATATTGATGTAATGTCATTCTCTGATTGAACGTCTGAAACCGCCATGATTTCGGCTGTTCTCATTTGAGTTTTAACTTGAAGAGCTGAAAAAGAATTGAGGTCAACAAAACACTAAGACTTAAAATATGGCGGACACTACACGCCATCTTGTTCCATCGTAAGAATTACTATATTATGACGTCACGTTATCGGTAGGTGCAATGAACTTCATTTAGATACCTATGGCGATTGCTAAGTCAACACAACAAAGCACTGGAGCATTAGCCCCAGTGAGAACAGTAAAAGATCATGCATTAAAAGTAAAAAATTCACTGACTAGAGCTTTGGGTTGTACTTGATCCACATCTACATATTGATGTATTGTCATTCTCTGATTGAACGTCTGAAACCGCCATGATTTCAGCTGATCTCATTTGAGCTTTAACTTGAAGAGCTGAAAAAGAATTGAGGCCAACAACAAAAATACAAAGACTTTAAATATAGCGGATGCTACACGCCACCTTGTTCCATCGTAAGAATTACTATACTATGACGTCACGTTATCGGTACGTGCAATGAACATTAATAGCAGTCCATACACATTAAAATAGGTACTTCAGTATAAATACTTAGTATAGAGGTGTCTAGGTATAGGTAAAGATGTAGGTATCTAAGGTAGGTATTCTTGTACCTACTTATTGATAACTAGCGGCTCGCCCTGGCTTCGCACGTGTAGTGGTGTAGCCTATGTTACTCAGGGTGAATGTAGCTTTCCCATGGTGAAAGAGTTTTTGAAATCGGCACCGTAGTTTTAGAGTTTATTCATTACAAACATACACACAAAAATACTAATCTTTCCTCTTTATAATAGTGGTGTAGAAGTGGGCAATAAATACAAGACTTACCAGTATGGACACGATTTTCTAATGTTCCATAACTACACAGAGTATTATCATTTTCTGATTGTGTGACTGGAAACGCCATGACTTCAGCTGATTTCATTTCAGCTCTACATGAATCTTCAACGGCTAAAAGACCATAATTTCAACTAAAGCATAAATAGGTACCTTGCTTGGCGTCTATGTAAAAGTGGCTCTTACGATACGAATCGATAACTATAAGATTGCAAGTTGGAGATTTGTATTTACATTTTTGAGCAAAACTATAGATAAAGCTAATATCTATTCTGTGGTAACTGTGGTAAAGCTTTGTCAATAGTTTCCTTGTCTACTGGCGGAGACAAACTATTACGATGATTATGATATGTGCAGTAAAAAAATTACCATTATTAGTGTCTCGTTTTTCAATATTTCCACGCATACATAGTGAAGTATTGGCATTTATTGATTGCGTGGCAGGAAACGCCATGACTTCAGCAGATGTTATTCGAACTTTAAGCTGAGCTTTGGCGGCTGCAACATAATTAATAACTAAACTTAGAAATGTGAATACTTGATGCATGGTATGGTCACTACTTGTTGACTTGTCAGGGCGTAAGTCGATGGCACCGATACGTACGCTGCACTCGCGCAGTCACCGGTTATACTGAAGTCATCTATATATATATATATATATACATGAAAATGGAACCCCTATTTCTCCTGGTCACGCTATAACTTGAGAACGGCTTTACCGATTTCATTCATATTTTTTTTTAAATGTTTTCTAATACTTCGTAGAAGGTTCTTACATCAAAAAAAATTATACTCATCCTGTCGAAGGAAAGATGGAAGGGAAAGGAAAAAAGCGAGGAAATGGATGACGAACAACAGAAGGGGCAGCATTCCTTCGACGGCCAATATATTCATTCTTTTCCCATATATTTTTCCCTTTCGCTTCCCTCTTACCCATAAACAGGGTTTAGACGTAAAACTAATTAACCCATGCGAAGCCGGGGCGGGTCAACTAGTAGGTAGGTAGATAATTATTCTTCACAATGTCAGTTTGGTGTACATCTAAATACGTATATGCCTACCTGCGTTTCTATAAACGCAAATACATTACTAAATTCAAGAAGATGTAGGTTTTTTTTTATGTAAACGAATAACGTGACGAGCCAGTCGTTCACCTGGTGTTAAGCGACAGGGCCGCCCATAACAGATTGCAGTGTCACTCAGAACTCTAAATTAAAGTTTCGCGTGACACCGCACACTGCGCACCTCATCCTGAGACATCACACAGTCTAAAAAGTTTTCTAGACTGTGAGATCAGCTCGTAAAGTCTCATTTGCCCAGTAATTTCACTAGCTACAGTGCCCTTTAAGCCGGAACACAGTAGTGATTACAGTAGTGGGTAGGTATACATACTACCTATATATGCAGTAAGTAGACGACTTACCAGGATTAGAGACGCTTCGGGTTCTACATAAACATAGTGAAGTATTATCATTATTCGATTTCGTGATTGGAAAAGTCATGACCTCAGTGGATTTAATTTTTTCTTCGAGCTGAGGTTCAGTAGCTGCAATAGACTCTAAACTAGATTAAATATATAGAGAATCCAAGATGGTAGCCGCTAGCAGCCATCTTTTAAGAGAATAATGCCCGTCTGCTCTAAGTCTGACAGCTCTTATGTCCGGACTTATCGCTCTATGACGTACCAACTGCAATACATTTGGGTACTGTTGTCTGTTATGTATATGTACTACGTTCTACGTATGTACTACGTTCTATAGGGATAAGTTTGAACTTAAGAGCTGTTAAACTTTAGTGCAGTTGGACATAAGAAATATAGGTAAGTTCACAGTCGTAGCTCAGGGCGAGCTAATAACATGACATGCATATTTTCTCCATGTAAGTTAAAGAAGTAGGTACCTAAATCATACCTACTAGACACTTAAGTAGTCAAGTAAAACATTTCATTTATTTACGTTTCAAAATCTAACAGACTAATAAAGTTTATTAATTGTAAATTATTTACCAGCTCTTTTTTCAATTATATCACAGTCACACAACGGTATAATCAGTTTTTCTGAATTTTTGACAGGAAAGGCGGTGATTTCAGATGATTTCATTTGCGTTTTAAGTGAAGTTTCACCAGCTAAAATGATTACAAGATATCGCTTATGACTGCCATTTTGTTCTTTACCATTACACAAATACACAACGTCCAATTAATGGTAACCGTGCTTTGGAGGGCATGTTAAGCCGTCTTTCCCGGCTGTTGTCATTAGACAATAGTCATTAAGCCAAGTCAGAAGCCTTTGAAAGGCCTAAAATTCTGACACCAGGGTTGACCACGCGCCTACATGAAGAAGAAGTGTGGTAACACGTTGACTACAGATACGAACTTAGTAGGTGCAAGAAAAGCTGTGGTAAAATAACCAACTTAAGAATGATTTGAGATTCTTTCTAAATTTGTAGCCCATTACATTCCCACTACTCGGATAAGGGCCTTTATTTTAAAGGACTAAAGCTGTTGGTCTCTACAGCGTCACCACGCATAAGGTGCCCAAGTAGAGCAGTAGATAACTGGCTTGCTTGATAACTGGCTCAAAGATCACCACTGGGTGCGAATGTGAGCTTATTTTAGACCGTTGCCAATACCTATATAGAAAGGAAACCGAATAGAGAACCGGTTCACTTAGCCACTAATATACTCTCTCATTTAGTGGCACATACTTTTAATTTATATTTAATACATAAAGCAGGTTTGTTTGGTAGATTTTTGATATTGTATTTTTTTTACGTGTAGAGGAAAAGGTAGTAGAAGCTTTAGCAGTGACCCATCAGGTCAGGTGCCTACAAGTACACCAACAGCCGGAAGACATCCACTGCTGAACTGAGAATGCTGCTGCCCATTCCCTTGGATATTCCCCTAGTTGGCTCTTATCTTACGGCACCCACAGGGACATGCGGTGGTCCTATTCGCACACGGCACACCGCCGGAACCACACGGCAGGTACAAGTAGGTACGACTTACCATAATTATTAGAAACTTGGTCGGATTCAATTGTGATAGATTTACACTGTGGGGTATAGATGTTTGTTGGTACCGTGGATAGTAGCGCCGTTATCTCAGCCGATTTCGTTGGAGCTCTAAGCTCGGCTTCGACGGCTGAAATATCGGTAGGTATAGTAGTTTGATTAATGATCCTTTTAACACTGTTTGTCAAAAGACTCATTGGTACTGATGCGTTGGTGGAAGCTAAGCTCCACAGTTTAGAGTACTGACGTAAAGTTGCCAGTTTATCGGTTATTTTTATAGACTGCATTTTGGAGAGTGTGCGAAGGAATTACACGATCTTATTCCTCCACCTCCCTTCTTTCACCGGACATCAAAGCGCACAAAAACACAGCGCCCATATATGGTTAAAATTCCATCAACCCGCACTAAGCGTTTTGCTATGCACTATATAGTGCGAACAGCCAATAAGTGGAACACCTTGCCGGCGTCCTTGATTACAGCTAACTATGATCTGGGTGTCTTCAAGTCGAGAGTGAACAGGTATCTTCTAGGCAAGCATGCACCATCGTAGACTGCATCAACACTTTCTATCAGGTGAGACAGTGGTCAAATACTTTGCCTATCAACAATAAAAAAAAATTATGGTGTTCCTTTTCTTTAGACTTTTTATCAACTGTGTATTACATTGTGCAAAAATTTTAATATCTACATAGCATGAACGTTGGATGCCTTTTTTTAGTTTGTTTCTAAGTAAGTATATGTTAATAAAATATATGTAAATATTTTTATGTTAAAAAGGTACCTACTTATTTATGTCACCATCATCATCAACAGCCAGAAGACGTCCACTGCTGAACATAGGCCTCCCCCAGAGTGCGCCACCTTGAGCGGCTGCTCGCCTCCTGCATCCATCGGCTCCCCGCGGCTTTCACCAGATCGTCGGTCCACCGAGTGGGCTGGCTTACGCTGCGCCTTCCGGTTCGTGGTCGCCACTCGAGAACCTTTCTTCCCCATCGGTTGTCAGTTCTACGAGTGATGTGGCTTGGCTTGCCCATTGCCATTTCAACTTGCTAATTCTAAGAGCTATATCGGTCACTTTAGTTCTCCTGCTACTTATTTATGTATTTAAACTAAACGTAGCATAGACCTAGGTTTCAGAGAGTCAGTGCTGCAACCAACCTGCATCTATCAACTGAGTATTTTCGTTTATTTCTTTGGACTCTCCTTTCAATAGCAGTTTTGTAGTATTATACAGAGCTTCATATTCTGGAAAAAATTAAACAATTTGGTTTACTCTACGAAACTTCCGCATACTTTTTATTTTTGTTAATATTGTAGCTAGGTATACATATAAGGATTTTTTTGAATCCGTATCGTGAATAAAATATTTCCTTTATATTAAAATTTATGTGTTGAATATTCAACTTTGAAAATGCACCCGGTCCTCAATACGCTTAAAGCAACGAGCTCAAGGAGAATCCTGAAGCTCAAGGGCAACCCTGAACTGAAGAGCGGACTTCGAACTGGGGTGTCCAAAACAAGACTCGAGAAAACTTCGTTCATTGAAGTGGGATCTGGGATCTATACCCCTCGTTCGAGGACCCCATGCAATTTATATCAACCCGCTGCTAAGCATATAAAGTTCTCCTTACTTGCATCCTGCTTTTAAATAAAATTAAGTAAACAAAATAGGCTAGATAGATTTACATAGTTACCTTTTGGCAATAGGATATCGGTCATTTCGCTAGTTTTGTTGTGACACGCTGGTAGCGTGAACAGATCACAAGATGTCATATCAACTGTGTTCGTATTTCGCTCATTTGGCATTGAAGCTGAGATAAAAATTAATAAGTAATTGTAATTTATAAAATAATTGTTAAAATAATGAAAAATGAATGGAGTGTCAGCAAAAATATACATAGTTCCAATCAAAAGACTGACGGCTAGTCGCCCGCCAGCTTTTATAAATCGCTTTGCAGAAGTGTCGTCCGCAGATGAAACTAATACATGCGCAATTTTTCTATCATGTTTGACAGCTTCATACTCATAATTTACATAGGAACATCACCATCTCGCGTAAAATGTATCAAAGATTTACACACGTGCAAGGAAACCATGACCTAAATATGTATGTAGATATAGTACATTATGATACAAGTGTGCAAAGTTGATGTATGGGAGAGTGAAATAATTAATGCACACGCATGTTATACGACGTTTTTCATCACAGTTGCGAGGCAAATAACAGAGTTGTATTGTTAATTAACTTTGTGAAAAATGTCGTGCAGGCTTCTTATTTTCACGCGCCGTCTGAGAAATACCGTGTTGATGGCGCGAACAAAATCGACATCGACCAAAACGAAACGAAACGAAAACTGGAGCTAGAATGAAACGAAACGAAACGACGAAAATGTACGTTGTAAATGTATGCAAGTTAACTTGCAGTGAGATACAACCTTAACTGAATCGGGTTATCATATTATAACGTGTGTGGTAATTTAGAGTAAAAAGCACACGTCTGAAATTTGTTGGATTTTGGTTCTAAAAGCGGTGGCAGAAGAGCCATATTACGAGCAATTGTGATGAAAATATACTTACTTGCAGGGGGCATGTCGCTTGTTTCCACGTTACACACTAATGGCTTTGACCGATGGCATGACACACTAGCCGAACGTGCATTAAAATCTCCCATTAAAGCTGCAACAAATAAAACAAGTTGATAAATTGCTATGCTGTTGTAGCTTCAACTGCGTACGGAGAGTTAAACCTTTTCAGTCGCATATAACTTACTTGTATGTGTCAAAAAGCTGGACATATCACTTGTTTGTGTGTTGTTCACTAATGGTGTTCTATTACAATAGCATTTTGCTTGCGGATTCAGATCTTCTTCCAATGAAGCTGGAACAAACACAAAAAAATAAAATCTTAGTTAAACACGTGTTTTTATCACTCAGCTAGTCTCTACAATGGCTAATATAATTAGGTAAGTACTTGTAGATGGCAAAGAGTTTGCGACGTCATTTTGTTGGTTACACGTTAATCTCTTGCATTGATGACATGGCGTCTCACTAACTGATTGTGCATACAATTTTTCTTGCATTGTAGCTGCAACAAATAAAAAAACTTAAATCTATTCCCATAAGTTTGCAATTACAAAAAATATGCAAGAACATTACTTGTTGGCAAGAGATTGGTAGCATTATCCGTGTAATACACTGATGGTTTTGTCTGATAACAAGACGTAATCACGTCAACAAATCGAGCATTATGTTCTTGCATTGGAGCTGGAACAAAAGTAAACACAAAATGTACAATCCAGATTCAACTGTTCACAAGATTTTTGTTACTTTTCTCGATATACGTTTATTGATATCTGTAGTTTGAAGACGACAAAGCGATGGCTTTGTTTGGCAGTAAGTTGTCGTTTGCGCATTGTGACTTTCTTGCCTTGGAGCTGTAATCAAAATATCAAAATGATTATCATCATCATCGTCAGCCTGTATATTAAATACTTCTTAGGTCTTTCCCAATCGAGCTTGGACGTCGATTCTTTCAAATGTCCAGTTAAAGATGGAGTTTTCTGAGTGAACTGTGAAGATTGTAAAAAGTTGGTGATATTAATAGTTTCCACGTGACACATCAATGGGTTTATTGATGGCAAGACACACCACGACCTGGTGAAAACAGCGGGAAGCCGATGGATGCAGGAGACAAGCAGCCGCTCAAAATGGTGCTCCGTGGGGGAGGCCTGTGTTCGGCAGTGGACGTCTTTAGGCTGTTGATGATGATGATGAAGACACACCAAGCGAATCGGCCTAAGTTTTTAAGACTTACTTGTATCAGTATAACTAGTATGCATGTCATGCATTAATGGTTTTGATTGGCAACAATACACACCAGCTGATCGTGCATTATGGTCTTGTATTAAAGCTGTAACAAACGTAATGAATATAAATCTGTTTCTGAATACAACCACAGTTGTTAGTTTGACTTTCCAGAGTTTATCCTTACCTGTATGTGCAAAAAAATTTGATGCGTTCTTTGTCTGATCTCCCGATGGTTTTATCGGACTATAACACAATACTTGTGGACTATGATCTTTTTGTATTGAATCTGCAACAAAAACCACAGATGAAATTTGAAAGTCTAAGGACTGACAAGATGCGTGTCTAGTTGAAGAAACCTGCAACAAAAAATTCCTCTTTCTCATTTTAGGTAGTTATGATTATTTTCCTAAAATTATAGCTCTCTACTCCAAAGAATATACTCACTTGGGGATGGCGAAAAATCAGAGATATTTTTTGCAAGATTGCAATACATCGGTGGTTGTGAGTGATGACAAGAACTATCTAATTGTGAAGAAAATTCCCGCAAAGCTGATGCAACAAAAAAAAAAATCAACAATAAGTAGCTATACGCATGACACTGGAAAAAACTAGAATTTGTAGCTCCATATGTTTTTATCGCTTACTTGTAGTCATTAAATGATTAGTGGTATAACTAGTATGCATGTGACGCATTATTGGTTTTGGTTGGTGACAAGACACACCAGCTGAGCGAGCGTTATGGTCTTGTATTAAAGCTGTAACAAACAGAATTAAAATCGATGTGAATTTCTGAATTCAAGTTGTCGTTTGCAGTTAAAACTGGGCTTGGCTAAAAAAGCTGGCTGGGCTTCTTAATGTTGATACTTACTTGTATGTGTCAAAAAGCTGGATATGTCGCTGGTTTGTATGTGGCTTATGGATGGTTTTGCTTGACTATAAAAAGTTTCATGATCTTGAGCTTGAGTTGAAGCTGCAAAAGAGCACACAGTAAATTATTGTCCATTCAAGGTTGTATAAATTTAATAACGGAATGCAAGACCCACAGTGTCTTCTTTATTATTTCAGTTAAAGACTGAGGACTTACTTATTGGCGGCAAGCAAACATTGCTGGTTCTTCTAGTTTGATAAATTAATGGTGTTGGTTGATATTCAGACGTGATTACATCAGTTGAATGCACGTTATTGTCTGATGGAATTGAAGCTGGAACAAGGTTTCCCCATAGATTAGATAATAGTGGATCAAGGCTTTGCATATATTTTTTCTGTTTTCTCACGACTATAGGTAGTACTTACTTGCAGTAGTCAAAAGGTTGGGAATATTGCTAATTTGCTTGTCACATATTGATGGTTTTGACTTGCACCACGGTGTAACGACACCCACAGTCTGTGCTTGATGTTCTCCATTTATTGAAGCTGCAATTTGTAATTTTATTTTGTAAACCATTATATAATGCAGAATGTATAAAGGTTGAAACTTTAATAATCCCAAATTGTTTTAAGTATATTTGTAAAACATTTAGCAAGACTACGCCCGTGGGTTTACTTGCGCATACTAAAATAATGTTATCGATAATGAATGATAGTGCTTAACGCTACTTTACTTTAGGTAAGTATGTCGTTTTGTTTGGTTTAAACTGTGTATGTGCCAAATTCAAAACAATCGAAATATTGATTGAGTAGCTGTGACTTAATGAAGTGGAATCGATAGAACCGGAACAGAAGAAGAAAATGAAAGATGTAACACGACAAACAGAGTGTCGCATTTATAATATTAGTCTATTGGAATGGAAGTATGGATATGAATTGAAGGCAAACCTACAGTGGCCAGAAAATCCTTTTTGGATAGCAATATCCTTTTCTTGTTTCATTATATCATGGATTATACAGCGTGGTTTACTATACACGAACAGACAATCTGAAAAGATATTTGCGATTATATAGAAAATGAACTGGAAGTCTGACTGTATTCACTCAAGAGTGATTAACCACACAAATCATTTCTTTAAAAGTTCAATAGAAAGTCAGCAAGATATACCTAAAGACACGGAGTGATAAATATAGACGATTTACGCAGAACACATATTTGAAGCGTCCCCAAGTGTGCTAAGTCTTGCAAACGATGACACCAAAATGCAGTTGTAAGTTTACAAGCGTGATAAATTCTGTATTTACCGATGAAATGTGATCCTAAAGTTTTCTTTCACAGAAACCATTTAATCGAATTTTAACTCAGTAAGATGCAATTTTTTAAATTTTTTGCTGACAGGGCGATTAATTTAAATTAAGTATTAATTGCAGTCTATTCAACATTACACACGCTTCTGTCTTACAAGAAAATGAGCACATGTATGGGGTTGCTCATATATGTTTTGCATAAGTCTTCCAAGATTTTCTTCTCTCCAAAGAAATTTCGTAAGCATAGGTAAACATAATACTTAATGCAGCCATCAGGGAGGCTGGCTAAGGGTTTCCACCTTGGCACTCCAAGTGGCACAGCAAACAGCCAAACAGTTCCCCATTGTGGTGCTTAGTGATATAGTTGTTTTAGTTCTAAGCCCTTGGTTCCACCCACTAATCCGGTGTTAAGCAATAATAAGTCTTAATAAATAAAACTAGTGCAGCTTACCTCCACAAAGGTTGCCATATTTATGATTCTGACAATTGCATGCTGAAGGGCTTGGTAATATGCAACGAGAAGTACAAACACTTGTAGATTTTCTTTCTTTTCTTTCGTAACATTCTGTGGCTAATACAAAAGAGTTACTGAATCCTTAACAGATTGTGATAATATAGGTAAGTAAAAAGCCTACCTATAGACTTCTTTTCGTTTTTGAAAATTTAATCGTGATGACGCATTTGCTTTTGTAACTACTGTCCAATTTGAGCATTATACTGAATTTGGACTCGGGCTTGGCCGGACTTCGCAACACTAGAGCAAAATTAAATGTATTTGTAACATAAACAAAGCAAGCACAGCACCACATATAATTTTATATATTTACCTGAATCGTTACTCTCCGGTTTAGCTTGCAGTGTTATTTCTTTAACATCTTTCGAAATGTATACATCTGAAAACGAAAAAATATTATTTAAGCTCATAATGGTGTTATCATAAACTAAATTTATTGTATTCTATTATTGAACCGTTACCAGAAGTTACACCATCAACCATTTGGACAATAGCATTATTTTCTGGAATACAACTGGATTGTAGACTGAGACTATTAACCTCACAATTTGGTGCAGATTTAGTAGCATTTTGGGGAGATTCTGAAATCATATTAAGAGTTAATGTACCTGCCTACCTACATTTTATTGGAAAGTATAAATTACTTCATTATTACCTATATCAGATAGTTCTCCTGTCTTGACGATTGAACAAACTATTTTAGAGGAGCTATTTCCTTCCACAGTTGTAGATTGACTTGGGATTTGAACAACAGTGTCGTCACTCTTGCTCTCAACAGCTATGCTATGACTGCTTGCAGCCGCTGTAATAATTATAATTTATGTTTTGGTACTGTGCAATATTGTAATAGGTACCTATTTAGAGCTCAACTTATTAGATCATGCTTATCGTACCTTGTTCCAATTTCGGGAATCCAACAACTATTTTGTAATTTTTATATAGAAGAAGAAGAACACTCACACAGAAGAAGGGAGAGCTTCTTTTTAAGTTACATTTAATTTACCATAAACGCTATCCGGTCTGTTATCTGATATAAAAATATCTACATAGAATAGAATCACCAAAATACCAATCACTGAGCGTGATGCTGCACCAGTAGAACCAGCACTGAACTGTGTTCATTTATGGGGTATCAAACTAAAGCATAAAAGTATTGTATTACCATTATTAACTGAGTTTTGAATAATTATATTTGAGCAAACACGTTTTGCTCTCTTTGTCACGTGCGATTTGTTGGATTGAGTTGTTGAGTCAACGTATTTGGAACGATCGCTTCTATCATCTGCACACTTGCAATTGCAGAGATTTCTTTCTCTATCGACTAAAGGTTGATAACCTAAATAAATACAAAAGTTTAAATTAACAAGAGGAGCGTTCATTAATTTCTTAAATAATGCAGTCCATTCTCCTTCAATCATCTTATTTTGAAAATTGAAGCATAAGTCAACGAACCCGAAAAGGTAATACATAAAACAGTTAGGAAGAAATCGTACATTCAGATCACAATAATTATTATGATTTTGTGGAAAATCACGGGGTCCGAACTGGCTGTACCAGTACGATGGTGCAGCAAGGTCGGTGGCCCAACTATTATTTTAACACTGTGGTATGCTCTTCTTTTTTTGTACTTTACTTCTTATATCTAGCCTAAACCAAAGATAAATAAATAAATAAATAAATATGTGTGGACATTACCCAGCGCCATCTAGGCCCAAACTAAGCATAGCTTGTACTATGGGAGCCAGATAACTGATACAATACTTAGATACTTTTTGTTTGTAAATACATACATAGAATATAACACCCAGATACAGAACAAGCAACTATGTGCATCACATAAATGTTTATCTCGGGTGGGAATCGAACCCACAACCTATAGTTCAGAAGGCATAGCTAGATTGAGCTATCAGGCCATCAGAGCATTGAAGATTGCGTTGAAAAACTTCTTTATTTCAGAAGTGAAAAAGTACGTTCAATAGAAGCGAAGTCCAAGAAACACACGTCAACAATATTACTCAATAACTCAAGAGCGAGTGTTGCGGCTCATGCGCCCTTAAAATAGACGCACCCTGACTCGAATCCTATTAGGCCCCGCATCAATAACGTAATCTACAACCTCTTTTATACGGTAAGTTGAAACTATCGTGACGAAAACGGATGTTCAAAAACCATAGAAATTCAAAGATATGGTGTCATCTACCAAGGCGTAGGAACATAACCATCGTGTTGGATTATGACTTATTGTACTCTCTCTGTGTGAGACAAGATGAAAAAATAAAAGAAAATAGTGCCAATACTTTTTTCCATGCCAGCTTTAAACCACTTATCTGCATCCAAATCGCTTGAGAGCACGACATTGTTCAACTGTCGGTTAGTATTTACGTTCGAACTTGATTGCTTTGCAGTGATCAATAGCGATGCGTTCCTAGTGTTTGTTTGACCTGAAAGATATAGGTTAGACCTCAGACTAAATAAATGAGATAGCGGTCGCGCTACTAGAGTAGCTTCGATTTCTATCGCGTGCCATCTACGATATTCTTTTAGTCTAAGTTACACTTCTAAATGTATACAAACTCTTAACATAACACTCTGTCAAAGTAAATAGTCCCCAGCTTCCTTCCGTCATATTACTCAATGAGGCTAACGTAATGTGGTTGGTTATATTCATTATACTTTGTCCATTTTATCAATGGTTTTTTGACAGCTCACGCCCATGAAGCTTCGTATTGTTTACGTTAAAACATACAAATAATATTGTAGGTACTTCATGGAATTCATCAAAACTAAATCAAAATTTAGTTTGTCGTATGAACAACTGTTACATAAATATAGTCTTTTAAAGCTTGAATCTAGACGTAAACAACTTGAAACAATGTTACTTTATGACCTTTGCCATAACAGATATGATTGTATACCTCTTATAAATAAAATATGTTATAGAATACCTACTAGAACGCACTGCCGAAAACTTTCTCAATTGTTTGCAACCTTGCATTGCCGCACTAACGCTGGTAAGCGATCTCCGCTTTACCGGCTGGTACAACAGTATAACAACAATTTCAACTCAATAGATATTGCGGCAACGCGACCTAGTATATTCAAAAAGAAAATTGTAGAATTATTAGCTTAGCACTACCACTTATCGCATCATGTACCTTTTTCACTATTATTTTAATACTCTGTGGTAAACGGTGCTGGTGTCACATTAATTACTACTTACTTTATTTTATATTATTTCTAAGCTATTTGAGTGTGATACTGTTTGTTTACCCAAATAAATAAAAAAAAAAAAAAAAAATGTACATTTTATCGTATCGATTATTACGTATACGCACCTAATTCGATTAATGATAATAGTACAATCGGAATGGTATCACATTCGTATCACAGCATAGGTATATGGGCACGGTAACAGATTTAATGCAGGGAAAATACTCGAAAATGTTTTATGGTTTCGGTGCATTATAAAAGCCACATTTAATATTTTTTAATTACTGCCTTCGCCTGCGCCCCGAGACCAATGACATTTTAAATACTCTATGTAACTTTCTAAGTATTCTATGTTAATTTCTATGTATTCTATGTAACTTTTATATTTATTATGTACCTATTCTATATAACCTATATTTTTTCATCCTTTATTTAATCGGTTTTCCCGCGGAAACTAGAGTTTCCGGGAAAAAAGTATTCTATGTAGGTCTTCGTAGTGTAAGAAATATTTGTACAAAATTTCATCTATATATTGGTCTTGCCGTTTTGGGGTGAAAGCAAAGATTATAAAGCCCGTTGATAGCTCGAGAACATAATTTCTTGTACAAACACGACTCACCTGCGCGGGCAAGGGGCGAGGTAACAAAACGAGACAAATTCATACGAAATTACAAAGAACAGAGCAGGATGGAACAAAAGACATGTTCCCGTGATTTATTAGAAATTCATTGGATTTATTCGAAATTAGTGGTTGAAATACACCACTAATTTTCGTATGAGGGGAAGTTGTATCATTGGTCAACTGGATTTATAGTCAATGGGTGAAAGCCACATAAACAAACAAACTAACATACAAACAGACAACGTTTAATTTTAACGATTTTTTGTAGAAGAGATGCTCTAAAAATAATAGGTAAAGCCAATTTTTTTTTAGATTTTAATGTTACTTTGTTCACAATGCGGTGTATTTATTGCAAATACTCGTAAATCATAATTATATTATTACTTCTTATCTTACCTTCAGACACTGAGTTATTGTATAAATTGAGCGTTTTGGTAATGTTCAACGGTTTCGGTTTATCAAGAGCGCAAGACGTGAACACTGACGTAAAACACTTGATTGGTAATTTAAGAAAATCTGAAAATGTATACACAAACTTAGACGATTTTTATAAAATTGTCATGTTTCTTAATAGTATACCTAAGTAAACGAAACTATATCGGACAAAGCGAATTTTCTTTTTCTTTTATAATATTTGATATTAACGCGTTGGTTACATTTTTACATTACCTAATATTATTTATCAAACTAGGAGATTAAGTAAATATTTTAAATAGCCACGGATAAAATAATTTGTAACTTTTCTTTAAAACCCAACCCAGTGGAAAAGCAATTTAACTTTACGACGACGCCATCTTCAGTCTCTAGTGCCAACTCAATAAACCAAGTTTGTGCCAAAAAATCTGCATCAAAACTTGTATTTTACATGAAAAATGTCCGTAATAAATGTATACGCGGTCATGTCTTCCGTACAATCTCGTTTCCGAGCCATTAGGCACAATTTGTAAAGAGTTTCTCTGTATAAGGGGGCGTGAAAAGCTTCGGTCCTAAGGTGATCGTAAAGTTGCGCGTAAGCTGTGTTTGCCTCCAACTTTGTGGACGGGTTTGCGATGACGGCTACGATTATTAGATAAAAAAAAGTTTAAACGAAAAATATTTTTTTTAAAAACTTTAGTTGAGCGTTGTTATAAAATCGTAAAATATTATGCATTTTCATATGCATCATCCTATTGCACCGCATATTAAGCCCTAGTCAAAGGCGAGTTATTCACTACCCGCTGTAGGTAGCGGAAAATACCGGTATTTTGTATGAAGTTCCGCAGCTAGAGCAAAATTTTGCGAGTAACGAATAACGGACCGGATAAGCCTTTAGACTAAAAATACACTAGGGTGTAGGACTGTTTTGCAAGACTTCGCCTAGGTAGTTCGCTTTACCAAATATTCTGCCATCAAGAGTACTGAATTCCGGTTTCAAAAGCACTCTAGCTAGTGTAATTACTGCGCATACGAGACTTTACGACCAGACCCCCTAGCATGCGCACCGCGGCAAAATTTTCTCGACACTTTCTCGTGAAAGACCGTGACAAGACTATGGTAGCGCCTAAGCGTGTCTCTCTCTAACAGCAACGACAAGGTTTCTCGCGGTGCGGTGTAGGGGGTCTGATCTCACAGTCTAGAAATCTTATTACTAGAACGTGTTGATATCTTAGGATGACGTGCACGGTGCATGCAGTGTCACGCGAAACTTTATAAGCTCCGAGTGGCACTGCAACTGCTATAATCGACCGTGACACTTATCAACTTAACGAGACGACCGTCACGTCATTCAATCTGCAACGGAATTGAAACTCATAGCTTAAAGGCGTAAACTATCATAATTTCGCTTCAACCTTAATCATATTTTTTTTTTCAGTTCTATAGGTACAATAATGGTAACTTACCGTTACAAACGGTAACATCAGTTTGCGTTGATACATCTTCAACTACTGAATCACCAAACGAACGTATGGACATCAGACAACTTTGACCGATGCGCTCCGAACGTTGCATTGTTGGGTCTGAAACATGACATGTTCTGCAAAATACCAGCTTGCGGCTCTGAACTCCATAGAACGTCGCGCCAGAAAACTCATAAACGACGAGGCGCTGGTTGTGGGTAGACTGCAGAGCCTAGAGCACCAACGGAGGGTGGCATGTCTTTCAATTTTCTACCGATTGTACCACGGGGAATGCGCACAAGAGCTGCACGAGTTAATCCCACCATCTCCATTCCGCCACAGGACTACGAGGCGCGGGGAGTCGTTTCATCCCTATGTAGTATAGACTTGCCAACTTGCCGCACCAAGCGTTTCGCTGAGTTTTTCATTATGCGGACTGCTAGGGAATGGAATTTGCTTTCGGCATTCTTGTTTCCTAGCAAATATAACCTGGGTCTTTTTAGGACAAGAGTGAATAGGTACCTCATGAGCCTGCGTGCTACACCTTCGGCTGCATCGTCGCTTACCATCAGGTGAGATGTAGTCAAACGCAGGCTCATTCTACATTAAAAAAAATGTGTTGTCACAACTAAATATTAGAACTACGGATTAGCTCAAGAATACTTGATAATTGATTACGGTGCCTCACAGAAGACTGATGACACAAATATTGCACTGCACCTGAGTCCTGTACTTCGCTCGCACATTTCGCCATTTTTAAGATCTCTAGATGGCTAAATAATTTACTTACGAAAAATCTGGTTAACATTAACCCTTAAGAATGAAAAAAAAAACATCGAACCAGAAATAAAATACGCGAAAAAAATAGATCATTTTGTACAAACTCGCTAAGTTCTTATGCAACAAATGTTGCTGTTCATTTCATACAGGTATAAATCTATCCAGAGTCACTATGATTGAAACACTATAATTATGAATGTGCCTTGTGTGAGCCTTTTGTGCACAAAACAAATAGAACGTGGGTAACATGTCAGTTATCAGTGTGTGCTGCCAGGGATGACTTATGGAACTAAGACTTGGTCTCTTACTGTTGGCCTCATTAGTAAGCTTAAAGTCGCGCAACGAGCTATGGAGAGAGCTATGCTCGGTGTTTCCCTGCGAGATAAGCTCCGAAACGAGGAGATCCGCAGGAGAACTAAAGTGATCGATATAGCTCTTAGAATTAGCAATGGGCAGGCCACATCGCTCGTAGAACTGACAACCGATGGGGAAGAAAGGTTCTCGAGTGGCGACCACGAACCGGAAGACGCAGCGCAGGCCAGCCCCCCACTTGGTGGACCACCGATCTAGTGAAAGCCGCGGGGAGCCGATGGATGTAGGAGGCGAGCAGCCGCTCAAGGTGGCGTGCTCTAGGGGAGGCCTATGTTCAGCAGTGGACGTCTTCAGGCTGTTGATGATGATGGTGATGATGTTGATAATAACTTACCGTTACTTATTTATAAGCTAAACTGTCGGTATACTGTCTCGCTCTCACCGATGACAGTTTTCGTCAGCGAGAAATTGACAGTTGATTTTATAGCACACATAATTATGTTTACAGAACGATTACGAAAAAAAAGGAATAAAAAGTCAAATCAATACCTTTCTGAAGTAAACGGCACAATTGCGACCCATTTCCGAAACGGCTTTGTTTAGCGCTGTCACCCGCAAACGAGGAGTTCTGATCAGTGAATTTCGATTCCAGCTTTATAAAAGTATTGGTGTTCGCAGATAACCGCTTGGGATTAACTTCTGTAACGTCACGCCACAAAGCGTCAAGACCTTTGGCGACAAAGAGGTCACCCATTCAAATATTATCCTTACAAATAATACGAACCTTTTTCCGTTTCAATAACCGAATCTCTCAATACGGTATTTGTACAAGTACCAATATCAGACGTGTACTTATTTCCAATTGATTTCGTATCTATGGAAAATAATAAAAACCCTGTTAGCAACATAATATTGCGTGTCAGCAAAAGAAAATATTTGGGGCTATTCAAACGTCTGTTTGAGAGAGATCCAATAAAGGAATTTCTAAAGAATCCACTACCTATCTTATTGGAAAATAAGATTTTATTTGAGAAAGTAAGTTGACATATATGGCACGGGCTTAGTGAAAGGATAGGCGAAGGGAAAGTTAGGGCCATGACTCATGAGACAAATAGTTTGTAGCCGACTGACTTCACTGTAAATGGAATTCTAACTCAAGTTGACTGCGCGGTGCGTCTTTGAGTGAGCAAGTGGGCAACATGTGCAAATTGTGCATCTGCAAACCACGCCGCTGTCAGAGTCAACGACCGACGATCCAAGCTCCGGAAATTGCGTGCTCTACATCTACATAATATTCCCGTCTTTGCCCCATGCTATCTCGTCAGGCGGACAAACAGGATGAAAAAGTTGTAACTGAGATAGATAAAACCTTTTTTGTTTTTTTTTTTTTTTAGAGACGGGGTAACAGAACTTTTTTGATGATAGCCTAATGCATTTGCGCCCTTACAGCATTTATACAATCTAAGTGATAAAATGATAGAATGTCCACGATTTTTAACAAAATTATATGACCGGCATCCAGCACCCGATTTATGTAAAAATTACAACAGCAAAGCAATAGCAGTAGCAAAAAAACAGCAGTAGAAATGCGACAGCAAACACTTAGCAATCAGTCACAGTCGCCCGCCTGTTCCTCGCCTGTCACTGAATTAACTTTGGCCTTTGATACTAGCGCCACTATTAACAGAACAGCAATATACGGAAACAAAATAATGCACTTTGTAGTTCATCGATTGTTTGACAGACGGTGCGCGCGATCGCTTTCTGCTCTGCCAAAGTGACGTGTGACAGCTATTATTGCGAAATTTACGCATATAGCAAACCTGTTGCGAGTTACGTAATAAGCCTGCGGTTTTCTTTTTTGTTACGTAACTATTATTTTTGCTTTTATTTTTTACACGTCTGTAAAAGAAGGTATCTTCGAGTCTCTTGTAGATCATGGTATTAGCCAATACCATGTGTAAAAAACCCTACCCCATAAGTGTATCACACTTTCTTAGCCAATTATTTTTTTCTTTCTATTTAATTTATAAATGAACGTACCAAAGTATCAAAATAGTAAAGTGTCCAGTAAGGAAAGTGTCGAATCGAGGAAAGTGCCGAATTAGCGAAAGTTGCAAATTAATTACGGTAGCCAATTAGAGGAAGTGTCGAACTGTTACTGGACTCGGGGAAACTCACCTGTATACATATAAGTTTTAAGTTTGGCCGTACAACCAGCGGAGCTTTGCGGCAAACCATCACCGGTACTTGTTAAAATATGCAGATGATAAATTAAATAAAAATACTTTACTTAGCGACTCTTTAGTCTTAACAAAATACTGTAACTCTTAACAAAGAAAAGTACCTATAGTTGTCAAGAAAATTATAAATGACTAGCGGCATTTTTTTTTCTCCTTACATTATTGGAGTTTTAGTAAAGATCCCTCATTTTTTTGAAAACATAATTATAGCGCCTATCCGGGGAAATTGTAGCTTCCCAACAAAGAAAGAACTTTTCAAATTGGTTCAGTAGTTTCGGAGCCTATTCAATGCAAGCAAACAAACAAACAGTCAAATCTTTCCACTTTATAATATTGTTATAGATTAAGATGACCAGAAAAAGCAAAATTAAGCAACAAGAGTACAATTTTCAACTTTCTGTCTTAAGCAATAAAATAGAAAATAAAACTGTATCATAATATGCGTTGAATCTGGTTTGAATTCCTCGTAAATCCTAAATAAATAGAGTTAAATTCGAATCAAAGATCAAGTAATTTTTCCGACAAACAAGCGATTGCGATCTGTTAAGCGAAGTCTAAACTTCGGCAAACACACCGTATAAAACTTATGCGATTAACAAATATGTTTGCGTCGATTTGTAGACATTAAATACTAGCTGACCCACCCCGGCTTCGCACGGGTTAATTAATTTTACGCCTTATCTCAATCTAAAGGAAGAGAGAAGGAAGAGGGAAAAAGCACCTGCCTCCTTTTAACTTCACCCATTCATCTTTTTCCCGTATTTCGCCCCCTCCTTTTTTGTTTCTTTCCCTTAGTACAGAATAGGAGTGGTTTTACATACAACTAAGTATCTACAAGTTTTTTATTTTCATCCCCTCTCCCGAGGAAACCATACTGAATTAAAAGTATTCTAGTTTTTTAGCTTACCTCGTAATGTAAACTCAAATCATGCCAAGTTTCATTTGAATCTATTCAGTAGTTTCGGCGTGATGCTCAGCCAAGATACAGATAGACAGACAAAAATGAATAAAAACTATAGTTTCGGTTTCAGCATCAATATTAGGAAAAAACTTTCAAGCCTTCCAAAACTTTTTTAAAGTATCTTCTATGTACAGAATCGGACCTGTTACAGTTTTATTATAAGTGAAGATTATTGATCAAAGAGTTAGTTTTACTGTAAACTCAACCTTATAGGTAAAAAAACCTTTTCAAGCTTTGAAAACAGCTGACCCGCCTCTATTTTACACAACATAATTATTTTTGCACCTCAGCGACAAAGCCTTTTCATTTATTCTGGTTTATTAAAAAAAAATGCACTTAATGTAGTAGTATAATATTATATTGGCTGTTGCCTAAAAGAACTCTCAACCTCAGTGTGTACAGCGGCGCCAGTTAACAATCATTAAGTTTGCAATGACTGTGCGCAAGGTGTTTGCAGTCATTACCGCACGGGGCCCTTGTCTAAAATTGTTTCCAACTCATTTGTGAATTTTCTCTCTGAAAAACTGTCTGAGCTAGAAAAGTAATAAAGTGATGAAGATTTAGGTACAATTTTTTCAGTAGGCACCTATGTGAATTAACCCGTTTTGGGACTATTTGACCTTGATGTCTGTAGGGTCTACTAGAGCTCCTACAGAGAGAAACATTGGACTCTCGTTTCAATCGGAGTACAAAATGGTGCAGTGACCATGATTTTTGTTGTGTTACAAAAATAAAACAAAATATCAATCAAATTTAACGGTTACATAAATACTTACTGCAAGATATTAAATCAGCACACTGGCATTGACAGAATTGTAGAGATGGCGAAGTAAGGCACGCGCTATTTTTTAATACTGGTTTCGGAGATGAAAAACCTGAAAAGAAAACTAAATAATACCCTAAATTTGGTAGCGCTAATAAGCAAAATTGGGGGTGCGTGAAATACAAAAAATAGGGTTGGGTACGTGATCAGAAGACAGCAGAATTCAAAGCCAACAGTCTAAAAAGATAGGTTTGGTTAGAGGTAACAAAACGCAAATGCAAAAAAATTACTAGGTGGTAGGGCTTTTCTGCAAAGTTCGTCTAGGTAGGTACCACCGCTTTGCCAGTTATTCTGCCACCAAGCAGTAGTGTGCAAGCACTACTGTGTTCCGGTTTGAAGGGCATTGTAGCTAGTGAAATTACTGGGCAAATGAGACTTTACGAACTGATCTCACAGTCTAGAAAGTTTTTTTGGACTGTGTGATGTCTCAGGATGACGTGCGCACTGCGCAGTGTGCGGTGTTACGCGAAACTTTAATAACTTAGAGTTCTGAGTGACACACATAAAAAAATAATAATTTACAAAATCATGACCAGGATTTTGTTACCGATATTTATATAGTACTACCAATTCAACGGCAAAAAAAAAATCTAAAGCCACAAACCTGATAAGCCAGTGTCAACGTATTCTTTTTTAGATGTCATTGCTGTTACAGTATTCATTGAATTATTCGACTTAGAAGTGTTTTCTGAAAGCATAATAATACAATAAGAGGGCAGTTCCTGAATTTTAGTGAATTTCTAAGAATTCAAGTGTGTTATTGACCGATATTGGCCTTGCGCCACCCAACAAGCCGACCACGTGTAAACAGCGGAACAATCTCGATATTTTAATAAGCTACCTCTGGAAGGTTTTTTTTTATGTAAACGATTATCGTGACGAGCTATTCGTTTGCCTGGTGTTAAGCGACAGAGATTGTTAAGTGTATTCCGCATTTCCACTAAATGTATTATGGATCTCACCAATGGATTTATTGCGAATGATCCTTCCATACAAAGTAGTTTTTATCAAAACGATAATTTCCTAGGCTTTCACTTGATTCCATAGTAGTCTGCTGCCTGCACCCGAGTTGCCACGACATTTTATTTAGTTAGCAAATGTACACGTACACTACATTAATTTAATTTTATATTGTCATAAATCACTTACTGGAAAACGTCATGTTAGATTGCAAATTAGTTGCTTGTGCTGTGAAGTCTTTTTTGATTGTATGATTTAGAAACAAAGTATCCTTGCATGATAATTGATTACCTAGAAATTAATAAGAACTGATTTATAAAAAATAAACTTACTACCTAGAAATATTTAAATTACTTTTCAAATAAGATGTTCTAATTCAATTGGCTTCAATTAGAGAACTCGCCTTACGTGAGCCTCCTATTATCTAATGAAAATGATTTCCTGCATCTGACTTGACTTAATAACCATTAATGAAATGACTTCTTGATATGAAAATTATAACGCTGAATAAAATATGTATAAAGGATCGAAGCAACAATAGCTCAAGTGGTAGCGCAGTCGTCTTGTAATCCAGTGGTTTTGGCAAAGGAAAATATTGTGATGAAACTATACCAAGGTGGTAGGTAAGTTTCTAGTGCTCATCTTACTAGCTACTATCTACTAGTTAACAACCTATCGCCTAGCACTTAATGGCGGCAGTTTCTTCTTAGATCCAGCGGGGCTGCTGTCAACCCAATCGTAATCGATGAATGGGCTTCATTTCGTCATTTCCGGCAAGTTGGCATTGTGTAACATCTCCATCCATTAGTATTTTCTCACTTTTTCTCATTATTACAGTTAATCAATGTTTTGTCGATTCAGTTCTCCGCCTAAGGGACCATAATATCGATGGATGAGGATTTTACACAACCGGAAATGACCAAATGAAGCCCATTCATCGATTATGATTGAGTTACACAATACGAGGGCAGTTCCCAATACAGACGTATCGTGGCGCCACCTGAGGTGCGGTCATGTTGTCATTTAACATCAGATGAAATGTGACCAAGCCCTATCAACATGATAAAAAATTAAATGTATTTAAAACATACTTTCATTGAACTTTTTTATAAGATGTGTCTTGGAAGTCAAAATCTTGGTAGTCAGCTTCCTCATTGCAAGCGACGGCAGAACTTGAGTTTCTGAAAAAAAAAGCTAGAGTAAGTAGTAATAATGACTGTATCGTTACGAACAAAATATCCATTAACAAAATTTCAGTTCAAGGACTTCCATTACGAGCCTAAAGGCTTCCATCTATTTGACCTTTCCGTGCTATAACAATAAAGCCGAGCTGATCTACTTTTAATTACAAGTGCTTTAGGAACAAAAATAAACAAAAGGAAGTTTTGTGTAAATATAGATACTCCAGTTATGAAAACAAACCATTGTGGTTGAAAGTCTTTATAAAATTAGGTGACATCATGACTTTAACGGCGCCTGTCGTTTTAGTATCTGTGAAATGAAAAAAAAGTGACAAATTATATTTTGTTTGCACATTTTCATTACAGCATCACACAACGAGCATACTTGTACGCAAAATATGTTTACGCGCCCGCGTTTGAAGGTGCGTGAAGGCATATGTTAGTAGACAAACTGAACGTATTATAAACCATATTATAATTATATAAAAAGTTAAATGCTGTTTGTAAGAAAGCGCATCATTTGATAGAATAGAATAGAATAGAATAAACTTTATTGTATAAAAACTGTGTACATGCAAAGGTCTTAAACTATAAAAATTGTCACAAACAGAATTATCCATTCCGGACGTACAATAGAAGTGGACCAATACCAATTAGTATTTATAGTAACTAAATGGGTATAAAACCAAGTATTTATTTACAACATGAATAATGCTAGGGAGCATAAAAAATCTCTGTGTAAAATTTGCGTACTTAAAACATTGTCTTTTATTGTTCTACCTACCTAATCACTATCACTATCAAAGAATTCGTTTACGTTGTAGTGAGCCTTACCTAACAACCACTCTTTGAGACCATTTTTAAATTGGTTACCATTGGATAACGGCTCGATTTATTGTACTATATTTTGTTTTAAAATATTCGTAATAGTCAATATTAAATTTTGGGAAAAAAATAGATCGTCCATTTTCTATAGGATTTTTGAATTGGACAGGACGACGTCTCACGGGCCAGCTAGTTATTTTATTATAGAACAAATTAGGTATAAACTCGCTGATGTTATCAAGAGCACAATGAGCAGTTTTTCTAATGCCAATTTAGCATTATTTATGTCTCACTAGACGGCATTGGCGACAGTTGTATTTTTTTAAACTATATAATATGTTAGCTGAACGAAGTTCTCCACTGCCATGATAAAGTTTAAAAAGCAAATACCAAAATAAACGCGAGCGCCATCTCTTGATGATGAGAGAACTAAACTGACAATGCCTAAAAGAAAACTGCTCATCATAATCTAATAAAACGATACATTTTGGCTGTAAAAAATATATTCTAGGAAGATTAAGTCTCGTGTAAACCAATAACTATGGCCCACGGATCGTAAAGCCTACCAACCCGTAAAGTTTTTTGGTACTTACCCTATATTATATAGAGTTCAAAATTTGTGTTACCAGTGTTAGTTCCGCAAGGTTTGTAGAAAGTGATGTCATCGCTGTTCGCCGTGAAGACACTGGCGGAGTGGCTGTCTAGTGTCGGCGGGCAGTTCACGTTTGTTTCTGAAAAAAAAAAAAAAATTTTTTTTAGAGATTCACATAGCACCATCTTGTCCCAAACCAACAAAGCTTGTTGTATGTGAACCTGATACCTGATATAATCAAACACTATCACACTTTACACTAACATTATAAATGCAAAAGTTCGAATGCTATCATTGCTAGCATTCACCTTTAGTTTGTAGCTCACGCTTACTCAAATTTGTCCGTGTAGGTAAAAAATAACTATTCAATTAAAAAATCGTCTGAAACTTGGGAATGAAATAAGACCAAGTTTTAAACCAGATGTAATATATGATTTAAACTATTCTTAAGCGTACACTTAATTAATTGGAGCTCGTCAGAAAATGTACCCGCATTGTTATAATGACAGAAATAAATTGAACTTAGATGACGTCGAAGGCCACGTCCTACTACACAGAGATGAGAGACGAACATCTAAAATTAATTAGGGAGCTGGTATTTCCGTAGTCAGTCTTCTAATAACGGTTCAGACATTAAACAATTACTATGACTATTTCATGAGCACGTTTTCTTTTGAAAATCTTGTGTAAAATATCTTAAGGATAAGTGATATTATTTTATATGGCACGTCGTAGTGCAAGTACGCACAAGCAGTGCAGTACGTCAACGTAGCTTAGCTACGCTGTCGTAGTGCAGCTACGTAAACGTAGCGCATCTACGCTGTCGTAGTGCAGCTACGCATAATTGCACCAATATAATGTAAGCGCCTTAAGGTGGAACGTTACACTACTGCGGGAAATTCAAATTTTCTTGCATTCTTTTGCCAATAATAGCTTAATTACTCAACATGATTACATGAAAACTAATATTGCGGAAATAAATAGAATGTATCAATAAATTACGATTAATAATATCTCCTAGATATCATTGGTTTAGCGACAAATGGCAATAAACAATTTTCTTCTTAATTTTTCAGTCTATTGCCATGTGTCGCTAAACCAATGATATCTAGGTGATACTTTTAATTGTAATGTATTGATAAATTATATTTATTTGCGCAAAATTCATGTAATCACGTTGAGTAATTAAGCTATTATTGGCAAAAGAGTGCAAGAAAATTTGAATTTCCCGCGCTAGTGTGACGTTCCACCTTAACCTCAGTAATGTATTGGTTGACATTGAGAGTATAACCATACTCTGTGGTGATATTGTACGACAAAGCAAAATTTATGAGCATAAAAATAATTTCTCGGTGGTAAGCGACAGGTCTAGCTACAAAAACTCCGACCGAATCCAGTGTGGCACTGCAATGCTTTCAACGTACCTGCATTATTACAAATGATGTACATCTGTGTATTTGCATTCTGTAACGGCATGTTTGTCATTCGCATTGTATCCAAATGCATTACGGTACTCGTTATATTGTCTTTCATTGCTGAACGCATATCTTCAGTACCTGGGGAACGGTTTGATTATTAGGTTTTAAAATATAAGCTTAACAATTTATCTAATTTCTTAGTGAAACCATTATTGGATGAAATAATTTTTTACTTGTATCTTTGTCATCCACAGTCACTTCGGAAATGTGGATTGTACTTGCAGAATCTTGTGTAATACCGTCCGCCATTGGCTGTGATTTTACTGAAATGTTCAATATTATACAATTCACAATTTTGTTTCGAATTAATGTCGTATATTGGATTAAATAACCTTTTCGTCCAATATACCGCAAACCCTGAAAACGAAGGTTTTCAATCAGTGTGTGTTGCCAGTGATGACTTATGGAACTGAGAGATGGTCTCTTACTGTTGGCCTCATTAGTAAGCTCAAAGTCGCGCAACGAGCTATAGAGAGAGCTATGCTCGGTGTTTCCCTGCGAGATAAGCTCCGCAAAGAGGAAATCTACAGGAGAACTAAAGTGACCGATGTAGCTCTTAGAATTAGCAAGTTGGAATGACAATGGGCAGGCACATCGCTCGTAGAACTGACAACAGATGGGGAAGAAAGGTTCTCGAGTGGCAACCATGAACCGGAAGACGCAGTGTAGGCCGGCCCCCCACTCGGTGAACCGACGATCTGGTGAAAGCTGCGGGGAGCCGATGGATGCAGGAGGCGAGCAGCCGCTCAAAATTGCGCTCTCTGGGGAAGGCCTATGTTCAGCAGTGGACGTCTTCAAGCTGTTGTTGATGATGATGATGATCACTGGATTAAAATACTAAAGATTGGACTAAATACTACTGTATTTAATTTGTTGAAAGAACAAAGGCTTATAATATTACTACCGGGATTTTTACCGTAAAACAGTGTTTTAAAGGCCACTATGACCGTTAAAACAGTTTTTCTTTTAAATTTTATTTTATTCAATAGTTTTTCAGGCTAGTAAGCTATTTACTTTGATTGGCATGCATCCGACTACATTTTCCCTGATGTTAAGTGACATAATGATCGATGACGTAGCAAACTTAGCTAGAAGAAACCTGGTTCACTCTACTCTTGAAAACTTCTAAGAATTTTCGTATTTTTGCGGCTCAGACACAATTTATTGCTTACCGCTTCCTAAAACGCTGTCCGTAGTTTGAATGTTGACATTATTATCTACTTTCTGAGTCTCCTTGTCGATTTTTTCAACTTTCAACTTCAAATTACTACACTCCATGGTTTCACTAGAGTTAGTGGAGGAGACAGGATCAACTTTTTTATTACATGTCGAGTTTCCCTCTGAAAATAGTTTAAAAAACAAAAGACTTTAAGACGGATTTCACATTGTCATCATTGTTGTTTAGAAGTGGACCGACGACTTGGTGAAAATGGCGAGGAGCCGTTGGATGAAAGTGGCAAGCAGCCGCTCAAAGTGGCGCTCTATGGGGGAGGCCTATATTATGATTAGCAGTGGACATCTTGACGCCGATGATGTAGTTTAAATATGTTAGAAGGCATGGCTTGATAACTCTCTGTGTTTGTCAAAAAATTAATTTCACAAATTAAATAAATTGAGATATGAAATTGTTTGTTGGGCGTTTGGTTTTCCGACGTAATATTTCAGCATGTGTAAATTTTGACTACTCACCTAATGACTCTGCTTCCCTGGTACCTAATTTTCAATCACTAAAAACTACCTACAAGTTTTGATTTACCACATTATGTTATCCATTCATCGAATTGGGTACTGTACGAATTGAGGACTAACTAGTCAAAATCAAAAATAAAAATCAAAGTGCTTTATTGCAAATAGGCTATTCAAATCAAATCAGGTGCTTAATACTTAAATTAAATTATTGTAAATACTGAGCATATAAAATCACAAAGTGCGCAATATTTAGTGGTGTATAATATTTGTATAAAATGGCAAATATTATACACCACAAAATTTATATTACCAGAAAAAAAAATCAGCGGTATCTGTTGCTAGTACTCAACACATCTATGCAGAAAAAAAAACACGATGCAAAAAAAATATCCTATAAAATAATCCCGTGTGGTCCCGGTTACGAATAGGACCACCCCATCTCTTCCCGTGGGTGCCGTAGAAGGCGGCTAAGGGAATATCCAGGGAATGGGTCGCAGCGTTCCCCTCGGTCTTGGTGGCAATCAATCTTCACCTACTGCGATCACCAAGCCGCCTGCCAAGCGTGGTGATTATGGCAAACCCCCCCCCCCTAATGACAAGCACAAATAAAAACGGCCCCCAGTCCCCGGCAGCTCTGCTATCCCGTGGCTACGGTAGCGGCCACGGTAACGGCAGGGCAAGGGGTGCGAAGAATCCCCGGCAGACGCCCGGCTACCAACCCCAACGACGACCCCTGGCCCTGGCAACACATAACGTGCGCACACTGAAGGCTGACGAAGGGATGGTCGAGCTAGAGGCGGAGATGGGTAAGTTACGCTGGGATGTAATGGGATTGTCAGAAGTCCGAAGACAGGGACAGGACACGATAATCCTAAATTCCGGTAACTTATTCTTCTACCGGGAGGGAGACCAACTCTCCCGAGGGGGTGTCGGGTTTCTCGTCCGCAAGTCTCTCGTCAACAACGTGGTCAAAGTCGACAGTGTGTCGGCCAGGGTAGCGTACCTGGTACTCCGAATAACCAAACGGTATTCATTGAAGGTTATACAGGTATACGCGCCGACGTCGGCACACTCAGACGATGAAGTAGAAGCTATGTATGAGGACATATCCGAAGCCATGCATACTTCCGAAACATACTTCACCGTTGTGATGGGAGACTTCAATGCGAAGTTGGGCACAAGGAATAGCGATGAGCTGAGAGTGGGGCCATTTGGATACGGGCAGCGGAACCCTCGAGGACAGAGGCTGGCTGACTTCATGGAGAAGGAGGGACTCTTTATGATGAACTCCTTCTACGAGAAGCGGCCATCCAGGAAGTGGACGTGGATAAGTCCCGACGGTTCCACTAAAAATGAGATAGACTTCATCATGACGACCAAGAAGCACATATTCGATGATGTCTCTGTGATGAGCAAGGTGAAAACCGGTAGCGATCACCGTATTGTTAGAGGCACATTGAATATCAATGTTAAGCTCGAAAGGTCACGTCTGGTGAAGTCTACGCTCCGTCCAAATCCTGTCCAAATCCAAAACCCCGAAGGCTTTCAGCTGGAACTCCAAAATCGCTTCCAGTGCCTAGCCGACTGTAACACAGTGGACGAGCTAAACGACGGGTTGGTGGAAACTGTCCAAGCTGTTGGATCGAAATTCTTTAAGACCCAACGCCGAAAGAAGACTCAAAAGCTCTCAGAAAAAACTCTTGAGCTAATGGCCGTACCGGAGCGAAATGAAGCTGCAGTCTTCAGTTGATATGTCAGCCTACGGTGAACTCAATAGACGAATCTGGAGTTCCTTGCGACACGACTTGCGTGCTCTTAGTACTTCACGTATTGAGGCCGCAATTGAGCGGAACCAAGGCTCTAAAGTGTTCGCAAAGGATTCGTCTATTGGGCAACACCAAATGACAAAACTGAAGACCGAAAATGGTAGCGTCATTTCATCCAAGCCTGAGATTCTGAGAGAGATCGAGAACTTCTATGGACAGTTATACACCTCGACACGTAAGCCCGCTACTAACACAGCTCAGGACATCAGAGCCAAGTTAGTCCGACACTATACCGAAGATATCCCGGACGTCAGCCTGTACGAGATTAGAATGGCCCTCAAACAGCTTAAAAACAACAAGGCACCAGGTGAAGATGGAATTACGACCGAACTTCTGAGAGCGGGTGGTAGACCGGTACTTTTAGTCCTCCAGAAGTTATTTAATTCTGTCATCCTTGAAGGTATAACGCCAGAGGCATGGCACAAGAGCGTGGTGGTGCTCTTCTTCAAAAAAGGCGATAACACCTTATTGAAGAACTATAGGCCCATCTCGCTCTTGAGTCATGTGTATAAGCTGTTTTCGAGAGTCATTACGAATCGTCTCGCACGCAGGTTTGATGAATTCCAGCCTCCCGAACAAGCCGGTTTCCGAAAAGGCTTTAGCACCATAGACCACATCCATACGCTGCGCCAGATTATACAGAAGACCGAAGAGTATAATCGGCCGTTATGCCTAGCGTTTGTGGACTATGAGAAAGCCTTCGATTCAATCGAGACTTGGGCGGTGCTGCAGTCCTTGCAGCGATGCCAAATTGACTATAGGTATATCGAAGTTTTGAAGTGTTTGTACAGTAAGGCCACTATGTCAGTCCGACTACAGGACCAGAGTACGGAACAAATTCCATTGCAAAGAGGCGTGAGACAGGGAGACGTTATTTCTCCGAAACTGTTCACAAACGCATTGGAGGATGTTTTCAAGCTCTTGGAGTGGAAAAGATCTGGCATCAACATAAATGGCGAGTACATCACTAACCTTCGTTTTGCCGATGATATAGTCATAATGGCGGAATCGCTCGAGGACCTTAGCACCATGCTCAACGACCTCAGTAGAGTCTCCCAGCAGGTTGGTCTTAAGATGAATATGGACAAGACAAAGATCATGTCTAATGCTCATGTTCCACCTATACCGGTAATTATTGGGAACGATACTCTCGAAGTTGTCGACAAGTATGTCTACCTAGGACAGATTGTCCAATTAGGTAGGTCCAACTTCGACAAAGAGGTGGCGCGAAGAATCCAACTCGGCTGGGCAGCGTTCGGGAAGCTTCGTCCTATCTTTTCGTCCAAAATACCGCAGAGCCTGAAAACGAAAGTTTTCAATCAGTGTGTGTTGCCAGTGATGACTTATGGAACTGAGACATGGTCTCTTACTGTTGGCCTCATTAGTAAGCTCAAAGTCGCGCAGCGAGCTATGGAGCGAGCTATGCTCGGTGTTTCCCTGCGAGATAAGCTCCGGAACGAGGAGATCCGCAGGAGAACTAAAGTGACCGATATAGCTCTTAGAGTTAGTAAGTTGAAGTGGCAATGGGCAGGCCACATCGCTCGTAGAACTGACAACCGATGGGGAAGAAAGGTTCTCGAGTGGCGACCACGAACCGGAAGACGCAGCGTAGGCCGGCCCCCCACTCGGTGGACCGACGACCTGGTGAAAGCCGCGGGGAGCCGATGGATGCAGGAGGCGAGCAGCCGCTCAAGGTGGCGTGCTCTGGGGGAGGCCTATGTTCAGCAGTGGACGTCTTCAGGCTGTTGATGATGATGATGATAAAATAATCAATGAGTAGTCAATCGTTTGCGTCGATTCGCGCATAAAAATGAATTGTCGCCATTTCATTCAAAAATACCCCATCCTCCCATTCATAAACTACTTGCGGAACCGACCCGAAGATCCAGGTAAGACGCGCCGCACTTCCCCCGCCCCGCACACCGCGCCACCTGCCTGTGTCGCGCCAAAAGTACCTAAACAAAACCAACGCGCACGCGCCGACTCTCAGTGTAACTTAATTGTTTCATTTTCGTGTAATGTCGTTACATGAAAATGACGGTACCTAATACCTAGGTACAGTTGTTTTTTTAAGTGGTGTGCGTGATTATGCCAGTGAACCAGTGTAGCGTTGACAAAGTGAAGTGACATTTTAATGTAATTACGCAGTAACTGATCTGGAA
Source organism: Ennomos quercinarius (assembly GCA_910589525.2). Classification (NCBI taxonomy): domain Eukaryota; kingdom Metazoa; phylum Arthropoda; class Insecta; order Lepidoptera; family Geometridae; genus Ennomos; species Ennomos quercinarius. The sequence goes on along the minus strand of OU342494.1, from coordinate 14,533,334 downwards.
ACGTACACGTCTTTAAATTCTACCTAAGTTAATTTGTTAATTAAAGCTGGGTTGTACCTAAATCGTCGTACTGTAAGTTTCTTCTAACTTGCTTTAAAACTACATTTCCTATTTAGAATTGCTTTCCTATCTACCTAAATTGTTTTTATCTGAACCAAACATGCGAAAAGGAGAAGTGTAGGTTTTGGGAGAGCGAGAATGAGTAGTTGCCACTACCACACCCATTATGTACGTTCATTCAATAAATTATTATTGTAGGTACATAGTATTTTTGTTGGTAACCATAATTTATGGAAAGATTTCCGGAAACTTACACTTTTGATATCATTTACATTATTAGGTTTTCTGAAATTTTGACTGCATAAATACAAGGTCTTGCCTCATCTGCATTGCCCAATTTTTTTTTTGGTAATTAATATTTAGTGGTGTATATAGCAAGCCTTTTACAAAAACGTGTGTTTGAAAAAAAAGGAAGTCCTCTTTTCCAGTACAGGTGCAAGCGACTCGGCACAATGCTGAATAGACAACTCCAATCCCTAGCTACGATTAGACAAACAAAACATACAAAATAATATACTTCGATCAGGTATACAACTAGATCCCACGTCACATACAAAATCAAAGGTATTTTCTGTCCGCGTAAACATACAGCTACATTCATTTACGAACGACCGAGACAAAAGTTGAAAGTTTAACCTAATCACAAGCACAGCACCTGGTAATAAAGTAACAGATCCTTCAAACACGAGCAAAGCAATAAATTACACATGTTACTTCAAAATGAAATGTAGTAAGAACATTTATTGTGAAATCAACCTTAAGCGCTTACAAATAAAGATTACCGAAAGTAAGAGACTCTGGCCGATATATTGCTTTTTCGGGCACTATTCTTACAACTTTTAAATACGTAATGTGGTGTGAATAACGTGTTTACGTTGGCTGGGTTCCAACCGAACTAATTCGAAATAAGAGCTCACGCCGCAAGTGAGCTCTTATTTCCCGAGACAGATTTTTTGCGCCGACACGATATCTAGGGTAGGTATACCTGATCGAAGATAATAACACACCAACAACAACAATAACAACAACTAACCAGACAATAACACAACAACTTACCAGAGTTGCTGAAGAATGGAAACATGGAAGGTCCCAGATTTAGTTGTCTATATTTAGTTTTGGTTAACTGAGTAGAAGACGTAGAGATTTTTGCTGTAAAATTTGAAGGACGTAAGTACACATACAACGCAGCAAATAAAAAGCCATTTCAACTAAGTATTTATAAAAAGAAATATTTTGTACACATTAATTATATAAATGTCATCTCTAAGGGTCTACCCCTTTAAAAGTCAAATTAGAAATATGGAGAATATCTTCTAAAATCAGCCAATATTAGTGTCATCGAAATATAATAGAAGAGTATAATGATCGCTTTAATTATGATTTCATAATGGAAGAACATTAGCTGCTCCAGTTACGAATCATTAAATATACCTGTCTCGGTCCCACAGCACGTGAATGTTGGGGCGTAATTGAGGAAGCCTGATAATGCCTCTGACCTCTGTTCTCTCGGCACGCTGTCTGTTCCTGAAAGGGAAACTGTATCAGGAAACGATTCCTTCGATTTATGGACTACTTAATACAGTATTTTATAGCAAGGGCCTACGCCGACTTGACACATCGATACCGTTTGCCTTGTATGAAACCTATATAAAAGTATAACGATACTCCTCAACTGAACAGTGCTTTGATGTAGAAAATCAGATCCATTTATGGCCTAAGAATATCGACTGTTATATTCGACGCATTTGACGAAATCAGTTAGTCAAAACTACTTTTGACTGATATTGCTAGTTATAAGTGCTTTGAACCGGTTAAGAGTTTTGACTACAACAAATACACGCTTCGGAACTCGAGATGTCGATGGCCGCTAAACTTAGTCGGTATCGTCGAATATGAGACATGATGTGGACTTTTGTCTACTATTTGAATATAACTATGCCAAGCAGCGATTTGGTTAAGCTGTATAGTGCTTGTGAGTTGTACCTACGCAAATACAGGAAAATAAAGTGGGATAGCTATGTATTATGAATGCAAGCATTACCCGTGTCTTTGAAATTAAATACGTTTGTTTGGACATTAGCATCTTCCCAAATTATGGAACGTTGTAAATAGTGCAGCACGCGAACTGAAATGTAAAATCGGTAAAACATCAAAATAATGGTTAAACATTCTGGCCAAAGCATATAGTCTTGCAAAATAATTTTCTTCATGAGCATGCCAATGGAGTCTTACGTTTTTTGAACCGGTCACGGTGGGGTGACTTGGTAGACCACATGGCCCATCTCTCTGTTGTCTTCTTCCACACACGGCTCAACCGTCTTCAACAGATCCGTATAGAAATACGTCTTCGAAGCGAGGAGAATGTTTTGGGCTCTACAAATGTAATTATGAAACTTAAAAAACTTAAAAAGGTAATAAAGATTTTGCTTTATCTTTGGTGTTACATAAAATGTAAATCTGTTCACCACATTAATATGGAAAATTAAACGATAAGCCCTTATGCCTAAAGAAGACACTACAAGTTTATTTGCTGGCTTTACCACCACGTAATATGATGGACATCCAGCACGTTTTTATAATACACAATCTAATGCTTGTATAACATATTGCGTTTAGTCCATCATAATAGGATCTCAGAGTCAAACTCAGTTTTATCACAGATAATAGGATATAACGCTAAGTATCACTATGACCTTTATATCGACAGCTTGGGAACCGTCTAAATCTTCCGCATTTTTTGCAGTACCCTCTTGTGCTGTCATTATGTTTCTTCCAGCAGCAGTGATGGTGCCCGTCAAAGATTTTGAAATAATCTGCGAACATATTTGTCTATTTTTAAATGGATTACTTTATATATGTGACCAGCTTGAAAAATGCTACCTAAGCATCACAATATCACTTCCAATCGATACCAAAATGACAACTTGACCCGGATGAGCCTATCAGGCGTTTAATTGTCCGATTCGAGTTATTTTGGTCAGTTAAAATTGAGAAGGAATTGCCGCAGATGAAAAAATGTATTTAAACTAAGTAATTACCTGATTCTTTAATCAAAGAGGCGTTTCCGTCGTCTTGATGATTAAAGGGCAGTGAATCTGCGATGCTAGTGGTCTCGGAATTCAAGGCAATGCCTGATGACTTTCTGTGATAGAAATAGTCTACAGTGTAGGAGCTATCTTTGAAAAACAACCAATTTATTTCATTTTTATGTTACCTACAAGTATATATTTTTTATTGCTTACAGGCAAATTTACCACTGTTGAGACAGTGTGGTGTAGATAGATGCTTTGCCTGATGGAAAGTGATGACGCAGTCTACGATGATGCATGCTTACCTAGAAATCTAAGTGTAATACTGGTACCATAAGGCATCAAATATCTAGCAGCAGGATACTATAATCATTGAAGGAAGAAAGTCCGATGGCGAAGAAAGATTTTCGAATGATGACTACGCACCGGAAGACGCAGTAGGCTAGCCCCCCACTAGGTGGACCAACGACCTGGTCAGAACCGCAAGGAACTGATGGATGCAGGAGGCAAGCAGCCGCTAGAAGTAGTGTTCTATGGGATAGGCCTATGTTCAGCAGTGGACGTCTTCAGGCTGATGATGATACTATGATCATCGTGCATGCGAGTAAAATCGCGAGGCGCGGCTAGTAATAAATAAAACCGGAAATACCATACATTGAAGATAGTTTTCAAATAAAAGTGTCGTAAATATACTGTACCTAATTAATTATATCACAGGTCAAAGTATATCGGTTTATTTATTTTACAATCAGTATGCTAATACTAGTAGGTTTAATGAAACTAAGGTGTCACGGATTGATTTTCAAGTGTAAACCACACTTCAGGTATATCTATACAGATATTATAGTTCGTCTAACCCGGTGAGTTAGAAGGCGCGGGTTTAAATCCCGCTGGTTGCTAAAATTTTAAGAACAATAACATCTCTTAGGTGTCACCTTGTGATTGTCACCACACCACAAGAACCGCATTGTGAAATTAAAAAAAAACACTGGAGTTTAAAAGGACCGTCCTGCTATTTGAAAATGTTATTGCCGTCGCTCTGCTCTCCACACGTATGATAGATAGAGACAATAGAGCTCATAAGTGAGTTTACCTACGTTTTAGCATTTTGGGCGCCAGCGGTTTGGTTCGGTTCGGTTCGGTTCGGTTCGGTCGGTTCGGTTCAACTTAACACAAAAACTTTTGACTTTGAAGTCAATCGTTTGGATAGATTATAATCTATGCCTGGACGTCTTGATTTTTCGAAAATTTGTTTCATGTTCTAATTACAACTACTTTTCTTCGTTATCATTTTGATGCCAAAAATTCGTAACTATAATATATAAATACGAAGATACCTATTGTTAAAACTAAAAAAAAACACGAGCATAGTTTTTTTACTGGGTAGACAACATAAAAAAGTCATGTAAATTGGATAACATTTTGAGGTGGAAATACGTTGGCACTTTTTGTATGCACAAGAGGGGGGTATACCCTTCTTTTAAAGACAATTATTACCTGTGGCACCATTCGCTGTTACAATCATCATGTTCAATACCGCATTGGCTGGACATCATGTCGTCTCGGATCTCCAGGTCTGTGCCGGCAACACTGCTTTGGGTGTATGGAGTTCCATAGTCACAACCTGTACTTTTAAGTATTGGTTAAGCGTAACGTGTCAGAAGAGCAGTGATATAGCGATAGAACGAGAGGCAACTACTTAAGGAAGGCTTGTAGCGCTGTGCGAGCTGCACTACACTCTACAGCGTTGTAGCAAGAGTCGCTATTTATTTAAGTGTCTTCGCGGAGTGAGCCTTCTGTACGTAGTACTATATATATTTTTTGTGATATTACTCTCTTCCCTCGAGAAAGCGTTTGACCAATGAATGGTCACGTGGATCACGTCATAATACTTTTGTTGCGTTTTCGTTGGTCAAACGCTTTCTCGAGAGAAGATAATTTTGTCCATTTTATATAAGTACAGCTATTTCGTACAGATGTCAGAATTTTCAAACCACCCGAAGACTTCTGACCAAGGTTAATGATGGCAGGGGGGACCACCGGTTTATCACTTTGCCGGTCACCATATACAAAAGCTGAAATTATACCGTAGAGTCCCACAATGTTTTTTCTCAACAAAGTTAGTGACGTGTCCGGGCGGAGCCATCCCACTAGTGGCTACAGTACTCCATACAGACTCCATCCTGAGCTTGGATAAGATTAAGCATAAGCAGCTGGTTGGACGAGAAAAACTGCCTAACCTTAGATTACACTCCAAGCTTTTTTGTAGCTGTTTTGGCTCTGGACTCAATAAAATGCGACCAAAATTTTAGGGTGATGAAATTTGCACACCAATGAGCCCAAGTTGATCACTAAAAGGTACTGTACACCTTCAAAAAGCGGTGTAGAAAGTGACGCCTTTTTAGCAGAGAATACACAGGCCAAGGTCCATAAACAAAAAGCAAATCTTTTGTAAACATTTCGAATAGTTATTTGTACATGCTTTTATTTTGGCATTGCAAATAGTGCTGTAAATATAATATTAATAGCACATAAGTGAAAAACTGATAAAGCACTTTACCTTCGCCTTCGAAATTAGTAGTTTTCTGGTGTACTTCAGAAGGGCACTCCACGTAAGAAGAAACCATGACGCGATCCTGAGTACTAGGACATGGACCGGAACCGACATAATTAGATGGGATTTGGCAATTCTTGACTTGTGGTCCAACACCTGAGTTAGACCAACGTTGTGAGGATACGTATGTTATTATAATAAGTGCCAGGTTATGTGTATTTTAAGTTCCTTAAAATAAATAAATGCATTTGAAGACCTGTATGGCTTTCAAATGCATTTATTTATTTTTATATTTCAATCAATTTCAATTTGCAAGCATATAACTGATATACTTTATCTTTTAAGTCACATAAAAATAAAGTGGGTAACATTTCCAACCAAATTTTAAAGATAATGTCAACTTTTTTTTAATATTATTAATTAACAGTTACACATTAACTTCTAACGTACAGCATTATTTTACTAATTAAACCATTTCTTAATTACGCGTTTATGAAATTAATGTACTGTGGGGACTACAATTTGGATTCTAGTAAAAATAAGCTTCCTTTTCCATTATCAAATTAAAAATATTTTTTTTTGATTTTAGGCTTTTATCTACACCACTATTATAAAGAGGAAAAATTTGTATATTTGTATGTTTGTAATGAATAAACTCAAAAACTACTGCGCCGATTTCAAAAATTCTTTCACCATTGGAAAGCTACATTCATCCTAAGTAACATAGGCTACACCACTACACGTGCGAAGCCGGGGCGAGCCGCTTGTTATTTTATAATGAGGTTAAGAATTTAGACAACATAATTTTAATGGCGTATGCCAGGCGGTAATTAAAGTTTCTTCTCTGTGACAGTCTATTTCAATGGATACCACCATGGATGTTTGGTGTCCAAAATTGTGAAAACATTACTGTTTCAGTTTAAACGACTATGTATACAGCTAGTGTAGTTGGGTAATGTGCCGGATGCGAAACGTAACAACTGCTCTCACTTCGAAGTAGAGTGGGAGTGCAGTGTTATACATAAAACTTTATAACGCTGAGCTCTGTGTGGCAATGTCACGCAAATAGTTATGGAGAAAGCTGTGCTCCGGGTTTCCTTGCGAGATAAAACCCGAAATGAGGAAATCCGTCGGAGAATTAAAGTTGCCGATATAACCATAGAATTAGCAAGTTGGAATTGCAGTGTTCAGGCCACATAGCACAGAACTGACCACCAATGAGGAAGACAGGTTCTCGAGTGGCGATCATGAACTAGAAGACGAAGCATGGTCCACCACTAGGTGGAGCGAGGACTTAGTCAAAACTATGGGAAGGCAATGAATGAGAGTGGTGCTCTATGAGAAGGCCTATGTTTAGCAGTGGACGTCTTTTTTGTTGATGATGATGATGATGAGAAAAACATACCAGTGGTGTTCGTATCTTCTTTGGCCGCTGAAATAGATTTTGGTGAGTTTTCTGCTACTTTAACTATGACTATCGTTGGTTGTTCTTAGAGTTGTAATTCTGTAAATAACATAATATTACGCAATAATAACAGAATTCTATCATTATCTATCAGTTGAAAGACTTCAAACGGTTGATTTGGCATTTGTGTAGGAGTTAAAAATAACGTCTGTTGTAATGAAAGCGAATGTTCTGCTGATGGAACATTTTACTGGGTGGTAGGACTTTTCTGAATGTTCGTGTGGGTAGGTACACAATCTACTGGTGCTCCGGCTTGGAGGGCACTGTAGCTAGTGCAATTTCTGGACAAATAAAACCTTCACCATAAAGGAACCTTCACCTTCTTCATTAAAATCAGGCAAACGACTAGCTCGTCACGTTATTTATCGATATAAAAAAATTGATGACATAAAATGATGTTAGATTTTTTTGAAGAGTGTGAGAAATCGTTTTCTAAGACAACAGTATTCAAGCATTATTTTTATGCTTCGCTGTTAATAATAGAAGTCCTAACAGTAGGTATAGGTAGATAACAGATTTTCCGGGTCGCAGAACACCTTTCCAGAGGTCTTTTTTATGTAATCGAATGACGTGCCGAGCTAGTCGTTCGCTAATGTTAAGCGTCATGGCCACCCAAAACAGATTGCAGTGTCACTATTTAAAGTTTCGCGTGACACTGTGCATGGATCGAAGGATGACGTGTCCTGAGACGTCGCACAGTCTAAAAAATATTTTTAGACTGTGAGATTAGTTCATAAGTCTCATTTGCCCATTAGTTTCACTAGATACAATGCCCTTCCAACCGGAATACAGGAGTGCTTGCACACTACTGCTTGGCGGCAGAATAACTGGCAAAGCGGTGGTACCTACCTAGACAAACTTTGCAGAAAAGCCCTACCACCTATATAGTAACTAGTGTATATCCGCTAAAAGAAAAAAGTAGAAAATAGATAATCCCAAAAACATTTGTTTGTATTTAGTAGAGCTATACTAGATGTTCTTGATGTCTCATTTTGTATCTAAGATGAACTTCTGCGATTCCGCGGTCACGCCTGAATCAAATAATATTGTTAGTCATTTAAAAATATTATACCAGTTTTGTCTTTAACAGGAAATTCTTCCATTGCCATCGCATTTATAATTGGGCTTGCACCGCATTTTACAGGTATATTCAGTGCCTGTGATGCTACCGATCTCTCAGAATACGATGATGTTAGATCCAGTGGTTTGTTGGCTACGGGGCTTAGAGAACGATATCCTGTAATAACAGAAAACCCACAGAATTTTTATGAAAAACAAAAAAAAAAACACAAAAAAAATAACAAGAAGAGAAAAAAGAAGAGAAAAGAAGAAGGGTAAGAACTATAGTATCTTTAACATTTTAGTTTTTAAAAGTAAGTACTAATATTTTTTTTCACACCATGACAATGTATTTTTGAATGTGGTCGACACATAATCGAATGTAGCCTGAACCGCCCCCTTATCACCCTAAGAATCGTCTTCTAAATCATAGCAATATGTGAACAGACTCACTTGTTTTGTATGTTTCCATGAAAATCATGTGTAACAGGTTTTTTGAAACTTGACCCAGGTTAGGAACATGATGAAAGGGGGCGTCCCGTTACTTTTTTTATTTTTAACCGTTTTATTAAAAGCTCTGTCAAATAATTTAAATCTGCAGAGTAAATTAGGTCTGTATCTTCAAGTTGAATGCCGTTACCATTCTGATGTCGTACCGATAAATTCGATTCCCAACTTTTATATCTTATATGCCTACCAGATTCATTATCTCTGGTTGGGTATTCAACATCTGATACCCAATCACTGAAAACATCTTCGTCCTTTGCTGTGAGGTATTTCTGGGGTGATAGGGGTCTTTTTCCAACGGATATTGGTGTATTAGGTCGTATGGCTTCAGTAGCTGAAAATTAAAGAAATAAATAGCAAATTATGTCATACCAGTTGCGCACCGTGGTTTCACCTGCGGATAAAAGTATTCTATGTGTCCATCTAGCGTATAAGCTATCTGCATTCTAAATTTCAACATAATTGGTTCAGTACATACATGGCCTTTTCCGTCTTTTATAGACGATTTAAGCAGTGCCTGTGTTCTGCGAAAGACACTTTCGTTGATGACTAATATATAGGCCAACACGGGAGCGGCATTGGTTCAGTAGTTATGGAGATTAATGGTGACAAACATTCACAGACTGGGTCTATTTGCACACGCTACACAGAAATAGAAGAAGAGGAACAAGGAATATGTGACTCTAACACAAACATATCATAATATACAGAATAGAATAGAATGACGAACCCACACACACACACACACACACACACACACACAGCTGTGTAAAGATTCGGATAAAGACCGCCTCAGAAATAGTCTAGAACTCAGGATATAGGGTGCCTAAATTACATTAAAAATACATAAAACTGGTTGAATGAAATCATATACCGCTCGGAGGTATTTATTAAAACAGGACTTAATCGTGCTAAAAACATATTTTCATTTACCTTGACGTTCAACCAAGTTGTATTGGCTGTTGTCACTAATACAAAATATTTGTGAATTTGTCAGTTAGACATTGTAAGCATTAGTTTTTCAGCGCTACAAAACTACTTACTGTTGTGGCTCTCTATAGTCTCATTTATATGCCCGGATGTAAGATTCGAGACCCCGGACGCCATTGAATTAGCAGGAGTATGCAATTCAAAGAACCAATCTGAAGGAAGAACAACTTTGTGAAAATTTATACCAAAACATCACTGTCCCAACCTTTTTGAAGGATGTTTATTACATTTTTTTAAATATTTATTTCGCAACTGTTACATAATTTATATTCATAATCATCATCATCATCAACAGCCTGAAGACGTCCACTGCTGAACATAGGCCTCCCCCAGAGCACGCCACCTTGAGCGGCTGCTCGCCTCCTGCATCCATCGGCTCCCCGCGGCTTTCACCAGGTCGTCGGTCCACCGAGTGGGGGGCCGGCCTACGCTGCGTCTTCCGGTTCGTGGTCGCCACTCGAGAACCTTTCTTCCCCATCGGTTGTCAGTTCTACGAGCGATGTGGCCTGCCCATTGCCACTTCAACTTACTAACTCTAAGAGCTATATCGGTCACTTTAGTTCTCCTGCGGATCTCCTCGTTCCGGAGCTTATCTCGCAGGGAAACACCGAGCATAGCTCGCTCCATAGCTCGCTGCGCGACTTTGAGCTTACTAATGAGGCCAACAGTAAGAGACCATGTCTCAGTTCCATAAGTCATCACTGGCAACACACACTGATTGAAAACTTTCGTTTTCAGGCTCTGCGGTATTTTGGACGAAAAGATAGGACGAAGCTTCCCGAACGCTGCCCAGCCGAGTTGGATTCTTCGCGCCACCTCTTTGTCGAAGTTGGACCTACCTAATTGGACAATCTGTCCTAGGTAGACATACTTGTCGACAACTTCGAGAGTATCGTTCCCAACAATTACCGGTATAGGTGGAACATGAGCATTAGACATGATCTTTGTCTTGTCCATATTCATCTTAAGACCAACCTGCTGGGAGACTCTACTGAGGTCGTTGAGCATGGTGCTAAGGTCCTCGAGCGATTCCGCCATTATGACTATATCATCGGCAAAACGAAGGTTAGTGATGTACTCGCCATTTATGTTGATGCCAGATCTTTTCCACTCCAAGAGCTTGAAAACATCCTCCAATGCGTTTGTGAACAGTTTCGGAGAAATAACGTCTCCCTGTCTCACGCCTCTTTGCAATGGAATTTGTTCCGTACTCTGGTCCTGTAGTCGGACTGACATAGTGGCCTTACTGTACAAACACTTCAAAACTTCGATATACCTATAGTCAATTTGGCATCGCTGCAAGGACTGCAGCACCGCCCAAGTCTCGATTGAATCGAAGGCTTTCTCATAGTCCACAAACGCTAGGCATAACGGCCGATTATACTCTTCGGTCTTCTGTATAATCTGGCGCAGCGTATGGATGTGGTCTATGGTGCTAAAGCCTTTTCGGAAACCGGCTTGTTCGGGAGGCTGGAATTCATCAAACCTGCGTGCGAGACGATTCGTAATGACTCTCGAAAACAGCTTATACACATGACTCAAGAGCGAGATGGGCCTATAGTTCTTCAATAAGGTGTTATCGCCTTTTTTGAAGAAGAGCACCACCACGCTCTTGTGCCATGCCTCTGGCGTTATACCTTCAAGGATGACAGAATTAAATAACTTCTGGAGGACTAAAAGTACCGGTCTACCACCCGCTCTCAGAAGTTCGGTCGTAATTCCATCTTCACCTGGTGCCTTGTTGTTTTTAAGCTGTTTGAGGGCCATTCTAATCTCGTACAGGCTGACGTCCGGGATATCTTCGGTATAGTGTCGGACTAACTTGGCTCTGATGTCCTGAGCTGTGTTAGTAGCGGGCTTACGTGTCGAGGTGTATAACTGTCCATAGAAGTTCTCGATCTCTCTCAGAATCTCAGGCTTGGATGAAATGACGCTACCATTTTCGGTCTTCAGTTTTGTCATTTGGTGTTGCCCAATAGACGAATCCTTTGCGAACACTTTAGAGCCTTGGTTCCGCTCAATTGCGGCCTCAATACGTGAAGTACTAAGAGCACGCAAGTCGTGTCGCAAGGAACTCCAGATTCGTCTATTGAGTTCACCGTAGGCTGACATATCAACTGAAGACTGCAGCTTCATTTCGCTCCGGTCGGCCATTAGCTCAAGAGTTTTTTCTGAGAGCTTTTGAGTCTTCTTTCGGCGTTGGGTCTTAAAGAATTTCGATCCAACAGCTTGGACAGTTTCCACCAACCCGTCGTTTAGCTCGTCCACTGTGTTACAGTCGGCTAGGCACTGGAAGCGATTTTGGAGTTCCAGCTGAAAGCCTTCGGGGTTTTGGATTTGGACAGGATTTGGACGGAGCGTAGACTTCACCAGACGTGACCTTTCGAGCTTAACATTGATATTCAATGTGCCTCTAACAATACGGTGATCGCTACCGGTTTTCACCTTGCTGATCACAGAGACATCATCGAATATGTGCTTCTTGGTCGTCATGATGAAGTCTATCTCATTTTTAGTGGAACCGTCGGGACTTATCCACGTCCACTTCCTGGATGGCCGCTTCTCGTAGAAGGAGTTCATCATAAAGAGTCCCTCCTTCTCCATGAAGTCAGCCAGCCTCTGTCCTCGAGGGTTCCGCTGCCCGTATCCAAATGGCCCCACTCTCAGCTCATCGCTATTCCTTGTGCCCAACTTCGCATTGAAGTCTCCCATCACAACGGTGAAGTATGTTTCGGAAGTATGCATGGCTTCGGATATGTCCTCATACATAGCTTCTACTTCATCGTCTGAGTGTGCCGACGTCGGCGCGTATACCTGTATAACCTTCAACGAATACCGTTTGGTTATTCGGAGTACCAGGTACGCTACCCTGGCCGACACACTGTCGACTTTGACCACATTGTTGACGAGAGACTTGCGGACGAGAAACCCGACACCCCCTTGGGAGAGTTGGTCTCCCTCCCGGTAGAAGAATAAGTTACCGGAATATTCATAATACATTACTGTTTTATCTAAGACTGGCTTATGCGCGTGGCTTCGCCCGCGTAGACTATCCCTCAGCAACCGATATTTTTCCGGGATAAAATTACCTTAACCCTCCTTTTTTAGGAGTCATTTAAAAAGCGCTATAGCTAAATAGGTTTACTTATAAATACCTATTTTTTTCAAGATTTTGACTTCAGTGGTTTAGGGATATGCGAGCGTCTTACAATGCGACCTTGTTGTTTTTTTAGCCCTTTAGGGGATGAAATTCAAAAATTTCTAAGACCCATATTATTTTTATTTTGTATGTTCTTTACACATTCCGCATTTCAGTAGCCAACTTCCAAATGTCAAGTCTTTACGTCTAGCGGTTTGGGCTGTACGTTGTCTGTCACCCAGACAGGACAAAGCTTTTTATAAATTACTTGGAAACAAAATAATACGCTATGCGAGCATTGAAACGTCAATAACACAAAATCTAATAGCAATTGTAGCTGAAGGGCAAAAGCCCAAATCTTGTCAATATATCAATATCTGGTCGTTCATCGTCTGTTACGTTACGTCGGTATTGGGTTCTTATAACTCTAAAGAATGTAATTTTATTGTTAATATGTAGCAAAGCTTTTTAGACATTATTTTTCTCTGGAATAGGTTTTGAAGTAAAACAGATTAGTTACAAGTAGCTATTGTACACATTTTAAATTTTTACGTTATGAATAGCCGTTTATTAAGGTCAGCAGCCTAATTCAAAATCTGAAAGTTTCGATTAGAAATCCATACCATTGGCCTCCTTCATCCTGAATACATAAAGGAAATGGATTTCGCAACAAGTGCATCCGATTTATATGTGAATGTTCCAATGCAGGAATCAATTTATTTCTCACCGTTTAAATTATGGCCTGCTGGACCGACGTTAGTTCTTGCATATAACTGCCCAAGTGTAGGTATAGGTCTCGCTACCGACACAATACGTGAACGCTCTTCTGGACGATAATCTATGAAAAAGTTTATTATTTATTACATGCACCTAGAAAATACTTGGTCTAGATTTTTCAGATAAAATCTAAATTACCCTTACGTGCCACCATAAAACATTGTTCCATGGTGGCACGAGTGTGGAAAACGCCGGAAGATACGGCGCTCTGGGGAGGCCATGGTCCCCTCTGAGAAACTGTCATGATGGTGGTGAGTAAGGTCACTTCTCTACAGCCACGAAGGCCTAAAAGTGCCTGCCACTGAGCAAGATGGTAGAATGCTAACCCCTTTCGCCCAATTTCGTATAGAATATACAATACCCGGCCGTATAGTATCAAGGGCGGATTCTAGATTCAAGTACTCCTACGGCCACCCTTCTTCGTTGTGGAATTTATAATTAATGGTTATGATCATAATGATAAATATTAATACTGAAAAATGAATATGTGCCGAAATAATTCAATAATGAAATAATATTTTGACAAATGTTCGTAGTGTGCCTATATTGAGTAAAATGTATACTGCATATATGCGTTTACTAAATTTGCCTACTGTTAAAGTAAAGTTTTAATTATCAGTTTCAATATGTAAAACTGACCTTGGTTAATTAACATCTGGACTCTAACGTTCCTAGTTCCGTCCAGGAACTGATGATCTTTCGGTTTGGTGACAACACTCGGATTTTCTCTAACTGGACTTTCTCTGAAACTCGCTTTCCGTCGTGGTATGTGACTTGGTTTTGACTTATCCACTGAAACAATATAAAATTAGGCTTAAATAATTTAATAATATTGGAGTTTTCGTGTTTCTATAAAACCAACCTGGTAATGATGTCGAAATCAGTTGGCTCAATGTTTTCAATACTGTTAAAGCTATGAAACTGATGTAACTGACTGACTCACTGATGACGAAGGCTAAATAACTTGAAACGTCGTAGAAAATATTCCTTGATTGAGTACAATACTAAGTGCTCTAATTTGCATTGTTTTTAATTCCCATCCCTATCGGGTGATGAAGGTAAGTTTTTTGTACGTAGAAAATACGTGAAAGCAACCGTAGAAGGTGGGACCGAAGGCGCTAAAAGATTTAAACTAAAATACATTTCACTAACACGGAGGAGATGCAGTATCCTGTGTGTCTTTCTTGGTTAAAAAGCTGACAACTTTACTAGTGCCCGCCTGTTTGTCTCCTGAAAAAGATGAAATTAAATTAAAAAAAAAGTAATATAGTTAGTTGATAATAGGGTTCATATTTTGTCATTTGAAAACAGAATATTTTCACATATTATATATATACAGTTTACCTGATTCACCGCTCTTTTTGAAACCATATAAGTTGGATGGGCTCCTTATTATTCTCGGCACCTTGCTGCAGGGTTTGCATTTTGGAATCACAGTGCACGCTACTGTTTCTGCAAATGATGAAAACATCTGAAATTATCTGTCCGATATTTGATTAATTTATTGACTTACATTTGGCGTAATTATGCTAAGTCACTTTCATGTATTAAAAATACAAAAATAAATAAAACAAGAAAATAGTAAATCAGTCTAGCTTTTCTAAAGTAATGCGTTCACCACGAACAGCATTTAATTTTTATTTCTATAAGTATTACGTAGATTGTTTTAAGTTTTACTTATGTTATTTGAATAGGTATGTATTGTAGGTACGTTTTCATTATTTAAGACGACTATGAACGGCAAAAATCTGGAAGAAAATCAGTTTGTACAGAAACTGAATGAAGAAGTTAAAACCTGACTCTAATTAAATTACATTTTCAGACAATCCTACGCCAATAATTTTATTTTGATGGCGCTTAATTTTTAATAATGATTAAGTTGGCTATAAGGATATTATGCCTATCACAACGATTTAAAAGATTTACGATTGGTACATACCAGTCAGTAATTTGTCATTGGATTTGTTCTGAAATGGCTTATTTACGTTACTACTGTGGCCCGTCAGATTCCTTACTGCTCCTCTTCTAAATGTTTCTTTGTTATCCATTTTATCTAAAAATATGCACTTTTCAATAAATATGAATATGTCATAAACCAATGCTCATGATAGAAATTGAAGAGAAGCAATGTCACATGTCCACACTTCTATATCCCCAGGTGTCAAATATTGGAATTTTATTATTTGGATTGAAAAATACCCATTAAATTTCCACTTATAATTAATTACATCAAACTAAAAATTCGGAAAAATGAAGTGATCCCCAGGAGAACTAAAGTGCCCGATATAGCTCTTAGAATCAGCAACTTGAAATGACAATGGGCAGGCCACATCGCTCGTAGAACTGACAACCGAATGGGGAAGAAAGGTTCTCGAGCGGCGACTACAAACCGGGAGACTTCGCGTAGGCCGGTTTAGGCATTAGGCATTAGGGGGACCGAAAATCTGATGAAAGCCGCGGGGAGCTGATGGATGCAGTAGGACAGCAGCCACTCAATGTAGCGCTCTTTGGGGGGCTTTTGGGGGGGTTCAGCAGTGAACTTCTTCAAGCTGTTGATGATGATGATGAAACTATAAATTCCCATTGATGCAAATTTAGTGTGGACACTTTATATTAAACTAGAAACAGCTTGCGGTTTAAGCCCCGTTTCCTTATACACTCGTTAATACCCCATCTGACCCAATAAAAGTTGAATTTTTGAAAGGCTTTTCTTACTTAGTACCCCTATTTCGTAAAAGAAACCACCCAAATAATAATTTACAGTCATGTTCTTAAACCTCTATATATCATTATACCATCACCATTTCGTAATTCACTGAACATAACTAATAATACTCTCGTAAAGGACACCAATGGGTTCCATCTTCGACTCTTCAGCATTCGGGCGGCTTAGAAATTCTGACTCTAGGCCATCATTAGGCCTAACTCTTCTACCATCAGTGATATTACCAGTCAGGTTATTATGGTAATGGCCATGCTAAGCACATAGTAGGATCACCTAAAACTTCTGTATTTGCGATTCAAAATTCACGATACTTTAGGTAAGTAAAATTGTACGTACCAACGTTTCAAACCAGCCTTTACTTCTCTATCTTATTTACTTCTTGTATTTGGAAATTGCAATAGTTTGATTTCATATTTGAATCGAACAGTTTGAATAGTTAGCTCCAGTTACAGGTCTCAACTTATAAAAAAAATCTAAAACTACTCAAATTCTTATTCTACACATTGAATTACATATTCAGTTATTCACAAATAAATTTATAGCCTAAAAAAATCCAACTGATTTTGCTTGTTTTTAGAAATTTACTTGGGGTCGCTGTCGAATTTCTGACAGATAAAACATGTCACTGAATTAAAAGAAAAGAAGTATTTATTTCCAGATATCATTTTTCTTCATCAATGTCCATTTCTTCATTAATTTTCAGCGCCTGAGCCTGTGCTATAGCACGGGCCTTCTGCTCAGCTTGTACTTCTTCTAGCTTCTTTATTAAATCTTGTTGAACGCTGTCTACTATTTCTTTCAGATTTTTCGCTGTAAATAATATCAAACGTGTGAAAAAAGTGCAAAGACTTTTATCATGGGACCGTTGACCGTTATGTAGTTGTCTTTGCTTGGCAAACTATTATTGTAAGCAAAGCGGTCTGAATACACAACAGGCATAGAGGTCAGCAAAGGCATTTTCAGGTATTTTTAACACTATGGTGCCAACTCTCACCAGTTTTCTGGTTAAACTCTTCAGCTATCAACGATATTTTCCTCAACGTGCCAACGTGCTTGGCAATTTCACTGGCCACATCATGATCACCGCCAGTAACAGTGGCTGCGTCTGTCATCAAAGACTTCCTTCGTTTCTCTAAGGCTACCTTGATGACATCACTGCTGACTAATGGCATCTGAAATACATTTTTAGTTTATACAAGGAAGTGTACGTGGTAAGCCGGACTATAGATGCATATGCTGTAAAAATCAACGAGGCAAAGAACGAGCTAGTAGTACGTCTAGTGTTACAGATAAATATGGACTACTGTGACTGCCCGTCATCAGGCAGATGGTACGCTTGTTTGCTACCTATAGCCAGTTGCGGATATAGGTGGGAGGCGCAGGGGGCGCCTCCCCCCCCCCCCCCTGGCGCAAGCAGTCCAGCACCAAGCGTGGTAATTAGCCAATTTATCAGGACATATAGGTGCATGGAATTCATCATTTAAAGAAAAGAGTAGAAATTAGTCTTGTATCGTACTTATGTGCTTTACCACCATATCCCCAAATTCCCCTCTTGGACTCCCCTACTATAATTATTTGTGCGCCCCCTCTTAAGACATTTCTGTATCCGCGCCTGCCCATAGCATATAAAACGTAGTTACGGAAGGACTAAAATGTTAAATATATAAAAATAAGTAGTAATATACCCCTAAAAGTTTGCCGCGAAGGATCAAGTAGGTAAATGAGGTTCATATGAAATCTCGATGCAATATAACAAGAACCGAGAGATCATATTATATTATACTAGCAGCGCCCCGCGGTTTCACCCGCGGATAAAAAGTAGCCTATGTGTTAATACAGTACATTAGCTATCTATATTCCAAGTTTCATCCAAATCCGTCCAGCCGTTTGAGCGTGAAGGAGTAACAAACATACACACATACACACAAACACACATACACACATACAAACTTTCGGCTTTATAATATTAGTGTGATTGACTTGATAAAGTTATCTGTAAAATCTGTAACCTTAGGCATTTTGAACGCAGTTTTATCTGCCGCAGAGGTCACTTCTATTTCTTGTAATTCAGCATTGTCGCTCTCTACAGGTCGTACGTGAGGTACGACTATGGTATCATTCGGTAAGAGTTCTGGCGACAACGTCTGCAGGTTTTCGATTTGGAGAGGTGATGCGACTTTTTGTGGTGACTTTCTTGAAATTATAACAGGCAATGCATTTGTAATACTATCTATGATTGTTTCTGAAAAATAAAACCTATTTAATTATGTAGAACTTTACTAGAGGTTTTTTTAATCTTAACTATCGTGTGGGTTTGTAATAAGAGGCTAGTTGCCTACTAATTAAAATTAACAAGTAAATATTATTTTCATAAAGTCGGTTAAAAATGAATGCAATAATTGAAAAAATAAGTAAAATCGGTAAATAAATCAAGGAGTAGTAAAGCAAAAAGCAAAGGAGTAAAGTTTTTGGAGGGGCCATCGCTCTTATCGCCCATTACTATGAAAACGCACGTTGTGAAGTCACATGCCAAAGAGACTGTATGTAAAGCTACCACAGCTTAGTAATGAGGTACTATAAAGGAGCAAGAGTGACGTCACTGCATGTTTGAGCTGTCTCTTTCTATTCCTGTATTTTAAAATGCTTGTAACTTTGTCATTTTTGAGATATTTAATATATTTAATTTGTGTTTTCACGACTGTTTATTTTTTTTAGGAATATTATAACATTATGCAATAAAAAAAATAGCAGGCAATTAGCCTATTATAAGGGTATTTTATTACTATGCTCAATATAATGCGTAAGTACTTAAAGACCTTGCAAGACACTATCTGGAGCGGCAGCGTCAGTCGAGTATCTCTATTTAGTATGTGGTCAGTCGCACGAGAGCCGTCGGCTAGAGTGAACGTTCTGTGCAGTGTTACAATTACACCCTACAGTAAAGTAGAGATAGACAGAATAGCTATAAGGGAGTACTTATAGTATTTAATGCAAAGTAAAAATTCTTACGTATAATATTTGTTGGATTTTCCACTTCCTGTCTCTTTCTAGCAGCCAGTTTCCTTGTTATTTCAGAAAGAAACATAGAACAGGTGGGTCCTTAAAGCATTAACAGTTAAAATTATAACGTAGCGCAGTTTTTCAAATATACTTACTAAACAAGTTTTGATAAAAGTACATATAAAGAAATCTGACATAAAAACTTAAATAATATATACTAAACTAAACTAGACCTAAGAACTAAACTATACCTAAAAACTTTAAAACTAAAATATAAAACTAAAAATAACAATCTAACGGAATCTTGAACTATCTATAAACCCAGCAAAGGTCTATAGATAGTTCAAGCAATCCGTGGAATCTGGCAACGTGCCCAGAATGCTGGCAGCGTTGCCCCGCTGTATAGTGAGGCTGATCCTTTGACCAAAGTAGATGCCAGCATTATGGTCACGTGCCGACTCAGTTTTGATAAATAAAAATTCAACACTAGCGTCAACTTAGCCATTGTACAATACGTCTTTCTTCTGATGCTGATTAATTATATCTTGGTTAAACCAAGGTTTTATTATTATAATCGCATAAATTACTAAGTTTTCATTACTGTCTAGTAAAAAAAAAAAAGAAAAAAAAAAAAAAAAATTGCAAATAATTTTGCATTGTGCAAAATTAGAAAATGTACTAATTATTTATCTGACGCTATACGTGATTTCTAAAACAATTATTCCAAATAACTAATAGCCTCACAGTCTTTGACAGCCTCTGTGGTGTGGTGGTTGAGTAGGTCTGCTCATAACCCATAGGCGGCGGGTTCGATCCCCGTGACAGGACAAATATTTGTGCACAGGAAAAAAAGCGCAAATACTTCTTTTTTTTACAATTTATAGGCATAGCATTTGACTACTGTCTCACCTGATGGTAAGTGATGACGCGGCCTACGATGGTGCATGCTTGCCTAGATGACTAATTACTGATTACTTATTCTGTCTGGGTATTGTGGGACCATGGTCTTCGCAGTTCCTGGGTCCCTAGATACAGGGAATCCTATTTAGGGTCCAGGATTTATGTATGTGATCGTTGGACACTATTCATTTGTTTTGTTATTTATTTGTTAACTACAAATTGTAAGTCGAAAACTTTTTTATACCTCGCTTTATTTAAGAATCTAGAAGCAAAGCTTTTATGCCCATTTTCACCAAAGATCCCTAAACTACACCTTAACTAGGAATCCTTTTGGCTAAGGGTCCCCTAAATTTAAAGGTAAAAACAGTTGCCAGATACAATTGAAAAAAAATGGCATTTTGAAAATTTAACCTGGATCGAGCTTCGGCCCCGTAAACTTAGGGGATCCCTTAAGCTTTAGGTGTCCCTTAATCGTCAGTGAAAACAAAATTACTGTCGGATGTCACTTAAATATTTTTAGGGGCCCTAAAAATTTAGGAATCTTTGGTGAAAAAGGGCATTAGTTTCTTTTAAAGTTTATGAAGACGTAACTAGAACGTTAAGCAACATTCTTTAAAGAAAAATTAGAAAAGTAATGAAATAGCTTTGAATATTACCATCGCTTTTGCGTTTTTTCGTAGTTTTAGGTTTCGGCGGTGGCTGTTTTTTATTTTTTGCTTTATAGCGCGCTGATTTTTCCATAACTCTGCTAAAGATAAAGTTCATAGATTACATAAAAGTGTTTTAATTGCTTTTGATAATGTCGAACAATTAAACTACAGTATAGTAGTACCGCAGTAGCATTTTTAGGATTCCGTACCCAAAAGGTAAAACGGATCCTATTACTAAGGCTCCGCTGTCTGTCCGTTAGTCACCAGGCTGTATTTCATGAACTGTGATAGTTAGATAGTTGAAATTTTCACACATGATGTATTTGTGTTGCCGCTATAACAACAAATACTAAAAAACAGAATAAAATAAATTTTTAAGGGGGCTCCAATACAATAAACTTGATTTTTTGACCAGCTGAGGCATAGATGGCGCTGCTTTAAATAGTACTGCTACTCAACACTAAATGGCAGGTATAGCTAATGGTACGAAACCCTTCGTGCGCGAGTCTGACTCGCACTTGGCCGGTTATTAATCAGATAGATAGATAGATAAACTCTTTATTGAAAACACCATATTACACGAACATTTAGAGAGAAATCTTATAATTCTTATATGTGTTCTTACTCTTATATGTGTCACAAAAGGCGGTCTTATCGCTTAAAGCGATCTCTTCCAGACAACCCAGATAGGATAGTCTTTGACCACATTTCACCTGACCATAAGTAACAATATAGCTGCAAATGGTGCAATGCTACGGCAAAATTCGTAAAACTGATTCCTAAGTATAGCGTTTGAATTATTGCTGTTACCAAAGACTACAGACAGTAAAAAGAGGTAGTTTATAGACTTAGTACCCTGTAAATACGGCAAATTCTGTGAGGTAGTTAAATTAAATAAATAAATAAATAAATCAAATAAATAAGTTATTCTAAGTAAACAAATAACATTTTAGTAATATTGTAATACCCCTGACTCAGAGTGATGATGATGAACCACAAAAAGGCAACCTTATAGTTGTCTTTTTGTGGTTGGATGAGGAAACGTTAGTGTAATAAACAGGTTAAAATACCAGATTTTTTATATTTATAATGTCGCTTACTAGAGCAAACCGGGAAGTCCCGATTAAACGGGACTTCCGAATAAAGAAGTAAACAAATGCGTATTAATAATTTCAGCAACAAAAACACAAATAATTTTATAACCCTGTCTTTTGACAATGTCATAAAACGCGATGGCTTGTTATTGGTTTGCACGTGGTTTGCACAGAGCAGCAAAGAGTAAATAATTTACTACGCAGAGCAGGTACAGTAAAAAATAAGGTATTATCATGGAGTTTATACTTCATGGGCCAGATTTATGGTACAGAGTTGTTTTTTCTCTAATCTGTGGGTTTGTCATTGCACAGATTAGAAAAATACTAATTAATAATAAAAAGTGTTGTATGTAAAAAGTATATTAAAAAGTATTATGTAAAAATTGCAACAGCAAAGCAACAGCAGTAGCAAAGCGACAGCAAACACTTACCAATCGGTCCCAACCGCCCGCGTGATGCTCGCCTTGCCCTTTGATACTAGCGCCACTAGCAACAGAGCAGCAATCAGCAATAGACGGAAACAAAATAATGCACTTTTTAGTTCATCGATTGTCCGACAGACGGTGATCTAGCGCTCGATCCTTAGAGTATGGACTAAAAGCAAAGAGGGATCATCAAAACGATACTATATTTGTACTGCTCACACGTATCGCTACGTCAATGGCGAAGGAAAGAAACAAACATATAGTAATTAGCTACGCTTGCGAAAAGTCACCGTACCATTTTTTCGACTATAGTCAATTGTTTTTTCTCTGATCTGTGCTTATTTTCGCAGCCCATAGTGTTGTACCGTTTCACTGAATACAAGGGTTTTATCGATAAATTGTTATGACTATGGTCCCAGGATGGCTTATCAATATTTTTTTACTTGTGTTCGTAAAAAAATATTCTTTCACCGCAGCGAATTAAAGTGATAAAATTATCGTCGGTGATATGTAGAAAGGGTGAATTAGCCACTTCTCGTAAAAATACTTTTAGTAAAAATAGTTATTTGTGCAGCAAGAGAGCAAAGTTGATTTTTGCTTCGAGTGCTGATGTTGAGGTGGATTCAAAGGCACGAGATGCATAAAACTTTGCCCACGAGCGGCACATACAACTTTTCACCTCAGCGATGAGAACATAATTACAAAAAATACCCAATAATATCACACTAATATTATAAAAGCGAAAGTTTGTATGTGTGTGAAACATAATGCTAGTAATGAAAAAGATGTTTAAGCGTATCTGAACGTGTTATTGCTAGCCTAATTAATTCTAATAAGTACTTTTAGTACTTACTTACGTACTAAGCGATTCTGATGGTTTCATTGTTGTTTCTTCTGCCCCTATGCTAAATAACTAAATTCTTACTTTGAGTTAACTTTGTTCCTATCAGTCGCTATTTTCGTAACCAAGAAGAGAAAGACAGAAAATGATAGCCAAATAGGTATTTCGAATTTTGTAATGAGACAAATGGCGGGAACGCGAAGAAGTTCCGTTAGTATTTTATTATCTGCGTTGAGTATTTAAATATTTACCATAAATTGTGTAGGTTCATGTTCATAATGTCATAATGTTAAATCATAGAGTTATTGAGAGTTGTTAGTTCTAGGCCTGTGTGGTAAATAGTGTTCATGACAGTAGTGTTCGTGACAAGTGAAAAGTAAACAAGCGATTAGTCAAAAATGCCTAAAACATTAGCCACAGATAAAAAAAAGCAGAAATGAAAAACACAAGGAATTTGAAAATTATATTCTGGAAAAACGTCTTTTGGCAGTCTTCTCGCGTTCTGCTAAGATTAGGTAACATTATTTTATATTAAGTTTTGGAGAAAACATGAAAACATATCCCCGTGTTGTTTACGCAAGTAACGCTGTATAACAGCATTATTTTTTATTTGATTTAAGATAGCTTTGCATTTTCCAAATGTTCTTCTTCGAGTATTTCTTCTAGCCTATCATTCAAAGAAATGTTTTTCTTCTTTAAACGTTTCGTTTTTTGTCGAAGAGTATTCATATTTAAACGACGTTTTTAAAGCGTTGTTGCTTTTTCTAAGTCACGTTCCAGCTGGTATATATACGCCTTTCAAAGTGTTCAGAACATTCCGTATTGTTCGTTGATAATGTTGATAAATTTTCAAGTGACATCTGAAAGAAAAATAACTACGTAAATAGGTATTCAGTATTTAATCACACCAACATCGTAAAATGGTAAATGCTAAAAACATTTTTGTAAAATACAAGCTAATTGAGAACCTCCTACTTTTTGAAGACGGTTAAAAAAGATATGGTTATTAATTGAACTACCAAAAATTCTAATATGCACGTGACATTAATGCTGGCATCTACTTTGGTCAAAGGATCAGCCTCGCTATACAGCGGGGTTACGCTGCCAGCATTATAGGCACGTTGCCAGATTCTACGGATTGCTTGAACTATCTATAGACCTTTGCTGGTCTATATATAGTTCAAGATTCCTTTAGATTGTTATTTTTAGTTTTATATTTTAGTTTTAAAGTTTTTAGGTATAGTTTAGTTTTTAGGTCTAGTTTAGTTTACTTATATGTTATCTAAGTTTTTAAATATATTGTGCATATGTAACATATTCACATCATTGTGTTATGTCGGGATTATCGATATCGATAAATGTTGGAGTAAACTTTCTCGTTACTATAGCTGTTTACATAAACACTTCGTAATTATGAATTTATCTTTAAATAAGCAATATTTCCTAAAGAAAAACATTCTAATGTGTAGCAAGCAGTGTAGTTATAAACTACTTATCCTTGATTATATTTCCTAACACCACTTATTGTGAATTGAGCAACAAAATCACTCACCGATGAAAGCTAATGTTTTCAGGCTTATTTTCTTTTCTAGATCGATGTGATTTGCAACCTGATACAAAGCACGCCATCTTTTATAGTTTTGGCACCACATTCACTGGATAAAAACGTTTTATTTCATCAAACATTACAAGAAATCACTCGTCAATCTCGATACACAGTTCACCAAACGACACACGAATAACCACCGAAATTCCATAGAGCCAACAACCAGGTTTTGGCCTGCCCACCCTGCCTGACATTTTTAATTGGTAGGATTAAGTGTACCAAGTGTCCAAAAAAGTGGTACGCTTGACAGATAATTACGTTCTCTATAGGCTTTTAGTACATACTCTAAGGTTCGATCGCTTTCTGGTCTGCCAAAGTGACGTTTGAAAGCTTTGACAGCAATGATTGCAAAATGTATCCTGTTGCAAAGTTTACGCAATAAGCTAGCCGAACACAGATGAGAGAAACAAGACGTCTATATACTTACCACCATAAAATGCCACTTTCGATGATTAGTTTAGTGCAGGCCCGGGTCAGCTTTAGTACCGATGTCTCCACGAAACGCTCGTGTCGCACGCATTCCGACATTTTCTTTGCATCACATGACTTCTATAATGTCAAAAGTCAATTGTGTTGTTGTCATGGAAATGATGTACATAACACAACATAATTACTCGGTATAATTCGTAGTTTTTCTGGCTTTTTGTGTATAATTTCAAATTAATATATCATTATCATCATCCTCTTTGCCTTTTTCCCATTTCGCATTTGTTATTGGGGTCGGCTCCCAAGCTCCCAGTCTAATCTGTAGCGGCAAGCTACCAGAATTACACGAGCTATAGTCACAGGATCGGACCGTGAGTTTGCCTAATTCTCAGCTGTTCTTGTTTTTCGTTAATCCTGATAGTTTCAGGTTTCGCACATGTATAAGTAAATCTAGATAAGACCCGTTAAATTTCAGTGGGGGCTGGGGGCCCTTTATCTCCACGGCGTGCTGGGCTGAAGCTCAAATTGCCCTTATACAAGATCTGGCCCTGAGCGATTGCCATCTGATCTCGCAACCCATAAGGAACCAGTAACAAGGATGGTTAGACCTGGTGTCAAATTCTATCAGGCGTCTGACTACCCGTAACGATTGCCATAGATGGTCCTATGACAACCGGGCTCGACGGCTCTCCGAGGCACGGATGGCATCGAAAACTGCACATAACTTACTAGATAAATCATCGGTGCAAGGCCGAGGATAGAACCTGGTGCCGTAAGATTGCGAAGTGCACATGTTACCGCTCTGCCACCATCGCTCTAATTTCAAATTATATACCAATTAACTTAATCAGTTGAGCATGGGCAGTGACTATGGTTATTGATCAACACTATGGCGACGCGAAAATGTCATGTTGAAGCTTGCAATTAATAAAACTCATCGCCTATTAAGTATCCCAAGGGACGATAAATTACGAGAATCATGGTTGTCTTTTCTGATTCCTACAAATACTGAGCTCAGTGGTCTGTCTTAGTGAAGGTCAAGGTTGTCTGGAAGAGATCGCTGTATAGCGATAAGACCGCCCATTGTACTAAGCTTCGTAATGTTTTTTTGTTATCGTCTGTTATTTTTGATTTGGTGTGCAATAAAGAGTTGTTGTATTGTATTGTATTGTGAACAAACGTGTTCGCCAAAATCACTTTGATATACCCCCAATTTGATAGGATGGGTAACCGTCTTCTGCATGGATATCCTTGTTCACTGCAAATGAAGTGTTGCACGGGATTCCCTTGGGCTTATCTGGTGAGTAAACTCAATTTGAATAGCAAAAATAAATAATTATAATGAAAATGGTTTCACCCCAAAAAATGGCCTAAAAATGGCAGTAAAAATACAAAGCATTTAGGCTAAGAAATAAAAATAAATAAAAGCTATTTCAGTCTCATTTGTTTCATTAAATCCTTATTAGCAGGTGCTTCATCTTCCTGTAGTATAAAATGTAATAGGTTAAAATAATAATAATAAGTTCCTATGTAACTTTCATGTCGATTTTTTTGCCGTGGCGCGTCACTATGCTATCGATATCGATATTTGAATATGGAGCTAGGTGCATCACTATGGCGACACCAGCGCTTAGCGCAGACACGGGAACTAATTGTCAATCATATAGAGCTGTCCTATCTGTCTTTGACTAGTATAGTAGATATCTGTGGTTTAGTGCTTTCATGATCACCCCGCTGTACATGTCTATTTCAGGTGCTTTGTATCATCCACCTATAGACTAGTATTGGTATAATCTACATAAGAACATCCACCTATTGACTATTGCCACCAGGTACAGGTCTGTGATTGCCACTAAAAAGTTTCCCTAGTTCAGTCAAACGGACTAGCAACCGAACTACTACTACTAGAGAGTATTTATAGTTCGGTGCTTTGTACCAACCGAACTGTTGCACTAAAGTTTCACTAGTTTCAACCGGACTAACAACACTTATCCCCCAGCCATCTTATCCCACTTAGGAGGAAAAAGTGGCTTATTTTCCACTATTCCGTCCCAGGGTGATAAGTGGAATAAGATATTCTACTTTTCCAGGGTGATCATGTAACTTTGATAGCAATGCAACAAAAGAAATTTCAATCCAAATTTGAAAATTTCTATAGTAACTCTGTACATAAGCTGCGTACTGCAACTGTTAAATCCATACATTTTTGTGTTTCTATCGGTTGCCAACAAGTTACATGATCGCCTAGCAGGTATCCCATCCAGAAAATAGTGGTTTTTATTTTCCTTTATTCCTTAGTTAAGAACAAACAAAGTTTTAAATGGATTGTAACAAGTGTTTATTTATCTATTATCCTAATGTTTTGGTAATGTCTTCACTATTTCATGATGAATATAATAGGTACCTGTAAAAAAAAAAATTAATTTACATGAAAAAGCCAACCAAAAAAACCCTCTTTCACCGGACATAAAGGAGCACAAAAACACGGCATCCAATAAATACGTTGAAATCCCATCAACACGCACTAAGCGTTTTGCTATGCACTTTATAGTGCGAACAGCCAATGAGTGGATCACCTTGCAGGTGTCCCTGTTTCTAGCTAACTATGATCTGGGTGTCTTCAAGTCGAGAGTGAACAGGTATCTTCTAGGCAAGCATGCTCCATCGTCGGCCGCATCATCAATGACCATAAGGTGAGACTGATCAAATGTAAGCCTAATCTTCTATACTTATATATGAAAATGCACCCCTATTTCTCCTAGACACGCTATAACTTGAGAATGGCTTCACCGATTTCATTCAACTTTAGTTAAATGTTCTATAATACTTCGTAGAAGGTTCTTACATTAAAAAAACTTTATACTCATCCTGTCGAAGGGAAGATGAAAGGGAAAGGAAACACATATTGGAAAAGGATGAATGGATGGGACAGCCACAGAAGAGAGGCAGGTGAAGCCTGAATTCCTTCGCCGGCCCATCCATTCTTCCTTTTCCCATATCTTTTTCCCTTTCGCTTCTCTCCTACCCATAAACAGCGTTAAGGCGTTAAACTAATTAACCCGTGCGAAGCCAGGGCGGGTCAACTAGTCCATGATAAAAAAAAGGATGTGTACTGATGGAGGCCAGTTATAACAACAAAGGTGCCATCCTGCTTTTGCTGCTACAAATTATAGTTTGCCTGTTACTTTTGCCTTTTTTCTAAAGCAAAGTTGATGAATTAAAGTTAACAATACCTTTCTCTAAGCTCAGTTTTCATTTATTCCGGACGGGTAAAAGGTTTCTGAAAATTTAAACAATAATATAGGTATAAGCAGTGCCGACGATCTGGTCAGAACCGCGGGGAGCCGATGGATGCAGGAAGCAAGCAGCCGCTCAAGGTGGCGCTTTATGGGGGACGCTTATGTTCAGCAGTGGACGTCTTCAGGCTGTTGATGATGATGAGACAGATACACAGATATTCACGTCACACATACCGTGACTGTGTGATCTCAGGTTGCAAGACCGCTTTTTGAAACCACGTGATCCCGGTTTGCGAATAGGACCACCCAATCTCTTCTCGTTGGTACCATAAGAGCCTGATAAGGGAATATCCAGGAAATGGGCAGCAGTATTTTACTCGGTAAATTAAAATCTCAAGCGATCATCAAGCTACCTGCCAAGCGTGGTGATTATGGCAAATGCCCCCCTACGATAAGCGTCCAAAGTAGCGTTAAGCCTACGTCTTCCGGCTGATGATATATGTGGAATGCTACATGTCAAACACCTCTCTGTTTGCGTCAGGGGTTAAAAAGCAAATGCAGATAAAGAGCAGACAGGAAATGTATGAAAACCAGTGAATGACGCGATGATGACTGATGAACTTCTACTAACATTTATCGCAGATGGTTTTTTCACCGCTGCCCCAGCGCTATGGCCTTGGCCTGTTACTGAACCTGGAGATGCAACCTTCGGAGTAGGTCCATGTTCAGACGATGGGGCGAGCAACAGAGCCCCTGGAGCTGCAGGAGCCGTAGTCAAAGTGCTCGTAATCACTGGGTCTACCAACAAATTAGTACTATTTAGTTCAATCATAAAACATAGGCCTCATAGGCTATCCTGCTACACCTTCGAAAGCATCGTTGCTTAACATCAGGTGAGTTGCAGTCAAACATTCATCATCATCATCATCATCACCAGTCTGACCACTGCTGAACATAGGCCTCCCCAAAAAGCACCACTTAGAGCAGCTACTTGCCTCCTACGTCCTTTGGCTCCCCGCAGTTCGTCGGTCCACCTAGTGGGGGACCGGCCTACGCTGCGTCTTCCGGTTCGTGGTCGCCACTCGAGAACCTTTCTTCCCTATCTGTTGTCAGTTCTACGAGCGAGTCAAACGTTGTCCTATTCGTATAAGCAATTTAAACATCATGAGGTAATGTAGAATGCCCACACGTCCTTCGACTAGGTGGAACGACGACTTGCGCCGAGATAGAACCAAGTGCCAATTACCTAAGATGCGTTGGGCACTCCTGCTAAGATACGTTCCCGACATTACTAGTATTTGGATTATTAAACAATTACTTTAGAAAATTTGTGATATAGGATCACCTGATAAAGCATGGTAGCTCTCGTGAGCGTCATAGAACTCTTCTCTGGCGTCTGCGTTAGCGGGTTCTGGTGACTGTAATTGCAGTGGTGAGTTGTCCGGAAGTTGTGGAAGAACACCTACTTCCGACACGCTGCTTGAGGAAACACTGGTCTCACTTCTGTTGGTATGCTTCTTCTTTCTTTTGGTTTTCTTTACCTTTAGAAGCCACAAACGTTTGAAAGAAATCTGGCAAGTAGAAAGACAAGTAAGAGCCGTTCTGATTACCAAAGACTTTTCTGACCCTTCTGCCGCGTACGAAACCGAAGGTTCGTAACCAGTTGCGGTAGAATAAAAATTCATCGTAATACGATACTAGTTACAGTGGAATACGTTTTTTTCTTTACACGATACCGACTTTTTATTTCGTAACTAGTTTCAGTGAAAGAAGACAATTTCCTTGTAGGTAACTACTGGATTGACCACACACCTAGAAAATTATAGCATTAACACTTATGGGACAGTAGAAGACGGTTACGTATCACCTCTTCAGTATCTCTTACCTGGTACCTACTTCAAGTGTACAATCCATTTATTATATCATCAATGATTATTATTCGTATGATCGTATGTTAAGGGAAAAGACCAGTCATTCCTATTACTGTCCCACTCCCACTGCACTTAGACATAATAGTGAAAGTAATAAAGTGACATTTTCTTGCTATTTGGCAGAAATATTTTTTCCAATGACACTTTATATTTAGGCAATTCTATGGGTACCTTTACTTAGTACCTGTACTTTGGTTTTTACGTGTATTCATTCATTATTCCATTTAACGTACGTGTCTCTTGGAGACCAATATAATACTGAGGATGTAAGGACGTAGAAAAGAGGGTCAATTCAGACAGAACGATAAAATGCTCGAGCACTTTTTAAGTGCTAATTAAATATCAACCTTATTCCATTGATACAAAGCTGAAAATAGTATGCAACATTAAAATCTTATCCATAAGACAGTAGCGGTGTTCAAAAATGTTCTCTGCGGCTGCGTGAGCATGCGCGAACATGCGCAAGCGCATGCGCGGCTGTTTGTTCAAGTTCGAACATAAAAGGCGCGTGCGATGGCGCGAGTATGTTTGAGGAGGTGCGATGGCGGCAGCGACCGACGCTCAGAGACATTCTGAGTTCTGACAGAGCTAGCAAACACACGCAGCGAGTAATTTCAATGGATGACGAAAAATTAATTGAGCTAGTTCGGTTTTACGAATGTTTGTAGACACACACATCACACAAAACATTATACCACATCTAAAAATTATTCCAATAAACATAATACGAAACAGAATGCTTGTTCGAATCCTAAATGTGCACTGGCTGCGGACGAGCTTTTCGAACATCCACGAGACTGTTCGAGCATGCGCGAGACTGTTGAGTATCCGCGAGGTATTCGCGCATTCTCGCTCAGTGTTAATGGCGGCCAAGAACAAGCTCGAACATACGCGAGCATTTTACCGCTCTGTCTGTATTGACCCCAAGCATATGAGAAACATACATCTGCTTCCTACTTAACCCATCACCCTATTTTTTTTTTTTTTTTTTTTTCTGCATTTCCACAGACACCTGGGTCCGTGCTCTTTTTTAACATTTATACACTTTATTAATATACATTTTTATAAAATTTGGAACATCAATTTAGTACAGGAGAGACAATTTTTTTTTTTTTTTTTTTTTTTATTTTTTTTTTTTTTTTATTTTTTTTTTATTTTTTTTTTTGATATATACTTTTTATAATTGAATATATATATATATATTTTTTTTTATATATTTTTTTTATTTTTTTATCACCCTATTAGACGAAGGTAGGTGGTGGAAAATATACATTTTCAAAACTTGAACTAAAGGTTACGTATGAATAATAGAAATTACTGTTTCATACCAGTGTATCGTGTAAAAAAAAAAACCACCACCACTCCACTCCACCACTATTCCACTGTAACTAGTATCGTATTACGATGAATTTTTCTTCTACCGCAACTGGTTACGAACTTTCGGTTTCGTACGCGGCCGAAGGGTTTTCTCACTTTAAAAAATATAGCATTAAATTTTTTTTGAAAATTAATGATGCTCGCAATGCCCGCCGTGGCTTGCGTTAGTAACTGACTCCCAAGAAGAAGGACATTGAGTATGTCCGAAACCTGGTCGCAGTAATTTCGACTTTTAATTGACGTGCGTTTAGCCATTATTCATTTCCAAAACGAATCATACTCATGATAGTCCACCGTGCCCCCCCATACCACCCCCTGTCTTTGCCTTGCTTTTAGGTATTTTAATATAACAAATATTGATTTCCATGCAATGGTGTCAATTATTGGTGTAAGAATTCTCACAGGTGGAGATTTTTCCAACACTGTGTGGTTTTCATATTATTTTAGGTAATTAATTAATCGTCCGAAATTAATTAATTCTGTTACCTTAGCTTTAGATATATTGAGTTCAGGATTTGGGTTTGCTTCACTAGTAGGGTCTTCTTTTGGCATATCGTAACTTTTGAATGAAAGGTATTAAACTCGCCGAAAATGAAAGTATTTAATTAAAAATCTGGACCCGTTTTAAAATAAGTTATCTGGAACAAAACATAAATTTAAATTACATTATAGACATAGACTCCAAATCAGTCGCCAAGCTTCTATACTGCCCTCATAGTGAAGAACGCAGTAACTAACGTTTTTGGCAAAATTGATTTAGATGTATTTTCAGAATCGCCAAAAAGAAATCTATATTCTGTTCTTTCTCACGTATCAAAATCCCACCTGGTACCCAAAAATTCAGGAAGTAAGAATGCAGCAACTTGACTAATCTCGACTACTGGGAACTTTTGTTTTCGCGTTCTTTTCGAAAACATGTTTTACCTACTTACTGCATTTTTCATAAGGACGGCAGTATATATGTGTTCTGGCAGATTGTGATTGCGATCCAGTCTTCAATCTTACAGCTTTTCAACCTCATCAACTACTTATGCAGTTCATTACATGCGTATTGTAATTTTATTACTAACTTATGGACCTCTTATACGAAAAATGCAGTGTATTTTTGCTATGCTTACTTTACAAAGGTTACCTTTTTGAGATTCCGTGTAACCAGAGAGAGAAAAACAGCAAGTGCCACATAACCCACGCAGTGGTTGGGTCCTCGTATGTTGTTTCTGTCTGACATAGGCAAATGTTTGCATAGTTGCTTTTAATAAAATTACGTAATTTGACGTTTTTGATGTTGGTTCCTAGACTCAAGAAAAAAACCACCAAGAAATTCCCAGTGACTATATAGATTCCATTGATGATGAGTCAATTTACTGTAAGCAATGCATTGGTGGGACGTCTAGTGTTACAAATGTCCAATACACTATAGTGACCTCTTTTCATCGGGAGAGCTGTATACTTGTTTGCTACCTACAGAATAAAAAAGAGTACCTAACTCGAGACATTGAAAGGAATTAGTCTGCTAATGAAGACCTGTCTCCCGATTTGGTCATTAAGAATGTTCAATCTATTCTGACCCGCTGTTCTGCTCGAAAACATATGCCTCCTTCACACGAAAAGTGAATTGAAAGGCGAATAAACATCTTAATTCCTAACCTTAAAGAAAGAACGAAAAATGTTGTCATCCGTTTTCTTTTCTTATTCAATGGTTTTACTATGTGCTGTTTTATAGCTGAATAAAGCTAAGTTTCTCAGACTACTCATATTTAAGACTCAGCAGAGCGAAGTTGTGAATAGTTACTGTTATGAGAACGCATGGTATTTTACCATTAGGATTATTAAAATCTTTTAAATGAAACTTTATAATCTGTAGCCATTGACCCTTTGATAAATGTCATGATTCCTGTTTCATGTCAAATTTCCTGTTTCATGTCAAGTTTCCTGTTACGATGATCCACTTTAACAAACCAACAACCAGCAACGAATAACCTAACCATAACCTAACTGACAAAATATACAATACTAGCGGCTCGCCCAGGCTTCGCACGTGTAGTGGTGTAGCCTATGTTACTCAGGATGAATGTAGCTTTCCAATGGTGAAAGAATTTTTGAAATCGGCGCAGTAGTTTCTGAGTTTATTCATTACAAACATACACACAAAAATACAAATCTTTCCTCTTTATAATAGTGGTGTAGAGGTGTAGATGACGTAGACTAATCTATGGACAAAATTATTGCATAATGAACTGAACTGTTTTTTTATGTAGGTATTGGCAAAGACCTATGTTAATACGGCGAATTCTGTGGGTATTGGATGTTCAAAGGAAAATAACTTATGTAAAATCTTTCATTGCATTTCATAATAGACTTACCCTGGTCCTGCATACTTGAATTAACACTCCAAATTTAACTTAGTACCTAAAGGCTTTTATTATGACTTCATTATTTATGTGTTTTTTTTTTATGTTTTTGCCGGAAAAATATTACGTCCTATTCATCACAAACAAGATTGACATTATTGATCTGTCAAAATAGTTCCATTCTTAAATCGTAATCGTAATAGACGGTCGTTATCAAGAAGGTTAAATCCGCAATTCTTTAGAGGTCGTTTTAGAAGATCCATGTCAAAAAGTTTGCATAACTGTTATGGCCTTATCTGTCTGGTTTTCATCCTTGGAATAAGGACTAACGCATAAATCTACTATTGTTATGCAGCGTGCCAAAGTTCCATTGGTCTATCTTTGTTTCCTCTACAAAGCTCTAATACTTGCGCCAAACATTTTTATGGTCCACTCCTTCCACTCTTTGTCTAGGGTGCCCACAGAGCATTAAAAAGTATGACGCTTCAAGCGTATTTTTTTTCTTGTTCTGTGAGGGTGCCATATTAATTTAATCATCATCATCATCATCAATGGCCTGAAGACGCCCACTGCTGAACATAGGCCCCCCTCACAGAGCGCCACTTTGAGCAGCTGCTTGTCTCCTACATGCATCTGCTCCCCTTTTTCGGCTTTTTTACCAGATTGATATATTCATTTAGTCTCGATAACTTAAAAAAATAACCAGGAAAATATTAGGTTCCTGGGTGGGTGCGGAGAGAACGATGCCACCGCAACTTAGTATACGACCATTCCGACAACTATAGCTTTAAGTTTTGGTCTAAAATGTTAGTTTATAGGTAGTAAGAATAAAGTTCCAAAAATATATCCAAAACTACTAAAGGAATATTTATAATTTTCTGCATAAAATAACATGTTAAGTTGTATGACACATTTGCGTATTGTTTTCGCAGACGATCCGATGTGCAACGAGCCCTGAATCTGAACATGACATGGCGAGACTTTGTGTTATTGGCTGCACTTTTATTCAAATGCTGAGACTGGTAACTGTAGGGTGACAATTTATTAGTGTCACTAATTTGATTACCTGTCCGCTTGTGCGTGCACAGTAGGATTACCGCGTACTCACCCCGATATCGCTACCGCGGGCGGTACAGGATACCGCCCCGGGTTGAATAGATAAATTACCCGAAAAAAATATTTACCAAGATGCTACCTACATATTTTATATAGCTATCTATCTCCAACGAAATATAATAGTTCTCGCATCCGCCGCTCGCTCTATAATTATGCTGTACAATGGTTAATTTTGTACGACACTATAGCAATTATAATTTATTTCAATTTAATGAACACAAGGAGACCAATTTCAATTTTGTTCCCCCAATTCTATAATATTAATAAGGAGAGGAGACGAAGTGTTAATTTAATTTTCTCTGGTAGGTAAATCAAGATTTCTTACTCTTAAAACGTTCGGTAATATCTTAGTCACCCTATTCTCCCCTGTCGTACATATCTTCTAGAATCTAGACAGTTTTTACAAGCTCAGCGCAAAGAGCACTGGCAATAAATCCATGTATTAAAAAGTATACTCTCGAATATTCTGCGGATAAAAATACCCATGATATCAAGCGGAACTCTCTCATGAAATAACATTTTATTTTATAACCTAATAAATATTAACCGATTGTTTGTTCGAATTCAAAACTGGTTTATCGGCATTCTAATTTAACACTGAAAAGTTTTTCCAGAGTATGAACTTGATTTAGTGAATCGAGTTGGTTTTGATTGAAATATTTCTTTTGGATATTTGTAGCTCAATAATAATGTTTTTAGACCATTGTTGGTAGGAGATAGGGTAGAATGAAAATATATAAAATTATGTGGCGAGATGAATAAGTACGAGTATTGCTGAAGATAGAACAAATATGGTGCAACAATGTAAACTTATAAGCACTCTTTTTTTTTACCTGTAAGCTTAGTTGATAGTGGTCCACTTGCACTGATATAAACGTATGAATTAGCTTAGTAGTACCTAGTATAGTATTATATTATCTGTGGTAGTACGTAAATAGAATAATTATGTTAAAACTAAAAGTTATGACTCAATGATGACTTTAATTCAAATTTTTGAATTATTAACATTTTGTACTAAAAGTTTAGGGACTATTAAAAAAGCATTATTTATCGTTTTAAAATGTATTAACTTTAAGATAGAATTTAAGCTATATATCTATATAGGTTAAATTCTAGCGCTGGGTTGAACGTAATAAGTATGTAATATTTATTTGAATGAATTTAGGAAATGAAATGAAACTATCCATGCATTCGAATCCTGCAATAAGCATGAGGTTAGTTGAATCAATAACTTCATATTTTTGTATTTTAATCATCATACAGACTGACTGCATGTTGAATGAGTGCTGTATTGACAATATAAAATGTCTCAAATAATTTTTGTTTTACAATACGTTGATAATCCTTGATTACAATTACCCCATAGCCAAACATGACCGTAAAACAAGCGGTTACCCAAATCACGCACTTCGGAAAACTCGTCGGGGGCGAGCTCCTCAACGTTACGACATGTTTGCCAACCAATATCTTTGAGTGACAAAGGATTTACTATTCTAATGTTGTGATTTTATTACCCATATATCAAATATTGATCGAAGTTTCCCTTTCTTAGCTGAATAACTATGGAATACATTTTAATAAATGTTCGTGATGCCCGTCGAAGGTCAAAGTATATTAAGACTCGGCTAAAGTACCTATGTGATAACTAAAACCTCAGTAGGTAAATTAGATAGATAGATAGATAAACTCTTTATTGTACACCAACTAAACAAAAATGTACAAAGACTTAATAGACTTATAATTGCTAGTGCAATGGGCGGTCTTATCGCTTAAAGCGATCTCGCGATTAGTAAAATAATAAACCACCTACTCTACATATCTCTCAAATTATGCCGAAGAACTGGAACGCGTATCGCATAATTTTTGTAGGTATATGCTGGGTAGCACCATAACCGAGATTAAAACTTTTGCTATGATTAAAATTGACTGTAATCTTAACTATAACCATGAAGTTTAACCAGCTTGTGCACCATAACATTCTTCATTACATGTAACAGTCAAACTCTACAATGATTGAGCTACAGCTTTCTACAGCTTTGGTAACCTCATCGTATAGTCGAAGTTACTATTGACAGCTTTGGAAATCTCATCGTATCGTCAAAGTTGTTAATTGATTATACGACAAGATTTCCGAAGCTGTCAAACATTGTAGAGCATATTTTGACATCATTTAGTTAATGCAATACATTTTTGTTTAATGAAAGTCTTAGCTGATTCTTCGACTGTTTAGATGTTAACTGTTAACTATAGATGGTGCAACCCAACCCAAGTGCTACAAAAACACATCATCATCCTCTTTGCCTTTTCCCATTTGTTATTGGGGTCGGCTCCCAATCTAACCTGTGGCGACGAGCTAGCCGAATTACACGAGCGACTGCCATCTGACCTCGCAACCCATAAGGAACCATTAACAGGGATGGTTAGACCAGGCGTCAGATTCTATCAGGCGTCTGACTACCCGTAACGATTGCCATAGATGCTCTTATAACAACCGGGACCGACGGCTTAACTTGCTCTCTGAAGCACGGAGCGATGGCATCGAAAACTGCACATAACTTACTAGATAAGTCATTGGTGCAGGGCCGAGGATCGAACCCGGTACCGGAAGATTGCGAAGAGCACATGCTACCGCTCGGCCACCATCGCTCTAAAACACAATCACGTACTTTTTTATTTCACAAACTTTCGATCATAAGATAAATTTAAATTTTAGCTTGGCTAGTAGCAGACTATATTTATAGTCGGTTTTATAAACTGCCGCGTTGAACAGGATCACTTTTGCAAACATTGATCCAACTTCGGACACCTTTTTTTGCCCGAACTTAAATTTTATGTCGCAGCGATAAAATCCTATTTAGTACGCATAGGCCACTTTCCAATAATAAAACTAGTAAAGCACTTATCAAGCACTCTGCGTACATAACTGAGGTCACTGTCGATCGCATCGTAAACCAAAGACAGAGGGCAAAGGCCGTTGATATTTTACGGGCTATATAAAAAATGGCGGCCTCTCTATTGGTCCCAAGCCTACGTCTAGCCCTGATGGACCCGCGCTACACCATTTCCGACTTTATTTACGATCATATTTTAGGTAGCTGGCCAGCTCAGATTACTCGGATATTGTTGGGATTGAGAAAAAAATAGGTACATATAGGTATGGCCATTGGTCAAGACTCGAAAATGATTTGTTAGGTGACGTTAGTACTATTACTTAGGGGTCGTTCATAAGCGTTTTTTTAGCTATTTTGTAACCCCTCTCTTCCTTGATGGTGAGGTTTTGGACCAGTTAGTCTATGTTTTGGACTAACCCCCGCCCCCTATCCACAGTCACGTGAATTTTTTTGTCAAAGTTATTTTTTAAGTTTTTGATTATTGTTTGTTTTATGATAAAATGGCAATATGTTTAAGAAAGAAATAGAAAGGAGTTGTTTACTCATGGCAAAAGATACAAATAAAAAAAAGAAAAAACATGACAATAACTAAATATAACTTGATTGTCAGTTGCCACGAATCGGTCCCCACTCAACATAGTGCTGGCCATACAACCAGCGCTGGTCTTCCGTGTTTGACAACATCTCACCTGATAGTAAGTGACGAAGTTGTCTAAGGTGGAGCACGTTTCCCCATGAAATGCCCATTCACTCTTGACTTGAAAAGACCCAGGTTATACTCAGGAAGAAACACTTTTGCTGGAAGAGCATTCCATTCCTTGGCCGCTCGGCTATTTTCTTTTTATGTAAACGAATGACGCAACGAGCTAGTCGTTCGCCTGCCTGGTGTTAAGCGACACGGCCGCCCATTCCAGATTGCAGTGTCACTCGGAACTTTAAATTAAAGTTTCGCGTGACACTGCGCACTGCGCACGTCATCCTGAGACATCACACAGTCTATTTGTGACATAATTTAATTCTGGAAAATTAAGGCGGAGATCACTGCCTGGCTACGGCGAGTCAAATCACGTGCCGTACTATCGAAATCGCGCGTTCAAAGAAAAGTTAAATACACGTAATATCTCACTACACCCCTCCTCTCCATTTTCGAACCTCCCATGATTGATGGAAGATCCCTTATTCTGTGGTGTTGCAAGTACCCGAATAATACTAATAACGGCCTTATTAATAAACATGCAGTTTGTCCTTTTTTGACATTTGAATATTGAAAGCGATCGAAAAAGACAAAAGATGGTGTAAATAATCAAAAGTTACAACGCGCTTATGTTTTATTTCATCTCGATGCATTAGCGCTTGCTCTAAATTGTATGCGCAATCTTATACCCAAGCTTTCAATGCTTCATGGTCATATTATCAAGGTTAGGTTTCCAGTTGAAATAGGAATAACAAACGCTGGGGAAAAGTAACTTTAGCAAAGTAATATTATAACCTTTCTCTGTGTACGTGTATTGTATTTATGTAGCATATATTTAGCTTTTATAACGCTATCTAAGAGTACGAAAACTCGCAGCATTGTACAGTTGCATTTCCAACATTGTATTCAAATGTTTATTTAAGTTAAAAAACGTTTGGAAACTTTCACTTCACTAACAATTAGCTGTTTATGTTATAAAGTTAGTTCGTAGTTCGGATGCAGATGCCAATAACTGCTTTAAATCTCGAAATGGAGTTTGAATTGAATTAAATTCTATTTAACATGAAAATTTAATAGCAGTACCCACCAGTGTTTAGGTCAAATTTCTTTAGTTACAGGAACAGCTGCTATAACACTGTTATAGCAGTTTCTCTAAGTTGCCTGTTACTTGTAATAAATATTTTCAATTTTCATTCGTCTCTAGAAAATGTTAAATTCTAAGAGTTAAATTTATATAAAGTAAAAAGATTTTTAAAACACTCTACATGATTATGTTCTTAATAATAACAATAAATACTAAAAATTAGGTATCTACCTATTCTTATATCCTTCTTATTCTTATATATAGGCGAGTGATAAGCCTGAAAATCAGAATTTTTAGGTTGATCAAAAGTTTCTTCTGAATTGGTTTTACGACTATTGTCTTTGTCAACAGTCGAAACCATAGCACGGTAGCACTCAGTTGTAAATACCACTTTTTGAAGCGGTCACCCATCCGAGTATTGCCGCTTCAAAATTGCTTAACTTTACCGATTGGTTGAGAACGGCTACTTGAGCTTTGCTTTGTCAAAAATCGTTTTTTAATTTTGTATTGCAAATATGCAATTGTTAGCACTTTTACAAGTCAAGATGATGTTACCACTATAAATAGTCTTTATTTATTATAATAGGTCCATGATTCGTCGTTATCTTACATTTTTTTCTTCTTTATTCCCGTTAGAAAACCAAGTTTCATAACTGGTTGTCAAACAAGAAAAATATTTACTGTTTGATTACCCGGTTATCTATAAAGATTTACATTTCCTTACAGAAAACCAATATGATAACTGGTTATCAAATAAGAAATTCTACTTAGGGCTACGCAGGTATCTCATTCTTGTGATCCTTATGCTTTTAATAGTAAAATTGTTTTTAATTTACATCCTTTAACAGAATTAAGTCGCTGTTACTCTATTGCCTTAGTAAGACTTGATATTGTATGTTCCTTTCAATATTGAATAATTCAGAGCCTCGTATCACAATCTTTATTCATGTGTTATACCTATATATTTTCAAATTTGCATATTATTGAGTGTCTGGAAGGACGTTCATTGTTTTAGAGCTCTTTTCCAACAAAGGAAAACAAGATATATTCAAATCGAATGAGTTTTTGTCAGATATACCAAGTGAAGTGTTGCGGAAGGTTTGCAGTATGCATATTGCGATGAAAATGATTGATACAGCTTTTTCTAAAGTGAGTCTAAAGTTGAATATTTTATTGGAAAATACATATTTAACTGTCAACTTTTTTTTATATATACGAATGACGTGACGAGCTAGTCGTTCGCCTGGTGTTAAGCGACACGGCCGCCCATAACAGATTGCAGTGTCACTCGGAACTCCAAACTAAAGTTTCGCGTGACACTGCGCACTGCGCACGCCATCCTGAGACATCACACAGTTTAAAAAAGTTTTCTAGACTGTGAGATCAGTTCGTAAAGTCTCATTTGCCCAGTAATTTCACTAGCTACAATGTCCGTCAAACTGGAACACAGTAGTGCTTGCACACTACTGCTTGGCGGCAGAATAACTGGCAAAGCGGTGGTACCTACCTAGACGAACTTTGCAGTAAAAGAATAAGAAGCACGTTAAACTTTCCTCTGAAGCCTGTAGCTAGATTTAAGCCACTTTCCAACCCTCTAGCCTCCATCTACTTTCCACATTCCCCCTTAACATAACACTAACATTATAGAACACTAGCGTTAAAACAGTGGGGCGCCCCACTATTTTAACCGCGTGTGCATCGATCATTACAACAAGTGTAATGATCAATGCACACGCGTTTCATACAACGTTTTTCATCACAGTTGCGAGGAAAAACCAGACTTGTATTGTTATTAACTTGTGTGTAAAATGCCACGCAGCTTTCTTATTTTCACGCGCCGTATAACCTAGCGAAGATTCATATCCTAATTCCTATGGTCTTTGGTGGTAATATTATAAGGATAAGCATAAGATAGGATAAATTTATGATACTATAGGATAGGATTCTTATGTCCAGGTATTATAATAAACTTATTTAACAGATTTACAGATAAACTAAAAGTAATAGTAAGTTGAACAGTAGTATAGTAAGTTGAAGTGGCAATGGGCAGGCCACATCGCTCGTAGAACTAACAACCGATGGGGAAGAAAGGTTCTCGAGTGGCGACTACGAACCGGAAGACGCAGCGTAGGCCGGCCCCCCACTCGGTGGACCGACGACCTGGTGAAAGCCGCGGGGAGTCGATGGATGCAGGAGGCGAGCAGCCGCTCAAGGTGGCGTGCTCTGGGGAAGGCCTATGTTCAGCAGTGGAAGTCTTCAGGCTGTTAATGATGATG
Source organism: Ennomos quercinarius (assembly GCA_910589525.2). Taxonomy (NCBI): domain Eukaryota; kingdom Metazoa; phylum Arthropoda; class Insecta; order Lepidoptera; family Geometridae; genus Ennomos; species Ennomos quercinarius. The sequence continues at coordinate 14,491,128 of OU342494.1, read as the reverse complement.
ATGATGATGACAGATAAACTGGACTATTTCTAACCACTTATACTTAGTTCTAACCTCGCTTCATTTCACATCGTCTAAAATTACTGTTCCGAAGAATGCTCAGTTTCAAACAAAGCTAAACAATTAGTTGTCAATTTTAATTAAAACGTGAGGGATCGATTTAAATGAGTTCTAATTATTACGTCGTCGCTTCTGACCTTGTTTTAGACGGGTCACGAACACGATACATTATAGAAGCCATGTTTTTGAGACATGTAAGACAAAGGTTCCAAAGGGCTCGGATTAAAAGGGTACGTAGAACTACTTCTAAAAACGGCTAAATTGTAAGAGATTAAACACTGATCGATATAGTTGGTAAAGAGTCTATACCAGCTTTATCGATTAAGTATATCAGATGCTTACTCTCCATAGACCAACGGTAATAGTTATTTATGATATTAGGGCGGTAAGTTGGTTTTTACAAACGAGTAGACAAATGTAAGCCCGAGACAAAGTCGAGGGCTTACCATAGTCACGAGTTTGTAGAAATCAATTTCCGCACGTGTATCATACAACGTTTTTCAACACATTTGCGAGAAAACAGTACAATAGGTAATTGTGGTATATCAATTAAAGGCTACTTAGTTAGTAGCGTTTATTTAGATTGATTTTTATTTTGATTGCGTTTGTTTTGATTTTTTTGGTTTATTTAGTGTTGGTTTATTTGGTTTTTTATTTTTATTCACTTTATACGTGCTTTATACCATAGCTACGCACACGGTACAAGACATGAGGCATTCACAGAGCATATCTTTTCACAGACTAACTACTTATAGATACAGAGACCGTACCGGATCATAGAGTATATTGCATACCTCACAGTAATGGAACAAACTTTTGTTTATTAGTGGGAAAGTCGCAACAAACAATCTTTGATGTTTCTAATCTAATTCGAAAATGGGCTAAAATGGCGCGCATTTACAATTCAAATGGCGCCACGTGCGTGTGGTGAAAATTAGAACTACATCTTTGATTTCATTTTCTCTTTAGTATTAAAGTGAGACAAACGTATTGAGCAAAAACGCTTATCCAAGGAGTTTCGATCATTCAGCTTATTTATTCTCGTAATGTGAAACTCCTTGGTGAAATTCTTATATATGTTTTATTGAAATTAAAAAATAACCGTAAAGGTTACGCTCGGCGCTATACGAGGAACGATGCGGTAAAATAAGTACTTAGGTGAGAGTACCTATTTTACTGCACGCTCCGTTGTATGGTGCGTAATGTTTAACTTTCGAACAATGTATACAGGCTTAGTAAATGCATTTTTTGAGCAAATGTGTTGAAATAGTTATTTATGATATTAGGGCGGTAAGTTGGTTTTTACAAACGAGTAGACAAATGTAAGCCCGAGACAAAGTCGAGGGCTTACCATAGTCACGAGTTTGTAGAAACCAATTTCCGCACGTGTATCATACAACGTTTTTCAACATATTTGCGAGAAAACAGTACAATAGGTAATGAAACAAACTTTTGTTTATTAGTGGGAAAATCGCAACAAACAATCTTTGATGTTTCTAATGTAATATGAAAATGAGCTAAAATGGCGCGAATTTACAATGCAAATGGCGCCACATGCGTGTGGTGAAAATTAGAACTACATCTTTGATTTCATTTTCTCTTTAGTATTAAAGTGAGACAAACGTATTGAGCAAAAACGCTTCCAAAGAGTTTCGATCATTCAGCTTATTTATTCTCGTTATGTGAAACTCTTTGGTGTAATTCTTATATATTTTATAGAAATTAAAAATAAACCGTAAAAGTTACGCACGGTGCAATACAACGGAGGATGCGGTAAAATAGGTACTTTGGAAGTTTTGGCGGGAACGTGAAAAAGTTCACGTCGTTGCATTGTATTATTTCACAAAACTTATGCTTTTTCTAGTGTTAATGTTTAAAATTAGTGGCATTTTACGCATTAAGTGCTGAATTACGAGTATAAGTGTGGGCAAGTGATATAATGTAGTGAAACGTGGTTTTTCGTGTTGCTTCCAAAATTCCATAGAAGCCTCTAGTAAAGTTGCCACTACTTTACTAGGGCATGACTTAGACTGGATTATGACTACCTGACTTAGACTGGACTATGACTACCCTGACTGACTGTGACTAAGACTTGACTTTACATGAAATATTTCATAATACGATGAAAAACTACAATACTTGACATTGGCTAAATACACTATGTGTGGAGCCAAAATATAAGAAAAAAAAATAGGTACTTAGGTGAGAGTACCTATTTTACCGCACGCTCCGTTGTATGGTGAGTAATGTTTAACTTTCGAACAATGTATACAGGCTTTGTAAATGCATTTTTTGAGCAAATGTGTTGAAAAAATATTTTAAGTGATTATAACATTACAGACCAATTGAAATCTTCAATTTATTTTATAAAGCGTTTGTTGGTATATAATACGTAGTCTAGCAATTACACTACTTCAACGTACTATCATGTAAAATTTTTCTTAGTAGGTATACTTGCCCAGATTTGACATAGATGATTGATAGAGGAGTATTTTATAACTTTGTTTAACGAGCCAGCCATTAGGACACATTAACTAATTAACTATTGATAGGCCGTGTGGTCCCGGTATACGAATAGGACCACCCCATCTCTTCCCGTAGGTACCGTAAGAGCCGGCTAAGGGAATATCCAGGCAATGGGCAGCAGCATTTTCATTCTGCTCGGTACATTAAAATCTTCTGCGATCACCAAGTCTACCAAGCGTAGTGATTATGGCAAATCCTCTCTATGATAAGCGACCAAAGTGGCGTTTTATGGGGGAGGTTTTATGAGGTTTTATGTTCAGCAGTGGACGTAGGATGACGTGCGCGTCACGCAAAAATTTTATAGTTCTGAGTGATACTGCAATCTGTTATGGGCGGCCGTGACGCTTAACACCTGGCAAACGACTAGCTCGTTACGGCAATAGTTTAAACATAAAAAAATATCGAGCTGATGATGAACAATTGATGGTAGTTTTTTTGATTCGGTTTGTAGGTACTTTAATATTATAGTTGTGGAGATTATTGACGGGCTTGATAGCTCATTTGGTAGTAGCTCTGCCTTCTAAACTATAGGCTGTGGGTTCGATTCCCACCCGGGCCAAACATTTGTGTGATGAACATCGATGTTAGTTCTGTGTCTGGGTGTTATATTGTATTCTATGTATGTATTTACAAACAAAAAAGTATTTATGTATTCTATCACTATCAGTTGCCTGGTTCCCATAGTACAAGCTATGCTTAGTTTGGGGCTAGATGGCGCTGTGTGTAATTTCCACTCATTTTTATTTATTAATTTATTATACACTGCTCAGAGTACATTTTTACGAACCTCACAGTTACGCGTAGCTTTATATTAGTCTTTTAACGAGCCAGCACTCCTATTGTCTGCATAAGCTAGCTCTAAGATGGCACACAAAGTCTGTCACGGTTAGTTTCTCAGCAAACGACGCTTAGAAACCCGGTTGTTTTCAGAGAGTGCAAAAACCCAATGCTGTACCTATATAAGTTTTATACTCATACCTAAGCGGTTATCACATCTGCAAGTAAAAAAAAATCTCTGCCCTCATAGTGAAGAACGCAGTAACTAACGTTTTTGGCAAAATTGAGTTAGATATATATTCGGAATCGCCAAAAAAGAATCTGTATTCTGTTCCTTCTCACATATCAAAATTCCACCTGGAACCCAAAAACTCGGGAAGTAAGAATGCAGCAACTCGACTACTCTCGACTACTCGCAACTTTTGTCTTCGCGTTTTTCTTGAAAACGTGTTTTACCTACTTACTGCATTTTTCATAAGGACGACAGAACTGCTCAGCTCAGAGATTTGACAAAATGACCACAAAACAAAACGGAATTTAGATTGATCACAGCTCTCCTAGTATGACCACGACCTTTATAATGTTGGAATATCGAAACAATAATTAAGAGTCATGATCATCAACAGCCTGAAGACGTCCATTGTTGAACATAGGCCTCCCTCAGAGAGTGCTCGCCTCCTGCATCCACCGACTCCCCAAAGTTTTCACTAGATTGTTGGTCCACCTAGTGGGGTAATTAAGTGTAGATACCTACAACTTTTTCCATGAATATTTACCACAACTTAATGAAAATTCCCTTTGTGGTCGTGTTGGGTATAGTACCGCAAGGTATCGTTTATCTAATCTGTGGTACCACACCTCTAAGCTATGGTGTCGTATTCGCGCCACGCTAGTCTTAATGACATCATTCGCCGGGCTTTTACCACCACCAATGTTGCAGCCATTCTCGAACCGAATGGTCTAATGCGTGACGATGGTAAAAGACCCGACGGAATGGCTCTGGTTCCCTGAAAGATGGGGCGGCCTTTAGTGTGGGACGCTACTTGCGATACTATGGCGCCGTCACACCTTCCCGAGACACACGTTAGGGCTGGTGCCGCGGCTAATTCTGCTGAGCAACTAAAACGGCGCAAATATAGTAATCTCGGTAGCGTTACATATTTGAGCCGTTTGGTGTTGAGACCCTGGGTCCGCGGGGACCGGGAGCTCATCGCGTTTTCCAAAGTCTATCAGAGTGCCTGGTGATGCGACGCGTGACCAAAATGCTGGCACTTATTTGGCCCAACGCATCAGCATTGCAATTCAACGTGGCAATGCGGCCAGTATGTTGGGTATGCTACCTACCGGTAGTGGGCTGGAGCACTTGGACTGTCTATAGGCCATCGCGGCTATTATACAGTCCATAAGTGTTCTTTGTAGTAGGTAGTGTAGCTAGTTTAGTTTAGTTTAGTTTAGTTTTTATTATTGTAGTTAGCTTGAGAAATAAAGGCACATTGCCCGTTAAAAAAAAAGCTATGGTGTTGTCTTATGAAGAACAAAGCTTGAGCGTCACTTATTCCATAGTTGCGGCTACTTCGCATTCATGTTGGCTGCTTAGGTGTGTACCAAGCTTACAGATAAAAAAGTCGTTTTCTGAAGTTTTACGCAATTTTCAGCAAGGAACATTGTTTCGCTCTTTCTGTTACGAAACATTAAACTTGAATACTAAGACTTGGTTCCGCTTTGGAGATTATTTTTGTATTTATTTTAGGCATATTATCCTTACAGAAATCTTTTTAGTGATATACTTTTTAGAATTTTCAAGGTCGTCTTTTATTTTTCCTAGGCAAAGTTTGGTACACCAATGCGAATGCATCAGAGGTTTAGATAGGTATACTTTTATGTAAAAGAATGGCGTGACATAGCTATTTAGTCTACAATTATAGTGCCAATACCTAGTGGCGTTTTATTGGGAGGCCTATGTTCAGCAGTAGACATCTAGACAACCTGTTTGTTGTATAGTGCCACTCGGAGCTCATAATCACTAAAATGATATAGTTTCGCGTGAGACTGTAATGAGCACGTCACCTTGAGACATCAGGGTGATGCAAATAAAAAAACCGGCCAAGTGCGAGTCGGACTCACGCACGAAGGGTTCTGTACCATTATCTATCCCTGCCATCTAGTGTTCAGTAGCAGTACTATTTAAAGCAGCGCCATCTATGACTCTTCTGGTAAACGAGCAAAATAATCATTTTTTTGTATGGAAGCTCCCGTAAATATTTTGTTTTATTCTGTTTTTAGTATTTGTTGTTATAGTGGCAACAGAAATACATCATCTGTGAAAATTTCAACTATCTAACTATCACGGTTCATGACATACAGCCTGGTGACAGATGGACAGACAGACAGACAGACAGCGGAGCCTTAGTAATAGGGTCCGGTTTTACCCTTTGGGTACGGAACCCTAGAAAAATAATACCCACTTGAATTCCTGTTACCCCCATAGTTTACATATTAAATAAAATTTCTATATAGACAGTGAGATGGTCAGGACATATATACCGACTAGAAAAAGGCTATCGAAAGTCAATATCCCAGCTACAAACAGTTTTGTCAACAACAGGTCAGCACACCGGGCCATATTTCACAACAAACAATAGCTTAAGTATGAAAGTTACAACACATGATAAATATGGCCCGTCTTATGATTTATTCGTATGGAAGCTGGAATTTTGGTCAATAAAATGGGATATCGTTTGTTTTGGTGTTGAACGATGTAGAAAGAAACTACCTGGCAAGATTACACATAGACTTATTTTCATGCTTAACTAGCTGCGCCCCGCGGTTTCACCCGCGAATAAAAAGTAACCTATGTGTTAACCCAGTGTAAGCTATCTATGTTCGATATTTCATTCAAATCTGTCCAGCCGTTTGAGCGTGAAGGAGTAATAAAACTTTCGCCTTTATAATATTAGTGTGATTATACCAGAAATAGTGATTATGGTTATGATTACCTAATTAATAATTAATACAGATATAACAATTAACTTTTAATTATACGAAAATGAGTACAAATAACAAAGTATACAGCCTCTGTGGTGTGGTGGTTGAGCGAGTCGGCTCATAACCTGGAGGCGGAGGGTTCAGTTCCCGCGACAGGACACGGATTTGTGCACGTGAAAAAAAAGCGCAAACACATGTTCAGATCTGCGTGTTGTGGGATCATGGTACTCGTATAGGTCCTGGGTCCTTAATACAGGGAATCCTAGTTAGGGTCCATTTTTTTTTATTTTTTTTTAGTGGAGACTTAACATATAAATTACAACACACATAATGAGAACATAATACAATTATTTTTATCAGCTGGTATTGTTTTCTTTTTCCTGCATCAATGACTTATCTAGTAAGTTCTTCTTCTTCTTCTTCTTCTTCGTTTATGGCTTTCTATCGCTTTTATTATCTAGTAAGTTATGTGCAGTATTCGATGACATCACTCCGTGCCTCAGAGAGCACATCAAGCCGTCGGTCCCGGTTGCCATTGGAACATCTATGGTAATCGTTACGGTTAGTCAGATGCCTGGTAGAATCTGATGCCGAATCTAACCATCCCTGTTACTGATTCCTTATGGGTTGCGAGGTCAGATGGCAGTCGCTCGTGTAATTTTGGTAGCTCGCCGCCAGATTGGGAGCCGACTCCAATAACAAATGGGCAAAAAGGCAAAGAGGATGATGATGGTATTGTTTTCTTTATAAAAAGTCTTGTCTTTTCGTTTCAGATATCTGAAGGTCTCTGTTTGATGATAAAATTTGTTTTGATAGTCTATATTGCCTTGAAATGATGTGACACGTGCTAGAGTTTTTTAGTGTTACGAAAACAGCCGTGAAAAAGTAAAAGTAATAAATACTTCGTTAGTAAGCGATGTCTATGGTACGTCGGATAGTTTCCAGTCTTTTTCCATATGTATCTGAACATATATATCGCCGCCGAGGCAGGCCCCCTATGAGATGGCGTGATGACCTCGACGCCTTTCAAGAGCAGTGGTCTGAAGTTGCGGGGGACCGGAATATCTGGAAGGATATGGGGGAGACCTTTGCCCAGCAGTGGGACAGTATAGGTTAACAAAAAAAAAAAAAAATCTGAACTGAAATGTAGCGTTATCGATCCATGGAACGGATAGAATCAAGCTTGATTATACGGTATTTTTCAAAACACCTCTTTTAAATACAAATTGGTATTGTTCTAGTCGGCTCCAGTTTCATAACTTAATCTACGTCGTCATTAGTTATAGCCCTCGTCACGTGATTAATTGAGTCGTGATTGGAAGCCTCGCCATGAGGAAGAAGGATGGAAGGAAATACGGAAAGGAAGTCAATCGTATCTAAAAACCTGAGTACTATATTTGTACTAATTTGTTGATATACTGCAGTATTTATGTAGCGATTACCATCTAGAATTTTCCATCAAAAAGATATTATTTATCGAACATTCAATTTCTCTATCTTCGATTCGTGGAAGCTTTACTAACAAACTAAATAAATTACTAGGGACCGGGAGCTCATCGCATTTTCCAAAGTTTATCAGAGCGCCTGGTTGATGCGACGCGTGACCAAAATGCTGGCACTTATTTGGCTCAACGAATCAGCATTGCATTTCAACGAGGCAATGCTGCAAGCATGTTGGGTACGCTGAACTGTCTATAGGCCATCACGGCTAGTATACAGTTCAAATATTCTTTGTAGTCGGTAGTGCAGTAGCTTTTATTATTTTAATGATTGTAGTTAGTTTAAAGAATAAAATTGTTATAGAACAAATAATTTATTGAATATTTAATGAGTTCCTTTCCTTTCTAGGATCTCACTGTCGAATAAAAATCACGTAAGCTCTATATAAAAATAATATTAAATATTTGCTGCTTTTGCGCCTCTTGTTTTCTCTCTATTTGTCATCTTCCACTGTCAATGTAATCAGAGATAAGCGCTAGATACAGCGTAAGCCAGGGTTCAGATTTATTTCGGGCCATTTGTCTATAACGATGCGATTTCTTGACGCCAGGATCGCAGAATTCCTTTTGGGAGCCGCGGTCTAATCTGAACAAATTACTTTGGCCGAGATCGAAAAATACGGTGATTTAAATCTAATCTTGTTAAAAACGAATTCATTGGAAATCTACTTGGTAGGTACAATTTTGGTAATTAAATAAGGGATGAAAAAATATATTCTGGCATCCCTGGTAGTATATACGTTGTAACCCTGGATCTTGAATTAATTATTCTGTAGCTATACATTATGCAATTTAATTCATTAGCATTAATTAAGTACATGATAGTACTTCCTTCCTATTGGTTAATTATAAAGGGTAAAGAGTGCAAATGAAAATATTTTTTATTGAAAATTATGAAGATTGACGCGGTGCCTAACGTAGTTGCCGCGAAAGATTTAGCTAATGTTATTTATTTTTTTTACCTTTTTTTTTGTAATCGTATGACGTGACGAGCTAGTCGATCGCCTGGTGTTAAGCGTCACGGCCGCCCATTACAGATTGCAGTGTCACTCGGAAATCAAAATTAAAGTTTCGCGTGACACTGCACACTGCGCACGTCGTCCTGAGACATCACACAGTCTAAAAAAGATTTCTAGACTGTGAGATCAGTTCTTAAAACTCATTTGCCCAGTAATTTCACTAGCTACTACAATGCCCTTCAAACCGGAACACAGTAGTGCTTGCACACTACTGCTTGACGGCAGAATAACTGGCAAAGCGGTGGTACCTAGACGAACTTTGCAGAAAAGTCCTACCACCAGTGAAACCTTGTATCCAATAATTAAAAAGAGTACTAAATTATTTTAATTCAATTTTGTACTGAGTATAGCCGTTGATTAAGGAAATTTAAGGTTTTAATTTTAAGTTGTATTTTTTCATTTTTTGGAGTTATTATCAACACCATATCAAAGCGTTAGATTTCAAAAATTTTGGTCCACACGTGACTGGTGCCAGGTGCAGATACCTAGTTTCAAAGCGTGTATTTTTCATAAAATAAAAATGCGTAATGGCGGGTTTAAATTTTTTTATTTTCTTATTTCATAAACTCCTGAATTAGAGGTATATTACTATTTAATGTGCAATGTGGTTTTTGAAGCTGTATTACAATTTTCGGTTAATTGAGTCAGAATTCAAAATTAACCGCAAACCTATACTTGTAATAAATTATTAGCCTGCAGACGGAAGCACTGGTGGTAATTTGGTAAACATTTTAAAGGAAAAAAATATGCTTTTCGTCCGGTGATAATAAAATTATTTTCCTTATTGGATTTTTTTAATATAATGTAATTTTTTTTTTTTTTTTTTTTTTGTGTAATTAATGTAATTACATTTTTGATTCTTCAGTATTTGTATGTTTAGCTTGGTATTTTTATTAATGTTCCTCATGCGACTTATGTATAAAAGCTAAAATAATATTTTGCTAACTGTGGAAATGATTTGAATTACCGGAGCCAATGGTGTGAGCTGTCTCGGCGATGACCGGTGCATGGTGATGCTGCGATGTCCCAAAGTCGCTGCATAAGCATTTTGTTGGGGGTAAGGAAGGGGAACATATAACATGCGACATTCCCGACGCAACCTTCGAATCCCGCTCCTATCTAATCATCTTAGTTCGAATTTAAAATGCACAATCTGGAGTAATAAGTAATTAGTAATTAGTCTTCTAGGCAAGCATGTACTATCGTAGACCGCGTCGTCACTTTCCATCAGGTGAGATTGTGGTCAAATGTAGGCTTATTTATTTATTGAAAAAAAAAGCTTCTGATAATCCAAAATCATGCAAACTCTTTTTGAAAAAATACATCAACCAATCCATACTTCCACATTAATATTATAAATTCGTAAGTATAATAAGTCTTTTCTGTCTATTTGTTTGTCACGACTAAACGGTTAACAGATCCTGATGTGTTGGTGTGTAGTTAATTTGAACTCTGGGAAAGGACATAGGTTATATTTTAATGCGATTAACCGTAGTGTTGTAAAACTGCATGCGAAGCCGCGGGCAACGGTCAGTGATTTAATATTTTTACCGGATTTTTTTAATATTTTTTATTTTTTTATGAGTGTGGATGACGTGACGAGCTTGCCATTCACCTGATGTTAAGCGACACGGCCGCCCATAACAGTAACATTGTCACTCGAATTTTAAAGTAATTACATTTCACGTGGCACTGCACTGCGCACGTCATCCTGAGACATCACATACATCACAGGTCATAAAGTCTCATTTGCCCAGTAATTTTTCTAGCTACACTGCCCTTCAAACCGAAACACAGTAGTGCTTGCACACTACTGCTTGGCGGCAGAATAACTGGCAAAGCGGTGGTACCTACCTAGACGAACTTTGCAGTAAAGTCCTACCACCTAGTAAAGTAGTAGATTCCACCCAAGATGAAAAACCTTTCTTTAATTTATACTTTCTGGATGATAAAACGCTGGTTTATAAGTTTTAGGTTATCGTCATTATCTTTGTAATTTACGACAGATTTTGGTGCCATAAAAATAGGAATAATATTGTAAATGGGGTGATTAAGGTTTTCTCATTTTCCCAAGACTTAACGAGCTTTTCTTGATTTATTTTATTGTATAATTGTTATATACATATATAGTAAACATTTTTTAGTTCGTTTTTTTAGGACTGTTCCGTGGCGACACTGAATCGGCCCCAACGGAAGACCAGCGCTGGTTGTATGGTTGTATGCTGAGTTGGGACCATTCGCGGCAACTGACAATCAAGTTATATTTAGTTATTGTTATGTTTTTCTTTTTATTTTATTTGTATCTTTTTTGCCATGAATAAACAATTTCTTTCTTTCTTTCTTTCTATGTTACGAGTGATATCCAAAGTGGGTATGGGTAAACCTATATTTACCAAGACTACCCTTAGATAATTTTGTATCCATCGTCTCCTGCGGTTGTCACATCGTCGGTCCACCTAGTGGCGGGCCGGCTTATACTACTGCGGGGAGCCGATGGATGCAGGAGGTAAGCCACCACTCAAAGTGGCGCTTTGTGGGGGAGGCCTATTTTTAGCAGTGGACGTCTTCAGGCTGTTGATGATGATGATGATGAGATAATTTTGCAAATGGGTGTAGCCGATATGAAATCTGTATTTATGTCTAATTTTCTTGTACACCTAAGTTTACCCAGAGATGTTTTTTTCTAATTAGAGTGCCTTTGGTGACGTCTCCTCGCCAGAAATCTCTCAATATTCATTCGCTCTACCTCACACGCGCAGTGGACAGTCTATTTAATTTATTTATTAGAGTAGACTAGAAACTAGAGGCCTATAAGTTGCCAGCTTAAGTATCGGTATTTTATAGGCTGCATTTTGGAGATTGTACGATGGAATTACACGAACTAATTCCTTCACCTACATTCTTTCATCGGACTACAAGGCGCACAGAAACTCGGCGTCCTTATATCGTTAATATTCCTACAGCCCGCACTAAGAGTTTCACATCAAACTTTATAGTGCGTATAGCAATTGTCTGGCACATTGCCGTCGTCCTTGTTTCCAGCTAACTATAACCTGGTGTCTTCAAGTCAAGAGTGAACAGGTATCTTCTAGGCAATGCCCCATCGTAGGGCGCGTCATCATCACTTAGGTACCATCAGGTGAGACAGTGGTCAAATGCTATGCCTACAAATTACTTATAAAAAAATTATTTATTTAGGTTTTTTTCGGAAGACCATGCAACAGCTGTATATATTATAAACATTACATAACTGATAATTACGTACTGCAGTTTCAATATGTAAAATTGAGCCTTCTTAATTTTCAGGGTAAAAGTATCATTATAATTACGTTGAGCTCAAAGTGTAAGCTATCGGTTGTCAAAATGTGATTCAAATTAAAGTGGTTAAGCCGTTCTGACGCCACACAAACATAATAATATAACAAACAGACGTTTTGTTTTTATATATTGGGTAATATTAGGTTTTATGGTTGGGTAAGGGATTGGGAGAAATTCCATAACGTAAAACCTACTTTTCGATACGAATAACTCACAAACAAGTGTATGTAACAGTATGATTTTAATGTATTTATTATTTTTTCTAACGGTCAAGAAAGAACGAATGTTTTTAAGAAACAAAATTCCCACTATAGTACAGTCAGTGAGTCAGTGAAACTTATTATTGGAATACTGGGAACGGACGCAATAATGTACCATATTGTGAAAGGAAAGGGTGAAATAAAAAAGTCATATCACATTCAAATGCATACATTTATTTACGTTGTTGCTTTAACGATATCTTAACTGCTAGGTAAGTATACAATTTTTTTTTCACGTGCGCGTCCTGCGGAAACTTCATGAATGAAGAGAGTTAAAAAGACGTTAATACTAAGTTGACACATCACATGACACGGGTCATTATTTAAGAAATAAACATATCCAAATAGCTTTGTTGGTTTAAGTAAATATAAAACTCAGAATTATAATGAAATATTCTTAAATACCGATATATATGAATACTTAACAGATTAACTCAGGCGTGCATTTAAAAAAATAATTACGTAATAAAATTTATAAGTGTTATTTTTTCTAACACTGAATTTTGTGTTTTATAAATACTTTAAATATACAAAAAAATCCATAATCAATAATTCATATTCATTTACTTTCATTTAATTATCAATGACTTAGAAATCCTTAGTGCCTATTATTAAATTACCACACAACTACACGCCACAAAATGACTTGAGTTTGACTCCAATCGACTTTGGCATCCATATAATACAAAAGAGCACAAAGCTCAACTACTGGACTGAGTTTTATAATATTTATATGTGTTACATTTAAGATATAATATTTTTTTTGTTTCTATTTAAAACAGCTCATATCTTATGACCCTGCTTGATTTATTAAATAATTAAAATATTTTCTTTACAATTTTTCATAGAGGAAAATTAAAAACACTATGGTCATAATGAGAGTAGGGGAAAGCAACGAATATAAAAAAAAAATAGATTGGGTCTTTTCACACAGCAACATCTAGGCCCAAACAAAGCATAGCTTTTAATGGGAACGAGATCATCTTCATCATTATCAACAGCCTGAAGACGTCCACTGATAAATATAGGCCTCCCCCAGAGCGTGTCACTCTGAGCGGCTGTTCGCCTCCTGCATCCATCGGCTCCTCGCGGCTTTCACCATATCGTCGCTCCACTGAGTAGGGGGTGGGCCGGTGTACGCTGCGTCTTCCGGTTCGTGAAAACCAGATAACTGATAGAAATTACTTAGATACTTTTTTGTAAATACATACTTGGAATACAATACAATACCCAGACAGACACAGAAAAAACATCGATGTTCATCACACAAATGTTTGTGTGATTCAACCCACAACCTATAGTTCAGAAGGCAGAGCTACTACCAACTGAGCTAAGGTCAGTCATATAGTGGCAAGACTTGTGTTACAGATGTCCTTTCGTTGCGACGGTGACTTCTTCCTATGAGGACAGCCATATGCGTACTAGCAACTATTAATAGCGTAAAACATATTTTCGAGCCATGAAAAATAAAAACAAAAAAAAAAACAGAGACAATGTTTTAACGATTCATTATAATAATAATTATGTTGATATTGTTTATGAGCACTCCGTTATTTTGTCTATGTTATAATCATTTTGTAGAGGAATTTTCTGAGAGAAAATAACCATAGTCTCGGTAGAGTAAGCAAAATGGGTGTGAAAAGTAATTATTGGTTGAGCCATTTAGAAGTAAACACAAACAAACGTACATCCACAACTTTACGTACAAAGACAAGTATATTTACAAACTAATTAAACATTAATTACCCACGTCATGTATTCACAACGTACTTTGGTTCCAGAGATCTATTTATTAGTACAAAAATGTACACTGAAAAAGTAGACAATTTCTTCTAAATAGTCCCTGTAATCTGGTTGCTATTAATACTTAGTACACAAACATTTAATACAAGAATTCGGCTCGTATCCTAGAATGACTTTCAGTCATGAATCAGTGCTTAAGGTGGAACGTTTTACTCAGCGCGGCAAACTCGAATTTTCTTGCGTTTTTTGCCAATCATAGCTTAATTACTCAAAGTGATTACGTGAAAACTAATTTTGCGCAAATAAATAGAATGTCTCAATAGATTATAATTAAAAGTATCACTTAGATATCATTGGGTTAGCAACAAATGGCAATAAACAAAATTTCATCTTGGATTTTCAGTCTTTTGCCATTTGTTGCTAATACAACACAAACTAATATATAGACATATAGACATAGTGATAAGATTGTATGAATAAACATGCTTTACCTACACCCAGTTCTATAAGATATTATCGACTTGAGCTTCACTTGACTTTATTCAAGACTGTATGCCACTCTAAAATACGGTCCTTATATTTAATACGAGTATATTTACACATTATTCTAAGTATAATGTATTTTAATATATTTTAAAATTAATAATACAATATAAAATTACCTTACATTAAATTATTATTCACTACAAAAATGCACGTCGAATGTAAAAGATTTTGAAAAATAGCAATAATAAAATGTATTTAAAATACACAAATACAATTAATACATAGTAAATTACAAACATGTACTTAAAATAATTGGGAAGGTTAAATAATGATAGCAACAACATGAAGTATACGCAGTAAAATAAAATATACTAAAACAACATAAGTGGTCGCAAAAGATTTACGTTTTAATTAGTTTTAAATAAATGATCTCAATCTTGCCGAATAGTTTAACTAAGAATGCTTTTTTAAAATAAAGATTGTTCAAAAGTCCACACTTTGTAAAGGAAAAGATAAAGATTCGCGCATAAGGCGCATAGATGATGGTTATTTGGTAAAAGTTTCATTCACTTTAGCCGTAGCCTATATAGCCGTTATATGATACAAATGTGATACGAAAAATGTTTGGTAGAAATTCGCAGACTACAAAAACGTGTCTTCTCGCCTCCGGTGAGGTGGATGGCAGTTGTTGTTAGTCTGCTGACCATCAGGTAAGTGTAGACGAACTTTTTTTGAGTTCGTGCTGTTGCATTGGTGGATACGCTGCTTGGTACTCGGGTACCTAACGCTGTCTTCTTTTACCTAAAGAAAGAAAAACTGAGTTCAAATTGAGGGATGGGTAATCATTACACCAATGTCATCCTATTCTTTTTTAAACTAGGATTTTTTTTATTACGGAATTATTAGAAAGAATTATTTCTGCCTGTATAGTTGACATTTAAGAAAGGTGAATTGGTAATGTCAATGAAGTTGGGTGAGCAAAGCTGCGCAAGAGCATTTTTCAAACAACTTAAAACAACGCGAAGACACATGCGTTAGTTGTTAGTGCACTAACTTCAGAGCGGTAGAGTTTCTTTAACTTCACTGTAGTTAATTTGAGAAGGTTAAGCTGATTTTAGCAAAAAGACTGCAGTAATAGAACATTTGCAGCAATTAGTGTTTTTTATTTATTTATTTGATTGTAAGTATGTGTTGTGCACAATCTTTTACAAATACCTCTAGATATATGTGTCATAAGCTGTCAGAAAATTAAAGAGACTTCACTAATAAACATACCCTGATTTCATGTCGAGTCCGCCGATGCGAGGAAGTCAGTAGCTCAGTGTGGGCCCGGGACTCGTTGCCAGCTGGACTGTCGCCAGTTTTCATCCAACACCGCAGCCATTTGTATGGCGGAATGTTCCTGATGGAAAACAACAGTCAGTGAAACCAACCAGAGTGCGAAACTATTTGTGTTATTATTTTTTCAACTGTTGGTCTCTACCGGCTTTTACAGCGTTACCGGGCTGGACTATTTGTGTTTGTCAATGATCAAGGGTAAGGTGTTGTAGTCCCACGTCACCTTGCTTCTATGTCAGGTACCATGCAAATCTGCACCAGTAGGTATTGCGTGACCCCCAAGAAATAAATAAATAATGGATATGACGTAGATGCTATTATTTTACCAACTGCATTGCCTTTCGAAAAACATTACAAGTAATGTAGCACACCTGCTACATCTTTTATCAGGCAAGTAACTAACTATCCATTGAATTAAATGAACCACAGAAGCAGCTTTTTTAGCACTTTTGACAGACTTATTTGAATATAAAAAAAATCACTTACACACATCATCAGGCGGAAGTACTACACTGCTGAACATAGACCTCCCACATAAAAAGCCACTTTGGACGCTTATCATAGGGGAGAAATGGCATATCACCACGTTTGGCAGGCGGCTTGGTGATCGTAGAAGATTTTAATGTACCACAGACAATGCTGCTGTCTATTTCCTGGATATTCATTTAGCCGACTTCAATGGCACAAACGCGAAAAGGTGGGTTTACCTAAATAACATACCTACCTAATTTTTTTTTATAAATAGATAAATAGGTTATTTCTGTTTTCCCCCACATTTTAGACCCCATGGTGGACAACAGGAATTTTTACTAATATCGATTTTTGTTCCTGTTGTCCCCCACTAATATGTGTAGACATTTCACACAGTGCCATCTAGCCCCAAACTAAGCATAGCTTGTACTATGGGAACCAGATAACTGATACAATACTTAGATACTTTTTGTTTGTAAATAGATACATAGAATACAATATAACACCCAGACACAGAACAAACATGGATGTTCTTCACACAAATGTTTGTCCCGGGTGGGAATCGAACCCACAACCTATAGCCCAGAAGGCAGAGCTACTACCAACTGAGCTATCGGGCCAGTCAATTTTGTATTTTAGGTGCTCTATAGATAATATTTCTATGGGTTTACTCCATAAGATCAACCCTTCTTATCTTCTATCCCCTTTTTTCATACACTTTTATTATCCCTACTAGTGCGCGAAGCAACAAGTCTACTTAGGTACTTGAGTAAGAGCACTTTAACTCGGTTATCATAAAGCCATAGTTCACAGTTAAGTGCGGGTTTACTGTTACCCAGTTAACTGGTGTTACAGTAGGTTTAGTTAACGACGTAGTTAAAATGACTGCTGTTATGAGACTAAAACTGTGTTGTTATGTGCTTATAATGCAAAATATGCTGCCGTCATTTCTGTTCTTATATTATTATGGTAATATTATGAAATAACACTAAAAATAAGTGATAAATTTGATTCAAACAACAAAATAAAAATTATAAAATATACAAAAAACGACACTCGTGCAGTAAAAACAAAAAAAAAGTAAAAAAAACCTCATATAAAATAGTATTTTTTTAAATTCTGTCTGTGTTTTGATATGATCTCTTACAGAATAGAAAATCTAAGCCATAGACCTAGCAATAACTGGGGTAGACGTGTTCTTGAGTGAGTCATTGTGCAGAGTAGATGCCTGAAGTTCGCTGAGAAATGCCAAAGATCGGGCTCAGTGGCGCACCTTGCGAGAGATCTCTATATTCATGCATTGACTATTTTTTTATGTACGAATATGCCTACGTTTGACTGCATGTGGAAGGTGTAGCCAAAAATAATATAACTGCTTAGGTGTAGCATGTTGGCCTACAGGCTGATGATAATGATGATTATGACGATGATGTAGATTCTAATTAAATTACAGTTAATGACTTTTAACAAGGTGTTATAAGTCTGTGATTGATTGACTTTGTGGTCTTTGACCAACGCATCAAAGACTATAAAGCCAAAAACAAAAGCACTAAAAAGCAGAAAACGTGAACAAAACCGAATAGATGACAATGTGAAAATAAAATACCCATTATAAATTATTGGTGAAATCCTAAAGATAACGATCTAATTGTTAGCTTTAGCACATCATAAATCAAAATCCCGTAATTGATTCTCATCGTATATCATCTTTAAGAGCTTTTTGTGGGTTTAATGAATGAGAATTGAAATACTAATGGATTGAGGTATGCACTTAAATATTTGAAAAGAATTTCTAGAATTTACGTTTACATTTATTTTTACACGATATAATTTTTTATCTGCTTTTAAAATATTTTCATTTAATAAGCAAATCTTTAAATTTTGTAAACTTAAGAGGTTATTTGACTAGTAGTTTAATCGGTATACTACTAAAAGTAATACGCTTTTAAAGTGTCGTGACATGACTTTTCCTTTTGAAAAATAGAGAAGTGTGAACTTATCTTGCGGCTACGATGAATTCCCCGATTTGTAACGTCACAATATGCCATAGGGCTATCATAGAAACACCACAGCTTAGTAACAAGATACTATGAAGTAAAATTTGTAACGCCACTAAGTTTATGAGCTTACTCGTTCTGTTATTGTCATAGACTTAGGATGTACAAGACGAACAATGACAGTTTGAAAATGGGACAAAAAATTTAAGAAATTCTGTGTGTGAAAAACTGTTGTTATGATTAAGGTCTTGAATATTTGCGACAAGTTACCTGTAGTATTTACTAAATATTGAAGCTACCTATAGGCCCCATAGTTTTTAAAATAAAATAGCAGCCATTTTATTTACTGAGATCCTTCAAACTTTGGAGTAAAATTGCTAAAAATTAAAATACTGAAACACTGAATAATTGCGATATATCGGAAGGAGCATTCTTGATCTACAAAATAAACAGGTTTTACATCCAAATACCACACCAAAATTAACAAAGTATGACTATTAATAATGCAATAAAATTTGTGATAAATTTACTGTGATACGTTTATTTGTTCGGATTAGTATGTTTTGTAACATCACATTCACTTACGGAATAAGATTTAAAAGCCGCAAAAATAGTAATTTGAATTTTGATAACGGAATCATATCACATGATCAATATGCTCTTCGTCGTGAAACAGATTGGGCTCTTACGGGCTCTTCTTGTGCTACTCTGACTCATCCACCATTATTTCACTCTTTTCCCCTTGGGCAGTGTGTACTTGATTTGTACTTCTCGCTCCCACCCTTCGTGAGACTTTTGTGAGTAACGAAAAAGTCTAGGTTCTGTGGTTCTGTAATTATCTTAAAATTCTTATTTTCTTTGTATTTATTTTATGATGTTTTTATTTGTCAGATATTATACAATAAAAACAAATCAGTCAACCCTACTGTTGTTCCATAACTGTGCAAAATCTAGAACTACCATAAAGTATTCTGCCTAGGATCATAAAACTGCCACAAAAAGCTACCCCGCTAAAATTAGTCTCTTGAAAAACTCGTCACGTGATTGAACGTAAAATATTCAGCCGAGCACCAACGGTTCGTCCTAGTTTATCAACTGTTTCTTTTATAAGAATTTGTAAAACTTTACGTAGCATACTGCTACGACGTGGCTACGACCGTAACTGTGCTACGTGGTGCTACGCAAACCTTTCATCGATAAGTAGCAGCCACAGAGTACTTTTTTATATGTAGCAGCAGTGAGCACGCATTCTTTTGTTTTAAAAATAGAAATGAATGAGAGCCTCTTTTTAAAGCTGAAAATAGTGGACAAGAAATTATAACCGTTTTACACAGAATTCACACTAGCCGTTTTATGAAAAAAAAAAAATTACAGAAAAAAATGAATTGACTAAAATCTAAACCAACTGACTACACACTTGACTACCCCTTGACTACCACTTTATCTATGGCTGGACTGTCAGCGTTAGCAATATTAAAAGCTAAGAGTAAAGCATAATAGACTAAAGCATAGAGAGAACTTGACTATGTGTCAAGCGTACCACTTTTTTGGACACGTTTTATATGATGTGGACACTTTAATGTGAATGAGTCTGACAGATTTGTATAGAAAAACAGTTGACTCGAGTCGATAAAAATGGTACGGTGCTTATGGCAAGCGCAGCTAATTACTATATGTTTGTTTCTTTCCTTCGCCACTGACGTAGCGATACGTGCGAGCAGTACAAATATAATATCGCTTTGATGATCTCTCTACGCTTTTAGTCTATACTCTAAGAAACCAACTGACTACACACTGACTACTACTTTATCTATGGCTGGACTGTCAGCGTTAGCAATATTAAAAGAAAGTAATGGTGGAATCTTAGGGTGGAATACTCATCTACCATACCATGGAGATATTGATATATTTATCAAGTGAGTATGTGCTTACCTGGGACAAACAAACACTCAGCAAAGAGATATTGGCTACAAATCACGTGGATATAGGCATTGTTAATTGGAGCGCAAGATATGTGTGAGCTGGAATTTACCTAAAAGGTTCATACTCGTATTTTACTTTCGTACCATTTGACATACAAATATAGATACGTTTGCTAAAATCTTTACCAATGCAAAAAAGCTAAGCTCAGTTGGAACTTGAAAAATATATATCGTGTCCATAGACTTATTGAGACTAACGAACATATTCTATGTCTGTGGTTGTGTCGGCTTTTGGTGATGCTAGCGATAGCGTGTCCCTCATCATCATCATCATCATCATCATCATCATCATTATCATCATCAACAACAGCCCGAAGACGTCCACTGCTGAACATAGGCCTTCCACACAGAGCGCCACTTTAAGCAGTTGCTTGCCTCCTGCATCCATCGGCTCTCCGCAGTTTTCACCAGGTCATCGGTCCACTGAGTGGGAGGCTGGCCTACGCTGCGTCTTCCGGTTCGTAGCCGTCACTCGAGAACCTTTCTTCCCCATCGGTTGTCAGTTCTACGAGCGATGTGGCCTGCACATTTCAACTTGCTAATTCTAAGAGCTATATCGGTCACTTTAGTTCTCCTGCGGATCTCCACGTTTCGGATCTTATACAAAATAGGTACTGGCAAAACCTCGGAAAACTTCTCCTCGGGAATACTTTGGAATATTCTACTCACCTTTGAACAAATCGTCTTGAACAAATGATTCATTAATTTATTAAGCTCTCTAAAGCAAATCCCTCAAGAAGAATTGCGAGATGATCATTTTGTTTTTTTTTATCTTCAAAACAGCTGTTAATCTTTCAAAAAATAAATAAATAAACTCACCTTAGACTAACAAATATCCTGTTAGAGAATATGAAGTAGATGACAGGGTTGGCGGCAGAGTTGAGCGGCGCTAGGCTCTGTATAAGCGAGGCGATGGCAATGTTCGCCTGCGTATCGGGCACGTAGTCATACACTTGCAGCAGGTCAAAGATCATGTACGGAGACCAGCAGAGGACAAATACTGGAAAAAAGAATTCAATCAATTCTCATCTTAACTGCGATAAAAAATTGATGATGTTAAAAAGAAGAAACATGTATGTTGTGAAACTCAACGACTGCCTCAAGTTATACAGAGACGGTTAAGACATTCAATTACAGTTGAGGCGGACGTCCCTTTCTGAATGGACCTACCCATGGAGCGCCACTATGACCAGCTACTTGCCTCCTGTACCCAACGGCTGCCCGCATTTTTGACCATCGTTGGTCCACCTAGTGAGGGTCGGCCTACATTGCGTCTTCCGGTTCATGGTCACCACTCAACAACCTTTCTTCCCCATCCTTTGTCGGTTCTGCGAGTGCGTATATATAAGTAAAATGTTTAAAAGGTAACGTAAATAGCATATACCACTTTTTCAGTATTAAATGGTTTTGAGTTTGTACAAAATATAGCAACAAAATAAACTGCACGTAGATACTTGCATTTTATGATAATTTATGGATACAACAAACATTGAAAACCTTTTTAAACTCTAACTATCACGTGTCGAACCACGTAGCCTACGGTATCGGTACTAAAATGAAAACATTGTACTGGTAAAGTAATTTACAAAGTTTACATGTAGCTCAAAAGAATCCAATACTTTTGAAGTCAGAGACTTAATCAAATAATTTATTACAAATACGTTACTTTTAGTAATATTACTAATGAAAATTGGAATACTAAAAATAATTTAAATAACTGGGCCAAATTGAATATTTTTTTAAAAATTTTGTTTCTCATCATCTTCTTTATATTTTTTGTATATATATATCGATATAACAGTAGAAGAAACCATTTTTTAAATTTCTTTTTTTTTGTCTGGCTGTCTGTCTGTCTGTCTGTCCCTTTGAACACGCATCACACTGGAACTAATGAACGGATTTCGCTGAAATTTGGTATGGTTATAGCTAATTTTTCAGGATAACATTGAGGAGACTTGTATTTTCAAAAACGGCCAAGTGCGGGTTGAACGAGGCAATAAGGAAGGTAATTTTTATGCAAGATTGTTTTGTTTGTATAATATTTAAATGTCAGTAAAAGACATTTAGCGATGGTAAAAATATTTCAATATCTTGATAAATTAAAAAAAACGATGAAGTTATTCATATATTCATACGCGGCGAGTTCCAGCGCGAGAAGCCGGCAACGAAGATGAAGCCACTATACTCGCCCTGTGAAAGGGATGAGAGAAGGGAAAGGGAAAAAGATAGAGGAAACTGATGAAGGGCCGGCAAAGGAAGGCAGCCTTTATCTTCCTACGTTCGCCGGCCGCCATTGATGCACCAATTTACCGCTTAGTTTTATGGTTAGAGCGTAAATCTAATTAACCCGTGCGAAGGCAGGGTGGGTTAATTAGTTCAAAACAAGCTTATAATAATGTGTTGGAATCCAGCATCAAAAAACCAGAGCTTCAAATGTCGAGCTTGAGTAACTCAAATCGTGTTACGCGATACTTACAATGAAAAGAAAATTGAGCTAAGCACATTTTATTTTATACGAGAAAGTTCTTGAAACGCTTTTGAATTTCCAATTTGTGAGCATGAAGGGAATTCTTAAAAATGTTATGCGAATATGTGCACAATATTCTAAAAGAAGTGGTTAAAGCTTCCCAGAATAACCATCGTGTCGTCGAATAATATCACCTTTTAATTAAATTCTTTTTCTAATTTCTTTTTGGAATCTAAGCGGTAGTTAATGCGAATTAAAGTAGTCAATATAATTTTGTCGCGCCTTTTAAATCATTTGTATCTTACTCCACTCACTCTTGATGAACTCAAAGGAAAATAAGTGAAGCCCTGTTTCACGCCTCTTGTACTTAATGGAGCTTTTCGTAAAAGTAAAAAGCTTTTACGAGGTAAATTTTCACCAAATCCTTTTTAACACACGCTTTTCGAACGAAAAATCAAACACACCCATATACTAAAAAGACCGAAAAATGGAAAATGCCATATCTGAAAAAGATAGCGTGCTAGAAATACGGTTCGAGTATTATAAGAAAAGATAACAAGAATGCTGTCGTGTCGACAGCCTGTATTCTTGTCTTTACAAATTCTGAACAAAAAATGAACCGTACCCGATCAGATTCCACAAAATATGGTAATTCATGTAATCAACAGCCTCAGTCTCGCCTTTAGGCTCAGATAGACGAGATCAGAAACGAATGTTTTTTGTTCACAAGAAAATGGGGTCGTAAGTGGGTGAAATAGGATCGGGGTAATTAATTTGAAGGGGAATTTGATGTCGCAGCGTATTTCGCAGATATATAGTCGTATATTTTCAAGACTGGCATGTTTAACATCGGATTCCGTAAAAATATACTTATGTTCTGTTTTTGGTATATAGAGTTTGTCAATATTTGGGAATAGGATGTTTTAGATCTACCGATGGAAGCTTAGTCACGCCAAGGTCAAATAATGCTCTAAAGTAATATATTTGCCAGCAAACAAAAATTCGTTGGCTCATATTTGACTCAAAACTCCATTATTTTTATTTGAAAAGGTATAAAACGTATATAAGTATGACATGAACAATGAAAGATTCAGATAAAGATAGTACGTATATACTTGAGTCCTCTCGAGAAGTCAGACTATTCAATGCTCGTTTATTTTTCTTTGTTTCTTTGGGCCTTTTGGCCCTGTTACCGTTTTCTCTAGTTTGTCCATTTCGACCTATTAGTAGTAAGTGTAACCCTTTTATATCTTACATTTCGTATAACTACCGTTTCGTAAAATTCTCAGATAGTCCTGTTTCTATTAGATAGATAGAAAATGCTTTATTGCACAAAATACAAATGTAGGTACATAGGTGAACTTAATGCTAGAGAGCACTATCTTCCAGTCAACCTGGGCGTAACGTGGACATTTTTGTATGGCACTACAACGCAGTTTAGATATAGAATGGTGGAATCTATGTATAATTAATCCGTTAGTATATTTCCAGGGATATACTAGTCTTTTCAAAATAAATTATCGGGTGAATATAATTCCATAAGAATAGGTACAAGATGGCTTATAAATCTGAGATCTTAATCTAGTTATTATAAAATACTTGAAAATGAAAAATAGGTTGTCTTATTAAAAAACCGGATATTTATAATGAGGATAGTAAAACTTTACTTATTAGACTGGAAACTTTTAAACTACTCGAGTAAATTACAATTTCCTTTTTGTCCTACGACATGCATTTCACCAAGCAGTTGTTTTTGACACATTTGCCTAAAGAGGCAAAACAGCGATATTCCGTAACAGCTACATTTGTTTTTCTACGTTATTGCCGCGGCAAATGGATCGTGGAACAGGGTGGTCACCCTTCTCGCCATTTCGCCTTATGCCGACGTCGTGAATAACTCGACTTATTTGGCTGGAGAAAATAGGAAACAGGGGTTTTATCTACTACGTCTAAATCCGCCAGCTTCCCTATTTGCCAGTAGATACCTAATACATAAACTACAGCTTGAAGTTATCGTGTTATGTATATTTAATTTACTAAAACGTCATGCTTAACAACGTCGGTCTTATTTGCCTACTAATAATAAAAATTATTATTTTTTTATATACACAGCGTCATCTAGCCCCAAACTAAGCATAACTTGTACCAGATAAGTGATACATTACTTAGATACTTTTTGTTTGTAAATACATACTTAGAATGCAATATAACACCCAGAAACAGAAGAAACATCTATGTTTATCACACAAATATCTGTCCTGAGTGGGAATGGAACTCACAACCTACAGTTCAGAAGGCAGACTAGCTACTACCAACTGAGCTATCAGGCCCGTCCAAATACGAGTGTTACAGGCATAATGTATGTATAGGTATAATAATATAGGTATTATTTGGTTCACTGTCGAAACTCA
Source organism: Ennomos quercinarius (assembly GCA_910589525.2). Taxonomy (NCBI): domain Eukaryota; kingdom Metazoa; phylum Arthropoda; class Insecta; order Lepidoptera; family Geometridae; genus Ennomos; species Ennomos quercinarius. Next base: position 14,465,789 of record OU342494.1, on the reverse strand, counting down.
TAAAATCGTTTATCATAATTTTGTTACAAATAAAAATGTTACTTATAATCATCATTTCACATAATGTGATTTAACATACTTTCACTACATCTAATTTTCTTTATTATAAATCAAAATTAATAATAATCCAAATTTATAAGAATGAAACTCATAAGGCGTATATAACATAACAGTACAAATTTATAATGTTCTTTTACCATAAGTAACTTAAATCATAAAACAAATTATCTATAATACTGTAAATTAATGTGACTGGAACTGTTGATTGTTATATATATCTTAATCAGTTATAAAAACGTATTACGGCAAGCCAATTTGTTCTTCAATCTATGCAGGCACTTTATCCAGTCAAAACAATCAAAATTAACGTGTGTACTGTAGGTAATTGTAAAATAACTTATATTTTCTCATGTTATGTTGATTTTGGTGTTGTTGGTGAACTTTGTTTAAATCAAATAGAGGTTATCTGAAACTTAATATAGATGGTTTCTGTAATTTTTTATATAAGCATAAGTGACTTCTGGCACTTCGCCGGCCGCTGCCGCGGCACGCTCGCTACGCTTCGCTTCGCTCGCTCGGCTCGTGCGTCGTGTAGTCACAGTTAACCTAACGCTCCTCCTCGCTTCGCTCGTCGTCGCACCTATTTATGACTTTGCCTTAGACTAGTATCTTAGTATCTTTAGGGTATACATGCATATCTATGTAATGATTTAACTACCTCAAAATTATTATTATTTTAACTAAAAAATATGAAAAAAAAACATTATAAACAATATAATTATGAATGCTGATTATTATGAAATTATAAGTACTGATATTTATAATAAAAAAAATATGATAAAAAAATTCTTAACATTAATATTATAACATAAAATTTTATAAATTTAAACATTATTTGAATAAATTGTATAAGAAAAGATCAATATAGAAAGTAACTATTATGAACAAAGTTATTTATAAATAACCACCATTATAAATTTCATCATTATTAAAAATGAGGTATGTGAAATAAAATTATGAATAATGAAATTATTAGTACAGACGGTATCCCGTATTATTTACACCTACATAAACCTATGTATTACCGCTCAGCGCAGCATCTCACAGATTTGGTATGTAGATAGATATTTTGGGTTCTTAAATAGAAACCTTTTTTTTTTTGTAAGATAAGTGATCATTGTCCGCGTTGCTGAAAATTACGGGTGCAGTGAATAACATAATTATAATATTTTACCTTTTTCTCTATATTATACAAAGAAAAGAAATGGCTCAAATAAGTAGATAAAACTGGACGCACAGTAGAACATAATAAAGTATGTAATATAATTTTACAACGAAATTTTAATCAATTTAAATGAAAGCTGGCAAAGGAACATTAAACGCCGATATTAAGAGCATTAATTCCTAATTTCTATGCTGATTTTACGGCACTAGAGACCGCAGTAACACAAGTTTCACCCAGTTAGATACGCCAGAGGGCGTCGTAAACCGTTTTTATTGTTTCACTTCGTTTTTGTAGCTTGTCTTCTGCCGGCTTTTATACCGCTTATGGCATTTTAAGAGATTTTTGATGTTACATATTTTTGACCTTTATGTCTCCTGTTTTTATAAGGTTCAGGTGCAGGTTGAAGGTTTCATAGATCAAGTTCCTTTACAGAGTGGATTGGTGTTAAATTTTTTTTTATGCTATACGTAGCAAACAAGCATACGGCCCTCCTGATGGGTAGAGGTCACCGTAGGCTATGGACATCTGTAACACAAGACGTGCCACTGATTCGTTGCTTACCCTGTGATAATACTCTTTTGACCCTCCTTTTAAATTGCTGCATGTTGTAGCTCCGGGCTAAATTGCTTAGAGCTAGCAAAAGTAAGTGTTTTCAAAACCAGGCGAGTAACCAAGCGCGCTTATTTGTTTGTTGTTGAACTAAAGATTACTAACAAAAACCTCCTTCTTTCCTATTGTTCCACAGATAGATGGCCGTGTCACACAAACAATATATTATTAGGCAATAGTCACCATGCCTTACTTTATTTATTCTATTTGCATATTCGGAGCGTGTTCACGGAATCTATTCGCGACCCGGCATCACAAATATTCTCGGATGTCATGCAAGCATTGACAAGTAGGCGTAATATATCAGCCTGTTATGTACATGCGTCAACTTTGGCACCTTCTGAATGAGCGGTTGATGGATAGGTTCTGGTTTGCTATGGCTTATGGCCAAAAGCTCAAGTGGCTAAAGTTAGGCGTTGGAGTTGGCAAGATTGTGATAGTTTGATCGCGGCATGAAGCTTGATAAGTGATTGATACTCTTTGGCTGGTGCTCATAGATTCTTAGAAAAATTAATACAGCTTTGGAAAGCAAAATAGCTTAGGCGACGAGTAGAGAAAACAAGGTGTTTTTTGGTACATTTCGTGGCGTAATTAAAACATGTGGAGCTTTGAATTTAATATATCATGTAATTCATTTCATTAAGTCGTTTGTGATGACCGGAATACAAGAACAATAAATATGGCTCTATATAAAAATATCGCAAACTTCCCTCAAAAAATTTGAATGTTCCCGTCTTACTGAGCTTGTACCAAATATATTTTTACAAAAAACAAATTAGTGTATGTAGTAGTAGGTAGTGTAGCTAGTTTAGTTTAGTTTAGCTTAGTTTAGTTTAGTTTAGTTTTTATTATTGTAGTAGTTAGCTTGAGTAATAAAGGCAATTTGCCCGTTAAAAAAAAAATTAGTGTATTCCCAACAAACATTCAGATGTCGTGATGACTTAAAAACTTTGAAAAATACTATAGATAAATAGATCAAAATCAATCATTTCGTGCGTTATCTTTGTCGTAAGCGCCGCGGTGAAGTGCAGACTGGGTTGATATTTAAGACTACAGTTAAGGTTGATATTTCTTTAGATGGATTTGGACCTGCTTATCTGACTCTACTCGTCACCTTAGTAAAGTTCTATTCATCAGCACTAAGCGTATGATATTTTAATGTGAAACTTACAATGCTTTTACATCGTATCGTAACGGCTCAAATGAGCTTAGGTATGATAAAAGATGAGTTTCATTGATGGTTTGGTCATTGACAAAAAATAGTTTTTAGCTGCATAATGCATGTGTGCATAGCGAGGCACTAATCAAATATGTAAATAGAGATTATTATGTTACTGACTGTGACTATGGAGTGAATGAAGTATGTACAATTTGTATGTCTTTCAGGTAGGACTTTTTCACTCTTCATCATTTCACGTTGAATAATTTGATCCTATAATCTTTTTTTTTATCATAGATACGTCTTTGTAGAGCTTAACCACATCATGCTATGATTTATATTTAGGTGTCACGCGATATCACGCCACTCCGCATTGGCGTGACAGTCCATTTACTAGCATTAGTAATTCAAATCAATTTGTAGGCGTCAAGGACATTATTTGGTATTGTTAGTTCAGCTGATGTGTTTAATTTTTCAATTTATAACAGTTACGTAACAAAAACATACAAATTATCTTTAAAATTAAGGTGTGGTATTTAAGAATCTGAATAGCGTATGATCATAGAGTACGAAATTCTGCATGAATTACCTACGTGCCGACATTAAGCGCATAGCGCATACAAATGTCATCTGCTATAGTATTTTGTTTGTGTGAATGAGGCTTTTATTTTGTTTGTGTGAATGAGGGTTGGGAACGATACTCTCGAAGTTGTCGACAAGTATGTCTACCTAGGACAGATTGTCCAATTAGGTAGGTCCAACTTCGACAAAGAGGTGGCGCGAAGAATCCAACTCGGCTGGGCAGCGTTCGGGAAGCTTCGTCCTATCTTTTCGTCCAAAATACCGCAGAGCCTGAAAACGAAAGTTTTCAATCAGTGTGTGTTGCCAGTGATGACTTATGGAACTGAGACATGGTCTCTTACTGTTGGCCTCATTAGTAAGCTCAAAGTCGCGCAGCGAGCTATGGAGCGAGCTATGCTCGGTGTTTCCCTGCGAGATAAGCTCCGGAACGAGGAGATCCGCAGGAGAACTAAAGTGACCGATATAGCTCTTAGAGTTAGTAAGTTGAAGTGGCAATGGGCAGGCCACATCGCTCGTAGAACTGACAACCGATGGGGAAGAAAGGTTCTCGAGTGGCGACCACGAACCGGAAGACCGGCGGGGGGGGGCGGGGCGGCGGGGCGGGAGCGTAGGCCGGCCCCCCACTCGGTGGACCGACGACCTGGTGAAAGCCGCGGGGAGCCGATGGATGCAGGAGGCGAGCAGCCGCTCAAGGTGGCGTGCTCTGGGGGAGGCCTATGTTCAGCAGTGGACGTCTTCAGGCTGTTGATGATGATGATGATGATGAATGAGGCTTTTTGTTTAAAAAAAACGCTAGTTCCGCTTCTTTTCTAGATGGCACTGTAAGTACATAATTTAAACCTTTCAAACCACAGAGTAGTTTAAACATAAGAAAATGCTTAGACTACTTACAAAGAAATGTCAAATTCAGTTGAGTGGACCATTGTCTGTAGTATCTCCTAAGTAGTGTGTGGTGCATTCTTCTTAAGTAAATTTAAGTACAGCAGAACTGCGAGACAGATAAACGTTAATATTATGATCGAAAATAAAGCCGAGATATCACGCAACAAAAATAAAACAAACGAAACAGTTTAGAGTTGTCAGTCAGTATCGTGACACATTTCCTATAACCTGTGGTCTATGCTTGAAACAGTGACAGATTTTGGTAAAACCACAACTGGCGCCATCTATTGGGTCATACATAAAACACCATTTCTTTTTTTTAAATAAAGCTCCTCATTGCTTAGAGTATAGACTGTAAATTGATAGAAGTTTTATTGGAAGTGCATACTAATGTGAACAAGGCGCCTCTATCTGGGTGCGAAGCGTCATTTTTTTAGCGCTCTGTGCGTATGATGGACTTTTCTTCCATAAATGATTTTGTAGGCAGTCACTGCAGTAATGCACTTTTTTTAGTTGTTGTTGATAACCGTTAGCCATTGCAAAATTGCCTTTAAATCATGTAGTTTCTAAGGCATTGAAGATTGATAGGTATGGAAACAAACATGAATAACTATTTATTTCCGCTGACAATGTGGATTTATTCGTGTGTCACGCATATAATGCGTTTTTTTCATAAGTATCAGAAGCGTTTTCTTATTGTAGAAAGCTCAAACAAATAAAACAAAAACAATCATTCAAAGTAAAATTCATTCTCGTAAAAGCTATCATGTTAAACTGTTCACAAAGTTTATATTTGATTACAATAATTTAAATGTAACTATCCGTTATGCTACTGCGTACGATTGCGTGACTACCTGTCATGAAAAAAGTGTTTGTGTTAAAGATTTAATCATGATTCTGACATGGTTTTACTTTTAGAAAAAAAGTGTTTAATTGTAATAAACACTAATCGTTTAGGGAACACTTCACGGAATATAAACACCGATATTCTCTTAGAATTTTTTTTTTATTAACGTTATTGTTTTAATCTTGCATGCAACTTGTTATTTTTGTAAATTTATGATACGCCCATGTTGTTAATGTACGATTGAAGCGAACCCAAATAAATATTATTGTATTAAAGGATTATATTAGATAGATATATTATTATAAGATCAACTCTTTACTGTATACCGTAAAATAACAAAATTTACAAATAGAAAAAACTTAATTAACTTATACTAGTACAATAGGCGGTCTTATCGTATAGAGCGATCTCTTCCAGACAACCTTTGCATAAGAATGATATCAGTAGCTTAAGTTTACTATTATTTTATTCGTTAAGGTGCAACTTCCAGTATAAATCTCATTGCTCTTTCTGTGGACCTACTACATACACCAAGGGTTGTATTTGGAATGGAATAGTTGATGACGTGAGCTATTGTTTTGAAATCTTGTTTACTTGAATATTGTTGTTTTATCAACAGGATATTCTTTTATATGCCAGCTACTTCACCCGTAAAGATTGCAGCAAGTTGGTGCAGCCTGATACGCAGTAACTATGTAAATTTATATATCTATGATAATCCGTGGCTAGCGGCTGCTGTAGATTGCATCAGACAGGCTGTGCCAATCTGTCAAAACTCTGATCAAAGTCTTTGATAAACCCAAACAGACAAGTCACTAGTCACTCACCAAAAACAATGACGAAAGTCATTTTCACGGTCTTGATTTTAGCTTTTGGTATGATGCCGCGACTGCTCGCCCGACGGCTGTCCAGGTCGTCACTGTCTGAGTATAAAAATACAGCATTAATGAGGATTTTTTAAAACATAATATATGTAGGTACTGGTTTTGTTGTTGCAGTTTTTTAGCCGGTGAAAACAGGGAATACTATAAAGGTGTCTGAACTGAACCAACCACAGAACAGTACATGGTCTTGTTATATCGTTGAAATTCAGGTTCACCTCATTGACTAGGAGCTGATATAACGCTTTATTACAGTACAAAACGTTAGTCCCCTCCGTTATATATCACTTGTTTAAGGTTGTATTATATATATATATTTAGAACCGTTGTCTGTTTAATTTCATGTGAATTCGAGGAAAATGTGTAAAATTGTCATTAATTTACAACTTGCTGACTACAATCATAGCTTTTTATGATTATTGAAAATGTTGGTTTCTTGCTTTCGGCGAGTGTATAAATTATAATAAATAAATAAATAAATAATAAATATGTGTGGACATTTCACACAGCGCCATTTAGCCCCAAACTAAGCATAGCTTGTACTATGGAAACTAGATAACTGATAGAATACTTAGATACTTTTTTGTTTGTAAATACATACATAGAATACAATATAACACCAAGACACAGAACAAACACCTATGTTCATCACACAAATGTTTGTCCTGGGTGGGAATCGAACCCACAACCTTTAGTTCAGAAGGCAGAGCTACTACCAACTGAGCTATCAGGCCAGTCCATAATCAGTTAATAATCATTTTAAGCTAAAATTCATAGAATAATTAGGCGATGAAATGTATTTTAACAATGGTCCATGCAAAATGCGTTGTCTGTGCTGCTGTGTAGGTACCTATTTTTTGTTTATCTATTGCTTGTATTGTTTGTCTTTTTAAATATGTATTTATTTTTACTGTATGGTTTACTATAGGATTCTCACTTCTTTAATGCGTGATGTCGCCATTCTGTAATTAGGCCTACATGTAATTCAAAACCTGTGATGTAACTCATATAAGCTATGATTTTTATTACATTTGTAAATCATGTAGTACTGTTGAAGTTCCATAAATAAATAAATAACTTACATGTTTCATACATAACAATTTTTCAGAACAATAATACCCAATCGAAAATAAATTACTCTACGAAAAGGTTAACATCAAAAGAACCGTAGCTACTTACCGGCAAATGTAGCAAAACAAACAAGAACATTTTGTGGACAAGGTCCGTTTATTTTAGTAAATATTCCGTATTAAATTTTTCTGCCAGAAATAAAAGCCTGGGCCGATTTCTCAAATGTCTTGGTTCAGAGCCTAGAATATATTTTATTTATTCGCACAACTGTCTCGTCGCAAAATAAAAGCCACCCCGATGGGTCGAGTCTCTAGATAATTGTAAACAGTTAAATGAAGAGAAGAAGAAGGACTGCGGCGAGATTTAAACTCATAGCTTCCATATTTAACCGCAGCTTGGTTTAGTGACTATGCTGCTGAACTTGTAACTGCATTATAAGTTGAAAACCTTCTGTTGAACATACAAAATAGGCCTGATTGAAGAATGAATGCTACAATACAAAGTAAGGGCAATGCACCCAATTTCCTTCCTTAAATATTATTGACCTTAGTGCTAGATATAACTACACGTGGAGGACCTTTAATTGGCTCATATAGTGCATAATTTAATCTACGATTTAAGAAATCATGTTGGTCTTGCTATTACCTACATAGTTAATAAATTACCGCTTGCCAAAATACAAAATATATGTTTTTTTTGCATTTTTTCCGTCGTTTCGCGGTGTGCGACAACTCCGCCAGTTTGGCTTTACTCTGGACCATAATTCAGTTAAGATCCAAGTTCATATTTCACTGAGACCCGAGCTATCACCAGTCGCGGCACGTCTCACTTAATTTGTGCCGATTTCTCGTCGACTCTGGTTTTTGCGGACATCAATAGTACCTTATATAATGTAGTCACCCTTATTTTGTCGATGTGGGATATCCGCCCCATTATTTTTGATGAAAGGGGAAATGATGGGGGATTTCCTGTGGGGTGTAATCATTTCCTGGAGGAGCTGACTGATGTTATATTACTGTTTCTGATTACATAATGATTTTGTTGTGTTCTGAAGTACCGACTCAGTTGATTATTAATTGGATATAATAAGGATATATTTCTTAAGCTCTGTATGTAAAAGTTAAAGATTTATACGTACAAGGAATTTCCAAAACTACGTCTTTATAAAAAAACTTTTTAATATTGTGTAGGTGGAACATGAGCATTAGACATGATCTTTGTCTTGTCCATATTCATCTTAAGACCAACCTGCTGGGAGACTCTACTGAGGTCGTTGAGCATGGTGCTAAGGTCCTCGAGAGATTCCGCCATTATGACTATATCATCGGCAAAACGAAGGTTAGGGATGTACTCGCCGTTTATGTTGATGCCAGATCTTTTCCACTCCAAGAGCTTGAAAACATCCTCCAATGCGTTTGTGAACAGTTTCGGAGAAATAACGTCTCCCTGTCTCACGCCTCTTTGCAATGGAATTTGTTCCGTACTCTGGTCCTGTAGTCGGACTGACATAGTGGCCTTACTGTACAAACACTTCAAAACTTCGATATACCTATAGTCAATTTGGCATCGCTGCAAGGACTGCAGCACCACCCAAGTCTCGATTGAATCGAAGGCTTTCTCATAGTCCACAAACGCTAGGCATAACGGCCGATTATACTCTTCGGTCTTCTGTATAATCTGGCGCAGCGTATGGATGTGGTCTATGGTGCTAAAGCCTTTTCGGAAACCGGCTTGTTCGGGAGGCTGGAATTCATCAAACCTGCGTGCGAGACGATTCGTAATGACTCTCGAAAACAGCTTATACACATGACTCAAGAGCGAGATGGGCCTATAGTTCTTCAATAAGGTGTTATCGCCTTTTTTGAAGAAGAGCACCACCACGCTCTTGTGCCATGCCTCTGGCGTTGTACCTTCAAGGATGACAGAATTAAATAACTTCTGGAGGACTAAAAGTACCGGTCTACCACCCGCTCTCAGAAGTTCGGTCGTAATTCCATCTTCACCTGGTGCCTTGTTGTTTTTAAGCTGTTTGAGGGCCATTCTAATCTCGTACAGGCTGACGTCCGGGATATCTTCAGTATAGTGTCGGACTAACTATTAAAATATGCATCCCGACAATTATGGTCTTTTACGTATATACTCACGTAGCATTAACGAATACTCACGCTGAATACATGGCTGCTACGAAGTATAGCACATGCTAACTCGTAGCACTTACACTACGTCTATCATTTATCAATTTATACAAAATGTAATAAAGTTGTATCGTAGCTCTCAGAGAATTAAAATTTTAGGCACTTATGTCTGAGTTGTATTTCCTATTTGCTCTATTTTGCTCTAACTTATAGTCTGTTGAATCATAATCACATTCCCGAAAAAACAAAACGAAACCAACCAAGACCGAGACTTAATGTCCATTCCTCTATATATACGAGAGGATTGTAACACTACAATATAATATTTAGTATTTGTGTTTCAGAAAATCTTTATACGGCCATTATTTTTAACTACAATGAAAAACTTTATTAGAATTCCGGAATTCAAATATATAAACTTGTATTGTATTCTTTTTGTTAGTTTGTGCAGCTTTCACGTTGAAATGGCGGATCCAATTTGGATGAAATTTCGAAAAGAGATCATAATAAAGAAATCAAGATAGGAAATCCTTACCTAGAGAAACCGCGGAAAACAGGAAATTACCACGTTTTAATCTAATTAAACTTACATTGCCTCGTTGTTGTGGCTCTTCTGCCGAGCACTCGGTGGCTCTTCTGCCGTATCGTGACCACGATGACGCCGTAGCAAGCGGATATAGTTAGTGCGGGCGCCACGAAAAGTGAAACAAACACACTCGTCATCCATATCCGCCACTGTAATTTGCTTATACTGGACCAGCATTGAGATACACCTAAACAAAACATATCTTGAAGAAATTGTACAAATAGATAATTTCCTTACCAAGGCATACATTAACAGATCAGATTATAATATTCCTTTGATTAAAAATTTAAATAACATTTTCCCCTTTTGCCTTTTCCCATTTATAATTGGGGTCGGCTCCCAATCTAACCTGTAGCAGCAAGCTACCAGAATTACAATAGTGACTGCCATCTGATCTCTCAACCCATAAGGAACCAGTAACAGCTGGGTTAGCACGGACGGTAGACAAAATTGTCTTTCCCCGTTTTACGTCACTTTCTTCATACTTGCTTGGAGTAAAACAAGGGAAAGACAGTTTTGTCTACCGGCCGTGCTAACCCTACAGGGATGGTTAGACCAGGTGTCAGATTCTATCAGGCGTCTGACTACCCGTAACGATTGCCATAGATGTTCTTATAACAACCGGGACCGACGGCGTAACGTGCTCTCCGAGGCACAGAGCGGTGGCATTGAAATCTGCACGTAACTTACTAGAAAAGTAATTGGTGTAGGGCCGAGGATCGAACCCGGTGCCGTAAGATTGTGAATCGCACATGCTACCGCTCGGCCACCATCGCTCTTACACTTAAACTTAAATAACATTATCATAATATAAGATTTTAAACTGTCATGGTCACTAACACTAAAAAAAAATACATGGTAAATATCCCGTTTATAAATAATATTATAGTTGTATACGTACAATAGCAGAAATTACTGAAAATTGGTGCAATTTACTATTATTGATAGATAGATTAGCTATTGAGCAGTGAAATAAAATTACCAATAAAAAGTAATATTTTTCCTATATGCATTTAAATCCGCTGGCTCTAGGACCAAAACGCTAACCCAATGTGTGAAGATAAAGTGAAAAGATAATTATAGTTCCTAAAAATTCTAGCAACTAGCGCCTTCCAACTTTTCAGATTAGACGCTCTGTCAACTAAGCCATGGTCACATTCTACTGTGTTCTCTGAAATTCATGACCAACGTGTTTACAAAATTTATAAGAAACACAATAGAGTAACCGAAGATTTTTACGCGACGCACGGGGCACGGGGGATGTTTGGCTAAGTTTTAAAGTTGTTTCATTTAGCAATACCATAAGTAATTTCAATTTTGTGTTCAGTGTCCCTTCTCTTTGTTATACATACTGTGGTGGAACGGAATGTCTGAGTATGAAGCGTGGGTGTACGGGCACAGCCTTTAGTCGACGAACTTTAATGAAGAACTAAAGCACCCCGTTGTTTTCGTGTAGTCTGTAAGTTTCAGATTCTGAAGCTGTTTTAGATATTTTTAGATTTCAACGCTAAATGAATGGTTATGAAGAATAAATACTGTTAAAAAATCTGTGGCTTGCGTTTGGTTAAGCAACGTTAGACTAAAAAAATATAGTACAGCTACCCCCATATTACAAAAAAAATTATGATAAATATTAAAAATATGTTTTGTGTGCGAATAAAAACCTAAACCAAATTCAATAAGTCATTGATGAGACAGTATGTAATCATATAAATCATACGGCGAAATTGGCAGTGATACAAAAACTAAACTTGTATAATGAACAATATACATGGCTTTACCTTATCCATTGCTATTTTAGTAATATATGTAATATTTTTACCTTCCACATTAGCTTCGTTGAACAGGAACAGCATTGGCACGCAGCATAAAAAACTCACGACCCAAGCTCCCAAGATCAAGGCGCGTGCACGACGCCCTGTTTAAAAATAAAATCAATGTAACAAAATAAAACTATAAACACAGGAGACGCAGGAGAACTAAAGTGACTGATATAGCTCTTAGAATTACCATTTTGAAGTGGCAGTGGGTAGACAACATCGCTCATAGAACTGACAACCGATGGGAAGAAAGGTTCTCGTGTGGCGACCACGAACCGGAAGACGCATAGGCCGGGCCCCCAGCCCCACTCGGTGGACTAACAATCTGGTGAAAGCCGTGGGGAGCCGATGGCAGGAGGTGAGCAACCGCTCAAAGTGGTGCTCTCTGGGAGGCCTATGTTCTTCAGCAGTGGACGTTTTCAGGCTGGTAATGATAAACAAATTAAAAGCAATTCTTGAGTAAACAAACTCTGTGATGATACAGAATTATTATTGACGTCCTGTACGCCTCAGACTAACAACATAGACTCGTCGCTAATTGCAGTATTACAAAATTAAGTTAAAAAGAATTCGAAATTGTAAAATCATCAGTGATCCGGAGCAACGTCTAATACGTATGGTATGAACTTTGCCGAGTCTAACGCTGCTCTTAGCCGTATATCGAGATTAATGTGGATATGATTTTAAGATTGCTTTTTTTTTGGCGTAATTGTTTAATTTTGAGCGCTGAATATCTAGAAATGAACAAAATATACATAAATAATTATGTGGTCTTTGGTTTTCCCATCCTATTCCCCTTGCGATATTATATCTTCATTCTTAAACTTTGAAAGTCATCCCCTGTGTGAAATTATCCCAACATGTTTGTGACATTTCTGTCAAACAAAGCACAGCCTCTATAGGCCTTGAAGAGCCGTTAACGACATGTTTAGCTCCAACTCTACAAGATATATCAATTTACCTAAACGGTTATGGGTTTCGGATCTGTCGCTAGTAAAGTTTTATAGGCGTCTAAATACGGTTAGCTAACTCCGATAAAATGAAATTGTGTATTTGGTCGAAAATCAATTGATGGTTGCAGGTCAATGTACTGCGTGTATCGTTGAACTTGATTGTGAAAAGTTTTGTAGTATTTTCTTAGACTCTTTTGTTTATGATAACTGGATGATTCAACGTTTTGGTGGCATTGGATTACGATCGGAGCAGTGCGTTTTATTATCGCAAGATAAGATACAACAGACAGCGTGTCTTTTAGCCAAATTCAAATTGAGACTTTCTTCTGATCGCAACTCAAAAATTATGCTATATTAACGATTTTGCAATTTTTTATTTCCTTTTGGCGTCACTTTCTAGTTCTAAAGGTAACTTTAAGTATTGGTTAGAAACGGCTAGTCTTGTTTCGCTATGAGAGAGCTTATTTATTTTAATCAGGTTTCAACGTTCTAAATGACACTGAAATAATAAAAGTAGAACTAGAGCTACAATAATTGCTACCAGATAAAATTTTATAAAAGGGGTGGCTATGTCGCCTATGCGAGACAAGATGGGAAGGGGCGAGACAAGAATATATTGAGCAAATATTAAATGATGAAAAGCCCTTTCTTCGTAAAGCGAATACATTAACTTTTACAGCCGTTAACGTTAAATGTACCGTAAAAACCTTTTAAAATAGTTTTAATGGCTGCATAGTTAATGAAATAACGTAATTAAGGAATAGTTGAACATTGTGGAAAGCCATAAAGTTTTTTTGTACTACAGGCTTGGGTTTTTATAGCATTTCTCCTGATGTTAAGCGACAATGTGGTCGACGATGGTTAATACTTAAGTGGTACAAAAATAAATATTATGCCATTTTATTGTATTCGATACAAATATATAAAAGTAAAAACGTTGTCTGTTTGTTTGTATAGCTTTTAGGCCAGAACAACTGAATCGGTTTTGATGATTTGCACACAGATCACTAATACTACCAAAATCAATTAGGATACTTTTTCCCGGAAAATTTAAAAGATCCAGAGGAAAATGGGTTAATAGCTGGTGAAACCGCAGGGTAGATTGTGATTCAAACGTTATGGCGGCTGGCGCGAATCGCTCTGCAGTTGCAAAAATAAGATGTCTGCGGGCAGAGGTAATAGGTAAGCGGTGAGCGCAGCGTGCGGGGCGCCTGCAGAGCACTTCACAGCCGCCAATCAGTTTAAATCACACTGTACCTTTAGGTTTTTATAAATAAACGGTATCTACTTACAACTTCCAGTAAAGTTCATCGGGTGTGTAATTGCGTCGCATCGGTCTACGCTGAGGGCAACCAGGACGTAGGTCGAAGAATACGTCACTACTCCCTAAAACAAGACAAATAAGTAACTGAACCTAAAAGTAAACTGTGTAAAAAACAGACACATTATACCGTATAGTTTAATTATTTTTTGTTAAATTAATAGCATTGTGTTTTTTTAAATCCCGGATATTATTAATTAATCAAAAGTAAAAAGTAACAATATGAACCCCCTCATTAAACGCTGAAGACTTATTTATGTGTAATTGAATGAATGAATTAATGAATGATTTATTTATCAATTTACAAACATCTCTTAGGAAATATAATTATTTTGCAGACAGTGTTGACAGTCTAAAAGTTGTTACACCTTGGTACCCAAACTAGGATTAACCTGTAGAATGGTGCACCAATGCCCTCCGCCAGGTTTTCGATTTTACACAAAAAGAAAATTAAAGTTTAATAAAATTAATGTCATAAATCATGACAAAGGGATGGTTCGAATCATCCCAGAGATAGCTGCAATAATCCATACATGAGCAGACTTGTGCCTGACAAAGATCTAAGATCTGTCCTGATGTAAAATACTGTCTAACCTTCCCAAGGATGCCCAGCTTCTGTGCTGCCAATTTAGCACTTCCTTCGATGTACGAGCCAAAGTTAAGGTTCAATGTTAGAGATACACTTAACAGCTCTAGGTGATTAAGTTACCGGTACCTCCTGCTACACCCCGGAAAGCAGGAGTGAATGGAAATGGACTCCATTTTGCGGTGAATATACACGCCTGTATTGTAGAGGCATTGAATTTAACAAGATTGGCATTGACCCAATCGGAGACTGCCCGACCATAATGACTTACAAAAGTCTGGTCAGAACCGATTCTTATTTCACCAGATAACTAAATAACACAGTGCAGTCAGTATATTATTCAGTTAAATAGTCTGTTATTTTATTATCTGGTGAAGCAGGCATTTGTAGGTCATTGCTGTTCCTTGCTTAAAGCGCAAATAACTAAAAATTATGAATTCTTTTTGTAACGTATTTCTAAGGGTGTGTTTTTTGATGCATAGTTAAAGTAACCAATGGTTAAAAACTCTAACAACTTCTAACCAACGGTCAAAATTTGTTGGAGTTTGTAACCATTGGTTACCTTCACTACGAATCAAAAGACCTTTTTTTTTTCTTTTTTTTTGAAGGGGGAAATGCCCTCGCACTTCCCTGCCACCACAGGGGTGATGGCAGGGGGTATGTGGGACTCGAACCCACTAAAACCCCCCCGTGATCCGTCCGCCGCCGGGATGGGGCGAGATAGGCTCGCGTTAGCATTCACTATCTCGCCCCGACGGTAGGCCCTTTCGGGCCTCTGCGCCAGTGGGTGGGCAACCTTACAAAAAGACCTACCCTAAGCTTTACTTACTTGCAAGTACTTCATCATTTTACATGTTATCGAGCCAGCTAACCATGTGATAGTAATTCGTTGTATTAGATCTGGTAGTACACTTATCAGTCCGACCAGCAAGTCTGAAACAAAACTGTGATTAACATATTTTAAAAGAAGCAGTCTAAGACAAGTGTAATGGCGGTTTTTAATGCAATTAAGTCGCAAACGAAACGAATGTTCAAGTGAATTCTTTCGTAGAATTTCACAATCAAAGGCATTTAAGTCTCGAAAGTTTTAAAAGTAAATTAAGATTTCATTATAAAATTTATCTGTACCTAGAACTCGCATAAAGACGGCTTTACCTTCAACAAAAATATTTTTGGGGAATAATGAATTCATTTTTTGACTCAGCTTTCAAACTTAGTCAAAGACAGAAGAGTAGAGGTAAGATATTCTTAAAAATTGCCAAGTTATGTGGTTTGGGTTTGTTATACTTAATTAACAAAAAACTTTAATTAATAGCTTTGAAACCCCTGACACAAAAACGAGGTCTTCCTACACTAGCTCAAAATCTCTAATAGCTAAGAAAACCACAGATTAGAGAAAAAAAGCAATTGACTATAACAAATGGATAATTTTGTTTATGAAGGCTCCTCTTAAGCACCGCGTCACAACTGAGCCGCAGTATGCAACCACAGAGTAACTTTGTTTTTTACTCTAATCTGTGTATGCAACAAAGAATACAGGTCTTGGTGTTATCTGTGGTATCTCTTATAATACAAAAAATCACGTTTAACTTACGTGATAAGCGTAGCGTACCTTAAGTTTTTATTGCTACTATTAAAAATAATAAAATTGTAATTACCAGCTATAGCCAGCTGCATGATGAAATAATTCATTCTGCTTTTCCTTGACTTAGTCAGGAGTAGAGCCAGGATGACGGTCGCGTTCCCTGCTACTATTGCAACCAGAAGCACCCAGAGAAACGCTAGCTGGGCTGACTGTCACAAACAAAAATAAAAAGATTTAGTAGCTGCTACTTAGGGACCTAAAAGTTGTCTTTTAGGTAAGGAAGCTAGTTTGACTTTTTGCTCGCGTACTCTTAACTTCCCGGGGCTAAATAATTTTATATTGATTTTGATTGTATAAGCATTTAGGGTGGGTTTTTTTCAGCAATAGTTAAGGTAACCAATGGTTAAAAACTTTAACAGATTATGACCATTGGTTAGAATTTGTTAGAGTTTTTAACCAGTGGTTTCCTTAACTATCGGTGAAAAAACCCACCCTTAGCGTGCCTTATTTTATCGAAATCAGTTCCCCCCTTTTGACGTAAAAGCAGGACAAACAAACAACTAAGGAAATAGTTATTTTTTCTTATATTATGTAAATATACAGTACGGTTTGAGCAAACTGCACAGAAAAGTACTCCTTACTTACAAGTACTCCTTAGCAACGATTTATTAATATTTTAACGTCAGTACAAATATCGCCTCCGAACCATCAACACTCATTTAATGAAACCATAACTAATTGTAATCACTAACGAAATAAACGAAGAACAAGAATTCGTGAACTTATTCAAATTATTTAACAATGAAGAGTGTAGAGCGCAAACCAAACAATGCATTACCATCATAAATTGCTATTATAAAAGTATCCTCACGCTGAATTAATCAGGCAACACGCAATTTGCCATTAAATGCATTAAATGCATTAAATGCATAATATTCCATGATTTCCATGTATTCTATTCTGCGCTATCATATCACGTCTTACTTATGAGAGGTCTTAAGCTGCCATCAACTACCAGATTAAACTGCAGAGTCCACTGGTCTAGACCCATACTTTAGAGTGATTATCTCGCACAGTTAATTTGCTCTCGAGTAGACAAGACCATAACCAGATTCTTAAGGGAATTATTTTACGTCTTAATTTGTTTCTAAATGATGTCTCTGAATTTAAAGTGCCTTCTTAGAGTAAATTATAGGATAGCTAATTGTTCCTTTAGTAAATTATTCATGGCTAATATAGATAGGCTTAGTTTGGAAACTTAAAGTATTTAAAAGTAAAAGCAGACGGTATTTTGCGAGTGGTCTTTCAATAGGTTGTTAATGATTTTATTTTGAGGTTAAAAAGGTTAACGACCTTATTGTATTTTTAATCCAAAAGTGCCATGCGTTTACTAACAAGCGCCACCTTTTGTTTATTTCAATCAAGTTCGATATTCCAATTACAAATAATTACCGCCTTAAAAGACAAAATTGGAGTCTTGTTGGAGTAGCTAATCCAAAGCTACTACGAGCTTTGATAAATTAAATGACTAGCTGTAGTAACATCTTTATTAAAAAGAGAGCGTAAAAGAATAACTGGTTGTTACAATTTAATTTAAAAAAATTAGCCCGAAGTTTTTTGTAAAATTGTATGGTATATCTGAAAATATTCGATTAGCCATATCCCTTGATAAAATAGCTATAATCATCGCGAGCGAAGACACAACTTACACAATTTAAAAGTTTGTTGGCCGAAAGATCACTCTTCATTCTTGTAAACTTGACAAAATTTGGTAGAACCCGGTGAAATACTTGGTTTCTCAAAGTTTTCCGAAGAAATTATAAATGTGTTGGTACACGCTAACTAATATATAATACAGAATTTCTTCGGAAAACCTAAAAAAAATCAAATACAATAGGTAAATGGTAAACTGCACAAACAATAAAACATTTACGTAAGACAAAGAAAGTTAATGGACTGTGTCATTTAGATACTACTTATTTACCTGATAAAAATAGAACTTATTGATAAGGGTGGTAGCATTCCTTGTGTAGTTTCCGGAGAAGAGACTGCTGTTCAGCTCGTAGAGACTGCAGTTTGAGCAGTCCACTTCCTCCATGTTTAGAACTTCACATCTTGCTTTTTATGTATCTGAGAACAAAACGAAATTAATCTAATTAATATTAAACGCCTGCCTTTTAATAACGTTATTTGTTATGCAAGGTTGCAAAGTTGGTTTTAGGCGTCAGTACTTATATTGAATCCTGAGCGTAGCATAGGTTTAAAAGGCAAGAGACGCAGAATAACTTTGCTGCCGAGTGAAACACACCTCATTACAGCGAGGAAAATGCAAGAAAAACAGCTTAAATAATATATTAATTTAGTTACGGGTAACGCTTAACATCAGGTGAATGACTATCTCGTTACGTCGTTCATTAAAACACTAAAAAAAAATGTTTTCATAGTAGTATAATGTATTTCGCTTATATTTCAAACAGTCGTCGTGCTGGATAGCGTAGTGGTTGTAATCTCTTTGGTGCTGGACAGGGCGATTATTCTAAAAATGAGGTTGGCGCTTGCGAAGAAGAAAAACAAGTACGCAGACCTATCTCTATACCTGTAGATTAGTAATATAATTGTTTAGTGTGTTCTCTAATATCACACAAGGGGGTTTTGGCGGGAACGCGGAAAAGTTCACATCGTTGCATTGTATTATTTTTCAAAACTTGTGCTTTTTCCAGTGTTAATGTATAAAATTGGTGGCGTTTTACGCATTAAGTGCTGAATTACAAGCATGAGTGTGGGCAAGTGATATAATGTAGTGAAACGTGGTTTTTCGTGTTGTTTCCAAAATTGCATAGAATAAGCTTCTAGTAAAGTTGCCACCACTTTATTAGGGCATGACTTAGAATGGACTATGACTAACAAGACTATGACTAAGACTTGACTTTACGTGAAATATTCTATAACCACGATGAAAAATTACAATACTTGACACTGGCTAAATACACTATGTGTGGAGCCAAAATATAAGAAAAAAAAAAAAAATATCACACAAAAAAAATATTTTAGAAACTACGACACAGCTATTAGTTTTAAGTCAATCACCTTCGTCACGTTTTGAACAAAAACCATAACTGTTAAGATAAAAACAATAGGGATTTTTGGTAAAATAAATGTCAAAATTATGTTAATTGTGACGAAAGAATGATTTTATTCATACAAACAAAATACACACAAAAACCCTTTTAAATCTCATTTACAATCTCACAGGTAGGTAGGTAGGTACCTACTATAATTTTTACTAAAGTGGGAAGCTCGACCGATAGCAACTCCACTTCCTATCTCAAGTAGCAACTACTGTTAATAGATATGGTACACGTACTATTATTTATTCTGTGGATATAGTCTAATAGGTAATTATTTCAGTTTCTGATAACGTCAACGTCCGTGGTTGTGAGTTTGAACCCTGCAATGAGCTTGGATTTTTAGTGAAGACAACATCATGGTGAAATCGAAGCATGGTGGTAGGACATTTTCCAGTGCCTGATTAGCTAACACCATTAAAAGTCCTGCTCGTTGACGCTGTAAAGACCAACAGCATTAACGCGATCTAAAAAAAAATTCGGCTAGCGTAAAACAGTGTACAGGTGTAATGTGATGAAATGCTACCATGTCAGACATAACATTTTTTTGGAAATTATAAATTCCTAACATTATTTTCAAGAATCTTGTATTCTAATTTCTCAAGTGAACAGTAACCGAATACTTGTACTGCAATTAGTTTTAAATGAATTATAGTGAGATCTCTTAAAGACCCCTGAGAGCCATTCAACTACTTGAAGTTTCATTTGTTGTTGTGGTTCTGTTGTTCAAGTTTCAATGAATAATGTACTGCCGCAAGAATAATAGTCAATAGTCTAAATAAGAGTTTAAATTGTAGCTCATGTTATTTAAAATAGCTAATTGATTAAATGCATTGCATTTTAAAACCGAAAACCTCTAAATGTGCGGGTTCTGCCATGACATGACTTAATGACTGCTGGGACTGAGGGCTTAATATCCCCCCCTCCTCCCCTCCCCTACGAATCATAATACATAGGTACTTAAACAGTCACCATCATCATCATCAGCTTGAAGACGTCCACAGAACATAGGTCTCCCCCAGAGAGCACCACCTTGAGCGGCTGCTCAAGTCACCGATATAGCTTTGACAATTAGCAAGTTGTAGTAGCAGTGGGCAGGCTACATCGCTCGTAGAACTGACGACTGATGGGGAAGAAAGGTTTTCGAGTGGCGACTACGAACCGGAGGACGCAGCGTAGGCCGGCCCCCCACTAGGTGGACCGACGACCTACCCCTGTATTGTGTAGCTCAATCTTAATCGATGAATGGGCTTCACTTGGTCATTTCCGGTTGTCTAAAATCCTCATCGATCGGTATTATGGTCCCTTTGGCGGAGAAATGAATAGACAAAACATTGATTAACTATAATAATGAGAAAATAATAATGGACGGAGATGTTACACAATGCCAACTTGCCGGAAATGACGAAATGAAGCCCACTCATCGATTACGATTGGCTTAGACGGTAGCCCCGCAGAACCGCGCCGATGGATGCAGGATGTACATAAACAGTGCTCATTTGTAAATACTACTTATCGGTCTCCTATACATGCAAGTTCTAACACTGTTACGCTGTTTCATTTAATATAAAAAACAATAAAGTTGCAACACTTGTCAAGACACTTTTACACCCCTAGAGGGTTGTCAGACAGCTTAACGATTTGAGGTTGAAAGACACCCACGAATAATAGGATTTAATTTAATATGTAGTTTATTCAGTATAAAAAAGACTGAAACCTCGAGTGAAAGGGAATTTATTTCTCTTTGCTGGAATTGTAAAATTACTGTGGATATAAAAAAGGTTAGAAGAGTAAGATTAATATTAAATTGCAACAAGAACCTTTTTTATACTGTTTGAAAAGAAAGTAAATATTTAGATAATTTCTCAGAGGAATAATATTTCTATACATAATTTAATGTTTGCTGAACTCGATAATTACATTTTCTAAAATTGTGGCTTAATGAGTGATTCACGTTAATCACCGCTTGAAAAGAATAGAGCATGCTTCTTTATATTATACCATAGATTCCATTTACAAACTGTTTCACATATACCATTAGATAGATAGAACTCATTATTGACACCAAGGTAACAAAAACAAAATCAGGAAATAACTTACTAATAGGTTACAATGGGCGGTCTTATAATGTGTGTCTAGAATCATAAAGTCACGGCAGCAGATTTATATTAGAATCAATTTTTCAGATGGCTTATTCCGTTGCTCTCCAATAACTTCCATATATCTCTGTAATATGCTTCCAAAAGAAATTGCAGTATTTTAAGGACATAGATCTTCAAACCTCGTATGCGAAAAACTAACAGATTTTTATCCAAACCACTGTTACCTATCTGTTTAGTGCCACAGTTTCCCAATTATACTTTTAAGTTTGCACTTTAGATTACGTTCAGCATACGGTGCACTTATTTGAAGTTTTAGAAATGTATGTTAAATGAACACAGCTGCTACCGTAGTTTGTTCTGGATTTTACAGCATTTAGTTGGGTTCCCAGCTTTAATGCTGGAATAGGGCAATGATGATAATTAAAACTGACTTTAAATTAGAATTGGACTTGTTTTTGTACTAATGGAATACATTTTGCTTGCAGATCTAACTATCACAAAAGTATTACGTACCTATATACAGAGGCGTATAGAATAAATAGGCCGTCTTTCCACTAGGTGGACCAAAGATTATAAACCTCGTTGATAGCTCGTGAACATAATTTCTCCTACAAACACGACTCACTCGCGCGGGCTGGATTTATAGTCAATGAGGTGAGCCAACGATCTGCATGATGCAGGAGGCGAGCAGCCGCTTAAGTTGGCTCTCTGGGGGAGACCTATGTTCAGCAGTAGATGTCTTCAGGCTGTTGATGATGATGATGGAATAACTGATTCAATGATGTATTATAGCGAGAGTTTGAACTACCTATTGGCATTGCCAGCTATTTTGTCTCTATAAAAGTTGCTAGGATTAAACTGAAACTGAAGTTATATCATTATTTTCCTTGTGACTTATAATAAAACCAACGTTTTCTCAAACTCAACAAAGCGTAAAGATAATGATAATATGAGCTGTGGATATAAAATTATGTATGATACTTTTGCAATCCTAACATTTCTATAGACAGTAAAATAAGGTTTTTTGGTTAACTTTACGGCAACTGACTAATTCGACGGACCGACTTCCCACAATTGCCACCGGTGTTATAAAATCGACCTTAATCAATACGCAGGTGGTTTCGCTTTGGTTTGGTATTAAATGAACTGTAAAACAGATCCTATTAACAATGAATTAGGGTTTAAAGTTCATTGAGAGATTGTGTAGACTAGTGAAGTGTGATCAATCAATCAGGGTGCCAATTCAATTGCTATCTGAGAAAGTGATCCAATTTATCAAATTTTATCCTCCGAAGCTGATATTAATGCTTGCGGGCCCAGGTGCGATTAAGGCCAGTGATTTATTCGAGGTGAACTGAAAAGGCGTTTGGTGGTATAATAATGAAACTGTGTTTATTCTTTGAAGATTTTAATACAAACTTTTTTCATGTTCAGTGTTTCATTAGATGCACCCAAGAAGTTAATACTTTGACAAACAAACCATCAAATGCCGTAAATATATTATTTGCTATTGATATGACACCACGTCGGTGGCCGCTGAATTTTAAAAACGCCAAAACTGCCACTCCTTCAACTGCCGTTTAATTCCCGTGCAATTATGTGGAGCCACGTGATCCTGTTATTGTTAAGTACACAGTTCTCTTGTGTCACGGCAAAAACTCCCAGAGTGATGTTTTTGGAGGTCCCTCCTCACCCACTAATTGATGTATGTGATAGGTCAGGCCGTCCATTGACGATATTGCCTGTGGCCGTTTCTGTCGCAGCGCATGCTCATCGATGTGTACATTACGTCGACAGGCGGGAAGTAAAATGTATGGGACTAATCAGTGCCATTTTTCGATTTTTTGAGATGGACCTGTGTCCGTCAAAGTGTTAACATCTTTCTGGATGCAACGCTTATATATCAACTTATAATTCCGTAGACAACTACAAAAAACATTGAATTTATCCAAAGTTACGTTATGATATATATAACTTAATCAATCAATATCATGCTTTTCCGTCTGCGTCAGATTTGCTTTTATAGTGTGTATTCATTGAAAATGAAAGTATATAGCTACTAAG
Organism: Ennomos quercinarius; assembly: GCA_910589525.2. Classification (NCBI taxonomy): domain Eukaryota; kingdom Metazoa; phylum Arthropoda; class Insecta; order Lepidoptera; family Geometridae; genus Ennomos; species Ennomos quercinarius. The sequence goes on along the minus strand of OU342494.1, from coordinate 14,442,256 downwards.
ATATGTTGGACCGTAACATACCATCAGTTTATATTACAGGGCACACACACAGTACACAGTTACATATATTATAAGTATTTTTTTTTATAATACGTGCCTTTTCGAAAAGACAGGCTTGCTAATTATTATAACTTACTGGAGTAATGAAAGTTATAGGTGAAGAAACGTGGATGGAAAAACGGGCTGCTAGTTGTTTTCTTATACGTACTATATTAGCAAATTCAGGCTTAGTCACTTGACTAAGCCTACACAGTTTGTTTGTTTGTAACTACATAGTTTGTTTTCTGTGTTCTTATGAACGATGGCACAAAGCGACACAAACCATAAAAAAATAAAAATTATACTCGTGCCGTGTTCTATGATAAAAGTCAGGTGAAGCTATGCCCCTACATTAGCCGCATATAATTATTTTAACAGCCACAATAAACACCGAAACAGCCAGTGCCATCCTATTATAGTCTCTATCTCAACTTAAACAGTGCCACCTGAGCCTAAACCAATAACCTTAGTAAATGAATCGAACTATTGAAGATAGAGGAAAATTAGTACGCCCAATTTAACTGAGACCACCTTCTTGATCATTCATGAAAATTATGATTATGGGAATGTTATTTGCAGAATATAATAGGCTATTTCAATAGCCGTCAAAGTGATTCATTGTGCATTTGTTCAGTGCTACGTTTCACAGATTATACAGAAGACCGAAGAGTATAATCGGCCGTTATGCCTAGCGTTTGTGGACTATGAGAAAGCCTTCGATTCAATCGAGACTTGGGCGGTGCTGCAGTCCTTGCAGCGATGCCAAATTGACTATAGGTATATCGAAGTTTTGAAGTGTTTGTACAGTAAGGCCACTATGTCAGTCCGACTACAGGACCAGAGTACGGAACAAATTCCATTGCAAAGAGGCGTGAGACAGGGAGACGTTATTTCTCCGAAACTGTTCACAAACGCATTGGAGGATGTTTTCAAGCTCTTGGAGTGGAAAAGATCTGGCATCAACATAAATGGCGAGTACATCACTAACCTTCGTTTTGCCGATGATATAGTCATAATGGCGGAATCGCTCGAGGACCTTAGCACCATGCTCAACGACCTCAGTAGAGTCTCCCAGCAGGTTGGTCTTAAGATGAATATGGACAAGACAAAGATCATGTCTAATGCTCATGTTCCACCTATACCGGTAATTGTTGGGAACGATACTCTCGAAGTTGTCGACAAGTATGTCTACCTAGGACAGATTGTCCAATTAGGTAGGTCCAACTTCGACAAAGAGGTGGCGCGAAGAATCCAACTCGGCTGGGCAGCGTTCGGGAAGCTTCGTCCTATCTTTTCGTCCAAAATACCGCAGAGCCTGAAAACGAAAGTTTTCAATCAGTGTGTGTTGCCAGTGATGACTTATGGAACTGAGACATGGTCTCTTACTGTTGGCCTCATTAGTAAGCTCAAAGTCGCGCAGCGAGCTATGGAGCGAGCTATGCTCGGTGTTTCCCTGCGAGATAAGCTCCGGAACGAGGAGATCCGCAGGAGAACTAAAGTGACCGATATAGCTCTTAGAGTTAGTAAGTTGAAGTGGCAATGGGCAGGCCACATCGCTCGTAGAACTGACAACCGATGGGGAAGAAAGGTTCTCGAGTGGCGACCACGAACCGGAAGACGCAGCGTAGGCCGGCCCCCCACTCGGTGGACCGACGACCTGGTGAAAGCCGCGGGGAGCCGATGGATGCAGGAGGCGAGCAGCCGCTCAAGGTGGCGTGCTCTGGGGGAGGCCTATGTTCAGCAGTGGACGTCTTCAGGCTGTTGATGATGATGATGACGTTTCACTTATAATAGACACGTTATTTATGTTTTTTTGTAGTAGGTACCTATAGGTATGGTTAAGCGCTAAGGCCTTTAAAGACAATGTTTATTATATTTAATTTCCAACATGAATTTTCATTTATTTTCTAATGAATAATATTTATTTCCAATATTAGTATTAATTTCTTTGATGAACGACCTAAGATTAATAATATTGGAATGTCGCGCCCATTATCCGAAGCCTTCGAGTTTCCCATATGGACTCCATAGATGGCGTTAGCAGTTCCGCTAACCGCAATAATTAACTAACCGCTGATTGGTTAAAACATATGCCCTAATGTCAATTCGGACAATGGCGACTTCTTCTCGTTCCAAGTCCCGTGAAAGCGATACGCTGTTTTGTGTGAAAATTCTTTTGGTGACCTGATAACTGACGAAAAAGTGACTAAAGGTGCTGTGATTTGAGTGCTAGACAGTCCTACTGTGGTGTATTCCTAGTTACTGCCGAACTATCAGAATAACCAGGATTTTCTTCGGATCTGAAAAACGCCGGCCGGCGGCCCCACGATCTCGGGCTTGATCTGTTTGGGGACGGTGTTCTGCTGTGATTCGCATCTTCGAGTTCCTGGTGAGAGCTGGTTGGCTAAGGTACGTGGGTTGCTTCACTTCTTTGATGTTAGTTTTAGTCGTTCATCAAAACGTTCTTGTCACCTATCGCGGTTTAGTGTTCGGCCATATTTAATTTTTATCATAGGCTGTAAGAACACTGATTTTGGAACCTAAAGCGGAGTGGGCTATTTACACGCCCCTCCATAATATTTTGGTCCTATCGAGTCACGGATCTTTCCAGTGATATGTCATCAACACTTATTATTTTAATTATTATTTGCTCTTCTATGTATATTAATCGTGAGCGTAAACATTATTTTAAATCTTTATAAATTACTACGTAGTTGGCTACAAGTAATGGGTGGGGGGAGAAAAGGAAGATGGCGCCAATCGGGCGACAAGTAACTTTGAAGAAACGCAAAAAATAGATGTTATATAGACAAAAAATAGTGCAGAACCATTACTCGTCGTCAACTACGTACCTATATGGTGATACGTGTAAATTATGATAAAAAGTGAAGTATATGAGTGATACAAGTGAGTATTTCGTATCTTTTATTCTGAAACCTTAATCTAAGCCATTAGTGCAGCTACCTTTAATTAAGCAAAATACCGCTAAAATAGGCCTGAATCCTACATATCAGAAGTGGGATAGGAATCAAGGTTATGTGCTTGTTGGCTTGGTGTGTCGTACACCAGGAACGTGTTTTTTTTTTTTAAACTGTACTTACCTTACATTTCGTGAAAATTTTGCTGCAAAGTACAGACATCTCTAAACATCTGTAGCATAGTCTTATTTCATTTTCCATATTGTAGCTAGTGACACTAGGCGAATGAGACTTTATGAACTGTTCTCACAGTCATGAAAAGATTATTAGATGGGTAGATACGATGGGAGGACGACTAGCTCATCACGTAATTCGATTACAAAAAAAAGCCACTTTATTGGACTATCGCAGCCACGACTAGCTTGTCACGGCATTCGTTACCATACAAAAAAAATTGGTACATTCCTATTTTCTATGAACAAAAGTAGATAGAATTTAATTACTCGCTGCCATAGAAAACGATAACAAAGCTCGAGAAGGTTTATACCCCTGAACGTGGTTTTGTGAGCAGTACTCTATGCGAATTTCATTTGTACATTTCTGTGGAGGACTGTGATAAGTCGAGACGGTCACCGCGGTCGTCCCGTTCCATGGAGGCGATACGTCGATCAAGTAGTCCGGGTGACCAGCGGAATGCGAGCCGGGTGCGCAGCCTGCTGCTAAGCCAGCCGGTGCGTCGTAGATACATCAACCGACTACGCAGTCGGGAACCAAGTCAGATCGCCCATCGAGAGCCAAGCTGAGGACCGAGCCGACCACCCAACCTGCAGTCAGACCAGCAGTGCAGCCAGAAGCGAAGACGAACACTAATTCGTGACACAAGTCAGTTGAGAAGTCTACGCAGCCCAGAGGTGAGCCGGCTGCACGCGTCGGCAAGTTGCCAGGAAAGGAGCATCGGTACATTGGTAAGGTCACACAGCTGCGGTAGGAGGGTGCGGTATCGTGTTAGGTCAAATTATCGTGAGCGTAGTCGGGAACCGTACAGAGAGCGTAGCAGGGCAATACATCCAGAGCGCCGGTCGGGAACTGACAAACTGCAACTGTACAGTGTACACGTAGCCATAGTCGTCAACCAAATCGAGGCACAACTTCGAAAAATAATGTTGAGTCAACGCATATAGGTAGGAATGATTTAATTGGCCTTCTTGATGTTCTCAATTCTTTAGGTACTTATAGCTTAGGTAAGTTAGGTAGTATACATAATACCGTACCGGAGTTTGACCCTGTGAGAAAAGAACAGACGATGACCATGTGGCCACAACTATTACATTTTGCGTTGCCGAAGATACGCGGAGTTGCTCAACGCTGGTAAGAGGATCTTTCTTCCGTACTTTTCTCGTGGGAAGAGTAAAGCAAAGGTGCTAGCTGCTTTTCATTCCATAGAAAATTATGGACAAATGCTAAGCGATATACTTGCCAAATGAGCCAAACTCGTGGATTCACTGGGAACATACTATTATTATAAAATCGCGTTACTAGGTAGGTGCGGCACCACTGGTAGTAAGGCCGTCGAATCGTCGAAACCTTACATGGCATAGATGATCTGACAGTTAGGTGCTGAAGCTGGTACAGTAATCGCGACTGATTACTAGCTTACTTGAGGAATGCTGGTAGTAGCAGGACGCAACATGAATCTGAACGAATACCAATAAGGAGTCTGCCTAATATGAAACCTGAATCGCAACTCAATAACCAATAACCAATAACTCAGCTGGTCAATAAGAAACCACGGATATGCTATTATTCTAAACAAGAAGGGCATTTAGCTCCTTGGAGTCCTCAACTTGTTTAGCAGTGTAGTAAATGCCAGAAGATAGTAAGTACATGACTCAGAACAATGTTACTAAAAATAACGCTGTCAAAAAAAATAAACCGTCACGGTAGTCTTTAACCATTAAAATATAACCAACCTCGTCACAAACACTATAAAGTAGCATACGTTAATGGAGTATTAAGTATCGGGGCGGTTTTTGATTTTGGAAGCGAATGTAGCATGATAAGATTATCTGATTTTAGAAGTTAGTAGCTAATTTCATACAAAGAACCTTCCAATTCTCAAGGAATCTGGGAACTTAAATATCCGAATACTAGATAAACAGCGCTGCGGGTACACGTTAAAAACGATGAAGTCCAAGCAGATATAGATTGTTTTATAGTTACAGATGAAGCGACGCACGTCCTTATCATAGTTGGCCAGACGTTCACAAAACAACCATACTGATTATTTACAAGATTGGTGATAAACTAGGATTGTTCCAACAGAATTATGAATACATTATAACAGGTATGCCATACAGCTAATTATAAAAGTTAAGTTGTTCTGTGAACGTGCTGTTGCAGTCTCCAGCATTTCAATCGTTGAAGTTTATGGTGACCCATTGACAGAGGGTGAGGTTTATGTAGAAGGTTATCTCCCTTTCATTTTCAATTTCAATTGTTTATTTTCATTCCACAATGTACTTTACAGATGTTCGTTTTCTTAAATACCTAATTATAAAAACTTTTGTTTAGCATAAATATACTTCTATTAAAATCTATGATAACGGTGTTGGCACAGTAGTGGTCGGGTGTCCTTTCCGGCAAGAACATCACATTAAACAAAGACTATCTAATTACTCGTGGGCGTGTGGTGAAAGAGAATAATAATATTCTGCCAATAATAATTATGCGAATCACCGCAATTGTGGAAACCTTACCAGACAATAACAAGCGATGACGTAAGAGCGGTAGTCGTCGAACTGCTAGTGAATAGGATAATTCAATCTTCTACACCACCTTACGCCAACCCAATAGTGCTCGTTCGTAAGACAGTATGAGAGTGCCGACTTTTCATTAACTACAAGACGCTAAATAAAAGATGACTGTTGGAGAGAATTATCCCATGTCGTCAACAGATAATCAGCTGTATGTGGTAGCTATAGACACCAGTTCTACACTACGCTTAGTGCTAGGCTTTTCAATTATAGCGAAGCCCTTCACTCAACTTTTGGGAAAGGATATAGCGTGGATCTAGAGAAAGGAACAAGAATCTGCGTTTAGGACTTGCAAGAAAAAGTGACACAAAAGCGGACTTTAAAGCACTATAATAAATATGCCCCGGGCTGATATTGATTTGCACGCGATGTGTGTACGTTAGGAGTAGCCAGGAGAATGATGGTGGATTATTTTATGCCTATCGCATAACATAGCAGGCAAACTACCTTCAGGAAACAAAATTGTTCCTTCTATGACTTGGAGACACTTGTGGTGGTATCTGATCTTTGAAAGTTTAGTTACCGATATACCTTTCAAAATTCTACATTAACTGATTGTAACTCATTATGTGCAATGTTAAAAAAGAAGGATATGATACCACGAGTGGTATCATATTCAAATTCAGGGCTGTTGCTTCAGCGGCACACGTTTAGCAAGCCTATTCCGATGGCTCTGCAGAATGCAGTAGGTATACGATCAATATAAAACTAAATCCCAACGATATTAGCCACTGTTTAGTTGATAACACTTTGGGAAGAGCAAACGCTTCCTATTGGTTTCCAAAGAGACTATATCAAGATAAGCATATTTCCTCCTGCCTCGAGTGTTCCTATGCTAAGTCAGCTAGAGGCAAGAGACCAGACTTTTGACATCCCGTCGAAAAAGTTTATTATGTGAACCATGTAGGTCCTTCTGTAAATTTGGTAAGATGCAGCATGCAGCATGCATAACATTTTAGTACTGATAAACCCATATCACGGTACCTACATCTATCTGAAGCACGTAAAGAACATCAAATCTCACTCGTCTATAAGAGCACTCAATGAGTAGGTACCTACTTTGGGATATTGTTGGTGTGCCACAAAGGCGTATCTCTGACCGCTGAATTGTATTTACAATTACCGGCTTCGTTTAGAAAAGTCATGCCTAATAAGGAAATAAACCATACTCCTTAATTCTGTATTTTACATTTAACTTGTTTTTATTTTGAACAAATATTGACATAAGTGGTGGTAAGTTTTGACGTGTTGATGTTTCGGAGCACGTCTCAGTGGTACGTCTCGTCTTATGATTTTTGACAGTTTAAATCGCACCAATTCCAAATTCATTTCGCGTGGTTTCGTTTTCATTTCATAGAGAATAGATTTTTGCAGATCTTTATGTAAGACAAGGAATTCGCGTGGTTTCGAAGTAAGGAATCGTAAAGTTGTCATACAGAATTACAGCCCTAAAGCGTTATTTGTCGTTAGACCTACGGCATCTACTGAAAGTAAAATTGTTTCCAAACTAACGATTGATCACTATATGGAGAATGTTACTGACTTAAGGCACTGAGAGTGCAGATATGCAGCGTGATATGAACGCCCACATTATGGTTTGCCAACAGAAACAAAGATATACCTTGATAAACACCGCTCTCAACCCTCAAATTTCCAAGTAGATGATTTAGTGAGAATTGAACAACAAGCACCCACAACTGGTCAAAGCAAGAAGTTGTTACCTAAATATCAAGGCCCTATTATAGGATAACAGCTATATTAGAGCATGATCGTTTTAGAGGATACTCCACTGACACGGAAGAAGGGTAGACAGTTTTAGACCATTGTACCAAAACGTATTGTGTGTATTGTGTATTAAAGAAAAAAAAGTAAGACCATGGCTGAATTTCGATAGACCGCATGGAAGAATAATATGTTGAAACTATTGCTTGCGAATATTAATTTATTAAATAAACTACTACACGGTTTTACTGATTAAGCTACATTCATTTTACAGTTGTTTGCAATTAATAAGAATTGTAAGTAGACAAGAAGAGAGTTAAATGTAAGTATTAATAATAGTTATGAGTTTAACAAATGTATTATATATATTTTTATAGAAATATTTGGATGGATGAGTAAAATCTAATTAAAGTTGGTATTGAATAATAACTAAAATAAAATCATGGAATGTCATGACACTAATTAAAATATTAATAAAATTACAAATATATAAATGATAAACTGTTAAGCGATGAGAGTTAAATGAAAAAAAAAAATGAAAAATAAATTGTATAAGTACATATATTTAAATGGGGCCTGTTGCAAGGTATTCAGGACGTAAGGGGCCTGTTGCCGTGTATTCAGGACATAATTGTAATGTATGGGGCCTGTTGCAAGGTATTCAGGACGTAAGGGGCCTGTTGCCGTGTATTCAGGACATAATTGTAACCAATGGGGCCTGTTGCAAGGTATTCAGGACGTAAGGGGCCTGTTGCCGTGTATTCAGGACATAATTGTAACCAATGGGGCCTGTTGCAAGGTATTCAGGACGTAAGGGGCCTGTTGCCGTGTATTCAGGACATAATTGTAATCAATGGGGCCTGTTGCAAGGTATTCAGGACGTAAGGGGCCTGTTGCCGTGTATTCAGGACATAATTGTAACCAATGGGGCCTGTTGCAAGGTATTCAGGACGTAAGGGGCCTGTTGCCGTGTATTCAGGACATAATTGTAATGTATGGGGCCTGTTGCCAGGTATTCAGGACGTTAAGGGGCCTGTTGCCGGGTATTCAGGACAAATATTGTATGGGGCCTGTTGCCAGGTATTCAGGACATTTTGGGGCCTGTTGCCGGGTATTCAGGACAGAACTAACTCTGTAGTATATCTATTCTGTTTATTTTATGCATAATCATATTTGCTAATTTAAATAACTACAAATTCAACACCTGATGTTATTCAGTTTTTTTTAATTATTATTTTATTGTATTGTGTTGAATTGTTTAACCGTTTGTTTACGTATGAGGTCATACTATTTTATTTGGATGGCCGACTGTCATCAACACTTATTATTTTAATTATTATTTGCTCTTCTATGTATATTAATCGTGAGCGTAAACATTATTTTAAATCTTTATAAATTACTACGTAGTTGGCTACAAGTAATGGGTGGGGGGAGAAAAGGAAGATGGCGCCAATCGGGCGACAAGTAACTTTGAAGAAACGCAAAAAATAGATGTTATATAGACAAAAAATAGTGCAGAACCATTACTCGTCGTCAACTACGTACCTATATGGTGATACGTGTAAATTATGATAAAAAGTGAAGTATATGAGTGATACAAGTGAGTATTTCGTATCTTTTATTCTGAAACCTTAATCTAAGCCATTAGTGCAGCTACCTTTAATTAAGCAAAATACCGCTAAAATAGGCCTGAATCCTACAGATATATATAAATTTTACGTAATTTTTGGTAAAATTCATTCGCAATTTAATTTTTGGTTAAATAGATTTTACGTAAACTTTTGGTAAAATTCTAATACCTATCCTAAATAAAGGTCGCATTATTTGACATAGAATTACGTAATAATTGGTAATATCTCGTTCAATATAACTTTTGGTCATAGATTTTACGTAAACTTTTTGGTAAAATTCTAATACCTATCCTAAATAAAGTTCGCATTATTTGACATAGAATTACGTAATAATTGGTAATATCTCGTTCAATATAACTTTTGGTCATAGATTTTACGTAAACTTTTTGGTAAAATTGTAATACCTATTATAAATAAAGTCACATTATTTGATATAGATTTACGTAATAATTGGTAATATCTCGTTCAAATAAAGTTGTACATGAAACGCTATTAAGTTATAATTTCACCGCTATTTGTGTTCCGTAGCCGCGAACTTAGTTTCCCGCTAATTGTGAATTCTTTCAATAGTAATTTCATTTTTGTGTTCTAAGTACCTACAGTTAGTCATCATGACGCAAGTTCAACCTAGTGAGGAAACTTTGTTGGCTCTTTTAGAGCAAAAGAGGGAATTGCATTTTAAACGAATGAATCGTGTTTATAATCTCGCTAAAACTATAACGTCGTTTGAATCGACTTCTAGGTCTAATGAGAACTTCATGACTGAGTCGGAAACGGTAGACGAGTTACATGATAAGTTTGAGCGAATTATCGATGAAATAAATCAAAAAAAGCTGCAATTGAATCCCGAAGCACGCGTTGACTACGCTTGTTTAGACGCCTTCGAGGATTTGTATAATAAAGTCAAACGCATCCGTAATAAAATAATTAATCCCGTTATTTTGCCATCACTTAGTGACAGACAACCGAAGGCCGTGAATTCGCACATTAACTTACCCCCAATAAACTTATTAAGTTTTGACGGTCGTTCGGAAAATTGGCCCGCGTTTTATGAATCATTTAAAGCGAATGTTCATAACAATGATCAGCTGTCTGATTCACAGCGTGTGCATTACTTGGTCGGTAAATTAACTCACAACGCATTGAAGGTGACCGCCGGAATAGTTCCGACAGGCGATACCTATAGAATAATTTGGGATAGCTTGGTTAAAAAATACCAAGATAAGCGCGCTTTAGGCACACACTATTTGAATAATATCCTGGATATAAAAGGATGCTCGCACAACGCTAATAGCTTAGATATGTTTATAGAAAAATATTCGGCTTCTATGTCCGCTTTAAAACAATTAGCTATACCGGACCTTACCGATTTTATTTTTTTGCACTGTGCATTAAGAAAGATAGATATGCAAACGGTTCAGAGTTTCGAGTTATCAGTTCGAGACGTTGAAATACCTACCACTAAACAGCTGATATCTTTTGTTCAGGATCAGGCTAAGATTTTAGAGCGTTCGAATCCGTCTTCGTCGTACGTAAGCCAGCGAAACGTAAATAACAAACCGCCGGCCGCTATTACGTCACGTGAAGCTCGCACGGGCTCGCATACCTACAAGGCTTTTGTCGCTAGCGACGGACTAGTACCTACCGCAGATGCCACGTGCTGTGTGTTTTGCAATGATAGCAGCCACACTCAACTTTATAACTGCACGCAGTTTAAGGGATCGCGTGATGCTAAATCTCGATACGATTTTATTAAATCGAAGCGTGGATGTGTGAATTGCTTAAGTGTAATGCATAACTTAACGACTTGTAATTCATCATCAGTGTGTGAGTTGTGTAAAAAACGGCACCATACCTTATTGCACTTTGACAATAAGATTAATAGGAACACTTCCCGCACGCACATCACTTGGGTTGAGGGCGAAGTACCAATGTTGCCACCGTGCACGTCCTCTACTATGGGTTCGTCCCCTACGGTGCCCACATTTTTCGCTCCACACATTCCCCACACGGTAGATGTCCCCCCGAATAGAGGTTTGTCCCATTCAACCAACGCCCGCATTTTCCGCTACGCTCGCTGCCTCGAATACGCTTGTCCCCCCTACTGTGGGTGGGTCCCCCAATGCGCATATGTCGCCGATACCGCTGATCCCCTCTTCTACGCTTGTCCCCATGACTGTAGATGGGCCCCCTGATGTTTATAGACACGCTATGACGCTCGCCCCCCCTTCTACGATGATCCCCCCAACTGTGGATGGATCCCCCAACACGCTTATGATCTCTAATACTCCTGTCGCTACTGCTTCGCTAAGGTCCCCCACTACGTTCGCGCCTTGCACTACTGTTGCACCCCCATCGCATAGTACTGCGGTTTTACTTTCGGCCGAAATGAAACCGAAGTCAACCGTATTATTGTCGACAGCTCAAGTGTACGCGCGACCTAATGGTAGTACGGGACAGAAATCTGTGGTTAGATGCCTTATTGATAACGGCTCGCAAAATAATCTAATTACCACAGATTGTTGTCGCACATTAAACTTACCTATAATACCTTTGAGTAACTCCTTTGTCAAAGGTGTTGGTTCAACTTCACGCCCAATCATCGGTTACGTTCATTTGGATATTGAATCCCGCGTATACCCCGACCAGAAATACAACATACACGCACTAGTCGTGGAGTGTATTACTGATCAGTTACCGTCACAATTTATTGAGTGTAACATGAATATAGATTTTCATAACTTACCGCTCGCTGATTTGAACTGGAATATCCCCGGGGACATTGATGTTGTAATAGGCGCTCAACTTTTCCCGTATATTTACTTGGGAAATAAAGTAGCTCTAGGTGGCCATGCCCCACCTGCGCTCTTGACCACATTCGGATATGTCCTGATGGGTGATTTTCCGCGGAACGACGCGTTGATACCTACCGCCTCTTTTACTGCTTTAGCTCTAAATGAACTAGTGCAAAGGTTTTGGGAGCTTGAGGAAGTTCCTACAATGCGATTATTATCACCGGAGGAGACGGAATGCGAAAATATTTTCACGTCTTCAGTTACCCGCGACGATGAGGGTCGGTATACTGTGGCGTTGCCATTTAAAAAGGATCCATCGGAACTTGGCAACACACACGCTGTTGCTTACCGCCGTTTCATCTCGCTAGAAAGAAAATTTCGCCATTCACAAAACTTAAGGGAAAATTACAGTAAAGTTATTCAAGATTACATTGATAACGGTTACCTTAGTTTAGTTGATGTTTCCGAAACTTCAGATTCCGGGTATTATATTCCGCACCATGCCGTTGTTCGAGCTGATAAGCCGATGCCGCGAATAGTTTTGGATGCAAACGCTCGGTCACATACTGGCCTCTCTTTGAATGACGTCATTCATATTGGTCCAAATTTACAAAGCGATCTTTTTCTATTGCTTTTGCAGTTTCGGTTGTTTCCGGTAGCCATGAACGCCGATATAAAGCAAATGTACTTACGCATTGGTGTACCTGTTGACCAGCGAAAGTACTTGCGCATCTTGTTTCGATTCAATGAGAACGAACCAGTGCGCACATACGCTTTCAACCGCTTACCTTTCGGTCTTAAGTCGAGCCCCTATATAGCCATGCGTACTGTGCGCCAGCTGGCAACCGACATGAGTCCATTTTTCCCTGACGCAGCTAAGATTGCAGAAACTTGTCTATACATGGACGATCTAGTTTATTCTGCTCATAATGAAGACACTGCTATGCAATTGGCACGAGATCTCATTAAGATGTTCCAGTCAGGCGATTTTGAGCTGGTAAAGTGGTCCAGTAATTCTCCAGTGCTTTTAAACAGCCTGCCTGATTCGCACCGCAAATTCCTCGAATTCGATGCTGAGAATAACGCTTCAAAGGTCTTAGGTCTGTCGTGGGACCCTATTGAAGATAATTTTTTCTTCACTTCCGCTCCAGTCACAGACAAATGCACTAAACGAAACATACTGTCGATCGTTGCTCGTCTGTTCGACGTTTTCGGCGTGGTTGCACCCGTAATATTTTACGCCAAACTGCTCATTAAAGAATTATGGTTGATCAACTGTGGCTGGGACGATACCGCTCCCGAGAGCGTCGTGGTTCGCTTCGCCGCTTTAATACAGGAATTTCCCTTACTTAATACCGTGCGCATTCCACGTCATGTAGGCGTCTACATTGACTGTGTGTTACACCTTGTCGCTTTCTGCGACGCCAGCATGAATGGGTATGGCTGTGTGGTCTATGCACACTGTACTTACTCCTCTGGCACCAGTGTTCGCTTACTTTGTGCAAAATCTAAGGTTTCACCGACCAAGGTCACCACTCTCGCCCGCCTTGAGTTATGTGCTGCAGTACTCATGTCCAAACTGGTCAAAACTGTTCACGATGCATACGCTTCGCGTGTTCCTATTGCAGGAATTTACGCCTTTTCGGATTCCACCATAGCCTTGTCGTGGATACATTCTTCTCCGCATCGGTGGTCTGTTTTTGTCAGTAACCGCGTCGCTCAGTGTCAGGAGAACCTGCCCGCAAAAAATTTCTACCACGTTGCCGGCGTAGAGAATCCGAGTGATTGCCTCTCTCGTGGTATGCTCCCTTCCCAACTAGTCTCGCATGACCTATGGTGGAATGGACCGCCGTGGATGCATGGAGCTCCCGAGGATTGGCCTGTCAAGCCTTTCTCTCCAAGCAATTGTGGTGAGCTACCTGAACACAAGACAAATGTCATGACAGTGACGTCACAGTTAGAACCACCGCTCTTATGCGAGTTGGCCCTACGCACATCTTCCTGGGAAAAGTTACTTCGCATAATCTCATACATTTTGAAATTTGCGCTACCGAAGAATAACATTGTACCGCGGTCTGTTCTGGGATTGATAGCTGCGGAACGCTCTATAGTTCGCGCTATTCAATCTGTTCATTTCGCTGAGGATATTAAATGCCTTAAATCTGACAAGCTCCCGTCGAAGAAACTGCTGAGCTTGGCCGTTTTTCTAGATGAAGAAGGCATTTTACGGGTTGGCGGAAGGCTTTCTAAATCGAATCTTCCATTTGATGCTAAACATCCCGCGCTTCTCCCCAAACACGACCATGTTGTTGATCTAATCATACAACATTATCATGTGGTCAACTGTCATACTGGGCCTGGACTCCTCATGTCTATTATGAGACAGCGCTTCTGGATCCTTGATGCAAGAACGGTCATTAGGTCCAAGTTGCGGAAATGCAACGTCTGTTTTAAGGTGAACCCGTCGCACCCGTCCCCAAAGATGGCAGATCTGCCCGCATGCCGCGTTTCGGAAGCGAAGGCATTTGTCCACACGGGAGTTGATTATGCTGGCCCTATCCGCATAACACTCACCCGACGCAGAGGTCAACACGCACAGAAGGCGTACATATGCCTGTTCGTGTGCCTCGTAACCAAGGCAGTTCATATCGAACTTGTGTCCGATCTGACGTCTGATTGTTTCCTGGCCGCGTTCAAGCGTTTTATCTCTCGACGTTTACCAGTTACTTGTCTGTATTCGGACAACGCGACGAATTTCATTGGTGCCAAGGCCCAATTAGATCAGCTGTATAGCTTCCTGGCAAGCTCCAGCTTCAATACTTCACTCTTATATGAGTTAAGCACCCGCCGCATAGAGTGGAAAATGATTCCGCCTAGAGCTCCCCATTTTGGAGGTATGTGGGAGAGTAACATTCGCAGCCTGAAAACGAACCTCTATCGTTCTATAGGCAGTCAGCTTTTGACATACGAAGAGTTACAGACTTTACTCGCTCAAATCGAGTGCATCTTGAACTCTCGCCCTCTGTGTGTGATATCCTCCGATCCACACCCTGAAATTGTAACCCCCGCTCATTTCTTAATGTCTACTCCACTACAATACTTACCCGCCACCGACTTGTCTCATCAACGTGTCAACTTAGTACAGCGCAAACAGTTGCTGGACAGCATGGTCCAATCTTTTTGGAAGAAATGGCGGCTTGAGTACTTGCACACGCTGCAGGTCAGACAGAAGTGGACGACTCCTGACAGACAAATTGAAATCGGAACCGTCGTATTAGTAGGACAGGATGATTTAGCTCCTCTACACTGGCCTTTAGGAGTCATAACTGAAGTCTTTAAGGGTTCAGATAATACGGTGCGAGTCGCTATGGTGAGGACAAAATTCGGTAACTTCAAACGCGCTGTTACCAAACTATATCCGATACCGACACAATAAACCTAATAAAATGTACAATTGCTAAATTTAGCTTATAGTCTACCATCCAATTGTCATATTAATATCTATAATTCGTTTCCGTTTCTGATCAGTCATGAGTTCTTTGAAAACATATATCCTTCCGTTTTAGAACGAAACTAGTATAACTTAACGCAAACTAATGTATAACTTTATTTTTTTTCTTTTGAAAGATCTTGCGACCTTCCAAGGCGGGGTGCATGGTTAAGCGCTAAGGCCTTTAAAGACAATGTTTATTATATTTAATTTCCAACATGAATTTTCATTTATTTTCTAATGAATAATATTTATTTCCAATATTAGTATTAATTTCTTTGATGAACGACCTAAGATTAATAATATTGGAATGTCGCGCCCATTATCCGAAGCCTTCGAGTTTCCCATATGGACTCCATAGATGGCGTTAGCAGTTCCGCTAACCGCAATAATTAACTAACCGCTGATTGGTTAAAACATATGCCCTAATGTCAATTCGGACAATGGCGACTTCTTCTCGTTCCAAGTTCCGTAACGGCGATACGCTGTTTTTGTGTGAAAATTCTTTTGGTGACCTAATAACTGACGAACAAGTGACTAAAGGTGCTGTGATTTGAGTGCTAGACAGTCCTACTGTGGTGTATTCCTAGTTACTGCCGAACTATCAGAATAACCAGGATTTTCTTCGGATCTGAAAAACGCCGGCCGGCGGCCCCACGATCTCGGGCTTGATCTGTTTGGGGACGGTGTTCTGCTGTGATTCGCATCTTCGAGTTCCTGGTGAGAGCTGGTTGGCTAAGGTACGTGGGTTGCTTCACTTCTTTGATGTTAGTTTTAGTCGTTCATCAAAACGTTCTTGTCACCTATCGCGGTTTAGTGTTCGGCCATATTTAATTTTTATCATAGGCTGTAAGAACACTGATTTTGGAACCTAAAGCGGAGTGGGCTATTTACACGCCCCTCCAAGGTAGTAGTGTAGCTTGCTGCAATAAGCAAGTCACAGAGTACGTATGATTGTATTGTATGAAAGCATTGATGTACCTATAATAAAATAGTTCTACGAGCAGTAAGTAATTTGTTTAGAGAATATTAATTACTTTGATAATTAAATTTATAATGATGAGATTCAGATTAAAAATCCTTTAATGCGTCCATACTGTAAAGAGATCATGCTCTTCAATTGGCTTTCAGGCTCAGTAAAATTACTAAAGTCAAGAATATCAGCAAATAAAAAAAATATTATGGAAAGAAGAATGTTTTACATTACAGAAATATGAAAGCGTTTATTTAATATTAAGCGACTTCTTATGTCTTTGAAATCATAAAAGTCGTGGGTGTGGATCACGTTTGATTTGTGAAAGACTTTTTCTTTTTCGCAACAAATTGAATTATAATTGGGTCGCGTTTTTGAAGATCAATTTGAGAATGTAACATTTGTCGCAAAATTTTTCGTATAAAAAATTCTTATTGCTCTTTGATAAGTGATTCAAGTATTTTTGTTCGTATTTGAATTTTATATTGTCAGCTCTAGTGCGTGTGATTTTTGTTCTTTAAGGTTTCATTTTGTTTTCCATTCCAAATTCTCATATTGTAATAACGAGCAGCAGTTCCAAATGAGGAATTTAGAGTATTAATTTTTTAAACCTGTCTGTTTTTTTAAAAGATCGAAGAAGATCGAGAAAGATAGAGGACGAGCTTGTTGCAGGTATCTACTCTTTCTTCTTCTTCTCGTGTAGGCAAGTGTTCAGCGCTGGTGTCAGAGTTTTTAGGTCCCCCAAATTCTTCAGACTTCTTTTATTAGAGGTATCTACTGAGTGTAATTCATTAGCATCCTTTGAACCTACTCCTGACACCAGCCAAATGTGGACCAAAATTTTTGAAATCTAACGTATAGTTTTGGTATTAATAAGAACTCCAAAAATGGGGTAACTCACTTATTGAACTGCTACAGTACAAAATTAAATTAAATTAATTAAGTGCTGTTTTTAATTATTACATACAAGGTAAAAAAAACTTTTAAATGTATCAAAATCGTACGTTCCAACTACGTTAGGCACCGCGGCAACCTTCAGAATTTTCATTAAGAAATATTTTTATTTGCACTCTTTACTCTTTAATCATCAATAAATGATTTACTATGATGCACTCAATTTATGACAATGAATTAAATTGCATCCTGTATACGCAACAGTGACTACTTACCATCAGGCAGCACATCTGCAGCTTGTTGTTGGGTTTTAGGTGATACATTTCAAACACAATGTAAAAATTGTTATTGAATAAATCAATTAATATTATAATGTCTAAACATGTTTAAAAGAAATAGGCTATAAAAACAATAAATTGGCAATAAAAATCTCCCCACTAAAGCTAATTCATAGATAAACTACACTAAATTATTAGTCTAGTACTTTACTATATGCTCCACTTAATAGTAAGGCTAAATGAATAAATCATTTGGAGACAAATGCCCCAAGTAAAAGCCTATTTCTACATGTGAACGTTCACTATGTCTGAATTTGATCATATTGCGAAACCTGAAAGTATGCATTATAAGCATCAAGCTTTGAAAATCTAGCTTAAGAGCCAGTTTCCAATGCAGGCGTATTGTGGTACTACATTCAGTCATATTTTCATATAATATCAGGCATTATTTTTATTGGACGGACACGGACGATGGGGAAGAAAGGTTCTCGAGTGGCGACTAAAAACCGGAAGACGCAGCGTAGACCGGCCCCCCCACTCAGTGGACCGACTATCTGGTGAAAGCCGCGGGGAGACGATGGATGCAGAAAGCGAGCAGCCGCTCAAGGTGGCGCTCTCTGGGGAAGGCCTATGTTCAGCAGTGGACGTCTTCAGGCTGTTGATGATGATTATTTTAACTATTTCTGTTCAATTCATTAAATTTGTTTTATACTGGACTAGCGGACCCGCCCCGGCTTTGCACGGGTTAATTAGTTATACGCCTAGGGAACCGTGCTGAATTTCGTAATAAAAATCAAATCATACCAAGTTTCATTTGAATCCATTCAGTAGTTTCAGCTTGATGCTCAGCCAAGATAAAGACAGACATACAGACCGACACAGACAGACTAAATGAAAAAAATTACAGTTTTGGCTTCAACATCGGTTATAGAAAGCCCTCCAGATAAAAAAAAACAAAATATCTTCAGTGTACAGAATTGGACCTGTTACAGTTTTATTAAAAGTATAGTTAAGCTTGCGTTCGACCACATTTCAGCTGATGTTAAGCGACAATGTGCTCGACGATGTAACACGCTCGCCTATAAGAAACCTGCTCACTTCACTCACACCACTTGAAAACCTCCAGATTATAACTGTTCAGGAACAGACGCTGGTAAAGAGTTTATCATATAATATATCATCAGTAATTAAGGCTAGTCATTTAGATGTTAACGCAACAATTCTAAAATAAAGGTGGCAGGACTTTTCTGCAAAGTTCGTCTACCACCTTGCCAGTTACTCTGCTGCAAGCAGTAGTGTGTGTGTTTGAAGGGCATGGTAGCTAGTGAAATTACTGAGAAAATGAGACTTTATGTTCTGATTACACAGTCTAGTAACCTTATTACTATACTGTGTGAAGTCTCAGGATGACGTGCGCTGTGCAGTGCAAAACTATATTAATTTAGAGTTCCGAATGATACTGCAATCTGTTGTGGGCAGCCATGACCCATCAGGCGAACGACTAGCTCGTCACGTCTTTCATTTACATTAAAAGTAGCTCTTATACCATTAAGCTATTTAGCCATCGGATGCTAATGCATATATCATAGCTTTATCGGATTAAGTATCTAGATACCATCCAATTATCTGACATAGTGCAAACTAGTCCTAACCATAAGCTGAGTAGACAAAACTAATTTGGAACTATTTGTTCCTACAGCTCCCTTAATCAAAGTAAAGCCTCGATTAAACCTCAAATAAACTAGAATAACAGTAATGGGGAAATAAAACCTACTAATCTCCCCCAAAGGGATAGTAAGGTAAGGTAATTTACCCAGTTACAGAATAATCCTTTTTGTCTACTGAAGCAACATGTGGATGGATTAGTTGGCACGCTATTGTTGCGTAGATGAAATAATCATAGAAATCATACGAACGGTATTTGAAATATTTGTTACACAAAATGTAACATTACTTGAGCGTTTAGTAGGTGGTAGGATTTTTGTAGTTCGTTCACTACTTTGACGATATTCGGCGTAAAACAATAGTGTGCAAGCACTACTGACTGCTGTATTTTGATTTAGAGGTTACCGTAAAAAAATGATGAAGACAAAAGTTAGAAAGGTTTTTTCCGATGTGGATAAAAGGTTTCCAGACGCAGCGTAGGCTGGCCCCCTCACTAGGTGGACTGACTATCTGGTGAAAACCGCGGGGAACCGATGGATGAAGGAGGCGAGCAGCCGCTCAGAGTGGTGCTCCGTGGAGGCCTATGTTCAGCAGTGGACGTCTTCAGCTACTGATGATGATGGTAAAGAAATGACTGGGCATAATAATGAGACTTTATGATCTGATTTTACAGTCAAAAAAATCATACTACTAGACTGTACTAATCACATCCAGGGTAGGTACTGATGATGTCTCAGGATAACGTGCGTATGTGCAGTGTCACGCAAGAGTTTGCAGCTGTTGTGGGCAACCGTGACGCGATATCAGAAGAACATTAGCTTGTCACGTCATTTAAAAAATACTTATTTTTAATCATATGAATAAATTGTGTTTGATTCGTAGTTAAGGTAACCAATGGTTAAAAACTCAACAAATCCTAACCAATGGTCAAAATTTGTTGGAGTTTTTAACCATTGGTCAACTACTGATCAAAAAACCGACACTAAGCCTAAGATGATAGTGGGAGTGACTAATAGGAAACAAGTCAGAAAAATGTCTTAGTAAGCCAATGAGAGAAAGAACGTATTAGTGAAAACGATTCAGTTTATCATAACAATTTTTTTTTCAGTTCTTAAGAATATTGTCCTCAAGGGGGAACGTTTCCTCAGCGCGGCAAATTAAAATTTTCGTGCGTTCTTTTGCCTATAATAGTTTAATTACTCAACGTGATTACATGAAAACTAATTTTGCGGAAATAAATAGAATGTATCAACAAATTACGATGAAAAGCATCTCCTAGATATCATTGCTTTAGCGACAAATGGCTACAAACAATTTTCTTCTTAGTTTTTCAGTCTATTGCCATTTGTTGCTAAACCAATGATAAGTAGGTGATACTTTTAATTGTAATTTATTGATACATTATATATATTTGCGCAAAATTAGTTTTCTTGTAATCACGTTGAGTAATTAAGCTATCATTAGCAAAATAACGCAAGAAAATTTGAATTTCCCGCGCTAGTGTAACGTTCCACCTTAATAGGAAGCGAAGAAGAGAATCGTTATTTGTTTGTTTTTGGATTTCATTCCAATACTGCTGGACCGATTTTGAGGAAATTTTACACACCGATTTCTTATACCTACTACCGAGATCAGCATAGAATACCTACATTCATTTCCAAAAATATTATCGCACAAAAATTAAGTTGCAGGCAAAATTTTAAGGAATTTTGACAAAAAATTGTAAGTATGTAAGTATTTTTTATGTTTCAAGGTAGATCCATTCACAAATGAGAACAATACAAAATGTAGTTTGATAAACCCATTGAATCGTTGTTGGTCAAAATGGCAAGTCTCCAACAAAACTTTTGATATTGTATACAGAACTAGTGACCGAGAAAGTTTGTTGATTTAGAGAATCAGGTCGGATTCATTTACACATAAATGTTCAAAAGTAGCTTAAATTTGTTCTTAAACTGAGCTGTACTGAGAGATTTCAGAAAACTCAAATTCATTTAATAACTTTTATTTGAGTCAATTTGTCTTGATGTCAAATATAAATGATATTCTACAGCTGCGATTGGTTAAAATATTTCATTTACTAGCGCATCGTAGTTATACCTACATAGATAATGATCACACAGGAACCGTGATAAAAACCAGCCACCGGCACAGACGGACCGGGGGACGGAGAAGGCGTTTTGCGCGCCTTCTCCGTCCTCCGTAGTGGGGTCGGTGGCGGATAGTCGGGGGACTCTGCCGCACCTACACGGCCCACACGTCTGGTGGGTAACCGAGGTGTAAGGTTACCCACCCACTGGCGCAGAGGCCCGAAAGGGCCTACCGCCGGGGCGAGATAGTGAATGCTAGCGCGACCCTATCTAGCCCCATCCCGGCGGCGGACGGTTTGAGTCCCACATACCCCCACATGCCATCACCCCTGTGGTGGCAGGGAAGTGCGAGGGCATGCCCCCCCTCAAAAAATAAAAAGACAAAAGGAATCGAGATAAAAATGAGTTATTTAAAAGCTACCTTTTCTTTTCAATACTATCAAACTGATAGTTTTAATCAAGAGTAAGATGTTTAAAACTTTATGGACAATGATCTCCATCAGTGACAAGACCACCCAATCTGAACCATTGTAAGATATATCTGGTGAGATATGTCTGGCGAGACTTTTATTCTACGATGTGAGTTTGGAAAGCTCCAAATCGATCATACGATCAGTTCTATCAGTTTGGTCTATGTATACACTGTATACAAATGTTGTAATGCCACCTTACAGATGAAATTACTGTAAATATTTGTTCTTTTACCACTCATATTATACATCTTACACAACATAATTACACTCTGTGCCATTCTAGTTTCATTCAAAATTACACTTAATTATACTCCACATACGAGTTGAAACCGTTCAAATATTAACTTCATTCATTTACATAATTGCATCTGTACAGAATGGTCGCGTTTAAAACAGGGTGATCGTTTCCATTCATTATCCCAGTGTAAATATTATGATAATAATTATTATCTACTGGCCCATTTCCTCAAGGTGTTTTGGGTTTTGTATTTAGACCTGTTTGACCTATTTTAACTAATGTCTCAAAAACAGACGAAGGATAGTTCCTAATACAAAATGGTTTTTGTTTTAAAATGAAGGGAATAAATTTCATTTCGGTGCAGCATCTGAATCAATGCGAGCAAGTCTGGATGTAGCCTTAAATAATAAGTCATGAAAATGGGCTACAATTTTAACTGTTCAGCTTTTTGACAGCTTCTGTGGTGTGGTGGTTGAGCAGGTTGGAACCCGGGGCGGCGGGTTCGATTTCCGCGACAGGATAAGTATTTGAGAACATTAAAAAAAGCGCAAATACTTGTTCTATGTCTGGGTGTTGTGGGATGGTCCTCGTAGTTCCTGGGTCTCTAGATACAGGGAATCCTCGTTAAGGTCTAGGATATGTGTGTGATCATTGGGCGTTATTTATTATTATTTTAATGTGATTTTAAACGTCAATTACGGAGATAAACGAGACCGTTTCTTTCAAAGATTTTCCGATCATTTATAAAAAAATAATTCATTCATCCTTAACATTCCATTTGACCACTTGAGATGGTTGTATTAAAAAAAAAACAACATTTTAGTGGTACTATCCTATATGCCATAAAAAGAAGACAGCCTCCAAACCCCTAAGCAGTATGGGCAGTAGGTTCGTTGCTTTTCAGTCAGTCAGGACCTTTGAGTATACATAGGTACATACAGGACAAATTTCAATCAAAAAAAACGTTCGTAGATATCAGTTACATAGTAAGTTGTTAAATTTGATAAATAGAAACTAAACTTAAAAATAAGGAATATCGCTTACAGTTTTTTTTGTAGACTTTACACCCTTCGGTAGAATTCAATCCAGCACAAAAACTTTGGGAGCGAAATCCATCAATGTCAAATCCAGGCGGTACTTTTAGACTTACTTTGATAAAAGAAACCATTCGACGCCTCAATGAGCTGAGGAAATAAATTATCTTTTGATGGTGTTAAGAATTATTTTTAAAATTATAAATTGAAGCTCAGTAAAAAAATATTATTGGAAATAAACCACGCGTATACCTTTTACGATAGTGTAAGCTTAAAATTACAAATTGAGGTACCTATATACTTGAACTGATTCAAACACAAATTACTCAGTCGGGTTAAAACACTTGAGAAGCAACTTTATGTTTGAATCTTGTGAATGCTTTGATCTACTTTTAATTTTTGCACAATAATATTTTTTGTCGAAAAATTTGCTTTTACTAAATGTTCTGTTTTCTGGAAAGTTTTTAGATTATTTCTTTGGTACACTTCAGCTAATGAAGCTTCTCTAGAGGCTGTATAATTATACATACCTAGTCCTTGTACAGGTACAATATATCTATACAATATTGAAAATATAGTAGGTAATTATATTCCTTTTTAAGAATTCATTATCATCATCAACCTCCGCAACGTCTATTAACACTTCTTCTTCTCTTCTCTGCTGAGCATAGGCATGCCCAAAAGATGTATTTATACAATATTTAAAGTAAGTAATTCAATTCCTTTTTAAGAATTCATCATTATCATCAACCTCCGCAGACTTCTAGCACTTCATCTTCTTCTTATCTTCTCTGCTGAACATAAGCGTGCCCAAAAGAGCTTCACTTTGAGTGGCTATCTTCTTCAATCCAACACCTCCCCGCGGTTTAAAAAAAATAGTCAAAAATACGCACGCCTGGATTGCGAACTGCCGTTTAAATTATGTTTCTCGATACTACATTTTGTTGCTACAAATATTAAATATCTCAAATAATTCAAATAATGTATACAGTATCGTAATGTGTACAGGTTTTTAGTTAAACAGAACTTTGTCCTCGTATATACCTAAACGAGGATTAGCGCTCACGGTTATTTTAGCAAGGAAATTAGGTCCGGGAAAATTGCTGAGATTTCGACCGATTGTGAAGTTAAATTGTATTTAAAAATTTTGGTATTTTGACCGACCATGCTATTAAACCTATTCCTGTTACGCTCACCGTTTTCATTCATAAATACATTGATAAGCAGTACGCTAAGCACAGAGCATCAAAAAATATAACGCTTCGCATAATCGTTTTTTTTCTTGCTCTGTGACGCTAACGCTCCACGAGAGTGAATAATTATGCGAATGTCACATTAAACACTGTCAAATATTTTTATGGCCATAATATTGATGCGTGACCGAAATATTTTTTTTTTTACTTTTTTAGACGCGCATAGTGCCTTATTCTTTTAACTAACTAATTACTAAATACTAAAAACTACACTACCCAATACAAGAAAAAAACATTTGGACTGTAATATAATAGCCGCGATGACTTATAGACAGACAGTCCAAATGTTCCAGCCCACTACCAGTATGTTATAATAATTTTATACTTAATAACAATTTTGGATACATTTTGGCACAAATAGTCTTTAATAATAATCAACAACAATTAATTTACGATCGCGCTTAAAGCAAATGCGTTGAATAGTACACCCAGCCATTGAAAGCGCCTCACCATCAAGGGTTCTATGGACCCACAACCCGTAACGTCTTAGCGGTCTCCGGTCTCCCAGACCTCACAACTGTACTTCGGCAATAACCTCCCTAATCGCCCAGTAACGACCACCCCCGGCATCGGAGAGCGGTTACAATTCAACTTTAATTAAACCAATTCATCAGTATACTGTAAACTTGCACAGTAAATAACTATTTATTGTGCAAGTAAACAATTTATTGTACAAGTTTAACTCATCTACAGGTAGTTTGATTAAAATTGTAGCTTATTTTAGAGCATAATGTTTTTTATGTAAATGAATGACGTGACAAGCTAGCCGTTTGCCTGATGTTAAGCATCATGGCTGCCCATAACAGATTGCAGTATCACTCGGAACTCTAAATTAATATAGTTTTGCGTGACACTGCACTGCGCACGTCATTCTGAGACTGTACACAGTGTAGATTACTAGACTATGTGATCAGATCATAAAGTCAGATTTGCCCAGTAGTTTCACTAGCTACAATGTCCTTCCGGAACACAGTATGTAGTGCTTGCACACTACTGCTTGAAGGCAGAATAGCTGCCAAGCGGTGATACCTACCTAGACAAACTTTGTAGAAAAGTCCTACCACCTAGTAAAATATGTATTTTGAGCACTTCAGATAACTAATATTATTTGGCATTTTCGTACTGTCAGTGAATTTATAACCGAGTTTCAAAAGAAAGAAAGTGAGGTAGGAAACTAATGCCCGTCTACATAAGTTTGACTTATCTCTCTAGGACGTACCTAATGGCCTTGCAGTAGGTACGTCATAAAGCGATAAGTACTAACTTAAGAGCTGGCAAACTTTAATGCAGGCGGGCGTTAGGGTCATAATTGGTACAAACTACGTTCGAACTAATGTATCGAAAGGTTGATTCTACCGTAGAAAGAACTATATGATATATAAAAAACAAATATTTACAAAGTGTTTCGCCCTATCTTAATGTGGTTAAGTAAGACCAAAGAACTAAAATAAATGTTAGGATAGTCACGCACTAAGTACACCAATTCTAGCCTTTATCAAGACAAGATCAAAGCGGAGTAGTTTAACCTTAGACATGCCCTGTGTTAATATTAACATAATTATAAGCACAGGTTCATTAAAATTCATTGAATGCGCGTCATATTAATATGTACTGCAGCATTGAGCGTGGAACAAATTGCTAATGTGGAATGAGGTAAATATAAAGCTTTGACTATTCAAAGTCAAGATAGAGTGGGTGAAACGTAAGGATCAAAAATATTTTTAATAGCAGCTGTATTGGCGTACCTATGGTCATCTCTACACTGATCGCACGAGCGCACCATCTCTACCGAAGTTTATGTTGCGCAGGTTGTTGCGTTATTGTGTAGCTTATGTCAAACGTCAATGTGCTAATTAAGGTTTCATAATTAGTAATTACCTATTGATTAGTATGTTTGTGATGAGAAACAGGCATATACCGTTAAGGTGGAACGTTACACTAGCGCGGCAAATTCAAACTTTCTTGCGTTCTTTTGCCAATAATAGCTTAATTACTTAACGTGATTACATGAAAACTAATTTTACGGAATTTTTTATTAGGTGGTAGGACTTTTCTGCAATGTTCGTCTAGGTAGGTACCACTGCTTTGCCAGTTATTCTACCGCCAAGCAGTAGTGTGCAAGCACTACTGTGTTCCGGTTTGAAGGGCATTGTAGCTAGTGAAATTACTGGGCAAATCAGACTTTACGAACTGATATCACAGTATAGAAAACTTTTTTAGATGTCTTACGATGACGTGCGCAGTGCGCAGTGTCACGCGAAACTTTAATTTAGAGTTCCGAGTGACACTGCTATCTTTTATGGGCGGCCGTGTCGCTTAACACCATGCGAACGACTAGCTCGTCACGTCATTCGATAACATAAAAAAAAGTAATTAAGCTATTATTGGCAAAAGAACGCAAGAAAATTTGAATTTGCCGCGCTAGTGTAACATCCCACTTTATGGTGCAATTTCGTGCATCGCAGCTAATCGCAACCGCACGCAATTGAACGCGTGCAGCTACAAGTAATGAAACAAGAGAATGTAGGCCATAGCTACGGCCGCGCGCGTCTATCGAACACCTCAGAAACGGCGCCATACATTCTCATATAGAGCGAGTATAGCCGCATCAGCCGCATGCAATAGATCACGCGTGGCTGCGATCAGCCGCGATACACGAAATTGCACCTTTAGTGTTTTATTCTGATTGAAATTATTCCATGAAAATTCAATACGTTATTTCTGTATTTAATTTAGTTGAAGTAATATAGAATATTTTTATCTATTAAATAACACAAAGCATTTGCAATGATTCTTTTTATAGAAATTTGCGTAGGTTTATTATACGCCAAATTATCATATTTCTCTGAATTATCATCCACATCATTGAACCATGTAGTTAGTTAAAAGAATAAAGGCAATATGCCCAATTTTGAAGGCTTTAGTTGACAGGTTACAGTCTTTAACTTACCAAAAATATAGCCATCTTTTACATGGCCGTCTATCTGACAAGAACAGCAACAGTAAAAAGGAACATTCATTATATCAAAAACATCCAGGGTCACAATCCTTTAACCTTATAATTATCGTTACTACTTGGATTCTAAGTACTTATTAATAAAGTCGACAATCCCGTGAACGTTTTCTTTTCAGTGGGTGTCAAAAATGTAGGTCCCGTCCGTGCCTGCATATCAAACTATAGAGAACGTTCTAATTGTTATTCAAGTCGGGAATGCCGAGCTCTACCGAAAATTGCCGAGCGTTTCCGCCATTCAACGGCACTTTAGTGCACGACTGGTCGCATACGATAACTTCTATTTAATGGGAAGCCAACTTTTGGGCCTTGTTAAAACATTTTAGGAATGCCGTGAAGAATATTTTCAGAGTATTTAAATTCATCACCATCATTAACAGCCAGAAAACGTCCACTGCTGAACATAGGCCTCCCCCAGAGCGCGCCACCTTGAGCGGCTGCTCGCCTCCTGCAACCATGTCTTCCGGTTCGTGGTCACCACTCGAGACAACACTCACTACAAACGATGTGGATATGTGTGAAGCTTTATTTAATGTTTATGCATAAATATTACATAAAGTGACCTATGCAATAAAGTACTATGTTGTAGTATTGTTATGTTTTAGATCTTCGTGGCCTGCATACACTTATACCGTCGCTTGTTTGATTAAGGCCCGATTTCACCAAACTAGAATAAATTTTATTCCAGGTATAACTTTCCGAGAACAACCGAATTACGCGAATATAGCCCTTATACCACCAATTTTGTGAAGAAATAAGACTTATTCCTTGGATACAATCAAAATGGCATCTTTTTTGTGTAATTTCATTTGTCAATTATCATTAAAAAAATATATTATTATTAATGTCTTTGTTTATTATTATTATTGTTTTTCATTTTTTTTATTTGTCAAGAGTAAAGAATAGCCGTATACTTGGAATAAACTTTGGTGAAATAGGGCCTGTGTGACGTATCTGACATTTTTTCTACAAATAAGTTGATTAGACAGTTCGACGCGTCTTTGAAAGTAGATGAAAGCTACATTTAAAATTTCAGATACGTAAAAATGTCAGATACGTCACTTAGTCAAACAAGCGACGATACATTCCAAATGTTTTTGTTGCAGGTAGGTGGCTAATGCATTTAGCAGTAGGCAGGTGCTTAATGAGTAAGATTGTATATAGTAGTTACTTTAGAAAGAATAAGACATTTTGTCCGTGTAAAACAAACTTTTAGGACCAGTGGGATGCTTTCGAAACGTGACTATTTGTTTAACTACTTACAATTTCATTATTAGGGAAAATACGAACTGGAACTCAATTCGTCTACTTTTGTTTCAAATTAGATTTGTGAAGGGTGAGATAAAGTTTTGGATGAAAAACTAGTTTAAGTATAAGACCTAGAACATTTTTGCGTAGGTAAGTCTATGGTATTAAGACACAATTAAATATATACTTGTCTTTTTTGTTCTGAGTCTCCTGTATGACCGTGATACACTTTATGCTGCTTGACTGCTATATACATTTTACTAGGTGGTATATAGGTCTTTTCTGCAAGTTCGTCGAGGTAGGTACCACTGCTTTGTCAGTTACTCTGCCGCCAAGCAGTAGTGTGCAAGCACTATTGTGTGCCGGTTTAAAGGGAATTGTAGCTAGTGAAATTACTGAGCAAATGAGTTTTAATGATCTAATCTCGCAGTCTAGAAATCATATTTACTCGACTGTGTGATGTCTTAGGATGATGTGCGCAGTGCAGTGTCACGCGAAAATTTAATTTAGAGATCTGGGAATTTAGAGTTCTGAGTGCCACTGCATCTGTTATAGGCGGCCGTAAGCAAACGATTAGCTCGTCATGTCATTATGAAGAAAAACACTACAAAGTTTACTGAAATTCAAAACTTTGTGGTAGTAAAGATATTTTTAGACTGTAATCAGAAGTTTCTTTTTCTGTCAGCAAGCCGTCCGCTTATCCGCAATATAAAATCGATGGAAGACTTCAATCAACAGCTTCAAACCTAGTGTGTATTCTGTGGCAATATAGTGCTGAGTAAATGTGGCGAAAGACCGTAAATCAAGAATACTTACGACCGTACCAAAATAATATGATTCTATCGCAATGTTTAAATCCACAGTGCTCCAGAATAGTGCTGTAATAGATTTTATTGGACAACTTGGTATTCAATAATTTTTTATATATATTATAAACATTACCTAAACACTGCATATTTACGTTTGTTGGGACCTTAAATTGAAATATTATCTGATTATTACGATTTTTATTTCAATAATAGCTATACTTAGTTGAAAATGTAAATAGTAGCACGTTATATTTTTCCAATTTTTATAGGAATTAATTCTTCTCGTAACCAATTTTTTTTTGTATAAGTCGGTTTGAAGTTTCATGTAGATAATTAGTGATGATTAGAGTGATGAATATTTTATTTAGTGATAGTTAGTGATGAATATTTTTTGTCAGCAGAAGTACAGTCGCCTGCACTAATAAGTATACATTTCATAATTTTCAAAATATTGTCACAGTATTGAATTACTGAAAACTTATGTAACCATCAATTTGTAGGGTAACATGTATACCCATATTCACTAATAAAATGTAAACGAGACTATTAGTAAGTAAAATAAAACTGTGCCAATATTTTGAAAATTATGAATTGTATACTTATTAGTGCAGGCGACTGTACCTAAGGCGATCAATTCAAAATGAAAATACTATAGCGCCGTCACATCTTCCCGAGACTCAAGTTAAGGCCGGCACCACGGCTAATTCGGCTGAGCAGCTAAAACGGCGCAAATATAGTAGGTAATCTCGGTAGCGGTGGTTACCTATTTGAGCCGATTGGTGTTGAGACCCTGGGTCCGTGGGGACCGGGAGCGCATCGCGTTTTGCAAAGTTTATGAGAGCGCCTGGTTGATGCGACGCGTGACCAAAATGCTGTACTTATTTGGCTTAACGAATCACCATGTTGGATATACGCTACGTACCGGTGGTGGGCTAGAGCATTTGGACTGTCTATAAGCCATTGCGGCTAGTACACAGTCAAAAATAATGTTCTTTGTAGTAGATAACTAGTGTATATAGCTAGTTTATTTGTTTTTATAATTGTAGTAACTAGTTTGTCTAAATGAAAATGTTAACTGGAATATTTTTAATACAAATACGGCACTTACATAAACCGTTACCTTATTGTAATTTATGTACTGTATCAGGATACGTTTACGTCACAAAAATTACACGTTAAAGTTGACATGCCGTGCGTGGGTGCGCATAAGCGATTAAGTAAATTATAATTTTATTAAAATGCTTTTAAAACCTTTTACTCAAAATGGTAAAGGGTAATAATAATAACTCAACCAAAAGAGTAGAGCAGTTTGTCCTTTTATAAAAAATTGGTCACACAGGAGCCTGTGTTAGGGAGTAGTTTGAAGGGATTTTTAAAAAATTAGTATGATTAAACCCTTAATAACGCAATATTTATTAGAATTCTTAACAAAAACAGCTCTCACACAAAACGTATTTATCACCTAACCTGAAGTCTAGTAATAGGCTTCCTGCAGAGTTCCTAAAATGCCGGCAGTTTTCGCAGCTTGATACCGATTCAGTATAGTCACAGAATACATAATATGATAAAGTATGTCGCAATCTTGAACGGTATAACTTAAGTTTGTTTAGCATTAGGTACTTTAAAAACTTCCTTATTTGAAATTGCCTGGCTCTTAGAATGCAGTCATATAGTAGTTATTGAGTTTTAGTCTGTAACATATAGAATCATATTTAGAACGATCCCCTCCTCCTCCTTCTTGCTTCATTTTCCTCATTGCTGAGGGTCGTGACCAATTCTACGGATCACTCTGCCACTGACGATTTTACGCCAACGCGGTATAATGTCCTAATAACGATCCCCTATACTGGTGGATCAACCGGAATAAAAATTAAATATTGATGGACCACCAGGGGAGCGTTCCATTAGATCGAACCGGAATATACCGAATTGAAAGTGATCAATTTAGGTATCTGATTGTTGAGATTTAAAGAGCAGACGAGTCATGGAACGCACCGAATGCCGCGCCAACGTGTAACCTTCATTACTCACCATCTCACCAAGCTTTGGTGAATATGTTTCAACAAAATTGCTGAAATCCAAACCAAGTAATTCAACAATTATGTTTGGAAAGCTATAGTAATATGTTTTCCTTCAAAGTGCTGTGATAAATGTTGCCGGCACGGTTTCTCGTTCCCGTTTCGCCTCATTCAGGCAAACCTAATACATTATGAAAATATCGTTTTTCTGTGTCAGATTTTTACTCAACAATATTAAGGAAACTGGTCCTAACCAAGTATTATAATGCAAGCGCAAAGGCGGCGTATTATCACTCATACTATTGTTAAAATTTAGATAACTTACTGAATTACTTATCTATATACTAACATCTTTTAGAGATTAATTAACTAAAAGTCCTCAAATTCCCATTGTTCATGGGGAATGTCATACCTATTTGTTTGTACTGGTGTACTTGCTATATTTTCGAAACTCTTTCTTCAGTGAATAGCATGCCCTTTCGATTAAAAACGCGCGTGAAGCTCTTATGTACTATTGGCCCGCAGGTAGTAACTACTCACCTATACCTACTTTACTACTTATAGCGAGCAAGGATCCATAGCTCCACTTGGAGCCATAGCTCGGCAATACTCAATTCTGGTGGATCAAAGAGGAAAACAAAGTATCCATGGATCCACACATGGGTTTAAGAGGAAAGGTATCCCGGGATCCACATGTGGATACAAGCTTGGAGGAAGCCCTCCAGAAGAAGGCTTCCTCCAAGTGGAGGAAGCCTTCTTCTGGAGTGGCTGCTCGCACCGACAGAGAATCTGCCGTATTACTAAGCTGTCCAACACGGAACAATCGATCTTATTTGTATGCAACTCTTCATTGTAGATTATACCGACTCCTCAATTATCGGCCTTCCATACGTCAACTACAGGATGTGAAAGGTTAGTTCTTATTTTGGTAAAAGCATTACCCATACATATAATAACGCGCTTGCGTACCCATGCCTCCTTTTACCGTTTCATCCATAGCACCTGCCTCCATTCACCTTCATCCATTCATCATTTTTCCTTATCTTTTTCCTCTTTCTTTATAGACTGATATAAGGCGTAAAGCTAATACCGTGGAAGCCGGGGCGGGTCAGCTAGTCATAGAATAAGAACATTAACTGTTGAAAGATCGACCGACACCCAGCCAGACATTAACTTGCCGTTTTGTATTGCCATCTGGGGACGAGAAATGAGGAATTGTATCAAGTTACTCTGGAGTTTGTAAGGATAACATTGTGAGCTTACACTTAAGCTTTTTCTCAAGTTACTTAACTTTGTGTAAACAATGAATCGCTTCAGTTAATTTTATCTCGAATCCATACTTTACTTAACAGTAAAACCATAATCTATTTGTGTGGTTTTTTTATTAATGACTAGGCTAGCGTTTGACCACAATCTCACTTGATGGGAAGCGACGATGCGTTCGAAGGTGCGCACTTATCTAGTGAATTTAACACCAAAGGGGCTGAACCTGAAAAGGGGATGAAACCATATTTTCTTTTTATCTTTTATAGGCATAGAATTAGACCACAGTCTCATCTGATGGTAAGTGATGACGCGGCCTACGGTGGTGCATGCTTGCCTAGAAGATACCTGTTCACTTTTGACTTGAAGACTCCCACTCAGGTTATAGTTAGCTGAAAACAAGGACGACGGTAAGGTATTCCACTCTTTTGTCTAATATATTAAGCTAATAGGTATCTTCTTCTCGAGTAGGCAAGTGGTCAGCCCTGGTGTCAGGTTTTTTAGACTGCCCAAAGGCTTCTGACTTGGCTTAACGACTATTTGTCGTACGATAAAAGCCGGGACCGACAGCTCAACGTGCCCTCCGATATAATGGTGAGTTGTGTAGTTGGTGTTTTTTTTTTGTGTTGGTGACTCTATGTTGTTTTATTTTATTTTATTCTATTTGCCAGTGCGGGGATTTGATGTATTTCGTAAAATTTAAATTTCATGCTTAATCCCCTTGAATTATAATTCATACAGTTGTTAAAAATTTTAAAGTTATGTATCTCAACATTATTTGCATCGAAACCACCCCAAAAGGGAACTAGTACGTTCGGAAAGTGGTAATAAAATTTAACAATAGTGGAACTAACGGCCAAATACTTTGAGACGCAAACAAACTTTATTAGTATGGAGAGACAGTGTATATAATAATATATTCATTGTAAGTATTCTTGTAAACTTATTCTTTTAAGCTTTTGTCATTAAACGCTATACAATATAAGGCTACAAACCAGGTCTTTTACAAAAATCTACGCGTTCTTGAATTCTACTTATATTAAATACATTACAAATCAGAAACCTTGAACCTGCTGAATATAGGCCTCCCCCAGAGAGCGCCACTTTGAGCAGCTGCTCGCTTCCTGCATCCATGGGCTCCCCGCGGCTTACACCAGATCGTCGGTCCACCGAGTGGGGGTCGGCCTACACTGCGTCTTCCGATCCCTGGTCGCCACTCGAGAACCTTTGTTCCCCATCGGTTGTTAGTTCTACGAGCGATGCGGTCTGCCCTAAACCTTAATTTTAAAAAAATGTGCGCTTCTGTCGTATAGTAACGATAGTAGTTAACAAGTATAAACATTTTTATTACTTGTTCAGAGTGTTAATGAACGGAAATGGCTGTCTGTATAGTTGTTATTGAGCCCCCAATTAACTGGGTTAGGCGAGGCTGTAAATTGCTTCGAGGCTTTATTAATAATCGGGAACCCTCACCACATACCCACATCTTATAAGCACAAGTAAAACAGCTTGTAAGACGTGGGTATTGCTTATTAATAGCTTAATGAGATCTCAATGCTTATACCCATACTACGCACATTCTTTTCTAATTATCAGGGAAGGGATGGATTGTTACTAAGTGATGACTTTAGTTTACATGTTAAGGAATGACGTGACGAGCTAGTCTCTTTTCTGATGTTAAACGTCATGGCCGTTCATAACGCGTTGCAGTTGCACTCGGAACTCTATAAGAAACAAGGTAAGGCTATAATGAGATCATATAAGTTAAGTAAATCATGTGCTGGCTTTAAGAATGGATAGATGCGGGTTGATGTCCCGCTTGTGATTTAAGTTTTTCCTTTACAAATTAATCTGAAGATAAGATAAGGCTTTAGAGTAACATCTCAGTCTCGAAATTGACTTGACCTACTCAATGACTGAAAAATATTGATGATTTCTAAGGTGCGGTTGGTGCCCCTTCGAATCACTTACTTCTAATTACTTTGACAACCTGATATTTTATCGTCATTCAAAATATCCTAACGTAGGTACTTTTAAAACAAATTTTTATCGGATTTAATATAGCAGACGATTTGTGTAAATAGGGGCAAACTATGGTATCTCAATTCACAACCTCACAAGCTCAGTGCAGAAAAAGATTATTTACAGTCATTTACAACTACCAATTTCCTAACGATATAATCCTAAAATAGCAAAATAATTCAACGACATAAAATATTTATAATTTTAGGGTCTTGTGAAAACAGCGAGGATTTTAATTAAATAAATTTGAGGGGAGAACTCATGTTTCACAACATAAACTAATTATCTCTTTACGACTTGCGAGATATTCAAACAATTTCTGAGTTTATGTCTCCTGAGAGTGATTTGTGTATGTCACAGTGATCTCGTCTTTTTGTCGTGTCTGTAAAGGTCAAAGCACATAGAAAACGGCTTGTGATATTCGTTGATATTTCCGCATAACTTATTTGTTTGCTAAACATATATCATTGAATTTTACAGGGTCACTGAATCTTATTGATGTGCTCCTTGATCCAAACAACAAACCTGTGATAGTTCACGACACCATTTATTTGAATGCTAAAATTTCTACATCAAAATAGCTAATTGTAGGTATTTATGGAGTCTGTCATCACAAAATGTTTGAAGACCCGTATTTTCAACCAATGTGATCTGCTAACTATGACTTATGGTGTCGACCAAGGCTCACAAAGTAGGCAATGTACAAAGTAAGAGTTACACAGAGAACCATACAACGTGCTATGCTCGGCATCAAGCTTCAAGACCGAGTTCACAATACCGACATCCGACGCTGTACTAAGATCAAGGATGTCGGAACTAGAGTTATGGAACCCAAGTCGGGTTGTGCTTGGACTTGGCCAGACGTGGTGATATAACGTGGTCCGTGGCAATATCTGAATGGTGGCCAAGAATAGGTTGAAAAAATATAGGTCGTACCATACATACTGTGAAAATACATACTGTTTTAATTATTTTATATGAACATGTCCTGCTGACATTATATCTAAAATCAGTGACAGGCCGGTTCCTGGGATTCTGTAAATTCCTAAGATTTATTCATACAACCGGTTTAAAATGATAAGCTAACCATTTGGTTATTATCTCAATTTGGATTTTCAGATCGCGACGCTCGACTTATATGAGACCTTTTTCTTTAAAACAATTTTTTTGCAACATGTTTTAAAGTGTCTTTATTTCAAATCATATTTTACACTTAAAGTTGCTAGTAAAGCTCTGGGTACCTATAATTATTATAAAAAGGTAAAACTTGGCAGTTTGTGTGTACACGCTAATCTCTGGAACTACTGATGTTATTCTGAAAATTCATTCATTGATAGAAAGCTAACCATCTCTCAGTGACATAGGTTATGTTTTATTGTGCTACAAGCTTTCGTGTGCGGCTGCGCTCATTTTATGTTTAGTACCATTCAACTCCCTAATAAAAATAACCAGTGCGAAGTCAGAGCGATTCAGCTAATTACGAATATTTTTATCTTGACAATACCATTGCGTATAATCTCCAAATATCTGTTCCGCCTTCCAATCCATAAATCTCTTTATTCATATAACGATTCACCATAATTATCTGCGGCAGTGTTTCCACCTACCGGGTCGCAC
The DNA here is from genome assembly GCA_910589525.2 of Ennomos quercinarius. Taxonomy (NCBI): domain Eukaryota; kingdom Metazoa; phylum Arthropoda; class Insecta; order Lepidoptera; family Geometridae; genus Ennomos; species Ennomos quercinarius. The sequence continues at coordinate 14,405,960 of OU342494.1, read as the reverse complement.
TGGTCATTTATCACATTTGCATTTTATGTTTCTGTCTAATGCCAACACTGTACCTTGGTTTCTGTTTCTTATCAATATTTCGTAAGTGGTTATTAATTTATGCAGCTGTCATGTGACCGACGAAGTGATGATTAGCAGCGGTAGTCTTTAGAATTTAGATAGATAAGTTTATAGTCATCACCATCTTAAGAAAGAAGCTGGTCAATGGGGAATGTTTATTTTTTTTTATAAATAAAGCCCATCTATATCATACAAACCTCTCTCTTAAAACCATCGGGTACCGATGGATGCAGAAGGTGAGCAGCTGCTCAAAGTGGCACACTAGTGGTCATCTTCAGGCTGTTGGAATATATGATTTACCAAAGAAGCTGGTCAATGGGGAATGTTTATTTTTTTTTATAAATAAAGCCCATCTATATCATACAAACCTCTCTCTTAAAACCATCGGGTACCGATGGATGCAGAAGGTGAGCAGCTGCTCAAAGTGGCACACTAGTGGTCATCTTCAGGCTGTTGGTGATGATCACATACATAGATCCTGGACCCTAATTAGGATTCCCTGTATTTAGGAACTCATAAAGATCGAGGGCAATGGTCCGACAACACCCCAGAACAAGTATTTGTCCTTTTTTTTGGGTGCACAAATACTTGTCCTGTTGCGAGAATCGAACTAGCAATTTTCGGGTTATGAGCAGACCTGCTCAACCACCACACCGCAGCTGCGCGTGAAGCCAGTATTTTTCATAAGGAAGTTCAGCGTAAAACTATTTTGAAACTTCTTGATGCAATATCGTTGAAGCCAGTGATGCAGTTAAGGAAGCTTCCGATATTGTTGGGAAAGTTTCATATAACGTGAGAGGGTTACTCAGGCGTGGATTCAAATGGAGGCGCAGGGGGCGCGACCCCCTTGGCAAAGGCAGTCCAGCACCAATCCCGGTAATTAGCCAATTTACCAGGAAGATGTAGGTGGATGGAATTCATCATTTAAAGAAAAGAGCACAAATTGGTCTTGTATCGTATACTTACGTGTTTCACCACCATATCCCCAAATTCCCATCTTGGACCCCCCTACTAAAATGATTTGTGCGCCCCCCACTTAAGAAATTTCTGTATCCACGCCTGGGGTTACTAGATTTCATTTCCAACAGATACTACGGAGAACTATCTTGCTTATATACATACTTATGTATACAACCAAGATAGTTGTCGATTCTAGAAGCTTTTTTACAGGAAAATAAATGTATGTACTTACATATTACATTTATTTTACAGTAAAATAGCTTCTAATTTAATATTATTCAAGGAGAAAGGTATATTTGTTTGCACAGTGTAAATTAGTTGCACCATGGTATTCGTGAATGTCTTAGATCTAGGTACATAATCAAAGGAAAAGGACGCAGCACCGGCCGACGACCTATCATAAGAAAATCATGGTCACTCCCCGCGGTTTTGCATGCAAGAGGCAAGTAGTTAAAAGTGGCGTTCTATGAAAGCGGTGTGAACATCTTTCCGATGATGATGATGATATTGTATTCGAGATATAGATATCTACGATATATGTATCTTCTAAGCGAGCATGGAGCATCGTTGATCACGACACCATCAGTGTGAGACAACGGCCATATATACAAGAAGATATAGCCAATCAGTAAAAAAGTAAATCGAGACAGATCCTACTCGTGGATTCATCATCATCATCATCAACAGCCTGAAGATGACCTCTGCTGAACATACGCCCCAGAGAGCGCAACTTCGAGCGGCTGCTCGCCTCCTGCAGCTATCGGCTTCCCGCGGCTTTCAAAAGATCGTCGGTCCACCGAGTGGGGGGCAGGCCTACGCTGCGTCTTCCTGTTCGTGGTCGCCACTAGAGAACCTTTCCTCCCCATCGGTTGTCAGTTTTGCAAGTGATTTGGCCTGCCCTTTACCATTTCAACTTGCTAATTCTAAGAGCTATATCGTGGATTAGCTACTCAAAAACAAGACAATCCATGTTAAACTTCAACCATGATCTTCTACCGCCAAATACATAAAAATTTAACGAATGTGTTTTGTTTATGCAGACCTCATAATCAGACCATAATTTCATTTTTTATAGAATAATTATGGAGTTCTGGCAACTCTCCAAAGCTTACCCAAATACCGTTGCTTCCGTACTTTGTAGTTTTTCATGAGTTACTTTACTGGCCCTGAAATAAATTGCCGCCCGGAATCTTAATAAAAGGGATGAATGGTAATATAGAGTGGAAATTCCTGTACAGACGGACGGACAGCGCTAAATTGAAAGCCCCGAAAAATGTTTTCATTAGAGGTTTGGTAATTTAGAATTATGGCTTGTAAAATGTTATCGTTTCAAAATTGTCCAGAAAATAAAATGGTTGCATCCAAAATGTAGCCTCTGAAATTTATTTAACGAAACAAAATGGTTGTACCCAAAATGTAGCCCCTGAAATTTATTTAACAAAAGCTTTGTATTAATTTTAAATTTAATTATTATTCCCACACTTATAATTCTAAAGATTGTATCATCATCATTATTCTAGTTGCAATTGCAATGGAACTTCACTTGCACTCGATCTTATCGATATTTTGCAGTCACGAAACTATTGGGCCTGTTATAGCATAGGACTATAGGCATGCCATTAAAATAATTATAATTAGTGATTGTTTTAATAAGAGATGTTTATATATTAATGTATGGTTGATGTATAATAACAGCAGTTGGTATGAAATAAAGTTTCCATACCAACTAAGTTTGTTCATTTAATCTATTCAAAAACCTCACTTCCTGAAACAAATTTGATAGAAATTCTCTATTTTTTAGTAATATAGGTTGATGTAATGTTTCGGTGTAACCTAATGAATGAAATTGAAAAATTTAGTTGAAAAATGTAATGCATTTTCAAACTTTTGTACGTAGATATGATTATAATCAGAAAGTTTGAGCCAACTTACAATGAGACCGGAACTTTAGTAATCATCGCCCAAAAGTTTTTTTTTCCACACTGACACAACACCACAACACTAATTATTATTTATGGGAATTTAATCATTATTAACGAGGGATAGAGTTCTCAAAAGTTCTCAAAATTGTTCTAGTTTTCGAAAGTAGTCGCAGACTGCACGGGACGTCCGACCCAGTCGACAGTCGGTTACAGAATTGTTTCGAGCTTCGCCTGAAGTAAAGCCTGGATGTGGGCGCAACGCAACGCATGAATTTTCGCGAGACTTTAGGTTCTCGTGGTGAAGATTTCTTTATGTCATGTCATATATGGCTGTTGAAAAATAATTTTATTAGCATTTCTGTGTGTGAATGTAGTAAAAAAGTCAATTTTTTCTGTAGGTCTTTTGAAGTCAAGTTCAAAATGTTTCCTATAGAAATTTTATATTTTAAATAATAACATGTAGTACTACGTAGGTGTAATCTTTGATAATGTGTAACAGAGTGTGATGTGATATAAAAGATATTAAGTTGTTTACATTATAAGTTTTTTTTTTACGATTTTAACATCATAAGTTACTTACCAAATAATTTAAAAATGTTGCAATATCAAATGACGCAGGTTATGTACTTAATTAAATCATCATCAGACGTCCACTTAATTAATGTTATTTGACTTTAATTAAGTGTGGGAGCCGATGGACGCAGGAGGTAAGCAGCCGCTCAAAGTGGCCCATGTTCAGCAGTGGACGTCTTCAGGCTGTTGACGATGATGTGTAATTTCGTCAATTGAACCATTCTCCTTTGTATTCGTAAATGATCATCATCATCCTCTTTGCCTTTTCCCATTTGTTATTGGGGTTGGCTCTTAATCTGATGTAACGATCCAGGCTGTCTCGTGACGTCACAAATATTATAAATTTTACCTAAATTATAAAAATACTGAAATAATTTCATTGAAGCACTTTATGCATAAAGAATAGTCCAAAAATAAAGGAAATAGTCATTGGCATCGCATTAACTGATAAAGAAAATGTAGAGATAGGTGTAAAAGTGGTTACCTGTGGTAAAATAAGGTAACAGTAAAAGAAATCAAACCTTCTTTATATTTAGTTTTACTTTTTTACCTTTCTACCTTTAAAGTGTTTTTGATATATAATAGGATTTTGACATCTGTCAAGCTGTCAAACGCGGTCAGTTATAAAATCATTCACGGGATAGGGCAAGTCGAAACTTGTCAGAAAAATGCAGATGAAATTTCCGGTTAAATTCTTAGATAAATTCGCCCTCTCAATTAATTCTGGATCTGGGGGGAAGTATGCCTTGGGTCCAGGAACTCAGTAAGAGATAAGTTGAAACATTGCAACGAAGCTTGTCTTCCCTTATTTTGCTTAGGGTATGCAGTTCGCGTGTTATGTGGAGACCTGCACCAGATTTTGCCTCCGTTATAGGATCTGGATCCACCTTTTTGGTTTGGTTTGCATTCTGGCTGAAAGGAGGGCTGAAAAGATTAACTGTCCCGTCTTCGTGTATACGATACCCGGATCCTAAATGCAAATTAAGCTGAACTGTCCCAAGTGTTAGGGTTTTGTCTTGTATGCTGCCCATGGACCCCGGTCCCGCATGCAAGATAAAAATTAGGTGGCAACAGGTTTTAGCTTTGGAGAGCTTTTGTCACAGCTCGTTCTCTCATAGGGTTAGATCAGGTATGTTCTCATTGCACACACCGAGAACAGACATGCACGTTTAAAAGTAAATGTGAGATTTGTAGCAATCTCCAGTGTTTGGGGGTACACACTAGTGTATAGGGAAAAGCTATAAGTCGAGGCATACACACGTAGGAGGGGAAAGTTAGGGATAAAATATTGAAAATCGCGGAAAAATAATAGTGTTAGGGAAATAGATAAAATTCAATAAATAAATAAATAAATAAATTAAAGCGGTATAAAATACATCTAAAGATAAATTCGTTATAATAAAATACTAATAAATAAAAGTGCAAATACAATACGTAAATTATCAAAGTTATAAAATTATAATCCAAGTTTTCTCGAAGGTTGAAGCTGTGGGTGTTTATTGTAGGGCTAGATTGTCGTGGACCTTGCTTTTGGCGGAAAGCTGGGTGATCACTGAAGGTTTAATGTACAGAGAACAATGCTGTATAGGTATAAGTAGGCATTTCTTTAGTAGGCAAAAGCTTTCATGAAACTACGGAACTGAGTAGAGATAGAAAGGAGAATGTGTTTGAATACGATTCATCACATTAGTTTTCGTGACTTAGTCTCAACTGAAAAATTATTGTCGTTAATGTTGCGGATCATATTAGTATAAATACTTAATTCTGTAAATCTATTTTGTGGTAAAAGTACGTTTTACTATATATCTATTCTGTGGTAATTTCTTTAGCTGGTTTTGCGATGTTCTACGGAGGATATGAGAAAGGTTCTATTCCTACACGGTTATTACAATATGCATAAAAAGATAGGTATTTTCTTAGCGGATTCTAGGCGGAATTTTACTTAGCAGAGTTGGAGGGATCATATTCCTACAAGGAAACGAACGTTTTGTTTTCTAGTTGCGAAATAGGTAATGCTTGTACAATAGTTAAGTAACTACCGGGAATTTATTCATAATTTAGGGTTGATCGTGTTTGTTTATAGATCAATTTAGTGGAATTCAGAGTTGGGTTTGTTTGATTGAATTTTCAATAAGAATTTTACTATTTATTCTATAAGAAACATTTAAAGTACTAGTGATAAGAAATTGTCCTTCGTGTCTTGGGTCAAGCACAGCAGTACCTGTTAGTGATCTCCTTACCAAACGGATAGGGGTAGCTAATTTAAAGATTCGAATGAGAATATCTTGTTGTTAGAAAACAGCATTAATAATCTATTATATTACTGGCAAAAAAACATATTATTATAATATTTCATATTTATGAAATATAATGCCTAAATTATATAAACGGGTTTTAGATTACTTTTCAATACAAGTTCTGGAAAATAGAGACAACCTGAATATCACTAACAGATCATTGAATTCAAATAAATATTTACAGTTAAAATTAATACTACTGTTTAGTCCACTGCTTGCTGTTGATATAGAATCTACGATAATGTTGATAATCTTTAGACGAAAACTAGGAGATTTGAAAGTTGAGCTATTTTTAGAGTCTGTCATATACCGAATGTAGTACGTATTAGATAGACTCACAATTAACTAAGGTGATGTCTATTTTGTTAGGATTTGGAAAAAAATAATGTCCTCTTGTCCCTTGCACCTTTTGGAGTCCAAACTAGATAAGTAGATAAGAATAGGTAGATGGGGTACCTGACGTACTGACTTGGGATAAATAGAACAAAATTTAGTAAAATCAAATTTCTCTTAGTGTGGGGGAATTTCACACACGGTACCTCCGTGTGGGAAATTTCAAGCACTAAATAGTGGAGGGTTAACCAGCCAGGTAGTCGAGACCCACAGCATTGGAGCGGTGGCGGGGCTCCTATGCCAGAGTTATGATAAACAAATAGAGTTTACTATGACTTTGCTATATAACAAGCTCAAACTCAGTTAGCAATATACTTACTTACGTTTTACCTATGTTTCACTTTCTTGTCTTGTTAATTTCAACATACGTTCGTCATGAAGCTTTAATTTACTTTCAGTTTTGTTTATGACTAGGAACTATAATGTTCAATTTTTTGCAGGAAAAAATTATTCGTTCCTACAATTGAAACCTTTCGAAAGTATAGTAGGAAATATATTGATTGGTGCATAATATGATTTTATGTGGAAATTTCAGTTCGGTTACTCAGAGTATAGGAATAGTGTTCATCAGGGGATTAAATTGCAATTATTTGTAGGACGATGAATATTTTAAATTAATTTAATATTATTGAATAGGTTAGATGTTAGTTAGGTATTGTCTCATTACTTTAAAAGGATTTGGATTACTACATTATCACAACGTACGGTTCTACCATTTATTAGGTGACGATTCACAAGGCCATAAACATTAATAGGTAGTCCAAAATAAATAATTCAACAAATTTTTATAACTTTTTAGCCACTATGATAGGTTAGAATATTCAGTGAATTTATTATTAATGTATTATATAATTAGATTAAGAGAGGGTTAGTTACAATTTGGTGCCGTGACCAGGATCTCAATTGACCAGAATCTCAAATGACCAGAATTTTACGTGACCAGGATTGACATTTGACTAGGATCTCAATTGACCAGCATCTCAATTGACCAGTATCTTAATTGCCCAGAATTGCAATTGACCAGGATTGACATTTGACTAGGATCTCAAATGACCAGGATCTCAATTGACCAGTATCTTAATTGACCAGGATCTCAAATGGCCAGGATTTTACTAGACTTTGTTTTACGTGCGTTTCTTTCGTTATCAGGTTGATTTATTTTAGAGATTTACATTAGTGATAGTTTTTGGATTAGAATGAAGTTGTTGATTGTTTTGGATTAATATTATTTTAAGTAGCGATGGTATTTATTTACTATCGCACAATTTGCTGTCCGTGGAAAAGGAAAGGTTTTGAGACAATATGTAGGGGCAGTTTTAGATTTCAATAAATTAAATGAAAATTAGTTATAAATTATCTCATAGTTAAAAGAAGGACTCAATCTTTTGAGTTTTAATCGTTACTTTATTAGTTATTTAATAATTTTTCGGGGCTATAACGTTCAGGATATCATCATTAGATTATCGTAGAAGATGGATTAATTAGATGATGAAGATGATGAATAAATAGATAAACGAGATTCGAACTATTCATGCAAACATTGGTTTATTTGATTTACGAATATTTAGGGATGGCATTACATACATACAAATTTAAAATAGGCTGCGTTGCAATAAACTCAACGGAATTTAAATAAATTCAACATTAGAATGTTTCATTACGAACATGGAAATTTGTTGTAGTAGGTTGGAAAGAAGTAGTAGTTTATTAATCAGACATGTACGTATTCTGTTTGATTAATTTTAAAATTTATTGATGCACATAATAAGGTTGAGCTTTCATTTAGGAAGTACGTGGGAAATTTATCATCATCCAATTTAGGAAAAACGACAGAGTCAATTTTCGTGAATAATTCGGAAATATTAGGGTAAATAAATTAGATTTCTTTTCTGGGTTTGGAAATAGGAAAGGTTCGAAGTTGGCTAAAATTATAAAACTATAGGGGGCGCAAACAGTTCAAGATATTTAATAATTTTATTAGTGGTTATTGGTACGGTGGATAGATTAAGTTCCGATTCAATGTTTATTGTACGATGCACAATAAACTAGACAACATAAAAATATTTAAAATAAATTATTACAATTTCAAAATAGCGGAATTTAAAATTATTTTGGTTAGCTTGTTTGGTAGTTTTGCGCGTAATTCGAGTTCAAGTTCGGGATTATTGACAATGAATATACTTATTGATTAAATTTTCAAATAAAATATTGTGTTATAAAATTCATACCTTAATAACGATAATATATTTAAAACGTAACAAAATAAATTATTTTTAGTAGAGGTTAGTTCAGTTCGCGACAATTAATATTTATTAATTATTGTTATTGTAACCTATCTATAATAAATGAATGGTTTCAGCATTGACATTAAATAAAATTTCAAACGAAATCTATCATTATATATAATTTTGTTTTAGAAATGAAATCGAAATAAAATTAAAGATTTTATTTTAATATCATGATACGTATTAAGCAATAACTTCAAAGAAGCCTTAAATCTATTGGGAATTGCTAGCCGTTAAGATAGCGAATAAGTTAGTTGACTGGGGTCAAATGTGGATTAATGAATTGTTATGTTGTTTTTGCTTATGAAAGGGATTTGATTTTGGATAATTAAAAAAAAAAGTCATTTTTATGTCAGCAAGTATCATTGTATGGACATGGTTAGAGGTTTAACAGTGCAGGAGGATCTTAGTGGCTTAGCAAGATCTACGGTTTAAGGGGTTTGTTGTCGGGTGGTTTTGGATTTACACGACTCAACAAATGGGTTGATATAATTTAAGGCTAGGTGCTAGGTTAAAAGAGAAAGCCTAAGTTTAAACAAAACTGTTATAACAACCCCGTACTCTACAAGGTAGGAACATCCGATCTGCTACACTCTACATCCGAAATGATAGCGAATTACGGAGTGGGAAATATATGCGAAATATTGCTGAAGTCATGGACAAATCTATATTTTGAACTATTAAAGTTGACCTGGTTATCGAAGGGTTTTGTGGGAGGCAGCTCGGAACGAAAACATGGTTCTTAGGGGTACCTTCTACTTAAAGTTATTAGGACTGACCAGCCTCACAACCTGGTTTCTTTTGGTGGCTAGGTTAGCCTTGGGATAAGTGATTTTTGGGTATGATTGATGCGATGAAATTTTGGATATTGACTCATAAAGTAATTCACTGTTGTTACGGCTTAAGAGGGTGCTTAAAATAGAATAGTAATTACGGTTTGTTTTCAAGGATGGATTCAATAGTATATTAAAAATAAAAATATTATCATTTGACAACATTAAACTTTCGAAAATAAATTACTCAATATTAGTAATATTTAATATTTTTCAAACGAATAACAAATTAATACGCAGTATACTGCATATTAAACAATTGAAAAGACAAGTGTATTTTTGTTTCGCAAATTATTTGCTATCAGGTTGATTATTTTTAGGTGCTCTCTTAAATTAAATTTAACGGTTAGGAACACTACAGAACTATAAATACATTTTAAGTTTGGAGCCAAACGTTAACAAATTATAATTGCTTAAGTGAGGTGGTAGAGTTATAATTATTATTTAAATTATTTTTATTATAGTTTTGCTAATATTTGTGAATGTATTTTAAAGAATAAAATTTTACTTCGGCTTTAAATTTAAAACGCCTGCGCAAATATTTTAGGGGCGATTGTAACGATCCAGGCTGTCTCGTGACGTCACAAATATTATAAATTTTACCTAAATTATAAAAATACTGAAATAATTTCATTGAAGCACTTTATGCATAAAGAATAGTCCAAAAATAAAGGAAATAGTCATTGGCATCGCATTAACTGATAAAGAAAATGTAGAGATAGGTGTAAAAGTGGTTACCTGTGGTAAAATAAGGTAACAGTAAAAGAAATCAAACCTTCTTTATATTTAGTTTTACTTTTTTACCTTTCTACCTTTAAAGTGTTTTTGATATATAATAGGATTTTGACATCTGTCAAGCTGTCAAACGCGGTCAGTTATAAAATCATTCACGGGATAGGGCAAGTCGAAACTTGTCAGAAAAATGCAGATGAAATTTCCGGTTAAATTCTTAGATAAATTCGCCCTCTCAATTAATTCTGGATCTGGGGGGAAGTATGCCTTGGGTCCAGGAACTCAGTAAGAGATAAGTTGAAACATTGCAACGAAGCTTGTCTTCCCTTATTTTGCTTAGGGTATGCAGTTCGCGTGTTATGTGGAGACCTGCACCAGATTTTGCCTCCGTTATAGGATCTGGATCCACCTTTTTGGTTTGGTTTGCATTCTGGCTGAAAGGAGGGCTGAAAAGATTAACTGTCCCGTCTTCGTGTATACGATACCCGGATCCTAAATGCAAATTAAGCTGAACTGTCCCAAGTGTTAGGGTTTTGTCTTGTATGCTGCCCATGGACCCCGGTCCCGCATGCAAGATAAAAATTAGGTGGCAACAGGTTTTAGCTTTGGAGAGCTTTTGTCACAGCTCGTTCTCTCATAGGGTTAGATCAGGTATGTTCTCATTGCACACACCGAGAACAGACATGCACGTTTAAAAGTAAATGTGAGATTTGTAGCAATCTCCAGTGTTTGGGGGTACACACTAGTGTATAGGGAAAAGCTATAAGTCGAGGCATACACACGTAGGAGGGGAAAGTTAGGGATAAAATATTGAAAATCGCGGAAAAATAATAGTGTTAGGGAAATAGATAAAATTCAATAAATAAATAAATAAATAAATTAAAGCGGTATAAAATACATCTAAAGATAAATTCGTTATAATAAAATACTAATAAATAAAAGTGCAAATACAATACGTAAATTATCAAAGTTATAAAATTATAATCCAAGTTTTCTCGAAGGTTGAAGCTGTGGGTGTTTATTGTAGGGCTAGATTGTCGTGGACCTTGCTTTTGGCGGAAAGCTGGGTGATCACTGAAGGTTTAATGTACAGAGAACAATGCTGTATAGGTATAAGTAGGCATTTCTTTAGTAGGCAAAAGCTTTCATGAAACTACGGAACTGAGTAGAGATAGAAAGGAGAATGTGTTTGAATACGATTCATCACATTAGTTTTCGTGACTTAGTCTCAACTGAAAAATTATTGTCGTTAATGTTGCGGATCATATTAGTATAAATACTTAATTCTGTAAATCTATTTTGTGGTAAAAGTACGTTTTACTATATATCTATTCTGTGGTATAGGAAGGTATTTCTTTAGCTGGTTTTGCGATATTCTACGGAGGATATGAGAAAGGTTCTATTCCTACACGGTTATTACAATATGCATAAAAAGATAGGTATTTTCTTAGCGGATTCTAGGCGGAATTTTACTTAGCAGAGTTGGAGGGATCATATTCCTACAAGGAAACGAACGTTTTGTTTTCTAGTTGCGAAATAGGTAATGCTTGTACAATAGTTAAGTAACTACCGGGAATTTATTCATAATTTAGGGTTGATCGTGTTTGTTTATAGATCAATTTAGTGGAATTCAGAGTTGGGTTTGTTTGATTGAATTTTCAATAAGAATTTTACTATTTATTCTATAAGAAACATTTAAAGTACTAGTGATAAGAAATTGTCCTTCGTGTCTTGGGTCAAGCACAGCAGTACCTGTTAGTGATCTCCTTACCAAACGGATAGGGGTAGCTAATTTAAAGATTCGAATGAGAATATCTTGTTGTTAGAAAACAGCATTAATAATCTATTATATTACTGGCAAAAAAACATATTATTATAATATTTCATATTTATGAAATATAATGCCTAAATTATATAAACGGGTTTTAGATTACTTTTCAATACAAGTTCTGGAAAATAGAGACAACCTGAATATCACTAACAGATCATTGAATTCAAATAAATATTTACAGTTAAAATTAATACTACTGTTTAGTCCACTGCTTGCTGTTGATATAGAATCTACGATAATGTTGATAATCTTTAGACGAAAACTAGGAGATTTGAAAGTTGAGCTATTTTTAGAGTCTGTCATATACCGAATGTAGTACGTATTAGATAGACTCACAATTAACTAAGGTGATGTCTATTTTGTTAGGATTTGGAAAAAAATAATGTCCTCTTGTCCCTTGCACCTTTTGGAGTCCAAACTAGATAAGTAGATAAGAATAGGTAGATGGGGTACCTGACGTACTGACTTGGGATAAATAGAACAAAATTTAGTAAAATCAAATTTCTCTTAGTGTGGGGGAATTTCACACACGGTACCTCCGTGTGGGAAATTTCAAGCACTAAATAGTGGAGGGTTAACCAGCCAGGTAGTCGAGACCCACAGCATTGGAGCGGTGGCGGGGCTCCTATGCCAGAGTTATGATAAACAAATAGAGTTTACTATGACTTTGCTATATAACAAGCTCAAACTCAGTTAGCAATATACTTACTTACGTTTTACCTATGTTTCACTTTCTTGTCTTGTTAATTTCAACATACGTTCGTCATGAAGCTTTAATTTACTTTCAGTTTTGTTTATGACTAGGAACTATAATGTTCAATTTTTTGCAGGAAAAAATTATTCGTTCCTACAATTGAAACCTTTCGAAAGTATAGTAGGAAATATATTGATTGGTGCATAATATGATTTTATGTGGAAATTTCAGTTCGGTTACTCAGAGTATAGGAATAGTGTTCATCAGGGGATTAAATTGCAATTATTTGTAGGACGATGAATATTTTAAATTAATTTAATATTATTGAATAGGTTAGATGTTAGTTAGGTATTGTCTCATTACTTTAAAAGGATTTGGATTACTACATTATCACAACGTACGGTTCTACCATTTATTAGGTGACGATTCACAAGGCCATAAACATTAATAGGTAGTCCAAAATAAATAATTCAACAAATTTTTATAACTTTTTAGCCACTATGATAGGTTAGAATATTCAGTGAATTTATTATTAATGTATTATATAATTAGATTAAGAGAGGGTTAGTTACAATTTGGTGCCGTGACCAGGATCTCAATTGACCAGAATCTCAAATGACCAGAATTTTACGTGACCAGGATTGACATTTGACTAGGATCTCAATTGACCAGCATCTCAATTGACCAGTATCTTAATTGCCCAGAATTGCAATTGACCAGGATTGACATTTGACTAGGATCTCAAATGACCAGGATCTCAATTGACCAGTATCTTAATTGACCAGGATCTCAAATGGCCAGGATTTTACTAGACTTTGTTTTACGTGCGTTTCTTTCGTTATCAGGTTGATTTATTTTAGAGATTTACATTAGTGATAGTTTTTGGATTAGAATGAAGTTGTTGATTGTTTTGGATTAATATTATTTTAAGTAGCGATGGTATTTATTTACTATCGCACAATTTGCTGTCCGTGGAAAAGGAAAGGTTTTGAGACAATATGTAGGGGCAGTTTTAGATTTCAATAAATTAAATGAAAATTAGTTATAAATTATCTCATAGTTAAAAGAAGGACTCAATCTTTTGAGTTTTAATCGTTACTTTATTAGTTATTTAATAATTTTTCGGGGCTATAACGTTCAGGATATCATCATTAGATTATCGTAGAAGATGGATTAATTAGATGATGAAGATGATGAATAAATAGATAAACGAGATTCGAACTATTCATGCAAACATTGGTTTATTTGATTTACGAATATTTAGGGATGGCATTACATACATACAAATTTAAAATAGGCTGCGTTGCAATAAACTCAACGGAATTTAAATAAATTCAACATTAGAATGTTTCATTACGAACATGGAAATTTGTTGTAGTAGGTTGGAAAGAAGTAGTAGTTTATTAATCAGACATGTACGTATTCTGTTTGATTAATTTTAAAATTTATTGATGCACATAATAAGGTTGAGCTTTCATTTAGGAAGTACGTGGGAAATTTATCATCATCCAATTTAGGAAAAACGACAGAGTCAATTTTCGTGAATAATTCGGAAATATTAGGGTAAATAAATTAGATTTCTTTTCTGGGTTTGGAAATAGGAAAGGTTCGAAGTTGGCTAAAATTATAAAACTATAGGGGGCGCAAACAGTTCAAGATATTTAATAATTTTATTAGTGGTTATTGGTACGGTGGATAGATTAAGTTCCGATTCAATGTTTATTGTACGATGCACAATAAACTAGACAACATAAAAATATTTAAAATAAATTATTACAATTTCAAAATAGCGGAATTTAAAATTATTTTGGTTAGCTTGTTTGGTAGTTTTGCGCGTAATTCGAGTTCAAGTTCGGGATTATTGACAATGAATATACTTATTGATTAAATTTTCAAATAAAATATTGTGTTATAAAATTCATACCTTAATAACGATAATATATTTAAAACGTAACAAAATAAATTATTTTTAGTAGAGGTTAGTTCAGTTCGCGACAATTAATATTTATTAATTATTGTTATTGTAACCTATCTATAATAAATGAATGGTTTCAGCATTGACATTAAATAAAATTTCAAACGAAATCTATCATTATATATAATTTTGTTTTAGAAATGAAATCGAAATAAAATTAAAGATTTTATTTTAATATCATGATACGTATTAAGCAATAACTTCAAAGAAGCCTTAAATCTATTGGGAATTGCTAGCCGTTAAGATAGCGAATAAGTTAGTTGACTGGGGTCAAATGTGGATTAATGAATTGTTATGTTGTTTTTGCTTATGAAAGGGATTTGATTTTGGATAATTAAAAAAAAAAGTCATTTTTATGTCAGCAAGTATCATTGTATGGACATGGTTAGAGGTTTAACAGTGCAGGAGGATCTTAGTGGCTTAGCAAGATCTACGGTTTAAGGGGTTTGTTGTCGGGTGGTTTTGGATTTACACGACTCAACAAATGGGTTGATATAATTTAAGGCTAGGTGCTAGGTTAAAAGAGAAAGCCTAAGTTTAAACAAAACTGTTATAACAACCCCGTACTCTACAAGGTAGGAACATCCGATCTGCTACACTCTACATCCGAAATGATAGCGAATTACGGAGTGGGAAATATATGCGAAATATTGCTGAAGTCATGGACAAATCTATATTTTGAACTATTAAAGTTGACCTGGTTATCGAAGGGTTTTGTGGGAGGCAGCTCGGAACGAAAACATGGTTCTTAGGGGTACCTTCTACTTAAAGTTATTAGGACTGACCAGCCTCACAACCTGGTTTCTTTTGGTGGCTAGGTTAGCCTTGGGATAAGTGATTTTTGGGTATGATTGATGCGATGAAATTTTGGATATTGACTCATAAAGTAATTCACTGTTGTTACGGCTTAAGAGGGTGCTTAAAATAGAATAGTAATTACGGTTTGTTTTCAAGGATGGATTCAATAGTATATTAAAAATAAAAATATTATCATTTGACAACATTAAACTTTCGAAAATAAATTACTCAATATTAGTAATATTTAATATTTTTCAAACGAATAACAAATTAATACGCAGTATACTGCATATTAAACAATTGAAAAGACAAGTGTATTTTTGTTTCGCAAATTATTTGCTATCAGGTTGATTATTTTTAGGTGCTCTCTTAAATTAAATTTAACGGTTAGGAACACTACAGAACTATAAATACATTTTAAGTTTGGAGCCAAACGTTAACAAATTATAATTGCTTAAGTGAGGTGGTAGAGTTATAATTATTATTTAAATTATTTTTATTATAGTTTTGCTAATATTTGTGAATGTATTTTAAAGAATAAAATTTTACTTCGGCTTTAAATTTAAAACGCCTGCGCAAATATTTTAGGGGCGATTGTAACGATCCAGGCTGTCTCGTGACGTCACAAATATTATAAATTTTACCTAAATTATAAAAATACTGAAATAATTTCATTGAAGCACTTTATGCATAAAGAATAGTCCAAAAATAAAGGAAATAGTCATTGGCATCGCATTAACTGATAAAGAAAATGTAGAGATAGGTGTAAAAGTGGTTACCTGTGGTAAAATAAGGTAACAGTAAAAGAAATCAAACCTTCTTTATATTTAGTTTTACTTTTTTACCTTTCTACCTTTAAAGTGTTTTTGATATATAATAGGATTTTGACATCTGTCAAGCTGTCAAACGCGGTCAGTTATAAAATCATTCACGGGATAGGGCAAGTCGAAACTTGTCAGAAAAATGCAGATGAAATTTCCGGTTAAATTCTTAGATAAATTCGCCCTCTCAATTAATTCTGGATCTGGGGGGAAGTATGCCTTGGGTCCAGGAACTCAGTAAGAGATAAGTTGAAACATTGCAACGAAGCTTGTCTTCCCTTATTTTGCTTAGGGTATGCAGTTCGCGTGTTATGTGGAGACCTGCACCAGATTTTGCCTCCGTTATAGGATCTGGATCCACCTTTTTGGTTTGGTTTGCATTCTGGCTGAAAGGAGGGCTGAAAAGATTAACTGTCCCGTCTTCGTGTATACGATACCCGGATCCTAAATGCAAATTAAGCTGAACTGTCCCAAGTGTTAGGGTTTTGTCTTGTATGCTGCCCATGGACCCCGGTCCCGCATGCAAGATAAAAATTAGGTGGCAACAGGTTTTAGCTTTGGAGAGCTTTTGTCACAGCTCGTTCTCTCATAGGGTTAGATCAGGTATGTTCTCATTGCACACACCGAGAACAGACATGCACGTTTAAAAGTAAATGTGAGATTTGTAGCAATCTCCAGTGTTTGGGGGTACACACTAGTGTATAGGGAAAAGCTATAAGTCGAGGCATACACACGTAGGAGGGGAAAGTTAGGGATAAAATATTGAAAATCGCGGAAAAATAATAGTGTTAGGGAAATAGATAAAATTCAATAAATAAATAAATAAATAAATTAAAGCGGTATAAAATACATCTAAAGATAAATTCGTTATAATAAAATACTAATAAATAAAAGTGCAAATACAATACGTAAATTATCAAAGTTATAAAATTATAATCCAAGTTTTCTCGAAGGTTGAAGCTGTGGGTGTTTATTGTAGGGCTAGATTGTCGTGGACCTTGCTTTTGGCGGAAAGCTGGGTGATCACTGAAGGTTTAATGTACAGAGAACAATGCTGTATAGGTATAAGTAGGCATTTCTTTAGTAGGCAAAAGCTTTCATGAAACTACGGAACTGAGTAGAGATAGAAAGGAGAATGTGTTTGAATACGATTCATCACATTAGTTTTCGTGACTTAGTCTCAACTGAAAAATTATTGTCGTTAATGTTGCGGATCATATTAGTATAAATACTTAATTCTGTAAATCTATTTTGTGGTAAAAGTACGTTTTACTATATATCTATTCTGTGGTATAGGAAGGTATTTCTTTAGCTGGTTTTGCGATGTTCTACGGAGGATATGAGAAAGGTTCTATTCCTACACGGTTATTACAATATGCATAAAAAGATAGGTATTTTCTTAGCGGATTCTAGGCGGAATTTTACTTAGCAGAGTTGGAGGGATCATATTCCTACAAGGAAACGAACGTTTTGTTTTCTAGTTGCGAAATAGGTAATGCTTGTACAATAGTTAAGTAACTACCGGGAATTTATTCATAATTTAGGGTTGATCGTGTTTGTTTATAGATCAATTTAGTGGAATTCAGAGTTGGGTTTGTTTGATTGAATTTTCAATAAGAATTTTACTATTTATTCTATAAGAAACATTTAAAGTACTAGTGATAAGAAATTGTCCTTCGTGTCTTGGGTCAAGCACAGCAGTACCTGTTAGTGATCTCCTTACCAAACGGATAGGGGTAGCTAATTTAAAGATTCGAATGAGAATATCTTGTTGTTAGAAAACAGCATTAATAATCTATTATATTACTGGCAAAAAAACATATTATTATAATATTTCATATTTATGAAATATAATGCCTAAATTATATAAACGGGTTTTAGATTACTTTTCAATACAAGTTCTGGAAAATAGAGACAACCTGAATATCACTAACAGATCATTGAATTCAAATAAATATTTACAGTTAAAATTAATACTACTGTTTAGTCCACTGCTTGCTGTTGATATAGAATCTACGATAATGTTGATAATCTTTAGACGAAAACTAGGAGATTTGAAAGTTGAGCTATTTTTAGAGTCTGTCATATACCGAATGTAGTACGTATTAGATAGACTCACAATTAACTAAGGTGATGTCTATTTTGTTAGGATTTGGAAAAAAATAATGTCCTCTTGTCCCTTGCACCTTTTGGAGTCCAAACTAGATAAGTAGATAAGAATAGGTAGATGGGGTACCTGACGTACTGACTTGGGATAAATAGAACAAAATTTAGTAAAATCAAATTTCTCTTAGTGTGGGGGAATTTCACACACGGTACCTCCGTGTGGGAAATTTCAAGCACTAAATAGTGGAGGGTTAACCAGCCAGGTAGTCGAGACCCACAGCATTGGAGCGGTGGCGGGGCTCCTATGCCAGAGTTATGATAAACAAATAGAGTTTACTATGACTTTGCTATATAACAAGCTCAAACTCAGTTAGCAATATACTTACTTACGTTTTACCTATGTTTCACTTTCTTGTCTTGTTAATTTCAACATACGTTCGTCATGAAGCTTTAATTTACTTTCAGTTTTGTTTATGACTAGGAACTATAATGTTCAATTTTTTGCAGGAAAAAATTATTCGTTCCTACAATTGAAACCTTTCGAAAGTATAGTAGGAAATATATTGATTGGTGCATAATATGATTTTATGTGGAAATTTCAGTTCGGTTACTCAGAGTATAGGAATAGTGTTCATCAGGGGATTAAATTGCAATTATTTGTAGGACGATGAATATTTTAAATTAATTTAATATTATTGAATAGGTTAGATGTTAGTTAGGTATTGTCTCATTACTTTAAAAGGATTTGGATTACTACATTATCACAACGTACGGTTCTACCATTTATTAGGTGACGATTCACAAGGCCATAAACATTAATAGGTAGTCCAAAATAAATAATTCAACAAATTTTTATAACTTTTTAGCCACTATGATAGGTTAGAATATGCGGTGAATTAATTAATTATTTATTATTATTATAATTAATATAATATAGAGGTCCGTTACACTGACCTGTAGCGGCGAGCTACCAGAATTACACGAGCGACTGCCATCTGACCTCGCAACCCATAAGGGACCAGTAACAGGGATAGTTTGACCCAGCGTCAGATTCTATCAGGCGTCTGCCTACGGGTAACGATTGCCATAGATGTTCTTATGACAACCGGTACCTTACGGCTTAACGTGCTCTCCGAGGCACGGAGCGATGCCATCGAAAAATTAATAAAAGTTAAAAAAAAATTGAGTAGACTCGTTCACAGATTACAGAAAAAAACGACTCGTCCACGCCATGTGTCGATCTGCAATTTCAGGATGCCCCAAGACAAACAATAAACGAAAGAAAATCCAATAAATTATAAAATAAACATCCCTAAGAATCTTTGTCAAAGATAGTCAAGTTTAGTATCAAGAAGACATAACATGAAATAAGAAACAAGTTTCACGCGAAAATTGGAAAAGAACCTACAAAGAAACTTTTTCTCTTTAACTTTTAGACAAATATTATTTACAATAACCCTTTTCACCTTATAAAAATTCGACGAAGCGACCCTTATTGCGATATCATATTCCTGTTTATTAGTTTGAATTTCCAATTTTGTGCGTGTCATCTATAACTGGTTCACATGTAATCTGAGATTCATATATTCCGGGACATTTTCACCTTATATGTGTAACCGTATATGAGGTTTGCAGGGCACTATACCAAGTGAAATTACTGGGCAAATGAGACTTGATCACACAGAAGTCTCAGGATGACGTGCGCAGTGCAGTGTCACGCAAAACTATATTAATTTAGAGTTCCGAGTGATACTGCAATCTGTTATGGGCAGCCGTGACGCTCAATATCAGCCGAACTACTCGTCACGTCATTCATTTACATTAAAAAAACTGACGTTTGTGAAAAAATATCAATCGGACGTAATCATTCGCGTTTTATGTCCCATAATGGAAGCTTTCTGGGACGTAATTAACTTCAGAGTTCGCTATAATCGGCGGGCTTAACCCGTCAATGTCAATGGGACCGTAATCATAGAGAAGTGGTGTGGCAGACCCCCACGATGATATATACGTAGCAATCAGTTAAAAAACTTCTCGGGAGTACGTAATTGTATTTTAATTTATTATACTGTCACACGAGTGCACATTATTTTAAACCAAATAAATCATCAATATCCTGAACACGTCCACTGCTGAACATAGGCCTCCCCCGGAGGGCGCCACTTTGAGTGGCTGTTTGTATCCTGCATCCATCGGCTCCCGTGGTTTTAAGCAGATCGTTGGTCAATCTAATGGGGGGCCAGCCTACGCTGCGTCTATGGGTTCGTTCGTGGTCACTGCTCGAGAACCTTTCTTCCCCATCAGTTGTCAGTTCTACAAGCGATGTGGCCTGCCCAATGGCCCATTGCCATTTCAACTTGCTAATTCTAAGAGCTATATGGTCACTTTAGTTCTTCTGCGGAATTAATGTACATAATTATTACTGTGGGGCTCTGTTTCCCATGTAGAACAAACACAACTGGAAAAAGTTAGGCTACTGGCTGTACTTGCCTAGTTTCTGAGATTGCGGTGTCGGACGAATTGCCTTGATTTTCGGTGAGAAATAGAAGGATTTGTCTAACACGGTTTGGGAAATCTTTACAAGGACTTGTTTATACGGAAATTTTAAAATTATCATTCTATAATTTTCGATTTGTTGCTTATTAGATTAAGATTATTGAGTTAATTAAATGGGAGCTCAAAATAACATTTTGTGGTATCAGTTGCAAAAAAGTAGTGAGATCCGTTTGGTGGGATCCGTTGGTGGGTGACCCATTGATTTGTAGCTACAGCTATGAAAACTTACTAAGTATTAGAATTATGCTTTGCTTGCGTCACGTTGTTCTCAACGCGGTGTGATTTATTAGATTCATCACGTTTTACATCTGATCATCTTTTGTTTTTATCTCATTGTGCTTTATTTCTTTGGATGAATAATATAATGTATATACCAAGTTGAAGTGGCAGTAGGCAGGCCACATCGCTCGTAGAACTGACAACCGATTGGGAAGAAAGGTTCTCGAGTGGCGACCACGAACCGGAAGACGCAACGTGGGCCAGCCCCTACTAGGTGGACCAACGACTTGGTTAGAACCGCGGGGAGCCGATGGATATAGGAGGCAAGCAGCCGCTCAAAGTGGCGCTCTTTGGGGGAGGCCTATGTTCAGCATTGGACGTATTCAGGCTGATAATGACGATGATGATGTTTGTATATAAAATATTTTTAGTATTCAAATTGTCATGTAATTAATGTAATGTAATTAATTTTCAATACGCTGTTTATTGCACATTTACTACGGAAATAGTCTTAGATAAATTATAATATAAAAAACTTTATTTAGCAAATTAGCAATCTATAAAATTTATTCTAATAGTAAAACTACAACAATAAAACTAGGTATTCTATAAAACTAAACTAAAACTATAAAATTAACAATATAATACAAAACTAATCTAACAAACCACTACCCGTGGGCAAAGTGCCCAAAATGCTGGCAGCATTGCCACGTTGAATGGCAATGGTTAACCTTTGGCCCAAATAGAGGCCAGCATTTTGGTCACGCGTTGCTTCAACCAGACGCTTACAAAGTTCATTAATTTTCTGTTTTTTTTTTGTTTTTTGTTGCGTGTTTTTTTTAATTATAGAATTATGTTAAAGCTTAATCTACTGAGTGAGCAGATTGACAAGGAGAAAAATCTCTAAGTGTCCCTCTATATCTCTACTTCCTTATTTGATTAATAATATTATAAAAAAAGTTCGTGGTCTGTTATATGCTTATTTGTTGATTGAACCGAAATTTCGCACACCACCTACTCGGTGGTCTGCTGTAGAGAGTACCTTATATGAATCCACTTTAAAAAAAATGATGACTCCCTGCTTATTTTTAGCTCATTGTATTTTAAATGAGCTTATGTATTTAGTTTTTATTCTGTTTCTAAAAGTACCTAATTCTATCATTTTAGATCACGAGTATACCTACCCACTGTATCTTGAAGGGTCTTCACCTTGAAGTCTTTTCAGACAGATACAAATTACAGCTCCCGCCACTCTTGGTGGCAGGTCAGGTAAACACAATTTATTGTCTTCGCCACCTGCCTATCACCTGCTCAAAACGCATTTATATGCCTATGTATAATATTTTGATATTTTGAATATTTTAATAAGTAAGTATATTTTGAGGAAAATCCCACTGTTAATGGTGTAATTTGAAGTTACAGCAAGTGGCAACACTGTTGCCCCCCGCCCGGGCCTCAATCCCTGACAAGCGTCCGCCATACAAGTGCTATTTTGTAATTTTTTAATTTATTTGTAAAACTGGGAAATATAGAACTACAGAAGAATCCTAGTTTTAATTCAAGCCTAGGAACCTACTTCGGCGAAGACAATATCCAAACAGTGTTTGATCCATTCGTCCGGATTACAAGAACCAGCAAGGAAAAATTCGCCACGCGGCGTGCGCAATGGCCGCGAACGCGAACATCAAAATCGATTTGGAAAATTGATCATCGCCAAGCACCGAGGATCCAGATCGCCGTCGGCAGAGAGTCATTTTTATACAACCATACATCGCAACATAATTCAAACGAAAATAGACGGCTACAAGTGTCGTTTATTACGAAGAATCTACGTGGTCTTTATGTGGAGTTGTCACAAACTACGCAGTGTTCGTCGTACAATACAAGAAATTGAAAACGAAAATCAGCTCTGAATATATGTTGATGGAGATACGCTGGGACCTGGAACCAGAACATCATTCAAACAAACGTGAGTTCGTTCCATATCCCTTGATAGTTCACGTACCTAATTCTTATAGTCAATTCTCCTTTATTTGTTCAAACAGTAGATACCTAACCTATTCACTTAAAATCTCTTGTTTTGTGAACAGATAAGTTCCAACAAGTTAGTTTCACCTTGTAAAAACTACACAGTAGGTATTCCATACCTATTTCTTTACAAATTGACTGTAAATAAACATTCTATTGTTCAACACTCCATCAAGCTGTAAGTTCGGCTAAGCTATTTTATTGTATTACAATCGATTGTGTGCTGCAGTCTGAGGGAATCGCAGGCAATTCGGCTTTGTTCTGCACGCATATGCATGGCAAGTATTCAACTACATACATACAATAATCATTGCACTTTGAATATTAACTTTAATTTGCACCAGCAACATACAATACTTCTAATATTCATTGTTGGCAGCTACTATTTTGTATAACAATACAAAATGCCTACCAGTTACAAAGACTTGAAGAAAAAGCGTTCTTCTTATAAGGCTAAACTAACACAATTTAAAAATTTCTTGGAAAAAATCACTTCATGCTCCAAGCTAACCAGCACTCAAATTGCTGAGCTAAATCTTAGATTGTCTAAAATTGATGAAATGTACAATGAATATGATTGTGTACAGCTTAGTATAGAAGGTCAATCGGATTTTTTAGACGGAGATGACACAACAGAGTACCTAGAACGGGAGGAGTTTGAGAGCCAGTACTTCTCAACCATCGCCTGTGCCAGAAACTTGCTGAGCGGCTTCAACTCTGCGGAGCCAGCGGAGGACAACCTCTCAGTGACAGGTTCTATGATGCATGTGGCAGGTGGGCCAAGCTTAAAATTACCTATTATCCAACTCTCTACCTTTTCTGGGCGGCTACAAGATTGGCTAGAATTCCATGACACATATGTTTCATTGATACATTTGAATCCAAGTATACCTAAAATAAATAAGTTTCATTACCTACGGTCTGCTTTGAAAGACAGTGCAAAACAAGTCATTGGCTCATTAGACTTCTCAGCTAGCAACTATGATGTGGCATGGCAGATTTTATGCGAAAGATATCACAATGATAAACTTTTAATAAGTAATCATATACAAGCATTATTTGAAATAGAGATGATTTCAAGGGAATCATCTGTTGCATTGCGAACATTAATTGATACAGTAAACAAGAATCTTAGAGCTTTAAATTCTTTGAACATAAACACAGAAAATTGGGATATTATAATCATACATATGATATCCAGTAAGCTAGATTCAACTACTAGTAGGGTTTGGAAGGAACACATAAATCTTCATAAAGAGTTACCTACTTTAAACATGTTCATTACCTTCTTGAAGGGCCGTGCAGAGCTCTTAGAAACAGTAGAACACACTAATGTGAAACGTAGGCATAGTGAACCAGTACAATATAACCGACAAAAATCATTTTTAACAAATTCTAATATTCAAAACAAATCAATGAAGTGCCCTTACTGCAAACAAGATCATCCTATCTATCAATGTGTACAATTTAAATCATTATCTCAACAAGCAAAGTTGCAAAAAACAAAACAATTGAATCTATGTATTAATTGTTTGCGGCAGGGACATCACTTGAAACAATGTAAGCTAGGTCCATGTAAGATCTGTGCAAAATGGCATAACACCATCTTACACATTGATGAATCTCCGGTTAGTACAGTGACTCCTTCAACTAGTAAAGATAGTGAGCGCGTGGTTTTAACCACAAATGAGTCATCTGAGTCAACTCACTCTGATGATAAACTAGAGAGTGACATCGTTTTGTCATCAACCACTCACAACAATAATTGTGTTCTCTTGTCAACGGCACTTGTCGACATCGTCGATCGACACGGTGCGACTCATACAGTGCGTGCTTTACTCGACAATGGTAGTACCACAAATTTCATGACTGAAACATTGAGTAACAAATTGAAGTTGCCGGTTCATTCAACTTCAACCAAAGTAGAAGGACTGAGTCGTAACTCAGTATACATTAACAAGAGAACAGTGGTTCAATTATCCTCTCGTACTGAAACATATATAAATAAAATAGATTGTTTTATTGTACCACAGATAACACAGCGACTACCTACTGTACAAATTGATACCTCAAACTTTAAAATTCCACCCACTATTCAGTTAGCAGATCCAGGTTTTCATACTCCATCTGAAATAGACATGTTGTTGAGTGCAGAAATATTCTGGGGTGTATTAGGTAGTAATCGTATTTCCTTAGGAAAAAACAATCCTACTCTTACTGAAACCAAGCTAGGTTGCTTGGTGTCTGGTAGTGTACCAACACAGAATAGAAACAAGAATGTAACACACAATAATACAGTCCACTGTCACTTTTCAAATGATATTCAAGTTCAGCACCAACTTGATAGGTTTTTTGAATTAGAGTCCCTCTCATTACCTCGCAAGACTACACAGGAAGAGGATGAGTGTGAACAATACTTTTTACAGACCACAACAAGACAAGTAGATGGGAGGTTTGTTGTCAAGATTCCATTGAAACAACCCCCAGATGTCCTGGGTGATTCTCATCAATAGGCATTGACTAGATTTTATTCACTAGAGAAACGATTTAAACGTGATCCACCATTTAAAGAAAAATATTGTGAGTTTATGAAAGAGTATCTAGACTTAGGTCATATGTCTTTAAATGTGAACAATAATGATATACATACATACATACTACCTCATCATGGTATCCTGAAAGAAACTAATTTAACTTCAAAAATTCGAACAGTATTTGATGGCTCTGCAGTTACATCCTCAGGGCATTCACTCAACTCTATTCAGCATGTAGGGCCAACTATACAGGAAGATTTGGTCAGTATTTTGATACGGTTTAGACAACACAAATATGTAGTCACATCTGATTGTGAAAAAATGTACCGGTGTATATTAGTATCAGAGGAGCAACGATGCTTACAACAAATATTATGGCGATTTGACCCTTCTCATGCGATTCAGTTATATAAATTGAACACTGTTACATACGGCACTGCTTCGGCCCCATATTTAGCCACCCGTTGCTTAGCACAGCTAGGGCAAGAGTGTCCGGATGCAGATGTTCGTGAAACCATTTTACACGATTTTTATGTAGATGACTATATAAGTGGAAACGAAATTGAAACCGAACTATTACGTATCTGTCAAGGTGTGATTAATCAGCTTAAAAAGGGTCAATTTCATTTAAGAAAATGGCGTTCCAACAATTCAACATATTGACACAAATACAAGATGATGGAAAAGATAACTTCTTAAAATTAGTAAATGATGATAATGCTAAAACATTAGGACTCAGATGGTCGTGCAGCTCAGACATGTTGTTCTTCTCAGTAAATATACATGCTGACCCAAAAAATGTAAACAAAAGGTCAGTCCTTTCCGGCATAGGTCAGGTTTTTGACCCTTTAGGTCTTGTCAATCCATGCCTACTCCAAGCTAAGCTTATTTTGCAAAGGCTTTGGGCTTCTAATCTATCATGGGATGAGAGGCTACCCGCTGAGGCTGAAGATGAATGGCTAGCATTCTTAAAATCCATTCCATCACTAAATGAGATTGCTATACCGCGACGTGTGCTGTGTGACGCATGTGTGTGCATTGAACTTCATTCATTTAGTGATGCCTCATTGTTAGCTTTCAGTGCTTGTGTTTATGCAAGGTCAGTGTCCTCCGATGGTCACATTAAAGTACATTTGATTACAGCAAAGAGCAAGGTGGCACCACTCAAAGGTATGACAGTACCACGCCTAGAGCTTTGCGGAGCCTTGTTAGCAGTCAGGCTGGCAAAAAAGGTAAAACAAGCTCTAAGGCTCAACATGAATGGATGGCGCTTTTGGTGTGATTCCACAGTAGTTTTGGGTTGGATAAGAACACCAAAATCAAGCCTAAAGTCATTTGTGTTGAATAGAATTAATGAAATAACAGAATATACAGACTCAACTATGTGGGGCTATGTACCTACCAATATCAACCCAGCCGATATTGGCTCTAGGACATGTAATGCAAAACAATTAAAAGATTCAAAGTTATGGTGGACGGGTCCACAATATTTACAACTTCCTGAGTCTCAGTGGCCTCAACCACCTAACAAAATTACCACTGATTTACCTGAAATTAAATTTCAATGTAGTTTAGCTACTCATGATAATGATTTTGTCAATAAATTTTCTGATTTTAGTAAACTGCAACGCATCATAGCATTCATGCTACGCTTTATTCACAACTGTCGCTGCCCGAATAACAGATTTACTGAACATCTCAAAGTATCAGAACTGACTGATGCTACTAAAACACTATGTAGAATTGTACAAATGAATACATTTTCAAAGGATTATAATAGTCTACAAAGCAAAGGTCAGTTACCTAATAAGTCACAATTACTAAACCTGAACCCATTTCTGTCAAAGGAAATGCTAATACGAGTAGGTGGCAGGTTATGCAACTCAAATTACGACTATGATACTAAACACCCTATAATACTGCATTCGTCACATCACGTTACGTTGCTGCTATTTAGGTATTATCATAAAATTCTTATGCATGCTGGACCCCAGCTGCTTCTATGTTCTTTTACCATAAGTAACTTAAATCATAAAACAAATTATCTATAATACTGTAAATTAATGTGACTGGAACTGTTGATTGTTATATATATCTTAATCAGTTATAAAAACGTATTACGGCAAGCCAATTTGTTCTTCAATCTATGCAGGCACTTTATCCAGTCAAAACAATCAAAATTAACGTGTGTACTGTAGGTAATTGTAAAATAACTTATATTTTCTCATGTTATGTTGATTTTGGTGTTGTTGGTGAACTTTGTTTAAATCAAATAGAGGTTATCTGAAACTTAATATAGATGGTTTCTGTAATTTTTTATATAAGCATAAGTGACTTCTGGCACTTCGCCGGCCGCTGCCGCGGCACGCTCGCTACGCTTCGCTTCGCTCGCTCGGCTCGTGCGTCGTGTAGTCACAGTTAACCTAACGCTCCTCCTCGCTTCGCTCGTCGTCGCACCTATTTATGACTTTGCCTTAGACTAGTATCTTAGTATCTTTAGGGTATACATGCATATCTATGTAATGATTTAACTACCTCAAAATTATTATTATTTTAACTAAAAAATATGAAAAAAAAACATTATAAACAATATAATTATGAATGCTGATTATTATGAAATTATAAGTACTGATATTTATAATAAAAAAAATATGATAAAAAAATTCTTAACATTAATATTATAACATAAAATTTTATAAATTTAAACATTATTTGAATAAATTGTATAAGAAAAGATCAATATAGAAAGTAACTATTATGAACAAAGTTATTTATAAATAACCACCATTATAAATTTCATCATTATTAAAAATGAGGTATGTGAAATGAAATTATGAATAATGAAATTATTAGTACAGACGGTATCCCCTTTCGCTCACTTCGTTCACAATAAAACCATTATTCTACACATACCGTAGTATAAGCATACAATTGAGAATTTATTATTAACAATAAAATAACTATGAGTGACTTTAACTCTAAAAGATAACTTTTTAAGGCAACGTCGGTGCCATGATACACACATCAAAATGTCTAAGCAACATGCATGATATTACAAATTTACCATTTATATTAATTAATTTCTAAGTATTTACTTACTCAAAGTGCGTAGGTAAGTAAACTTTTTTGTTATTGATGGCATACTGGCTGATTGTAAAAAAAAACTCGATTATGTTTTCTTTTTTCATAAAATTCAAATGACTGCGAATTTGTTAAATTTAAGTGCGTTTTAATTGACACGTTTATTCTTGATTTTATAATTTTACCAACCATTTAAATAAAGTTAGCGACAAAATTGAATCGTTAGATATTCTTCACGTCACGGAGCGACGTCATTTGACGGCAGATGAAATGCAAAGAGCTGTAGGGATGTTGCAAGCGGGAAGTAATCAATCTCAGGTATCTCGACATTTTGGCATTCATAGAAGTGTTATTTGTCGTCTTTGGCAGCGCCACAATAATACAGGGGAACCCGCTGAACAGCACCCAGGCCGTAGAAGGAGTACAACCACTCGGCAAGACCGGTACATACAACTGACTGCAAGACGTCAGCCGATGTTAACCGCTCGAGAGCTAAGTTTGAGGCTACAAAATTCAAGTGGTGTTGATGTAAGTTCCCAAACTGTGCAAATGGATGGACATAAGGTATGAGAATATCTTATATTTTGGCTCCACACATAGCCGCTAGTATCAAGTATTGTAATTTTTCATCGTGTTATAGAATATTTCACGTAAAGTCGAGTCTTAGTTATAGTCCAGTCTAAGTCATGCCCTAGTAAAGTGGTGGCAACTTTATAAGCTTCTTTGGAATTTTGGAAGCAAAACGAAAAACCATGTTTTATCACATTTATATTACTTGCCCACAATCATGCTCGTAATTCAGCACTTATACGTTTTACTAGGTGGTAGGACTTTCCTGCAAAGTTCGTCTAGGTAGGTACCACCGCTTTGCCAGTTATTCTGCCGCCAAGCAGTAGTGTGCAAGCACTACTGTGTTCCGGTTTGAAGGGCATTGTAGCTAGTGAAATTACTGGGCAAATGAGACTTTATGATCTGATCACTCAGTCTAGTAATCTGATTACTAGACTGTGTGATGTCTCAGGATGACGTGCGCAGTGCAGTGTCACGCGAAACTTTATTGTTTTAAAGTTCCGAGTGACACTGCAACTGTTATGGGCGGCCGTGTCGCTTAACATCTGGTGAACGACTAGCTCGTCACGTCATTCAGTCGCATAAAAAAAAAAAAAAAAAAAAACTTATGCGTATAACGCCACCAATTTCAAACATTAAACCTGGAAAAGTGGAAGGTTTGAAAAATGATACAATACAACGATGTGAACTTTTCCGCGCTCCCGCCAAAACTGTATTATCACTGTTATGTTATTGTCATTTTATAATTACTTACTGATTCTATTGTGTTTAGCTTATGTTTTGTTTTATAAATGACCGTGATGAGTAAAATATTACGATATTTATGTGACTAGAACTTGCTGTGTTGCATCGAGTCCTTTAGGGTTAACGTGACGAAAATGATGACGACCATGTTTAAGAATGACCTAAATTTTAAGCTGTCACATTTAACCTAGTCGCAAAACTTTCTATAGCTCTTGTCCTATTGTAGAAGAAACAGAATATTATACTTTTTTCTTGGTCTACGAGGTTGTAGACTCCACCGTTGTTTATGGGCTTACCCTCTATTGTCTATAGGCTCCCTAGATTCAAAGAATCCTTATTACAGTTGAAAACTTTGTGGGATCTGGAGAATAATTTGGGCGTTGTTTATTCGATTTTTATTCTGTTATAGACCATATTTCACAAGCATAAAAACTCAGCGCCTGTGAATTCAAATTTGATTGCTACAAATAAAAAAAGATTTTCTCCTACTTCCTAGTACTTATCAACAAGCTCATTTGAATAGTCAAATGGTTTAACAATTCGTCATAAAAATATTTAGGCAAATACCTATACTGTTTTTCAAAAATAAAACAGACTAATGTGTTTCTAAAGTGAATATCGAATTTTGATAAACAGTTTCCGGTATAAGAAAGCTTTCACGGGTAACTTTAATTAGATACTAGCTGACCCGCCCCGACTTCACACGGGTTAATTAGTTTTACGCCTTTTCCCAGTCCAAAGGAAGATAGAACGGTGGGGGAAAGATAAGGGAAAAGATGAATGGATGAATGAATCGGTGAATGAAGCTCCTTTCAACTTCATCCATTACAGTAAAAAACTTACACCGACTTTTGGCTTCAGCATCGATTATAGAGCCCTACAAAAAAAAATTCAAAATATCTTCAATGTAAGTACAGAATTATTGGATGTATTAGATCTGTTACAGTTTTATTAAAAGTATAGATTTATCTTATGTAGCCAATGTCATTGCAAGCTTCTGCCAAGGTCAGCCAAGGGGAAGGGCGTGCGAACCCGTACTTACATAAAAACTGAGTATCCTTGACAATAACCATAAGAAGCTCTGAGTAAACTTGAGTAAACCTCGTACAAAAATAAGTCAGCGCCATCTACATGTTTATACAGAGATAAGTGTCACAGTTACATTAGATTGCGTTCTTATGCAAAAGTTTATTATTAAATTTGTGAAATCGCGATAAAATTCTATATATCGGTTTGGAGGTAACTTTGTAATTTTTTTCTATCGAGAAAATTTTAATTATTCGTGTTTTCACTATACATTTGCAGTAGCATTAGTCCTGAACTTTACCATATATTAATTTCAAAGTCATTGTTGCAATATTGTTGACAGGACACTGCCTCAAGCTAAGCCGTTTTAAGCAATTTGGCGTTGTATTGGCTCTTAAATAGCAACGCTCCGCGGTTTCACCCGCAACTAAAAAGTAGTCTGTGTGTTTGTATGTCTGTGTGTATCTGTCCAGCAGTTTGAGCGTGAAGGAGTAACAAACATACACACATACAATCTTTTGCCTTTAAAATATTAGTGTGATTAATGTGATAAACATAATTATAATTATTATAGTCCTAGTAAATAATAGACATCATGTTCAATTCATTTTTATACTCTTTATACAGTCTTTTATGTTGGTGTCTATCGATCTCACCATTGACTCGTTACTCAACTGAGAAGCAGTAATTAACATTATCGCTGCTACATCTTCTTATTTTGGTTGTTACCATTAATAAATCTTTAATACCTACTCTACAAACATCCATAGTAAAATTTAAGAATTCGACTATGGAGCAATCTAGAGAATTGAGGATTGCATTTATGGTTGATATTCCTTCAATTTGCACAAAGCGGTTTGACTTGACGTTTATAATCCGAGCAGCCAAGGAATGGAATACTTTACCAGCATCTTTGTTTCCCGATAAGTACAATCTGGAGCTCTTCAAGTCGCGAGTGAATAGGTATCTTCTAAGCAAGCATGTACCATCGTAGACCGCATCGTCACTTCCCATAAGGTGAGATTGCGGTCAAATTAGTTGTAAAAAGTGATAACCTTCTTAGGAGCAGCACGGCACGGCAGCTAATACTATTTTGACATAGCCGTTTTGTTTTATATCCGCGTTAAACAACCGGTAATAAATTCGCCGTACGTCAAAGATCCGATTAGATTCCATCAAGTCACAATTGGCGAGTTAATTTCTCTGACGTGCCTGTCAAATTGGCAATAGCCTGATAGTAGTTTAACTGCCGTTTTATTGTCCTGTACAAACGGGCCTTGCATCCGAGATGTTTGAATATAGGACAAAGGACATCGGCACGGTCCAATTGTACATATATTCCAGGAATTTTCAATACATGTCAGTGGTCTGACACAATTGCATATTCGTTGAATACTTCCTGGTGTATTGAAATTGAAATATCTATAGACGGGTAAATCACTTCACCTTTTATTTTTTTTGTCTTTGTGCTATATAGGCTGTAAAGGAGATCCATTCCACTATGATCATTTAGTAATTAATCATAGGTGACTCTATAGTCCTTTGATTTCCCATGAATATATTTTACCTAGGTAGGCCATCATAGTCAACTCGATTCAAATTATCAATTCGTTAGGTATCCTTAAATAAACAGTAAAAGTAAACAATACATATATTGAGTTCCTTCGCGATTCAAAAGATTACATAATAAATTTGACGCAATAAGATCATTTTTTATTATTATCACAATAAAATTAATTCTCTCTTATATAAAAAAAGCCATAAAATAACGAAATAAATATTATAGATTCGTATAAGATTGCAAAACAGTGGCATAAAAACACGAGAGTAGTAAAATTGTAATAAAAGAATGCCAGAGCTCGATCTTATTACGTCGTGATGAAACGTCTTCATTCGTCGAATACGAGTTAGGTATAGGCATCACTAATGAATGTTATTGAAATGTTCTAAATAAAAACAAATACGAATTTTGCCATTTCGGTCAGCTTTTGCCTTTTGATATCCCACAAAGTTGCATCAACATCTTTTGATGTTATCTTTACCGATTCCTGGATAAACGGTACAGGGTATGTATACTTGTTCTGCCTCATAGAGTTATTCCCCGCAGAGTTATTCCTTTAACACTTTATCATTACGTTACGCCAGTCATTTGTCTTTTTTGGCTTCTACAGACCGTTCACCGTAAGATGTCCCCTGATGTCCCCACCAACCAAATTTTGTCAAAATATTTTTATTGTACAGAATTGACCCGGTTACAGTTATAAGTATACATAAGTACATCAGGGGACATCTAACGGTGAACGGTCTGTATAATATTATGATCTTTCGTACATGTACCTATACCTACAACGGTGAAAGGAAACATCGTAAGAACCCTACATGCTTCTAAAATCATAAACCACACAGTCTAAAAAAGTTTTCTAGACTGTGAGATCAGTTCGTAAAGTCTCATTTGCCCAGTAACACTAGCTACAGTGCCCTTCAAATTCTTCAAAACTTTACTCAATTCAGGGTCATTTACGACC
This sequence comes from Ennomos quercinarius, assembly GCA_910589525.2. Classification (NCBI taxonomy): domain Eukaryota; kingdom Metazoa; phylum Arthropoda; class Insecta; order Lepidoptera; family Geometridae; genus Ennomos; species Ennomos quercinarius. Next base: position 14,372,397 of record OU342494.1, on the reverse strand, counting down.
AGATTACGAATATACCTCATATTGCCCCTTTTATACCCATTTTTCAAATTTGTATCAATGTTTCGAAGTCATAAAGAAGGTCTAACTAAAATGGACAGGTAATGAAAAACTTGCGTATAGATTTTGTCAAAGTGCTTGTGCAGAGCTTTGTGTCATCTACAACTACAACACAACGATAGGTAATATTAATATCACGTCATCATCATCGATGTAAAAGTAAAGAAGTATATCTTTACTTTTACATCGATGATGAATCCCAAATTATACCAAATACAAATTGCTTTACTCTATTTTCTAGACAGGGTACGTAATGGTTTCTACTAACTTAGTAGAAACCATTACGTACCCTGTCTAGAAAATAGAGTAAAGCAATTTGTAGACCAGCGCGCAGCGTGACCTTTGGGATTTTCAGTACCAAATATATAGCAAACCTATATTGCAAAGAACTGATGAAATAGTCCTCGAAGGTTCAGCTCATTTGCGCAGATGGCATCGCTTTATTTGAGGTTTCTTACATGCTCGGACCTTCATATTCTATGCTCCATTCTACTTTATCTATATCTCTATATTATGTTCGATTCATACAGAGAGCCAGAAAAAAAATACGCTTCGAAACGCCATTTTTTTTTAATGCTCTCTGGGTTCATATGCCATGTTAACAATATTTACACGCCTCTGGTGGCAAAGTGTAGGTATTAGACAGTAAATGATATAGGTATAACTATTCTACCTTATTTTCATGTAAGCAAATTAATGATTCTTTTTCTAGATTATGCACAAACATCTAATACTATACAGTAAGCAGACTTAACATAAGAGAAATATTGCATGCCACTTTTTACAACATGCAAATCTCATGCACACAGTGACATGAACATCAAAACTTACTGGTGAAAAGATAATTCGGGTGTTTTCCTATTAGAAACGTTACTTCACAAAGGCGCAGCACTGCATTATACCATTTTATTTTAGTGTTTGTAGCACTTAATTATAATCATAACACAAAAATGTTGCAAAAAAGCAGACCGCACGTTGTCTGTTTATGACGCCATGTCACTTCTGTGACATGTTTCCATAGTAACATGATTGCGTTTTGGGCACGCGTTCCTTTTTGGGTGCGTGAGTGTTGCAACAGCCAAAAGGAAAGAGATAAGTTATCAAATTTTAATAAGAGCGAAAGTAATGAATATATTATTTATTATTGTATATTATGTAGTAGTGAAGATAATGTTAAGTCTGCTTACTGTATAGTATTAGATGTATGTGAGATTATGATTATTATAACATAAAAAGGTGGTTGTAACAAAAATAGTAGAAGCAAAAAATAATAAACAAGCGGAAGTTCGACGCAAATACGCCGAAATAGTTTCCAACATTTCTTTCCGCAATATTCGTGTCTCCAGTGTGAATCCGCTAAATAAATTAAATAATCCTTCGTGTTTATCGAAAGTTGTTTTTCGGAAGTTGCGAAGGGATTTTCCGGGCAAAGCTGGGCAGTAAAAGGGGTCGTAAAACCTGTTGGCGGTACCCGGACGACATTGATTCGAGTCAAGGGCAGACAAGGTCACAGGGACATGCGACAGTGACGCTGCGATGTTTTGCATTTTTGCCCAAAATTTGACGAGGGTGAAGACGGTTTCCTTGGCCGTGGGACCAATATATAAGATTCGTATCTCAGTAAGGATGCTGAGTGCAAATTATACAACGCAATGCGAGTAAAGCTCTGATGATTTAATTTGAATTAGAATTATTTTTTTTAGGTCGCAAATCACGTTTTTTAAAGAAATAGGTTAGTCATCGGCTTCTGCAGCTGGAACAATTTCTGCTGAATATAGGCCTCTCAAGCCATAGATACAGTTATCTGTATAGCAGTCTTCATCCAACAGCTTCCCGCGACCACAGTATACATGATAGTACCTACGACGTACCGAGACTCTTAACTTATCGGTCCACCTAGTAGAGTACGGGCAGTCCTAATTACGTTTATTTTTCCAGTTTCTATGTATACGTGGCTGCCACTCAACCTCGTGCTGATTTACCTTTAAAAACTACTGAACCAAACTTAGCAATTCGAAACTAAATAATAATATGTAATAACGCCCAACGATCACATACATAGATCCTGGACCCTAACTAGGATTCCCTGTATCTAGGGACCCAGGAACTACGAGGACCATGGTCCCACAACACCCAGACACAGAACAAGTAGTTGTGCTTTTTTCGTGCACAAATACTTGTCTTGTCACGGGAATCGAACTCGCCGCCTCCGAGTTATGAGCCGACCTGCTCAACCACAACACCACAGAGGCTGTCTCAAATAGAAATAAATACTTCGAGATTTCTCATCTCAGCAAAAAAATCACTGGTAAAGTTCCTTCAGGAAATTTAGAATTGGATTGTCAAAATGAAATCCTATTACCGTTTCATCGTAGTGCCCGCGCAACGAGAAACCTTTTGAAGAGCTCCGTACTTGGAAATAAATTAAACCTGCCCCATCTGAATGATTACTGATCTGAGGATTAGTAGACAAAATTGCATTTAAATATTATAAGTGTTTGTTGTGATTGTATATTTTGTTAATTATAATAGTTTGAATTTCTGACGTAGAACAAGAACAATGTGTAAGTATAAGGTTATACAGCGTGTTTCATAATTAATGGTCAGCCAGGAAGGGCGCAATGGCTTCTCAGAAAAAAAGCAAAAAAGAAATACGAGTCTAGAAAATGTGTCAATGTATTGTTTTTGCGTGCAAGCACCTGAGAGGTTGACCATTGATTACCGGACAACCTGTAGGTAGGATATAAAGTCATTCTGTTATATATGTTTTAGTAAAAGCAGAAATGTATACACATAGCAAATTGATGTTCTTAAGAGCACAATTCGTCGCTTGTTTGACTAAGTGACGTATCTGACATTTTTTCTACAAATACGTTGATTAGACAGTTCGACGCGTCTTTGAAAGTAGATAAAAGCTACATTTACAATTTCAGATACGTAAAAATGTCAGATACGTCACTTAGACAAAAACAAGCGACGAATTAACAACTTCTCACAAGTTACAACCATCAAAGTAGAAAAGATTACCGGTCGGATATTCTAATAAATAAAAAACCGCCCAAGTTCGAGTCAGGCTCGCACGAGAGTTCCGTAGCATTATCTATCTCTGGCATCTAGTGTTGAGTAGCAGTACTATTTAAAGCAGCGCCATCTATGATTCATCTGGTAAACGAGCAATGAAATCACGTTTGTTGTATGGGAACCCTCTTAAATATTTAATTTATTATATTTTTTAGTATTTGGTGTTATAGTGGCAATAGAACTACATCATCTGTGAAAAATTTCAACTGTCTAACTATAATGGTTCATGAGATACAGCCCGGTGACAGACGCTCAGACAGACAGACAGACAGCGGAGCCTTAGTAATAGGATCAGTTTTATTTTTTAGGTGTGGAACCCTAAAAAGCTTCGAATAAATAGAACAAAATGAAGGCCGCCACACATAACCTACATCATACAAAGATGAGCATAACCATAACGGCCCTCAGCTCGCTCGCAACGGCTGCGGCTGTGGTTTGACACCGTAGTTGTAATTATCAATGTTTCGTAGTTAATGTGCCTTCTGGAAGTTTTGTTGGAACTAACATTTATTACATGTTAGAATAGAATAGCATAGAATGGAATAATAATAATAAATATTATGTGTGGACATTTCACACAGTGCCATCTAGCCCCATGCACAGCTTGTACTATGGGAACCAGATAACTGATACAATACTTAGATGCTTTTGTTTGTAAATACATACATAGAATACAATATAACACCCAGACACAGAATGGAATGGAATAGAACAGAACAGAATAGAATAGAATAGAATAGAATAGAATAGAATAGAATAGAATAGAATAGAATAGAATAGAATAGAATAGAATAGAATAGAATAGAATAGAATAGAATAGAATAGAATAGAATAGAATAGAATAGAATAGAATAGAATAGAATAGAATAGAATAGAATAGAATAGAATAGAATAGAATAGAATAGAATAGAATAGAATAGAATAGAACAGAACAGAACAGAACAGAACAGAACAGAACAGAACAGAACACAACAGAACAGAACAGAACAGAACAGAACACAACAGAACAGAACAGAATAGAATAGAATAGAACAGAATATATTATGTTCTGCGCTTATAGGTAAATTTCATGATGTGTAAAAGTAAAAATTTAAGAAATGAAATAAATTTTCATTTTGCGCAATTTCCTAAACGGTACTAATTTGTTTTTGCTTTACTTACACCTATCTATAGATACAATAAATAGATCGTCAAAATTCCAATATCGCAATAACGTCACGTGGACGAGGGTTTTGTTTAGGCAGCCGCTTTCGCAATATCATTTTATTAATCCTTTTGCATCAAATAAAACGTGGGTTTGAAAACCATGGGGACAGATTAAATAATAGTTCAGGTACCATAGACAATCACAAAAGTTATGTGATCGAACTTAAATTAAACCCTACATTTCAATATTTCTTGTTTCATATGGACTTCTCTCCAAGTTTTCAAAACTTTTGCATTAAATTATCTAACTTCTAAACATCGCATTTGAAGCCATAAAAAGAAATTACACACAAAGTGCAATGAACCCTGACATTTATTACAACCAAGTTTTACTGCTCAATAAAAATTTTCGCTCATTTCCCACAATTAGGAGGAAATATCCTAAATCCATTGTAAGTACGCATAGCATACTACTACAACAAAATATTATCATTGCTGCTCAAAAATATGCTTTATCTCAACGGCATACAAGTCAAATTCGGTTATTGGTTAGGGGCTTAATGTTACGAGGATACAGCAATATAGTTGGCTTAATTAATTTTGAGATTACTGTTTACTGCTTTTTCTCGTTGTTTTTGCAGTCAAGGTAATTGTAGGTATTCTGGACAGCCAATTAAAAACTGTGCCTTTCATTTTGCTCATACTCGAGTATGAGCATACTCGAGTATGGGCAAGACGAAGGGTGTTTTAATTAACGTAGCTCATGCTCTTGTTGAAAAATGTTACCTTTTGCTTTGATTTCGTTCGTAGTGATTTGATTGCTATTTTTATATTGTTTGTAAAAACAAAATTGCATTTTCGATTTTGATGATTCTAATATTTAATCATAAATATAGAAGGTGTATTTATTTCTGAAGCAAGTTGAAGTGGCAGTGGGCAGGCCACATCGCTCGTATATAGAACTGACAACCGATGGGGAAGAAAGGTTCTCGAGTGCCGACCACGAACCGGAAGACGCAGCGTAGGCCGGCCCTCCATTAGGTGGACCGACGACCTGGTCAGAACCGCGGGGAGCCAATGGATGCAGGAGGCAAGCAGCCGCTCAAAGTGGCACTCATTGGGAAAGGCTTATCTTCAGCAGTGGACGTCTTCAGGCTGATGATGATGATGATTTCTGAAATAAGTATGAACACGGACTATTTAATACCGTACTGCTTTTTTGAACGTTTAGCAGCCAGACTTGTGTGTATTCTTGGAGAATTTAGGCTGAATTTTGTTTATATGTATTAAATTACGGTCAAAAAGCTTAACTTATAAAGCATGATTCATTTCACAAAAAGACAAATAGCTAGATGTAAATCTAAGTTTATTTATCACAACATATTTTATGACTTGAAAGCTCCCGTCTCCAGTTTTAAGCTTCCGATGCATTATACTGTTTTGGGAATCAGCCAGACCTATCCAAGTTCTGAAAATTGAGTTTTATGGCTTGTAGAGTTAAGAGATTGTGGTTAGAGCTATCTTCCTGTCCAATCACACAGTTACCCAGCACTTAACTAATGACTGTAAAGTGACTAAATTTACTGAAACTTCAATCAAAACTGGGTAGATTATTTTTTTTATTGTAAATGAGTTAGCGTTTGGCTAATTGTCACCTGATGGTAAGTGCAGATGCAGCCAAGAGATGAAGAATTATATGGTATTCATTTGATTTATTGTAGTGAACCATAATGTATAAATACTAATTGACTGGCCTGTGGTGGTGGTGATCTGCCTTGGTTGTAGGTTCAATACCCCTCCAGGACAAACATTTGTGTAATAGCAATATTATAAGTGTTTGTTCTGTGTCTGGGTGTTATAATGTATTCTATGTATGTATTTACAAAACAAAAAAGTATCTAAGTATTTATATCAGTTATCTGGTTTCTATAGTACAAGCTATGCTTAGTTTGGAGCTAGATGGTGCTGTATGAAATGTCCACACATATTTATATATATTTATATTTAATATAAAAATGATCCCAAGCAAATATAGCACTTATGGCACTCAGTTTGACTCAAAGATTCCTTCTTCTCCAAGAACGGAACAAAACTATTGAAACTTTTCTTTCTAACTACGTTGATAACGATATTTTATTTCTTCAATCAGTTCTATACCAATATTTGACAGATAGTTAGTGATTTTGGACCCGTCCCAAATGTTAAGACTAGGTACAACAGCATTTACAAAGTTTGATTATATAACTGTTCGCAGTCGTTGGGCATGGTTTCCCTTGTAAACTCTGTGTTATTGTTATTTTATAGGAAACTTCGACGATCTTATAGACTCCAGTAAGCTTTTGATATTCTATAACTTATTTTGTACTAGCTACTGCCCGTGGCTACATGCGACTAGAGATTATCACAAACAAAAAATCCTATGTCCTTTCCCAGTGTTTAAACTATGTACATACCGAAATGCAACAAGACCTGATCAGCTATTTATATAGTCATGAAATTAATATAAATAACAAACTGAGAGAAAATATTACTTTCAAAAGTTTCGAATTTATAAAAGTATGGATATAGCATAATATATTATAGCTAGGTATAGGTACGTGTATTCAGATAAGTTTATACAATGGGATATGATTATGCTAATTGATTTTGGATTTTTATGGTTAGAACGCACCGTTCATCATTCTCATCAACAGTCTGAAGACGTCCACTGCTAAACCAGGCTGGGGCCGAAAGGGGGCTGATCGCCTCCTGCATCCATCGGCTCCCCGTGGTTTTCACCAGATCGTCGGTCTACCTACTGGGGGCCGGCCTATGCTGCGTCTTCCGGTTCATGGTCAAGAACCTTTCTTCTCCATAGGAAAGCACTGTTATTCTTTTATTGTTTACCTTTTTATTGTTTATTTTGCTAAAAATAAATAAATTGACAATGAAAATAAAGTTGCCTACATAATTCACTGAAAACATTTACAAAATCTGTCAAACTCAGCAGATTTCAGATTATTATAAGCTTTTATTACAAAACCAAACAAAAAGTTTTGTGGAAATTCATCTTCTTCGTATATAAGACTCGTCAAAGTTTATAACTTGTCAAACTCGCGAGAAATTTAATATAACTTAGACAGTTTTATCTGTCGATATGCTAATACCTACTGTGTTTCTTTGGGCGTTAGTACCTAGGTATTTGATTCTGTACCATCAGACCTTAAAAATAATTGTAAGTAAGTGATAGATAATCCTTTAAAATAATGAGTTGCGTATGCCTATGTATATTTAGAGCGTGTTTCAGGTTTCGATTCATTTAGGGAATAAATAAAAAGGAAATAATAAAAAACGCCTCATTCAAATATATTTTTTGCTAATAGGCTTATAATAAAAGCATTTTTAGCCTGTCTAGTCACTTCATTAGCTTTAAGTAAATAGTAGCTTTTTGACTCTGTTTTATAGTAATTAAGTTATTATTATTTATTGATTAAATAAATATCTTTTAAAACAAAACAAAACAGTTGGGTAATAACTCTGGTGTTCTATTCATCGGTGCCTAAAAATCGTTGCTCTTTCGGCGACACCTCGTAACATTATCATTAGTCCAAAGATTTTATTATCAGTTTCTTCAATGTAAGGATTGAAAATAAAACGTGTATCAGCGAATCACATAGACAAAGCCACAGTAATTGCAGATTTTATTAGCTTCCACAAGAGGGATGGTCTGGGAGGCCACACAAACGCAAGGATTTAGGGCTTTTATGGCCGTTTTAAACGCGGTTTTGAGACATTGCTGCCACGGCTACGATTCCTTTCCTTAGGGTTGCTATTTCTTATGGCAAAAATGTCAGAAACTTAGACAAGTCCCTTTTAATGGAGACCGAAGTTTGTGAGTCTGAAACTGCAAAAAAAAACCTTTTAATATGCTGCGAAAAATCGAGAAACTAATGAAATTATCACCCGCTAAATGGGTCTCCAGCGTGACGTAACTTTGCTTTTTTAAGCAACCTTTTTCAGCCAATACAGCTGGGCTTTGGTTCGCGGGGTGGCTGTGAGGCCGCTGTTCATTCACTTAGAACCTTTCTCAAACTAAATTGTGGTGAAGTGTTGCTAAAGGTGGATGTTAAAAACGCTTTTAATTCTGTCGACAGAGGCGCTCTTTTGACACAAGTCAAGGATAAAATTCCCGAACTATATAAATTCCTTTATCAATGTTATGGCAATCCAACAAAATTAAATTACCAAAATAACGCGATCCTATCCTCAGTCGGGTGTCAACAGGGCGACCCTCTAGGTCCGGCCATTTTTAGCCTTGCCATCCATCCAATTATTCAACGTCTTCAGTCCAAACTTAATGTTTGGTACTTGGGTGACGGAACCCTAGGAGGCGACGTGAACACTGTTTTTAATGATCTAGGTATCATTATTAACGAATTTCGCGACATTGGTTTGGATTTAAATTTTTCTAAATGCGAACTTTTTGTTTGCGATACTTGTCCTGATAAAGATTTGGTTTTTGAAAAGTTTAATAGTCTTGCTCCGAATATCAAATTAGTAGACAAGCGTTCTCTTCGCCTTTTGGGTTCGCCGATTCTGGATGAGTCTATCTCACCTTTTGTAGAAGAAAAAATTCAAAAGTTCAATAACGCATCAGACAGGTTACTCAAAATTAACGCCCACATGGCTTTTACAATTATTCGTTTTTGTCTATTTGTCCCTAAATTTACTTATATTTTACGATGTTGTCAACTGTGGAAACACAGTGAGCTCCTTATGGGCTTAGACAGCATTGTAAAAAACACTCTGGTTTCGGTCTTGAATGTTGATATGGATGACAGGACGTGGTCGCAAGCCTCTCTACCTGTGCGCTTAGGAGGTTTAGGGATACGCAAAATTTCGAGTGTTGCATTACCGGCATTTTTGTCCTCTGTACATGGTACACATAAATTAATAGAAAAAATTCTTGCTCCATCTTTAGGTACTTTCGAAGTAGCCCATTTGTCTCAGGCCAAGAATGCCTGGGGGTTGGCTTGTCCAAATTCTGATTTCCCGGTGGTTCTTTCCTCACAGAGGCTGTGGGACCGACCGCTCTGCGAACTAGCACGGAAAAATCTTTTAGATACGTGTCCTAGCGTCGCTGATCGTGCTCGGCTTCTCGCAGTCTCTGTGTGGGAGTCAGGACTTTGGTTACAGGCCATGCCTTCTTTCAACACTGGTAACCTTTTAGATCCGACTACTTTTCGTTTAGCTATCAGCTTACGTTTGGGCGCAAGATGCTGTGTGGCCCATCGCTGCCAGTGCGGTACCGCAGTTGACCAGCTCGGTCATCACGGTCTCTCGTGTTCAAAAAGCGCTGGTCGAATTTCGCGCCACGCTAGTCTTAATGACATCATTCGCCGGGCTTTTACCACCGCCAATGTTGCAGCCATTCTCGAACCGAATGGTCTCATGCGTGACGATGGTAAAAGACCCGACGGAATGACTCTGGTTCCCTGGAAGATGGGGCGGCCTTTAGTGTGGGACGCTACTTGCGTCGATACTATGGCGCCGTCACACCTTCCCGAGACACACGTTAGGGCCGGCGCCGCGGCTAATTCTGCTGAGCAGCTAAAACGGCGCAAATATAGTAATCTCGGTAGCGGTTACATATTTGAGCCGTTTGGTGTTGAGACCCTGGGTCCGTGGGGACCGGGAGCTCATCGCGTTTTCCAAAGTCTATCAGAGCGCCTGGTCGATGCGACGCGTGACCAAAATGCTGGCACTTATTTGGCCCAACGCATCAGCATTGCAATTCAACGTGGCAATGCGGCCAGCATGTTGGGTACGCTACCTACCGGTAGTGGGCTGGAGCACTTGGACTGTCTATAGGCCATCGCGGCTATTATACAGTCCATAAGTGTTCTTTGTAGTAGGTAGTGTAGCTAGTTTAGTTTAGTTTAGCTTAGTTATGCTTAGTTTAGTTTAGTTTAGTTTAGTTTTTATTATTGTAGTAGTTAGCTTGAGTAATAAAGGCAATTTGCCCGTTAAAAAAAAAAAAACTTTGAGACTAACGTGGGAATAAATTGTTGCTATTAGAATGTCTCACTCATCAACAGCCTGAAGACTTCCACTGCTGAACATAGACCTCCCCCACAGAGCGCCACTGAGCGGCTGCTCGCCTCCTGTATCCATCGGCTCTCCGCGGCTAACACCAGATCGTCGGTCTATCTAGTGGGGAGCCGGCCTACACTGCGGTACTACCTTCCGGTTTATGGTCACCACTCGAGAACCTTTCTTCCCCATCGGTTGTCAGTTCTACGAGCGATGTGGCCTGCCCAATGCCATTTCAACTTGCTAATTCTAAGAGCCATCCATTTCATTGTTCTATGTATTTCCCAATAATAATAATTATAACCAGCAACCCTATGTATTTCAAAAATTTAGGCTACGCACTAACCCACTACATAAAAGGAGAAAAATGTCGAAAACGGTTTAACTTTAACAACATTTCTTGAATCGGTAGAACGCTGAATCTAAGATTTTTCCGCTACGGTGATTTGTCAATGCGACTTGTATAAATGGACCACTATTTCTGGTTTCAATCTAGACTACACTTAGACTGCTGCTCTACTTTTGAAAAATAGTTTGCGGATTCGTTATTTATTTATATTATAAGAAGCATATTTCATCATGACGCATTTAATTTTCAATGGTATCATTGATGTTATCATCATCATCAGGCTGAAGATGTCCACTGCTGAACATAGGCCTCCTCCACAGAGCGCCACTTTGAGCAGCTGCTCACCTCTTGCATCCATCGACTCCTCGCGGTTTTCACCAGATCGTCGGTCCACCTAGAGGGGTCAACATTTAACATTTATGTTATACTGTATATCCTCAAATGTATTACTCAAACTAACTACTACAATAATACAAACTATATTATATACTAAAAGCTACTAGCTACACTACCTACTAAGTTAACATTATGGGCTGTACATTAGCCACGATAGTCATAGACAGTCCTCTAATAACACGCTACTTATTTCTGCAGTACCTAGTTGTTAATTGCTAGGATCTTTCGTTTATTGCCATCTTAATGGCATTGACTCCACTCAAGCCTACCATTTGGAAGGCTTTTAGTTTTGGATCATAATCTTAAGTTGCAGGCTTATTCTAAGGTTGCGGGGTATCTCTACATTTCAGTACAGTGCAACATAAACGTAGGTAGGTACTAATTTACCCAAAAAAATTAAATGTTCAAGCGACTGCCAGTGGCTTTGCGTGGGTGACAGATTAGCTAGATAAATAGCGTTATGTACCATCCCAGACTTCAAACTCAAGTAGGTACACGTCCCAGCAGTTTCATCGTAAAATAACAAACAGACAGACAGATATAGTCGGAAGAGAGAAAGAGAGCATAACTTCACAATTCCATAATACTGGAATTGGATTTTTAAAAAGCCTAAATGAAGAGGAATATTTTACAAATGACATTAGAGCCATTTGCTAAAAGAGCTCTTACGTAAATAGATCCTGACCTATCACTAATAAGATTATGTAAATCTATAATAAATAAACTACAAATGGTCTACAAGTTTTTTTTTAGCAATGGAGGGCCATCATTTGACCACGGTCTCACCTGATGGTAAGTGACGCCGCGGTCGACGATGGAGCATGCTTGCCTAGAAGACACCGGTTCACTCTAGCCTTAAAAACTCCCAGGTTATATTTGTCAGGGAACAATGACGCTGGTAAGGTGTTCTATCCCTTTTCTGTCAAGGAATCAAAACGCTTTGTACGTATTTGAATTCCTACCATATACGGATGCCGTGTTTTCGTGCGTCTAGTTGTACGATGGTAAAAAAGGGGATGGGGGGATTAAGTTGTGCAATTCCGTCGCACACTCACACACTAATTTGGAACAATTCAAACTAAGTAGAGTTATTATACAGTCCATAAGTGTTCTTTGTAGTAGGTAGTGTAGCTAGTTTAGTTTAGTTTAGCTTAGTTTAGTTTAGTTTAGTTTTTTTTTATTATTGTAGTGGTTAACTAAGTAGATGATCACGGCAAATACCCTAGTACCTATCGATAACAATTAGTGAGATAGGTGCTTGCTTAAGAGCTACAAATTAGTGGTATCCATGACATTAAAATGGACACAAAACTTAAATTTATTACCATCACTAAATCCTTACGTCGTTAAAAACGCTTTAGATAGGGTGATTGCAGTAAGAAGATGATACTCAAAAACCTCCAAGCTTATTCATGTATAATCTTCCGAACTGTATTCAACTGAATACATTATATGAGTACCTACCCATAGTAACAGTATTCAAACTTGCGTTGATATATTCATCAATCATCATCATCATCAACAGCCCGAAGACATCCACTGCTGAACATAAGCCTCCCCCACAGAGCGCCACTTTAAGCAGCTGCTTGCCTCCTGCATCTATCGGCTCCCTGCGGTTTTCCCTGGGTCGTCAGTCCACCAAGTGGGGGGCCGGCCTACGCTGCGTCTTCTGGTTCGTGGTCGCCACTCGAGAACCTTTCTTCTACATTGGTTGTCAATCCTACGAGCGATGTGGCCTGCCCATTGCCACTTCAACTTGCTAATTCTAAGAACTGCAACGGTCACTTCAGTTCTCCTGCAGATCTCCTCGTTTCGGATCTTATCTCGCAGAGAAACACCGAGCATATATCTCTCTCCATAGCTCGTTGCACGACTTTGAGCTTACTAATGGGGCCAACAGTAAGAGACCACGTTTCAGTTCCATAAGTCATCACTGGCAACACACAGATTGAAAACTTTTGTTGTCAGGCTCTGCGGTGTTTTGGACGAAAAGATATTTTGATATATTGATGAACCAATAATCCGCGATGATCAGTCATGCGCTTGCATGACTGATCATCGCATCGAAACTGCGTGTTTATCCAATATGAGCCAAAGCGAACAATGTGTCCTCAAAAGTGTTTTGGTATACATTTCCCATGCTTAATCAACCGAGGAAGCTCGTATTGTTCGATTTTCAGGCTATTTCAGTCACACGCATATATTTATTTGTGAACGCCGAAGTATTTTATAATATTGTGAATACAGCTTAGTTTTGGGTGAGTTATATTGTCCAACAATTTATTTATCGTTATAGCAACCTTGCTTGCATAAAATAGACACATGCACCCATAAATAAACCCGATATTTCTGAAACTAAGTGGTATTTTACCTATTTTGTTTTACTAGTTAATTCACTTTAATAAGTATAACTACAACAATAAAACTAGGTATTCTATAAAACTAAACTAAAACTATAAAATTAACAATATAATACAAAACTAATCTAACAAACCACTACCAGTGGGCAAAGTGCCCAAAATGCTGGCAGCATTGCCACGTTGAATGGCAATGCTTAACCTTTGGCCCAAATAGAGGCCAGCATTTTGGTCACGCGTTGCTTCAACCAGACGCTTACAAAGTTCTTTAAAGACTTTGTGTGCACTTGGTCCCCATGGCCCGAGGGTCTCGACCCCAAAAGGCGCAAAAATAAAACCGCTGTCTAGGTTACTATATTTGCGCCTTTTCAGTTTCTCTGCGGAATCCGCCGCCGCGCCAGCCTTATTTTGTGTCTCGGGAAGATGTGACGGCGCAAGGGTGTCTACACACGTAGCATCCCACACCAAGGGCCGCCCCATCTTCCACGGGATCAAGGTCATTCCGTCGGGTCTTTTACCATCGTCACGTACGAGGCCATTTGGTTCCAAAATAGCTGCGCAATTGGCGCTGGTAAAAGCCCGACGAATTATATCGTTGAGGCTCGCGTGGCGAGGAATCCTCCCTGCACTTCGAACGCAGGAAAGGCCATGGTGACCAAGCTGGTCGACAGCACTACCACACTGGCAGTGGTGTGGAGCAGAGCAAGATGCGCCCAAGCGGAGGGATGCTGCAATTCTGAACGAGGATGAATCCAACAGGGTACCAGTATTCTGCGATGGGAGAGCCTGTAGCCACAAACCCGATTCCCACACCGAAACGGCTAAGAGGCGGGCACGATCTGCGGAGCTTGAGCACGTATGGATAAGTTGATTCCGTACTTGCCCGCAGAGCGGCCCGTCCCAGAGCCTCTGTGAGGAAACAGATTTGGGGATCTCAGTGTTAGGGCAGGCTAACAACCACGCGTTCCTGGCCTCGCCAAAAAAGGTAACTTCTACATTGCCTAGAGATGTGGCAAGAATTTTTTCGGTTAAATTTTGAGTACTATGTACTGAAGACAGAAACGCAGGAAGAGCGACACCAGAGATTGACCGGATACCAAGCCCTCCCATTCGCACAGGAAGTGAAGCTTGTAACCACTCTCGTTCGTGTAAATTTATATTCAAAATAGTTGCCAAAGTGCTCTTTACGATGTTGTCCAGCCTGTGAAGAAGTTCGGTATGTTTCCAGAGTTGAGAACAACGTAAAGTATAAGTAAATTTAGGGACAAAAAGACAGTATCTAATAATGGTAAAAGCCATGTGCGTGTTAATTTTTGTTAAGCGTTCCGAACATTGCAAAAAATTTTGAATTTTTTCTTCAATGAATTGAGGGAAAGCTTCGTCGAGAATAGGGGAACCCAGTAAACGAAGTGAATACTTGTCTATAATTTTTATATTAGAGGCCAAACTATTAAATTTTTGTAAGACCAAATCTTTTGTCGGGATGTCATCTGAAATAAAAAGTTCGCATTTGGAAAAATTTAGTTCAAGGCCGATCGCTCGGAATTCATCTACTAAAAAAAGTAGGTCGTTATATACGGTAGTTACGTCGCCACCTAAGGTCCCATCATCCAAGTACCAAACATTAAGCTTGGATTGCAGGCGTTGGATGATAGGATGAATGGCGAGACTGAAAATCGCTGGACCGAGCGGATCGCCTTGCTGACAGCCGACCGCTGAGAGAATTTCGTTGCCGTTATACGTTAATGTTGTAGAACCACCATAACACTGCCAAATAAAGTTGTACAAATTTGGAATTTTGTCTTTCACCTGCGTTAATAGAGCTCCTCTATCCACGGAATTGAAAGCATTTTTTACATCAACCTTCAGCAGCACATCTCCACAGCTGTTACTAAGAAATGTTCTAGTAGAATGGACAGCGGCTTCGCAACCACCTCGCGAGCCAAAACCTAACTGCACAGGCTGAAATAGGTTTGCCAAAAGTGGCGCTGACTTTTTGCAGCAGATTTTAGCCGCAAGCCGGCGATATGTCGTTCCAACTGCGATAGGCCTAATGCCGCCATCCTTTTTTTTTAATTAACTAGTAAAAAAAAAAAAAAAAATAATTAAAATACCTATTTTGTTTATGTAAATGTTCTCATTAAAATCAAACTCCAGATCTTGGTCTATTAAATTATTAGCCTAAAACACTACCATGACTAGTCTCAATATGAAATAAGAAATCATTTATATTCTAGGGTTGGCAACGCGTGAACGCATGAACCACACACACACACACACATCACACACACATCACACACACACACACACCACACACACACACATTTCTATAAGCGACGACAAACATTTTTATACCATCAGCGGTCGATAATAACAATAAAAAATATACCTCGATAAAGATATCCAGTTAAGCTTTTATGATTACCTCAACAACAAAACAAACACAAATCAACAAACACAATACACAACACCAAAACACACACAACACAATAACAAACAACAAACACAACTCAAACAACCAACACACAAAGACGACAACAACAAACAACACCACATCAAATAACACACAACATCAAATTTTCTTACTAGTCTACTCATATTACTACTACTGCTTGGAGGTAAAGTAGATAGAGATATTTAAAGTCTCTTCCAAGAAGTCAAGATCAAAGTAGTGACTTCTGGGTACCAACAATATATAAACAAACTCAGCTTTTGCATCTTCAATTTGCAACACCATGCGTGAGCACCAAACTAATACTACGCTATACCTCTTGAAGGAAATGATAAGTCGTTTTGACGTTATTTACACTTCACGCCCTCGAAACGCCGAGCCGCCGATACAAGTGGGATATTAACCTCTGACGTAACACATCAAGCCACAGTTTATACATCAGGGCACCGTCTACACATTAGGGCACCATCTACATCAAGCCACCCTCTATACGCATAAGGGTCCCGTCTACATGTAAGTAATATATAGAGTAGATTTTTGAGACGGGATAGTATCTTAACCGTTATAGTTACAGGAAAACTTTCTTAGAAGGCCATCCATAGCTTTTTAAGGTTTATTTGAACTGCATTCACAGATTTTAGGAAAAATGTATAATCAGCTAAAAATGCTAAAATAATGAATTAATCAACTCGATGAATTAATCAACTCGAAATGCTCTTAATCTTAACCTGTTAAGAACGGGTTAGGGCAATGGTCCTTACTGTCCCATCCCATCTAAAAAACCCATCTGCATCTAAGGGTGAGAATGGAATAAATGGAAGATGGAATGTAGCAAGCTTTCGTTGTTATCGTAAACGTGTTTTAGACGATTGTAGCTTCTGTAAAGTGTGAACTTATAATATTTACTAAAGGAAATCAAAGAATTGTACGTTCAGAATGAAATATAGAGGTACATGTAAAATGATGCTGCACTTTGGGGTTGGTAAAGTAGTGAAACTAATAAAGTTTTGGTAACTTTTTAAGGCGGAGTTACTAATAATAATGCTGTTATAATTTTTGGTGTTGTTTCGGTTTACGGAAGAGATGTTGTACTTCTAACGGCTTTTACGCATCAAAATATTATTGCAGCCATTAAATTTAGCTAAAAGCAGTTACCCAGCCTTTATGTAAAAATGTTGACAAAATTTTAAAGATTTAAGTCTACTAACCTTCGCCAAGAAAAAAAGTAAAGAACAAGAAGAAGAGAAAAAAAAGAAGTAAAGTTGGAACCAAGAAGAAGAGTTTTTATCAAGTTAAATAACAAGTTCAAACTTTCAGTGGTGATTTTGTCATAAAATCCACGTCAGCAAACCCTGATGATAACATATCACCAAAAAGGATAAATGAATATGCAAGGACCAAATAATACAACATTTTCCATCGTAGGCAATAAAGTAACGATTCCTCTACAGAAAAGGGAGCGTAATTATTATAATTACAGAAGGCATTATTACACGTATCTCATTAAAATAACCGGCCAAGTGCGAGTCAGACTCGCGCACGATGGGTTCCGTACCATCTAGTGTTGAGTAGCAGTAGTACTATTTAAAGCAGCGCCATCTATGATTCATCTGGTGAACGAGCAAAAAATCACGTTTGGTGTATGGGAGGCCCCCTTAATTATTTATTTTATTCTGTTTTTATTATATTTGTTATAGTGGCAACAGAAACAGATCATCTGTGAAAATTTGAACCGTCTAAGTATCACGGCTCATGAGAGACAGCCTGGTGACAGGCGGACAGACAGACAGACAGCGGAGCCTTGGTAATAGGGTCCATTTTACCCTTTGGGTACGGAACCCTAAAAATACATATGAAAGGTCCCTAACATACATAAATAAATGCCGACGAGGAATTAGGTAGGTACATTTGGTATGTTCATTAATTTTTCACACCATTGCATATGGGGATAACGCAGGTCATCATTATAATAGGTAAACTAAAAGATACTCTCCATATATTGAGAGGAGAGGCTTGATGTAGCCAGTTAAAGTGCACCATGAATTATGTATAGGAATACTGCCATTATCTAAGATGTACCTACTTATTGTTGGATACAATACATACACTAGGTAAACCAAACGTACTCCACCTTTGACAACTTCGTCACTTATCATCAGGTGAGTTCTTGTCAAACGTGTGCCTATTATAGCATAAAACAAAAAAAAAACCGACAATCTGGTCAAAACAGATGGTCGTAATAGGCAAGCAGCCGTTTAAAGTGGCGCTCTATAGGGAGGCCTATATTCAGCAGTAGACGTCTTCAGGCTGTTGTTTATGACTCGTCATAAACAACAGCCTGAAGACGTCTACTCCAAAACTCGTTTTGGATCCAAAACTCGTTTTGGATCTGAAATCTAGAGCTTAGAAGTCTCATACTGGTTTTGCTATCGTTCTCCATGAAGGGAATAAAAGAGTCATTATTATCAGCCAAAAAACGACCATATACTATTTTAAAAAGGCTTCGAGTCAAAAAGGTTTCTACAAGTATTATAACTATTTACACCCTACGGCTTCTTGCAGCTCGCCATGAGACCTCGTAGAAAGCAATACATTGCTCCTTCTAAAAACAGTCAAACGCAGAAGAATAAAGAATAAACTTGCAGACAAAACCCTGGTTAGATGAAGATACTGGTATCATATTTTTCCATTGCCCATCCAGTTTGATAGAACTACTAAAGAATTTCCATTTCCTCGCTCCGTTCAAAAACATATAAGCAGTACAGAATATATGCTTGCTAGGAGGACAAAGGACACTGGAAAGAGTCCCATTGCATAGACGATATTGTAATACGAGGATCGCCAGCAGCAATCGCGGAAACAATACACTGATAGACAGTTGTTAAGCTTTTCTCAGTGCTATTTAGTTATAAGTCAACCATAATGTAACTCCGAGCAGGAAAAAATTACCTAGGCTAGCGCCCAGATAGCAGTGCAGTGTCATGCGAAACTTTATTATTTTTAAAGTTCCGAGTGACACTGCAACTGCTATGGGCCACCGTGTCGCTTAACATCAGGTGAATGACTAGCTCGTCAAGTCATTCATTCTCATAAAAAAAATGATAGTGACGCCTTGCTCAGCATTTTTCATACAACTCAAGTGTGTTAAAATAAAACCTGAATTATTTACGTGCACAGATAACAAAATAATGTATTGTTTTGATAATTTAGTGTAAGCACTCGGTGCCTTTATATTCGGCACGAAATTCGACACGAACTTTGTCTCTATCGGGGCTTGCTCTATGATATTAACCCTGATTGACTATGAGCTTGTAACAATGCTCTATAATATATACACTACTATAATAATTATCATCATAAACCCAATATTTCAGATCTAAGTTTTACTAAAAACACTTAAAAGATGTTTTACTTAAATGAAGTTTTCGAAAATACACAAACACACCACACAAACTCAAATGGACACAATCTTATATTGTATGTAAATAGTCGAGGCGATTTGTTGAGTAATAAATACTTACCTGCTATACCTACATGGATACGGTAAAAAAAAATAAAAACCCATCAATTATTTTTTTCTGTAATCTGTGGAAAAACCACAATAAGAACAGAAATAAGCGAAATAAGTATATTTTATACCCAATAGACTTCATTTATTGGACCATGTCAGCATACCCCATTCCAGTTTGCATGCATCTAAGATTCTGTGTAGCGGTCGTCTCCCTATCCGCTGAAAGAACGAGGTCAAGATTCGACCTTCGGGAAGGTCGAACATCGAACTCTTTATGGTAGGACCACGCCTTAAAGGATCAACGATGGAGAAAATGTGTCCTGCTTGTGGTGATTTGTCAACTTTTGACGGATAGGCGTGTTTCTTCCCTTCTTGATAAGGGTCAGATTTTTGCTAAGGATGAATGAATATTATTTACTGATCCCGCTGTTGTGCAGTTAATTCCGTACACCTTTGAATTGTTTGTAGCGGGATACCGTCTGTACTAATAATTTCATTATTCATAATTTCATTTCACATACCTCATTTTTAATAATGATGAAATTTATAATGGTGGTTATTTATAAATAACTTTGTTCATAATAGTTACTTTTTATATTGATCTTTTCTTATACAATTTATTCAAATAATGTTTAAATTTATTAAAAATTATGTTATAATGTTAATGTTAAGAATTTTTTTATCATACTTTTTTTTATTATAAATTTCATTACTTATAATTTCATAATAATCAGCATTCATAATTGTATTGTTCATAATGACTTTTTCATATTTTTTAGTTAACATAATAATAATTTTGAGGTAGTTAAATCATTATATACATATGCATGTATACCCTAAAGATACTAAGATACTAGTCTAAGGCAAAGTCATAAATAGGTGCGACGACGAGCGAAGCGAGGAGGAGCGTTAGGTTAACTGTGACCACACGACGCACGAGCCGAGCGAGCGAAGCGAAGCGTAGCGAGCGTGCCGCGGCAGCGGCCGGCGAAGTGCCAGAAGTCACTTATCCTTATATTAAAAAATTACAGAAACCATCTATATTAAGTTTCAGGTTACCGTTATTTGATTTAAATATTTTACACGTGTTTTTATTAGACATTTCAAGTTATTTATTAAAATAATGCACAAAGTTCACCAACAACACCAAAATCAACATAACATGAGAAAATATAAGTTATTTTACAATTACCCACAGTCCACACGTTAATTTTGTTTGTTTTGACTGGATGAAGTGCCTGCATAGATTGAAGAGCAAATTGGCTTGCCGTACTACGTTTTTATAACTGATTAGGATATATATAACAATCAACAGTTCCAGTCACATTAATTTACAGTATTATTGATATTTTGTTTTATGCTTAAAGTTAGTTATGGTAAAAGAACATTATAAATTTGTAATGTTATGTTATATACGCCTTATGAGTTTCATTTTTATAAATTTGGATTATTATTAATTTTGATTTATAATAAAGAAAATTAGATGTAGTGAAAGTATAATAAATCACATTATGTGAAATGATGATTATAAGTAACATTTTTATTTGGAACAAAATTATGACAAACGATTTTATAAGTTTCGACAGTGAACCACGCACTAGGTTAGGTTATGTTTGAACTGCGACAACACAACGCGCGAGCCGAGCAAGCAAAGCAAGTGTGCCGCGACAGCGGCCAGCGAAGCGCTAAAAAGTATGTGACGCTGATCACTAGGTTAGGTTATGTTTGAACTGCGACAACAGAATGCGCGAGCCGAGCGAGCAAAGCGAGCGTGAAACGGCAGCGGCCGGCGAAGCGCTAAAAAGTATGTAACGCAGATTACTAGATTAGGTTAAGTTTGAACTGAGACTGTTGTCGCAGTTCAAACTACCCACAGAATACAACTACCACTAAAAATATCGAAATATTTATATTTATTGTAGTAATAGTCGGCTATGAAAAAAAAAATGTTTGAGAGAAAGTTTTTAATAGGTACCCTAATTTGATTCACCAATATAATAATTTTCTCGGTTGAAAGAGTAAAAGCATTCAAGCATTAACTTCAATATCAGAAAGGGATTCCTTTAACAATATAACGAAAGGCCTTTACGCGCTCCAATACTCTGGCCAATATTTTCTTTTCTCATAATTTAGTGTGTCACAAAGGAACAGAAAACTATTGACCATTAATAAGTAGCTTCGAGTATACGTACACCAAATACTGTGATTGCTTACTGTTTATTGACTTGCCTTTGATTTCTTTCAAATATAATTGAAAACATGTTTGATAAACATAAATAGAGTACATGACATTTTCTATTATATTTTATTAACTGGCTATAATGACAGAAGTAATACCAGTTAATATGCATAACACTGACTAGTGTTCCCTCAACCTCAAATTACTAATTCAGTATAGGGAGTATTACTCAGGGATATCTGGACACCTTAAACCCAATACTTTTTTCGAATTACGTTTACGTGCGGAATTTGCAGGCGCTCTAACAATTATCTAAAGGCGGAAGAAAATATAGTAAAAGAACCGGTTGGTCCAAGAATCACTTATTTCGAGAACATTCTTCCCCCAATCTCTAAACTTGTTCATTATGGATTAAGAGCTGCACTATCTCCTAGATCGAAAGGCCTTTGTCCCTGTAGTGGGAGCGCATGGGCTTACGATATTTTACCATATGTTTTCATGAACATAGACATACATCTGTGCTAAGCACCTCATTACTAGAGATTCACTGTATACAAAAAGGGCATGAACAACTCAAGAACGATAGTTTTCTCCCGGTTTTCCTGTAGCCAATATCCTTCTTTATTCGTTCGACGCGCCAACTATACCATGATTTGCGTAGTTACCTATTTTGTGCAGAACCACCGAAAATGAAAACAAATTTATTCGAACTTATTATTTCACAGTTAGTCATGTACGTTTCACTAGGTGGTAAGACTTTCCTGCAAACTTCGTCTAGGTAGGTACCACCGCTTTGCCAGTTATTCTGCCGCCAAGCAGTAGTGTGCAAGCACTACTGTGTTCCGGTTTGAAGGGCATTGTAGCTAGTGAAATTACTGAGAAAATGAGACTTATGAACTGATCACACAGTCTAGTAATCTTATTACTATACTGTGTGAAGTCTCAGGATAACGTGCACAGTGCAGTGTCACGCAAAACTATATTAATTTAGAGTTCTGAGGGATACTGCAATCTGTTATGGGCAGCCGTGACGCTTAACATCAGGCGAACGACTAGCTCCTCACATCATTCACTTACATTTAAAAAAAAGTACTTACCTATAAAAAGAAATTGTTAGCTTAAGCTTATTAACTTTATGCCTCAATGAAGCATTCACGCAAAATTGCGTCACATTTTTTTTATATTTACGAGTTCAAAAATAAATAAACCAATAAGTTTCAATGTTATTGAAAATTTTGTTCGAAATATGGACGACTTTTTATCATAATCGTGAAAGTTTTTGTGAGAGTCATTACATACCCAACGCATTGTAAGACATTTTTATTGTCCTTTTAGTAGATTTGAAAATAAAATATCTCCACATAACACATCACATGACATAATCAGCTTTTTGCATCCACTACTGAACTTAAGCTTCCCCATTAGGAGGAGGGGTTTGCCATAATCACTGCGCTTAGCAGACGCCTAGGTGATCTAGGTGCAGTAAATTATAATGTAGACCGAAAAAACTGTTCATGCCCTGGATATTCCCTTAAGCCGACGGGTGGGGTTTTGATCCGTAGTAAACAATGGTTAAAAATACTAAAAAATTCTAACCAATGGTCAAAATTTGTTAGGATATTTAACCATTGGATACCCTAACCACAGATTTTATAATATACTAATACAGATACCTCATCCCATAGAAAGGAATAACTCGGGCTATTTTACGAATTATTTTATTTCTGCATAACGCAAGATTAGCGAACGACATCTATTGCGTATTGGCGAGGTATTGGACCAAACGAATACACTGGCCACTAACCAGTAACGCTCACGACACGATCACTAGATTTTATTTACATTCAGGCTATTTTTTTATTGTTCCTGATGAGACCCCATGCCTTAACTAAGGATCAAAAGACCTACCCTTAGACTACCCGAGTAGAGAAGGGTGGTCCTATTCTTACGCCGAGAGCACGCGGCTAAAATATCTCCACCTCCACCCACAAATTTTACTTCAAGCAAATGTTTAGAAGCATTTTTAAATTATTTCCTTTCTAAGCATGTAAAGTATGGAAGTTTATTCTGTTCCATAAAATAAAGAACCCTACTGAAGCAATTTCTAACTTAATTAAAATTTGTCTCTATTTTCTGCATGACAATGGATACCATTGTACTGTTAATTGGTATTATCTTGGCACGTGAGTCAAAGCCCTGGAAATACAAGCAATATCACGTAGTTGATTGCAAATTATTTTAGGTTTGAGTTTCAATTCCAAATATTTGCCAAAAGAATCTGTTAAAATAAAATTCCTACTAAACATCCTCATCATTAAATTGGAATAAACCAACTAGATGCTAATTTTTTTAAATGTCATGTCATGTTGTTTTTTTTGTAATGTGTGTTTTTTTTGTGTGTGTTTTTTTGTGTTGTTGTGTAATGTTTTTGTGTGTGTTTTTTTGATGTTTTGTTTTGTGTGTTGTGTGTTGTTGTTTGTTTTTTGTGTAGGGAAAATCAAGCATATCTACATCCCGCCTGATGGAAAGCGGTAACCCGTTGTCGATGCGTTGCCAGCTCAGTAAGGTTTTTTGATCCCTATTCTTTTTACAGCATATTTGCAAAAACATCGCGGGAATACTTCAGGGGAAGATTACTCCACATCTTGCAAGTGTGAGGTACCTAAATGAAGTAGGTACAATACCACGGCGGGTTGGTACATAGTATAATTACCCTGAAAATTACTTTATATTCTTCATAGTTTTATTTTGCTGTGCATTACGGACGAGATAGAAAGTCAATCCAAAATAAAATATGGTATAGGTATCTATAAAAAGTATAATGTCTCGCTAATAGTAACATATTATATAGCTAATCACTATCCACAGCTTACCTACTTAAGTGTGCGAAGGAAATACCCGATCTTATTCCTCCATTTCCCTTCCTTCACTAAGCGTCTTGCTATGCACTTTATAGTCCGAACAGCCAATGAGTAGAACACCTTGCCGGCGTCTGTTTTTTCCAGCTAACTATGATCTGGGTGTCTTCAAGTTGAGAGTGAACATCTTCTAGGCAAGCATTCGCCATCGTAGACTGCGTCATCACTTTCCATCAGGTGAGACAGTAGTCAAATGTTTTGCCTATAAAGAATAAAAAAAGTCTTGATCTCAACTGCACAGTAAAGTTTGAACTGCGCTAACTTTGAGCGTTGAACGTAAGTCGTTTGAACAATAAACCAGCTGCACTCAAGTTACGATGCTTTCGGGAATCCAAGACTGTGAACAAAGAGCTCTGAAATAAAGCTTTAGCCACACTGGCGCGTTAAGTAGCGTCAGTGAAGCTTCAAAATCGGCCATACGGTACCCATCGCTGCCCGTGTTCGTACAGACCAGTGATGCCAGGTGCACTGTAATTACAGTAGATTCACTGTAATTTTACTGCATTTTCCGGAATCTACTGTATACTGTAATACAAATATACAGTATACAGTAAAAATACAAGTATAAAACACATTAATTTTAATGTTAAAAAACAAAATATCTGTCTGCGTAAAACGAAACACACTGTGCTTTAGCTCTAGCTAGCTGATAAGTATCAGCACTACTCGGGAAATCCCCTACAAATGTGGAGTCGCCGTGATTTTACTAATAACTTAATGATCTACTGTATTTTTATGCCAATCTACTGTATTTTTATGGTAAAAACAGTGTAATTTCAAAAATTTGAGTTGGCAACACTGGTATAGCCACGCCGCGGCTGCCGTGGGTAGCTAGGTAGCTATCGATGGGTACCGAAAAGTTTCGCGTCACTGCAATGTAGACGCTGTCGCTCTGCAGACGCACTGGTAGGGCCAAAGCTTTATTGTAGCAGATTTCGAAGGCATGAATTTCGTGTCATAAACTAAATTTTGGATGTGAATGTCTGAAAATCCGTTTTCTCGTTTGTTCTGCTGCAAATCACAGATCATTGAGTCAGTAATGAACCATATTCGTCTATTGCTACTCTGATATTATGTTTTACATGTATTTGCATGAAAGTTATTTTAAATGAAGCGTGAAATTTTAACGCCACCCACTGTTATGAGTTATGGATGTGTCTCATTATAATATGCAGGAGAAAATATTACAGGTTTTTATATAAATTAAAGAAGTTATATGAAACTCATCGTTGAAGCAACTAAACGGATTTTGAAGAAATTTGAGTATAATATGTTGCATCTTGATCATTATCATAATCGTACCCAGGTATATAATTTCTTGTGAGTGATTCTGTGTGTACCAGCTAAATATAAGTGATCCGATTTACTTACCTATTGCTTGCACAGAATTACTCTTGATATTTCTGTATCATTTTGTATCGTAATTGCTCATTAATCATCAACCTCGGGCAAACTAATTAAACCAAGGCGTATTGTGCACAACTTTCATTCATATATAAATCCTTTGTTACACAGCCTGCTAATACTTTACTGGTCATAAATGCAGCATAAACTGGGTGGTAGGACTTTTCTGCCAAGTTCGTCTAGATAGGTACCACCGCTTTGCCAGTTACTCTGCCGCCAAGCAAAAGTGTGCAAGCACTACACAGCTGTGTTCCGGTTTGAAGGGCACTGTATTTAGTGAAATTACTGGTTGAAAGAGACTTTACGAACTGATCCACAGTCTAAAAAAGTTCACAGTATAAAAAAACTTTTTTAGACTGTGATGTCTTAGGATGACGTGCGCAGTGCGCAGTGTCACGCGAAACTTTAAATAGAGTTCCAAGTGACACTGCAATCTGTTATGGGCGGCCGTGTCGCTTAACACCAGGCGAACGACTAGCTCGTCACGTCATTCGTTTACTTAAAAAAAATATAAGGTTGCAACGGAATAAGTAAAAAGCAGACAACATTTTGCACAGCGGCAGAATTTCTTGTCGATAGATTACGCTGGCTTCGATTCTACTCTGACGGGTACGGGAAGAATTTCAATTAAAGTTCCTGCCGATCCTTGCCCTAAGGCAGTAAACTGAACTTAATTGGTAGCAAAGTGTTAAAACAAGGGTTAAACTACTTTCGGAAGTCTCATTCTCCATAATTAAATCCATGACAGTGGAGTCGAACCTACGCGGAAGTGATTAAATACACTAATTTAAGTAACATTATTTACTTTTAATTAGCGTTTTGAATAAAAACTTTGTCCATACTCTTAAAATGTCTGAAAGGTCACTGTAGTTTGGTGACTGCATAATAACTTCTATATTAAACTATCCAAAAATGAAACTAGCCGTTGTCTCGGCATCCAGTGATAGAACCTTAATTAAAATACGAGACACTATCGCAAGAATAAGCGGTTACGTTTTCGTCTATTTTAAGCGCTTAATATCTAGTAGAATGGGAATCCTTGCGACATTCTAATTTATACTTAGATTTCTCACAGCATTAAATGCACTGTAGAATTTATCCAGTGAAACATTGAAAACTTTTCTTGAGCGTTCATAAAGTTTTTACTCTATATGACTCCCTGTATACCTACTTGTACTTATAGTCATGTGTCAAGCATAATACAATTACGCATCATCATATATTATTATTATTATCCTATAAAATTTGATTCGCGGGTCTAGCCCGGGCATTTGGGAGGCATTGGTGGGGCCAAATCTAACACCAAGAGGCCCTTGTTGAATATAAAATTAATTATAACTGACAGGCATGGTATGGCATATTAAACACTATTTTGTATAAAGGTTAAAAATAAAACTGGGCTATTGTGGTGAACTTTTTATGGAACATGGCGTTGGTTTATGGAATGAGATAACGGCACCTGCCAATTTTGTCTCATTATATCAAAATGTTTGAGGCAGATGATGACTTCCCACCCACTGAATGGGCCCCCTTAAGTGGCTACCGCATAATATAGGTGCTGAGGAATCAACATTGGTGTGAGTGGCTTAGGATTGTCGAGAGGTGTGCTGCACTTTCACTGAACGCTACTCGCGGTGTTACGCTCTTTAACACTTCCACCCTGGAGCTTAGGTTTTTAGCTCTTGCGACTTCCACCCCCGGACAGCCAGTTAAGGCAAGCCAGGGGTCAGGAGTCCCATTTAGCCCCTTGGAATCAGGGTAGGCGGTGTCGCCACTCACCGACGGCTCGCCACAAAGCCACCCCTGCGTTACTATTATTATCATCATTGAGGAATATTATTAAAACCATTGTGCTGGATGACCGACTGACTGACTGAAAGACAACGTACAGTGGGTACATAGGTACAGCCTAAGCCGCTGAACGTAGAGACGGAAGTCTCTACGTTCAGCGGCTTAGGCTGTACCTGTGTTAGTGTCATTCAAGCGTAATGACAGCTATGAAGTGCGCTGCAAACCCCCCGCACGTTGCGTCACGGCACCGCTGCCCGCGTACATATAATTTTTGCTACTGCACAACGTTTCGCTTCGCGCTAACTTCACAACTGCCATTGAACGTGGATCACACTTACCATTGGCGTCGTCCTTTTATGGTGTAAAAAGGTTGCAGTACTAACAAAAAGGGTTTTGAAAATTCAACCCCTATACGAAGTCAAATACTCAAATAGGTCAATCATATTTTTTTCAGTTTTGTTCCATAATATAAGTTTCAAAGATCTGTAATACATCATCTAAAAATATATTGACATGGGTATTTGTCATCTAATGACAATATCGGGTTTGGTTAAAGTCATTTTAGTACTTGGATTCGAGTTCTACCATTAGAAATAATTACCCGCACCGCACTTTTTTTATTTGATGTAAATTAATGGCATGACGAGCTAGTCGTTTGCTTGATGTTAAGCGTCACGGCTGCCCATAGCAGATTGCAGTGTCACTCGGAACTCTAAACGTGACACCGTGGACTGCGCACGTCATCCTGAGACATCACACAGCCTAAAAACTTTTCTATTCTCTGAGATCAGTTCATAAAGTCTCATTTTGCCCAGTTCACTAGCTACAATGCCCTTCAAACCGGAACACAGTAGTGCTTGCACACTACTGCTTGGCGGCAGAATAACTGGCAAGGCGGTGGTACCTACCTGGACGAACTTTGCAGAAAAGTCCTACCACCTAACATAGTGTCTAAGTATAATAATTTTCTAGTTCTTTGGAAACTTCTTAAAACTTAATAATAAAACTTGGAACAACTTTGACGTCTTACTTGAAAGTACTTCGGTAGAACTTGTTAATATCCGGTAACGTTGCAATGTAAGAAAAAGCAATAACGTTTGATAATTTTTCAATGAGTTTCAGTTATTTATGAGAAATCATTGCCTATTTCAAACTTGTCGTACAGAGTGTATTTCGGAAGTGAAAACAGACCTAGACCTCCTGAAAAGTGTGTTACAAGCTTAAAATTCATACCTACTTATACTTGTTGCTTACGTGTATTTGTGTGTGTTTTTTTGTGGTTTCTCATTGTTGAATTGACACTACAGTTTTTTTTCGGAAAGTGTTAGGACGAACCAACCGTATTTATGACATATAATATATACATAATCTTATATTCCCACAAAAAGGCGCAACTCAACCGCATTGAAATGAAAGATACCACGTTGCGGTTTATTTATGCTTCATGGCTCATGAATCATGACACTCTACCTTCGTTTCGTGACGGATCAACGTTTTTATATTATTTAGAATTGCCGTCTTTGGGTTTACTTTTTTACGATTGCGCCTATTTATGTCAGGTACATTTCTATTTATTTATGTAAGTATACAGTGTGTTGCCAGTGATGACTCATAGAACTGAGATGGTCTCTTACTGTTGGCCTCATTAGTAAGCTTAAAGTCGCGCAACGAGATATGGAGAGAGCTATGCTCGGTGTTTCCCTGCGAGATAAGATCCGCAGGAGAACTAAAGTGACCGATACAGCTTTTAGAGTTAGTAAGTTGAAATGCCAATGGGCAGGCCACATCACTCCTATATAGAACGACAACGGATGGGGAAGACAGGTTCTCGAGTGGCGACCACAAACCGGAAGACGCAGCGTAGGCCAGCCCCCCACTAGGTGAACCGACGATCTGGTGAAAGCCGCGGGGAGCTGATGGATGCAGGAGTCGAGCAGCCGCTTAAAGTGGTGCTCAGTGGGTGTGCGGGACAGGCGTGCTGGGATGGACTGGCTGTTTACCGAAGTCGGCACTGTGTACGGCTAAGCGGACTGTAAGTACAAAGATGGTCTGGTTGTCGACCCCGGTTGTACCCCGAGTCACGCCTGTACGTCTCGTCCCTGTAGCACACGTGCGCTGGATTTGAGGGCGAGCCGAAGAAGTGAAGGCTGGTGATCGATACAGTGGTCGTGTGACCACTGTATCGATCACCAGCCTTCACCGCCTCAGGCCTCAGGAGCTTGCCGCCTTGAATTCTTGCTAACTGTTCTTGCTTGTAGAGGTGTGTTCCGCTCGATGTCTCCCAACTGACTGACTAAATTATGTTCGTAGAGCTGTCCGGAACAGTGGGGGAGGTTTATGTTCAACAGTGGACTTCTTCAGGCTGTTGAGTATGATGATGATGATGATTATTATTTTAACTATAACTACGGAATTTAATAACCAAATATTATACTACTAGCTACACTATCTACTACCGACAACATTTGCACTGTAACAAAAATTATATTTTCTCAAAATAGATAATTACCTAATAACAACAATAGTGATAACATAAGTTAAACGCTATTTTATAAACAATAAAAAATGCCTTAGTCAATTCACGTTATAGGAAAATGTTGCAGTGGCATCTTTCATTTTAGGCAATGAGCTCAAAACTGGTATAATGGATCTATTTGTATCATTACTTATATCGATTTTGATGTTTAATGTATTTCGATTTAAAAATCATTTTAACACAAATATTTTCTATCATCAAAACACCACGCTTTATGAGTTATAAAATATTTTTATACGTCAGCTTATAGGACCTAATCCTGCGTTTAAATCGTGTGCTGAAGTCTAGACTCGGACTAACACCCACGATCCTAGGACTGTGAAGAGATTATAAAATGCGGATTTTATTGTAGACTCTTCTAATTCAATTTTGGTTTTACTACTTTTATATATTGTTATTTTTATGTACTCTCACTTATTGTGATTTAAATTGTTGTGAGAATTGTTGTCTTTAGAAATCTTTAAGGTACTTCAATTATAAGCTTAGTAGGTACCTATGTCCATTGTTATATTTTCTAACATTACCATTTTCACCATAAAGCGTAAAAATTCTTTGTAGCGACTCATTCTGTCAAATTACTTGAGTCAAAATTTTTTCAGTACGTAGGTATTCTTAAAGTAAGTTATTTGGATTTTTCCTCGTATAGAGTTAGGTTACTGATAGTACTCTAGACTGACTGACTGGCCGAACAACAAACAGCCCAAGCCGCTTGAAACTAAGGGACTTGAAATTTGGAGGGTATCTTCCAATTATGGCGTAGGGGTGTACTCAGCAAGGGATTCGAAATTTTAACACATACAAAGGGGGTCAAATTGAAGTTACAAATCGTGTGAAGAAACGCTAATCAAATCGTGAGAGCTGCCTATAGTGTAGAAGACTACTTCTTCCACAGGTTTGCGACTTTGTCTTCAGCTACACCGTCACTTACCATCGGGCAAGCCGTTAATGAAACGTCATACACCTACTTACTATTTGACTGGCCTGATCAGTTGGTAGTAGCCCTGCCTTCTGAAGTGTAGGTTGTGGGTTCGATTCCTACCCAGGACAAACATTTGTGTGATGAAAATAGGTGTTTGTTCTGTGTCTGGGCGTTGTATTGTATTCTATGTATGTATTTACAAACAAAAAGTATCTATGTATTCTATCAGTTATCTGGTTCCCATTGTACAAGATTTGCTTAGTTTGGGGCTAGATGGCGCTCTGTGAAATGTCCACAATTATATTTATTTACTAGCTGCGCCCCGCGGTTTCACCCGCAGCTAAAAAAGTTGCATATGTGTTAATCCAGTATATAAGCCATCTCTATTCCAAATCTGTCCAGCCGTTTGAGCGTGAATGAGTAACAAATATACACATAAACACACATACAAACTTTCGCCCTTTATTATATTAGTGTGATTTATTTTTTAACGACTTCTGCGCAAGAAAGAATTTAAGAATGATAATAAATAAAACTATTAACAGACGAATACGACACATTTATTAATTCTCTAGATAATATTTTGAAACATTTTGACACAGTACAAAAATAATTGTACAATTTAAATAGCCTCTTTATACATAGCACTTAACTCTAGCAGATACAAATAGTTCTATAACAAGTCTCAAATTCTATACGACACACTTTATTAATGAAGGTAATACTTATATGCTATAATTTATTATTATGATTTAGGTACCTACTTATTTCCCTCCATTTGTTTAGACGCTACTTCGCATGACAAAAGAAAAAAAATGATTAATATTAATTTTGTTCTTATTTTTGTATCTACCAAGGAAGTTTCTTTATTCTAGCAATATTCTATATCTATTAATAAAGAATAAAGAATATACTATAGAACTTCTTTGATATCTACACATTAATAAACGTTTTTCAAGATCTTTGGTTACTTTGTTAAATTTTTTCTAGCGTTCTAAAACTAACATAAACATCTTATCATTGTAAATTAGTCGTACCATTTTTGAACACAACAATTTTGAATATTATTTTATTTAATCATTTTAATTTTCCATTCGTTTTATACACAGACATGCACATTTTCTGATTTTTTTGTTACAATTGTCAAGGAAATGTCCTATTCATAAGCCTACCGGTACCTACTCATTTTCATAACAAGAATATTTTATATAATGTAGGCATTTAGCCCAAATAAGTATAAATGCTGATATAAATACACGATATTGACTAGATAGTAACATGAATATTTAGGTAGATATTAAATAAAAACGTGTTTATAAGAATAATAAAAAATTGGCATGTGACGTCACAAATTGTCTTCATAGTAGCTGTGAGGAAGCTCCGCACGAGCTCTATTTTCGAGTTTCCATTAGTTTAAATAAAAAGAAAATAAAAAAAAATAACTTAGGTATGCTTTATAAAATTTTGGCAAGATTTAACCTGCAGTGTTACAGCGTCGAGCACGCCTTGCAAAATTTTGCTGTTTTAGAATAACATACCTACTTATTTATGGTTATAAGCATAGTAGCTACATAAAAATACTTTTTTCAACACGTTTGCTCAAAAAGTGCATTTACAAAGCCTGTATACATTGTTCGAAAGTTAAACATTACGCACCATACAACGGAGCGTGCGGTAAAATAGGTACTCTCACCTAAGTACCTATTTTACCGCATCCTCCGTTGTATAGCGCCGTGCGTAATCTTTACGGTTTCTTTTTAATTTCCACAAAAAATATATAAGAATTCCACCAAAGAGTTTCACATAACGAGAATAAATAAGCTAAATGATCGAAACTCCTTGGAAGCGTTTTTGCTCAATACGTTTGTCTCACTTTAATACTAAAAAGAAAATGAAACTTTAGATGTAGTTCTTATTTTCACCACACGCACGTGGCGCCATTTGAATAGTAAATGCGCGCCATTTTAGCCCACTTTCATATTAGATTAGAAACATCAAAGATTGTTTGTTGCGACTTTCCCACTTATAAACAAAAGTTTGTCTCATTACCTATTGTACTGTTTTTTTCGCAAATGTGTTGAAAAACGTTGTATGACACACGTGCGGAAATTGGTTTCTACAAACTCGTGACTATGGTAAGTTACATTTGTCTGGTCGTTTGTAAAAACCAACTTACCGCCTTAATATCATAAATAACTATTTCATCACAGTTGCTCGTAAAGTGGCTCTTATCCCACCGCTTTTACGATCATAATCCAAGAAATTTCCAAGCGTGCTTTTTACTTTACACTCCCGCGCGTTGGTATCTCACTCCAAGTTATACCTACGCACATTTTCGTCGTTTCGTTTATTTTGTTCTAGTTCCAGTTCCAGTTCAAGTTCCAGTTCACGTTCCAGTTTACGATTTAGTTCACGTTCCAGCTTACGTTCCAGTTCACGTTCTAGTTTACGTTCTAGTTCACGTTCCAGTTCATGTTCCAGTTCCCGTTCTAGTTACAGTTCCAGTTCTCGTTCTAGTTCCAGTTCCAGTTCCAGTTTTCGTTTCGTTTCGTTTTGGTCAAAGTCGATTTTGTTCGCGCCATCAACACGGTTTTTCTCTGACGCCGCGTGAAAATAAGAAGCCTGCACGCTTTTTTACTCGTAACTGTGATGAAAAACGTCGTATGACATGCGTGTGCATTGATTATTACACTCTCGGCTCCAATAAATTACCGCCTCGGGTGTAATGATCAACTTTGCACACTTATATCATAACGTACTAATTGCTAACGCTTATACAATACATCTTTTTACAATTTTATTTATTCTCTATTTCACTTTTTGTGCTTTTCTACAAATCGCTCTTATTTAGTAACATCACATCCAAGGCGAAAACGAGACGAACGAAACGAGATTATTAGTATTCCATATAATGTCACTTTCGTTGTAGGTATTTAAAGCTTTGATCCACTTTCCTTTGCTAACACTCGTGTGATATTTTTCTACCATTTTCTGTACTGTCACTTTGCTATTGCCATCTTATTTAATAACCATGTCGTCTCACAGTAATGCCACTTCACACTCATTTCTAACTGAAAGAACTGAAAATGCACTACTAAAAAAACAAAAAGCATTAAGTAAGTACCAAATTTACAATGGAGATCTCAATGCAAAATCATAAGAGATTTCTATACTGCACTAAAAGTTAATACATTTACTTTAAGCATTTTTTTATAGTTGCACTATGAACTTTTACAGATTCACTAGGAAATTTAGTTCTGCCAAGAACTTTTAGAGTTGCACTAATGCCCGTCTTCATTAAAGTTTCACACCTCTTAAGTTCGCATTTAAACGCATTTCAGTAGGTACGTCACATAGAAGTGGATCCACAGAACTAGAATATTTGGGTAAGTGTGAACTTAGGAGCTAACTTTAGTGCAAACGGGCATAAGAGTTTATACAGTTACACTAAGCGTTTAGCCAACAGATTCGTTGTGACATCAACTATTGAAAAGTCCGTAACTTACGGTACACAATAACACACCCATGCTCGTCTCTAATTCCACTAAAAACTTTGACAGTTACACTAAGAGTTTGTACAGTAATATTAAGCGTTTTGCCAACAGTTTATTTATAACAGTCACATTGAAGAGTCTATAATGTTCAGTTTACGGTGTGTCCACAGTAGCACACCCGTGGTTGCCGCTAGAGCATGACGTCATGCGCGGGCTCGCTCACTACTCGCTGTCAGTCGCGCGCGGACGCTAACACGAGCAGCTGTGTGCGGCGTGGTTCCGTACGAGAAGTACTGCCGCTGCGAGGCCGGTTTAGTATCTGTGGTTGAGAGCATAACCATGGCTGTAAAGACTGTTATAATCCAGACCGACATTATCAGCTGTTCACTTCCGAATATAAACCTCCGCCCCATTAGGCTGTTGCTACTAGCACCTTGCTATTTTTGCTTTGGGATTCCTATATATGCTCCGTCTCACTCCACTAGGTTAGGAAAGAAATGTTGGATCTACGAGCTATGTAGGCTGATGGAATGGAAATAGCTCGATAACGCACAAAGACCACAAAGTATTAGATAACTTATTAATTAGACAAAATGTTTTCGTTGTCTGCAGAAATCCATCGCTCGAAACGGGGAAGGAACTGGAAAAAAACCGTCACGCAAAATAATAGCTAAATTTAAATACAAACGAAAACTATAAATCTTCTCTGAAGTATGAACCATACCTATGGATATAATATAATACTTCACGTTAATAGTGCCACGTTAGGCGCCAAAGTTAATGGAATTATTAATAAAATAAAGAGATTTTCATTTTAATAATTCCATTTTATCAAGGATGTTTATGTTATTCAGTTTTCTTCAATGATCACGATTTACATTACTTATTACGCAAACGCGTAAATTTTTAAATTATAGTTGAGTCAAGTTGGTGCCCAACTTGGGACCAAATATAATTTTTTTTAAACCATGTAATTTCGACGTTTTCAGATGATGAATAAAGTTTCGCCATTCTCCATGGATAGAACTCTACTAAGATCTTAAGATACTTACTGTAGCAACAGAGTGTGTACGTTTAGCGTGCGTCGAGCTTAGGAGATCAGAGTTCGCTGTAGAATCGGAACGCGAGCGCACAGTTCCGCGCGCATGACGCTTGCGCTGCCGTCCCCACCATATCCACTTGTATGGAGGCACTCGTCTAGAAACCATCATTAAAATACATTCCTCAAGATTACGTAATTCCTCAGCATTTTGTGTGTGTATGTATGTATGTAATTGTGCATATGCCTACTCGACTATAATTATGTGCTTGTCTCCAAATTTAAATATTAACCCGTATCTAACTTATTGTCTTCTGTTTAATTTTTATTTCAGAATATGAAGCCTAATTCAGAGTACTCGAGTTTTTATTTACAGCTGGCAAAATCGTCTCAAAGATTGAATACAATAAAGACGTTAATACAGAAGTGTGAATAGATACAGTGCTGTCTTGCACACCGAACCTTAGCTGCGACAATTTGTTAATCAAAAAACATCCAAAATAATGTTAAAAGTGCTGTGAAAGTACTGACGGTCTATTTCACATTATATAGTCAAAACGGGTCTCTTCAATACACGTTCCGATACTGTTAGTATTATATTATGTTGTTGATAGTGTTAGCGTCATTAAAAATAAACCGATGGAAGAACAGTTTTTCAATGGAATGCATAGATGGCGCTGCAATGAAAAGGTGTGCAGAAGACAAAAAATCGGCACTCTATGGCGCGCTGGCGCCTGGCAGCGACACATACAGAAAAATGAAGCAAGAAGAATGGTGGAAGTCGTGATCCTCGTGATAGTAACTAATTTTAGTTAGATTAGCATGTTTCATGAAGGAAGAGTCTCATAGGGTTTTATTACGTAGTTTGTGTGGACCAATGTCGCTTGTTCCAGAAGGTTATTGCGTACATACTGAATTGATGGTGTCGTATGCACTTGGAATTGGAAATAATATAATTATGATGTTGAGATAAAGACGTGCAAATGTGGGTAGTTGGTGACAACGTCCGGCCTGCACGATGATGACACTTTCTACTCACGGCCAATTAACTTGGTCGAAACGTTGAGGTTAGTCAAAATTATTTTTTAATAATTTTTTGTGCGCGAAGAGACCCGTTTTGACTTTATAATATGAGTTCAACTCGCGAAAGTCTATTTCACATCAGGACCGATGATTTCACTGAACAAACGCGTGAATATGATATTCGAAGGCTATGAAAGAAGGAAAAATATGTAAAGCGAAGAACATTTGACGAAATATTGGAACTTACGATACATTATTCGTCGTACACGAAAATAAACGTCTGCGAGCACGCTTCCAGGTATTTCTGTGGTAGATAACATTGCTGTCCTTACGTTTTGCAAGGGGTTTGAAAATGAAAATGTTGATTGTTTTAATGCGACGCCGATAAATTTCAAATTAAGTAATGACTGTATTTTTGTAACTGTGCTAGTTTTTAAAGAGTTGTATTCGAACTAAATCTTTAACATGGACTTCTTTTTAATTTACATTTGTTGTATAAATCAGTGTGTGTTATGCTTCTATCTAATTTAAAATAGGTTTATACTATTTTATAATAATAAATATAGGCATAATCTACATTTCAAAAGCGATTTTTTACTAATGTTACAATTAATCTACAAATTAATCTTATTAATTTGTAAGTAAGTATGGTTATTCAGAGCTACTTTCCATTTTGTGAGAAAAACTCTATTATAATTAAAATTCTATTATCTACCTACAAAACAGGATTACAATTGAGAATACTGTGCGAATGTGCAAAGGATTTTAAACTTTATTATCAACTTACCTAAGACTAGCGTAAATGTGCGGTGAAAACATGCAGCATATCAGCGGGTTGGCGGCGGAGTTGAGAGGCGCCAAGCTTTGTATGAGAGTCGCTAAAGCTATCGAGTCCTGCGTTGTTGGTATGTAGTGATACACTTGCAGCAGGTCGAACACTATGTACGGAGACCAGCAGAGGACGAATACTGGAATACGAGAAATTTTGATGGAAATTATTTTTCTACCTGCCCACCTCCAGAAAAGAAACATAAAATTAAAAATCTAAGTATAATACACCCAACTTCAATGACGATGCAATGAAGTTTTTTTTTAGAAATAAAGGTTTTTACATAATAAATGTCGAATGATAATAAAAAACCATGAGAGAAAAAGTGCGAAAGAACAGGGGGCCAATTCTAGGAGAAGACACAGGTGACTGGGTTGACGTATCCGCTCATGAGGTCGAAAAGGGCTTAGCGATTTTTACTTTAACCGGCTTAGCGACACTCCACGAGTTAAAAGTCTTCTCGAAGTAGTATATTATAGGATTTGTACTGATATTTACCAAAAACGATGACAAAAGTCATTTTGACGCTTTTTATTTTGGCTCGAGGTATGAGACCTCTGGAACTGGCGCGTCTTGAGTCTGGATCGCTGACGTCAATTTGACCTGGAATCCAAAAGTATTAGATTAGATGTTACAATTTCTCAATAGCTCCTTTGCAACTACAAATGAACTAGATGAACGGTTGAATCAATTATAAGTCGTCACATCATCAGTCTTTGTTTTCAGGCTCTGCGGTGTTTTGGACGAATTTTGGATCAGTGGTGACTTATGGAACTGAGACGTGATCTATTACTGTTGGCCTCATTAGTAGGTAAGCTCAAAGTCGCGCAACGAGCTACGGAGAGCTATGCTCGGTGTTTCCCTGTGGGATAAGATCCGAAATGAGGAGATCCGCAGAACTAAAATTACCGATATAGATCTTAGAATTAGCAATCGGAATTGGAGGCTACATTGCTCGTAGAACTGACAACCGATGAGGAAGAAAGGTTCTCGAGCGGCGACCACGAACCGGAAGATGCAGCGTAGGCCAGCCCTCCACTAGGTAGACCGACGATTTGGTGAAAACTACGGGACCCGATGGATGCAGGAAGCGAGCACAGTCGCTCAAAGTGGCGCTCTCGGGGGGAGGCCTATGTTCAGCAGTAGACGTCTTCAGGTTGTTGATGATGATACATTCCCTCTGTTGGAACAGGGGCCTTCTCTCACACTCCTATTATATAAACTCTCTAGTGAAAGTCATTACGCAGGCCAAGTGTAAGTTAGTGCATGACCAACATATCTTTAGATGTTGTGTTTCTTGAGTATGCCAATTTTTTCACGCTTTTGTCTCAGCATGACGTGCTGGTTGCTTATTTAGACTCAAAGGGTGGCCTAGCAAGTGTACCTCTGCTGCTTAAGGAGGAAAGAAAGAAGGAATTTCTACAGCACTTTTTTTATGTAAACGAATGACGTAACGAGCTAGTCGTTCACCTGGTGTTAAGCGTCACGGCCACCCACTGCTAATTGCAGTGTCACTCGGAAATCTAAATTAAAGTTTCGCGTGACACTGCGCAGTGCACGTCATCCTGAGACATCGCACAGTCTAAAAAAGATTTCTAGACTGTGAGATCAGTTCTTAAGTCCCATTTGCCCAGTAATTTCATTAGCTACAATGCCCTTAATAAATGCCTTACTTAATATTAGTAGCGCTATTGGTGTAGTAATACTTGCAAATGTAAACAGAACCCACCATTTCTCAAAGTCTTCGTCCTTCTAGAGTTCACAGGTGGGCTCATAACGACTGCTTTGCTCTTAGTCCAGATGGTGAGCACGATGACTGCGTAGCACGCAGCGATGGCAAGTGCGGGCAACACGAATATCATCGCAGATACTAAAGTCATCCAGATCTGCCAGCGGCGCGAAGTGCCTAGGTCTATCCAGCATTGCAGCTCTCCTAAACAAAATAGAATAAGTGTCATCATCATTATCATCGTCATCATCAAGGAAAACTTTTGTACAATAACATAAATATAAATATGTAGGACTAGTAGGTAGTAATTTTGCTGTCATAAAATGGTAAAAAAAATTACGTTAAGTTATCAAGTGTTTGTTATACATTTGTGAAGTTGTGAATTACCTTGAACTTCTTTCACTTCATACAAGACTAGAATAGGTATTGAGAAGACAATACTGATCAACCATGCAGACACGATGAGGGCTCTCGCTCGATTCCCTGAAAAATATGAAGAAAAACAAATAAATATTAACTGGCAGTTAATAACTGCATTAGATAGGAAGAGCAAGAGGTTTGCATTGCATTTTACAGAACGTAATTATTTTTTGATGTGATTAAAAATTATGAAATATTGAAGGTCATAG
The DNA here is from genome assembly GCA_910589525.2 of Ennomos quercinarius. NCBI lineage: Eukaryota > Metazoa > Arthropoda > Insecta > Lepidoptera > Geometridae > Ennomos > Ennomos quercinarius. The sequence goes on along the minus strand of OU342494.1, from coordinate 14,332,486 downwards.
AGCTAAAGGTATGCGCCTGAGTTACGTTAGCCGGCTGGATGGCAATGTCCGACAAAACAAGTAGCTCTCGGAAATTTACAGAGTTCCAGAAAACGGCTACTTTAAGACAAGTCACATCTCATTGTAACATTGAATTTGTATTAAAAACTATGTATTGTAATAGAACCCTCTCTTAATCTAATTAAATAAATTAATAATAAATTGCCTAATATTCTAAACTAACCTCACGTTAAAAAGGTTATCAAAATTTGTTGACTATTTTGGACTACCTATTTTAACTGTTTATGGCCTTGTGAATCGTCTCCTACAAATGATAGAACCGTACGTTGTGATAATGTAGTAATCCAAATCCTTTTAAAGTAATGAGACAATACCTAACTAACATCTAACCTATTCAATAATATTAAATTAATTTAAAATATTCATCGTCCTACAAATAATTGCAATTTAATCCCCTGATGAAAACTATTCCTATATTCTGAGTAACCGAACTGAAATTTCCACATAAAATCATATTAGGCACCAATCAATATATTTCCTACTATATATTCGAAAGGTTTCAATTGTAGGAATGAATAATTTTTTCCTGCAAAAGTTGAACATTATAGTTCCTAGTCATAAACAAAACTGAAAGTAAATTAAAGCTTCATGACGAACGTATGTTGAAATTAACAAGACAAGAAAATGAAACATAGGTAAAACGTAAGTAAGTATATTGCTAACTGTGTTTAAGCTTGTTATATAGCAAAGTCATAGTAAACTTTATTTGTTTATCATAACTCTGGCATAGGAGCCCCGCCACCGCTCCAATGCTGTGGGTCTCGACTACCTGGCTGGTTAACCCTCCACTATTTAGTGCTTGAAATTTCCCACACGGAGGTACCGTGTGTGAAATTCCCCCACACTAAGAGAAATTTGATTTTACTAAATTTTGTTCTATTTATCCCAAGTCAGTACGTCAGGTACCCCATCTACCTATTCTTATCTACTTATCTAGTTTGGACTCCAAAAGGTGCAAGGGACAAGAGGACATTATTTTTTTCCAAATCCTAACAAAATAGACATCACCTTAGTTAATTGTGAGTCTATCTAATACGTACTACATTCGGTATATGACAGACTCTAAAAATAGCTCAACTTTCAAATCTCCTAGTTTTCGTCTAAAGATTATCAATATTATCGTAGATTCTATATCAACAGCATGCAGTGGACTAAACAGTAGTATTAATTTTAACTGTAAATATTTATTTGAATTCTATGATCTGTTTAGTGATATTCAGGTTGTCTCTATTTTCCAGAACTTGTATGGAAAGTAATCTAAAAACCGTTTATATAATTTAGGTATTATATTTCACCATTATGAAATACGATAAGGACATGTTTCCTTCAAATAATATTATAGATTATTGATCCTATTTCCTAACAACAAGATATTCTCATTCGAATCTTTAAATTAGCTACCCCTATCCGTTTGGTAAGGAGATCACTAACAGGTACTGCTGTGCTTGACCCAAGACACGAAGGACAATTTCTTATCACTAGTACTTTAAATTTTTTTATAGAATAAATAGTAAAACTCTTATTGAAAAATCAATCAAACAAACCCAACTCTGAATTCCACTAAATTGATCTATAAACAAACACGAACAACCCTAAACTATGAATAAATTCCCGGTAGTTACTTAACTATCGCACAAGCATTACATATTTCGTACTAGAGTGAAACTCAATTACGATTTTATTTCAGTTACTCGCGAATGATTCCATACAGAGAACAAATTCCCAATAGCTATCTAAGTAAAAGGAATAAATTCCCAGTCGTTACTAATTCCCGGTAGTTCCTTAACTTTCGTTCAAACATTACCTATTTTGCAACTAGAAACAAAACGTTCGTTTCTTTGCAGGAATATGATCCTTCCAACTCTCCTAAGTAAAATTCCGCCTAGAATCCGCTAAGAAAATACCTATCTATTTATGCATATTGTAATAACCGTGTAGGGATAGAACCTTTCTCATATCCTCCGTAGAACATCGCAAAACCAGCTAAAGAAATACCTTCCTATACCACAGAATAGATATATAGTACAACGTACTTTTACCACAAAATAGATTTATAAATTTACGTATTGTTCTCTGTACGTTAAAACCTTCTATGATCACCTAGCTTTGCGTCAAAAGCAAGGTCCACGACAAACTAGCCCTACAATAAACACCCACAGCTTCAACCTTCGAGAAAACTTGGATTATATTTTTATAATTTTGATCACTTACGTATTTTATTTATTTGCACTTTTATTTATTAGTATTTTATTATAATGAATTTATCTTTAAATGTATTTTTATATTTTATACCGCTTTAAATTTATTTATTTATTTATTGAATTTTATCTATTTCCCTAACACTATTATTTTTCCGCGAATATCCCTAACTTTCCCCTCCTATGTGTATTCCTCGACTTATAGCTTTTCCCTATACATTAGTGTGTACCCCCAAACACTGGAGATTGCTACAAATCTCACATTTACTTTTAAACGTGCATGTCTGTTCTCGGTGTGTGCAATGAGAACATACCTGATCTAACCCTATGAGAGAACGAGCTGTGACAAAAGCTCTCCAAAGCTAAAACCTGTTGCCACCTAATTTTTATCTTGCATGCGGGACCGGAGTCCATGGGCAGCATACAAGACAAAACCCTAACACTTGGGACAGTTCAGCTTAATTTGCATTTAGGATCCGGGTATCGTATACACGAAGACGGGACAGTTAATCTTTTCAGCCCTCCTTTCAGCCAGAATGCAAACCAAACCAAAAAGGTGGATCCAGATCCTATAACGGAGGCAAAATCTGGTGCAGGTCTCCACAAAACACGCGAACTGCACACCCTAAGCAAAATAAGGGAAGACAAGCTTCGTTGCACAGTTTCAACTTATCTCTTACTGAGTTCCTGGACCCGAGGCATACTTCCCCCCAGATCCAGAATTAATTGAGAGGGCGAATTTATCTAAGAAGTTAACCGAAAATTTTATGTGCATTTTTATTACCAGGTTTCGACTTGCGAACCCCGTGAATCATCTCATAACTGACTGCGTTTGACAGCTTGACAGCTCTCAAAATCCTATTATATATCAAAAACACTTTAAAGGTAGAAAGGTAAAAAAGTAAAACTAAATATAAAGAAGGTTTGATTTCTTTTACTGTTACCTTATTTTACCACGGATATCCACTTTTACACCTATCTCTACATTTTCTCTATCAGTTAATGCGATGCCAACGACTATTTCCTTTATTTTTGGACTATTCTTTGTGCGTAAAATGCTTTGATCAAATTATTTCAGTATTTTTATAATTTAGGTAAAATTTATAATATTTGTGACGTCACGAGACAGCCTGTATCGTTACAGTGCTTTGGTACAAAAAGTATCCCAACTAGCGAGTGATGTTCTTAATAAAATGGAAATTACCATCTTCACCCCGCAAAAATTGCCCCTTCCTCAGATTTTTTAAAACTTTTCTGAATATCACAATTGCACAATATGTCCCTAGGCTACATCTAGGTATACTCTGAATAGAAGTCTTTTGTTTTTGAAGAATGAAGAAACATTTTAAAATTAAGAAGTAATTAAGCTGAGTAAAGTTTGTTAAGGGGGAACGTCACACTCGCGCGGCAAATTCAAATTTTCTTGCATTCTTTTGCCAATAATAGCTTAATTACTTAACGTGATTACATGAAAACTAATTTTGCGCAAATAAATATAGTGTATCAATAAATTACAATTAAAAGTATCACCTACAAATCATTGGTTTAGCGACACATGGCAATAGACTGAAAAACTAAGAAGAAAACTGTTTATATTTTTAATTGTAATTTATTGATACACTATATTTATTTGCGCAAAATTAGTTTTCATGTAATCACGTTAAGTAATTAAGCTATTATTGGCAAAAGAATGCAAGAAAATTTGAATTTGCCGCGCGAGTGTGACGTTCCCCCTTAAGGTCTCTATTAATAACAATTGCCTTTTTATTGCAGAGGTCCAGTTCATTGCTGTTTTTTACGAGATCATGAATTAGTATTAAAACTTTTAAAGTGGCTATTATTGTCTTGAATTTTATTACAGAACTGAAGAATTCATCTTACTTTTATGTCCCAATCGACACACTGTTAATTAATGTTCTACTAAGTACCCGTATCTCGGTATGTTACTATGCAGTTTTCTGGGAAAAAAAAAATGGCTGCACCGATATAAATAATGTTTTTCTGATTGTTATGAAAGTAACGACGTGACGAGTTTCATGAAACAGTTGAATGGCATGTAGCTTAAATACATACTACCAAAAGGGTAGTAGGGCTATAAGATTCCGCGGGGAAATGGGTGGACAAGTGGTAAAAGGTTGTCTACAACTTTTACGCGCTGTCGACTTAATACTTAAAAGTGTCTTATTTATGTTTACTCCCTCTATTTTGAGTAAAACTAATACTCAGTTTATATTATTATAAGTCCAGTGTTTCAGTTAGTTTAAAGATACAGGTACTTACAGCTTCCAGAGAAGTTCATAGGATTGGTGATGGCGTCACACCGGTCGATGCTGAGCGCTACCAACACGTACGTGGATGCATACATCACGACAGCCTGGAAATTAAAACAAATTCAGTAAACGCATTATTCAAAAACAATTATAGTTTGATCAAAACATATTATATTTGAACATATTTTAACCACGTATAAATTTTTCGAAGATCGCATGTGACGCGTTGACGACAGACTGCAGAATATAATACAAACACAATTAATATTTTTTTACATAATGCTTGTATTGCGGTAATAATTAAACAGCATAGCAAACCTAATGTTTAAACTAACAAAAGGAATGCTATTTCATTATTAATCGCAATGATGATGAAACACAAAAATACCTATAATGTACAACGTAAAACTACGTAGGTACAATAAATTAGTACAAATTCAAGTTCTTAACATAAGGCTAACGACATGTAATAATTTAGCACTCCGGGAGAGTGGGGACGGCAGTGCAGGTGTTTTATCTACGTACGAAACATTTGCCAGCATTATAATCTTTGGCCAGCAGCATGTAGTGTGAAATAGACATTTCGGCTAACGGCAAATTATTATTTGAAGCATTTATTTTATTTTTATGTTATATTGTTCTATAGCATGGACTGGGTACATACATTTCAGGAAAATATCGAATTTAATTCCTTGGTGTATACGTAACTTGATAACATTTTCACAAACAAAATATTCAGATATAATAATATGATATTTAATCCCATACGCAACCGTGAAGTGTATTGAGGTGTAAGTAATGAAATTCTATATCCACCTAAGGTCAAGAACGTGTAAGGTAATCACAGTCAATGTGAACACATCTATTTTTGTTTTGCACGGCATACACCCTGAAAGTCAGGGGTCAGTGACTCGTAATTTGTACCTACCATCATTTTCTACTTTTATTGATTTTGACTGTGTGTTGTTTGCCTTTGCTACATGCGTTATAAGGCAATCGACTCACTCGTAATTTATAAAAGACGGTCTAAAATGCCAGCTCTACTTATATTTCTAATATATAACATCTTCATCATCAATAGCCTGAAGACGTCCACTGCTGAACATAGGCCTCCTCCACAGAACGCCACTTTGAGCGGCTGCTCGTCTCCTGCAACCACCCGCGGTTTTCACCAGATCGTCGGGCCACCAATTGGGGGGCCGGCCTACGCTGCGTCTTCTGGTTCGTGTTCGCCACTAGAGAACCTTTCTTCCCCAATCATTGCCTGAACTTTATGCTCGTGCCCGACCCGTATCATAAATATACATAAATTAAACTGTTCAAGACAGTAAGAATAAGGTACCCGTGTAGGTACCTACATTTTAGATTCTTGTAATGAATACTTAAGGTGACAAGCACAGCCAGATGAGCAGCTGTCAGTCCTACGAGCGATGATGGCCTGCCCATTGCCATTTCAACTTGCTAATTCTAAGACCTGTATCGGTCACTTTAGTTCTCCTGCGGGTTTATCATTGCGTATTCCAATTGGATGTTTATTATTTCAAGGGATGTTATTCGCATGACATTCATACACCTTTAATTATTTATCTCTTATTAGGCATCTGATGTTTTATAATGCACTTATTATCTCACCACCACTGGCAAAGATCTCTGCGATTTCTATTTCAAATTATTATACTCCTTTATATTTCGTAAAATCATTGTGAAAAGTAGCAGTTTATTAGTGTACCTAAATCTAATGAGTTTCACCGACAACAAAATCAAGTTATAAGAAATTGTAATTTATTGTTTATCATTTGCAAATTACACTGTCACATGAAACTAGCAATGAAAAATAACTGTACGAATATTCCTACATAAATAAGAAAAATTGGGCTCGATTCTTACTGGCTCTGGACGATTTCACCCGGGTCATAAATTAAATGGGTGTATTGTGTAGTACAAGTACGTAGCAATCCGATTATAAGTTTTATCATGGAACAAGGAGGCGAGGAATGCTAATACACCAAGAAAACAGCGTAAATCAAAAATATACCTAAAACTAGATGGCGTTGCAAAATCAGAAATATGGCAAAAAACCATTATAAACTTATTATATTTACATGAGAGATGCTTAGCTTTCGAAACCGTTTATTCTATATCATAAACTGTAAGTCATAGACATTTCTTACAAAATTTAACTGCATTTTCTTTTGCGTCATTCACATTAAATTTATATTCACACACGATTGATTGCCTGCCTACATTCTCAATAACTTTCTGACAGCCAATGATCGCAATAAACCGAGTTTGACACGGTCCCGATTATCACAACAAAATGGATGCCAACACAAATGAAAACATTTCCAAACCGAAATTAAACTGTTTACTGACATCTGTTGCTGAATAATAATAAACAGGTGAACAAACTGACAGCTCTGTTAATATTCTAGGTTAATAATAGACGGTGGATCGGCTGAATGGTGTTACGTATACTAAATAATGTTTGGGTAAAGTTCATTGTTCTCATATTATTTAGTTCGATATTACGTAATTATTTTAACGGGTAATGTACCTTTATTCTTTAAACTAACTACTCTACACTACTAAAACTAGTAAACTAGCTACACTATCTACTACAAAGAACATTTGGACTGTATATTAGCCGCAATGGCCTATAGACAATAGACAGTAGTCCAAATGCTCCAGCCCACTACCGGTAGGTAGCGTACTTATCATGCTGGCAGCATTGCCACGTTGAATTGCAGTGCTGATTCGGTGAGCCAAATAAGTGCCAGCATTTTGGTCACGCGTCGCATCAACCAGGCGCTCTGATAAACTTTGGAAAATGCGATGAGCTCCCGGTCCCCACGGACTCAGGGTCTCAACACCAATTATTTTAGATTGGAATGAAATACAGGAATTAACTGTTAGCAAAAAATCTCATTGCAAACTTTTTGCGTAAACGTGGAAGGGCTATGCTTGGAGTTGCCCTGAGGGACCGAATTAGTAATGAGGTGACCTGACAGAGAACTAAGGTAACCGACATACCCCTTAGAATTAGCACTGAAGTGGCAGTGAGCTGCTCACATTTGCCACAGAACGGACGACCTAGGGTAGACGTGTTCTTGAGTGGAGACCGCGGCTTGGCAAAAGTAGTGTAGGACGCCCTCCGACTAGGTGGAGCGACGATATACGCAGAATGGCTGGCGGCAGCTGGATGAGATTAGCCGAGGATGGGGCTAAGTGGTGTGCATTAGGAGAGGCCTATGCCCAGCAGTGGACTGATACTGGCTGATGATGATGAGGAAGTGTTCATGTCGTGTTGAAGATCGAGGTCATGACAACATTATTACACACTTTTTTTTTTAAATTATATATCATCCTGCACTCGTAAAGCCCGATTTTTACGTCTACTCTACATCTAGACCATAATAGTCCGATGATCCCACTAGTGACATGTAATTGAAAGTATTACGAATAAATGATTATGATTATGATTATGATCTAACTGTTTGGACAAAATTGTTCCAATTTGTTATAGAGCATTGGTTAGTCAAACAGTTTGGATACGTAGATTTGGATAGGTAGGTACAGAATTTCCTTCCAAATTCCTGGTAGAACTACATGTAGTAAAACAAAAAGGTAACAGGTAGTTTTCGTAGTAAAGCAAAAAGTATTGCAGTAAAAAATCTTAAAAATCAAACGGTAACGGTAAACACTATAACAAGATCAAGTTTAAAATAGTAACAACACTAACTCACACTTATATAAACTAATCTCTAGAAAGCATTAAGCAATCATAGGTGCTCGCTCGCGCGAACAGTCGACGGATGGTCAAAATGCATACTATACCCACAGAATAACTAATAGTAACTACACTCCCTCAAACAAATGACAATCACGCCGTAGTTGCGTGAATGACACACAACTCGTGCACGTTAAGAGAACTGGGGGCGTACTGTGAGCTCTTAGCGCGATTCAAAACTGAGCCTATATTGGATCGCTTTGTTTTTTTTTGTATGGGGATTTTGACAAGCGAGCCAGTGTAGGCTCACGGTACGCCCCCTGTCCTAGTTTTTGAAAATGTTATTGCCATTGCTCTGCTTTTCACACGTATGATAGAGACAATAGAGCCCATGAGTGAATTTGCCTACATTTAAGCGTCGCGGGCGCCAACGGTTTTCACCTTCTAAAACTTCACAAAATCTTTTGACTTTAGTGTCTGGTGTCGATCGTTTGGATAGATTATAATATTTCATGTTCTAGTTACAACTACTTTTCTTCGCCATAATTTTGACGCCAAAACGTGACGTACGTAACGTTTGACGTAACTTTAGGTGGCTATAAATACGAAGATATTTTAAAACCCTAAAAAATGAAGACGTACGAGCTTAGTTTTTTACTGAGTAGACAACATGTTGAAAAATCACCAAAATTGATTACACTTAGGGGTGGAAAAGCGTTGGCACTTATTGTATGGGCAAGAGGGGGATACGCTTCTCATAAAGGCTTTAGTTGACAGATCTAAAACTCCTAAAACTGTTGCTGCTCTTGTCAAACAGACGGCTATGTAAGAGACGGATATATTTTTAGTATAATTTAAAGACTTCACAAAATCTTTTGACTAAAGCCTTTAATAAGGCCTAGTAGTGCCCTAATTTATTTTGAAGTGTACCCAAGTACTTTGCAGATTGCCTTAGGAGTGCCGTAGCCTACAGATCTCGTGCTACGAGTAATCACGAGGACAATTCGTACAATAGGACAGTTTACCTGTAGAAACTTCACGGTCTTGCACATGAACTCGCCGGCAAACCATGCGATTGTGATCTTCTGCACTATATCAGGAAACACGTAGATTAGGCCGACGAATAAATCTGAAAAAATAATAAAATAATATGCACTATGGTTTATAAGACATTCTAAAATAGGTACGCCCTGCGATCTATCAATCGAAACCAAATTTAACTTTCAATACATAAAGTTACAGTCGACCCATTGCAGCTATATTAGTAAATAAGTTTAACCGTTAGTCCTATGTCGTTCCAAACACACACGCATACCATTTTTATGTTAATGAATGACGTGAAGAGCTAGGCGTTTATCTGATGTTAAGCGACGCGGCTGCCCATAACAATTGCAGAGTCACTCGGAATTCTAAAAATCAGTTTCGCGTGACACTGCATTGCGCACATCATTCTGAGACAGTAATCTGTTACTAGACTGTGAGATCAGGTCATAAAGTCTCATTTGCCCAGTAATTTCACTATCAGCTACAGTGCCCTTCAAACTGGAACACAGTATTGCTTGCACACTACTGCTTGGCGGCAGAATTACTGGCAAAGCGATGGTACCTACCTAGACGAACTTCGCAGAAAAGTCCTACCACCTAGTGAAAATAGCTTACACAAAACACAGATAATATTTATCATCACATGGTTCTTATCCACACTCACTCGAATATTTTATAATCTCATCCATATTATAATAATATAAAAGAGACAACTTGTTACTACCTTCAGGAGCAGCTGTAGGTAAGTGCCCGTACTACTATTATTTATTCTGCGCCAGATGTTTAAAATAGGCTGAAATGCTAGAACAAGGCTGCCTTTCACGCTATTTAGTTAAACCCCTGGCGTGCAAGCAGCACAGCTGCATTATTCAATTCATAATAAAGGTATGTGACTCTCTTAGGTGTTCTGCTTGTTTTTGACACTCATAATATTAAAAAAGTAATAGACTCAGGCGCCTGGTTAGCACGGTTAGTAGATAAAATTGTCTTGCCCCGTTTTATGTCACTTTCTTCATACTTACTTACTTGTCAAGTGGAGTAAAACAGGGGAAAGACAATTTTGTCTACCGTCCGTTTCACCATAAGCAATTTATTTGTTTAGCGGGAATTTTGGCCTACACACTCTCACGTTAGTGAGGATGAAAATATTTTTCAAACTGAAAAACGATTATAAGATATGGTCTATTTGAAAAAATATATAATAACAATATCAAATCTCATCAGCCATTCGCTTACATAAAAAAAAGTTATCATTATCCTTACATACCAGCAATTCAGAAACAAAAGAAGAACATTAAAAACAAAACTTGTGTGTAATATTCTAAAAGCTTGCTGGTTACATCAACTAACAACAACGGAAAAGCTACGAATTTTATGAGTTTTAATATTAGATAGATGAGAATAGAAACAAAATACGCGGAAGATATACGTGTTGTTCGCCCTTAAACCCACCAACACATGGTTAGATGTTTGATCTTAGATATTTGGCCGCATTATTATTCATTCTAATGTAAAGGAAAAATTTGGGGTTGTTTAAGTCGAGAGTGAATAGGTACACGGGTGGGTAGGTGGGTGGGGTGGAGTGGTAGGTAGGGTGAGTGGGTAGGTGGTAGGTGGTAGGTGGTAGGTAGGTGGTAGGTAGGTGGTAGGTAGGTGGTAGGTAGGTGGTAGGTAGGTGGTAGGTGGGGGGACTAGACAAACGTGCTACATCTTCGTAATTACTTATTCAATATTAAAAATAGCATTTAAGTAAACATCTTATGAGATAGTTAATTAAACTATACAAGTACCTATGAAAAATCTTAAATAGTAGGAAAAACAAAATAGTGATGTTGAAAAGTGCTCAGCTTAACATTATGCCGGTGCAATGTGCCTACTTGTACATGACACGCGGCGCTGATTTTCAGCCGAGTCCTGTTAGTTTACGGGTTAGGATACAGCAAAGAGTATATAATTTAGGATACAGTTGCCAATTCAAATCCAGTTCGTAATTCAAACTTTTTCCTTTAGATTAATATTAATCTGTTGTCTTCTTCTTCTTGAGTAGGCAAGTGGTCAGTCGGTGTCAAAATTTTTAAGCCGCACAATGGCAGCTTCTGACTTGGCTTGACTGCTATTGTCTTACAACAACAGCTGGGACCGACGGCTTAACGTGCGAAGCATGGTAGCGATCAGTTTTAAATACCTCTATTTGTAGCAGTCACCCATCAAAGAAGTGACCATTTTTTTAAGGGGCGGACATTCTTTCGTAATTCCCTGCCACCACAGGGGTGATGGCAGAGGGGCTTGAACCCACTAAACCCCGCCATGATCCGTCCGCCGCGCGCCGCCGGGATAGGGCGAGATAGGGTCGCGCTAGCATTCACTATCTCGCCCCCAGCGAACGTTTCTTAACTTTACCGATCGGTTAACAACGGCTAGCCGTCCTACCCCCTGTTGTTGTTGTGTGCCTGTTTGCTGTGTATTGTCCTGTCCGGCCTGTCTTAAACAGGTTCTATAGATGTCGCCACGACTGCTTAGTCGGTGAACACATAGTCCTTAAGATTTTCGCAGCCAGCGGTCATGTGACCATGGCCTAATTGGTAGGGCGTCTAATCCGGTGAGTTAAAAGGCGCGGGTTCAAATCCCGCTGGTTGCTAAAATTTTAAGAACTTATAATATCTTTAACGGCTAGCCGTGCTTCGCTATAGTGAAAAATCACCGTTTGTTTAATTTTTGCTTAGCTTTTTTAATTTTTTAGCGGTTTCACTTACTGGAAACCCTCTTCGAATAAATCGGCGATTTTTTAGTTATAGTATGTAGAATTTAAATATAAAGGGTCTTTTTTAGAAAAATCACCAGTGTAGTATTTAATCTCCGATTTACAGGATTCTTCATAACTTTAAACGCCTGTTAAAAAACAACCCCTATCATTTTGCGGGGGAAAACCTAATCTTAAACTTATAATATTATTTATAACGATATTTCAAAACAAATTTTAGTGTAGGATTTAATGCAACCTTGTCGAACAAAATTATTTTCCTTGCCCCGACTATACGAGCGCTAAGGTAAGTCTAGCACAAACATAACTGATTCGAAAATTTTGTTCTTGTCTTTGCATTAGGGTTGCATATATGTAACACTGCTTCGATTCAGTGGATTTAGAGTCTTTAACCTTGCTTTCCGCAAAATGTATCAAAAGTTGTATATCCACACATTATGATATGACGAAGCACACGCTCTTTTCTTTGAAGTGTTTTCTGAAATCTTCTCTTATTTTGCGGTTGCTTTGATGACTGGAAGAATCGGCGAGTGTGAATTTTACGAGATACAAATGCAAGTAATAAAAATAAATCTTGCCTTTTCAACCAACTTTAAAAAAAGCGGATCTCTATCTGGTTTTTTTGTTAGTTCAAAACTCCGTCGTTTATAAACTGGTAAGGACCATTCTTTTTTGAAACGACATTCTTTTAGATTTGTTACATTTCATAGAGATTTCACCAACATCGGTTCAGTAATTCAGCTGTTGGTTTCCCAATAAATAAATAAATAAATAAATAAATAAATTGATTTTTAAATCAAAATAATTGGAAAAAACATAAACTGGATGATATTAAATATCAACCATGTATTTCTCAGTAGGTATAAAATTAAGGCGACCGATTTTTAAAAAGCTATTTGCGATCTATATTCTTATTTACGAGACGAAAAAGACGCCTATACGCAACTTTGCTTTGCGAAAAGCAGTAACAAAACAGCATTTACCTTAATCCCTTACAATGGACAAAAAACCTTTTTTGTTTAGTCATTTTGAAACTGCTGATCCGAAATAGACAAAATGAATGTATTCTTTTGACTACACTTTTATTTTTAAACGATACCCCACATAGAAACTCTAAACGTAAAACGTATTGATTTTGATAAAGCAATAAACTAGTCCAGTATCTAAATGAAATATCTGGGTTACAATTAATAACTCATCAGCCTGACGACGGTCGATCAAAACAATACGAAGATAAAGCTTAATAGCTCAATAGCAATTAGCTTCGGTGTTTAATCCAAACTTCAATCGGCTGAACCAATTTTAGACAACCGGTATCGACTATACCTACGGACAGTAAAGTATGTAGGGCAAAACTAAAGCTCATTCCGATTTATAAAGATATTAAGTCCTTAAAATTTTAGAAACCAGCGGGATTTGAACCCGCGTCTTCCAACTCACCGGATTAGACGCTCTGCCAACTGAGCTATGGTCACATGAGTGCGCTCTGTCATTCTGATTTCTTCCAAAAAAGCTATATTGTGAGGTGTCCACTCTAACTACCTACAAAACCAACTGATTGAAACAAGCCAGAAGCTGTAAACAACGTCAAGTTTTCAACCGACTTTTTAAAAGTAAGAGGTGTTCTACTTTTTAGAGTTCCGTACCCAATGGGTAAAACGGGCCCTATTACTAAAGCTCCGCTGTTCGATCGTCTGTCTGTCTGTCTGTTTGTCTGTCTGCCTGTCTGTCTGTCCGTGTGTCACCAGGTTGTATCTCATGAACCGTGATAGTTGGCCAGTTGAAATTTTCACAGATGATGTATTTCTGTTGCCGCTATAAGTAACAAAAAATAAAATAAATAATTAATGAGGATCTCATACAACAAAATTGATTTTATTTTGCTCGTTTTTATAGATAATGGTACGCAACTCTTCGTGCGCGAGTCTGACTCGCACTTGGCCGGTTTTTTTGTTTGTTACTTCAGACTTCCGTCATATACAATCCGTTTATTTATTTATTTACTTTCACATTGGTCCAACATCAGGAATTTCATCAAAACCGGTTCTGTTTTTTGGTTATTAAATCAAAATAACTGGAAAAAATAATTATATAGGTATTATGATACTATCATCCAAATATTTCCCGTTATGAAATAACAGTTCTATTCTATTTTTATTAAAGAATTTTAAGGTTAGGGTCATATCGTCTGGGTTGTAAAAAGTCTGTGTATACACAAAACGTCTAACAGAATGTAATACCTAAAAGGCTACATTGTGGTTTTTCTGTTACAAAAATTACTATGAAAGTTTAAGGTTTAGTGCAATAACTATAATTAATTGTATAGCCCGCAGTTATGCCCACAATTTACCCATATTCAATGAGAACTTTAAATTTTCCGGAATAAAAGTAGGGATAAATTCTCAGTTTTCATCAGCAATCAGTGTACAGAATTTCTTTGAATGAGTTGAACCATCTTGGTTACTGTTTGTAATATGTAGTTACGTATCATAAATGCTATTATCAGATGCTCAATCTAATTCAATGTTCAAATAAGACGATATCTGTTGAAATGTAGAATTGTTTGAATAAGCAATAAAATAACTATCAGAGAAATTGGATTTTGAAGGAGAATTACAGTTGGAATTTTTACTGGCTGCGTTCAAACCGTTAACACGTACGAATTAAACCGTAAAATATGTATACCCTACCTTTAATAAAGCTTTTGTTTTCTTTTAAAAATGTTTTGTAGCACACGAAACTGTTTGTTAACGTACCGAACAACAACATCAACAGTTACTCGGAAAATACTGGAATAAATTGCCTCGAACTTTAATGAAAAAGTTGAACTGACCTAACTCAAAGTTGACGCAGCAGACGGTTTGGCATAAATACCGCGCGTTCAGTGATGTCACAGGGAAATCTCTTCCAAATAAATCTTCAGTTTCAACGTCCATGTAAGTTAAACTCAGCCAGTTAAACAGTAGCAGACATTAACACGTTCCATTTAGGATTATTTGATTAGATATAAACAGTAAGCTTGCAGGATTAGAACTCTGCAATTTCCTAAGACGTTCACTGGCTGAACATAGGCCTCCTCATAGAGCGCCACTTTGAGCAGCTGCTTGCCTCTTACATTCAACGCTCTTTGCGGTTTTGACCAGCCATTGGCCCACCTAGTGTGTGCATCTATTCAAATCCTAACATGTTGATGATAAAGATACAAAAATAGCCAATTTTTTGTCGTGGCTGAAAAAGAACACATGTATATAGGATAATTGTTTCAGTGAATCCACAGAAGAGGGGTGGTTATGTGATATACCTACTAAGCTCGTATTAGGGTGTTAATACTTGCTCAGATCAGAAACGTTAATAGGTAATGCAACATTAGAACACCACTGGCTGTCATTAAACTCGCAGCTGCTGCACGAGCGTCAATGTGTAATGTGTGTGTGCGCGCGCGCGCGCGCGTGTGTGTGTGTGTGGGGGGGGGGGGCTGTGGGGGTGTGTGGGTGTGTGTGTGTGGGGGGTGTGTGTGTGTGTGTGTGTTGAAACCTTTGTAGTTTGCAAGAACATTATGTACTGTGGTATAAGGTATGTGCCAGAGGGATGGAAAACAAGGGGCAGCACTGATTCAGCTGGAGATTAACCCTCGTTCACGTAATTTATAGCAATGGAAACTTTTTTACCATTATCTCAGATAGATAATATGGTAATAATTTGTGTATTTGTTACAATTTGCGTTTGATAACTGATAAGGTTTCGTATTTGTTTTACAAGCGTTAGTATAGTTTTAACTTTAGAAAACTTAAAAAGAAATTATGATTTTACATTAAAAGTTTCAAGCGGCACTTTCAGAGTCGAAACAATTTATGAACCCATATATTTTGCTAAGTTAAAATTTAATCAAGGAATTTTATCTATTCAAACATACCACCTACCTACGATGAAATATAGGGCCTTGAAAACAGCACCGTAAAATGTGCATATACTGGGTGGCGCAAAAGTACTGGCACTAAAGAAAATACTTTTATTTTTTTTATATGACATTTTCTGTCATTCTGTTGTTGAAAATTGTGTAGTGAACAAATGTAAAATACACTGAAAATAAACATGGACCGTTTTACTCCCCAAGAACGTGGAATAATTGTGTCAATGTTCTTACGGAATAATTCATCAGTGATAAGAACACAACGTGAATTTCGTCGACGATTTCCCCACCGTCCGGCACCGATTGGTCGCACAATTCGACGCTTTGCCACACGCCTTGAAGCAACTGGCTCAACATTAGATAGACCTAAGTCTGGGAGACCAAGAACAGGCCGTTCAGCTGAAAATATCGATGCTGTGCGCGAAGATGTGGAAGAGTGTCCAGAAACATCAACGAGGCGACGTGCCACGCAATTGGGCATTTCCAGACGGACCCTGCAGCGTATTTTGGTGAAAGACTTAAAGATGTTCCCGTATAAAACTCAAATGACTCATCAACTGCTGCCTGCTGACCACCGAGCTCGTCTAGATTACTGCCAGCGCGTCATAAACCTCAACCTTGAAGAGGATGATTTTCCTTCAAAATTGGTTATGAGTGACGAAGCGCATTTCCATCTCTCAGGGCATGTCAATAAGCAGAATACTCGGTTCTGGGGCACTGATAATCCGCGCATTATTCAAGAAACACCTCTACACCCACTAAAAGTTACTGTATGGTGTGGCATCTGTGTTGACAGAGTGATCGGACCCTATTTTTTCGAAGACGCTGGAGGCAATGCGATAACTGTCACTGGAGAACGCTACAGAACCATGTTACGTGAGTTTTTGATACCCAGTTTGGACGAATTGGGGCTGGAGCACATCTGGTTTCAACAAGACGGCGCTACGGCACACACAGCGCGCGACACTATGGACTTAGTGAGGGACGCTTTTCCAAGCCGAGTTATCTCTCGTTTTGGCGATTTGCCTTGGCCTGCAAGATCACCCGATCTGACCAGTCCAGACTTCTTTCTTTGGGGTTTTTTGAAATCTCGGGTGTATGTGAACAAGCCACAGACTCTCGCAGCTCTAAAAGAAAACATTCGTCAAGAAATAACGAACATATCGCAGGAAGTGTTACGGCAAGTTATGCAAAATGTCATAAATAGGGCTCAAATGTGTATCAACTCTGGAGGTCACCATTTAAAAGACATCATCTTTAAATCCTAATGGTACGAAATTTAATGGCACAAATATACATTTAAAAAAACCTAAATCTAGTTTTCTAATTTAGAAAAAATGTTATAGCTGAACCAAATAGGGTCTTTACTTTTGCGCCACCCAGTACAAGGCGTATGCCTTGCATATGCATATTTTATGTAGTTATATAAACAGCACATGCTACGGACATGTTGGACGCATACATAATAATACAATATCCTAACCTCACTAGTCAGCAAAAGCTAGATCGTACTTACAAGAAAACCAAGAAAATGATTACAAGCTTTACTTAGATCCTACAGAACTAGCAGAAAGATCATGTTATCCCCTGGAATTAAGCTATTTTCAACTTCTTGCAAATTCAATTTAAAGTACCGGCATAATGATCGCATAGTTCTAGAGGCTGGTAACGTTTAATTTAAAAACAAATTACATTGGCTTAATTAATTAACCGGGTTGGTGAAAAGGGTTGAATGAGACTGAGTTTAACTTTTATCCTGAGGACCGTTTAAAATACTGTTCTGAATTTAAATTGAATACTTTTCGTGACAGTTTAGTATTTTTTTACGATGATTGAATTTTTATGATTTGAGTATTGTACTGTTTAAAAATATTTAGGTAAGTTTTATCTTAAAAGTTCAAATTAGAATATCTATAATAACAGCTGACGGACCTACCACCATTGAATAAATTTCTCTCGATTATAGTCGTTTACCTAAACAAGTATTTGGTCTTCAAAGTAAAAGAGAACTTACCAGCAATTGCCAGCTGCATGATGAAGAAGTTCATCCTGCTCTTTCTCGCATTGGTGCAGAGTAGAGCAGCGATGACCGAGGCGTTCAGGACTACTATGGCCACGAACAGTATCCATGTTAGTGTGAATTGAAGAGACTGCAAGTAAAAACCAAAACGATCTTAATCAGCATCTATCGTAAAAGGCACTTGTTGACTGATTAAAATTTTAGAATAATATTATTATAATGTTGGTCTTTAGCCTTTCGTTTTCAGGCGTTGGACAACAATGACTGCTATAAAAGAGGACTCCGAAACAAAAGCGTTAAATGTTATTTCCTTCTGGCTTCTAACTAAAATATTTAAGTATTCGTAAGTAGGTTCATTTTACTTAAAATTTTACAAACTTTTACAACTTTATCCAACGCGTAAACCCAAAATAAAAAATACGTGTCTAACTTTAAACTAATTTTTTAATTAAAACTAATAAAAACTGGGTTTCAAAAATTGGATATGTTGTCCAATGTTGAAAATTGTAGTTCGAGATACGTTTCAGTCGTGATTACAGACCTAGAACATTTTCGTTATTCTCAAGATAACGTATAAGAGGGAGGAAGGCTTTAGGTAAACAAACTCAATGCACACCGCTCTCATAAAATATACGTTTTCCTATGCTGGTAAGATCTCATATACATATATACTTTCATAAGTACAATGAAGTTTATGGATCAAAGTGCTTTGCCCCAATTCGCAAGTATCGCAAAAAAGTTATGCATGTTTGATAAATAAGCCATAACTTTCTAATCTCGACAAGGGTTAATCTGGTCACCGAGTTTCGTCAGCCCATATCTTTGCCCTAGTTTTTTGAGGAGTTTATCGCTTTAATTTATGGTATACATAACTAGTAAGTCAAATATATTCTTGCAATAGTGCTTACAGAACTTATAGAAGTGGAGCACAAAAGTGTTTGCATAAAAACGCCCGTTTGATTTAGTAATAGTTATCAAAATCATAGATAATAATCATTAAGATGGACACTAGTATTACATTAGTTTCTATGAATAAAATATGAACTACCCACGATAGTTCTTTTCTCTAATCTGTGCTAAAATCAATATACCTATTACTCTGTTTTAATAAATATTTGCCCATAATACCATTTTCTTTTTCATTTTGATTAAACTAACATAATTTTACTGAGATATCGTGGCAAAATTTAGTGAAAGTATTTGTGTAAATTAAATTATTTTTATTTTTTACTCGTGTTCCTACAGGAACCGTTCCCGTTTTCGGGATAAAAAAACATACCAAATTTCATTCAAATCCAGCTGATAAAGCATGAAAGCTAACAAACATACACACAGAAACTTTCGCATTTATAATATTAGTGTGAGTGTGATAAATTATATTACTAAGTATACAAAAAAAATGTAGGGTAGGCCTTTTGCAATTACGGTTTTATCCGGTGAGAGACAGAGTAAACAGTCATTAAATAATATTAACAAAGCCAAGTAATATAATGATAACGCTGGCGTTTTACACGTCCACTATCACAAATTGATTATTATTTATGTGGGACGCACTACAGCTAAAAGCTTCCAACAGGTTGACATGAGTGTGTTGATAACGTATCGTACTATCGTGAGAGCCGCAATGACGTGAACTCCGAAATATCCATTACTCGATTAAAACCTTTCAGTTTTATTGACTTAATCTGCCTGAAAATCGAGTAGGCGACAAAATTTACGAGGTAGGGGAAAATCTTTTTGAGCTTTGAGCGCTAGATTTTTGATTGTGTTCGCAATGGTTATTTACATTCATCAACATTTTGGAAAATGAAAAATGTTTTCTAGAGTTTTTAGAATCCGGAATCTATTACCGGAACCATTATAGGAAACTCTAATTGTCTGCCTACATCAAAAATAAAAAATAGACAGATATTACTCATAATACTTAGGGTGGGTTTTTTTCACCAATAGTTAAGGTAACCAATGGTTAAAAACCCTAACAAATTTTGACCATTGCTTTGAATTTGATAGAGTTGTTAACCATTGGTTACCTTAACTATCGGTGAAAAAATCCGTCCTTAGTGGAGCTCTGATAATGCTACTAAATAATATAATAGGTATACAAATGGGGAGTATTATGATGTAGTAGCAAAGACGCTGGTGCGACGCACGCTGTTGCGAAAATTTTTGTTGATGGGTCGTCTATTCGAAAACTCATCGTATGTATCGACTCTAGTTCGAAACACGAATCTGAATTTTTTTAGTGACGAGCTGTTTTTTTGGTCTTTACAACTCAACTTGCCTGTAGCGTAGTGCAGCGGCAACAATTAAAGGGAAATGTGTGTGAATGTGTGTGTGTTACATAGTATGGTTGGTACCACACAGCGCTGAAACAACTCAACGGACTTTGATTATTTTTGGTATGCAGATGCAGACCTTAGGTTCTGGAGTTACATACTTTTTATCCAAGAAAATTGTGCAATTCCCTATAATTATACATTTTCCACGCAGTTAAGAGCATAGATAATGAATTATTAATACAAAGGTTGAATGTAATTAATATTTAGTATGTATTTGTTTTTATTTATGGCAAAGTATTTCGTCTAACCGGAACGAGGAGATCCGCAGGAGAACTAAAGAGACCGATATAGCTCTTAGAATTAGCAAGTTGAAATGGCAATGGGCAGGCCACATCGCTCGTAGAACTGACAACCGATGAGGAAAAAAGGTTCTCGAGTGGCGACCACGAACCAGAAAACGCAGCGTAGGCCGGCCCCCCACTCGGTGGACCGACGATCTGGTAAAAGCCGCGGGGAGCCGATGGATGCAGGAGGCGACCAGCCGCTCAAAGTGGCGCGCTCTGGGGGAGGCCAAAGTTCAGCAGTAGACGTCTTCAGGCTGTTGATGATTTCGTCAAATTCTGAGTCCTGACTGTTTAATATCGTTTTGTTTATGTTATTCTTAGGTAACCTATTTTACCTATTTTACCCTTTATTTTTATTTTACCTAGGTTTACCTATTTTCATGTACAAATAGGTTCTGTTGTCTACCATTCACGGTACTGTTTGGTAAAATACCAACACAGGGCCCTGTCTAGTGGATTCATCCATTTAATAATCATTTACGATAAATATAATTCGTTTGATCCTTGAAATTCGAAATGTCAGCGTCTCAAAATGTGGAAATGATTTAAGTCAAAGGACTTGCTGGAAACCGTGGGTGGTTAAAATTAGTGTTGATTCACTGTCTGAGATATATTATTTAAACTTATAGAGCTACCCTGCATAAATACGAACTCCCTTTTCAATAACCATTGCAATGGAATCAGGCGCGGATACAGAAGTTACTTAAGGGAGGGGGCGCAATAATCATTATAGTAGGCACCAAGAAGGGAATTTCGGGATATGGTGGTAAAACACATAAGTATACGATACAAGACCAATTTGTGCTCTTTTCTTTAATTCATCAATTCCAGTCCTATATCTTCCTGGTAAATTGGCTAATTACCGCACTTGGTGCTGGACTGCCTGCGCCAAGGGAAGGGAGGGGGGTGCCCCCGCCTGTATCCGCATCTGAGTGGAACTCTACAGAGCTACTCAGTGGAGCTACTCAGTGTTTTCTCTTCTTTTATCTTTGCCCATTTTAAACTCAACAGAGAAAGACAAAACACTGAATAATTATGCATCCGCTACTCAACGTTTATTAGTAAGCGGGTTATGGTCGAAGTCAACGTAGAATAGTTTTTGTTTTAGAAAAAGAAGAGTTCCCGTGGGAAATGAGTGAACGGCCCTTTAACATTGTATGTAGATACTCACGTCATAAAAATAGTACATGTTGAGTTTGCCCTCTGTGGTACTATTAGTTACACCGCTGTGGTTGCGGTGGTCATGACCAGCGAATCCGGTGGTCGGGAATATTGTGGTGATGAATGCCGCCGTCGTTGTCTGCTCCTCATACTCCTCCATCATGATGTTGGAGTCCATTGTTCTAGAAGTTAAAACGTAAAACGGTTATAATTATTATTATGACAGTTTAGTTTAGTTTAGTTTAGTTTAGATTTCATTTATTATAGTTTTAGTCATTATATTATTTTGTTTTTTAGGTTCAATTATTTATATTTACAAACAAAAAAGTATCGCAGTATTATATCAGTAATCTGGTTCCCATAGTAAAAGTATTGCTTCGCTTGGGGCTATAGATGGCACTGTGTGAAATATCTTCAAATATTTATTTATATATTAAAGAAACTAAAGAATCCATCCAAAGCTCCGAGTCATCATCATCATCAGCCTGAAGACGTCCACTGCTGAACATATGCCTCACCCAGAGAGCGCCACTTTGAGCGGCTGCTCGCCTCCTGCATCCATCGGCTCCTCGTGTCTTTCACCAGATCGTCGGTCCACTGAGTGGGGGGCCGGCCTAAATCTCTGAGTGATGATAACGATCTAAATCAATAAGGTTACTCCCTAGGGTAGGTAGCGAAAATATTGTAGGTATGTGGATTCCCTTGAAATATCTCTTTTAAAAGTGATTTTGGGACTTATATATACTTTGCGATTTTTTGAATTATTGACTCGATTTCAAGGGTTAAATCGTCTGTGTTCTTCTGAAGCTGTTAAAAGGTAAACTTTTCATCATCAAGTACGAGATAAACAAAAAAAAAGCGTTAAAGTGAAGTCAAACCATTCCCCTTTTACTTCCGCGTAAAATTTCCAATAAACATCTTAACTTTTTAGTAACTTTGTACTCAGACATTTCAACAATAATGGCACTGCAGTCGTTTGTGAGAACTTTTAAAGGCCAAATGAAAAGGGGAAATGCCCTTTTGTTCTTTCGCTTATTTTTTCAAGGCATATTGTTTTCTCAACTTTGCAAATATTTCCATGAGCTTTGTTTTGGTTGAGTTTTAATTAGAGCTAGCTTTGTTTATTTTTTATTTTTTTGTGCATTTTTTATAATGTTTTTGTTTTATTTTGTGTGTTTATTCTACATACATTTCTCGAAAAATAATTAATTATTTAATTATTGATAACTAGAATATACGTTGTACATGTCCATATGTTTCATTTCTGCTGTAGTAGCGTCTGTTGCCAGTAGGTAATGTAAAATTGTTGTTATCTAATAAAACAAATGATAAATATGTGTGGACATTTCACACAACACTATCTAGCCCTAAACTAAGCATAGCTTGTACTATGGGAACCAGATAACTGATATAGTACTCAGATACTTTTTGTTTGTAAATATATACATAGAATACAATATAACACCCAGACACAGAACAAACATCGATGTTCATCACACAAATGTTTGTCCGGGGTAGGAATCGAACCCACAACATAAAGTTCAGAAGGCATAGCTACTACCAACTGAGCTAACAGGCCAGTCAACAGTCTTATTTCAACAATTGATCCCTGACCATATAATTATGATTTTTTCTTGAACTGAATATAATTTTTATTAGCTTATTTTTACATTAATATAATGGGAGAAATTAAATTATAAATTAATGACATACGAAAGCTGTATTTTGTTTGGTTCCCTACTATGTTAACGTGTTACATAACTCAAAAAATATAACGTCTCCTACAGTTCTACAGTTCTATATACTTACGTAATACAAAGGTCACAGTAAAAAATATATGTAAACAAGTTTTGTCCTGTATAAAATCTAGAGAACAACATCTAGAGAAATAGCAACAGCAATATTTTCATCTGAATTCCAGTAGAAAACACCAGTTTTCGCCACATTACTTCTAATTGGACTACTTGTGGGACCGAGGGAACGTAGTTTGTTGACTTAATTTCGTTTTTGTATGAACTAAACGTGTACCTACATGCCATTAACTCAAGTTTGGTGAAATGTATTACTGAACAAAGATAAATAAGTTACGTAATATATTCTTAAGAATTTCTATAATACACGACAACAACTTAGGTAAGCTGCATATTTTTCGTATCATGTTATGATTATGAAGGAATTAATATAGGAGCGGCTTCAGTAGCTATCGTCATCACCATCATCATCAACAGCCTGAAGACGTCCACTGCTGAGCATAGGCCTCCCCCAGAGAGCGCCACGTTGAGCGGCTGCTCAGCTCTTGTATCCATCGGCTCCCCGCAGCTTTCACCAGATTGTCATTCCACCGAGTAGGGGGCCAGCCTACGCTGCGTCTTCCGGTCCGTGGTCGCCACTCGAGAACCTTTCTTCCCCATCGGTTGTCAGTTCTACGAGCGATGTGGCCAGCCCACTGCCACTTCAACTTGCTAATTCTCAAAGCTATATCGGTGACTTTAGTTCTCTTGCGGACCGGAAGACGAAACGTAGGCTGGCTGTCAGTCTATTATGTGGACTGACGACCTCGTCAGAACCGTGGGGAGCCGATGGATGCAGGAGGCAAGTGGCCGCTAAAAGTGGCGCTCTTTGGGGGAGGCCTATGTTCAGCAGTGGACGTTTTCAGGCTGATGATGATGATTCTCCTCGGTACATTAAAATCTTTTGCGATCACCAAGACGCCTGCCACGCATGGTAGTGAGATAAGCGATAAGCCTTATGATAAGCGATCAAAGTGACGTTTTAGGGGGAGGCCTGTGTTCAGCAGTAGACATCTTCTGGCGGATGATGTGTTATATCCTCAATGTACTAATATTCATCGCCGACCTATAGAAATGCATCACGCAAGAACGTATTATAATATGACTGACATGATAGCTCAGTTGGTAGTAACCAACTGAGCTATCATGTCAGTCATAACCTATAGTTCAGCTGAACTATAGGTTGTGGGTTCGATTCCCACCTGGGAAAAACATTTGTGTGATGAACATCGATGTTTGTTCTGTGTCGGGGTATTATATTGTATTCTATCTATGTATTTACAAATAAAAAAGTATTTAAGTATTCTATCAGTTATCTGGTTCCCATAGTACAAGCTATGCTTAGTTCGGGGCTAGATGGCGTTGTGTGAAATGTCCACACATTTATTTACTTAATACGTAATGATTTAAACCTGACGTTATTTACTCAAGAATACAGAGTAGTTTAATTAAATCAGCTTGATATTCAATGTATATTGTTATGTAACATCAGCACGCTCATTGTAAGCACTTATCGTCTACATAATTATTCAAATCACCTTCCCAAATTATCATAGTTACCGCATAATAACCCTGGCATCTACAAGCTAGATTAAGTTTCTCTAGTAAATAAATTAAAGTCCCTCTATAGTAATCAATACCAGAATAGCGCTATTAAAAGAAGTACCCGGGTATTGCCCGTGGTCCACCTGCTCAGTTCACCTGGGTGGACCACGGGGATTTTTTTTTCCCGTGGTCCACCTAATACAACATTTTGTTAGAATGTTGATATAACTTTATAGGTAACACTGATATTTAGACCCGTTATTCTAAAAAGCAAAGTTCTTGCAGGCCACATCGCCTGTAGTACTGGCAACCGATGGGCAAGAAAGGTTCTCGAGTGGTGATCACGAACACGTTATTTCTCCGAAAGTGTTCAGAAACGCATTGGAGGATGTTTTCAAGCTCTTGGAGTAGAAAAGATCTGGCATCAACATAAATGGCGAGTACATCACTAACCTTCGTTTTGCCGATGATATAGTCATAATGGCGGATTCGCTCGAGGACCTTAGCACCATGCTCAACGACCTCAGTGGAGTCTCCCAGCAGGTTGGTCTTAAGATGAATATGGACAAGACAAAGATCATGTCTAATGCTCATGTTCCACCTATACCAGTAATTGTTAGGAACGATACTCTCGAAGTTGTCGACAAGTATGTCTACCTAGGACAGACTATCCAATTAGGTAGGTCCAACTTCGACAAAGAGGTGGCGCGAAGAATCCAACTCGGCTGGGCAGCGTTCGGGAAGCTTCGTCCTATCTTTTCATCCAAAATACCGCAGAGCCTGAAAACGAAAGTTTTCAATCAGTGTGTGTTGCCAGTGATGACTTATGGAACTGAGACATGGTCTCTTACTGTTGGCCTCATTAGTAAGCTCAAAGTCGCGCAGCAAGCTATGGAGCGAGCTATGCTTGGTGTTTCCTTGCGAGATAAGCTCCGGAACGAAGAGATCCGCAGGAGAACTAAAGTGACCGATATAGCTCTTAGAGTTAGTAAGTTGGAGTGGCAATGGGCAGGCCACATCGCTCGTAGAAATGACAACCGATGGAGAAGAAAGGTTCTCGAGTGGCGACCACGAACCGGAAGACGCAGCGGAAGAGCAGCCGCTCAAGGTGGCGTGCTCTGGGGGAGGCCTATGTTCAGCAGTGGACGTCTTCAGGCTGTTAATGATGATGATGATCACGAACCTCCATCCCTGCATCCATCGGTTCCCCGCGGTTTTTACCAGATCGTCGGTCCACCTAGTGGGGGGCCGGCCTACGCTGCGTCTTCTGGTTCGTCGTCACCACTCGAGAACCTTTCTTCCCCATCGGTTGTCAGTTCTACGAGCGATGTGGCCTGCCTATTACCATTTCAACTTGCTAATTCTAATATCAAAAGAATTCCATAATATTTTGTACCCTTCAGACTACTTTATTATTACTTCCCAAAATAAAATAAATATACTTTTGTGACGTCCGTCGTTTACTTTCTACGTTGTTTCGCTAACAAAATTAATTTCGTAATCGGTTTGTTGGGCTCAGAGCATTTGTTTAGTGAGTATATATATTGTCGAGCCAAACTTTGATCAACTGTCGGAAAGCTGTTTACAAATTCTTAGAAAGTTTTCAGTTTTAAACGAGATATGTGTATTATTTTATTTAGCCTTTCGGATCATCGTGTAAGGTCTTCTGATTTAGAATGTTGATGTTGTTGATTGTTTTCTAAGCAAGCATGGCTGTACCATCGTAGACCGTATCGTCACTTTCCATCAGGTGAATTTGCGGTCAAATGTGGGCATATTTAGTTACTAAAAAATGTATAGTAAGTCTTTTTCATAGTTTTTTACTATTGAAAGTAGAAACGTAACTAAGATATTATTTGTTTTAGCAACAATTAAATACCAAAGAAAAGACACCAAAAGATAAAAACCTGTTGGAATATTATACATCACCATTGATCATACATTCATCAGGCATATGAAAAATCACAGGTGAAATCACAGTGACAAAAATAAACTATGTGATGAAATATTTTAAAGTAGCAATCATTTCCATGCCTAATTTTTATAGACTTGGGTTTTTAGGCATGTAGAAATGAGAGACATAAGCCTGTAAGCATTATATAAGTAACGCCATTTTACGATATGTTTCATACTTATACTTGTATATATTATGGTATATATTATATACCTAAGTATGAAACATATCGTAAAATGGCGTTACGAATTCATCCCAATATCTCTAAAGCAAGTAATAAATTGAGCTCTTAAAGTTAATTATGTAATCGAATGACGTGACGAGCTAGTCGTTCGTCGATCCATCTATTGCAACTCAACAAAAAAACTGCTCAACATCGTCATTCGTCTCGAACCGTCATCTTAAAAGGGCGAGGGATCTCATTTCATCCAAAATACTTCAAATTACACTTCACACAAAGGAAATGGAAAAACCTTTTGATAAACAAGACAAGGAAAGCTGTTTGTGCGTCCGCTGTGGCCAATTAATCTTTGCAAATGGGTCGTGACGAACGTCATTAAAACAGAATCGTAAATATTAAATGCATTTCGATTTCTGTGTTATTTTTACTGTACGATGTCTTTGTACCATGCAAGGATCACACACCAAATGCGCGGCCAGCATTTTACCCATTCATGCCAAATTTC
Organism: Ennomos quercinarius; assembly: GCA_910589525.2. NCBI lineage: Eukaryota > Metazoa > Arthropoda > Insecta > Lepidoptera > Geometridae > Ennomos > Ennomos quercinarius. The sequence continues at coordinate 14,304,737 of OU342494.1, read as the reverse complement.
ATATCGCGCGTCACCAGTTCACGATCGGACGCCAATCATTCCGCGTGTTCTCGGCCTCGCTACCATTAATCATTAACCATTTTAAACCTAGTTTTTGGGAATAAATAAACAGATTTTCTCATTAATTCGGTTTTATCATTTTATGTACGGACTACACCGTACAGTCTATTACTAAGTTCATTAAGAGTAGGCTTACTTTGTAGTTATTACCACTTCGTGACCGTTTATAAAACTATGGATATTATGAAATGCGTAGACTGGTATGTTCAGCAGTGGACGACATCAGGCTGTTGATGATGATGATGATTATGAGACTCGTAGAGCCCTCCGATCGTAGTGCTCATTTTCTTATCGCTCAAGACGACTCTTCTTTTTTTCGAACGGTAAATTGTGTAAGTTGCACCTAATTTGAGCCGACTTCTTTTGAGAAACTAGTGTCTAATATTTTCTCTTTATTGACTGAGCGAGCACGAAATGTGAGCATGTGTGAAATGTGTGTGATGTTTTGACCTTTTTTTGCTAAAATAGCATTCGTTTGACAACAACTCAGCTGATGGTAAGTGACGAAGTTGTCTAAGGTGCAGCGCGTTTGCTCATGAGATGCCCATTCACTTATAGCCTGGGCAAAAATGATTTCATATGTTTGTACGGCAGATGTTCAGCTTTTCTCTTCTGCAGGTCTCGTTTCTAAACCGATTCTATTGAAAATTGTGAGCTGCTTTAATAATAAAACTATTCATGGAAATTTGTCGATTTAGTTTGTGGATTTTTATAAAAAACTAGCTTCGCCCCGCGGTTTCACCCGCGGATAAAAAGTAGCCTATGTGTTAATCTAGTACATAAGCTATCTATATTCCAAATTTCATCCATATCCGTCCAGCCGTTTGAGCGTGAAGGAGTAACAAACATAGACACACACACACACATACACACATACAACCTTTCGCCTTTATAATATTAGTGTGATGGCAGTGCATTAGAGGTTTAAAACCTAAAAAAATAGTTATTAGTTTTAAGCTATGCAAGGACAAAATCACAAGGTCTAACAGCTCACAGAGCCACTATAGTACCTACTTATACATTTATACCTAGTACCTACAGTCACAAAACACAGTGGCGCTGGAAAAGGCAGCAAAAGTATGTTGATAGTAAACAAAAGAAACAGACCGTTTTATTTACGACTTACAGGGCAATGACCGTACTTTTAGAAAGCCTACGATACCTTGGGGACACTTTTACGTGCTGTTTCTAGTGCGTGATCTCCGTATGTACTGAGTAAAAGCGAGTGATTTATGAGAAACCCAGGGACCATCTTTTACCAAAAGATCCACAATGATGACACAGGAATATTATGATAGAGGTTGTCTATGCGGTACTGTGATGTGTATTGCCAATGTCTTTAGAAATGCACGCCTTAACGCACTATTATATATCTGCTTATTAGCTGCTTAACTGCATAAAATTCACATTATTGCTGTCATTGGTAGGCTCAATAATATCTGACCGTTGTGGTTTCAATATTATTTTATCGATTGAGTGTGAATGTTGAACAACATGATAGCGCTCTAGAGCTGGAATGATACGTAGAGACATCCGCAGCCACTAACGTCACTGTTACAACATTGTTAGGCGATAGCCAAGCAGAATGCCAGCGCTTGTCGACACGTGACCACCGCAACCGAGTATAAAAGTTGTCTTGTGTAAAATTTAAAAAAGCTAGTAACCATTAGTGCGTTAATTAGCGCGCGGAGCAAAGCATCAGACTTTCTGAATTCTGTGGTGCTTGAATTTCACAGCATTAAAATAGCAGGCGCCACAAAGAAACAAAATCGAAGGCACCCATTGCATGATATGGACCATCCTGAAGGCGCCTCTATACATTAGCTCTCTCTCAACACAATCACAATGCTGATCCGTTCCTAGGTGTACACAAATCGACAATCAAAATGTACATGCACTTACATTGGAGAGAAATCTATACATTGTCCATGGAATGTTTATTTTATGAAGTAGCTTTGTTTAGTTTATTTTGTCTAGATTTTATTTTCTGAACTGCTCTTTTGAGCACATACACATAAAGAAAGGGCAATGGAAAACTAATAGGCAATTACTTCTATCAATATACAACTCTCCCTAGGCAACTGTATACCATCGGCCGCGTAGAGCATGTCATTTGATTTTATTAGAAATGCCTAGAAATTCAATACTGCCATACTTTCTTATCCTGACCTATATTTTAAGCATAATATCCGGCAATATCTGCTTTCAGGCGGTTAAAAGCTTCTATATACGTAAAGACCTTGAAGATGAATGACAGTTTTGGGACTATGTTGTTCTTGTTTGATCAAAGAGGGTCTTTGATGGTTTCCATGTACTTACACAGAATTAATTTAAATTGTAGGGTCAGTAAAGCCAACTCGGCACTAATTGAAGTGAACAAACGTTCCTCAAATATTTCTGTGAACCCTACCTAAAAAGTTCATTGAAGTGGATTAAGTGGATACCAGTTCGGAGGACTAAGCGTTCATTCTGATTCTTTTGATAACTGGTTTGAATAAATCTGACAGAAGAGAAATTACAATGACTCTCTTAATACAAGGCATTATTTTATTTGTTACTCCAAACTTTGGTAATCATATAATAGAATAAAATATACACAACTGTTTTATCGAGATTTACGACCAATTCCAACGAGAAAATTCGCAAGTCCTTTTCAGATAAACGTCAAACTTTTAAGTATCTTTTTGGCAAACTTTGGGTGTTTGGTGTCCTAGGCTTTAGTCAGTGAAATAAGTTATCTGAAAGTTCTAATGCTCGGTACCAGCTGCTGAGATACGATACCTAGTAATACCCGGATAGAGAAAAAAAAAATCCATAACCTTCGCGACGTGACAGTAATAGGTACCTAACTACTTTACTCACTATTGTTTGATATCCATTGCCATAATATTTATAGCACCATACTTACATATATAATGCCTATATCTACTTTTGCTGATATCTGATAATCAGACAGTAAGCCCTTAATTTTGAGATAGATGGGTGTTCTTCGTGTTCGTTCTTAGCTTTAACAAAATGTAGGTGAAGCTGGAAAAGTATATGGATTATTATTGAATCCTTATTCTAATTTCTACTATCCCTACTTAAATTACAATAAAAGTGAACCGTCTATTTGGTTATTTGTTTGTCTGTTTGACTTTGATGATTCATATGTTTAGCACACAGACTGCAAAAACAATCGAGACTGAGATCAATATATTTTTTAACAGGTCATAATAAGATACTGCTGAGCATAGGCCTGCCTCAACGAGCGCCACTTTGAGCGGCTGCTTGCCTCCTGCATCCATCGGTTCCCCGCGGTTCTGACCAGGTCGTTGGTTCACTTATACGCCAGTAGCAGTAAGGTATACTAGTACTAGTGAGGAGCCGGCCAACTCTGTTATTTTGTTGTTATAGCCGCGGTGCGCATCATGGTATTTTAATTTAATAATAAAGCACATAATTTTGTGGACATGTTGTATATGGATATAATACCTAGGCAATACGATTAAAGTCTAAATAACACAATTTAGTTAGACTTACTGAATAGGTAATTAAAGATAGAAAAATCACGAAATGTAAAAGAAAAACTAATAGTATACGTAAGCAAAATGCGTAGGTACATCACAACGCGTTCTTATATAGACCCTACTAACTTTGAAAGTGCTGAATCAATTTTAGTCTGAAATAAACTTGAGAACAAACTTTGTTACTACATCGAGAAAATATTTTTCTTTCTTATTTACAGTCTAGGGCCAGAGAAATTGCTACATTATAAAAGAGAACTACATACTTACATATATACATTTGTAGGTATGTTTCACGTTTCCGCTAACGAGCAAGCCACATCAAAATATAAACTTGTGTCATATATAATGTTATTAGGTTTCAATCTAAAGTTATATCTTCGAATGTTTAGTTAATCGTAATTATTGGCAACCTTATAGTATACATAAGCAAGCTACAACCGATGGGGAAGAAAGGTTCTCGAGTGGCGACCATGTACCGAAAGACGCAGCGTAGGCCGGCCCTCCACTCGGTGGACCGACGAACTGGTCAAAACTGCAGGAACCAATGGACGCAGGAGGCGAGCAGCTGCTCAAAGTGGCGCTGCGCGGGGTAGGCCTATGTGCAGCAGTGCAAGATTTTGATGATGATGATGATGATGATGATGATGATGAATTATTGGCGTCTTAAAACGAACTAGATAGTGACTAAATCCTCTAATTGGTGACGAAAGACCGGTTTATCTAATAACCTAGTCCCAATGTGTTAACCCACTTGACCTATTGTAATTTGCAAGGCTTTTAATCTTTTAAAAACAGTTAAGTCAAACAAATCTGATAGAATTTATAAATGACAATATTTTGTTGGTTACATAATTGACAAAGGTCTCATAAATTTGACGCTTTAAAATATCAATCAAAACATTTTTAATCTAAATACGCGCGTTAGATTACTGCTCGCGCATAGATTACTGCTCGTCCTTCAGAATCTATTTTAGTAAACGTAGAGACACAGCAGCGACACGCATTTCCTTTTATAAAAACTGACTTGCAGAGAAAATTAATTTTGCCGTTTGGTTTGGGCACGTAGCGTGATTCTTTTATTTTTCAGTTGATGAATATTCCACCTGTTCCGTTTTCAGTGAATTCATGAATTGTAAGGAGCATGCACGTTATTGGATAAAAATAAATGATTTACTGCAAGTGCTGCAAAACTATGTCATTTCGCAAGTTTTCTACTTTAGGGTTAAGGTTCTTAAATAATCATACATCCTATTTATGAACCTGTGTATTCGGCAAAGCTAGAACATGACGCGTTCTATACGATGGCGCATTTGAAGGTACCTAAGTTGAAGAGTGGAAGACTTTCAGGTTCCAGGGGGTCTAGCAAAGATCCCTTCCCAGTAGCATTGACACCAAATGATAACTCAAAATTTATGGCAGTGACATTACCTGCGGAAATCGCATTTTGAGTTATCGTTGAAAGGTATCTTTGGAGTTTTGGCGGGAACGCGGAAAAGTTCACGTCGGTGCATTGTATTATTTTACAAAACTTATGCTTTTTCCAGTGTTAATGTTTAAAATTGGTGGTGTTTTACGCATTAAGTGCTGAATTACGAGCATGAGTGTGGGCAAGTGATATAATGTAGTGAAACGTGGTTTTTCGTGTTGCTTCCAAAATTCCATAGAAGCCTCTAGTAAAGTTGCCACCACTTTACTAGGGCATGCCTTAGACTGAATTATGACTTAGACTAGACTATGACTACTCTGACTGTGACTATGACTTGACTTTAAGTGAAAATTTCCATAATACGATGAAAAATTACAAAACTTGACACTGGCTAAATACACTATGTGTGGAGCCAAAATATAAGAAAAAAAAAAAAAAAAAAAGGTATCTTTGCTAGATCTTCAGGTCTGTACTGGAGAGACTACGATAGATCGTTTTGACTATCTAGCTGGCTTTGATGAGATGCTAAATAGGTACTATTATTATATTCTGTGATAACTACCAATTGCAATATGTGCATGCCCTAAAATACTTAAACTGGTGTTAGATTCAAAAGATTATTCAAGTGACACCTATACTTGTCCTCAGCTCATACTGGTTTCCACTTGAGGGACACGGGCCCTTCTTTAGGGACAAAATTTAGGCAGTAGTCCACCACACGAGCCAAGTGCAGTAGCCAAGTTGGTATGAATACATGAATAGCGGTGGTATACAAAGCAAAAATTTTCTATGTCTATAGGAATAATAATACAGACTGACAGCCTCCGTGGTGTGGTGGTTGAGCAGGCCGGCTCATAACCCGGAGGCGGCGGGTTCGATTCCCGCGACAGGACAAGTGTTTGTGCACAGGAAAAAAGTGCAAGTACTTGTTCTGTGTCTGGGTGGTGTGGGACCATGGTCCTCGTAGTTCCTGGATCCCTAGATACAGGGAATCCTGTTAGGGTCCAGGATTTATGTATGTGATCGTTGGGCGTTTTTCTTTTTATAGTATATTATGACGTAGATAGCAAGGAAAAGCCGGACTAATAGAGTGTAATAAATATTAGTTAATAAAGACTTCTCCGTAGTCCAAATAGCCCTCTTATATTAAGCCTTTTTACATCGTATAAGCCTTGTCACGGAAGCTTATTGAACTCCTTCTATATAACCTTGTATGTACCCTCGGACCTTTGTAAGCCTATTTGTACCAAATATCTTACAGATTTTCCAAGGAAGGCACAAAGCAAATTTTATGTTTGTTGCCAGCTGCGAAAAGCGTTGTTTTGTGCAAATCAAAATAGTATAAAATGAGTTGAGTCCTGCGGTTTCACCTGAGCGTATTTTCATAGTATTAAGTTTACATCTTAGCTGTTAAATCCTTAAACTATTGATATGGTTAATAAGAAATATGGAGAATACGTAATCTTGTCTTTCCATGTGATACACAAGATGCTGCCCGTACACAGCAATCGACAAGTTCGCGTAACACAAAGCAAAACGTCAAGCCATTTTGCTCTCTTTTAAGTGTCACTACGCCCCCACCCCACAGGACGGCGCAAGGTCGATGTAGGTATATTGGCTTAAAAAGTTTCATGAAGCCAGCATGAAGCAGCAGTTGGATAAATAGTTGGATAGAGATCGAGCTCATTTATTTGAGAAGAAAGTCTTTCTGCCTTTCGGGAGACACTTATACAGATCAGAACACCAGCAAAAAGGCTTGGTTTTCTTATCTATGGTTATATTATGTCTAGCAATCAACTTATAGGTATTATATATTGATTATGATAAGTGTGAATAAGGCTGTTGGCTGGTACTTATTAAATGAAAAAATATTTTCACTTAAGGTGAAACGCTCAAGGTCTTTCTTTGTTGTCCAATTATTTGCACCAGTTAATACCTCGGCGGCGTCACCTCAGTATGTTCAAAACAAACATTGTGGAGGCGAAACTCCCTTTTGCCCATTTCAACAGTATTTCTATGTTCTCAAACAGACCACAAGCTTTTCAATTAAGTGTTATACTAGAACAAGAAACAAATACGATACATATTGGAAATTCTGAAACAGGCAGAAACCGTCTGGAATTTTGATCAGCTCAACTCAAACGTGCGAGTAAAATTAGACCACAATAGAACTCTTTCAATTTAACAGTAAGCAGCTTTGGTTGCATTTCAACACATAGGTATTTTTGAAGACTACATTCAGATCAGATTAATGTCTTCAAGAATATTTATTGATACATTCCGTCAGGTGTGTCTTAGAGCTTTTTCATTGTTATTTCTTCGTCATTCCTCAATACGCTTCAAAAAATTGACACTTATGGTGTGGTGATTCATAAAGTCATCATCATCATACTCTTTGCCTTTTCCCATTTGTTATTGGGGTCGGTTCCCAAATATTGCAGCATGCCCATGCAGAATATATTAAAGGTAATTAATCTATTCTGCATGGGCATGCCGCGTAGAGATATTTTAAATTATTGAACCCAATGCTCAGTAGCATTATTTGCACAATATTTGCTGATTTATTCCAATCCAAAGTTACTCCATCGTAAGAGATTTATCAGCATCTGTTTATTCGTAAATCAGTCCAGAAAGTCCAGGCAAAATTAATATCATGTTTCCTGAACATTACTCAAATGGAGCGATTCGAACAGATAACAGATTTTTAGGGAGATACATAACTCGTGGGGTGTTTCAATGTAAAATTTGGTTTACCTACTTCACATCATTATGCATGTCCGTCTGTACTTAAGTTCCCACTTATCCCTCTATGACGTACCTAACGCATTTTGGTGCGTTCTAGACAGATAAATAAATTAATATCATCTATAGTTTTTATGTATGTCTCATTATTACCTACCGTAAAATTGAATTTATTATTACTATCAACATTATAAGCCTGAAGACGTCCACTACAGAATATAGGCATCCCCCATAGAGCGCCAGATGAGCGCCTGCGTGCACTAGCTTTTTGTATCTATTGGCTTTCCGCAGTTTTGACCAGCTGGGTTAGCACGGACGGTAGACAAAATTGTCTTTCCCCGTTTTACGTCACTTTCTTCATACTTGCTCGGAGTAAAACAGGGGAAAGACAGTCTTGTCCACCGGCCGTGCTAACCCTACAGGTCGTCAGTCCACCTTATTATAGTAGGGGCCGGGCCTACGCTGCGTCTTCCAATTCATGGTTGCCACGAACCTTTCTTCCCCATCGGTTATTAGTTCTAGAAGACGCAGCGTAGGCTGGCCCCCCACTAGGTTGACCGACGATCAGCAGGCTGTTGATGGATATCGGTTCTGCGATGTGGCCTGCCCATTGCCATTTTAACTTGCCAATTCTAAAAGCTACATCGGTTTTAATTTATATTGTGACTTATTTATAAACTTCTGCGCGTCCATTCAACAGGTGATTTGTGCTTCAACAGGTGATAGTTATCTTCAGCTATCTATGTTTGTAATTGCCTTCAAAGTTTTCCAAAAAGGTTGTGAGCCAGAAATTGTATGGCAAATAGGGCTTGGGTTTTAGTAGATAAGGCCTACTAATTAATTTATCCCTAGTCTTGAGTGTTAGACCCAGGTTACGGTTTTTCAAAGAGCAGTGGGGTGAGGGAGGATCTATCAGGGTAAATGCCTTCAAAGTAGCTGTTATTAAATTCAGTTCAATTATTTCAATAGGTACTAGAATCGCGAAATTCTTCGCGCAAGTTCTTCTGAGAGACAAACGAGGAGTTTGCATATAAATTGATTTTAAATAGTTTTACTTTGAATTAAGTTTAAATTAAATGGATGAATTTCACTATTATTTTAAAATAAAGAGGTATCAAGATAAAACAATTTATAACAGGGTGGTATTATAAAATCTAAGACTATGGAACCCTAAAAAATTAATAAGGAGGTGCATACAGTTGCGTTTTTGTTGATTATTTTTAATATACAAGAATCAATATAAACTCAAATGACTTTTGAAAAAAGAATTGTATCTGAATTTTCTGTTAGAGAGTGAGTGTATATAGGCATGTATTTATTATGTTTGTTTGTTTGTTACACAGCGCTGAAAGAGCAGCTGAACAGATATTGAAGAAATGTGTTTGTGGTGTGTATAATGTATATAATAGATATTTTCTACTCAGGTGAAACCGCGGGACGCAGATGGTTTTTAATAATCTGTAGTACCTTGGTAATTTCCCCAAAAATCTTGTTTTGTATTTGATTTAGATGAGAAAAAGTTTCACGCTCTTCTTAACTTTTGGATGTCTGTAGTTATCTTGAAATTCGACTTTCACTTAGGCAGGCACAACTAAGTTTTTGATTGGAACGAGTTCCTAACTTTACTAAGAGGGCTTAGTTTCTCCGTAACCCTGGAATAACTACACTTGTTTTTGAAACATATAAAAATTAAAATATAAAAAAATATAATTACCTACATAGGTAATTTAATTCTGTAAACTATCTGAGGTATTTATTATGATTACTTTAGTATATTTATGTTTATAATTTATGACAGTTTAATAGAAGAGGAGAGGTGGACACTAGGTGGCACGATGATCTGGTTAAAACCGCGGGGACCCGATGGATGTAGGAGGAAAGCAGCTGCTTAAAGTGGCGCTCAGTGGGGGAGACCTATGTTAAGGTGACGGGTAAAGCCAAATAAGTAAGTGCAAATCCGTTCAAAGACACATCACCCTTAAACTCATAGTTTTAAATATTAATTCTGTCTGCACTTCAGCGCGGCGCTTACGACAAATACAACGCATGAAATGACTGATTTTGATGGTTTTTAATGAATATGTATTTTTATATAGTATTTTTCATAATTATTAAGTCATCACGATATTTGAGTGTTTGTTAGGAATACAATAATTTATTTTTGTAAAAATATATTCGGTAGAAGCTCAGTAAAATGGGAACATTCAAATTTTTTAAGGGAGGTTTGCGATTTATTTCTATAGAGCTATATATATTAAAAATCTGGTATTTGCTGTCATCACAAACGACTTAATGAAATGAATTACATGATATATTAAATTCAAAGCTCCACGTGTTCTAATTACGCCAGGAAACGTGCCAAAAACACCTTGTTTGGTCCGCCCGTCGCCTTAAGCAGTGAACGAATTCAGGCTTTTGATGATAATAGAAGGCAGTTATAGTAGAGAGATCGAATAATTATAATAAACAGTTTACATGATTGGTTTAAATTAACTTTTCTAGCTTAAGTGATCGTATTGAATAGTTCACCGGCTTTAATTTTTTGATAAAACATCAATTAAAAATATTTAATTATTTTTTATTAATTGAAAATACGGATGAATGTTCGTTAGATCGTTATAGTTAAGCAAGACTTTTAATGGAGTTTGAACATATATCTGCTTATCTCAATGTAACATCGTGAATCACTATGGTAGAATACTAATTGAATTTTAAGCTCACCTAAAATTGATGGAGTTTTTGACCGACTTACGTGATTTGAAATAACAATTGTTACGATGGGTATTTTGATTGTTCCTCTAAAGTTAAAAAAACCTTTGAAAAATGCTAGTGATGATGATCTAGCAGAAAGTGTGAGGAATTTTAATATACCTATCTAAATGGTAATTTTCTAAGGTAAAATAAAAATATTTAATAGGTAAGTCATTTTATTTCCTTTTAACTAAAAATATACATTTTAATAATATCCGTGCTTAAAATGATAATGCAGCAGGTGACCAGAATGCTGGCTTTTATTTTGTACAAAAAATACTTAAGCATTGCCATTCAACGTGGTAATGCTGCCAGCATTCTGGGCACTTTTATCTCCACCAATGGGTTATTTTAAGTTTTGTATTTTAGTTTTATGCTATAGGTATTTTAAGTTTTTAGGTATAGTTTAGTTTAGTATAAGTACTTAAGTTATTTAAGTTGTCTATACTAATATTATAAAGAGGAAAGATTTGATTGTTTGTTTGTTTGTTTGCATTGAATAGGCTCCGAAACTACTGAACCGATTTGAAAAATTCTTTCACTGTTGGGAAGCTACACTATCCCCGGGTGACATAGGCTATATTATTATATATAATATCCTAATATTAAACAGACATCCATTACCTTAATTTCATACTGTGAATATACTTTGGATGGTATTATAATATGTACCTACTTTTTCCAGTTATTTTGTTTTAAAAACCAAACTTCTGAACCAATATAACATTTCTACGGGACTAATCAGAAAGTCAAACTCAAAGTCACGCAACGAGCTATGGAGAGAGCTATGTTCGGTGTTTCCCTGCGAGATAAGATCCGGAATGAGGAGATCCGCAGGAGAACTAAAGTGACCGATATAGCTCATAGAATTAGCGAGTTGAAATAGTAATGAGCAGGTCACATCGCTCGTAGAACTGACAACCGATGGGGAAGAAAGGTTCCCGAGTAGCGACCACTAACTGGAAGACGCAATAGGCCGGCGAGGCCGGCTCCCCACTAGGTGGACCAACGATCTGGTGAAAACCACGGGGAGCCGATGGAAGTAGGAGGCGAGCAGTCGTTGAAAGTTGCGCTCTCTGGGGGAGGCCTATGTTCAGCAGTCGACATCTTCAGGCTGTTGATGTTAAATCAGAAAGTATATCCTTAGAAAAAAAAAATCGAAATCGGTTTCTAAATGACGGGATATGAGGTCACAAACATTTAAAAAAGTGCAACCGACAATCCAACATAGACCAACAACACCGACCGACCCTGCTCCAACATAGATCGCATCATCACTTTCCTTCAGGTGAGATGTTGTCAAACGTGATCCCATTCAAGTATTAAAAAATCGAATTGAGAACTTCCTTGGAGTCGGTTGAAAAGTGCTTCTCTATACTATGAAATGGTAACAACCAGAAATATCTATTAAGTGTAGGTACTTATTGGTATTTCTGTTTATTACCATTTCACGGCTGCACTGATCTTGATGCTTGGTATGGATATAGGAGTCTCGTGAAGGACAAAGGATACTTTCACATAAACTTAAGTCTACGCATGCGAAGTCACGGCAAATAGTTCGTTAAAAGCTAATGTTAGCTAGTGCCAGTGTGCTAACCATAGATGAGTTGGGAGCACATCTATAATCCGTTGAGTTGGAAGGCGCAGGTTCAAATCCCACTGGCTGCAAAAATTTTAGGAACTATAGTCATATTGTGTAGTGCCACTAGTGTTGGTATTGAAACCAATATAAAGATACCTCCAAGTAGATACGTAAGTTGAAAATCACAGCACACAATAAAACTGGAAAGCAATCTTCGATACGCTTCATTCCCTATAATAGTACACCTATCTAAATCTGATAAGAAAATTGTCAGTTTCATGCGAAGCCCGATTCAAGACAGCTTCAAATAAAAAAACATTTTTTCTTTTATTAAGATCCTCGAAGAAAAGGTGTAAATGCTCGCTTCTTTCATTTGAAAGGAATTCAACATTTTTCGTAGATACAATTTAAGTTTTCGAGTGAATTAAAAAAAGGAACGCCGTGACAATGGCTAAAGGTATATATATGCAGTTATATACAAAGTATTAGAAAGGAGATTTCCCTATTGGCATACAGATGTAGTGTGCAAGCACTACTGTGTTCCGGTTTGAAGGGCATTGTAGCTAGTGAAATTACTGGGCAAATGAGACTTTATGATCTGATCACTCAGTCTAGTAATCTGATTACTAGACTGTGTGATGTCTCAGGATGACGTGCGCAGTGCAGTGTCACACGAAACTTTATTGTTTTAAAGTTCCGAGTGACACTGCAACTGTTATGGGCGGCCGTGTCGCTTAACATCTGGTGAACGACTAGCTCGTCACGTCATTCAATCGCATAAAAAAAAAAAGATAGTGTGTGCAGTAGTGTGCAAGCACTACTGTGTTCCGGTTTGAAGGTCTTTGTAGCTAGTGAAATTGCTGGGCAAATGAGACTTCACGATCTGATCACACAGTCTAGTAATCTTATTACTATACTGTGTGTAGTCTCAGGATGACGTGCGCAGTGCAGTGTCACGCAAAACTATATTAATTTAGCGTTCCGGGTGATACTGCAACCTGTTATGGGCAACCGTGTTGCTTAACATCAGGTGAACGGCTAGCTCATCACGTCATTCATTTACATAAAATAATAATAATAATAATACGAAGTTATCAAGATGAATAACTACCGGAAATATATCATGAAGGATGGTACGGTCGACATCTGTCGGGCATGCCGCCGTCCTGGAGAATCTCTCCGACATATCATTTCCGGTTGTTCTCATCTTGCTAACGGAGAGTACTTGCACAGACACAACCTAGTGGCCAGGATCATCCATCAGCAACTTGCCCTTCAATACGGCCTTGTCGAATCTGAGGTGCCGTACTACAAGTACACACCGGGGCCGGTTCTCGAAAATGGCCATGCATTGCTCTATTGGGATCGCTCTATCATCACGAACAGGACTATTGTAGCCAATAAGCCTGATATCGTGCTGATAGACCGATCCCAACGCCGGGCAGTGCTCGTTGACATCACCATTCCGCATGACGAGAACCTCGTGAAGGCTGAGGACAAACTCAGCAAGTACCTTGACTTGGCTCACGAGGTAACCGCCATGTGGAATGTTGACTCGACAAGCATTGTACCGATAGTCGTTTCGGCGAACGGCCTTATAGCGAAGAGCCTCGACCAACACCTTGAGAGGCTCTCGCTAGACGGTTGGATCAAGGGTCAGATTCAGAAGGCAGTACTCCTTGACACGGCACGTATTGTCAGGAGGTTCCTCACTCTGCAGCCCTAACCACCGGTAGCTTGGGTCCTGCCCCACTGCCGGCGGCACTCTAGGTTTAGGGGTTTTTTATAATATTTTTGTAATTTATTTTTATATGAATATTGTAGAAAAACCTAAATCTAAGAAAAAATAATAAATGAGTATGAATAATAATTACTTATTTGTTGCCAATAGGGAAATTATAAGGCATACCTACCATACGTACTCCTTTACTAATAAACTTTGTGTAGCGGTCTTGTATTTTGTTTCTCTCTATCAAATTAGAAATAGGTAAATATAAAACGAGAGAAAACACTGTTGCTATTCTACTGTTTCGCAGTGTTAAATAAAGTTCTGATGATGGAAAAAGTTTCCCAGTGTATTTTTAAACTATTTTAAATTGTATGAATATGTGAGTAATGTCTGTTTTCAATTATAATTATATGAATGTTTTACACATCTAGCTGCGCCCCGTGGTTTTACCCGTGGATAAAGAGTAGCCAATGTGTTAATCCAATACATAAGCTATCTATAGTCCAAATTTCATTCAAATCCGTCCAGCCGTTTGAGCGTGAAGGAGTAACAAACATACACACATACACACAAACACACATACACATATACAAACTTTCGCCTTTATAATATTAGTGTGATATATAACGTTTTGATATGAAACAAAATTGGCAGGTGCCGTTAACGCATTCCATAAACAAATGTCATCATCCATCAAAAGTTCACCACAATAGCCCAGTTTTATTTTTAACCATCGTATACGAAATAGTGTTTAATATGCCACACCATGCCTTGTCAGTTTTAATTAATGTTATATTCAACAGGGCCTCCTGGTGTTAGCTTCGGTCCCACCAATGCCTCCCAAATGTCCGGGCTGTCTAGCTGGTCCGGGTGTTCAGAAATGTTTTATACATAAATATGAGTAAAGCAATAAAGCTTCAGAGGGTTTAGGCAGCAACTCACCCACACTTGCCTTATTTTTTGAAGTAGTTATTTGACCCACATGGTGAGATTTTGTTGATGAGTTGACTACTCCATCAATTTTAGAAGTACCTAGTCGATTTAATCAGTTGGTATAAATCACAATACTTTCCACACACCCTCACACACACACACACAGTAAATAGTAATAGAGTATGCTCCCACTTCCCTACACAATAATTTTAAAAATTTACAAAAGTTCTAGAAGTTCTTGGAATTTTAGTATATAGTTGTTATACGTAAACTAGGTAATAATTTCATGCAAAACTTTATAATTTTGAGTTTCAAGTGGTACTGCAACTGTAATTGACGGCCTTGGCGCTTAACATCAGATGAACGTCAAGCTCGTCACGTCATTCATTTACATAAAAAAGTCACCGGTACCTAAATCCGTCCAATCCAAGAATCTGCCCAATCTACGAATCTGCCCAATCTACGAATCTGTCGAATAGAGAATCTGCCGAATTCCGAATCTGTCCAACACCGAACAACTGCTATCAACAACTAATGACATCCCACTGAGGCTACCTCTCATCCACGATAGTAAATATACGTGTTATACGATAGTAAAACAATACATCAACACAGCACACATTACACTGACATTTATAACACATAAAAAGACAAAATAAACGTATTAATGGGTCACATCATGATGTTACATCAAAACAACAAAATATTATGCACACTACTCTCACTAAAATTGTAAATTGGAAAAGAGGAAATAATAATAAATTCATGGACCATTTCTCTTTTCATTGAGTTCATAAATATTTTAAATTAATGAAAGTAAAATAAAGGCGAAGCTACACAGAGCAGTAGAATTTAATTATTTTTTTTGTCTTTAAAATAACTATAATTAAAGACGAAGTTCCGTGTAATTCCTTCTAGCTCTTTATTTTTTTTTCTATTAATTAGCATTTTTCCAACAGAAATGATAGTATGACCACGAGGAAACAGCGGAATATTTATGCTCAGCAAAGTCATAATGCAGATTTTGAAATGCAATGACACGTAGTAAATAAATAGGAAACTATTTATTGGTGTTGAGACCCTGGGTCCGTGGGGACCGGGAGCTCATCTCGTTTTCCAAAGTTTATCAGAGCGCCTGGTTGATGCGACGCGTGACCAAAATGCTGGCACTTATTTGGCTCAACGAATCAGCATTGCAATTCAACGAGGCAATGCTGCCAGCATGTTGGGTACGCTACCTACCGGTAGTGGGCTGGAGCATTTGGACTGGCTATAAGAATAAGAATAAGAATAAGAAGTATTTATTTGCTTAAATGTCGGTATATAAGGTTTTCGGTACATAATTAGTGCCAGATACATTTTGCCACCAGCGGCAGCATGCAAATATTGTAAACATAACAATTAGATACATAATTGAATGAATTTAACAGTTATTATTATTAATGTAAGTATTAGAATAAAAATAAAAATTGTGCAATGTCAAAATTAATAAAAATGTCAAAACCATATACATATTATAAACATTACCCCTAAAAATATCTGTCATGTGAAATAAAACGCCATCACGGGTAGTATACAGTCCAAATGTTCTTTGTAGTAGGTAGCTAGTTTATTAGTTTTTATTAATGTAGTAGCTAGTTTAAAGAATAAAGGTCCATATGAATGATTCTAATTTGACGTGGGAACAGTAAGGCCTGCACTGACGTCCCGCTTCAAGGCAAAATTACTGATCCGGTCTATAGGTGACATTTTGTTTACAGGTGCAGTATACAACCGAAATCACTCCCGGAAAATTAAGTTTCCGTGGGAAAATGAGTAAACAGCGGGTGAAGCGCGGGGTGCCTCGTAGTATTATAATAAAGTTTGTAGTCAACATTTCACTTCGCAAACGTATCCTCAAGGTTGCAGTATGATCCAACCCTAATCTTTTATTGGGTTAATAATGACTTGTCGACATTTTTATTCATACTTATTTCTTTCATTGCCTTCCTATATTTTGTGTGAAGTTAGAACAGTTGTTAACATGATGAATGATAAACCAAAGGCTCTATTGAAAGCGTGTGAGTTCAAAAAATGCGGTAATTATTTACTATCAGTTTTTATTTTTGAATTTATAACCTTTTGTTCGACCGTGACGACCGCGTGGCCCCGGTGTGCGAATAGGACCACCTGATCTCTTCCCGTGGGTGCC
Source organism: Ennomos quercinarius (assembly GCA_910589525.2). Classification (NCBI taxonomy): domain Eukaryota; kingdom Metazoa; phylum Arthropoda; class Insecta; order Lepidoptera; family Geometridae; genus Ennomos; species Ennomos quercinarius. Next base: position 14,287,814 of record OU342494.1, on the reverse strand, counting down.
GTAAGAGCCGGCTAAGGGCAGCAGTATTCTCCTCAGTCTTCATTAAAATGTACTGCGATCACCAAACCGCCAAGCGAGGTGATTATGGCAAATTCCCTCCCTATGATAAGCGTCCAAAGTGGCATTTTGAGGGGGAGGCCTGTATTGCAGCGACATCTTCCGGCTGTTGATGTGAAGCTTCTATATAAAATCTTACGCAATTAACTTAAATACTTTTTTTAATAATAAATATTCAGTCAGCGTTTTTAACTTTTACTGTATTATTCTTTTTCGTCGTTCATCTCGTTGTCGTTCCCTCTGTGTCTTATCTTTCTCTTCATTGATAATAATAAAGGTCGAGACCCTTTCCTGATATTATTCTATAATTATTAAGTAAATGAATGGTTATTTTAATCTATATTTTTATGAGGGACTTGGAGTCGTCCAACGACCATGTCAGCCCTATGGTGCACACTCTTAACTATTTAATACACACACACACACACAGTCACACACTGTAAGAACACATTTAAAAAAATATGTATCAATCTATACACAGACCGATAGGTATAGCGGGCTAGCCACATCGGATGTTTTTTTGGGATAGGATGCTAACTTAAGGGCTGCTCAAACAGGTGCGTTTTTCGCCTGTGTGGCATTCATGCCACCCAGAGTGGTAGCGAACAATGCGCTGGTTTGAATAGGGCTTTATGGTTAGTGATTGGTACTTATATACCTAACTTAATAAGCAACTAGCACGGCTTTTTAAAGGCGGCAAGGCGCTAAAAGTGGTGCTCTGTTGGTATTGATGATGATGAAGGGTTTTTAGAAGCAACACAAATGTAAAATAACAGTCATTGGTTCATTTTCAAAATGGGGAATAGGCAGGTAGGTACATAATTTCTACTAAAACACGCTTTCAGTTTAACCATTGCTCTTCTCCACCTACATACATTGTGTATTCCAAATGTCGGGTAACAAGATTTATTCGCTTTTTTACTCCAGCATCTTCTTTGTAAAACATCCAAACAACGTTATTGATATAGTATGGGACGAGACAGTATGGATAGTCAAAGTGTACATCGACTTTGTTTTCGCGTATACCTACTAGCGCATTTATACATAAAAGGCTTGTGTCATGCTACTTTTTTTCGCCCAAATTAATTGAGGAATATCCTCAAAAAATAAACAGTCGTGAAAACAAAAATTAAATATCTCAAAAAAATGACAAAGTTACAAGCATTTTAAAATACAGGAATAGAAAGAGACAGTTCAAACGTGCAGTGACGTCAGTTCTTGCTCCTTCATAGTACCTCATTACGAAGCTGTGGTAGCTTTATATACACATGCTTTATATATACAATCTCTTCGGCATCTTACGTCACTAACGTGCGTTTTGATATTAACTGAGGGGAAGCTCTGTTTTGCTAGAAAGGGACAGGCGATGCCCCTTCCTGAAACTTTAAAAGCTTATTACTCCGTTATTTATTTACCGATTCTACCATTTTTTTTCAATTATTCCATTTATTTTTAACTTACTTTATAAAAATAATATTAAGTTGTTCATTTTTAATGGCAGGCCTATTGTGTCGACTCATAATCGGCCTATAATGAAACAAGTTGCCTATAAATGGAGTGATCGCCAATGGATGGTGGATGGTCCCCCAGGAGACGTACAAAACTCGCTATTCCACTTCGATCCCCTATTCTGGGGACTCAACTAGTTCCCATACTGTTTTAACATTGTATGGTAATCTGTAAATAATATTAAGGACTTACAAGTGATGATTCAGATATAGCAGACTATCGCTTTTAGAAACGTGTTTTGGTGAGAAGTGATTCTGTTCTCGAATGTACTAAGTAGCTCAAGGGCAAACAATGTCGGCCAGTCGACATAAAAATACAATAAAAAATTATTATAACAGTTTATAAAGTAGTAAAAAGAATTGGTATTATACTCACGTGTGAAAAAAATCTGCCGTTGTTTTGTCGAGTTATTTTCAATTTAAAATATTTAAACAACCTATTCACCCATACCCAGCTACCTAAAGACATAAAGAACTGGCACTTGATCCTATATGGACTCGATAGCGGCGATATATTAAATATAAATCGGTCTCTATCGCTTCGTAATACTTATATATAAAAGTGGGACGCTGTCTGTTTGTTTATTTGTGTGGATGGAAATATGAAACAAGTAAATTGCTCATACCAAGATCGAATTCCCACACAAAACACGCTTCTATTGGTGGTCAATTTTAGGGTGGGATTTTGATCCATACCATTTGTTAACAAATTTTCTCTAATCATCTCTAACTGTCTTTAACAAATTTTGACCATTGGTAAGAGTTTGTTAGCATTTTTAACCATTAGTTACCTTAACTATGGATAAAAAAACCCAGCCTTAGGTTCTGTCACATGATTATAATTATAATTGAAAGTAAGACACAGTTGTGAGCTTTTTTTTTTTTTTTATGCGATTGAATGACGTGACGAGCTAGTCGTTCACCAGATGTTAAGCGACACGGCCGCCCATAACAGTTGCAGTGTCACTCGGAACATTAAAACAATAAAGTTTCGCGTGACACTGCACTGCGCACGTCATCCTGAGACATCACACAGTCTAGTAATCAGATTACTAGACTGAGTGATCAGAGCTTTGCTCTATTTAATTAAGCTTCTAAGACACAAAGCTATTGTGATATTCGATAGACTTAAGTAAACATCTAAATTACGTACCTGCGGGATACAGATCGCGATTTCGGAGAATTTTCATTGAAAGCAATATATTTCAAGTAAAAGCTGTTTTTGACAATACGAGAATGTTAAATCGACGATAAATTTACAAATACACAAAATTAATTGATGTTTTTCTTTGGAAAAATTAATTGGGTTTCATGCAGGCATGATTTACGGTTTGATGGTTTTATTTTGTTGTGCCGCTACTGAGTGCTGATTTGATCATTTTTTCAGTAGCTTTATGTAATTTTACTAGCACTATTAAGCTACTAAAAAAAACTATAATCAAGCAACGTTGGCTGCAGTCATTACGTTGACGGCAGTACCGTACTTCTGAAGTTTTTTTTTTATGAGAATGAATGACGTGATGAGTGAGTCGTTCACCTGATGTTAAGTGACACGGCCGCCCATAACAGCTGTAGTGTCACGCGGAACTTTAAAATAATAAAGTTTCGCGTGACACTGCACTGCGCACGTCATCCTGAGACATTACACAGTCTAGTAACCTAATTACTGAGTAAACCAATTTCGTGTTGGTTTTTCAGTCTATTGCCATTTGTCGCCAACCAATGGTATCTAGGTGATACTTTTAACTGTAATTTATTGATACATTCTATTTATTTACGTTAAATCAGTATTCATGTAATCACGTTTAGTAATTAAGCTATGATTGGCAAAAAACGCAAGAAAATTTGAATCTGCCGCGCTGAGTAAATCGTTCCACCTTAACAAAGCACACTTTTAATATAGGACATTGTACAATTTATGACATAAAGCAGTTGATTTCAACAAAGTGGCTACTTTATCTTTGTGCTTACAAAACAATCAATAAACCATGTTTTACGTAAAAGCTTAATTTAAGGCGATAGGTCAAAGCAAATAGCCTCGCAGCGCTATCGGTCGAGTTACGTACAGTTCAAAGCTGATTATATAGTTTTATTTCGTTAGTTTCAGTTCTTGTGAGCGGTGTGTTTACCTGATCGTAAATACTTTGAAACGAGGATACGTGTGGTAGTGAAAGAGTTAATAGGCTTGGAATAGTTTGAACTATTTTTACAACGATACTATATGCACCCGAAAAATTGTGTTAACGGTAACGCCGAAAATTATATGTATTTGTCTTGTTCATTTTTTTTAAGAATTAAGAAGACACGGCGTCTTAAGTTTCGCCGTTATAGTTACAACAATGAATGGGCAATGATTTACTGTGTGATTTTATGCAGATTTAAGATAATGAGTTGAAAACGTGAACTTCCACGACGGTCGGTAGTATCTACTATGCTTCTATTATACCTACTTAATACTTATCATGTGAGACTTTATCTTATCCACATTCATCATAATCCAGTATCCATTCAGTAGTAAAATAAAATTTATTCATTTATATCAAACTCATTATTATGCTCATTGATAATTATGCTTTTATGTTTTGCCATCAAGCCCTTTGTAATTTTATTTGCTCAGGACTTTAAATTATTTTAAATGTTCTGATTCTGAGGAAAGAAAGCAGTTATTAGCTCATAGTGGATCGTCCGATATATAAGGATTCGACTAATGAGCAAGGAAGTTTCTGTTTACAATAAATACAGCTACACCATTTTATGTATCTTCATGAACATTAAACAGCTTTTAAATCAAAATTTGTGTGGTTCTGGTTTGCAAATAGAACCACCCCATCTCTGTCCGTGGGTGCCGTAAGAACTAGCTAAGGGAATATTCAGGGAATGGGCAGCAGCATTCTGCTCGGTGCATTAAAATTTTCTGCGATCACCAAGCCGCCTGCATGCCAAGCGTGGTGATTATGGCAAGCCTCCCGATATAAGGTCCCCTATCTCTTACCCCTTAGGTACCCCTTATCAAACATGATAAGCGTCCAAAGTGGCGTTTTATAATGGAGGACTGTGTTTAGCAGTGGACGTCTTCCGGCTGTTATGTGAAATCAAAATTTATAAACGAACATTGTTAAATTTGATGATTTAAAAAGCTGTTTTCATAATTTTCTTTGAAGTAAAATTATAACGGTCGGTAAATTAAAAGCAAATACAAGAAGACCAATATAAAAACGTTTGACTCATCTGTATCGAATACTTATACGTGCCACTTAGGAGCCGTTTAGGTACTCATGACCCTTTTCAATTTACTGTGATTAATTTTGTGCACATAACTAAAAACAACCATTGTAAATAGCCGCAGTTCTTATCATCATAAGCTACAGGCAGGTATCAAATACAAGGAGATGAAGGAGACCAATAATAAAAACGTTTGACTCATCTGTATCGAATACTTATACGTGCCACTTATGAGCCGTTTAGGAACTCTTATGAGCCGTTTAGGTACTCTTGACCCTTTTCAATTTATCGTGATAAATTTTGTGCACATAACTAAAAACAAATATTGTAAATAGCCGCAGTTCGTATCACCATAAGGTATAGGCAGGTATCAAATACAAGTAGATGAAGGAGACCAATAATAAAAACGTTTGACTCATCTGTATCGAAAACTTATACGTGCCACTTACGAGCCGTTTAGTACTCATGACCTTTTTCAATTTATTGTGATTAATTTTGTGCACGTAACTAAAAACAAATATTGTAAATAGCCGCAGTTCTTATCATCATAAGCTATGGGCTAAAGCACACATTTGAAGGTCATTAAGAGAAAACAAAACAAACGCAAGGTTCGTAACTGCAATAAATTTTTTGTATTACTTTAACAAACAAATATTGCTAACATAATCAGCTAAAAATTACAAATGCATCATACAAAACGGAGCTCAGCTTCAGCCACACCGGTGCGACTGCGAGGCGGCAGCGTCAGCGACGCGAAACTATAGTCTGTTTCAAATCCCCTGATAATTACGTACATTGACCTTTGAGCGGACTGCAGTGACTCTCAACCTATTTTTTGGTAGGTCGCTTTATATTTTCAAATTCTCTGAGAAACTCGACATTGAAACATGACGAAACAGGTTTAGCGCCGCTGATTGAACTTGTTTTGCGCACTTCCTTGTACCACTAAACGCGGTAGACGCGTAAACGACAGTGAAGCGATGCATAATTCTATAGAAAGCGATATTGTCGCTTTTTTCTGGGCTAACGTAGTACCGGGGGAGCAATGCACGAGTTTCTCTGGGGATTTGAAACATACATATTCGGTATCCATCACTGCCCGCGAAGCTCGCGGCGCAGCCGTCTACGAACACGGACAGCAATTACTTCACTCACTGAAGCTACTTGACGCGCTGATGTGGCCGCAGCTTTGATGTCAAGATCATAGACCTATAACTAAAATATTCTAGGTCTGTGGTCGACATATAAAGCTTATGCCGCTGTAAAACGCTAAAGTCTCGCTTTGAAGGTGGAAGCATCAACAATGCATCGTCGCAACTCTGTGTCGCAATCATTAAATAAATAAATAAATAAATAAATAAATAAGTGTGGACAATTCACACAGCGCCATCTAGCCCCGAACTAAGCATAGCTTGTACTATGGGAACCAGATAACTGATACAATACTTAGATACTTTTTGTTTGTAAATACATACATAGAATACAATATAACGATTCACAACAATTGTGAACAAAACATTACGTTGCCATTAACTTTAGGTATAATATACAAGTGGATACAGTTATAAGAATATCCACCTAGTTTATTTTAAGTTCCAATTAAAAATATACGAGGGAGTTGACCGCACGTGAGTTTATTTTCGTTTGTACCATTCTCACCTTGTGGTCGGTCGCTACTGGGACTGCCTGGGACAGAGAGGTAACAGAAAATATTTACTTTCGCAGGACATGTTTGCTCTCGATAAACTTTCATTGATGTTTCTTTGATCACTCTCTGTAGTAAGTACTTAATCGACTGAACTTGTTTTCGATTACGAACTCGAATAAAAATATCTTCATCAGCTTGTTGCTTCTTATTAAATACATTGGTCGTTGCAAGTTAGGTAAGTACATGAGAGATGTATAATTATAGCATAATTAGTATTTTTATAGTCTGTAGTATTCAGATACTCGGAAAATTAACCCTCTGCAATCCGACCCCCATCTTCATTTCAACAACAAAAACCCTAGCGGCCGCTCTAGGGGCGTTCCTATTTCATTCTTCTCCTAATGACCAATTTCCTAACAATATCGAATCATATTTATTTTATAGCGCGACCTTGTCGATAATTCAGCAACTATTGACCCTGACACGTCATTACGGGAAAGTGATCAATTTCTACCCGGTCGTAACATTCTCGCCAGTAACCGATGGCTCGTAAAAACCTTTCAATAAAATCATGCGTGTAGGTTCCATAACAAAAAAAATGTAATTTATACTATAATATTTTATAATAAAGAAATAAATTTCCTTACTTCCCTATATTGAGCACTCAAGAAAGTTTTCAAAGGAGTTAATTGAATTTTATTATTATTGTTGGGCATAAAGCGCTCTCCAAGCTAAACGATATTACCTAAACAAAGTAAAAAAATTATTAGTTCTTGGTTATTAAATAGCAATATACAAAATATAATATAACTAGTTGACCCGCCCCGGCTTCGCGCGTGTTAATTAGTTTTACGTTCTCACCCTGTTTATAGGAAGAGGGAAGCGAAAGGGATAGTTATGGGAAAAGGATTAATGGATGGAACGGCAATAGAAGGATGACTATAAATAAATAGGTAAATAAAATAATAATATAGAAACCCTAAGTAAATAGGGCGAATTCTGTGATACAAACAAAAAAAATCTGCCATAAATATTACACGCTTGTTTTTTTTTGTACAACCCACACTTGGCCGTTTTAGTAAAAAAAAAAGTATCTTAAATGTTATTCTGTAAATTAACTATAACCATACCAAATTTCAGTTCAATCCGTTCAGTAGTTACAGGGCGATGCGTGTTCAAAGGGACAGACAAACAAAAAATTTAAAAAAATTGATTTATTTTGATATTTGATGTAGAAGTGTGTGTATACATATGTATATAATAGATAGATAGATTACATAAATGCCAGCTCTATCTCGTGCGGTTGTCCCATGTTGAGGGCTTGATCCGTATAAAAAATACTTTTTATTGCCAGTAGGTGTGAAGCTTTAATGCCCTATCAAACCACAATGAACGAGCCACATTACCTACAGTAATGGACAATATACGGGCTACTGTTGAATAGAACAGTGTCCATTTAATTACGAACAAAATGTGGCAAAACTTTCCAACACCGCCCTGAAACAGAGTTCCTCTTACCATAAAAAGTATATTGTGTCCTGTTAAAGTTTATTGAACTCTAAGTTAAATTTCTTTCTTTTTCTTCCATTACCAACAGAACTTCTTTTACGTAGATATTGTTTTCTACGTGATATCCTCATTGATCACGTCCACTCCTGAACATAGGCCTCCCCCAGAGAGCGCCACTTTGAGCTGCTGCTTGCCTCTTGCATCCATCGGCTTCCCGCGGTTTTCACCAGGTCGTCGGTCCACTGAGTGGGGGGGGGGGGGAACGTGATATAATTACAGATTATTACAGATAATTACAGTTAATATAAGAAATCGGAAAATATAGAATCCTGAATATGGAACTTATCCACTTGTGTACGTGTTATCCGTCCCCATGGGTTCCTGTCTGTGGCCATCCGGACCAACAGTCTCAAGCTTGGACTGTTTATTTTGTCTTAGATGGTCTGACCATCGCATAGGGCCATAGGGGATCTGCCACATGCCCTCTTCCCCTCGGTTTTTTATTCAGAAAGTTGAAAATAATGGGTTGTCTAAGGTGGAGCACGTTTGCCCATGAGATGCCCATTCACTCTTGACTTGAAAAGACCCAGGTGATACTCAGGAGGGAACACGGTTGCTGAAAGAGCATTCCATTCCATGCTATTAAAAATAGTTATGAGGTTATTAATTACGGGCAGCAATTATTAATATGTAGCTAGTAGCTTTTAGAACATGATATAGTTTATAATATTGTTTGTGGTTGTTAATTCAAAAATAAAAGCAAACTGCCCGTTAAAAACAATTATGGGTTATCTCATGTTACGTATTCAAGTTTGCAACATGGCCGTCATGATGTAATTATGCGGGAGTTCATTAATATCTCCATTTTATTATTACAAAATGAATCCCTACAATCGTAATTGTATTCTATGTTATGTATTTACAAATAAAAAGTATCTAAATATTATATCAGTTATCTGGTTCCCATAGTACAAGCTATGCTTAGTTTGGGGCTAGATGGCGCTGTGTGAAATGTCCACACATATTTATTATAAAATGGTTATAAACCTAAACTCCATTTAATATAAACCTGTCCACGCTTAATATATATTCTTGAATTACGGCTATTCGTAACACAAACTCAAGAGCGATAAAAGTTAAAAACAACTAAGAATCCTAATCGTAAACAAAGTTGTTCCCTTGTATTTCTTAATGAGCTTGAAGACAATAAATTAAGTCCATTTGTTCTTGAAACCCTCGAAATAATGAACTTTACTTTAAAATATTTGCCAAGTACGTACCTATTTATTTTAAGAAGAATTCTGCCAGTAAAATTCGGTTGTTATATGGGAGCTTAAATTAATTAAGCGCTCTGCGAGTTTCAACATTTGTAAAAAGGGTAAAAATACGATTTGTTTGAGAACAATTATCTACTTCATTCATTGTGACTTGACCGTAAAATTTTAATTAGTAGATTTCTGTAATTTTAAATATTGTGTAAACGTTTTTGTTGTTTTTTTGGCACAGCAAAGCAGCACCAAAATTCACACGATGCTCGTGACGCTCTTGTTGGAAGACAGTTATTCTCAGTTATTCTGCCGGCAAGCAGTAGTGTGCAAGCACTACTGTGTTCCGGTTTGAAGGGCATTGTAGCTAGTGAAATTACTGGGCAAATGAGACTTTATGATCTGATCACTCAGTCTAGTAATCTGATTATTAGACTGGGTGATGTCTCAGGATGACGTGCGCAGTGCAGTGTCGCGCGAAACTATTGTTTTAAAGTTCCGGGTGACACTGCAACTGTTATGGGCGGCCGTGTCACTTAACATCAGGTGAACGACTAGCTCGTCACGTCACTCAATCACATAAAAAAAAAAAAAAAAAGACTGAGTGAAATTCCACATGTTGTGAGGGTGGGTACCTATAGTTAGTTAATTTCTCAATTCAAGTTTTGATGTTTTTCATTTTGTTAGGTTCAGTAATTCCAGCGTGATGCGTGTTCAAAGGGACAGACAGACAGAAGGATAGACAAAAATTTAAAAAAAAGTTTCTATTTCTATTTCGTTTAAGAAGTATATATTGCAATCAAAATTTTTTTTAAAATATTCAATTTACAGATTTAACCCAGTTACAGTTTTATTTTATGCAAGATAAGATAAGAAGAAGATTAAATTAAAATGCATGATGGTTGTATTTGACTAAAATACAATCGGACTTTCATATTAGCAGTATTATTATACGAGTTATGATAGACTTATCTTTAATTAAAGCTCCAAAAGAATTTCCTCATCATGACGATAATGACTTTGATGCCGTTAATCTCATCATAATGAGCACCCTCCTCTCCAGGCAGCTAATTAGCAGCCATAGCAATCATTCTGATTATGTGCAAAAAAGCCTATTTGTCTTCGGCACGCCTTCGCCTTATGACAACATCAGGTTATATGACGGGCACAGCTGTAACTTTTATGATATCAGGCTTTATACCTTTTGAGCTACAGTTAGCAACACCAACCGATCGTGAAATAATTGATTGATTGTTTCAAAAATACAGGACACTAGCTTTAATTAATGTAACGAATAAACTGGATTTAATGTTGGTAGTAAAGTTATGTCAGTGCCTCGGAGTTACTGGTACCTTATAGGTTGCGAGGTCAGATGGCAGTCGCTCGTGTAATTCTGGTAGCTCGCCGCTACAGGTTAGATTGGGAGCCAACCCCAATAACAAATGGGAAAAGGCAAAGAGAATGATGAATAGATTAGATAGACTTATGATAGAGTTATGTCAGCCAGAGGTTCTGCTATCACATGAAATAATGGGATACCGGACTGGTTGTGGCATCTGAGTTCAGTTGATCCACCACTTACCCATTTCCAAAAAAAAATCCTATAAGCAACTAAAACGCGTATTTTAAACTAGTATTTTTATATCTAACTGTACAAGTCATAAAGTTAGGGCAACGAAGACGAAAGCAATTCGGGACCCTATGATATTACAGGTGTCATATTATATTGAAATTTTGATTCGCATGAACTTCTTTCTTCTTTTTTTGTGAACGCATAACCTGCGGTGTTCTAACACAAAGTAAAAGAAAAACAAGAAACCTCAAATTAAAATGACTACACTGGAACTGACGAAGGGAAGAGTCTAGTATATTATAGGTATTACACAGCATTAACAAATGACCATTTGTTAAGGTTAAATACGGTCTATCATGGCGGAAAAAGGCTCTAAAATAGTGTAACGGGGTGCCCTTTCGGCTAGCTCGCCTGGACACCTCGTTATACAGGAGATCTAGCCCTAGGCCTACGGGAGGCGCGATGAGGGTTGGACCTACCTAAAAAGGGGTGACCGGTGAGGGGGTTTAGCCCAGAGAAACACGGATGTACATAAATTACAATAAGTGCTTATATATTCACGTTTCTACATTAGCTTCGATTAACACTAGTGGTCCTTAAAACTATACACCAGAAGCGCACGGGAGGGCGATGATACTTGTGACGACACGATCGCGGAACGTCCTCGAGCAGGTAAACGACGGTAGCCTACGAGGACTACGGTACGCGGTGAGCGCGGCGCGGGGCGCGGCGGGTACGCGGCGGCGGCGGTAAGATTAGTGCATGCAGGGGGTCCAAGGGTCAGGCTGCATAAGCTTGGAGCCACGCGACGACCGAGCCCTTGGAAAGGACGGAGTTCATGCAGGTTTTTTGGGGAAACGAGGGTCAGGCAGCATAAGCTTGGAGCCACGCGACGACCGAGCCCTCGAGGGAGGAAGGGGGGCGGGTAGCGGTGAGAGATGATCGGGCTGGCATAAGCTTAGAGCCACGCGACATCCGAAGGCCACCTCTCACCGTGTTAGTACGGAGCAACGGGTTAGGAGCGATTTGCTAGAGACTCTGCAGAGCGGAGGACACGTCTATTCACCGCGGGAGCCCCGAGCAAATGCTCACCTTGCAGCGGCCGGCGAGGCCTTATAAAGCATCGCCGTGGCGCGACGTATGCCTGTGTGCGTGTGGTGCGGGCGGGGCGGCGAGTGCGGGCAGGAGAAACGGTGTGCGGGGTGCAGGCGGGTCTGTAGGTCCGTTACACCCTCCCGTCTTTTCTGGAGATTTTTACGTAGGAAAAATCACCGTTTTTCCGATACTTAAAATTATACATGGATTTCGCCTTATCACTTTAGCTTGTTCGGGATAGACACTTTATTTAAAAAAATTGGACATGGTTTACATTCTCTAAGTTGGTACATTATTTCAAAAGTATTTTATTTGGAGTATACAAATTATCATCTCTGGACTGGAGTGTCTGGGGCTTACAAACATTTACGGGGTTTTAACTCATAAATACACAAAGTTAACAGGTAAGGAAAAAAAACTATCGGTGCGTTATAGTGCGGTATACAAACTGGTAAATTAAAATACGGTAGCTTAACCTATAAAGGGTCTTAACTTATAAATACGAAGTTAACTGGTAAGGAAAAAAATATTAGTGCGTTCTGGTGCGGTACACAAACGGGTAAATTAATTCAAACATGGTAGTTTAACCTAAGTACCTTTTGTACTTGATTACACATAAAAGACTTCGGTCTGGTTAGACACAATAAAAAATAAACTACAATAAAAAATAACTGGGTATTATGTACATTACCTAAGCATTATAGCGATTAGTCAGTTTTTTTTTTATTCCGATCCCAGGCGTGATATTATCGGGTTCTTTCGACAGATAGTGTGTTTTTGTACATATTTTCGCGCTTCTCTAAAACGCCTGTTTAAAGTGCTTAAAAGGCTGATTGGTGATATGTCATGGTTGTTTTTCAATTTTTTTTCTATTTTGTGCTGCGGTATGTTTTGTTTCAATTCTGGTGACAATTCTGGTTTTGGACTATGTTTACGGTGTTTTCCAATGTAAGGGGCTTTTAATTTTCTGGGTACTAAATGGTTCTCTTTTATTTTGTTCTCTGGACTTTGTTGGGGTGGTACTGGTTGGTCATTCTTGGTCGTTTTATTTTGTTTTTCATTATTCTGTTTTAATGGCCACTCTATTCTGGCTCCTAGTTTTCCCAATATGTCCATACCAACTATGATTTGCGTTATGTCTGGGTGATATAGCATCTGGTGATTGAATTTATTATTTACTATGCTCATATCTAAGCGCAAAGCTTCCCTTATCTCCATCTTTGTTCCGTTTGCAAGGATAGCGGTTTCGAATATCTGGACTGGTTTCTGGTTTGTATCTTTAAACTTTTCATATATTTCTCGGTTTACATACGATCTCATCGAGCCTGTATCTATAAGTGCGTCGTATTCTTTTTGAAGCATTTTAATTTTAAGAAACAGTCGGTTATCTTGTTTTTGTTGGTTGCGTGTGTCTATTTTTAGCGATTCTATTCTGTGGTTGGTTGTCTTACAACACTTGATACTCTGCACACCAAGTTTTCCACAACCGCTGCAAAATAGAACTGGTTTTCCGTGGCATACTCTCATAGAATGTCCTGGTTTGCCACATTGCCAACAAGATGTTTTTGGGTTGTACTTGTAAACGTACTTATCTATCTCTTCCGGTCGGGTGTGCTCTCTGGGTGACCATTTATTTCGGGACTCTGCAGGATTTTGATTCTGGTTCTGGGGGTTTTTATTGTAAACTCCCTCAACGTCTGTATAGTGGTCTGCTGATATACTTTCGTAGTCACTTGCTAACTGAATTAGTTGGTGCACGGTGTTGAATTCGGTGCGTTTTATGTAATATTTGTACTTTGCGGACATATTTTCATAAATCACATTAAGTTGTTCGTCTTTTGGCATTTTGCCGTATCGACGCATCAAAGTTTGTATATCTATCAGGTAATCGGTGAATTTCTGGTGGTTATACTGGGTCTTTAGAATGATTTTTCTTAAAAGATCATGTTCGTGGTTACGGGTAAAGAATGTGACTTTAAATCGTGTAATAAACTCACCCCAGGATTCGAATGCGTCCTTGTTATTCCGGTACCACAACACAGCCTTTCCTCTCAGGAATCTGGGTATCACTTTAAGCACTTTTTCACTATTCACTCCAGTAGATTCTATTAAATCTTCTAGCTCCTCTAGGAACTCCGCTGGGTTGTCACAGGTGTCGAAATTCAGGTTCCAGGTTTCTATACTACGGTCGTATGATTCTGGATGGTTTGACATGTAAGACTGGTCGTCTTTATCATGTCGATCGGTGTCCTTGTCTGGAAGCGACATTGTGTCTTTGTATTCGGGTTCTGATTCACTTGTGTTACCACTTTCTTTGGGTATCGGGATTATACCACGGGTCTGGTGTGCTTCAGCTCTTATGGCTTCGGCCAGGTTATGACGTAAGTCTTTTACAGTTTGGTTTTCGGTTGTGATATTTCTTTTTATGCACTCTTGCTCCAATTCAGGTTTTTTCAAGTTGTAGATCCAGGAAGTTTTATCTGACATTAGATTTTTTCTATATATACTTATTTTACGCGGTTTGTTTGTCTGGACTAATTTGATATCCCTCTGGGTTAAAATGTGGATTATTGGTTGGGCTGCCTATGCAACGGGCGGCTTCAACCTCGGGGTTTCGGTAACGGGTTTTTTTTTTTGTTGGACGCCAATGTAACGGGCGGTTCCAACCTCGGGGTTCCGGTAGCGGGTTTTTTGTTGGGCACCAGTGTAACGGGCGGCTCCAACCTCGGGGTTCCGGTAGCGGGTTTTTTGTTGGGCGCCAGTGTAACGGGGTGCCCTTTCGGCTAGCTCGCCTGGACACCTCGTTATACAGGAGATCTAGCCCTAGGCCTACGGGAGGCACGATGAGGGTTGGACCTACCTAAAAGGGGTGAGCCGGTGAGGGGGTTTAGTCCAGAGAAACACGGATGTGCATAAACTACAATAAGTGCTTATATATTCACGTTTCTACATTAGCTTCGATTAACACTAGTGGTCCTTAAAACTATACACCAGAAGCGCACGGGAGGGCGATGATACTTGTGACGACACGATCGCGGAACGTCCTCGAGCAGGTAAACGACGGTAGCCTACGAGGACTACGGTACGCGGTGAGCGCGGCGCGGGGCGCGGCGGGTACGCGGCGGCGGCGGTAAGATTAGTGCATGCAGGGGGTCCAAGGGTCAGGCTGCATAAGCTTGGAGCCACGCGACGACCGAGCCCTTGGAAAGGACGGAGTTCATGCAGGTTTTTTGGGGAAACGAGGGTCAGGCAGCATAAGCTTGGAGCCACGCGACGACCGAGCCCTCGAGGGAGGAAGGGGGGCGGGTAGCGGTGAGAGATGATCGGGCTGGCATAAGCTTAGAGCCACGCGACATCCGAAGGCCACCTCTCACCGTGTTAGTACGGAGCAACGGGTTAGGAGCGATTTGCTAGAGACTCTGCAGAGCGGAGGACACGTCTATTCACCGCGGGAGCCCCGAGCAAATGCTCACCTTGCAGCGGCCGGCGAGGCCTTATAAAGCATCGCCGTGGCGCGACGTATGCCTGTGTGCGTGCGGTGCGGGCGGGGCGGCGAGTGCGGGCAGGAGAAACGGTGTGCGGGGTGCAGGCGGGTCTGTAGGTCCGTTACAATAGGTATGGTTAAATTAAGAGCAAGATGATTTGAGTGTGAAATAGAAAGTAGACGAATGACCGTTAATAGATGAGATGAAGATAAATATAGAAAGAAATGTGGTGGTAGCTATATATTAGACAGTTAATAAAAACAGTATCGCGTAAAGAAATAAAATACTTCAAAAGGCTATTTTATAAGACTATTGCTCATATTGGTATCTACAATCTACATTTATAAGTCCAATTACCTACTGATTGTCTAACAATATGTTCTGTTACGTCTCTAATCGGCCTCAATCAGAACCTTTCCTTTTAGGCCCTCCTTTACTATATATCTAGTCTGTGCCTTAACCAAAACTTATAGGTATATTAAAAAAAAACCCAGTGAAAGTGGGTGTAAATATTATAGCAGTCTCACACGACGTGGGAATATGTTACATGGTGAGATGCTCGCTCCACGAGCCATGACCAGACAGATCAAAGACAGAGCGAAAATGTTACGTAACTTTGAGCAATAATAACAGGTGACAGCAGGATTTATATGTGTGACATTTTGAAGTAATATTAGATTGTAATATGTATAGAGCAGCATATGTTTTGGGAACTCTTTTATACGGGCGCCAGTATTTTTTTTTAATGTATTGGTAAAGAGGGAGTTACCACTTAAAAGATGAAATGATTGAAGCGTTTTTTGAATGCAGCGGAATTTTATTTTAACTATAACAGTTCATCTTTTTGACATTTTAACTAATATTAATTTGAATTCAGTAACGAACAGATTCTATACTTGCCCTTCATTGTGCTTATGACTTAAAAGGTCTTATTATCAAGTTTTGATTTATGAATGATATGATAAATGAGCGAATCACTATTCAGCGTTTTTAGCTAGGTATTTCGTATTTCATTCATAACTATGATTTTGACTTTTGAAGGGCTTTTGTAGTTTGCTTTTGGTAGCGATATAAATATTAAGTCAGAACATCTTTTTTATAAATTAAAAAAAACATCATAATGATATAAGCACCTGTAAAAGTAATTTTATTCTATTAAAAGTGGATTACCCTGGTTTGGTTAAAATAAGATGATATATGCTATAGTGCTTTTTGCCTGCCTTTTTTTTATAGGTACTTATAGAAATTGTACGTTGGCTTAATTACTCAGAACTCACCCACTTGTTCATGCCGATTCTAATTTGCGACAAGCTATAAAAATACTCTGTTTTGTTTCATAAAAATCCTGAATATGAAACACTTGCCAACAATAAAATTTTAATGATCATTAAAATGCCAAAGTGGAAGCTCGATAGCGAATCGAAACCAATAATAGTACGTCTGTCTGTGAGTCCGGCAAACCGGGACGGAAGAAATTAGAACAAACTTTTTTTAGAAGCGGTAGGTACGAGTTATACGTCCGAATTTCATTTATTCGACTTCGACATTTGGTTAAACTCCTGATACGTAACTCCGATTATTATTTGTAGGGATACCTCGACCCTAACCTTATAACCACCTAAGTGTACTTATTCTCTGACCTATCGTCATCATCATTAAGCTGCGTTAGTCCACTGCTGAGCCTCTCCCATTGCATACGCACGCACAGTCTCAGGATGACGTGCGCAGTGCAGTGTCACGCAAAACTATATTAATTTAGAGTTCCGGGTGATACTGCAAACTGTTATGGGCAGCCATGACGCTTTACATCAGGCGAATGACTAGCTCGTCACGTCATTCGTTTACATAAAAAAAAAGAATCGTCGGTCTACCTAGTTAAGTGGGGGGTCCGGCCTACGCTGCGTCTTTCGGTTCATGATCGCCACTTGAGAACCTTTCTTCCCCATCGGTTGTCAGTTCTACGAGCGATGTGGCTCGCCCATTGCCACTTCAACTGGCTAATTTCTAAGAGCTATAATTTCCTCCCATCTTCTCATTTCGGATCTTATCGCAGGAAAACACTGGGTATAGCTAGCTCTCTCCATCGCTTGTTGCGCGTCTTTGAGCTTTACTAATGAGGCCATCAGTAAGAGACTATGTCTCATATCTCACAAGAAAATAATTGTACCTTTTGACCCAAATTGATTATTTACATGATGTTGGCAATGTTAGCTCTATTATAATCGGCAATGGATAGTGTAAGTATTAACGCAATGCTCGCTCGTGCCACACACGAAAACAGATAACGTAAAATAAAAACGACCATTATCATGAGGTTACAGTGTCTGGGTCATCTTTTAATATGGTTCACTGAGAAGTATGCTATTCATATTTATAGAAGCTTTACATCTATTTTTGCTGCATGCCTACACGTATTAAAGTCTATTTCTCGCCTGTAAGACTTAAGCCTATTACATCGCAAATACGCGTTGTAGCGTGTCGACATCAGCGTAGATCCCTACATAATACAAGTGAAACGATGTGTTTGTATGTTTGTTTGTTTGTGTGACTTTCACGCCAAAACGAAATTTCGTACACACGGTTGCTTATCTTATAATTCACGCACCATAGGATGCTTTTACAATACCGAGTGGTCCCAGTGAGCGAATAGGACCACCTTATCTCTTCAGTGGGTGCCGTAAGAGCCAGCTAAGGGAATCCAGGGAATAGGCATTCTCATAGGTCTTCATTGCATAATTTATAATCTACTGCGATCACCAAGCCGCCTCGTTCAGCGTGGTGGTATGACTATGCCAGTATGTTAAGCGCCCAAAACGGCGTTCTATGGGGGAGGTCTATGATCAGCAGTGAACGTCTTCTAGCTGTTGATGTGAGGATGCCTTTTATCTTGAAAAATCCAGAATTCCTGCAAGAAAACGTGTAAGTTACGGGTAAAACCGTCTTCTAGTCATTGACATAAATATATTACTTCGTAAGGACAGGCCTGATAACAGGTTAAAACATCGCTTCAAAGTGAGAGCAAAACTCACAGATTGGCAACCTCTAGCGCTTAGTCTGTGATGTAAGTTAGACGAGATCGGTCGAGTGTTACAAAGCAAAACATACCCTGTTGTGCTGTGAAAGGTTGTACGAACTACTCCCGCAAGTGTAACAATAAATGCAGCATATTTTACCATAATTAAGTCAATGTTTTGAATACTAATACTTCGTTTCGTAACAAAATAATATCTGTTAAGAAACAAGTTATAGCACCTAATATTATAGCGAACTATACTAGCCTTAGTATCTAATAAAATAAACATTATTATAATAAGCATGAGCAAGTGACATCAAAATAAAGCAAAAACATAATGATCTTCCCAAGTAAAATATGCGTCAAACACAAGCAGTCAAATATATCAAAGAAACGAGGCTGAAATATTTTCGGACGTAGTCCACAAATATTCACGAGGAAACATCTTCCTATATAGCCTGTAATACAAGCTTAAATTTGTATTTCTAGCCAAAATAATTTATGTATAATGTATTCAATTTTTCCCGGCCATTGGCGTCCGCAAATATACCATCAAGGAAAAGGACAAGCTATACCTTGAGGCTGGACGGTGTAATCGGTAGCATTTTGTATTTACGTAATATCATGCTAGTAGAGTTTGTTGGAAACATTAATTTACTTTTATCTGTGCGATACTGATTTGTCAATCTGTCTTGCTAGATTATCTGTGGTTTTCTCTTCTTCCAAATATACAGACAAGTGCGGACGTGCTCTCTTTTATTTCTCCAGCAATTCACATTGAAAACTCTTCGTGTGGCCTCGCTCATGGTCCATCAATTGCCGGAAAAGTTTAGAGCCAGTGAACAGAGTCGTCCATCTACCATTAGTGATGGTTATCCTACAGAACCTAGCCGCTATAGGCATCTAATTTTATAAAACTTATATATATAAGGCACTATGAACATTTTTACGTATTACCTATTAAATACTTTGTAATAATTTAGCCATGGTAAATAATCACAGTTAATTTACTCAGTATGCTAATTAAAACTAATGTTTTAGCCTAACTAAAATTGTCTATCTTGAAGGATAATAAATAATATAAAGTCGAAGTCAAACAAGTTAGCTACCTACCTATTAGTATACAGTCCACTAGCAAAATAAATGTACTATAGAGTTATCATAGAGTAGATAATTAGGTAAATGAAACATAGTTTTGTAACAGTCGATTTATTTATTTGTAATTAACAACTTCAAGGTTTATTCACTCTTGTAGGGGAATATGTTGGAAACATTAATTTACTTTTATCTGTGCGATACTGATTTGTCAATCTGTCTTGCTAGATTATCTGTAGTTTTCTCTTCTTCCAAATATACAGACAAGTGCGGACGTGCTCTCTTTTATTACTCCAGCAATTCACATTGAAAACTCTTCGTTTGGCCTCGCTCAGAGTTTATGAAAAAGGTTTCGTTGGTAAAATATAAAAATGTGAAGATCGGCAAAATGCTTTACCTGTTTTTTTATCGTGTTTTTTTTTAAATGCTTTACCTAATTTGGGCATTAATATCCAGTCCAAGAGTTTTTAATAATTTATTTGTCGCGTAATAGAGACCAGTACAAGTTAAATTATATTTTCTGAAGTTTTTAGTAGACATTTTTGTTATCTTCTTAAAATAATTCTATTTAAGAAAGAATATAGCACCTTTTTAAGCTGATAATCTTGCAAATTTGTCGTCCGCTAGGGACGTAACCGCTTTCCGGAAATTAATCCTAATTGATAATTTATTGGCGAGATACTACGCGAACGTTTCCAACGAGCTTTATTGCAAAGGTTCCGGAATAAATTACTTATCACCACTGGAAACCGATTTGATATTTACCTAGTAGCTAGAGATAGCTTCCAATATGAATGGAAACCGCTGTTTTACCTCAATGGAATATAATATTAATGCTTTCATTATTTACTACGTAGTCGTAGACCGACGACCTCGTCAAAACCGCGAGGAGGCCGTTGGATTCAAAAGGCAAGTAGCCTGTCAAAGTGGCTCTTTATGGAAGATGTTTATGTACAGCAGTAGACGTCTTCAGGCTGATGTTGGTGACACTGTACTTTGTGATTTTTCTTTCTTTATTTGAAAGGTGACTTGTGATTCTTAGCTACAATTCAAAAAAAATCATTGAACCATTTGAAGATTTCTTTTCTAGTTGATGAAAAAAATAACGGGTCTTTTTTTTATTTTATCCAAAATTAACGGTAAGCTAAGTGCGTGTAAATGCTACACTCAATTTTTGCTTTTACAATCATCATGGTTATTATAAAAAGTAATATTACTTATCAACAACGTTAAGCCTTTTAACTTGATAAGTGTGTTAATGTAAATCTTTTTTAAGATCCATTAAAGTCAAACTTACAAAACGTTTCAATTATACCTACTGTCTTTATTTGTATTACCCAAAGTCGTTATATCCTTAACGTTCTTAATCCGTTATCGGATCGGACATTTTAAATAACGTTGATAAATCGCTTAACAGTCGCCGATTGTAGGCAACAATAAGATTAACTGGGACAATAAAAATCAATGAATGTCTCTAGAGGATGCTTTATATGCCTCTCATCTGTGCCTTTTCGTAATCTGGGTACAACTGTACAGTTAGATTACAACGCTAAAGGCATAATGGTTTCACTGTATGTTGTATTAAGGCCACACATCAATCACACTAGCATACAAGGCCTGATACTTATGATTCTCATCTAAGATAAATACCTGACTAAAATGGTTTTAGACTCCAGGTCCGTGGGGACCACCAGCTTAACGCATTTCCCAAAGTTTATCACAGAGCGAGCCTAGTTGATTTGACGCGTGACCGTGCGGTTTTTTATCACAATTAATCTATAAATTTGCTAAACGTTTAAACATATTTAACAAATGTTGTTTTAAAAACTACGAGTCGATGTGTCAGTCATTGTCACAACACACATTACTACCGTCCGGCTGTCTGCTAGCAACGATAGACTGATGTCAAACGAAATACGAACTACAAACGAGTAAAAATCCGCCAACGCGAATTCTGTCAAGCATTCTATTTTTTTGTGTCAGATACAGCTAGCACTTAGCAAATCCCTTCCTCTGTGTTGTAGGCCCACCGGAAATACAATGTGATGAGTGAAGACGCTTAAACTCTGTCGCGGCTAATTAAGTAGGTACAGCTAAAGTGGCCAGTTAAGATCATTCTCTGTTTTCCTAAAATGTAGGGAGCTTTGGTACATATACCTACATAATAAAAATAAGTAATTAGGGCAGTAACTTAGGCTTTGTGGCAATAAAAAAAAGTTAAGCTTGACAAACGGGGTCTAATAGAAGAATAGATGTAAATAGTTGCAGTTACATTGAATTGCGTTAACGTTATTTATTTACGTTTGTTGTAATTTTTATTCGCAAAAACCACAAAAGCTTTATGTTCCGTCTCACTAGTAAACTCCAAGGTCTACGTTAAGCTGGTCTCAGATGGCACAATCACGATAACAAATGATGCTGAGCCAAAGAATAAAATAAAAGACCGGCATACAAAAATAATGGACATGCAGGTATGACAGAAAAAAAAATGCTTTTAATTATGTCTGACTAGTTGCGCCCCGTAGTTTCACCCGCAGATAAAAAGTGGCATATGTGTTAATACAATAAGATAATGTAAACAATAAATATCAGACATACTCGAAGCCTAAACGAGCAGTCGATTTTTATTAAATGACAGCTTAAAACATAAAATAACTAAACTGGGCCTAAAAACTTAACTACACCTAAAAACTTAAAAAAAAACAAGTAAATCAGCTAAAACTATAAAATTAACAAAACCAAACTAATCTAACAAACCACTACCAGTGGGCAAAGTGCCCAAAATGCTGGCAGCATTGCCACGTTGAATGGCAATTATAGCTTATATACAGTAAGTATATAAGCAATCTCTATTCCAAATTTCACCTATACCAGTCCAGCCGTTTGAGCGTGAAGGAGTAACAAACATACACACAAACACACATATAGGTACATACAAACTTTCGCCTTTATAATATAGTGTAATTTTGTTTATTTAGACTATTTTACTTTTTTTTCCCAAAAAAACTACATTAAACAGTAATTTTTTTTGTAATTTTTTTTCTGTATTTTTTCTACCTGTAATTTTTTCTTCCCGCTAGATAACCAGTTATTTAACTTGGTACTCTAATGGAAATCAACGCTCTTTCCATCCTTTAACACTATTTACTGTGTATTTCATAATTAGTGCGCTCTCTTGACTATTGTGATATTATTATCAATTTGTACAATTTACATTTCTACCCTCTACTCTAGTTTTACAACACGCCTTAAATATTTATGAAATACTGCGTATACCACTAGGCCACGATACGCTGCAAAATGCGTAAGCAGACCTCTACCGAAATAACGTAGTCGCCAGATCCAATTTTTGCCGACAAAATCCACTTCCCACAATTATGCCTTCAACCCTGCAACTCTCGGAATAGAGAACCCGTCGCCCACACATCCAGGGTCCGTTCTATAAAAATATTATCAAGGTTAATTACGCCTTCCACTTAGAACTGGGACATAAAAGTTATGATTTTTATATAAATGGTTATGATTAAGTTCCTTTAATATTGTTGAGGCATTTTACTTTTTGTTTGACTGTTGTTTTTTGTTTTTTTTTTTCTTGGCTTCTGTATGAAGAATCAGTCAACATTTATTTTTTAATATCTATTTGGTAAAATTTCTTTTTTATTTATCCTACATATGCTTTTATAAAGATATTTAGAACTTAGCACGTAGTTTTTGTATGATGTGATATCTATTATCTATAACAATATTATAAAGAGGAAAGATTTGATTGTTTGTTTGCATTGAATAGGCTCCGAAACTACTGAACCAATTTGAAAAATTCTTTCACTGTTAGGAAGCTACACTATCCCCGGGTGACAAAGACTATATTATATTTTCAAAAAATTAGGGATCCGTACTAAAACTCTAATAATGTAACCCAAGGGGGCAAAATACCTAAATTATTCTTTACATCGGGTGCACTGCGAAAACTATTATACCCGTGCAAAGCCGGGGCGAGCCGCTAGTTTTTTATACAAACAGTAGCCCCCTTACTAATAAACACTGCATAACAGTAAGTGTAGCTACTCATCATCATTAACAGCCCGAAGACGTCCACTGCTGAACATAGGCCTCCCCCAGAGCGCGCCACCTTGAGCAGCTGCTCGCCTCCTGCATCCATCGGCTCCCCGCGGCTTTCACCAGATCGTCGGTCCACCGAGTGGGGGGCCGGCCTACGCTGTGTCTTCCGGTTCGTGGTCGCCACTCGAGAACTTACTACTCACTACTAGCTACTCAGTGTTTTCTTTTATTTTATTATTGTCTATTTTAAACTTGATAGTAACAAAACAATAGTAATTACTCACCCACAGTAAGTAGAAAATCAATAGGCAAGTTACCGCAAACATTACAACAGTGGAATGGATACTAAAAAATATTTGTTATTACTAACCCACAAAACTGAAGTGGGTCGGCTTTATTTTTACGTGTTTGGCGACAACCGAAGATTCAAAGGTGAATGACACTTCACTAAAAATACTCGGTTATCTTTTATATTTTTGGAAGTAATGGAAATCCGAGAACTCAGTGATGTTTAGGTTTAAGACTGACCAAACCGAAAATACTCTAATTCTATGAATTTGTAAAGGTTTTAAAGTACAAAAAAGTAAAACATTTCAAGGCAAAGTTAACGCGTGATTTAGAAAATTCACTTAAGATACCTCTATTTTAGGCCTTGTAGTTGTAGCCTAAGTATTTGGTTATATAATATAACTGCATGTTTTAAAGCCGTTCAAAACTTCAACGCTTCACTAAGACCGTATTTTTTTAAAATTTTACCTAAATGCTACTTCGAGCACATTTCAAACAAATACTCCGTCTTATATATTTTTATGAGATGATTGTATGAGCAATCTAAAGTAATGGAATACGGAATGCCGACATGTGTTAGATACCGCAGTATGGCTTTATATTAATTTGCAACTCGTAAATTTTAATGGATGATGTTTAACTGTTGTAGAAATCCGGAGGCGGCGGGTTTGATTCCCGCTACAGGACAAGTATTTGTGCACAGGAAAAAAAGCGCTAATACTTGTACCGTGTCTGGGTGTTGTGGGAGCATGGTCCCTGTAGTTCCTGGGTCCCTAGATACAGGGAATCCTAGTTAGGGTCCAGGATCTATATATGTGGTCGTTGGGCGTTAATTATTTATATATAATAATAACCTTTACAGAAATTTAGTAATTTTGTAAGGTTTGTGTAAGGTTTACATTCTGTCCTGATTTTATGTATGAATACTTGTTTGGATTAATGTGATTTTTTGCTGAACGTTTTTGATACTATTTTTAAGGTTTTTCTGCGGGCATATTTTACGTAAATAAATTCTACGATTTACCACCTTCAAAAATGTCGCAATACGCGAGCGAGCGAAAGCATGCACGAATATACGAGCCTTAACCGATTCTTATGAAATTTTGTAAGCAGGCAAAATTTTATGAGTTTTCAGTCGATGTTCAGGTTTCGGAAGTCTTTCAAAATGGCGGAGCCATGGGGGTTGAAAACGTAAAAAATAGCTAGGTAAAGAGTCAAAGACAGACTCGCGATGTTTACAGCTCATGCACAGAGCTACCTACTAGTATATTAAAAATTCATACGCTAAATCTGCAGAAAGATTGCTGGAATGGCCGGTCCACAGTCACTAAGAGGTCCCAATTTCAAATGAAATAAGGAAACAGTTGGAATATCCCAATCGTTTCGTTTCGATTGCAAATCATTTTGATATTCATCATTGAACCGAGATTAATATCTATGATAAATGACCAAATAAAAGCACTCTCTGTATGAAAATAATCATCCTTTTCTCAATTTTTGACGGTCTGGGTAAGTATTAATTGCATAGTCGTAAGCTGCGCCGCGGGACGTGCATGTCTATGCAAAAGCATGCAGCAACGTTATGAGAAACCCTTGTTATGCATAATTTACGGCAAGAGTGAATATTGTGCCGTTCACCCCGCATACTTTTACAGCATTCTTGAATTCTTGAGTAAAACGGTATAAAAGTTTAAGCTATAGGTACTATATACTTATTCTTTCTTACTACATATGTACCTATCACATCACACTTATATTAAGGCGAAATATAAAGGCGAATGTTTGTATGTGTGTATGTGTGTTTGTGTGTATGTTTGTTACTCCTTTACTCGTTGTTGTGTTGTGTGTCATGAATAAATGTATTTTCTTTCTTTCTTTCTTTCTTCACGCTCAAACGCCTGGACGGATTTGGATGAAATTTGGAATAGAGATAGGTTATGTACTGGATTAACACATAGGCTACTTTTTATCCGCGGGTGTAACCATGGGGCGCAGCTAGTGTATAATAATACAAACAGTTTCGAGCAAAGATTATAACCCCTAGTTAATGGTTGCAAGTCTATATTTACTGAGATGAGATATTGATTCTATTTTTTTATGTAAATGAATGACGTGACGGCCCAGTCACTCGCCTGATGTTAAGCGTCATGGCTGCCCATAACAGGTTGCAGTATCACTCGGAACTCTAAATGAATATAGTTTCGCGTGACACTGCACTGCGCACGTCATCCTGAGACTTCACACTGTCTAGTAATTAAATTACTAAACTTTAAAATCAGATCATAAAGTCTCATTTGCCCAGTAATTACACTAGCTACAATGCCCTTCAAACCGGAACACAGTAGTGCTTACACACTACTGCTTGGCGGCAGAATAACTGGCAAAGCGGTGGTACTTACCTAGACGAAGTTTGCAGAAAAGTCCTACCACCTAGTAAAACAAAATATACAGTCTACACCAAAACACAAAACCAAACACAAAAACTAATTTTCAAGTAAATATCAAACAGCTATAAAAATAGGTAGCAAACAAGCATAGAGCCCTCCTGATATGAAAAGGTCTTCCGGTTCATGGTCGCCACTCGAGAACCTTTCTTCCCCATCGGTTGTCAGTTTTCCGAGCGATGTGGCCTGCCCATTGCCATTTCAACTTGCTAATTCTAAGAGCTATATCGGTTACTTTATTTCTCCTGCGGATCTCTTCGTTCCGGATATGCGATGGTAAGCGTGGTATCACCCTGATAAAATAGTGCTTTGAATTATTATTATAATTTTGTATGCTCCAAATATAATCCTAATGTAAACCCCTCTTTTTAAAGGTGGTTCAAATAGGATGGTAATCCATGCTCCAAAACAATCACCCCAAATGGAAGATTACAGGTAAGGAAGCGAAAGTTACGCCATTCTTTATTAGTAGTGTCTCTATTCCGAGACGTAACGTTTTCACTTGCACTTTTCCTTATTTTGTCCCACAATCCACTTGTGTAGGTTAATATTAATTTAGGGGTAAATAAAGGTTTCTCCCTTATACCCTTGAATGGAAGTGTACCACCGTAATAAAAAAACTTTCAGGAAAACAATGTTTTCGGGAGCCCACGCGTTTTGGCAAATCGTGCATGAGGTCCAAAGTAGAGTGGGTGGGGCAAATAATAACCGGGATTAAACGAAATTTTCCGAAAATAAATCTGCTATTTTTACATTTCATTTCCGTGTATGTAAAAATTATTTTCTTTGAGGATAAGGTACAATATTTTTTTCTCAGTAGTAGCCAACAAAGTGCAAAGCTTTTTTCAAATGGATTTATCAGTTTTCTATTATAGCCATCAAATAAACCGACGTAGGTACATATACATTACGTTTTAAACAGAACTGAAGATAGTGAAGGGAAGTAGACAGTCATAGAGTAATCAAATTCTACACTTCCATAAATCATTAGGTTATGTAAAATTTTGACAAATATAATTGTAATTGTATTTGAGTAGTGTGATGACTTATGGAACTGAGACATGGTCTCTTAATGTTGGCCTCATTAGTAAGCTCAAAGTCGTGCAGCGAGCTATGGAGCGAGCCATGCTCGGTGTTTCCCTGCGAGATAAGCTCCGGAACGAGGAGATCCGCAGGAGAACTAAAGTGACCGATGTAGCTCTTAGAGTTAGTAAGTTGAAGTGGCAATGGGCAGGCCACATCGCTCGTAGAACTGACAACCGATGGGGAAGAAAGGTTCTCGAGTGGCGACCACGAACCGGAAGACGCAGCGTAGGCCGGCCCCCCACTCGGTGGACCGACGACCTGGTGAAAGCCGCGGGGAGCCGATGGATGCAGAAGGCGAGCAGCCGCTCAAGGTGGCGTGCTCTGGGGGAGGCCTATGTTCAGCAGTGGACGTCTTCAGGCTGTTAATGATGATGATGATGATTGAGTAGTGTATAGGGAAGCGTGAGCTTTGTGACCATCTAGATGTAATCTATATACAAGAAAATAAAGAATTCATTCATTCATTCATTCCACTTGTTGCTGTTGTATATACCTATATGTAGGTGATACTTATATTATTTTTTCCGCGTACAAACTATAGATAAAACGGAATTGAAAACAAAAAAAATATTCCGGTTTTTTGGAATGCAGATATAAAACTTTACCTGTAAAATTATATTATACCAATGCTACAAGTTAATAATTAATTAAATAAACTACTATGCACATAGAAAGTAGCCGAATCAATGCCAAATTATGATAAAATGTTTTTAGGGTTCCGTACCCAAAGGGTAAAATGGACCCTATTACTAAGGCTCCGCTGTCCGTCTGTCACCAGGCTGTATCTCATGAACCGTGATAGTTAAAAAGTTGAAACTTTCACAGACGATGAACCCTTCGTGCGCAAGTCCGACTCGCACTTGGCCGGTTATTTAAATGTTGTTTCTTTTATTCACAATGTCAACACTTGCTGTAATTAGTGACAAATGCGACATTTTAAAGTTTTTAAAACTTTTTTGAGCCAGAAATAATGACACTGGCAAAGGTAACAAATTCATTGAACTTTCAAGTTGCATAAGATCAAGGAAAACAAGGCAAACGTTCCCGAGTTATTCAACGCGGTTATTTTTAAAACTTGATGATGGTACTGAGATACATTTTTAGGCACACAGTCACAGAATAAGTGCTACTGTATTAATGAGTACATACAGTGCAACAGCAATAATTACATGTTTGCTTTTTTTAAAGAACTTACCACCATTAAGCCCTATTCAAACCGACGCGTTATTCACTACCGCTGTGGGTAGTGGTATAGCTTTATGCTTCAACTTATATACCACGCGGGATTCCGCGCGGTATTTTGTATGAATCCGCGGCTAATGCGAAACTTGAGCGGAACTTCATACAAAATACAGCGCGGATAACCGTTCGGTATACCGCTACCCACAGCGGTAGCGAATAACGTGACGATTTGAATAGGCCTCTAATCGGACCACACAATCATAAAATAAATGGACCGCATTAGTAAAAAAAATCCGTAATAAATAGACTTATCGGTAAGTTTTTGAGTCTTTAATAAGTTTTGTGGCTATATTTGTTACAAACCGCAGATGAGACAAATGAAACGAATATTTATTTTCGTGTCATTAGCATTAGAGTGACTTATCAGCGAGTTTTATAGATTGGCTTTTTGGTAAAACGTATGCTTGTTCATCATCGTATAATAGAAAGATGAATTAGAGCCGTCATGCAAAATGGTTTAGTCGACATTGGTTTGACCCATTTGCAAAATGACCTCACGTCTTATAAAGGACCTGTTCGTAATATGCTTTATTCGGGAAATGCCATATCACTTTTTACTCACTTAAAAATACTTAATTTAGAGACTAGAGTGAATAGGCTCATAGGCTAAACTGCTACGCTTTTGACTGTATCGTCGCAGAGTTGCAGTCGAAAATTGGCATATTCATAGACAAAAAACTTATTCTTAACAAGTCTTATTCTGACACTGCAATCTGTTATGGGCGGCCGTGTCGCTTAACACCAGGTGAACAACAAGCTCGTCACGTCATTCATTTAAATAAAAAAAATACAAGCTCATTTTTTTACAAACGGTTGCCTGTGGGGCGACCTATGTCCAGCAGTGGACTTCTCTAAGCTGATGATGGTGATGATAATGATATTAGGTCACCATTATCATATCATTCCGTTTAAAACGTAAAGAACATTTTTGTTGTAATTTTTACAAATTCGTTGATAAATGAAAAGCTTTACATGACCCCTATGTTGTTTTAATTCCCCCAAAAACGTACAATGTTGACTATTAGAAGCCTTACAAAAGAGATGACAAAACCAATTGCTCACAATTTTTATACGCGACGGAAGACACCATGTCAAACTGAGAACTACTAACGATATAACGTAATTGATGACGCAAATGAATAGAACGATCGGCTTATTCATCATGGCACGGATGGACTGAAAATAGGAAAACTTACAAAAAATATAAAAACTCATACGTTTTTCGTGTTGAAAAAAATCGCAGTAGTGGCAAGCACTACTGTTTTCTGGTTCCAAGGGCATTGTAGCTAGTAAAATTACTGGGAAATTGAGACTATGTTCTGATCACACAGTCTATAATAGTAATCCATACACATATTACCAGACTGTGTGATGTGTCAGGATGACGTGCGCACTTGCGCAGTGCAGTGTCACGTGGAACTTTATAAGTCAGAGTTCCGAGCGTTACTGCAACCTGTTATGGGCTGCCGTGACGCTTAATATCAGGCGAACGACTAACTCATCACGTAACTCGTTTACATTAAAAAAATCGATAGATACTAATAAATTGAGCTCTAAAATACAAATTATGCTCGTTTACTAAAATCAATCAAAAGAAGAGGCGGCTAGTGTGAATGAGTGATTGGTGAAGAATTAATTTGGGAGGTACAACTATTGTGAGTTTTTTTTTCTATTTTTAGAGTCATCTTCATTACCATCAGTCGGCACAGATCACCATTTTGGGCGACTGCTTGCCTCTTGCATCGAACAGCTTCTCGAGCGGTCTTCTATATAGTAAGTAATTATCTTGAATTTATAAAAAATTGATCCTACGAGCATTTAATGTTCTCATTATCTTACGTAACTTCATCAATCAATTTTAATCTATCACAAGTGGCCTGCATCACAGGAAGTATCAAAAATAGCGAAGAAAAAACTATGTTTCGCTATGTTTACTTAAACCACTCGAGATTCCTTCGAGGCGCCATCTTCATTTCTTGATTTATTGCTTCACTCCGCGTCACTGGTCGGCGCCACTGTTAGTATTAATTTTACACTTTTACTAGTCATTCAGACAGTTCACAAGTAATTTTTGTAGTGGCAAACGTACTGCAGACGGCCCCTTGATGTTTATTTTGATACCTTTCGATACTGGTTTACGACAGTCCGTTTCGAAGTTTCGGGTTAAACAGAATTTTACACAGAGTGAATACTAGGATACCTATAGAAGTTTTTAATACATAGCAGTCAGGATATTCCATGTGGTCCCGGTTTGCGAATAGGACCACCCCGTTGCGTGGGTACCGAAAGAGCCGGCTAAGGGAATATCCAGGGAATGGGCAGCAGCATTTTCCTCGGTACATTAAAATCGGCGATCACCAAGTTACCTGCAAAGCGTGGTGATTATGGCAAATCCGCTCCTATGATAAGCGTCCAAAGTGGCGTTTTATGGAGGAGGCCTAGTTTAGCAGTGGACGTCTTTCGGCTGATGATGTGAGGCTGGATGAGATTTGTTAAATATCGGCTCTGTAAACATTTTTTTGAAGGTACCTACGGACTTTTTATTATATGAATAAATATTCCTAGGACATCAGTTGAACCTCAACCAACGGAATTGGATCCCATAGATCTTTCAAATAACTCTTCGGGTTATCTACTTAGAGTTTGCTCTCGGTTTGGAACAATACCATATATATTCATATACCTAATTGTAATCCTCGTTAGGTAAGTATTTTCAACCTCAATAATTTACTTTTTTTTTTTTTTTTTTTTTTTTTTTTATGTGATTGAATGAGGTGACGAGCTAGTCGTTCACCTGATACTAAGTGACACGGCCGCCCATAACAGTTGCAGTGTCACCCGGAACTTTAAAACAATAGTTTCGCGCGACACTGCACTGCGCACGTCATCCTGAGACATCACCCAGTCTAATAATCAGATTACTAGACTGAGTGATCAGATCATAAAGTCTCATTTGCCCAGTAATTTCACTAGCTACAATGCCCTTCAAACCGGAACACAGTAGTGCTTGCACACTACTGCTTGGCGGCAGAATAACTGGCAAAGCGGTGGTACCTACCTAGACGAACTTTGCAGAAAAGTCCTACCACCTAGTAAAACACACTTGCTTATTTTCGGATAGGTTTTTCATCGTAATTGGTTGAGTCATTTCAGAACTATATATACTTAGGAGAAATTCTGTGTCTGGGTGTTATATTGTATTCTATGTATGTATTTACAAACAAAAAGTATTTAAGTATTGTATCAGTTATCTGGTTCCCATAGTACAAGCTTTGCTTAGTTTGGGGCTAGATGGCGCTGTGTGTAACGTCCACACATATTTATTTATTTATTATTTATTATTTTGCAGCGAAAAGTGTCCCTTACGTAGGTAACTCCAGGCAGGACCTAAACTATCTACACAAGAAATTGCATCAAAATTGCTCGCGCGACGCTTAACATCAGGCAAACGATAAGCTCACGTCGTTATTCAATTTCGTTAAAAGAGTGTGTTGTAGTAACTATGACTTGTGATTATTCGTGGCCACGTTGTTTCATCGCGACGATTTTTGGCGTGGCGCGCATTTATGCTTTAATGATTCGTAATCACAAACATTCGCTGTATGATTATTCGTGGTGTTGATATTTCTTTATTACGTTTTGCGTTACTTTAAACATTCGGCGATATGTTATTCGCATTTTCGAATTTCGGCACCATGTAACGCACTCGTTTAGATATACTTACTATATATATGGGCTTAGAAGTTGAGTAGAGTTGCCGATTAAAACTCACCTTTTTAATGATGTTGTTATGGGCGGCCGTGTCACTTAACATCAGGTGAACGACTTGCTCGTCACGTCATTCAATCACATAAAAAAAAAAAAAAAATGTAAATAAATACTTCTACTTCATATAGTAAAAATAATTTTCACAAAACGCATTGAATAAGTATTATAACAACCTACCTGATTCTCACTCACCTCAGAATCACTTTTCGCACTCCCTTCCTCTTCGCGCTTCTTTATTTATTGATTCATTCTTAGAGCATCCTATATTTTAGGTAGGTACTTACACGTAAAAATGTTTGCTGAGCAGCGTAAAGATGCTGGCACACCTGTGCGAGTGTACGCCTATGAACTGTGAAACAATCACTGGCTATTTATTCCACATTCCAAACCACTTTACGTTTACGTCATTGTGTAAAAAGTAGCTGAAAACCCTATTTTTATTTCTTGGTGTAAAAGTCATATTTAAAACTCTTCGCGCTGTCAAAATCAAAATCAAAGTGTTTTATTGCAAGTAGACTATTCATAGCACTTTTACAAGTCAAATGAGATAGGTGCTTAAAAAACTTAAGTTAAATAATTGTAAATAAGCATATAAAATAACAAAGTGCGTATTCTCAAAAATTGTATATATATAGCAAGTCTATTACAATAATGTCAGTTTGAAAAAGAAAGAAGTTCTCTTTCCACTACTTTTTTTTACATGTTTAGGTGTCGGTTAACGATCTAAATATAGCCTATTGGGGTACCCGACGACGTAGGTATTTGTGCGTGGGCTCTCGCACCACAAGCAATGCTGCACTATGCAGAATAGATAACTCCGATCCGTAGCTTCGATTATTACACATCATGTAAACAAGAAGCTACAAGAAACTCTGGAAATGTCTAGTCTGGGTGTGGTACTAGCCTTATGTGGTTTCCCAATAAGGAATTCATCAAACATTTCCAGCGAACTCTCACGCTTTCAGCTTATTTCATTAACGATTCATCATTTCAATCTCCTGAATTTAAGTGGAACGGTAACAAAGTAACGAAATGTAAAAGTATTTGTTGTATCTTAAAGAGAATTGACTTAGGTATCTTGCAAACGATGCGACGTGATATTTTAGTGGGTGCTTGCTATGTAATAATTGTGTTTTGTGCCATTTTTGGTAATGCGTAAGTTGCCTACGTGTTTTATATGTCATCACCATCATCCTGAAGGTCCACTGCTGAACATAGGCCTCCCCCGTTGAGCTTCTTCAGAGATAAAGAACACGGATAAAAAGGTACAAAAAGAAAAAAGTTTTATTTGTCCCACCGACCGTTGAGCAATTCAAATAAGTAAGAACAGGAAGGTGTTCATTTTAATAATTATTCAGATAAGTATTTAATTAAACTAAGTAAAACGCTTTACTATCCACTTACTTTAAACTCAATAAAGTTGTTGTGTGGTCCCATTGTGGGAATAGTACCACCCCATCTCTTCCCGCAGATGCAGTAAGAGCCAGTTAGGGGATATCCAGGGCATAGGCAGCAGCATTCTCCTTGGTACATAAAATCTTTTGCGATCACTAAGACACCTGCCAAGTGTGATGATCATGGCAAACCCTAAAGCGCCCCAGGTAGTGTTTTACGAGACTGGCCTCTGTTCAACAGTAGACGTCATCCAGCTGATGATATATGACGTCAAGATTCCTGAGTTAGTGTTTGTTCGAAATTTTGAATAGTATTATATTACAGTGACATACACTATTATTAATATAGTCCGTCCATACAAAAGCAATTTTTAATTCTGCAGTTCGAAATTCGTGGCAAATTTTTTTGTAAATGTATGAAAATTTAAATAATTATACGTTAATCGCCACGTGTAAACTCAGCCTAAATTAATCTGGATTTACTTGAATCATTTTATGATGACTTTTCTTAAATTAATGTGGAATTTTAATGTATTTTATACCACCCAGTTTTACAAACGTTTAATATAACTTTAAATAATTTATACCTTAAAATGAAGGAGATATATTTATATCTGATAAATGTTATGACTACATTCAATAACAATGGCTTACTCAAACAATATCGTATCTTTGTCCACTAATAGCACTACCATCAGTGTATACATAATATAGGTAATATTGGTCTCGCATTTGACACGTGAACCAATTGGACGCTAAATCACGAATCGATTGAAATTATGAAACAAATGCGAAACAAATGCTAATGTCTTTAACCAGAATTAATTTTGTGTTTGCTTTAAATCATACTGGGTTGTCTGGAAGAGATCCATTTAAGCGATAAGATCACCCATTGTGACACTTAGTTTTTTTTTTTTTTCTTTATTTTCAAGGATCAACGAACAGT
Source organism: Ennomos quercinarius (assembly GCA_910589525.2). Taxonomy (NCBI): domain Eukaryota; kingdom Metazoa; phylum Arthropoda; class Insecta; order Lepidoptera; family Geometridae; genus Ennomos; species Ennomos quercinarius. The sequence continues at coordinate 14,253,117 of OU342494.1, read as the reverse complement.
ATCACATACATTGTTTTACTTTAAAGTATTACTAAAACATCTAAACAGATGTGCGACCAACATTGTTGACCACAAATTACCAAATAAATATATTACTTACAGATATCAAGACAAGAGACTTTATATAGATTATAATTATACAAGAACTATGTTATTGTATTGTGTCCTAATAGTCTAGCGCAAAAAGAACAAACAAGTTATTATTTAAAATGTGATCAACCTATATTATAACACCTATTGTTAGACATCTATTTTTAAAACTTTATACTATTAGTTATAACTATAAGCACTCAACAAGATTTATAACTACGAAAAAATTAATACCTACTTATAATACAAACCCAAGTGAACCTATTTGTTCTTCAAAAATAACAATAACGCAACGGTAGATTATAAGATTTCCCTCTAAATGTTTGTGTAATATGATGTTTTCAATAAAGAGTTTATCTATCTATCTATCTATCATACTCTTTGCTGATCGTATGCAATATGTCCCCAGGAAGACTGAGCTAGGATTTTTAGTGAAGTAGCATTTTATACCTTTACCAAAGCATCACAATCTGTGTCAAGAATTACAAAAAAGATTTATAATATTTTTAATTCGGTATGCTTATTTACCGCAAATTTACCACTTCACAAATTCAATGTGTAAAAACTTTTCATATCGCAAATATTTTGAAATCAGGTTTGTTACTAACCTGTTGTAATTATTATTCAGACAAAAAAACTCAACCACGTTGTAATACGCTGAGAAATCTTTCATCACAAGTTGGTATCTTTCATTTTAAACGACGTATTCACATTACCACCATCGAATGAAAAGTTACGACGTCATTTATCCGTTCTTTTGATTATATCAAACTCTTTATTCGACTTTATCGACGATCGACTCGGTTATTCTGATTTTTGAACGATATTTTAACGATACCTGCGTTACAGTACGCTATTTGAATTAAATTCTTACATTTTCTTTTTTGAGTACATCAGTTGATGTAGGTATATTAATAAAAAATGTGTCTAATAACTAAAGAATATAGACGATACGAATATTGTATTATGTAGTTTGTAAGAAAGAAAGTGGTTTATTTTATAAGTTCCTGCACTAACTCTGAATCATCATCATCATCATCAACAGCCTGAAGACGGCCACTGCTGAACATAGGCTTCCCCCAGAGAGCGCCACCTTGAGCGGCTGCTCACCTCCTGCATCTATCGGCGCCCCGCGGCTTTCACCAGATCGCCGGTCCACCGAGCGAGGGCCGGCCTACGCTGCATCTTCCGGTTCGTGGTCGCCTCGAGAAGCTTTCTTCCCCATCGGTTGTCCTACGAGCGATGTGGCCTGCTCTGACTCTCTGAACTCTGAATATAAGCATTTAATTTGATTGCGCCCAAAATAACATTTCGATATGTAATCAAAATGAACAAACACGCTACAATCATTCCGCAAACAAAGCCAATGATGGGCATCTCTAAAAATAGGCCTGAAAACACGGAACGTATATTCGTTTATATCGATTCGAGCACTTGTTTCGATTTACTGAAGCCGTACAATCGATTGCCAATGTCCGAACGGCAACCCACTGGCAATGGCCGTGAAAACGAATCACGTTTAGCTGTAGTCAATATTTGGCCCTCTTAGTTTTCTTTGTTTATGACACATCTTTCACACATGAAAATTTATTTCTGGCAAAGATTTTTTTTTCCGTAATAATCCTAGCCTACGTTATTCTCAGAATGCATACAATTCAGATTTCTCTTAATACCTCACATGCAAGTACTCGAATTTGTTTGCCCATTACAGTAAAAATAGATATACTTATATTTTCGTGCCAAGTATTATAAACGAAACTAATTTTTAATTATTATTATAGTACCTACGGCATGTCTCAAATAAAACTTATCTGCGATTCTTTGACTGTTGAAATCCTACACAGCAAAGAGATTGAGTGTGGCTGATTTATCTCATAGTGTGATCGTAATTGACCAAATGTCTGGATGTCATTCCGTCAAGTATTTTCGCAGCCGACGAAATTACACTTTCTACTTTTAGTCTGCTCACAATTTTATGTGTTCCGGCTGAACTCATCCGCTTGTTTACGGTAAAAATAAACAGCCCAAGATGAGTTTCTTTACGGTAAACAAAATGTTTTCTTAGGCCGCTGTTTTGGTTAATCTGCCGCGAATTTGGGTAATTGGAAAAATGTATTGACTGAACCACTGGAATAATTCTTTTGGTTGTTTGGAGCAAGATCTATATTTCGTTAACTCGTGAGTGGGTGGAACTGCTCCGTTTATTTACTGGTATTATTTACCTTGATGTACTCTGTACGAGCTTTTGATGACTGAGTAATATTTCAAATGAAGGGGGTGTTGAAATCAGCTTTCGGTGCAAGTATTGATGAATCATTGTTTTTGAAGTGTATCCAGCAAACAAAGCAAACGGGTGATTTCCAGGTTTTTTATGTAAATGAATGACGTGTCGAGCCAGTCATTTGCCTGATGTTAAGCGTCACGGCTGCCCATAACAGATTGCAGTATCACTCGGAACTCTATAAATTAATATAGTTTTACGTGACACTGCACTGTGCACGTCATCCTGAGACTTCACACAGTATACTAATAAGATTACTAAACTGTGTGATCAGACGATAAAGTCTCATTTGCTCAATAATCTCACTAGCTACAATAACTGGCAAAGCGGTGGTACTACCTAAACGAACTTTGCAGAAAAGTCCTACCACCTAGTAAAAGATTTTTCCATGTTATAAGTTTGTATCATAAATAAAAACTGTCTTCTTATACTCTGTTAATGGTTATAAAATGTACCCTACCTACATGTTTAAAAATCAGAGCTTCTCAAGTAATGAATTAGTTAAAAGTTCAATAATGATTGATATTTTATAGTTTCGAGGACACTACAACTGATGTTATGGGTGGCTATCTGGCAAACGACTAGCTCGTTACATTTTCATTACAAAAAAATACAAGTGCAATTAATACCTTTCATGACGTGAAAGTATTTGTGGCAAACAGAACAGGCCCAACTGATGAATGCTCACAGGTGAGGATAAATTGTGCTTATAACTTATAACAATAATCCCCACTCGTTTGTAAGCCGTTCGTTCTTTATACACCGTGAAATTGAATTCGACATTTTCCTGAAATGCTCAGTCCATGCAATAGAACAATATTACAGCGTCAAATATAAAAATAAAATAAATGCCTCAAAAAATAATTCGCCGTTAGCTGAAATGTCTATTTCACACTACATGCTGCGGGCATATATTTCGTAGGTAGCTGGAGTGCCAAATTATTACGTGTCGTAGGCCTTTTGTTAATAATTTGAATTTGGAATAATTTTACAGTAGGTAAACAACAAACAAAAACACGCACGCCTCCTATCCCTGTTCAGTTTACTGTAACTTTATAAGGTATGTTATATATAGAACAGATCTATTTTATAATACAGCAAGGTTTCAAAAATAGTAATAAAATATGACTATTTCAATAACTTTAAGACATATTATGAAAATTAATTAAAAATATATTCGATATTCAAAAGACAATTATTTAGTTTTAACAGTACCCACTGGCGGATTTTACCAGCATTAAATGAAAGCATAGCTAAATGTCATAAATCAGTGAAATAAATCAGCACGCATCTGCCATTTGCCGAGGGAAAATTGGGCTCATTTTCCTGTTCAAACCAATATTTTTCCTTAGCACCTTTAATTTATGGTTTCAATATGTAAAAGTTTCAGTCGAACTCTGGCTTTCCGTTGCGCTAAAATATTACGATTTATTGCAGCTATATGTTACGAAAAGGACCAGATACATGCTTTTAAAACCACGATGTGAGCACCTAAATGATATATATATACTTAAAAAGTTTCGGTTGAAATAACTTTCTAACTTCTCAAAGTACAAGCTATCTTTAGTTTGAGCTAGATGGCGCTGTCTGAAATGTCCCACAGTGACATATATTTATTTATTTATTTAAAAAGAACTAAAAAAAAGGCTTATCTCAAGAGTTTTTTTTTATACTCTTTTAGAAACATAATTGTACTTGCTCATGTTTTCAAAAGTAGGTACTAACATACACTTAATTGATTTTGCACAGCCTTTTGAAGAACTTAGCATATCACTCTGTATACTAAGAAATTCAGGTAACTTTACGCATATTTAGTTGAAATAAATACTTTACTTCAATAAAAGTTTCCTTCGAAGTCTGATACTTTTTAACAAAGGTGCCCACTGTAATTCAATTTCAACAAGGGATCTTTCTACAAGACATTGATAGAAATCTCATTTTTCTTGAGCTGCTCTAGGTATAATGAAGTTGCGGTGTTTAGGCATAGTATGTATTTTTTTATCAAATGGAATTATCTTGAAGTGTAACGTATGCTAAACAAACATAAATAAACAGTGCAAATTTTGATGTGAAATTTTTCGCTTCTTTAAAGAATAGTCATTTAGGAAAACACAAAGCACTTATAAAAGCTTTAGGTACTTTTAATATTTAAAATTTTTACTCTAAAACTCTACGTATCAGTGTTTACATTAATCAAGAATAATTGTGGTAAAACAATCCTTTAAAGACTTACCCTGAGCTACAAAACACTAAATGGCACCTTTCTTCTCTCTATCATTAAAAGTTATAAATAAATCTTTAGAAACTCGAACCGAGAGCTACAAGATCTATCATTTGAAGTCAGATCCAAATCGATGTCTCGCTGAAGTAAAAAATTATTCTGGCCCATGTAATAGGAAACCGTCTAAGCTTTGATCTACTTCTATAGTTCGAAGCGAAGGAGTCAGTGTTGGCGTCTTATTTATAAATATCTGAGATTGCAATTTTTAATGAATGAAAGTTCGTTGTAACTATATATATTTTGGTGGGATTTTAGGTAGAAACTTATTGTAAAAATATCATTTTACCACAAGCAAATTTTATTCCCAGTGATAATTTTTTTAGCTGGCTCAGAATATAACGGCGTAAATAAAATCTACGAAGTTGGCAGAGGCATGGGTGGAGTGTGGGATTCAAACGTAATGGCGGCTGTGAAGGGCGCTGCAAGCCCCCTGCACGCTGCGTCTTACCTCTGTCCGTGGTCATCTAATTTTTGCTATTGCGCAGCGTTTCGCGCCAACTTCAGAGCCGCCATTGAGTTTGAATTGCACTCTACCACGTCCACATTGTGGTTTTTTTATTATTTAAACGTACTCTTTCTAACATTACACATAAATAAAAATACCTAATACATATTAGGGTATATTTACCCTTGATACCCGAGCCATAAGCTAAGCGTCCAAAGCAAATTACTAATTAGCTATTATTTTAACTATTAATCCGCGAAAAGTTACCTAACATGGTATTTTATAACATGCATGATGCAGTCCAGTTAGAACACAGAGCATTAAAAAATATGAGACTTCGCATCGGGGGGCGAAGTTTGACTAAACTTCGCCCCCGATGCGAAGTCTTTGTCTTTGTCTCTAATCTGCATATATGTAGGGCGAAGTGTATATCGACGAAATTTTTAGTCTTCATAAAATACAAAGATAACATTTTAAAACCAGAAGATTCTCTGCTCTTGTAGAAATGAAATCTGTTTCTCAAGCTTGATTATAATAATGAGTACCTCCAGTTTATGAGAGCGCAAAAGCCTTAAAAATACGCCATTTTCTTAGAGCTCGTGGAATTATTGTTTTCATTAAGTGCTCTATAATAAATCTGGCTTATGAAAAGGTATTAGTTTGGAATTTCTTGTTGTTTGAATTGAGTTTCTTAACTAGTTTGTGGTATAGATTTGGCTTTCGTATAAGTTCCCAATTTTAGTAGAATAACATCAAAACTGGAAACAAACAAACTTAGATTAATTTTGTTACCATCAATTTTATAACAGCTTGTTATTGTCTATGTGCTTTTTAATGTAAATTAGTGACGTGGCGAGCTAGTCGTTCGCCTGATGTTAAGCATCACGGCTGCCCATAACAGATTGCAGTATCATTCGGAACTCTACATTAAAGTTTTGCGTGACACTGCACTGCGCACGTCATCCTGAGACTTCACACAGTCGGCCAAGTAATAAGATTAGGTACTAGACTGTGTGATCAGAGCATAATGTCTCATTTGCCCAGTAATTTTACTAGCTACAATGCCCTTCAAACCGAAACACAGTAGTGTTTGCCACAAAATTCAAATTCAAATTATTATTATTTATGAGGTGCCATATCGTCGTAATTCCATAATTCTGCATGTTCCCATTAAGTCCACCATACGACCCTTCCTACTCCTACAAAGAACGTCACAAGGACGTTTCTCAAAAACCGTCGTCAGCACACATACTTATTATAACATATCAGTATGGACAAGCCGACGATCTGGTGAAAGCCGCGTGGAACCGATGGATGCAGGAGGTGAGCAGCCGCTCAAGGTGGCGCTTTCTGGGGGAGGCCCATGTTCAGCAGTAGACGTCTTCAGGCTGTTGAGGATTATGATGGTAAGTATTGAGAATTCGTTAAACCTTGTTGCATTAGATTTATTGCTATTTTTGACAAATATTTCATATTTGAAAGGAATGCAAGTTTTACAATATCCTTCTTTTTTAATAATTTTACATGATTTTGGTCATCCCGCCGAAACCACTAGATTGAAATGAAATTTAGTATGATTTGATTTCATATTACAAGGTAGGACATCGGATACCTTTTTATCCCGAATTTCAGCACGGTTCCCTTGGGAGAAGGGATGAAAGTTAAAATGTTTACTTAGTTATAATTCAATAACACGAAGGCCGATTTCATTCATTTTTTGTTAGAAATGAGGTACTTTAAATATTGTTCTGTAAATATTTAAAGGTCGTGAAACGGAGGCAGGTGCTGACATCCCGAAGTTATAAAGTTCAGACTCTAACCAGATTTCATCAACGGGGTGCCCTTACTGCTCTATCGTGTACACTGCACCAGCCAGCACTCTCACCACTTAAGAGCATATTTTCTTAAATGTCCTTTTCCTTTCCTTACGTATAATACCTACATTTGGGACCCGTACACGTAGGTAAGCGACCATCTATATATAGGAGGACACCATTTGTCAAAAATAGGTCAACGTCATCATTGCAAGTGAGATACGATGAGTTGTAAAGATGGTCTCTAAACTTACTGCGTGTGTCAAGTTTTGCTAAGATTTGTATTTTCTGGTACCGACTCTCGCGTGGTCCACTTTATAAATGTCTTGTAAAGCTATATTGGATCCGTATGGATAGGAATTTATATTATTTTTCAGTACCTGCATTGATGTTGAGACTATAAAGCCACCTTTGGATGGTATACAAAATAAAACGGCAAAACAAAATGACGTTTAAGTCTCTACCACCAGCACCTGCAGTGCTGCACTGGTCTATTATAACTGTAGTACTGTCACGCTCTATATACTACTATTACATACCTGCTTTATTATCTACAATTTATGCCGGTTGGGGACTCGAACCCCGAACCGCTACCCACCTAGATCTAGACTACACCTAGACCACTAATTTTTGTATGTAGTTCGCCGACATTGCTGCTAACCGCACAACCTTTTACTGTCGGCCTCCGATAGCGATTCACCTCGACCCAGGGATGCGGTCCAGGTTTTTCTGTCTATGGTTTCAGGGCTCCCAAATCGTTAGAACGTTGGAGCCGGCGGCGGTTCAAGCAAAATCTTCAAAACGCAGAGGGCAGTGCAGACGAGAAAATGTCCAAATTAAAATGTAACACTACAGCACTTGACATTGAATTAATACAAAAAAGGCGTGCAGCTATAAAAAGTCGTACTGAATATAACATTTCGTACTGAATATAAATTCTCAGACGCGTGTTTCAAGACGATAAGTGCCCACCGAAAAACCCGTAACTTCCGGCCCGGTTATGGGGATCAATCAGTGATATTTACGAAGGATAAACAATTTTGCCAATATTTCCTCAATAATGCCGGCATTGGGCGGATGAAATATGTCTGATATACAAATATGTAATAAAGTTTGTTTATCATTCTATTCTAATTACGAATTGAATAGGCGACATTCAAAAATAGTATTGTGTTAGTTTTATTCGTTTAGAGTTTCACATTCTATCAAGGTGAGTCCTACTATAATATTAATATTGTTTATAAAAATATGGAATAAGAACTGAAAAGGGACTGAACTGAATATATCTCAATTCCAGTATACTCTTTGAAGGACTAGATATATCTATCTCGCAGACTAACTAACTGTATAAATCAATTATTTATTTTCTTTAACGAATGTTGGAGAGAATAGATCCATATCGCCTATTGCCTCTCCAATTTTATCCGCCAGTATTGATGGCGTCGCAGGAATCAAACCCACAGCCTCGACATGAAGATGAAAGTTTAGCAAGTATTACAATCCTAAAACTGAGGTATTAGGCCACCTTACAAACTAGTTTAACATGAAAACTATAATATCAACATATAATAAAAATAAGCTCCATTAAATCTACAAATTTAATCTTGATGCTTGTAATCAATTAACTTTAACAAAGTCGTGAACTTAACTCCTAACCGTAACTAATTATTTTATTCAAAACGATCATGATAAGCCATAATCATTCTCAATTTATTTTAACAACATTACCTAATAGCATAATAAGCAACGGATCGATAGATAATTATAATTTCTTAACATATTAATGGCAACTGGAAGTTGTGCACAATCTAGGTTGGTCTCAGGCTAAACAAATACCTAAGTCACCTACATTAGCTATTAAGCGAAATTATTATATCGAAACAAGTACGTATAATGACTACTCTACGTCTAACATACTTTAGTTTTGATATTGTAGCCTCATTATCTTTACTGCAAAATTAGTCCTTTAAAATTAATTAGTTAATTATAAGTTTATATTAAATACAGTTTAAATCTGGATGCAGACTAGATTCTGCTTAGGTTTAGCAATTATAAGAAATATATATATAGACTAATATAATAAAGATTTTTAATGATGAGTTTTGATCATTTTTAATAACAACGCTGATGGTGAAAACGTTAGACACGTTGGGGATTCGAAAAGACGCGTAATGCGAGTTAGTAATTTATATCAATGGACATTTAATTTTACAAGCACTTTACTGTGCTTGCTACTTGTTATCCGTCAAAGTACGTGTGATAAAAATAACACTATCGTTATTAAATTGATATAATAAAAAAAACGTGGATGATTAATTATGTGAAAGGCTTTCTCTAAACTCTCTAAATAACTCCCAGCACAAATGAGCTGTTTGAAGTGAAAACTTTGAAACTTGTACGAATAAGCGACAATGCAATATTACCTACAGTTAGTAATACACAGCGCAGTTTGAGTTTGAACTTCAAACCAAGCGCACTACCTACTAACTTTAGATAGGTACCCCTTACTTTATATTGTTTTCATACATTGTACCTAATTGTAATTATACGCTCATTGATATCTACTCAGTTGCTAGGTATTGGTCCAGAGAAAGGCAGTCATTCTTATAATAAAGATTTTATAGAAGTATTTTTAAAAAGATATATAATATTTATTTATTAAACTCGTTTATTTCACCGAGTTCGATATCATTATAATCCAAAGTTGGTCGTTTCGACATTACGAAGCGACACCAATGGCGATGCTGGTAGTAGTTGAATTCAATAATCAGATCATAAAGTCTCATTTGCCCAGTAATTTCACTAGCTACAATGTCTTTCAAACCGGAACACAGTTGTGCTTGCACACTACTGCTTGGCGGCAGAATAACTGGCAAAACGGTACCTACCTAGACGAAGTTTGCAGAAAAGTCCTACCACCTAGTAAACCTAGTACCCAGTACTTGGTATACCTATATATACTCCTTGTTACATTGTAAGCACTTGATATACAGCTGCAATCCTGCGCGCCCTTTGAAATGCCGCCAATCACCTGATATTTGAACGTTTATTTACTTTGCGGATCCAACATTGCTTTGGTTGGAGAAATTGCAGGCTTCAAGCAGGATTTTCAAGGTAAGCAAAGCTGACTCGTGACTGTTGGTATAAGAAATTATCCTCAATTTACATGTTTTCGTTTTGAGACAGATTTTTATAAATGCATTAAGAACGTTGACAAAATACGTTTATATAATAAATATTGTTTTATACACAGAATCTTCTTGCTTTTCTAGATAATACCTACCTATCGCCGTTCACCAGTTATACACTGTTCACATTCTACCCTACTTGATACTTTCTCTACCGTTTTTCCAACTCTTTCTTTTTATTTCTGCTATTTGATTTTACGTTACTTTTATAATGTATGAGGATGGCGAATCGATTGAAATGTTGTAGCCTTTCGGTCTTCTTCTTCTTCTCGTGTAGGCAAGTGTCCCTGGTGTCAGAATTTTTAGGCCGCCCAAAGGCTTCTGACTTGGCTTAACGACTATTGTCTTACAACAGCCAGGACCGACGGCTTAACGTACCATCCAAAGCACAGTAGCGCTCAGTTGTAAATACCACTTTTTGCTGTAGAGGTCGTCCATCAGAGTAGCGACCGCAGCGCCTTTCGGTAGTGAGTAGTTATGTTTCTTGGTTGACGCCTAAGTCTGTGATAGTAAAGTGATTGTGAATATCAATAATGGAAGTTAATAATATCAATGCATAATGGATATGCCTCTCTAAGCTCAAGTTTGTGTTCTGCAGATCAATAAAAAGTTAGTAGCTGGTCTTGAAACTCAGCGAGAAGAATTTTATGAAGCTAGCCGGAGGACTCAGTGAAAGAAGCCTTTTGAGAATACCACACGATCAATGCCTCTGAATGTACTAAGTAAGCTATATGCATTGCACTAAAGTAAACTTCACTCTTCTCCAACGTCTGCCTTCAATAAAATGCCTTGCTAAACAGCATAACCATCCCATGAACTATCCAGACTTATAATGTAACTTATAGCCAGATAAGTATAAAAAAGGATTATGTGCTTCTATATCTAGGTACCTACTTATTGTATATACAATAAAATAATGTACCTACACTTGTAATATAAATGTACTGACGAAAGTTTTCCACTTTCCGTATATAATAAAGTACTTTGTGGTTTCCATTCAAACAGATGTAGGACGGACCTCCAGAATCGCGGTTGCCTCATCATCATAACGAGTCATACTCTCCCGGAATGTTAAACACTATCCTCTAAGATTTGTAGAACATGTCGGCAAGGTCAACCGGAGTAATATTATTCTGTGGGTCAATGTTACGTTGGTAGATAGTTGCTGATTCAAAATATTTCGCGGCTTTTATAAAAGAAAGAAGAAAGAAAAAATATGCTTGTCAGCTTATTTTTCTGTAGGATATACCTGTGGCTGGATATATTGATGCAGACGATGGGGAAGTGTGGGAAACTAGCTGGTACTTTGTACACGTAAGGTATGCAGAAATCATAAAAATATAAACTTCTCGAAATCATTATTAAAGAGAAGCCGAATTTTTTGGTGAACACCAGGACAGATTTAGGTACTTGAACGCTAATTTTAAGATAGCAGCAACTAATATGTACCGTATCTATTTATTTACTAGTAGCGCCACGCGGTTTCACCCGCGGATAAAAAGTATGCTATATAGTAAGTATCCAGCGTATAGATAAGCTATCTGCATTCCAAATTTCATCAAAATCGGTTTAATAGTTACCGAGATATAAGGTAACAAACATTCACATACACAAACCTTCACATTTGTAATATTAGTAGAATTAGAATCAATTCATTCTGAAATTAAGTGTTCTGTGTTAGCAGCAGAATCCAGCCAACTTTTTCTATAGGCTAGCCCTAATGATAGAATTTTTAAACCGCAACACAAAGTCGGCTTAGTATGCCTTCTGAAGCACAATAGGTAAGCCCAATTGTAAATACAACTCATTGTAAACAGTCAAGGGTTAAGAACGGCTAATTGCTATTAGTTGCTATCGATCCAAGATCAGAATAGCCATGATGATACCCAGCATAAAATAAAAGTGAAACCGTAACAATAAAATGACGCTAATATATGAATGTACTATCAATCTTTTTATTTAATAGCCGTTTGACACGACACTTCTTATCAAAAATATCACAATACAAGACGAAGACAGAGGCAGAGAGATTGAAATACGAAGCGATCTAACGGGTCAAAGGCATTTGACAAGAGAAGACACGAAAGAAGAAAATAACTGATCACTGTATAGGACTAAGAAATTTTTGGTACTACTACTTTGCTACGCTCAATTTTTTGAAAGCATATTCAATATTGGTTGGGATTAACCACCCAAATAGCTAATGACCAGCAGTATTAATCACAATAGAAAAGTTTGATTGTATATAATGTGAAAACCTTGCATGGATTACGCGTCACAATAGCAGTTTTCTGTGTTTACAGAAACTGTGCGCTTCCGTTTCCAAAAGTCTGGCGTAAACACATTATAAATCACCCTTGAACTCAAAGTAGCATGGAGAGGAAATTAAAAGAGCCTTCTAACCTAACCCCTATTTCCTTAATCAAAGCGTAAACTTCCGTATTCAACGATACCGTCGATAATTGCAGGTCGCTGCTTCCATACATCTTGCTAAGACTTTAAGCTACTAAAAAGTCAAGGGCCAGGCCTTGGGTGTACGGAAGGACGCTTTCTCTGTATTAACAAAATCAATTGAAGCAGGGTCACAAGCGAGTGTGTCATTGAATATTTCAATATCCCGTGGGTGTGTAATTTTTTAGAACTTTGGAATTGGCCAGGCTAATCGGTATTTTACGAGCTGCACTTCGGAGAGTGCGAAAATGATGTAGCAAAAGAGTGATGAAAATATAAGACGTCTTTTTTACTACCGTAAAGCTACGCACGGAAACAAGACATCTATATATCTGGCAAAATAATGGAACAACTTAGCAGCGTGTTTATATCTTAAAATCACAAAAATCTGAATGTTTTGAGGTAAGATTACACCGACATCTTCTAAGCAAGCATGAATTACATATCACTTATTAAGTATCAGGGGGTCTAGCAAAGATGCTAACTCCAAAATGTATGGAAATGACATTAGCTATGACATTAGCCGCGGAAAAGTTTTCCGCAGGCAATGTCATTTCCCATACATTTTGGAGTTAGCGTGAGGCGTTAACGCCTCACGCTGGCATCTTTGCTGGACCCCCTGATGAGACAGTGGTGGTCAAATGCAAGCCTATGATTTACCTAAATAATTCTAATTTATTAAAAAGGTTTGTCTGAATGAGTGACTTACTGACTGACTGACAGACAACGTAGGTATATCCCAGACTGCTGCATGGATGTGTAGAGAGACTTGTTGTTTGGAGGGTGTTTATCTTTTATGTCGTAGAGCCTACTACGAGACGGTTTGTTAAAATTCAACTCAAGTTCAAACGGATGTTAAAAATTGTATGAAGAAAAGTGGGTGAAAGCAGGTGATAAACTACTCGAATCATTTACTGTGCTTCAAACGTATTTATACTACTTCAGAAGTCATACTCTCATAATTCGTCAACGGCTGTTCGAAACGACTTCGGTATTTTCTCCGTTGTAACAGAGAATTACGGCTAATTACTTCAAAATTAATCATTAACGTTCGACTCTGCATGTAATCAATGTTATGATTAATGCCATCAATCTCGATTTCAAGGTTGGAATCTAATGGAGTGCGAAACATATCGTAGGGAAAAAAATACATTTAAAGAAATTATACATTATCATGGAATTGATTTTTTTAATGTTTAAACCACACTTATGATATTACACATTGTTCACAAAACGCAGCTTAAAAGCACAACTCAAAACGCGCACACACACATGCTCGCTTAAAACGTAGCGTAGCGTGTTTTGTTTAATATTAAGCTTAATATCTATGATTTAATTCACCTAGATACATTGCAAACGTGTTGTGCCCTTAGAAACACGGGTAAAAAAAGAACGTTTCGAAACGTAATAAGACGAAACGAAGTTAACTCACCTTAAAAATTGGGAGAATAGGCCAAATAAATCTAATTCCTTTTTCCCCTATTCGATTTTTGCCTTTGTTATAGGTACTTGCATTGAATATAAAGTCATGATATACCTACGTTGGTTTACGTAAAAGAAAGTATGTGGCAGTTTGTTGCAGTTGCTTGGAACCGACCGCTTGTGGACTTTTTTATATCAGCTGGAAAGGATATAATACCTGTGCGATTGTCATAAAGACTGTCTACCTATAGTATATTTGATCCAAGTTTCAAGGATTAAAACTGTCTACACTCTAGATAGTGCATTAAAAATATTTGTATAGAAAATGTTGCTGAAAGTCCAAATAGTCTTTGTCGTCTACCAATTAATGAGTTCAAGCGTAGTTACCGTGAATGACTAAAGGAAATGTGTTTCTGTAGATAAGACAATTTTCAAGGTGCAACTTTTCTCTACAGTGATAAAAATAATACTGTTGTTTGTTAGGTTACGAGATATACATTAATTTTATCAATTCTATTTAATGTTATCATATTAAGACTTCCTACATAATATTAATGAAAAGGTTCTCGGTAGGTACCACTAAACAGTAAGTTACATGAAATTTACTGGTACGAGGCAGTAAGTAGATAATTCGAAATATACAAGTGCCTAACAACTTTCATTGTTTCACTGTTTGCTTACGTGTTCAAGTTGGTACTAAATTGATATTCTTGACGAGTTTCAAAATCATAATGTAGAAATATATTTATGTAGAAATTATAATTGAAATTCGAAGGAATTAGAGACGCCTGAGTACTCCCGAAAGTTTAATAATGTACCTACTTATACCTACTACAACAGCACCGAAACGGAACCGTATTGATATTTTCAGAAAAGCTTCACTTGAAGATTCACTTTGTTTCAACACAAACTTCAAAATTAAGCCTTTCCATAGATTTGGCCAATTATTGGTAAGTTTGGTGAATCCCATCAAATTTTTCCCGAACGCTCATCTTTTCATAACATTTGAAGGCAATTTAACGCCAGCTACTGAATTCGAGAGTCGTCCCCAAATTTTTACGATAGGTCTCAGAAATGAAATGCTTTTGGGATTCGTTTAATTTCGGAAGATTGATGACTCTGGTCGTTTGCGGAAGCTTAATGAAAGTTAGCATTGGAATATTGCCGTTATGTTAACTGAAGCGTTAGGAAGTTAGAATATTATTCATCTGACCACCGCAAGCCTATGTAGGTAAGTATTATCGGCTTCGGTAAATCGTTTGCATTTTCCCCGGGAAAGAAAGCAGTTGCTGGTTTTGGTTATTCAAGGAATTCTTATACCTATCCGTACTAATATATAAAAGTGAAATGTTGTGCCTTTGTTTATGTGGCTTTTACGTCAAAATGGCTGAATCAATTTGAATGAAGATTTGCATACAGATTCTTCATAAGTAGGTAGGTACTACCGAAGCCAAGATTGTATTACATCCCGAAAAGTTTAAGACTTCTCGCAGGAAACGGGTAAACAGCGGGTGAAACCGCAGAGCAAGCTATATAATTACGTCAGAAAACTATTCAGTTTTGATACGGTTGAGAGATTGCTTATTTTCATGTGGAGAGCCACATCCACATCTACATCCTAGTTTTTAAATTTAATTATCTTGTTTTCCAAATATCAAACCACCACATTTCCGAAATCACTAAAAATTTACCCGTCTATAAAAAGTGTAAAAGCACTAAAACTAAGTTCGTGTGGCAAACACAACCTAAAGTAGAGCGAGATATTCCTCCAGAGGTGGTATAAATCAACGCAGTTAACAAATAAAATTACCTACAAAGTCCATAAGTAAACAAAGCTCGACTCAAACTGACATTATAACGCCCAAACAGTAAGCTATTGAAACAAAAGAAAAGTATCGGCACTCGTTATCCCGACCGATGGCTCGTGAAAATGTCGAATCATTTAGCGGTGGACACATGAGCTGTCAGCGGTGTAATGTTGGCACACTGACGTCCATTGTTCAGTGTTCATTTTTGAAGTAGAAAATAACTAATAAAACACCGGCAGCGATGAGAATGTTCAAGCTATACTTACCGAGAGGGTGACACACCATTGCCGAGCTAATAACCCATTATTACTGTACTGAGACGTTGTTGGTCTCATTAGTAAGCTCAAAGTCGCGCAACGAGCTATGGAGAGAGCTATGATCAGTGTTTTCCTGCGAGATAAGGATCCGAAATGAGGAGATCCGCAAGAGAACTAAAGTCGCCGATATAACTGACAACCGATGGAGAAGAAAGGTTCTCGAGTGGCGACCACGAACCGGAAGACCGGCCAGCCTCCCACCGTGGGAGGCTGGCCTACTGCGATCTGGTCAAAACCACGTGGTTTTGACCGACGATCTGGTCAAAACCACGGGAAACCGATGGATGCAAGAGGCAAGCAGCCGCTCAAAGTCATGCTCTTTGGGGGAGGCCTATGTTCAACAGTTTTTTTATACGGTTGAATGACGTGATGAGCTAGCCGTTCACCTGATGTTAAGCAACACGGCCGCCCATAACAGTTGCGTATCACTCGGATCTTTAAAACAATAAAGATTCGCAAGACACTGCACTGCGCACGTCATCCTGAGACATCACACAGTCTAGTAATCAGATTACTAGACTGAGTGATCAGATCATAAAGTCTCATTTGCCCAGTAATTTCACGAGCTACAATGCCCTTCAAACCGGAACACAGTGCTAGACGCAGGCTGTTGATGTTTCTATAAAAACCATGCGTATGCAAACAATGTTATTTTTGTTGTCACTAAAATGGACATAAACAGATTCTGTAATATCACAGTCTCCAATGAAAGATGTTTTCCGGAAAGTGAATGATATGTCAACCAGAAGTGCCATAATCTCTTATGCAAAGGCAGCGAAGTGCTAGCCATTGACATATCGCGCATTTCCTACGTAAACAAGTAATATATAGGTAGTTATACAAAACAGAATTATCCTCTTTGTCAGTATATCTCTAAAAACAATATTTATTATAATTACAGAATGTAATAGTTATTATAAATGCTTAGATCCATGTCAAGGTCTGTATAATTTCTATAACTTATACTTGGATTAGAGCCTGAGTAACTGGAGATGCTGCGGAATTGCTTTATATGAGCGATTCGTAATTTTGCACAATATGTATAGTGTGAGCGATGGTGGCCGAGCGGTAGCATGTGCACTTCACAATCTTACGGCATCGGGTTCGATTCGCAGCCCTGCACCAATGACTTATCTAGTAAGTTATGTGCAGTTTTCGATGCCATCGATCCGTGCCTCGGAGAGCTCGTTAAGCTGTCGGTCCCTATTGTCATAAGAACATCTATGGCAATCGTTACGGGTAGTCAGACACCTGATAGAATTTGACACTTGGTCTAACCATCCCTGTTACTGGTTCCTTATGGGGTGGGAGGTCAGATGGTAGTCACTCGTGTAATTCTGGTAGCTTGCCGCTACAGGTTAGATTGGGAGCCGACCCCAATAACAAATAGGAAAAGGCAAAGAGAGTGATGATGTATACTTAGTGCCTACATAACACAAGGTAATAATTAGAAAATTAAATGTCATTCACTCGGGTAAAAGATAAAAATTATAAACAATACAACATCATATAGAATGTACCAGAGCCATTTCAAGTAAGGTGTCTGTTTTTATCTCATAAAGACGAAAGAGAGAAAATCTTACCAATATTACTAATATCCATCAGGGCGTCATTACGATTCTTGTCACCCGAAACATGGGAAACTTGTAGATTTGTCTGTGTTTAAGGGACAGAGTTTTTGAAAGGTTCGCCCACACAACGAGACACGAAACTTCTGAATTAGCGAAATAGAGCTCCTCATCGGTTTTCGATAACGAATCGATATGGGATGAGACAATTAGTAACATATATTCATAATTCTATCGTGCAGCACTGTACACATCGGAAATTCCCACATTCAGGAAAATGGCAACTCTTTTGTGTTTATTACTAATCGTATCATCGCGCAGTTCCGCCACCGCCACCCGCGAGCAACCCTGAGGTTGAGATAAAAATACTGAGAAACTCGCCCACACTTTTCAGAGAACGTGTGAGGAAAAACGTAACCAAAATTGAATTCATCAATATAATGTTGCCCTTTGTGTTGTCAGTTGTGCATTACTGAAATAAATGAAGGTCAGAATATTTGAATCATATTTTTTTCTGTTTTACATAACAATGATTACGTAGCTTTTAAGGTAAAAATTTATCTACTTCCAAACTGAATTATGTTGATATAAATATACTAAAACTCCGATAAACTTTGGGAGAAAAAAGATCCGAGAGATCTCTAGTTTCAAACAATAGATCTTTCTTGTTTCCTGACAAATATAATTTGGGTCTCTTTATGAGTGAAAAGGCTGCCATTGGCTGCATCGTCGCTTAACACCAGATGAGTTGCAGTCAAACGTTGGCCTATTCGTAAGTTACAAAACAAAAAAAAGTAAAGCTATCTCTCTTTTTACTGGCAGTCACATATCATCTGATATTCTCATTGGCATATGTATAGTTCCACGCTTTGCCTGTACTTCTTATCTAAACTATGGTTACATAACCACGACGATCATATTGGGATACTATAAATACTGTAGCTTTGCAGCAACAACCAGCAGCTTCGAAGCTTCAAGCAAAAGCTAAGCAGCCGAAACCGCAGTTACAGCTTAGAAGAGAAAACGTTTAACAGAGATTAAAACTTTTCGCATATAGATGAACAAACAACTGTTCTAAGTTATTTGTCTGTTTGTTTCGTCTCTATGGATGTCGATTATAATACTAAATGTAAGTTAAAACTAGGTACTAATGAAATAGGTATCTGTGATAGCAATATAGCTATACTGGGTATAATTGAATTCATTAGCATCCTTTGAAGAAACTAGGTACAACCTTCTGACACCGGTCACGTGTGGACCAAAATTTTTGAAATCTAACGCATTGATTTGGTATTGATAATAACTCTAAAAAATAGAATAACTTGCATAATCAACTATTACACTAGTAAATCATGCACTAAATTTATGGTAATGAATTAAACTGTATCCTGTAGAGTATAAAGTCAGTCCATTTTAATAGAAATGTTGATATTTTGTACCAAAAATAAAATTATTATAAAGAACATATTTGTGTAAGCCGAATCTTCAGCGGGGACACAATCACATAAAGTCTGGTTGTAAAGAAGTCGTCGGCATTATAATATGATCGATAATGACTTACAGCACGTTAGAAAATAGGGATCATGAAAAGGAGTACATAATTATATGCAGTTGCATGTCTAAGTGGCGTGCCTAATGTACATAACAATTTTACAGGAGAGTTAAACAATAAAATCTAGTATTTAGGCTTAAATTTAGATTTTTAGGACATCCACATTTGATGTGCTCTGTAAAGCTACACTTTATTTACCTATATGTAAGTCAACGATTCGTAACAAGGAACGACAATTAAAATTTCACCATTTCTGCTTACAAAACTTTGACCCCAACTGATAAGACGCTGACACACGCTGCCGTTCTGGGTCACTGTCAATGTCAGAGATTATTCAGCCCAAAATACCACTGTATCACTAGGTCTTTTATTCAACGCAGAACTCTGTTTGCTTGTTGGTAGGTTTGTTCGGGTTTCAGAAACTTGTGTCACGGATATCCGCAATTAATAACAGAATGTTGGCGACAATAGACATTAGTGACGCGTTGGATGCTTAACAAAAGTTTACAGATAATTGGAATCTATTCCTAGAACGTTTGGAGATTGGGCCGCAGATGTGGTGAAATTATACCTTGAACACTATTTCAATAAATCTAATCTACCATTATACGTGTGATAATATAGAGACTTAAGTCTTTTTTGTGCATGGTCCAGAACGTAGGTATATGGCGATAACCATTTATCATTAACATAATAGGATTTTTATGTTTACTTAATAAAATGACAACGATAAGGAAGTACAATTCTTATATCACTAAAGTGTGTAATATAATATTTTAAACTCACTGGTCTCACGATCGCTGATAAGAGTACCTTCCGCTGCGCAGGTTCAGCTAATTCTGCAGTCTCATCTGTGGTAAAGAATACCTTCATGAAAACATTTGTAAGAGCGTTTTATTGTGTCCTTCGCACAAATCCTGCTGCACATCCTCCATTTAAAGCAACAGTAAAATTAATAACAATTACTTAAAACATAGTCTTTAGCATATATAATATCTTAGTACTTACGTACCTACTCTATTTTGTGTGCTAATATACTAACTTCCTCGATCGCAGTTTAATTTTTTAAATGTTTTGTACGTATGTAAATTAGTATTTGTGTAATTATCTCAAGATCCACATTCGCCGTGTTATATGCAAATGGTTTTGAATAATTTCAATGTTTACACCAAGGTTAGCTCCAGCCCTATCACTTTCTTTTAAATATTATTGAGTGCCACAGCCCATTTTATTAAAAGTAAAGTAACATTTTGATTGCACTTTGAACTTGTATTCTTTATGGAAATTATTTGATCTGCGGTATCCAGCAACGTCATTTATTTATCAATGTTTGTTAATCAAAATTACGGCTGATGATCTGAGCAATATTTCGTATAAAATAAAATTATTTTCAAGATATTATAAAAAGTAACAGTTTAATCCTGTGCGATGATTAAAAAAAATTGTTACCACACCATCAAGCTGCGCTTATATTTTTATTTGACAGATTAAATATAATACAAGAATGTGTAATAGACCCTCAACATACGTTAGAACTATTATCGTTGAGGAAAATTTTATGCCAATTTCACCCTGACCACGATAACCTACATAAAACTACAGCGAATTACCCAAACGGGTGTCATAAAACTGTACTACATAATACAAAACATGTTATGCTATAAGAACAAAGTATTTCTGAGTCCTCAGTAATCTACGATGAAAGAAGAATAGCTTTAGGGAAAATAAAACATCTGAGCCTTGATGGACTTACGACCGAAATGGATTACATACTGTTACAATATATAATAGTACAGATTTACTTATGTATACTCTAAGAGTACAGATTTTAATGATAATAATTTATAACCGCGAATTGTTTGAATAAGTACGTTAGTGTTTATGAGGCCAAGCTTTGGAGGGCAACTATATTTATAAAGATTTAGAAATAAATCACAAATAGGTACTCCATGCAAATATCGATAATTCCTACTAATACTAGTACTTAGACCATGCGAGTACAAACGTTTTGCATCAATTGTGCTACCAAACTCAGACCTTATGACCTTACCTATGGCCTAACGGAACCATCCTCCCTTTTTGGGAGAAGATACGCCGCTAATCAAATATCAATGACGACAAAAAAACTAATGAAGTTTTAAGGTTGGTATAGCAAGTTTCTTCAAGATTAGTTGAAAGTTACGACCCAGTCAACGGACATCCAAATTACATGTCACACTGTAACAGTAATTTCCACGGAAATTGGAACGTGCATGAGCTTAAACATACCGCGTTTACCTATATAAAACATTGTCTGTTTGTTTGCTTGATGTATGGCTTCCACGAAACGAGTGAACTGATTTTGAGAAATGCACACAAATTCCAAGATCATTTTTAAACATTTTTTTAAATTTCACGACTTGAACTCATATTATAAAAGTTCATTCTGATTATATTAGCTCAACAGCAAAATGTTCCATGGAACATTCTGCGTGGCGTGGTTCCCCAATGTGGTTGCGGGGCAAAGTAGTGCAACCAAAAAAAATAAGCCAAAATGCTCTTTCTTTAGCCTTTGGGTTCTAACAAATCCTTGGAATCCTTATATAGGTAGTAGGTATCATCACAATTAATTTTATTAATTATGAACGTTAGTAATTAGGTAAGTGGCGAGACGAGCAATGAGTTTACCTCATGGGAAGTGCCATCTGTTTTGTAAAATCATCATGAACCGGTTATAACGCGCCAAGTCATCATCATCATCAACAGACTGAAGACGTCCACTGCTGAACATAGGCCTCCCCCACAGAGTGCCACTTAGAGCGGTGCTCGCCTCCTGCATCCATCGGCTCCCTGCGGTTTTCACTAGATCGTCGGTCCACCTAGTGGCCAAGTACTTTCATAATTATAACACATTGGTACAGTTAAATAATTTCCTAACCATTTACTGTTTACTTTAGAATAGCTGCAAGGAAACATACCGGACACATTCAATGACTGACATCTATTTAGTAAACTTAAGACACCCACGATGATAAATAAATAAAAGTCAATTTTGTACAAATTTTAGCTCCAATTACCTACTTGCTATCAAAATACATGATCGCCTAGCAGCTGTAACTTAATCGCAACTTGAGGGGTGATCACGGAAGTTACATACATATTAATACTTTTATATTGAGTACAGAGTACAAATTAATGTCTACAAATACTTATGCTTTTAGAATTCACTATTTTAGTCGTGCCACTAATCAGATACCTAACTATAAAAATACAAATGTCCACCTTTAAAGTCTTACATAAGAGCATAAGTAGATGATGTATTAATGACTATACAAAAAAAAGGACGTCATTTCTTCTCTATCCTTTTTCATATCATATTATTAGGCAAGTGTCATTAAAACGTAGACAGAGTGCATTTGATAATTATGTTTGAAGTACGTATTAAAAAATGTTTACAATGTTAACTGCGTTAAAAAGGTAGGGTACCTAAGTTACCAGCTAAGACTCGAAGGCTAAGACAGATCAAATGGAAAATTATTTCCTCTTACCTTCTACTGAAATTCCCGGCAAAGGCAACCGGGGAGCCATTAGTTAGATCAAAACCTCAGGATCGTTGAGCTCTACAATTTTTCTGGTGATTAAATAATCTGATGAAACCAAGGATTTAGTATTCCACAGGGATCGCTCGGAGCATTGCGGGCTTCCAAAGTGACTTTACTTTACTAGATAAATTAAACAATTGAAACGTAGGTACATACTTTTTGTAGACTAATGAAATGAAATGACGTTGTTATAATCTTGTCTTTCTCGCAGCTCTACAAGCTATTTGTCCGTTGTTTGGTGATTAAAATATGTTATGTAGTAGTATAGATTTACTGGTAATAATTTTATTTCAAAACTTAAGTAACATATAATAAGTATACTAAACTAAACTAGACCTAAAAACTAAACTAAACCTAAAAACTTTAAAACTAAGATATAAAACTAAAAATAACAATCTAAAGGAATCTTGAACTATCTATAGACCGGCAAAGGTCTATAGATAGTTCAAGCAATCCGTGGAATCAGGCAACGTTCCCATAATGCTGGCAGCGTTACCCCGCTGTATAGCGAGGCTGATCCTTTGACCAAAGTAGACGCCAGCATTATGGTCACGTGCCGATTCAACTAAACGCCCCGCTAAATCATTAAAGATTTCTATGGCACCCGGTCCCCATGGCCCCATCGTCTCTACGCCAAACGGCACAAATATAAAACCTCTGTCAAGGCTAGAATACTTGCGCCGCTTGGCGAATTCTGCAGCCGCAGCAGCGCCGCCGGCCTGGTGTGATGTGTCCGGAAGATGGGACGGTGCCAGTGTATCGACACAAGTGGCGTCCCACACTAAAGGCCGGCCCATCTTCCAGGGAATGAGCGTCATACCATCGGGCCGTTTACCGTCGTCACGAATAAGGCCATTGGGCTCTAACACCGCTGCGACGTTGACGTTTCCAAAGGCCCGACGTATGACGTCATTCAATGCACTATGGCGAGGTATACGGCCAGCACTCTTACTGCATGATAGGCCATGGTGACCGAGACTGCTGACCTTTTCACCGCATTTGCATCGATGGGGAGCAACACAGGGAGCACCGATGCGCAGTGATATGGCTAGACGGAATGCGTTATTGTCAAGCAGTGTTCCTAGATGGTGCGATAGTAGTGCCTGCAACCAAAGACCGGATTCCCAGCGAGAGGCAGCTAAGAGACGAGCACGCTCTGTGAGGTTACTGGACGTATCAACTAGGTTCTTCCGTTCCAGCTCACAAAGCGGCGCGTCCCACTGCCTCTGCGAGGACAGGTCTTTGGGCAGGCTGCTATTTGGGCAGGCCATTTTCCAAGAGTTAACTGCTTCGGTTAAAAATGAAATATCCAAAGTGTCACTACCGTCAGATAAAATTGCATTTACTAAATTTTGAGTGCTTTTAACCGAAGACAGAAAAGCTGGTAACGAAACGCTTGAAATTTTGCGAATGCCTAGGCCTCCCAACCGGATCGGTAGTGAAGCCTGGCACCATGTCCGTTCATCCAAAGAAATGTTAAAAATGGAGGTGAGCGTATCCTTCACAATGTTGTCCAACTGTTGTAATAAATCGGGGTGATTCCAAAGTTGGCAACACCTTAAGGAATACGTAAATTTAGGTACGAACAAGCAAAACCTAATAATGATAAATGCCATATGGGCGTTAATTTTGAAGAGTCTGTCCGAAACCGACCGAAAATTTTGTATTTTCTCTTCAATGAAGTCTGGAATAGATTCATCGAAAATTGGCGAGCCTAGGAGGCGAAGAGAACTGTTGTCAATAATTTTTATATTTGGAGCTATTGAATTGAAAGTATTGATTATGTTATCTCTTGATTTGCAAGAGTCGGATAGAAACAGTTCACACTTTGAAAAGTTTAGTTCTAACCCAATCGTTTTGAATTCAGAAATGAGGAAACTTAAGTCTTTAAAAACGGTGTTGGCATCGCCTCCTATCGTCCCGTCGTCTAAATACCATACGTTGAATTTTGACTCAAGACGTTTAATGATGGGGTGAATCGCAAGGCTGAAAATAGCCGGCCCAAGAGGATCTCCCTGTTGACAACCCACTTCTGATAAGAGGAGGTCATTCCGATAAACTAATTTAGAATTTTGGCCATAACATTGCCAGAGAAAACGGTAAATTTCAGGAACTTTATCTTGGACCTCAGCTAACAGGCATCCTCTGTCAACGGAGTTGAAAGCATTTTTAACGTCCACCTTCAACAACACGTCTCCTCCATTATTCATTAAAAAAGTTCGTAAGGCGTGTACTGCCGCCTCACAGCCGCCGCGTGAGCCAAAACCAAGTTGAATGGGCTGAAACTGCTGCGAAAGCACCTGGCTTTTAAGCCTGCAGCAAATTTTAGCAGTGAGGCGACGGTACGTAGTGCCAACAGCAATGGGTCTTATGCCACCATCTTTTTTAGTGAGTGCGCACAAGTTTGCCCCGTATAAAATACCAGTAATGTTGCTGTTGACACTACCTGCCAGCATAAAATTTACTAATTTTGTAAGAGTGACAACCAGACTGTCTCCAGTGCTGCCGCAACCACCGCTAGTTAAATCTTTGAGGTGTTGTGGCGTGAGGGCGTCTAGGCCACCAGCGGAGCCACTCTGGAATGAGGACAAAGCAGCTGTCACATCTTGAGCCAACGCAGAAATGACAGCGCTGTCGTCATCCGGTGCTGGTAGGGGATTCGTTCGTGCCGCTGCAGATGGATGTTTGGAACGCAGCGCTGTAAGGGTATCCAAAGTGTTAGGAGCAACTGTATCACTGGAAAACATAAGACGCGCAGCACCTCTAATATCCCCATCGCTTAATTTGTTTTCTATAAGATGATAGGGAACAGAGAGCGTACGGGAGTGCGATGATGACGACGACTTGGATGAAAAGTCAAAGGCATCAAAACATTTGGAGTTTTTTGAGCAATTTTGTTTAATTCTTGATGTGAGCGATGTATGATCAGATTGTATGCGAGGAACATGTAGAATCCTGTATGGAAATGTCAACAAATGTTCCCATGCTCGCTCTGAATTTTCTTGGACAGCGTTATTTATATCAGTGGTAAGGCATTGTGCCACAGAAGCACGGGCGCCTCGCGGAATACGCTTAACCACAGGAAAGCTGTTTTTTAATTTAGTTAGGATGGTCCAGAATGGTATATTTGTATCAGAAGAAACACTAGTTGTCTGAGTGTTGTGCGTCGAAGTATTGTTGTTCGTCGTGGGGCTACAAGGAACTTTATGAGTATAGATTTGTAGGAACATGGACTTACCTACATTACATAATTACATGCTATAAGTTATCTAAAAATCCAATTGCCGTTTTTGCAGGAGTAACAATAAACCTAATAATAGGAAACTCAGGAAAGTCTTGATAGAGTATTGTGTAAAAATACTGAGCACGTCTCTTAAAACTATATCGGAGTAACACTACATTATAAAGACTCATTGTCATAGTATAAGAGAAACTTCGTGATAAAATAGAGTATCATTACTTACCTCTGCTTATAGGAAAAATAGAACATTTTAACCATAAAGACTTATTTATCTCTCATTGAAAAGGAATTACTTTTTAGTGAAATAGTAAGTAGGTACGTGTTTGTAGAGAGTGAAGTCTGGGAAAATAGTGGTAGCAGCTGCGTAGCTTAACAAATTACCTGTCTCTTCCTAAACAATTATGAAACAATCTATTAACAAAATGTAATTAATTAACAATTACCGTCAAAAAATGCTTTTGCAGTTTAATTTTTTTTAATATTAAGTTTATTTTAATAATAACCAGCAACCTTGCTCATTGAATTAAAAAATGTAGAATTTAAATTAAACGTTCGAAATTTGTAGATGCGGTGTCCTTGACATCAAGATTACGAGACAAATAATGTTCTATATTTAAATAAAATTCTCGATGTTTCGCCATTTCTATATTACTGTTGTTTTTATGTACGAATAAGCCAAAGTATAAATACTCCTATATACCCTAACCATCCTCAGGTTAGCCAGCTAACTACCTGCTTTATAATTATTATAATTAACTCATATAACGTGCCTAACTTGACCCGGTAGCGGGTTAGGTTAGGAACAGCAAAAAGTTATTATTTTCATACGAACGTAACCCTTTTCGAAACTTGACCCAACATGGCGTACCTAACGCTGTATTTTTTTGACAGACGCTCTATGGAAAATATGTCAAAAATGAACGATTTTCGAACGATGCCATCGTGATTTAAATAATAGGTATACACTATACATAATACAGGTCCTGTGGACAACCACAGAATAATATATAATAGTACGCACAACCCTGATCAGTCGGAAATCAATGACGATTTAAGCTGACCTACAACATTTTGAAAATCAGATAAAATCCATCTCTAGCTTTTACTACCTAATTTGCATTCAATTACTCCAGTTTAATAGCGGCTACTGCCTTAAGGTAAGCATTAACCATTCCGTAAGCTATTTTCAAATGATCATTAAGAGATATTAAGCCCCGGGTGAAAAATAACCAATGGCGTAGAACTACTAAATGGTGATTACAACAAGTGCTCACTAATTGCCGGCCGTGTGTCTTAGGGAGAGTTTTTTGATCCGTAGAGGTGGAACGTTACACTAGCGCGGCAAATTCAAATTTTCTTGCGTTCTTTGGCCAATAATAGCTTAATTACTCAACGTGATTACAAGAAAACTAATTTTGCGCAAATAAATATAATGTATCCATATATTACAATTAAAAGTATCACCTACTTATCATTGGTTTAGCGACAAATGGCAATAGACTGAGAAACTAAGAAGAAAATGGTTATTGCCATTTGTCGTTAAACCAATGATATCTAGGAGATACTTTTAATCGTAATTTGTTGATACATTCTATTTATTTCCGCAAAATTAGTTTTCTTGTAATCACGTTGAGTAATTAAGCTATTATTGGCAAAAGAACGCAAGAAATTTTGAACTTGCCGCGCTAGTGTAATTCCCCCTTAAGGTTAAAAATGCTAAAAAATTCTAACCAATGGTCAAAATTTGTTGTTTTAACCATTGGTTACCTTAACTAGCGATCAAAAAACCTACCCTTAGTCTTACAGTTATTATTATGCCCTGCGTATACTTAAACTTAGTTGGGTTTAGCGTTTACACTACCTTATCACCTTTAATACCTGCCTATAATACCTAAGTGTTATAACGGCTTCGATAATTCTAAGATACTACATAAATAGTCTACGGCACAGAAATATGGGTTAATGGTATGGTCTACGGTAACCTATAGACGACTAAAGTGACCGATATAGCTCTTAGAATTAACAAGTTGAAATGGCAATGGGCAGGCCACATCGCTCGTAGAACACAATCGATGGGGAAGAGAGGTTTTCGAGTGGCGCCACGAACCGAAAGACGCAGCGTAGGCCCCTACGAGATGGACCGACGACCTGGTGAAAGCAGCGGGGAGCCGATGGATGTAGGAGGCGTGCAGCCGCTCAAAGTAGCGCTCTGCGGGGGAGGCCTATGTTCAGCAGTGAACGTCTTCAGGCCCTACAGACGAATTATCATCTAAATTTGTATTAAATGGGGGGGGGCAATGATAGAATCAAATACTTAGGTAGTACTACGAATATAAATATGTCAATGGGTCCGTGTATTTTAGTCAAATGTAGACCTTTAGCAATCTAAATTACCTATAAACCTATAGTTTGTTTGAAATAATTATGTTCTTTACTTTTAGAATACTGCATTTTGTATTCGCGTTCCCATCTGAAGGAAATAATGAACTAAGTTGATGATAATATTTTGGTGCGTAAAAATTATAATATTTTTTTAATTTGCTTTTAGATAATGTTAAAACATATAGGTAAGTATTAGTTAACACATTATATTCATGGCAAAGTTAGGTACAAATCAGTTTGGATTAGTTTTAAGGCTGCTGTATACGCCGACCCACTATCTCGCTCGCGCATTCGATATTTTTGAAGATATTAAATAACTGAATTTACTTACGCAAAATCTGGCTAAACTATATTTTTATGAATAAAATTACAAATGTTCAA
This sequence comes from Ennomos quercinarius, assembly GCA_910589525.2. Lineage (NCBI taxonomy): Eukaryota > Metazoa > Arthropoda > Insecta > Lepidoptera > Geometridae > Ennomos > Ennomos quercinarius. The sequence continues at coordinate 14,224,315 of OU342494.1, read as the reverse complement.
CAAAAATATCATATTAATCCAAACAAGTTTTCATACAAAAAAACGGTTACAAATGAAAATAAACTTTGATACTGTTGTATTTATGAAATCTTGTTTGAACTAATATGATATATTTGTTAAATATATAGAATGTTGTTCACGAGAACATAGTGTAGACAGATGCGCGTATATAACAGCCTTAAATCAAATCAAAACTGTAACCATCAAGAAAGTTTTAATACAATAAACTTAACTCACAACGTGTGCTATAATTGCTATATTATATAATAATGTAACAACAAACACAAAACAAGAATAGTTACAGAACTTTTCGAATTCTAATTCAATTACCAAAACGAGAAACTATGAAACAGAATTAAGTTAGTTATTGATAAACTTCGCTCGTTTCTCGAAACTAATAACTGTGTACTGAAGAAACAATAAATAATAACGCAGAAGTGCGCAGTTGTAAATAAACACGAGAAATTACTTTAGTATTAAAATAGAAAAAAAATAGAGAAAAAACAAGAAAAGAAAAAAAAAAGAAAAAGAGAAATAGAGAAAGAGAAAAGAGAAAAAAGAAAAAAAAACAAAAGAAAAAAAAAGAAAAATAAAAAAAAAAAAACAAAAAAAGAAAAAGAAAAAGAAACTAAAAAAAACTACAAAAAAAAAAGAAAAAAAAAAAAAAAAAAAAAACTAAAAAAAAAACACTTCCACACTCCACTCCACCCACTCCACTCCACTCCACCACCACCACTCCACCACCACCACCACTCCACTCCGTTTCCACTTCTTTAGAAATTACTTCTTGATTTTGAGGAAATACGATAGCAAACATTTTGGAAGATTCATTGAAGGCTTGAGCAGTAATTATAACTAAGCTATGTGAGTTAGTGCTTAGGATCCATTGATTTGTTTATGGTTTTATACATATATACATAGATCTCTATCTCCATATATATGCACCTCAATGGAAAAACGTGCTCTACGCTTAAATATAGTAAGTAAGTATTAAAATACACTTTCAATGAAAATAATAATTTAAAAATAATGAAACAAAACTAATGAAATGATGTTTCATTATTAATTTGATGATGATTTGATTTTTATTACTGAAATAATTTTAATCAGTATTGATAAAAGTATTAGAGTACGTAAATAGATACTTACGCTTAGATAAATCTTCAAACTGCAGACTGAAAGCTCCAAGCGTCACTGCTTCATGATAGAATAATAGAAAAACTTAAAACAAACGAAAGAAAACTAAACAAACAAAAAAACACAACAAATAAACTTTTTCAAGCGTCGAACATCACTGCGAAAGTTTCAAAAACTTTTTCTCAAAGTTTATTTTTAATATGCAGCGTTAAGTTACGTCGTTTTCAAACATGTTTTAATTGGAATTGTCTTTTTTGTTATAAATTAAGAGTTCGATCGCGGGATTGTAGCAATGTGCGTGCGGGCGCTTGACGCGTTCGCTCACAGCCGCACAAACTCGACAAGTGAACGAAAAGGGAGCGTTGAGCGTTCCCGAGACGCCGTCATTCACTGTATCAACCGTTGAATTTTTACACCCCTTCATGTTAACTAAGGAGATTGCTCTCGGATTGAATTGGCCGCATTAAAAAGCGAGGGTCACTAAACGGATATCCAAATTTGAATCCCATTCATTAATGCCTTCCTCGGTGCCCGTTTTGCTTTCATACTTCGATAACAACGGTTTTATATCTTCCGGTGTTTGTAAGTTGTAATGTCATCATTCAGGCCCACAATATCCGATTAAATGACGCCAGTAACAAATATAATATGTAGCTGTTAAATTACGAAAATGACGTAATTAAAAAATACGTCTTTTTCGTACGTAAACTTATTTTAATAAATAAATAAATTATCAGTCTTTTTCATGCAGAAATTATGGCAAATCTACCTAAGCAAATTTACCGTAACAATTGCAATATTTTCTTGAGTAAATTAAATAAAATAATTTACGTAGTATTTTCTTCTGTAACAATAAAGAAGGGTTTAAAAAGATAAAACTAAAAGAACGAATTTAAACCCTATAATGTTTTTAAGAGATATGTTCGAACTTAATGTAAACTAATACATAATTAAAAGAAGCAAAACCAAAGCACTTAAAAGCTCTCGAAAAATATGAACGATATAATAAGACTGTGTAAACAGAATTAATATTTGTTCGCGCTTTTAATTTTTTATAATTAACATCTAACCTATACCTGAGGTGATATAGTAGAACGCTAATTATATGAAAATTATACCATTTAACTGCCCGGCATTGCACGTACAGAAGATAATAGTCGATAAAAATTAAATACATTATTATGTTAAGGATTATGGTCACGGAATAGAAAAACCATGGAATGGCCTATTGTATTACTAAGAGCGCCACAAACTTTGACTATGCCAATTGGGGCTCTATTTTGTTAGTAATCATAATTCTCTCATTTTTAGGGTTCCGTACCCAAAGGGTAAAACTGACCCTATTACTAAGGCTTCGCTGTCTGTCTGTCTGTCCGTCTGTCACCAGCCTGTATCTCATGAACCGTGATAGTTAGAGAGCTCAAATTTTCACAGATGATGTATTTCTGTTTCCGCTATAACAACAAATACTAAAAATAAATATTTAAGGGGGCTCCCATACAACAAACGTGTATTCACTTCTACTGGTTAGTGGGCATTTGGGCTGTCTAGGTATATTTCAGCGCAACCGGTAAGTATCCAATGTTTTTTTTATAATAGCTGTGTGGCTTAGTAGTCGGTAATATGATTGTAGCAGTTAGTGTAAAGAATCAAAGCACTATGCCATGCCCACTTTGAAATGAAATAAAATGAAATGATTTGAATTTTTTAACTTTGAATTTGAACAAAAAAGTTTTCCGAATAAGCACGGAAATAAAATTCTTAACAAAAAAGGTCCGACTCGGCACGGCTACGTGAAATGTAGAGACACAATAACAAGGTATTTTTATGAGAATTTTAAAATGATTTTATTCATGCAAAATATGATGATAATAATTTGTTGAGATATACTGAAAAATCTGCTATAAACTTAAACCATTACGTACGTTAGGTTCGTTTTTCTTTTGCAATTAAAGCTACTACTTGTGCGTCTACGGAACCCTAAGTATAAAGCATTGCCGATATGTTATTGACAAGTTATTTATACCTAAGTAACTGAAAGCTCTGAGCAGCCAGCAGGTTCTGTTATGCGACGCGACGCCCTGTGTTGTAAGCCACTATATTTTCTTGCCCTTTCAAGCCGTTTGAGGTCAGTATAATTATGGAACACTAAACAAGGGTTAGGTATATAGGTATACTCCTGGGAATTCCGGAAGGCGTTCAATGAACAATTCTATTATGAGTCTTCTTCTTCTTCTTCTCGTGTAGGTAAATGGTCAGCCCTGCGCGGTGTCAGAATTTTTAGGCCGCCCTAAGGCTTCTGACTTGGCTTAAAGACTATTGTGTTGCGATAACAGCCGGGACCGACGGCTTAACATGCCCTCCATAGCACTGTAGCGCTCAGTTATAAATATCACTTTTGGCTGTAGTGGTCACCCATCAGAGTAGTGACCGCAGCGAACGATGCTTGACTTTACCGATCAGTTAGAAACGGCTAGTCGTGCTTCGCTGTGAGCGCTACAATGAGTTAAATTAACATTTCCACAAATATACCTACCTAAAATACCTACTGAACTAAACAGCTCTGGTGCGGTTGTCAAGATTACAATTAATTTTTTAAAGTTTACAATTATAAGTAATATCAATTTATAACGTGCATGATTCGTATAGTCGGTTTGTCTGTTCGATGCTTGTTTATGCCACAATAGTATGAATTATTTTGCTTAAACGCCACATCCAATATGGGCAGAGACTCAAACCTGAGGTTGGGCCAGTAAAGTCTATAAAATCAATTTTCTACATCTACATCGAAGAGAAAATTGCAACAGAGATCACCAATTCGCCAACGTCACAAATGTAATTTTGTCAGGCTTTTAGCTGAACCACAGTTTCGATAATAGTTACTACGTAAGGTGAACGCTGACATTTCAGTGATTGTAGTTCTATTATTCTTTATTATTTTTTTTTATTTTTATTATTTTTTTATTATACAGCTTTTAAGCCGATGGATGCAGGAGGCAAGCAGCCAAAATGGCACCCTATAGGGGAGGCCTATATGTTCAGCAGTGGACGTCTTTAGGCCGATGATGATTACGATGATGATGATGTTGATGACGGTGATGATGATGATGATGATACAGCTTTCAGTTCAATCTCTAATGACTTCATGTAATCATACATATGCATATTATATTACTGTGCTTTTCAGAGTAGTAGGACAGGTGATATCAAACTCTGCTGGTAATAATGACCGTTAATTTTTCATGTCTAAGTTATGAGATCAAGTTATAAAAACCATCTGAGTAACTGTACTGATTAAAGCTCATAATATGCACGTAATCACGTACCTATCTGTTAATGTTACACTCCATTCTGTTATGCAAAGCAAGACGTAACATAAGTCATAATACAACGAATAGGATACAACAAAGCGTAGATTAATCGCACATCAGAGCACGTCAAAGGATCTGTTACATGTTTAATTTTGAGCTTTGTATGCGCTGTACAGACGGAGCAGCTTTAGTTGAAGGACGTTCAACTAACTTTTGACAAGATTTTAAGCTTCCATGGTCAATAACATCACTCAAATATTGTTTATTAGCTATTAACGGGATATTTACCATGTAATTTATTTGTTAGTAAACAATATTTGAGTAACTTTGACAAGTTTCCTTTTCCACTGATAAGCACTGGTAATGTCAGTTTACCCCGTGTAATATAAAAATGAAGTATAGAGTTTCTACTGGGTGGCGCAAAAGTAAAGACCCTATTTGGTTCAGCTATAACATTTTTTCTAAATTAGAAAACTAGATTTAGGTTTTTTTAAATGTATATTTGTGCCATTAAATTTCGTACCATTAGGATTTAAAGATGATGTCTTTTAAATGGTGACCTCCAGAGTTGATACACATTTGAGCCCTATTTATGACATTTTGCAAGATGATTTTCCTTCAAAATTGGTTATGAGTGACGAAGCGCATTTCCATCTCTCAGGGCATGTCAATAAGCAGAATACTCGGTTCTGGGGCACTGATAATCCGCGCATTATTCAAGAAACACCTCTACACCCACTAAAAGTTACTGTATGGTGTGGCATCTGTGTTGACAGAGTGATCGGACCCTATTTTTTCGAAGACGCTGGAGGCAATGCGATAACTGTCACTGGAGAACGCTACAGAACCATGTTACGTGAGTTTTTGATACCCAGTTTGGACGAATTGGGGCTGGAGCACATCTGGTTTCAACAAGACGGCGCTACGGCACACACAGCGCGCGACACTATGGACTTAGTGAGGGACGCTTTTCCAAGCCGAGTTATCTCTCGTTTTGGCGATTTGCCTTGGCCTGCAAGATCACCCGATCTGACCAGTCCAGACTTCTTTCTTTGGGGTTTTTTGAAATCTCGGGTGTATGTGAACAAGCCACAGACTCTCGCAGCTCTAAAAGAAAACATTCGTCAAGAAATAACGAACATATCGCAGGAAGTGTTACGGCAAGTTATGCAAAATGTCATAAATAGGGCTCAAATGTGTATCAACTCTGGAGGTCACCATTTAAAAGACATCATCTTTAAATCCTAATGTAATGGTACGAAATTTAATGGCACAAATATACATTTAAAAAAACCTAAATCTAGTTTTCTAATTTAGAAAAAATGTTATAGCTGAACCAAATAGGGTCTTTACTTTTGCGCCACCCAGTATATCTGCGCAATTTCTTAAAATTGTATGAAAATTGTCATTCGGCTCGTTGTGGAAGCTCAGAGATCAAAATTGGCACGTCTGCACTTACGTAGCAAACAAATGTTACTCCTATACAGGGAAATATTTTGAAAGAGAAACAAATGAACTCATCACGACTTCATACAATGCAATGCAATGACGCTTTTCGCACCCTCGCGTAAAGCACGTTGCCGCAGCGCGTCAGGAATGTTCACCGATGCAAGAGTTCCAGACCCCGATGCCGTCACTTTGTTGCCTCCTTTTGGGATGGGGTGATAAATTCGACAAACGATAGGTACACTTAGAGGTCTAGGAAATACATCCACAGCCAGATCATCAAGCATAGCTGACACTGCACCAGAGTGCGAACCGAAAATAGCTTAAGGTTTTCTAGTATTTTATACCTGATCGAAGTTTTTGGAACATAATATGGGTTGTGGCTTAAAAAAAAAACGTTTTTATTTTGTTTTATTATTCAATATCATTATTTGTAACATTCATGTCTTTAAATTGCAGATGTTATACAACTGGTAGTACAAAAATTATAATGTACCTATTAGTAGATAGTAGGTACCTACCAATTTATTGTCACGAAGTAAACACAAAAAATGTGCAGAGCTTTCATTGAGATCGCTTCTAAGTTACATCTCATATTACAATCTCCAATGTAATAGGTTATCAGACGCTATCCGATACCTACTGAGTGCAAATAGCTGGATTCTCAATAGCACCTACCGCGATGCAACGATAGTGTCAACAGTGTCTGAAGCATGTCTCCAGTGAAAGAACTCGTTTACTTTGCACTGTAAAAGTATTATAGCTTTTTCTTTCTTAAGCTTGTCAAATTGTGTGCATTGCACCCAATTTAAGCGGTCCACTTCTAAGCTAGAGTCTAATCTTTTTTCTTTTATATACATTTATGCTCAATACACAAGAAACAATAATAAGGTCAAAAAAAGGACAAGAGTAGGTACGTAAAGAAAATTATAATAAAATAAACTACCCATAATTGATTTATCTAATTAAACCACAGATCTATAGGATATTTTAGTTACCTACTGAATTAAACCTTGTACAAGTAATTGCTCTAGGTATGATAATAGTTACAGATATTATAGTACACTACGTACTATGATTATTAATATGTGAAATCTATCTATATCTATTGATCTTCTTTTATCTTAACATAAAAGGCTATGTCCTGACTGACTGACAAACCGCTGGTAGTAGAAAGCTGATACTTGGAGAATGTCTTCCTTTTATGGCGCAGGAGTGTAAGCTAGGTGTTTGAAAATTCATCCCCTTTAGGTGTTAACATTGACTTGTAATAGTTATTTATGATATAAGGGCGGTAAGTTGGTTTTTACAAACGAGTAGACGAATGTAAGCCCGAGACGAAGTCGAGGGCTTACCATAGTCACGAGTTTGTAGAAACCAATTTCCGCACCTGTATCATACAACGTTTTTCAACACATTCGCGAGAAAACAGTACAATAGGTAAAGTTACAAACTTTCGTTTATTAGTGGGAAAGTCTCAACAAACAACCTTTGACGTTCCTTATCTAACTACTATGAAAGTGGCCTAAAATGGCGCGCATTTACAATGCAAATGGCGCCACGTGCGTGTGGTGAAAATTAGAACTACATCTTTCTTTTTTTTTTTTCTTATATTTTGGCTCCACACATAGTGTATTTAGCCAGTGTCAAGTTTTGTAATTTTTCATCGTATTATGGAAATTTTCACTTAAAGTCAAGTCATAGTCACAGTCAGAGTAGTCATAGTCTAGTCTAAGTCATAATCCAGTCTAAGGCATGCCCTAGTAAAGTGGTGGCACCTTTACTACAGGCTTCTATGGAATTTTGGAAGCAACACGAAAAACCACGTTTCACCACATTATATCACTTGCCCACACTCATGCTCGTAATTCAGCACTTAATGCGTAAAACACTACCAATTTTAAACATTAACACTGGAAAAAGCATAAGTTTTGTAAAATAATACAATGCACCGACGTGAACTTTTCCGCGTTCCCGCCAAAACTTCCAACTACATCTTTAGTTTCATTTTCTCTTTAGTATTAAAGTGAGACAAACGTATCGATCAAAATCACTTCCAAGGCCGATCATTCAGCTTATTTATTCTCGTACTGTGAAACTCCTTGGTGAAATCCTTTTATATGTTTTATTGAAATTAAAAAAAAACCGTAAAGGTTACGAATGGCGCTATACAAGGAATGATGCGGTAAAATAGGTACTTAGGTGAGAGTGCCTATTTTACCGCACGCTTCGTTGTATGGTGCGTAATGTTTAACTTTCGAACAATGTATACAGGCTTCGTAAGTGCATTTTTTGAGCAAATGTGTTGAAAAAGACTATGAAGCGCGGTTGAAACCACGGGCTGCATTTAGTTGTTTATGCGTAAGTATACAATAAAAACTCATCTTCGCGTGAAATATGACCGTGATCATAAAACAGCTCCATAATAGGATATTAGTAAACTTCTGTAGTTTCAGCATTTCATCTTCATTTTGTGTTTTAAAATTCACCTCACGTAGCAAAACCGTGTTGCTTCCCGCACCCCTGCAAAATAAAAAGGCTAAGGGTAGACGCCGAAAAACAATTGAGATATTTTAAGTTCATTCCATTTTCTTAGTTGGCAGAGCAATTGAACAAGATATAAATGTTGGAAGCTTTATGCGCATACAATCTAAGTTTTGTTAAAGTTAGGTACTTGTGTGTAAGTATTTATTAGGTGGATGAGCTATGTACAAAGCTATGCTCGGTGTTTCCCTGATAGATAAGATCCGGAATGAAAGATCCGCAGGAGAACTAAAGTGCCCGATATAGCTCTTAGAATTAGCAAGTTGAAATGGCAATGGGCAGGCCACACAGCTCGTATAGAACTGACAACCGATGGGAAAAAAAGGTTCTCAAGTAGCGACCACGAACCGGAAGGCGCAGCGTAGGCCGACCCCTCTCTAGGTAGACCGACGATCTGGTGAAAACCGCAGGGAGCCGAAGGATACAGGAGGCGAGCAGCCCCTCAAAGTGGTGATCTATGGGGGAGGCCTGTGTTCAGCAGTGGACGTCTTCAGGCTGTTGATGTTGATGATGTTTTACTTGTTCATCATTATCGTACCTACTTAAATAAAACTCCTGATTCTATATTTACCTTAATCACGTATGCATTACATGGTCTGCTCTTAAATGAATTAAATAAATAAATAAATAAATAAATGCTTTTTTATTATCCTTGCAAGTAGGTTCACAAATATGATGAGGATTATTATACTACAATTACAGTTAGGTAGGTACTACTTTAATACAATTTCACTTATTGGTATAGGTACATATAATATTGCAAACCTGTGTTGCAAGGACTGGTGCCTGATGTAGGCATAAACAGCCTGTATCACAGGTCACCAGGCCCCACTCCACGGACGGACATAACTATAGGTAACCATTATTGATGAAGAAATACATTCAAGGCCAGCATCTTAATTCATCACACATCAATACCGCAACACCAAATTGAGTGACAGCATATTATTTTCGATGCTTATGGTGGAACGTTTCACTAGCGCGGCAAATTCAATGTTCTTGCGCTCTTTTGCCAATAATAGCTTAATTACTAACCGTGATTACATTAAAACTGATTTAACGTAAATAAATGGAATGTATCAAGAAATTACGATTAAATGTATCTCCTAGGTATCATTGGTTTAGCAACAAATGGCAATAAACAAATTTCGTCTTTCGTCTTTCAGTCTATTGATATGTAGGTGATACTTTTAACTGTAATTTAATGATACATTCTATTTATTTGCGCCAAATTAGTTGTCATGTAATCACGTTGAGTAATTAAGCTATTATTGGCAAAAGAACGCAAAAAAATTTGAATTTGCCGCGCTAGTGAAACGTTCCACATTAGTAGAGTACTTATAATTATCTATATCAAGACCAGTACGAGAGGGTAAGCACTCTGAACCACTAACATGAGTTTACGTGAGTCACATTTCTCGTACGGACATTACGCACTGAAACTTGCTCATGTGCAGCGGAGACGTTATAAATCTTCCGATAGGTACCCACTAGAGATACCTAACTTTGGAGTGGGCAGGAGTTCAGTGGCTTCATAAATCCGTGTAATTATCCCATGTGTGTTTAGGAGCAGGTTTTCTGAGTGTCTGCGCTATCGAGTAAGATTTCTGGCTTCATTTTTATCTGCCCACCTACTTTCTGAGTACCTTTTATCACCTTAGTATGAGTACCATCAACTTTATTCTTATGAAGACTAAAAAAATACTAAGTCCATCAGCTGAATAAACAATTCTTATTCTAAGGCTTAGCGTGGGTTTTTTGATCCTCAGCCAAAGTAACCAATGGCTAAAATCTCTAACAAATTTTGACCACTTTTGGTTACTTTAACTTCCGATAAAAAAACCTACCCTAAGGTATATACATCAACAAGTATACAAGGTAAATTTTTCAAATGGGCGTGGTAGGCTAAATCCGAATCTATGAGAAATAGCTAAAATTACTCAAAAGAGGATTTTGATGAAAACTAAAACTGCATCATTCGATATTTGAAAAATCAATAGTCATAGCCAGGAATCGAATTCGTACTGTGTACCTATAGGTATTTACATGTATTCATTTTCCATCTGTTATGCTAACAGACGGAAAATTAATACATGTAAATATCTATAAGGCCATGTACAATTGTATATAATGTGGGTACATGGCCTCGCGGAACTCTACTAATCTATTTAAATTCGTATTTAAACACCATTACTTAACTGATTTCTTAACACTGCGTGGAATCCGAACAAGCTTTACTTTTGTAATAAGTATTATTTTATTGAAACATTTTCTTATCATCAGCCGAAAGACCTCCACTGCTGAAAATAGGCCTCCCCATAAAACGCCACTTTGGACGCTTATCATAGGGGATTTGCCATAATCACCACGCTTGGAGGCGGCTTGGTGATCGCAGATTTTAATGCAGCGAAGAAAATGCTGCTCTCCATTTCCTTTTTTCCTTAGCCGGCTCTTACGGCACCCACGGGAAGAGATGGGGTGGTCCTGTTCCCAAACCAAGACCGCACGGCCAACATCATTTAATCAAACATTAATTATTTTGGGTATTTAAAAGCCAGTAAAAACTACGTCAATCTTGTTAACATTGACAATTTATGCCTAATCGAAGCTCGGTATTGAAGATAAATATAACCCTCGAAAAACCCATAGGAAAGACTTGTCAAATGCCTGCAAAGCGAAGCACGTCTCGAGGGCAAAAATGCTCAATTATATGCGTACTTATGCATAAATTATTAAGCATAATGGTTTGTTGAAGAATATGCATTTGGTCAATTACATTAAATAGTATGTAAGAGACCGCTATAGCTCTTAGAATAATTAGCAAGTTGAAATGGCAATGGGCAGGCCACATCGTAGGACTAACTGACAACCGATGGGGAAGAAAGGTTCTCGATTGGCGACCACGAACCGGAAGACGCAGCGTAGACCGGCCCCTACTCGGTGGACCGGACGATCTGGTGAAAGCCGCGGAGAGCCGATGGATGAACGTGGCAAGCATCTGCTCAAAGTGGCGCTCTCTGGGGGAGGCCTATGTTCAGCAGTGGACGTCATCACGCTGTTGATGGTGAGTATGTAAGAGGTAATAATATCCAAAAGACTTACCTATAATATAAAAGCAAACTATAGAGGAAACCCGCGTTTCACTAGATAGACAGATAATAAAAGCTAGGCACTTAACGTAAACCTGGAGCTTATTCTGGTGATCATTTTCAATTAGAGAATGATAATTTCAATTAGAGAAATCACAACACATAGTTAACTTTGGTAGTCTTGAGTATTTTCATACAGCTTGTACGAGAAAAACCGCAAAGATAATTTTGTAGGATAATCAAATACTTACTCCACCCTATGAATACTTATCTGATAACACAAGTACATGATGCTCAGGACAGCACCGCGGAGCTGACTATGGAATCGGTGCCGGAACCATCGGAATGTAGAAGTTATATTCGCTTTTTCATTAAAAGCGAACATGCTGGTGACCTATCTTATGGCACAGAATAGATACCTACATAGCTTATGGTAAGTGTTCACTGTCTTCGCCTATATCGATGGGTAATATTATTATGCAACACCACGAGAGCATTATATCGCCGGTGTGTTGCCTGCTTATAATATCTATACTAAAAATCTAAAAAGCTTCATAAATATTTTGCTCTTATTTTTTTATGACCGATGATGATAATTAAAACCAAGCCCTTTTTCATTCAAGGTCATCTCCAAATTGGGTGTGTACAGCGGCGTTAAATTCACGAGCGGTGATTATGACTTGAAAGTGAAACCATGTTGGGCTACATAGAGAAGTTTCTATTGCTTCTCGTATTTTACGGGTTAAGCTGTGGCTCATCCCGCTTACCCTTTTATGTAACGTGTATTTGTGCAAGGACCTTGACCTAGTACTGTGTCATTTGTTTAATTTTTTAACTGAGAGCTAAAAAAAGCTATAGAATATTTTCTCACTTCAGGTGTTTACTAATAATACTTCATTCTACAATTCTTTGGTTAGATGTGTCTGCAGTATAACGATGTCTTGCAGGAACACCACAGGCTCAATAAATATTTTTGACTGAAAACTAACAAAAACTACCAAACACTCGCAAAATTTAAAAGAGACGGGCTGAGCTATTATTTTGGAATGATTATTTTGCATTTAAGATTCAAATCGATACCATAAGAGGTGTACTCATTTTACTAATTATTCTAATTACAGTTTTGTTAATCATGATATGTACACATTTATTTTGAAATACAATCTAGCTCAAAATTTATGTTTTATATTGTTTCTGGTTCTTATATTTTGTTAAATTCTGTTATGTGTGCCAAATAAAATTAAAAATAACCGGCCAAGTGCGAGGCGGACTCGTGCACGAAGGGTTCCGCATCGTTATCTATCCCTGCCATCTAGTGTTGAGTAGCAGTACTATTTAAAGCAGCGCCATCTATGACTCATCTGGTAAACGAGCAAAAAATCACATTTGTTGTATGGTAGCCCCCTTAAATATTTATTTAATTCGGTTTTTTAGTATTTTTTGTTATAGCGGTAAAAGAAATACAACATCTGTGAAAATTTCAACTGTCTAACTATCACGGTTCCTGAGATACAGCCTGGTGACAGACAGACAGACAGACAGCAAAACCATTTACAATAACTGTCTAAATTATATACTCAATTGTTCCTTAATTTGATGGACATGTGTTACAAACTATACCTAATATTTTATGGCCTACCTATGCTATGGCCATGCCTTATAGATTATGGCCTACATTGCACTCTCTTTGTGAGATAAGGCCCGTGTCTCATCAGTTGGAACGTCTCCTTAAACATAATTGGAATAATGCCTTTCCTTCTTCATCAGCTCAATGAGTTTCAACCGCTGGGCACGAGCTTTGCCTCGCAGACAGATTCATCAAGGATTCATCCATTTAATACAAGTGCATTTTAAACGACGATTTGACGGCCTGATACTAGATAGGTACTGATTCTTTTAAATTGAAAGGTAATGTATTTTCAATCAATGTTATATAAAAATCTAATACCTAAGTACACAACTGGATGACAAGATTTCATGAAGTAAGGTCGTCGGCGTCGCCTCGAGGGAATTCCAGCGAAGACAACCAATTCTATCTACTGACAATTTTTCACTCGTGTCTCCGGCATGTGTGCGTAAAATTGTTCCCGTCTCGCAGACAATGACTCTACTTGATATTCTACTAGCAGCGCCCCGCGGTTCCACCCGCGTTCCTACATGAACCGTTCCCGGTTTTGGGATAAAAAGTAGCCTATGTTTTGATCCAGGGTATAAGCTACCTCCATACCAAATTTCATCCAAATCCGTCCGGCTGTTACAGCGTGAAAGAGTAACAAACATACACACTTATGCACAAACTTTCGCCTTTATAATATTAGTGTGATGAATCTCTTTGTATCGTTCGTTTCTGTATATAACTAAGCTGAGCAACTAAAAAGTCGTAAATACAGTAACCTTGATAGTGGGTTTATATTTGCGCATTTTGGAGTTGAGACGCTTGGGCCTGGGGACCGAGTGCTCACCAAATTTTGGAAAGGTCCAAACGTTTGGTCGAGGCAACACGTGACCAAAATGCTGGCCTCTACTTCGGCCAAAGGTTGAGCATTGCCATTCAATGCTGCCAGCATATTGGGCATGTTGCCTACTGGTAGTGGTTTGTTTATAGATTTATAGAATAAAATTAAAAGTCAGACAGCCTCTGTGGTGTGGTGGTTGAGCTGGTCGGCTAATGATTCGGAGGCGGCGGGTTCGATTCCCGCGACAAGATAAGTATTTGTACACATGAAAAAAAAACTTAAATGCTTGTTCTGTATTTGGGTGTTGCGGGACCATGGTTCTCGTAGTTCCTGGATCCCTAGATACATGGAATCCTAGCTAGGGTCTAGGATCTACGTATGTGATCGTTGGGCGTTATTTATTTATTTATTTAATTACTTATTTATTTTTATCAACCACAACCGGCCAAATCATCAAAAGCAACGCAGATTATATAATAAACAGCACAAAACAAGCTCAAGTAAGCTTGGTAGGTGTGGCCTTTAGTGTGCAATGGCACAGAATCATCCAATTTTTCCGGGGAGGGAAAATATGAAGCTTAACTTTTCTTTTTTTTTCTCGCATTTCAATGTTTATATTGCGATCACGTCCTGCTTTATCCCGAGCAAACATATCCTATTATGGTACGCAGTGTTTCTATTTTATGTGCTGCTTTTCCATTAAGTTGTTAGGGAAAAAATGTGGTTTAGCGGGGTATTTTATTATTCCAGCAGATTATGCTCAAGCTTGCCAAAAATGTAAAATATATGTCTTAAGTTTGGAATTATATGGTAAGTATACCATTTGTTAACTTATGCTTTTTTCATATAAACATTATGAAGTATTAACATACGGTTTTTTTTTGTAGTACTTTAAAGTACGCGGTATAAGATCCAGATAAACGTAACTACATTTTTGCAATTTTACAGGAGAGCTTAAAACACATAGGTATGTATAGATCGTGAACCCTAAATAGGATTCCCTGTATACAGAACAAGTATTTGCCGTTTTTTGTCCAGTGCCCAAATACTTCATCAAACTTAGATTTTAAATCTACACACATAGCAATAGATAGAAAATAATGTATTTAAAATATCTCATTTTAGTTTTTTTTTATGGGCAAATCTAATAAGAGCTTATTTGCATATCTTTTTCAAACAGTATCGTAAATTACATTATCTAAATAAGTAAACGCACTCAACTGGAATTTTATGTTCAAAAGGCATACCTATTTAAATCACAAAATGTTCGCCCTCTTTCTTGAAAAAATAACGCATGCTACCCTTTTCAGTGATAATTTACAATAAAGTATCTTTTATTACAGTTTATCGCATGCTGTTACAATTGAGTTTAGTGTTAAAAGCGTGTAAAATACTAACATGGACTATA
This sequence comes from Ennomos quercinarius, assembly GCA_910589525.2. Taxonomy (NCBI): domain Eukaryota; kingdom Metazoa; phylum Arthropoda; class Insecta; order Lepidoptera; family Geometridae; genus Ennomos; species Ennomos quercinarius. The sequence continues at coordinate 14,208,924 of OU342494.1, read as the reverse complement.
AAATTACATTTCATACAGTTGTGCCTAGTTTTTATTGCCAGATAAAAGAGTCTGGTGAAATGACTGGATACGGTTTGCGACTAGACGTACGCCTTAGTAGTACAGATTATAAAGCACTTTGCGTTTTTTATTTGCCGTAAAACTATAGTAAGTGTCAGCTAAGCAAAGATTATTATAATATTGCGATTATAATACAAGAGCGACAGCGATTTCATTCTTTATTATTTTAAGTTTTTTTCGGGTCTTATTCGTTTCATTTTTTACTAACAAAGTTACATATACATGCAATGGTAAAATACATAACACAAATCTGTACAAACCATTGATTATAAATGCAGTTGACCAATGATACAACTTCCCGCCATGCGAAAATTAGTGGTGTATTTCAACCACTAACGTCTAATAAATACTATGAATTTCTAATAAATCACGGGAACCCGTTGATGTCTTTTGGTCCTTCCTGCTCTGTACTTTGTAATTTCGTATGACTTTGTCTCGTTTTTTTACGTCATCCCCTGCCCGCGCAGATGAGTCGTGTTTGTACGAGAAATTATGTTGATGAGCTATCAACTGGCTTTATAATCTTTGGTACAGACTCATACACCCTCACGCGAACACCCACAAAACAAACTAACACCCAAAATCACTCTCATACAGTCATTCAGCTATTTTTCTTTTTAATACGTTTATTATGTTATCTCATCGAGCAACTAAATTATCTTCATTACCTACTAATAATATAAATCAGCAAAGAATTACATACTTTTATATCAAATACTTGACCATTTACCAGTGTAAATATTCTAATGCATTTTTTGTTCGCAAAAGTGCAACATAGGTGCACTGTTCTGTGCATAGTGAAGTTATTCTAGGTCTGTGTGGTGCATACAGTAGTCAAACTCAGCCATCTATTGGGGAATAGTAAAACTAATTTTATGTGTTCGAACACATAAAATTAGTTTATACCTATGTAGTGTGTAATTGCCTCGAGGCAATTACACACTACATAGGTATCAGGAACATTCACTGAAACAAAAATGCGGTCTTAAAGACTTATAATTGTACATATTATATAATAGATGGGGATGTGTCTCTTTCTCCATAATATAAATAGGTATTATTATATAGTTTCCTCATTAAGTATACATAATAAACATTTATACTATTTTATTCCCACCCAACCGAATTATTTGCTAATCTTTAGCGTTTCACTGCACGTTGCGCTATGATACTTCGAACCACTTTGCATAACGATCGTGCAAGCGACTTCCCTCATTATACGATATTAGTACTCCCTGGTAAGCACGACTAGATACACCCTTCCAAACGTCCTCTTTCTCAATAAATAAATCATAGTGAATCGAACCTTAACCTATATACATAAGAGTGGATGAATTTTACAAAGGATGTTCTATATTTTTGGAGAGTTGTACCTACGTTCTTCCGTTGTTCGACAGCGATAGGATATGTAAAGTTGGTACGTTTTTCGCACGATTGAAAGATTTTATTACGAACTGGGTGGTATGTGCAATACAGATTAAGATAGGTAGAACCAGGGGGTTAATTTGTATGACAACTTTATCAGTCCTTACTTCAAAACCACGCAAATTCCTTGTCTTACATAAGAAATCTGCAAAAATCTATTATTTACGAAATGAAATGCAACCGCGCGAAATGAATTTGGAATTGGCGCGATTTGAACTATCAAATAACATAATGTTCCGAAACATAAACACGTCAAAACTTGCCACCACTTATGTCAATATTTGTTCAAAATAAAATAAAGTAAAGGTATTTCTAATGCTATGACACGATTTGAACAAGACACGAAACGACGTGGTTTCGTATCGTGTGGAATCTTTGTTTTCATACAAAACTAGGCCCTGCATTTTTATGATCATCCCTATTATGCATTTTAGCATGTACCGTCGTAGACCATGTCGTTACTTTCCAGTGAGATTGCGCCCAAATGCGGGTATAAAAAAATATATTATGTTAAAAACTGAAATGTTTATTTGTCGCTGCAGGGGAACTGATTTGGATACAAAAAGCAGCTTGTGTTGTCCGATTGCCATAAAAGCAGGTATATTGCCTCGTAAATGTTCGATATATTTACTGAAGAGAGAAAAAATTAAACTCTAGGTAACTATTTGTTTATTATATAAATAAAAATCTATTAAGCAACGTTTTGAACAGTTTTTTTTCTGTTTTTTAGTATGCACGCACTTAAACATATTTTTTAGAAGAAATGAAATGAAAACATATTATCCTAATTTTACGCCGAAAAGCTTTTTGTTAAAGTAATTCCAAACTATGTATATCCCTTTTCTCAGGAGAATTCAATGAGGGTTTAGCCTAAGTAGTTCTACAGAAATTATTTTAAATTTGTTTTACAACATTTGTTTACTTCAGCTAATTGGGCGCTTGTATTTTTAAGGGTTTTCATATTAAAACTTAGATAAAGGCTTTATCCTGCTATAACTAGTACAGGCTGTAGAAAAAAATTGTCTTTCCCCATTTTGGTCACTTTCTTCATACTTGGTAACTTGTTGTGGAGTAAAACAGGGGAAAGACAATTTTGTCTACCGTCCGTGCTAGATGGAGGATGGCTGATAAACAACGTACAGCCCAGATAGTTTGATGTTGTCTTCATTTTACGGCTTAAAAAAGAAAGGATTGATGGTAATTCAACAGCTAAATATCAAAATAACGGGGTTTAAACATTGAATACACCGATTAAACCGCGGGGCATTTCCTAGTAAAAAAGGTGTTATCACTTTATTTCTCGAGAGAGAGTTCGGGGTTTTCCTTTGAGGTTAGATCCGAAATAAGAAGATCCGCAAAAGAACTAAAGTCGCTAGTACTTATAGATATCTCTTAGAATCTGCAAGTTGAAATGGCAGTGGGCAGGACATATTGCTTGCAGAACCAACAACCGATGCAGAAGAAAGGTTTTTGATGGTGATCTTCGTATGTTCAGAACCGTGGGGAGCCGATGAACAAGAGGCAATCATCCGCTCAGTAACGCTCTTCGGAGGAGGCCTATGTTCAACAGTGGACCTCTTCAGGCTGTTGATGACGATGTCGTTGCTGTTTGACTGTATTATGTGTGAATGTTGAAATCAATGTTGCAGGCAATTATTCTAAACTGCACCGTCCCACAGTTACATTACAAAAAAAGTAAGTAACATTTAGTAAAAAAAATCAATTTCATATCTTATTAAGTACTAGCTGATTCGCCCCGGCTTCGCACGGGTTAATTAGTTTTACGCCTTATCTCACTCTAAAGGAAGAGAGAAGGAAGAGGAAAAAGATAAGGGAAGAGGATGAATGCGAACGACATGAAACGGTGAAAGGAGGCCGGTGCTGGTGCACCTGCCTTCTTTCACCTTTATCCATTCATCATTTTCCCTTATATATCTTTTACCCCCCTCCCTTCTCTCTTTCCCATAGTACAGGATAGGAGTGACTTTGGACCTAAAACTGAAGGTTGAATGTCTGTAATTTCTGAACCACAAAACCGACGACCTTGAAATATTTACGGGACAATATATAAAACACCCCCTTTTCAACAAAAAAGAATGAATGAAATCGGACCACGCGTTAATGAATTACGAATTAGTACATATTTTTACTTTCATCCCTTCTCTTGCAGGAACCGTGCTGAATTTCGGGATTAAAAGTATCCTATAGCCTACCTCGTAATATGAACTCAAATCATGCCCAAGTTTCATTTGAATCCATTCAGTAGTTTCGGCGTGATGCTCATCCAAGATACAGACATACAGACAGACAAAAACAAAAAATATTATAGTTTTAGCTTTAGTATCGATTATAACTAGAAAGCCCTCCAATAAAAAATTTCAGAATTGACCCTACACACTTACAAAATATAAAATATTTGTATTGTACGTTGGACGTTGCTGTTGCTCTTTTATCTGCACGATACGTATTTATGTACCTAATACATTTACCATCTTGAGATAAACCCATTGTATGTAACATAAATTCACGTAGAGCTCGTATATTGTAACCACTGCTTTCAAAGTATTTATGGTTTTAAACAGAGTATATCGATATCGCCCATGCTGCGTAAAGATTGAAGTTGCATAAGGAACTACGGCTGAGCTTTGGTTAACTTTTAATACTTGTCTAGAATACAATAAGTAGTAGCATACAATAAGGATTAGTAATTGAAATGGCAATGGGTAGGCCACAGGCACATTGCTCGTAGAACTGACAACCGATGGGGAAGAAAGATTCTCGAGTGGCGACCACGAACCGGAAGGTACAGCGTAAGCCAGCCCCCCACCAGGGGGACCGATGATCTGGTAAAAGCCGCTGGGAGCCGATGCAGCCGCTAACAGTGGCCTTCTCGGGGGAGGCCTATGCATAGCAGTGGACGTCTTCAGGCTGTTGATGATGATGATGATGATGATGACTTTAGAAGTTTACACTTGATTACCGAGAGCTACATATCTAGATGGCTTGCTGGGATACGCCAAAGCTTAGTATTGTGATGTGATTACTATTTACTAGGTACACTCCCAAAAAATTAGAATAGCTCCCACACAATGTTAGGATAGGCGACTTGCTTTATTATATTTTTACACGAGCTTATCTTTTCGCATCTTTTCTGTTTGTTTTCTTTTCAGCACCTTTGCGTCATAGCGTGATAGCTGATACTCATTTGGGTATTTATAAAATCGGCTGTAAAATTTTATTTTTTGTTGTGTCGATATCCCGAAAAATTGTAAGGTAGGTTATATATATTATGTCTAGATCAACCACCAATAAAGGTTATAGATAAGAGAGAAAATTTAGAGTTCCTACTACGAGTTAGGACGTAGGATACTTTTTATCCCCGCGGTTTTCACCAGATCGTCGGTCCACCTAGTGGGGGCCGGCCTACCCTGCGTCTTCCGGTAACTAAAACATGTAACATGTTTTCAAAAAAATCAAAACTTACAAGCATAGATTATAATCTACTTAAACGATTGACACCAAAATCAAACATTTTCGTTAAGTTTAGAGGGGGAAAACCGTTGGCGCCCGAAACCCTAAATGTAGGTAAATTCACTCATGGGCTCTATTGTCTCTAGCATGCGTGTGGAGAGCAGAGCGACGGCAATAACATTTTCAAATAGCAGGACGGTCCTTTATGAGCATACAATATTTGGGGTGTTGGCTTGACGTGAATTTGACTAACGTACGAGAAACCGGGAGCTGGAGAGATGTAAGTGTGAACTTAAAAGCTGTCAAATTTTAGTGCAGGCGGACATTAAATCTTTAATGCCAGCCTGCACTTAAGTCTTTTTTTATAAGTATGAATGACGTGCGACCTAGTCGTTCACCTGATGTTAAGCGACATAACCGCCCATAACAGTTGCAGTGTCACTCGGAACTTTAAAATAATAAAGTTTCTCGTGACACTGCACTACGCACGTCATCCTGAGACATCACACAGCCTAGTGTGAAATCATGTCATCACCAGGTCATAAAATCGCATTTGCCTAGTAATTTCACTAGCTACAATGCCCTTCAAACCGGAACACAGCAAGCGCTGTAGTGCTTGCCCATCTACTGCTTGGCGGCAGAATAACTGGCAAAGCGGTGCTGCCTACCTAGACGAACTTTGCAGAAAAGTCCTACCACCTACACCTAGTAAAAGTTTTCGTAATCGAGTTTAAAACTGAATGTAAGAAATTATTGGATGCTTATTTCAATCACAGATCCAACTCCCCATGATATCAAATTCTTACATATGTAGGTATAGATGCATCTTATTTCTGAGATATCGAACAACATCAGCGATTCACATGCATACCTACTTATTAGTGATTTTACGCTGAAGTTGTTTATACAGTCAATTCATTTATTGGTAACTTCCACATGTGTGCACTAAATGGCAGATACAGCCAAGGAAGAAATATTGCAAATAGATTGATTTCTGAAAGTAAAAGGTATTTTGTTTATTCATTTACGTTTTAGAAGGTGAATGTTGAGGAAACTTTCCGTGCTCTATTGCGTTCTAAAACTGTAAGCATAAATAAATTATTTATTTAGAATAGCAGGTGCGGAAATTACAAGAAGTGAAATCCTATATTGAGATTTAGACAGATAACAGAGTAGAATAACACTTATAGTGCGATTCAAACTCATTGGCGGGTGTGAAGTCGGCGCGAAACGCTGTGCAGTAGCAAAAATTAGATGTGCGAGGGTAGAGGTAAGCGGCGAGCGCAGCGCCCTTCACAGCCGCCATTGAGTTTAAATCATCATCATCATCATTCATCATTAACAGCCTGAAGACGTCCACTGCTGAACATAGGGCTCCCCCAGAGCGCGCCACCTTGAGCGGCTGCTCGCCTCCTGCATCCATCGGCTCCCCGCGGCTTTTACCAGATCTTCGGTCCACCGAGTGGGGGGCCGGCCTACGCTGCGTCTTCCGGTTCGTGGTCGCCACTCGAGAACCTTTCTTCCCCATCGGTTGTCAGTTCTACGAGCGATGTGGCCTGCCCATTGCCATTTCAACTTGCTAATTCTAAGAGCTATATCGGTCACTTTAGTTCTCCTGCGGAGTCTGAATCACACTCTACCTATTCGTTTACCACAATATTTAATACTAATACCTATGCAATAAGATAAAATCTCATTAGTGCATTATATCATCAGCTGGAGGACGTCCACTGCTGAACATATATAATGCCTTCCCCATAAAACACCATCACTTTAGACGCTTATCATACGGGGGGTTCGCCATAATCACCATGCTTGGCAAGCGTCTTGGTGGTCACAGAAGATCTCAATACAGGTACCGATGGGAATGCTGCTGCCGTTAAGCACTTTACTATAACCCTCACCATTCTCACCGTATAGGCATATACATGGATGCTTTACGTACGTAACACCTGACCTATTCTGCTCAAACGTGAATATTCAAATAGCTTCACGAACAGTGACTGACAACGTGCATGGATCGGCTTTACAATTCCTTATCACAAGGGAAATCGTTCAATTATGCATCAGAGTTATAGTAGGCATAGGGTTGTCTGCCACAGTCGTAAAATTATTGCAAACTAAAAGAACTAAAAGTATTGCTGTACTATAATTTTCGGCAACATTTTTTGCGTGAAAATGTCTCTCACGGCTCGTGGGCCATCATGCAGGTGGCAAGAACGCGATCCAGGATAGTAAATGTTGAAAAAGTTGTATCCCATTCCCCGCTCAATGACGTATAAGCGCACGGTGACGTAAGTGCACTAACAAGTCACATACAACCTTTCAGAATACAACAGCAGTTTACGATAAACCAATCACGAGATTATTAAAATTTTTGGCGACCATAAACTTGATTTATCGCCTACTCTGGCTAGACCTTATATTAAAATATCCATCTTTATTAATGTTATCATTGCGTTAAGATGGATATTTTTATAATACCTAGCTCTTTTCAGTTAAATAAAGATTAAAGGGGGAACGTTACCTCAGCGCGGCAAAATCAAATTTTGTTGCGTTCTTTTGCCAATAATAGCTTAATTACTCAACGTGATTACGTGAAAACTAATTTTGCGGAAATAAATAGAATGTACCTATCAACAAATTACGATTAAAACTATCTCCTAGATATCATTGGTTTAGCGACAAATGGCAATATACAATTTTCTTCTTAGTTTTTCAGTCTATTGCCATTTGTCGCTAAACCAATGATAAGCAGGTGATACTTTTAATTGTAATTTATTGATACATTATTTATATGTGCAAAATTAGTTTTCATGTAATCACGTTGAGTAATTAAGTTGTTATTGGGAAAAGAACGCAAGAAAATTTGAATTTGCCGCGCTAGTGTAACGTTCCACCTTAAGGCTTAGAAACACTAATAGATATAAAGTGTATCTACATACCAGCCTTCCAAGATTCCAAGATCGCTTAATGTATACGTAGGTGTAACAACTTTATTTACATCAAACAAATATCTCTAAGTACCATAACAGGTATGACTGCGGTAGGTAATAAACTGGAGTGGAGTAGAATTTTGGCGGGAACTTGAAAAAGTTCACGTCGTTTCATTGTATCATTTTTCTAAACTTGTGCTTTTTCCTGTGTTAATGGTTAAAATTGGTGGTGTTTTACGCATTAAGTGCTGAATTACGAGCATGAGTGTGGGCAAGTGATATAATGTAGTGAAACGTGGTTTTTCGTGTTGCTTCCAAAATTCCATAGAAGCTTCTAGTAAAGTCGCCACCACTTTACTAGGGTATGACTTAGACTGGACTATGATTACCTGACTTAGACTGGACTGTGACTAAGACTTGAAGACTTGACTTTACACGTGAAATATTCCATAACTCGATGAATAATTACAATACTTGACACTGGCTAAATACACTATGTGTGGAGCCAAAATATAAGAAAAAAAAAACTGGAGTGGTGACAGCCCTAAGATAAACGTAGTGTGCGCACATACATGACACATTGATTTAGCAAATGCAGCGAACGCACTTATCTGTGAAAGCTATTTCCACAGCTCTTTACTACGTACACTCCACCACAAAGTTTACTACATTGACGTTTTCAAAGTTTAGTTATTTTTTGTTTACACAAGGTGCAATTGAACTCATTAGCATAAATTGAGTACGTAGTTGATAATACATCATTTATTGATGAATATTAAAGAGTAAAGAGTGCAAATCAAAATGTTTTTTTTGTTTATTGAAAATTATGAAAATTGTCGATGCCTAGCGTAGTTGGAACGAATGATTTTGATACTTTTAAAAGTTTTTTATGTAGGTAATAATTTGAAACAGTACTTCATTATTTCAATTTAATTTTGTACTGTAGCAAGTTATCTCATTTTATCAATACCAAATCAATGCGTTAGATTTCATAAATGTTGGTCCAGACGTGACTGGTGTCTGGAGTAGGTATATGCCCTTCTATTTGACCGAGGGTTAAAAAAGCATACCTATTATGCTATATACCTAGTTTCAAAGTAAGCTAATGAATTCAGTTACACCCAGTACACTGCTCGGGTAAAAACAAGAATTTAATATGCACTACCGCTTCTAATTTATAAGTATACATATGCTTTTTTAACCCTCGGTCAAATAGAAGGGCATTATAAATTTAACGTGTGTATCTGTGTATCTATCGTAGCTCCGAAACGCATTAACCGATATTGGTATATCTTTTATTTACCTTTTTTCTTTTTTTTTTAACAGCCAATGTGCCTTTATTCTTTAAACTATCTACTACAATAGTAAAAACTAGTGGACTGGCTACACTATCTAGTACAAAGAACATTTGGACTGTATGCTAGCCGCGATGGCCTATAGACAGTCCAAATGCTCCAGACCACTACCGGTAGGTGGCGTACCCAATATGCTGGCAGCATTGCTTCGTTGAATTGCAACGCTGATTCGTTGAGCTAAATAAGTGCCAGCATTTTGGTCACGTGCCGCATCAGCCAGGGCGCTCTGATAAACTTTGGAAAACGCGATGAGCTCCCGGACCCCACGGATCCAGGGTCTCAACACCAAACGGCTCAAATATGTAACTAACCGCTACCGAGATAACTATACTTGTGCCGTTTTAGCTGCTCAGCCGAATTAGCCGCGGCGCCGGCCCTAACTTGTGTCACGGGAAGATGTGACGGCGTCATTTATTTCTGAAAGGTGAGTTGTTGGAAGGTGTTCTTGGCTATGTCTAAAAAAATTCAGGCGTTTTAAGATCAAGACTGAATTTAAGTACCTACCCTATATGATTTGATTATAAGATGCACTCAATCATAATTACTCTCATAAATGTCTCCTTTACTGGAATAATTTCTAAGACCTAGCCAGTCTAGCTACAGTAAGGTGTATGCTTTACTATTTTCCCAAAATAGTGAACAAGTTTTTCGCTTTGTTCTGTGACTACTGACTACCTAATCACAATCTTTCATTTATAACAACAATTATTTTTCACCATGAAACTATTTTTATCTGATGCAATAATCAAACGAGTATCTGTTTTTCCTTTGAGTCAGCTGTAAACAACAAGGAACTACTGTTGTGGCAAGGCCTTTTTCATGAAGAATGAGCCCGCGTTTGATCAATATTTCACTTGATGATGAGTGGTGATGCAGCCCAGGGTGTAGCCCGCAGGTTTATGGGGTGCCTGTTAACTCTTGTCTTTAAAATATCCAGATTGTAATCAGGTTTCATAGGACCTTTTCAAAGCCATGACAAGAAATAATAGCTCTTTAGGTTGGTCAAATGTAGGTATGCTCTTGGAGGGGTAATTTTATATTTCATAGGATAGGACTAGCGCATTGACTATGGATGCAGAGACTGCACTGTACACGTTTGTGCTTTAAAACACAAAGGTGTGTTAAAGCACCCATAAAATTTGTAAGTATAATACATTAAGTAATTGATGTGTATTTAACGACTATATTAGGTATATAGTCTTATAAGTACTATTATGCCTTATTTATTGGTTTAGGTTTTTTTGAGTTGAGTCTGAGTTAAACCATTTTCGATTAAGATTCGCTCCAGTTTTTTATCATGTTGCTGATTGTAACAAAATATTCAAGTGTTGTTGTTTGTGCATTTGAGTGCACACGCTATCTTTAGGTAGGTACTACGTTACCATACCTTAGCAATAAATAACCTACAGAATGGGAAACGCAGGCGATGCACTGAGTCAAGAACGACTCAGTATGAGTCAATGCACTCTACCGCAATAAATCGATAGAGTTCGTCCTAGTATTTCAGATGAGTAGAGATTGATCATAATTCAAACAATAGTACATCTAGGTTAGATAAAAGTTTATAGGATTTGTATAATCTAGACTGCTCAGTGATTTTACTCGTTTTTTTTTTGCAACAGCAATTTGCAGTTAAGGATCACTGAATGATCTACTCGATCGAATTCCACTCTGAAGAAAAATTACTGAGATGACCTCTTCCAAAATTATAACCGATATAACTGCTTCAACAAAATGAGTTAAAAACTTTTTTATTGAATTATCAAAAAAATTACAGCTTATGTTCGGTAAATTATGCCGCTGGCAGATTTTACAGTTTGAATTGAGCTAAAGACGCGTAGGAAGACTGCAGCGGGGAGAGCGGGGTATCACTCGAAGCGGGAGTGTTGCGGGCTATTTAGTAGCCATGAGTCAGTGTCAGTGGACAGGAGAGCACCGCGCTTTTGCGGTTGAGGCGTATTTCACGAACAATAATTCGATCAATGTGGCGAGGCGTTGGTTTTGTTCTCACTTTGATATCTGACGATTGAAGGATGGTCCGTCTAACCAATTGATATGGGCGTGGGTACAGGAGCTTAGAAAAATTGACGCGAGATTGCAGCTATCAGTCCAGAGCTTTGCAAGCGAGTTTTCGCCAATATGAAGGATAGGTTGCAAGAATGTTTTGCGGCTAGATGACATTTGAGTGGAGAGATTTTTAAAAAGTAAAATCCGCAACATTTTTATGTAATATAATAAATAAACAACTTGATTGCATTCATATTTATATTTTATTTTATTTTTTTAAGTATTAAATCTGCCGGCGGACACCCTGTATTTGGCTGCAAGATTTAGATATTACACACAGAATGATTTATAGATATCAAAACTCCATTTATTTGCTATTATTCGTAATTCCAGCTTTTTCATAATAAAACATTTAGATAAAAGAAATAATATCAAGGACCATGGGTAGCATTCTCTCTAATAGTGGTAATTTATCAGACTTTTCACATAAAAATGGACGTGATCTAACTATATTATTATTATACTAGCGTTTCACCCGGAGCCTGCAGTTTTCTCGTTCCGAGAAAATACCCTATCTTTTGTTAAGATGGAACGTTACACTAGCGCGGCAAATTCAAATTTTCTTGCGTTCTTAGAAAACTAATTTTGCGCAAATAAATATAATGTATCCATATATTACAATTAAAAGTATCACCTACTTATCATTGGTTTAGCGACAAATGGCAACAGACAATCGACTGAAAAACTAAGAAGAAAATTGTTTATTGTCATTTGTCGCTAAACCAATGATATCTAGGAGATACTTTTAATCGTAATTTGTTGATACATTCTATTTATTTCCGCAAAGTTAGTTTTTATGTACTCACGTTGAGTAATTAAGCTATTATTGGCAAAAGAACGCAAGAAAATTTGAATTTGCCGCGCTGAGGAACGTTCCCCCTTAAAGTAGTGCACCTGCCTTCACCGTTTCATGCATTCATCCTTTTCCCTTATTTTTCGCCCCTCCCTTCTCTCTTTCCCATAGTACAGGATAGGAGTGGCTTTGGACCTAATACTGAAGGTTGAATGTCTGTAATTTCTGAACCACGAAATCGACGACCTTGAAATATTTACGGAACAGTATTTAAAACACCCCCTTTTCAACAAAAAAAGAATGAATAAAATCGGACCACTTGTTAATGAATTTACCAATAAGTACATATTTTTACTTTCATCCCATCTCCCACGGAAACCGTGCTGAACTTTGGGATTAAAAGTATCCCATAGCCTACCTCGTAATATGAGCTCAAATCATGCCAAATTTCATTCGAATTCATTTAGTAGTTTCGGCGTGTTCTCAGCCAAGATACAGACAGACAGAAAAAAATGGAAAAATTTATAGTTTTGGCTTTAGTATCGATTATAGAGAGCCCTACAACAAAAATTTTCAAAATATCTTTAATGTACAGAATTGGCCCAGTTAGGTACAGTTTTATTATAAGTATAGATATATATACTAGCGTTCACACGGAGCCTGCAGTTTTCTCGTTCCGAGAAAATATCCAATCTTTTGTTGAAGTAGTAAATATCTACTCATTTCATCCGTCATTATTGTGTTGACACCCAATCTTGTGTAAAAATACGATTAAAAGAACTTATATATCCGAAACCGAGATTTTCCTATCAATAGATGATATTTACATTATAACGAAATTATTGTTTGATGAGTAGTTTAGTAAGGGTTACCATAAAACGTTTAATCTGCTTAATCCATTTCTATCCGTTTTTAAAGTAGCCTAAACTAGTGTATTAGTTTAGCAGTAAAAGCTTTTTCATCACAGTTGCCCGTAAAGTGGCTCTTCTGCCACCGCTTTTAGAACCAAAATCCAACAAATTTCAGACGTGTGCTTTTTACTCTAAATTACCACACACGTTATAATAGGATAACCCGATTCAGTTAAGTTTGTATCTCACTACAAGTTATACGTACATTTTCGTCGTTTCGTTTCGTTCCAGTTCCTGTTCCAGTTTTAATTCCAGTTCCAGTCCCAGTTTCAGTTCCAGTTCCAGTTTTCGTTTCATTTCGTTTCGTTTTGGTCAATGTTGATTTTGTTCGCGCCATCAACACGGTTTTTCTCTGACGAAATTTTTAACAAAGTTAATTTATAATACAACTCCGTTTTTTTCCTCGCAACTGTGATGAAAAACGTCGTATGACATGCGTGTGCATTGATCATTACACACTTGTATCATACTACTACTACACATACTATTTTCTGCATGAAATGACACATTGTTCACGTCAACAGCAATGTGATGAAAATTCATACGAAAATAGCACAGTTATAGTATCTTTTAGTTTTTCGTAACAAAATACTCTCGCCCTAGATCACGTAGGTTAAAACATGAGGGAGGGCAAACGTTTTCCATACTTTCAATATTCCACAGACTCCGCAGTCCGCACTCGCCTGCGATATAAAAACAGATCTCGAACGTATATTTACAGTGTATCGGATTGCGGAAAGATACTTCGAACACAGATGAAGTACTACATACTACAAAGAGCTCGAAGGAGATGACAGCAGAAGGCCAAACTCTACACTAACAAAACAAGTCTGAAAATGTGCTGTCATTCTGTCAATCTGTTTGTTTTTCTTTCTACAGATTAGTTAATAATGAAAAATCATTGATTTTGTTGAAGGTACGAGTAGATAAAGTGAGCATTAAGTATACTGATTTAATTTAATTTAATTGAACTTATAATAAACCAGCGGCTCGCCCCGGCTTCACACGTGTAGTGGTGTAGCCTATGTTACTCAGGGTGAATGTAGCTTTCCAATGGTGAAAGATTTTTTGAAATCGGCACAGTAGTTTTTGAGTTTATTAATTACAAACATACACACAAAAATACAAATCTTTCCTCTTTATAATAGTGGTGTAGAGGTAAGGATGAGTCTCAAACTCACTTGACCCATGCTAATCATGGCGTGATTCCAGACCTACACTAAAAATTAGGGCCTCCCTTGTAAACGGCGCGACTTCAATTTTTGTATACGTAATTTATACGTAATAAGTAAGGTTTATTTTTGTTTGTTTGCTGAACCGATTTGGTTGAAAAGCAGCAACTACAGGGTTGTTTATAATACCGAGATCAATAGGGCAGTAGGTGGTGGGGCTTTTCTGCAAAGTTCGTCTAGCTAGGTACCACCGCTTTGCCAGTTATTCTGCCGCCAAGCTGTAGTGTGCAAGCTACTGTGTTCCGGTTTGAAGAGCATTGTAGGTAGTGAAATTACTGGGCAAATGAGACTTTATGATCTGATCACACAATCTAGTAATCTTATTACTAGACTGTATGATGTCTCAGGATGATGTGCGCAGTGCAGTGTCACGCAAAACTTTATTAATTTAGAGTTCCGAGTGATACTCCCATATGTTATAGGCAGCTGTGGCGCTTAAAATGAGGCGAACGACTTGGTCGTCACGTCATTTACATAAAAAAGAACTAAAAAACACTTTTTATCCCGGAAATTGAGCTCCCGCGGAAAAGCGGGAATGTTACGAGTTAGGCGAAACAGCGGGATGCCTCTATAGAAAGTATAGGCACTTATAATAATGTAGGCAAGTACCTATATATAGGCACATTTCATTTAGGATTTGTTTAACACCTGAGATTTATCCCAGAGAGAGAAGGGAATACTCTTAAAACCTGAGCCTTTTTTCGCCTTGTTTTTTTTCGCCTTGGGCGGGTAGGTGTGATAACATCTTTTGAAGTTGCTCTAATTTTATTTTAATAATTAAAATAGTCTAAAGTGTTCCCCAACCCCTGATTCATGGTTTATATGGTGGATTAGGAAACATACTTCACCTGCCACTTCAGTATCTCCTTTGTGAAAGCACTGGAAAGTATCACCACTTATTTTTACTAGCACATAAGCACTTCCTTCCTACCTTCACCATGGATACAACACAACAATCATTTCTGGAGATGATGGGGGTCCTAAACAAGAGGATGGATCAATTTGAAGGTGAGCTTCTAAAATCTCCCACAAGCAACACCACAAGCAGCCTTGCCGCTGATTTTGCAGCTTTTAAAACTTTCACTGCACAAGTTCTACGTGGGTTCCAGCAGCAGATTGGAGTGCTTGCACAAAATGTAGACAACTTGGAGATGCATAGTCGCCGGAAGATTCTGCTTCTTCATGGTGTGCCAGAAAAGAAACAAGAGGATACCGCGGCATTAGTGATGCAGGTTGTGACTAGCCATTTGAATATGCCTGACTTTGTGCTGTGTTCCATTAGTCGCTGTCAACGAATGGGCCGGGCCTCCAGTGATAAGCCTAGACCTATCTTGGTGAAGCTCAGAGATATTAGTGTCCGTAATAAGATTTGGTTTGCTAAGACTTCTTTGAAGGGCACTAATATCACTCTCTCGGAATTTTTAACCAGGGCTAGGCACCAAGCATTCATGGAAGCGAGGAGGCTCTTTGGTGTGACCAAATGTTGGACCAGGGATGGGAACATTCACGTCCTTGGGCCTGATGGTACGCGACATCGCATCAGCAGTCTTAGCGAAGTGCAGAAAATCGCGCCGGCCAGCCTCATAAAGTCGCGTCCGGTTACGGTACCCAAGGAAGATGTCCCAGCCGCCACAAGATCTAAGCGGCCTACAGCACCAGCGTCTAAAAAATAGGTTTCTGTGTCTAGGTACTTGGTAGGTAGATAATATTGATAATTTTCTCTTCAGTTTTCACCTTTACCCACTGGTTTTAATATTATTCATGAAGGTATTTCATAAACTTTTATTCCATAAAGTTGTATTCAGCCCAATATTATTTTGTTTTGCAGTCACAGAGCTGCTCGATCGTTGCGTTACGTTTATTTATCATAATTTTTTAAATGTATCAACTTCAACTTATTCAGTTTATTTTCCAGTTTGTAGATTTTTGTAATTTTGTATTGGCATTTGGCAATAGCATTGGAACATTTTGTTTTTGACAGTTTGACATTGAACTTTCACTGACAGTACAATATCTTTTTTTTTTTTTTTTTTGCTCTCTTTGTTTCTGATCCTGTTACGTATTTAGCCATTTTTCATTTTAAGTAATTTATTTTTCTTTAGCTATGTACGTAGCATTATTTTGAATTAGCCAGTGTGAAATGTTAGTTTTAAGTTACTACATGTTTACTACCCAAAGTGTTTTAAATTAGACGTTTAATCCAATGTCTTTGCCAATATCAGGTAGATACCGTCTTTACTTTGTGGCAACAGTAATTTTATGATAAGAGTTTGTTTAGTGCAAGCACAGTTTAGTAAATATCAACTAAATATCTATAGTAGTACCTATTATGATTTATTAAGTATTCTTCATCGAGCAGCACCTATTTCATGGGCTGGATTAGACTTTGATTACATACCTAAATTAGTAAGTTAGTACCAAAATGTTTACCTACCTACCTTATATTGTAAGTATAGCGATTAGTTGTTAATCGTTCTACTATTTTCTATTTTTATATTTTAACAGATACCTCTGTTGAAATGTGAAAATAGTGCTATCTCTTATCACCAACTGGCAGATGGAGTATGACATTATGGTTAATAGTTATTTATAAATATTTATAGTTTTTATTTATTTATTTATTTATAAGTACCTACATAATTTTTTTTTTTAACGGGCAAATTGCCTTTATTACTCAAGCTAACTACTACAATAATAAAAACTAAACTAAACTAAACTAAACTAAGCATAACTAAGCTAAACTAAACTAAACTAGCTACACTACATAATTATTTGATATTTTATTAATATATATATATTTCATACATACCTACTTATATCATGTCGAATACTGAAGATTTTGATAGCAGTGAGCAGTTTCTCTCTTGTTCATCTGGCAGTGCGCCTAGTAGTGATGAAAGTTTTTTGAGCATTCCTACTCTGAGTGACACTTTGTCGAGTCATTTCTCTGATGTACCTAAGAATTTTAATGTTATCCACATAAATGCCCAAAGTATTCCGGCTCATTACCCTGAAATGCTGGCGTCATTTGACCATAAAAACGTCCATGCTATACTAGTCTCCGAATCTTGGTTAAAACCTTGTCTCCCATCTACATCTTACTCTCTCCCCGGTTTCGTTCTAATCCGTAATGATAGAACTGGCAGTGGTGGTGGAGGTGTGGCTATATATCTTCGCTCTTATTTTTCCTATTCGGTGGTAGACAGGTCTCCGCAGCCTCCACCTGCCAATGCCGGCGAACATCTTTTTATAGCAGTTGATATTTCTCATACCAAACTTCTACTCGGAGTCTATTATAGCCCTTCTCTGCGAATTAACTACTTCTCATCCTTCGAAAAGATCTTAGAAAATCTCATTCCCTCATATCCACATAACATTATCATGGGTGACTTTAACACATGTCTCCTGAAGAAGGATTCACGATCTTCTACATTGAAATCTATTGTAAATGCTAGCAACATGCATATTCTACCGCTTAGTGCCACCCATAACTTTCCGAACTGTTCTCCATCTCTTCTAGATCTTATACTTGTAACTTCTTTACAGCGTGTTGCTAAGCATGGCCAATGTTCCGCGGATGCTTTCTCTTACCATGACTTGATTTTCGTGTCCTATAAACTTCGTCCTCCTAAATCCAAACCCAAAATTCTTCTGCAGCGTAGCTTTGGTGCGATAGACTCGGAAAAACTCCGTAAAGATGCCAGCTGTATTGACTGGACTCAAGTGATCGATGCTGACACCATGGACGATAAAATCAATATTTTCAACTCCAAGCTTATACAACTGTACGATGTTCATGCTCCACTGCGGCCTATTAAAATGAAACACCTTCCAGCTCCTTGGCTTACAGATGATATTAAAAAACTTATGCATAAGAAGGCTGCTGCTAAGGCTAAACTTAAATGTCGTTCTAATGATCAAAATAAGGAGAAGTATTTGCGCTCACGGAATCACTGTAATAGAGTGTGTAGGGATGCACAGCGTCGCCACATTCATAATTCAGTAGAAAATGAAGATCCTGCTAAAGTTTGGAAATTCTTACGATCACTAGGAGTTGGGAAAGCACGTCAAGAATCTATTTCGAATGGTTTAGACATCAACTCCCTCAATCAGCACTTTTCTTCGTCATCTAGCATTGCTTTGAATGATAAAATTGCCACCATTAACTATCTTTCTTCTCTCCCAACTCCTGATTACTCTCCGTTTTTTATCAGTGACTTTGCCGCTTGTGATGTTAAAAGAAGCATCCTGTCCATCTCCTCTAATGCGATGGGTGGAGACAGCATCAGTCGAAACATGATCATTCCTATATTGGATGAAATCTTGCCAATATTGTGCCATATACTGAACGGTTCTGTCTCGAAGGGTGCTGTACCATCCTGTTGGAAAGAAGCCCATATAATCCCGTTACCCAAGAAGTCTAATCCCAAGTCTTTTTCCGAATACCGTCCTATTTCAATTCTTCCTTTCCTTTCTAAAGTCCTCGAACGACTTGTGCACACTCAACTTAGTTGCTTCCTCAATAAAAATCAACTCCTCAATCCTCTTCAGTCCGGTTTTCGACCTGGCCATAGCACCGTCTCAGCACTTGTTAAAATTACTGATGATATCAGGCTAGGTATGGAAAACCGTCAGCTTACAATCCTGACCTTACTTGATTTCAGTAATGCTTTCAACACAGTCGATTTTGATATCCTCTTGACCCTACTCCGCTCTATTAACATATCTCCAACGGCAACTGAGTGGTTTCACAGTTATCTGTTTGGACGTCGGCAGCGTGTCCGCCTTGAGGATTCGTTTTCCTCATGGTGTGATACGAGTGCCGGTGTACCACAAGGCGGCGTTCTTTCTCCTCTTCTCTTTGCTATTTTCATTAACTCAATATCTCACTTCTTAGCTTCTTCTTACCACCTCTATGCAGATGATCTCCAAATTTATACTCAAGCTACACTAGACCACTTAAGTGTGGGTGTAGACAGTATTAATGACGATTTAAGACGCATTGAATACTGGAGCAAATCGTATGGACTCGCAGTCAATCCAGCTAAAACTCAGGCAATTATTGTAGGTAGCTCAAGGTTGATCTCACGGCTTGATTACGAGACACTGCCGAAGATTGAGTTTGGCGGGGCAACAGTTACATATAGTGCTGAAATGAAGAATCTCGGGGTGATTATCGATAGCTGTTTGTCTTGGGGTCCTCAACTGCAATCCGTTAGCCGTAAGATTTTTGCGTCAGGACGCTATCTTAACAGGCTGCGTAATTTCCTGCCTACTGCTACTAAAGTTTCGCTTGCACAATCTCTCCTTCTTCCTATTCTTGACTATGCTGACGCCTGCTATCTTGATCTTACCGAGGACCAGCTAAATAAACTTGAGCGGCTTCAAAATTTTTGCATAAGATTTATTTTCGGTCTTCGAAAATATGATCATGTCTCTCAATTTCGTTACAAACTCAAGTGGCTCCCTATACGTTTTCGCCGGAATACTCATATCTTATCTCTTCTCTATAATATATTGTTTAATCCTTCTACTCCCCATTATTTGAAGGAACGATTCGAGTTTCTTTATAATTCCCACTCTAGTACTATGTATCTCAGGTCATCAGAAAACCTTCTTCTCAAGCCACCTGTTCGTTGTACGTCATTCTACGACCACTCTTTCACTGCTCAGGCTGTACGCTTGTGGAATGAACTTCCTCTCAACATTCGAAAAGCTCAATCACTCACTGCCTTTAAGACTCAAATTAAGCACTTCTATCTCTCTAGCTTGACTCCGAAGTAATCCTTTACTGTTTCCTTATTAGTGATATAATTATGTATTATTTATGTAGTATATATGTAAGTATTTGTATTATGTAATAGTAAGTATTGTTTATGTAGTCTATTATTTTATAACACCACCGTCCATGCTCATTCATGTATCTCTGTCCATCCAAAGGTTGTCTGGAAGAGATCGCTTTTTAGCGATAAGACCGCCCATTGTACCCTACTTGTAAGTTATCCTGTCTTTTTTATTTTTGTTATCGTTGGTGTCAATAAAGAGTTTATCTATCTATCTATCCTTTTTTACCTCTGAAGAAAGTATCTTCACTAGAATTAATTAACAATTTGCTTAGCTGAGTGTAAGATCTAAGCTAAGTGGTTTCAGGGATATGTATGAACATAAACTACATACCTTACTTTATATTATTGGCAGTTTCGATGTAGGTACGTACCACAGTATATAGTTAGTAGAACTAAATAAAAGTGTAAGATTTTTTCAGACTATTTTCGTAGGTTTTAATTTGTGAATGTGGTCCCAGATTCCAGGCACCATGATAGCACGTGGCCTTGTCAAGGGTTATACAGCAACCTATAATATATGCGTAATATGTAACCTTCTAACATCCTTAAATCCAGAATCTTACAAATCCCAGTTCAATAAAACCCCCGTTATTGTTATTCCGCCGCCTTTTCCCACTGTTTACCATCGAGGTCGGACACATTTGACCCCTAGCTGTTACTGTTGACCACCATAAATTGACCTCCCATGCACTGTTGTGGCAAACTCAATTGTACCTTAACTCAAACACCTAAGAAAACAAACTCCAATATTTCAGATGTAGTTCATCAAAAACTACCGCTGGTATAAAATGGTCACAGAGATTTTGGAATGTCCGTAACGTTAACGTTTCGTTTACGTTACGTTATGTAGCCAATATCCTCCCGTTGCGTTGATATGCCACCTTGAGAGGGCATGGAGGCTTAACCTTGGATCAGGAATCTTTAGATTGGAAATAAAACAAGGGTGTGTTTGTTCTCGACAGTCTCTTATAATAAGGGAATGTCAATACCACACACAATACTGTAAGGATGAGCCAATGAGCATCGAGAGGATTTCAATTTGACGTTATACTCATATAAACAAGTATTATAGGTACCTATATGTTTTTGTATACCTACCCACCACATGCAATATGTCTCCCTTCAATCATTAATATTACACAAAACTCCTTCATCAATATTTATACTTTTTTAAAACTAGTAATTAGCGATACATGTAGTTAAGTTAGGGTATGATGGGGCTGGCATACCATGTGGTAAAAGCCTCTAACAAAACTTGAATAAAAAGAAAAAATATATATTTATACTTGAATAAATGGGTAGGAAGGTACGGACTGTCTAGAATATAAAATATCTCTTTGTTCATCGTATTTTGCGATAGACGCATCTAAACCGGCTTGAAAATTGGGCATTTTGGGCAACTGGAGCCGTAGGTAAGGTAACCAATGGTTAAAAATACTTACAAATTCTAACCAATAGTCAAACTTTGTTAAAGATTTTAACCATTGGTTACCTTAACTACGCCGATAAAAACCCACCCTAAGGGTGGGTAGTTAAGGTAACCAATGGTTAAAAACTCTAACAAATTCAAACCAATGGTCAAAATTTGTTAGAGTTTTTAACCATTGGTTACATTAACTATTGGTGAAAAAACCCACCCTTAGTATTTGTCTGAAATGACGCTGAGGATTTTGTTATTTTTTTTAAATTCTGATATACGTATAAAACTTTTTCTATAAAAGTTCATTTTAAAGTAATCTGCGCATAAAACCACTGTCTGGTCGGTTTATTCGTGCCGGATCTTGCAAATGACCGGAAATTTGCATATTCACTTAACATCGCGAGATGTGGGCAAAATATTTTATTCGTCCCACAGGCGATGTTCGCTGAATAAGTATAGATACTTATTATAAGCTGATTTTATGATCCACAGGAAATATAAAATGTGAAAGAAGTGCAAAGGACATTTTGCACATGTAACTCTATTGCATGTATCTTGATTGAAATGCAATATGAATTAGAGAATTATTTTATGTTGTTTCGACCAAAATATGCTATGCCATGCCTATTGCCTATAAATTATAAAAAAATGGTTCTTCAATATAGTAGGTTAAAAATGAATGCAATAATTGAAAACATAAGTAAAATCTCGGAGTAATAAGCTTTTAAAGTTTCTGGAGCCCCCTCCAGAAACTTTTAAATCGGCTGTCCCTTTCTCGCAAAACAGCTACTATGATAACACGTAATTGTAACGTCACATGCCAAAGAGATTGTATGTAAAGCTACCACAGCTTAGTAGTTAAGTACTGTGAAGGACCACACACTGACGTCACTGCATGTTTGAGCTGTCTCTTTCTATTCCTGTGTTTCAAAATGCTTGTAACTTTGTCATTTTTTGAGAAATATTATTAATTAATGCAACAGAAAAATAGTAGTCGTCTAGCCTATTAGACCCGTGGACTTTGCTAAAATTTCCTACCTACCCACAAACCATCACATCAGGCAGTAACCTTTACAAAGTGTTCGACCTCTATTATTTTACCCCACCTTATATTATAATCATTCTTATTCAGGCAGCACCTCGTGTGGGAGCAAGAAACAACTAGGCAGCCACGCGCATGACATTTCTACTAGTGTGAATTCTGTGGTAGCAACACTCGAATATAAAATCAGTTATACACAGACTATACAATCACAACAAACGATTGAGTTTTATTTTAATAAACCATTATTTCTTTGACCACTTTTCTAATCCATTAGAACGTAATGGGCCGTAATTGGACTTTCAAAAAATCTTGAAAGCAAATTAAGGACGGTTTCCTAAGATAAGGGTGTAATATAACATTGAACTACAGATTACGGTCTATAGAGAAGTTAATTAGGGTCATTAATTGGATTGTCTAAGGTAAACGGTCATTTAAGAGCGAATTAAGGTGCAGGAGTAGGTAAAAAATGTTATGTATAGGTGACAATTTATAATTTATAACGCATACATAGATCCTGGACCCTAACTAGGATTCCCCGTATCTAGGGACCCAGGAGCTACGAGAAACATGGTCCCACAACACCTAGACACAGAACAAGTATTTGCGCTTTTTTTCCTGTGCACAAATACTTGTCCTGTCACGGGAATCGAAACCGCCGACTCCGGGTTATGAGCCGGCCTGCTCAACCACCACACCACGGGGGCTGTCAAATTTATAAACCAGTAGCTATATCAGACACACATCAACAGCCGGAAGACGTCCACTGCTAAACATAGGCCTCCCACTCACTTTGGACGCTTATTATTTGCCATAACCACCACGCGGCACCAAGCGGCTTAGTGATCGCAGTAGATTACAATGAAGACTGAGGAGAATACTGTGCTGCCCATTCCTGCTTAGCCGGCTCATACGGCACCCACAGGAAGAGATGGGGTAGGTATACTGGGTGTAATTGAATTCATTAACATCCTTTGAAACTAGATATATACCTACTCCTGACACTGGTCACGTGAAGACTAACATTTTTTAAATCTAACGCATCGATCATATTACCACTTGTACAAGAATTTTAGGTAGGTACTAGGTACCTTTGGTATAAGTACGTATCTATAGACAGTCAAACAGACAGGTAGAGTTTAATTTGATGACATATACACATGATGTATACATATTTGCGGTTAGCCTTACTTCTGTGACTTCGTAAAGGAAACCCTAGGTAACTTGGCTTTTACTGAGGGAAGTTTGTGGTTAGTGGCTTGGAAAAGGTCGTGTGATGATGTAAAATGCTGAACCGTGAAAGTTTTGACGTTATCTCTCTTAGGCACGATTTGAATAAGGTAGACTGTTTGAAGTGGTTATTATATAGGATGATCTTTTGTAATACATTAATTTTTGTTAGTTAGGTACAGGGGGTAATTTTAAAGGCTTTAGTAACTTTAGTTGACAGATCTAAAACTCCTAAAACTGTTGCTGTTCTTGTCAATTAGACGGTGTAATGTAAGAGACGGATATATTTTTAGTAAGTTAAGGCCCGTCAACTAAAGCCTTCAAAATCGGGCCTACTAGGTTCCTATAATCTTCAATAAGAAAATAAATAGCTGGGTACTTAGATAAACGACTGAAATCAACCAATTCTATGTTGATAAACCTTCCCTAATTTTAACTTGCCTACATATTCATTTTTACTCGTCAGGGCCATAATTCTGTATGAAAACACAGATTCCACACGATACAGAAACCACGTCGTTATCGTGTCTTGTTCAAATCGTGTCACAGCAAGGAATCGTCAATTTTTGTATTCTGTATAATCTAAGACAAATTATCTATGACAGGTTTTTATCCCTCGAGTGCGTTCCGAATTAGAACTAAAGGATTTCTCATCCCAAGACCAGTAAAAACTTAAAATAAAGTAATGGCTTATATTTATGTTGTGATATAACAAAGCCATGGGTGATTATTAAAAATTGACAGAAAACCTTTAGATATAAAAAAATATTTTTATTTTGAATAATTAATATTGACATAAGTGTTTGTAACTTTGGTCGGTTTGATGTTTCGGAACGCGCCTCAGTGGAAGATATGATTTTTGACAGTTCAAATCGCGCCAATCTCAGTTAATTCCACATTCATTTCGCGCGGTTTCGCTCTCATTTCATAGAGAATAGATTTTTGCAGATTTCTTATCTAAGACGAGGAATTCGCGTGGTTTCGAAGCACGGAATCGTAAAGTGGTCATACAGAATTAGGGTCCTGGTTGTATATTATACCATCTGAGTTTTAATTGGTATATTATTCCGAATAGGGGTAAACCTACTCCCCAAGGTAGAAAATGTTTCTTCTACGACTTTTCTAAATTAATAGATTTTCATTGAAGAAATGCCATGTAATAAGTTTACGTTTGAATATAGCGCTAGTGCAGCTGGGTGGTTGAACTTCGTCCTTGACCGAATTCACTTAAACGACCTGTGGGCTATTATGGTCCCAGTCTCCCCTTTTGGGATAACATACCGATTCAAACTCACCTTGTATACATAAAGGCGACAACAACCACAACAGTAAAAACACCAGATACAGAAAAGCTTCTAGTGAAGCCAAGATTAGTATTCTACTAGGTACTGATTCTTAACTCCGTAACAGTACCTGCTTATAATAAATTCACAGGTTCAATAATATAAATTCAACGGTTCAATATTATAAATTCACAGGTTCAATATTATAAATTCACAGGTTCTTTGACGTTCTGAGATTAAAAGTTACAATCTGTTCTTGATATTATCGTATACTTAATTATAAAAATTGCTTACTTACTATAACTTACTAGATATAAGTAACTTAATTAAGTATACCACCTTGTCACATGGTTGGTCCAAAATTTCGGTTATGCTGGGAAAATCCTATTATCAAAGCAATTTTTAAAGCTAAACGTTAAAGCTTAGTTCCAAGAAACACTAGGTAATAGGAGTTGCATTTTGCTTAAAGCATTGATTATGAATTTGGGCTCCTTTATAAGGATATTAATTACTATGACAGCCTCTGTGGTGTGGTGGTTGAGCAGGGCGGCTCATAACCCGGAGAGCGGTGGGTTTGATTCCCGGGACAGGACAAGTATTTGTGCGTAGGGGAAAGAAAGCACAAATACTTGTTCTGTTTCTGGGTGTTGCGGGACCATGGTCCTCGTAGTTCCTGGGTCCCTAGATACAGGGAATCCTAGTTAGGGTTCAGGATCTATGTATGTGATCGTTGGGCGTTATTTATTTATTATTTATGAGTTGTTGAAAGTATAGTATCGAGGTCAACCATTCTCAACCAAGTAGACACTTGCATTTGTAGCCTCCTCTTTGTGAAAATAATGCCCACAGACAAAAGCTTTTACGAAATGGAATACAAATAATAGCGTAACCGTAAACCAGTTCTTTCTGTCTTGAACTGGTCCATTTCCATGAAAGAGTCCTAAATACAGGCTGTATGGAACAGACATTCGATACGAGGGCTTATTCCGTAAATCCCTTATTTCATCTGTCAATATTATGACATCTGTCAAAATTAATAGTAAGGAGATACCTAATTGTTATTAAGTATTAGTTAGTATTACTACTGGTAGGTACCATGAACTCCCCGTGGTAATTGGGCCACGGAACCCTCAAAAGGTGCTGTGGTCCAACTATTTTTAAAGTTGGACAACTGCCCCTGGTAAAGGCCAATCAGTTGGACAGGGCAGTTGGACTACTGCCCCAAACCGGACAACAAAGGGGATTTCTGGATTTAAGTATAAAAATCCCCATCGCAAGAGATTGTAAAATAATGTTTAAATGGTTAAAGGATTTCTGGTATTTTTGTCCAATAATCTCCTTACGGCATGCAAAGGAGACGCAAAGGGAATTCCTGCCTAAGTCCAAAAATCCCCTTCGCAAAGGGCTGTCGAAGGAGATTTATGGAATAGGCTGATACGAGGCTTAACTAACTTTTTTATTTGGTATATTGTTTCTAGTACATGGTTTAAAATTAAAATATAGCTCATTTGGTGTAGCTATAAAATTACCTAGATAGGTAGGTATATAATATGCTTACCCAAGTTCTTAAACTTTACAGACGGAAAATGTAGTGCGGTCTACATAGTTTGAAAGTAGTTTGCAAAATAACCGTATATATTCGAACTCATTTATGAAATTGAAACTGTAAAACAAAAAGGGTTTATTCCGCCGGTCCGGATTATTTAACGGTCTATGTATAATAATGGTTTATACGTCTATACCCCAGATCTACAACATTTTCATTAACATCCTAGATCTATGGTCTATACCACGAGGTAGTAGGTTCATGGCGGATAGTGAATGCTACCGCGACCCTATCTCGCCCCATCCCGGCGGCGGATGGATCATGGGGGAGTTTTAGTGCGTTGGACTCCCACATACCCCCTGCCATCACTCCCGTGGTGGCAGGAAAGTGCGAGGGCGTTTCCCCCCCTCAAAAAAATGTAAGGTCATGGTAAATACATAAGCTTAGAGTATACATAAACAAGCTATACATAAGTATATCATAGACACCAAGAGTAAAAACTATGAGTGACTATAGACCAAGGCAAGGAAGATCCTATTACCTATAGTAGGTACTTATTTTAGGTAGGTACGTATATAGAAGTTCCCTGAGACCAAGTGATACTATTAGAGACCTAA
The DNA here is from genome assembly GCA_910589525.2 of Ennomos quercinarius. NCBI lineage: Eukaryota > Metazoa > Arthropoda > Insecta > Lepidoptera > Geometridae > Ennomos > Ennomos quercinarius. The sequence goes on along the minus strand of OU342494.1, from coordinate 14,181,690 downwards.
AAAGTACATCATCAGCTGGAACCGAAAGACGTCCACTGCTGAACACCCTCCCTCATAAAACGCCACTTTGAACGCTTATCATAGGGGGATTTGCCGTAATCACCGCGCTTGACAGGCGGCTTGGTGATCGCAGAAGATTTTAATGATACTTAGCCGGCTCTTACGGCACCCACGGGAAGAGGTGGGGTGGTCCTATTCGCAAACCGGGACTACACGCCCCTACAAGGTCAGGTGAAATAAAAATAACCCTGTACTTACTTATTTATTTATTTTTTATGAAAATACATGTCTGTGGGTGGGCATTACAGTTTCCCAATTCGCCTTATAAGTGCTTATAAGGCCCGATTTCACCAACGTTTATTCCAGGTATACGGCTATTCCTTACTCCTGGATACAGCTAATTGACAAATGAAATTACACAAAAAAGACGCCATTTTGATTGTATCCAAGGAATACTCTTTCCGTCTTATTCCTTCACAAAATTGGTGATATAAGGGCTATATTCGCGTAACTAGGTTGTTCTCCGAAAGTTATACCTGGAATAAAATTTATTCTAGGTTGGTGAAATCGGGCCTAAGTAAAACTAAAGCCATAATTGGTAATTGCTTGCAAAATGTGAAATGAGCTCCCGCCAGCGGTCTTTCCGCAGAGTTATAACATGTAGTACTTTAAAAGGAGGGTCAAAAGAGTCCTCCAGGGTAAGCAACGCATTGGTGACGCCTCCTCCGGTGTTATAGATGTCCATATGCTACGGTGACCACTTCCCATCAGGAGGGCGTATGCTTGTTTGCTCCATAAAAAAAATATAAAAAAAATTATCATAATATTATAGTAGCCTACCACAACATTTCTGGGAAAAGCTTGACGCTAAAATAAACGAGTCACCCCCGCACTTTCTAAGATACGCTGGAAACGCAACACAACATTACACAGCTAAAAACAGGTATGAATTATCGTAATTTTGTTACATGTTAAAGCCATACGCAAGTCACTCCATTAAATTGCAGCTCATTTCAGTTGGTAAATGTACATTTTTCGCGTGACTTACCTATCTTTGGAATATCGAAAAATCTGACGCCTACCTACGCAGTTTGAAAACAGAATGGAGAAGGGCTCGCGATAAATATAGATAAGAAATAAATTGTAAGTTAATGATAGAATAATGGCCAAACCTACTGTTTATTAAAGAATATAGGTATATACATATAGTAGAATACATTAGTATTATTAGACAGTGTGGAAAAGCATTTTTTAACCTTTTGCTAACATAAATTAAGTAGGCACTTTAAGCTACGAGCTAACGTAAATAATTGACGAGCCTGAAGCAGACGCGGATACAGGGGGGATGGCGCAGGGGGGGGCGCAGGGGGGGCGATTTTGTAGCGGTGCGCATGCTAGGCCTGGGGGCGTACCGTGAGCTCTTAGCGCGATTCAAAACAGAGCCTATACTGGATCGCTTGTCAAAATCCCCATACAAAAAAAACAAAGCGATCCAATATAGGCTCAGTTTTGAATCGCGCTAAGAGCTCACGGTACGCCCCCAGCAGGAAACTACCCCCAATTATAGTCATCGTTATCTATTCTTTGATGCTCAGCTATAACTGTCTCAACTAATGCCCGGGTCATTCATCTAGCAGTGGTCGAGGGTGCGATGCGAGCGTCATCTGGCGTCGATTTATCTTGGCGGTCATCAATCCGCCGAATCTCCCTTTAGACGCAGTTCTAAGGGACGTAATTCCTTTATCTTTATCCTCTATAAAACTAGCCCCTTTACTATATTGCTTGGAAGCTTGGGGAGGGGCAGTCTTCCCGTTGCCAAGTTAAAGTTAAACTTATTCGCTACCTATAAAGTGGATACCAAATAGCGCTGAAACGGCTGATTTGAACTTGTACCTACTTGAACCCAACGAACGATTTCAACGAAATTTGAAATTTTCATAAAATGTATAAACTTTCACGGTTGTTTTCTTTTTCTTATATTTTGGCTCACACATAGTGTACTTAGTCAGTGTCAAGTATTGTAATTTTCTATTGTGTTATAGAATATTTCACATAAAGTTAAGTCTAGTCACAGTCTGGGTAGTCATAGTCCGGTCTGTTATGCCCTAGTAAAGTGGTGCCAACTTTACTACAAGCTTCTATGGAATTTTGGAAGGAACACGAAAAAGCACGTTTCACCACATTATAGGTTACAAAGTAACTTACCTATTCAATAATCTGTGTTATAAGTATCACTTGCGTACAGTCATGCTTGTAAATTCAGCACTTACTTAATGCGTTTGTAAAACGCCATCAATTTTAACTAAACGTTAACTCTGAAAAAGCACAATTTTTGAAAAATAATACAATGCACGACGTGAACTTTTCCGTGTTCCCGCAAAAACTTCTAGTTCACACGGTTAGTCACTACATTTTATTTATTTTGTTGGTACTACGGGGTTTTTACCGTCATTTCAGGACGACTTACCTTTTACGGGATTGGTGATTTCCTTGCCGGTTAATAATGCCTTTGTTTACCAACTGAAATATTGTTCACAGGTAATTGTTACGACTGGCAAATTTAGAGCAAGCCGAATGTTTTCCAGGAACTTCCATATGATCCATATCTAATAGCTGAAATATATTGAGGACCTACTTTTGTGAGAAAATTATAAGTTGTGTTGCAAGTACTTGTAAGTTGTATTACGTAGGTAAGTAGGTGTAGTTTAGATAGGTCTTACAAATATCTTCATAATAATAGTTAGGTATTTATTATAAATTAGGTACATACCTACTAAATGCTTTTTAAGGTTCCGTACCCAAAGGGTATAACGGACCCTATTACTATGGCTCCGCTGTCTGTCTGTCTGTCCGTCTGTCACCAGGCTTTATCTCATGAACCGTGATACAGTTGAAATTTTCACAGATGATGTATTTCTGTTGCCGTTTTAACAACAAATATATACTAAAAAACAGAATAAAATAAATATTTAAGGGGGCTCCCATACAACAAACGTGATGTTATTGCTTGTTCTTATAGATAGGTACGGAACCCTTCGTGCGCGAGTCCGACTCGCACTTGGTCGGTTATTATTTTAATCGACGAAACCAAAATGAAACTTGTTATAAAATATTTGTAGACATTTCACAGAGAGCCACGTCCGCGCCATCGATCGTCACTCATTAAAAGATAAAGTTTAAATACACCTAGTATTGTCAAAACAAAACTTTCTATGAACAAAATAGCCCGTTAAAGGCATCAAAGCGAAACTTGCTATATTAGGTTCATAAAATGGAAGGCTGCAATACTTATATTATGACCAGCGCCCGGCGAACAAGTGAGCCTGATTCGCATCTCCAAACTTTTCCCCACTTTTTCGAACAATACGGCCCTTCATGCGGCTTAGCAAAATCCCCATAGAGTAAAACCATGACTTCTCATAGTAAGTCGGGTAATATCTTAAGAAATTAGGTCACCCACATATCGGCTAAGCTGAAAGCGCATGAAGGGGAGTCAACTCTCAACATAAAGTCCACCCATTGTTAGGTATATAGGTATAAGTATAGGTACACTTCTTCATCATCATCATCATCATGATCATCAGCCCGAAGATGTCCACTGCTGAACATAAGCCTCACCCACAGAGCGCCATTTTGAGCGGCTGCTTGCCTCCTGCATCCATCGGCTCCCCGCGGTTTTCACCAGGTTATCGGTCCACCGAGTGGGGGGCCGGCCTACACTGCGTCTTCCGGTTCATGGTCGCCGCTCGATAACCTTTCTTCCCCATCTACATACACTTCTTGAAAATCCTTAAATGGTCTTTGTAAAATTATAACTATTATTTGGTGTGTAGGGTAGGTCCATAAAGAGTTTCTCATTTCGTTGATCTAACAATAAGTATGCCGGCCCCCACTCAGTGGACCGATGATCTGGTGAAAGCTGCGGGGAGCCGATGGATGCAGGAGGCGAGTAGCCGCTCAAAGTGGCGCTCTCTGGGGGAGGTCTATGTTCAGCAGTGGACGTCTTCAGGCTGTTGATGATGTTGATGATGAACAATAAGTAGGTAAGTATACTAAAACAACTTAACATACGTAGTTCCATCTAAATGGTTTGTGAAGTTAACAATCTAACAATAACAGAGATACTTCGTTAGTCAATGGGTAATCGCATATAGCCCACATTTTTTTCTCTTCACATTTCAATAGGTATCAACCAAAGAGTATATGTACTAGGTACTAGAGAAGCTATTCGAAGCACAAATAGTTGCCATTTTTTGTATATTTAAACTAAAATCCGCTACAGCGCTTTACGAGATTAAATCGTCTAACCAACGATCCCAACACGCAGCGCTAGTTCAATGGCACATTCGGATCATAATTTTTACTGCTATTCACTGCTGCACGTGCGGTCGCTTTGAGTGCTGAGACTGCTGAGCATCGTATGAGCGAGAAGATGCTGGCCGGGGAAGATATTTGCAGTGGTTGACAGTGCAAGTTAGAGATGTCCTGTCCAGTGTACACATAGAAGTCTTTGGTATCAACTGGGAAAATTGGACCGGAAAAGTTATTTTGACAGGAACCTATATAAATTAATTGTTTTTTTTTCTAATCTGTGTACATAAATCATCGAAAGTATATAGGAACTTTAGAATAATGTAGGTATCTACAACTTGTATGTAGGATATTTGATATTGTATTGGCATCACAGACATCTAATACTAGGTGTAGGTACATTATGATTGGCATCGATGTGGCATCGATCAAAAGAGGTATTTTTTCCCGCGAAATTTATCACTGGTTAGATACCTACCTATACTAATCGCATGGAGCCAAACATTTAAATTGTTACTTTCTCTAATCTGTGGCCTACCTCTGCTAACTTCAATGTCATTGTCAATTTCAACTAGACGTCAACCTTTCTAATGTCATTGTATGTCGTGACATGTGTCAAAACTCCAAAAACTTTTAGTGATGTTCCGATACTACCAATGTATCGATACTTATCCATATGCGTAGAACTCTATACATTATTCGTTACTACTCATATGAATACCCTTAAGGTATCCATACCTACTCATATCAATAAATATTTTAAATTAATATATAACCGCAAAATTAACAAATTTTACCTCATTGTAGCAAAGTTTTGTTGTTTCTTTGATAAGTCAAACACTACACTACACAAGTCACTACATTTCCAAGTATTTTGGCGCGATTAATCAGACATTTGAACACTAAGATGCGTTCAGTATATTTTATTTGACATTATTCGATACAAGTACTTTTTTCCGATACCTAGTAGGTATTGTGAGAATGGTTCACTTTTATTTTATTTTATTATAATTTTAACTTTATTTAAGGCTTAAGAACAGCATTCGATTCAATATTGCTAAAACTAAAAAGTTGTTTTAGGCTGAATATATTAAGGCTGCTTGGTAATTAATTTTTGGTGGCTCTATATTGTTTACTTGGCAGCGCTGATTCGATTCGATACTAATACTTTCTTTCCGATACCGAGTAGATATCGAAAGAATGATTCGATGCCAAAAGTAGGTACTTGGTATCGAAAAAAAGTAATCGAGTACTTATTCGTATTTACTAGTATCGGACATCCCTAAAAACTGTGTCTGTGTCTTGTGTCAAACTCAAACAAAACAAAACAAAAAGTCAAAACAAAACAAATTAGAGTAAATGTTTATATTATTTTCTGATTCGGAATGTGATTGCATTTATTTTAATTGATTTATAGATATTATTGATGTTATAATAAAATGTTTAATAATGGTTATTAGTGGCTACAAGTACGACTATAGCCCTCTGTGGTCTGAAAATGGGTTTGGGTGAGTTACGAACTTCTAAAAATGTAAACCTAGCTGTATAAGTAAAAAATGTATCGATATAATACAGGATTTGCTTCATGGAAATACTCATTGAGCTAAATAAACTACCAATCGTCTTATTTGCATAATATTATTGTACCTACTTTCGAAAACATTAGGAACGTTATGCAAACAGTTGAGACTGAGAAACAGTGTTCCTGACGATCTCCTCCAGGGTAGGTAAACTGAATCTGAAATAAGGAGCATACACTATACAAGCCGTATTAACCTAGGTGCCTAATACTTTCTGCTCTATTTCTAGGTAAGTACCACCTGTACATGTTTTAGGTACCTTTCTACTGTAGATAGAACCCAGCCAACTGAAGTGACACGTCTACACTTCCCAATCTCATAAGTAAATAGTGTTGAACTGTAGAAGTAATACCTACTACCCAGTTAGCACAAAAGACAAAATTGTCTTTCCCGGTTTTATGTCACTTTTTTCATACTTACTTACTTCTCAAGTGGAGTAAACCAGGGTAAGGGCAATTTTATCTACCATCCGTGCTGACTGGGCTGGAATAATTAAATTACTCTAGGAGACAGACAATTGCTGTCATTTATAAACGGTGAAAATAATAATAATAGCCAGAGCTAAGATTGACATAATTAGGGTTTTTTTTAGCCATCGAGGCCACCCAACACAATGTTGTGTTGGGTAGCCTCAATATAACTCTAGAGACACTTATGCTTACACTCACCAATGGTAGGTACCTACTTCAATTTCTTTGGGAATTGAAGTGGGATTTAAAATTTCTGGTTCAAACAGTTCCCTATTATTTCCTATAAAAATCTTGGTAGTCATAATTGGTAGCGATAAGTATTTACAATTTCATTCAAGATGGTTCAACTGAAATGGTGAACCATCTTGATGACAGAGACAGATAATGTTTCTTGAGCATACATTGAGAAGGGATTTAGATTAAGATCATCAAAATTGGTATCAAGTGAATGGTTCATGGGAAAAGCTACTGTTTTCGTAAGATTTTTCCAAAAAGGTAGTTTTATTTGAATGAGAGTTCCACAATAGTATATAAACAACAACAATAGTATAATAGTGTATTCCATTATTTCTCTTTAGCTGATAAATTAGAAAGACAGAAAGAAAACAGTTTGTATATGGGAATATTTTATTAAACAGGATTGGTTTTGTTGGATCCATTGGGGAACTACCCGATGTAATGAAAGTAATTAAATTGTATGTTTAAGAAAGCTAAGTTTTGTATGGTGACATGAACTGAGGCTAATAGTAATACTGGGCAGGAGTAGAATAAGATTGAGACTAAAGCAAAAAGTAATGATTCAGAAGTAGGTCTGGATCGGGATAGGAGTAGTTATCAGAGATGCGAAAAATAGGAAACAATATCAAAAAGCTGTAGGTACTCTACTTGCCCCCCACTCGGTGGACCGACGACCTGGTGAAAGCCGCGGGGAGCCGATGGATGCGGGAGGCGAGCAGCCGCTCAAAGTGGCGTGCTCTGGGGGAGGCCTATGTTCAGCAGTGGACGTCTTCGGGCTGTTAATGATGATAATGATGACTCTACTTGCACTAGGACAAAGTCACAGGCATCAGATAGGTAGTCTATATCTATACCAATATTATAAAGAGGAAAGATTAGATTGTTTGTTTCCATTGAATAGGCTCCAAAACTATAGAACCAATTTGAAAAATTCTTTCACTGTTGGGAAGCTACACTATCCCCGGGTGACATAGGCTATATTATATTTTCAAAAAAATTAGAGATCCTTACAAAAACTCCAATATTGTGATCCAAGGTGTAAAAAGGTTACCTAAAATATTCTTTACATACTGCACTGCGAAAACTATTATACCCGTGTGAATCTGGGGCGGGCTGCTAGTTATTTATTAACATATGTTTAATACTATCAGAAGATTATATTTAAAGCCATTCAATTTAACATGTGATATAAACCTGGTATGTTGTTACACCTGAATAAATAGTTTAACTTGTTAATTATATTACACATTCCTTTCAGTTATTTGACTAGTTAAAAACCTAGTTGTAAATGCAATACACGCTATTTTATTTGCTAGCTATTTATCAATGTATGTATAGGTAAACACTGCAATCTGTAATGAGCGGTCGTGACGCTTAACACCAGGCGAACGACTAGCTCGTCACGTCATTCGTTTACATAAAAAAAGGTAACAGGTACCATCCCTAAATAATCGAGTTGTTCCTGTTGTCCCCCTTGGCCCCATAGGCCCCCATGGGATTTTTTCCTCTTGGCCCCACACAGGGCCAATAGGAATAAATATTCCTGTTGGGCCCCACTAATATATTAGTTGGGCCCTATAGGACTGAAGATGTGGGGGACAACAGCAACATCCCAAATAATCCACATCCATCAAGCTAAAGAGAAAAATAATCATATTATGATGATCCTTATTTTGTGACTGAAATGACACTATCATTATGTGACGTTTTGTCGTTCTAGTGCTGCTCTGTAAGACAGAAACGACAATACGAAGCAGTCATCGTCATCATCATTATCACCGTAATCATCACATCATCGTCATCATATTCAAGTTTGCAAGTCAATCGGCCATCTTTTGTTGTGGTGCTAAGAATAGCATAATTATTTGATTTTGTCAAGATTTTGCCCAAGTCCTAAACAACTAGTGATTCCGAATAACTGTTATTCAAGTTATCATTGTTTGGTTGTATGCCTAACAAACTACCTGCCCAGCTGATTCTGCGATAGTGCTGCGTTTCCATTAACTCCATTCACGTCACAGTTTTTTTACGATGTCAGTATTTTTTTTTATATCCAGTCTTACTGATATAGGTACTCATAACTCCATAGCCTTATATACCACTACGACCACTTGCAGTCTCTTCATTAATACATACCTAAAGTTCAATTCATATCGCAGAACTTTGTTACAAACTTCTACTCGCCACTTGGTCTCCGCTTGCAAAAACGAACCTAAAACATAATAATTAAGTAAATAAAACATTAAATGTTGTGCAATAAATTACCTATATCTACCTGAACTTCAGGTCCTGAAACGCTCCTCACGGAGCAGTCACCTCAAGGAGTACTAGTGTTCTACGAGTCACCTGCTCAATGCCTAATTTACAACTAACCGCGCTTCCGTGCTTCGGTTCGGACAGGCGGTTGTCGTGCAGTCTAACTTCCGTCTCCGTCTTCGGGGGGCCGTAATCTAAAACTCTGACACCAAGACCCGTATTACGATCTATGCTCAGTTGTCGATTGATGCTCAAGTAGAAACATTCACTATTTGATAATTTTGTGAACGAAATCTCTTGAGCAGAGATTCACAACTGAGCGTAGCATGCTCCACCGTCGACCGCGTCGTCACTTACCATCAGGTGAGACCGTGGTCAATTGTTAGCATAATGTTGATAAAAAAAACTGTTATACGGGCCTAAGTAGCGGCTGGCTGGCTGGCACACAGTCTAGCTATACGCCACAGCACAGGCATGTGCCTATGCGATTTGAACCAATATGTATGTACGTAGATACTTATAAGACGCAAATAAATAAAACACCCACTCTCAAATTAAACGTACCGTACGTCACAACGGACACCCACGACAATAATTGCAAGTGGGGGGTGCGGACCGCGTGAGTGGGCGATTCAACTCCAACCACAGTCAGTACCGAGACTACCAAGTGAGAGGCGCGGGCGTCGACAGACTAGCCGGCCTTATCTCACCTCTGACCCTTACCTGCACCTTATTCCGAAAAACATAGTCTAAAACGGTTTTAGTGAGTGGCATTAACACGTGACAAAGTTTCCAAAAGTTTCACCAAATATGAACGAAGAAAACACAGTGTCAGATGATCTAAAGCGGCAAGCAGCTATGTTCTACAACACAACGCACAGGTTCGTTGCAGTCGCAATTGTTTGGAATGTCGGCGGATGTGGCATTTCGGTTAACTTAGACCGGCGAAATACTACAACTGCCACAATCACAACCATATTCCATATGGTTAAGGTCTATTTTGTGACCATTTTAACTTGTTACTATACTCTTCTGTGGGGCTTGGTCATTCAACCACCATCGATTTGATTATATCAGCTGATGGCTTCGTTAATATGGGTTTATTATGTAGGTTTAGGTTTTCGCAATGATACGGAACAGCGAGTTAACTTCCATAAATTTGGTACGTGATTATATAGAAGAGAGACCAGGAAATGACCATCAGTTTGTTTCTGATTGGAATCTGTGGTTAGATAACCACCAGTCTGTGATTTAAAAGCAAGATTCAACCCACTAATAATAATTAATTAGCATGATATTTTATTATGTTTTAGTTGTTTTATCGTCAATTGGCCTTTATATTATTGTTGTTATTAGGTACTATATAATTTAGTATAATACATACTCACTTTAAATTTTCTGAGAAGGTAGATAACTTAAAGAAATTATATTTCTATGGAAGATGACAATCAGACAGACAGAGTACTACACAATTTACGAAATGAATATCGATAGATAATATATATACCTAGGTATTATTTTTCATTAGAGATATTAGGAATTATTAACTTATGTGTGGTTTATAGTCTGAAATCCATCCTATGAGATTCAATATTGTTATGCTGCTACTTGATATGAAGTTTGACCGCACACACAACACACGAGTGAGTTGTATCTACAGTTCCATACGTTTTAGTCATGCTTATTGCGGCTTGACTAGCTGCCCTAGCCATGTTACGTAGCTGTGAAAACATTGTGGTCAGTACTCAGAAAATGTTGAGTACAGGTAAAACTAATTAGGTAGATATTTCGCCGCAGTTTTTCCTGTGATCATTTTTAATGAAATGGTCTATTATCTAGATAGCCTGCTGCCCATCTGAGCACAGTTCTTAGAAGTCTACATATGAACTGTGTTCAATTCAATCCAATCATTTATTCAATATGGGTACACTTATTTTCGTCAACTTAAAGCATAAATAACATCGTATAGGTACACTAAACAAGTAAGCACTTATTCCATGAATAACCTATCAAAATTAACTTAATTCCATTAATATAAATTGTCAAATTATATAAAAGCCATAAAAAAAATTGTGTTAAGTACAATTACTGAAACATTTTATAAGTAAATAAAATATAAAACATTACAGACTAGAAATCAGATTTTTGCAGCGAATCCTTATTACAGATAAAATCCATAACATCCCTATAGTACGCTTTCTGCATTAAAATATCTTTAATTTTCTTTTAAATGTGGTATCATTTCCAATTAGACCACTGTTTGGGATCTTATAGTAAAAACGGACGCTATTTACCACAAACGATTTGTCAGATCAGATGGGCAGCAGGTTTGTTCTCGGTAAATTAAAATATTCTGCGATCACCAAGACGCCGCCCAAACGTGGTCATTATGGCAACTCCTCCCCGACGATAAGCTGCGTCTAAAATGGCGGTTTATGGGAGAGGCCTATTTTCAGCAGTGGACGTCTTCCGGAGAAGTTTCGGAAAAGTAATGTAAACTACAACGGATATTTTCCGAAAATAAAGGTTTCCTTCCGCAGCCAGCTTGATAACAAGCCACAAGTCATACTCTATTTTACATTTTAAGATAAATACCTATAATAGTTATTTAGGTAGTCATCATCATCATCATCATCATGAACACCCTCAAGATGTCCACTGCTGAACATAGGCCTCCCCCAGAGCGCGCCGCCTTGAGCGCCTGCTTGCCTCGTGCATCCATCGGCTCCCCGCGGCTTTCACCAGATCATCGGTCCACCGAGTGGGGGGCTGACATACGCTGTGTCTTCCGATTCGTGGTCGCCACCCGAGAAACTTTCTTCCCCATCGGTTGTCAGTTCTACGAGCGATGTGGTCTGCCCTTTGCCATTTCAACTTGCTAATTCTAAGAGCTATATCGGTCACTTTAGGTAGTCATAAAGACCCTTAACCAACAAGAAGTTTTGTTCAACAAGTACAACAATCTAGTTTCCCCGTTTGATACAAGTAATTCAATAGCCAGTGTGGACTAGATAGGAAATTGACGACGTCACGTCGTTTCCTGTTCAAATACTCTCTCAATATGTCTCTAAAGTGCCGGAAGATTCACGTCGTCAAAGATATTTTGATGGAACTGTACGTTCGTTTCATTTTCTTTCAGGATTCTTGTGTTGTTTGTATTGATAAGTTTTATCCACTCAATCATTCAGTAGAGAAGAAAATTGCTACAGAAATAAACCATCGTTAAATCATAATTAAAACCTGATCACATCTTGCTGGCAAGCTCCAAATCTTGCACCTTGTAAGAAATTTATAGTTAGGGTGATATTTGAAGTCTTCTTTATCAAAAAAAAAATACATTATTAAAAGTTAAAATTTATTTAAAAAAAATGAAAATACCCTGCACTGGAAGAAAATTTAATATCTAGCCGGAAACCAGACTAAATTTCAATAATTCACTTTTAAATTGGGGTCATTCATAACAGTTGAGTTGCGAAAGTCTAGACCATTTAGTTTCAGCAGAAACTATATAGGTACCCTTGTGGATTCAGTTAGAACACCGTACGATGTTTTAATCTATTTTCTTGTTGAGATATGGTAACAAATCACTAATCAGCTGACTCTACATAGACAAACCTAAAAGCCAGCCTAATATTAAACCTCAATTTAAAATTATAATACCGGTTTCTCGTACGACCTTCGCATTTCCTGCTATTGCTGGTATGTTATAATTGAAACTGAGCAGTACAAAACATTCACATTTGTTTAATTAAAGTACGAACCTTTTAAATTATAGCAGTTTTAAAACCACGATATCTAAACTTGTAGAGCGTGATATGTAATGCGATAGTTACTTTTTATGGGCTTTTGCTAATAATACAGTACAGCAGCAATCTGCTATCATTGCTATGTGACTCTGTGATCCAGATAGATAGAATTTGGAGAACCCGTTTTGTTTAACTCAACTTCAATTCTTATTTTACTGGCTGCTGCAGTTATTTTTATAGTTACTAAAATTATTTTGCCAATTTCGTTCACTTCTTTTTCGTTGATGGGTTAATGATATTGATGACGGTCGTTTTCTTTCGTATGAATTATAGTGATTTGGGACTGGGACTTTCCATTTGAGGAGAGTCAACGAATATAAAATGTAGTGATCACAAGAGTGATCAGTGATCACTAATGCTTTTGTAATAGGTAGTCGTCACGTCATCAGCCCAATACGTTTCCACTGCTGGAACACTGGCCTTCTCTCTCATGGAGAGAGTGTATTCTATTGTAATACTAGTACAATTAGTGATAGTACATATTTGCTTGCTAGGCAATAACAACATCACATACAACATAATCCCTTGACCTCTTATTGATCTACCATCACAGGGGTGGCCAAACTTTTGGATTATGCGGTCTACATTATAATTCTAAAGAGCCCAAACAGTTTAGGTCTACAGCATGCAAAAATGAAAAAAAAAAAACAATAAGACAAGAAAAACTTGCGTTCTGAGGGTTCCGATATTTCTGATATCTACTTTCTAAATGTCTCCATAGCCTCCATTCGGCTGTGGGTTTTAATTTCAACCTAATTATATGAAAATATCGCCCATCAGGTTACGTAACTTTGTTTTGCGATCATTTCACATGGGAATCATTGATCATTTCAAGGGTTTGTAGGACTTTTCTCGGTGCTTTCACGTAGTGCAAGAAAATCTATAGTTTGACCACGAGGAAGAACCCGAGAATGGCGCGAGTAGGTAATTGACTTTTTTGTCATATTATAACGCAGCGCAGGTTACATAGCGGACTACCGCAAATGCCTCCGTAGTCGACCGGTCGCCCGCGGTCGACGCTTTGGCCACCCCTGATCTAGTAGGTACATTATTCTTGAAATCACGCATTTTCCTTATTAAGTAGTTGTGGTATCTTTATTTATTCATCCATTAGTCATGAGCTACGCTAAATCACTGTGTGGATTGTGGACAAACTCCAGATTTTCGTTTGTCCGCTTTATCTTTTGTGTATGTTTAAAAGTAAAGGCATAGAATAGAAAACGGAATCTTGTGAATATATGCCTATTAATATTACTTACCATATTTAACTTTATTAAATTGTGCATAATAATAGGTATTGTTTGTTATAGAAATCACTAAGTACAAAAAACGTGTTATAATAAAGATTGTAACTGTTTATTTACAAAGTAATAACGACAACACGCAGTACGTATTGAATGTTTTATTCTACGTACACAGTCTACTACATTATAATAACAGACAATAGCCTTGTATGTAATAAGGCTAGGCTCTTAGAAAAATAATCATGTTGCAAGAATGAGGAAGCCAAGAATTACTTCAATTACTTTCCCATCAGTCCCTAACAACCTTGGGGCATGAGACGCATCTCCCAAAGGTTTGTTTTACTCGATCTTAGTAGTCACTAACTAATTCTCGTTGTTTATTTATAATTAGTAACAGTAGGTATTATTACTAACAGCTATTTTTTGTGATCTCCAATACAACAGCAATTTGTCGTTTAACACCAGGCGAACGACTAGCACGTCACGTCATTCGTTTACATAAAAAACATTATTAGTGATTTCCATTAATTATTCCCGATGTGTATTTTGCTGATATCTGTTGAAGAGTTTGCTGTTTTATGCCGTATAACATCATTATCATGAACCTATATATCACCTCAGACCCTCATGAAATTTATATAGGACAATCCGCAGCGCCGCCGGGCTACTTAGTTTAAAAAATTTCGCTGGTTTCTTGCTACGCCTTGTTCAAAGAATGTAATGTGCTTCTTACGAAATAATTCAACGCGTTTTTTCAATCGTGGTTCTTTATTTACAAGTATTTAATGACCTTCACTTTGGCATTAGAACTTACGTAAGGTCCGCTAGAATTTTTCCTTGATGAAAACATTATATGAAAGCAAAACACTTATCATTTAGCAATGGTCGTGCTTGCTAGCATACAACCGTATTATTATACATATATGCTTGCTAGATAGGTTGCGTATTTCCATAGGGTCCGTCTTGTCCTGGCAACGGCCTAAGGCTCACTCCCCAACTTCTCACGTGCTATGAACTTGAGGCTTCGTATGCAGCACCTAGCAACTCAACAGGCCTCCTCAGAATAGGTAGCCTCCACAAGTTTACTGTGGAATGAAAGATATAGTGTCGTTTGCATCCATATCTATAGATATCCAATACGTACTATAATTATGGTCATTACAAAATTTCAAAACTCAATTGACTCCGATATGTAATTCCGCTCAAAACCCCGAGGGCGGGACTTTGAGCGAAATTACACTAGATGTTACTGTATCGTTTCGTATTACAAAATTGTATAGAAATATTGCTCATTTTGTCATGATTATGTTTTAGTTTCAGTAACTATAGTTTTTGTACAATCTATCTAACTAATAGTAAAGTCAGTGAAGGTAGATACCCCTCAACTGTTTAACCTGGTATCTGATAGCCGTGACACACTTGACTTTTAGAGCAGTTCTGCCCAAGCTTTTTACTGACTCACCATCATTAAAATATGGCAATTGAAGTTTGAATTATTTCTTTGATTAACAGAATTTTAATTTGAACAGGTGGATCGCTCGCACAATAATTGTTTTTGCCGACGATTTTTCAGCCTCCACCCTGTCATACTCAATTGAGTCTAGAAACATTATGTATCTTTATTTATTTCTAGGATTTGATATCTTCGATATTTAAATCGGTACTAGGCCTTTACGAAAGTGATAGTTGTTAGACAAGTGTTTATAAATAAAGTGCGTTTGAATTGAATTTAAGGGAAATGTATTTCTAATAGCAAGTTCTCTAGAGTTATTAAAACTTGGTGAATCCCTATTGCAATGGTTTTGGATTTTGTTTGGTAACACTACGCAATATTAGGCTTACTTAGGCCTCTGTTGTACGTATTTATTGCCAACCGAATAAAGTGTAAGAAGCTGTCTAGTATGATGCTACTATTTTATGGTGACAGACAAACTCTAAATGTGATCTTACGAGCTTTTTAGGAGCTCTTTAGGCCAGCTTGCAACACAACGCACGAGCACGATAGAAAAAATAATCTTAAATAGGATCTAGTGCATGCATGTCAAACTGAAAGTCATTGATGGGCCGAATGGATAATGGACCGTAGAAACAGTGGGCTGTAAAACCCAATTTTATTTTCAATTTTAATTTCTATGGCCCAGCGATTGGTAACTTCATCGATGACCCTAGAGAAAAGACCCGTAAAAACAAAAAAATTGTCTCCTTGGAGCTTAAAACCTTGAATCCAGATTTCAAATTCTGTTTTCTCATTTTATCAGGGGGTATATAATATACTTGTTATTTGAAATTGTGACACTTAGTTTTCCTGAAAGGAGGCGTTTCTTAAAATTGGATCGGGCCGCAAATAAATGCATTGAGGGCCGCATGCGGGCCGCCAGTTTGACATGCCTGATCTAGTGAATTCTAATAGTGTGTCTCAAACTTGATGCTTTGAAGCGTTATGTAACTATTCAACTTGTCAACCTTAGTTCAGGGGCATTACTGTCACTTCTTAGCGCGATTCAACTGAAGACCTAAAGTGAATCTCTCATCATCATCATTAACAGCCTAAAGACGTCCACTGCTGAACATAGGCCTCCCCCAGAGCACGCCACCTTGAGCGGCTGCTCGCCTCCTGCATCCATCGGCTCCCCGCGGCTTTCACCAGGTCCTTGGTCCACCGAGTGGGGGGCCGGCCTACGCTGCGTCTTCCGGTTCGTGGTCGCCACTCGAGAACCTTTCTTCCCCATCGGTTGTCAGTTCTACGTGCGATGTGGCCTGCCCATTGCCACTTCAACTTACTAACTCTAAGAGCTATATCGGTCACTTTAGTTCTCCTGCGGATCTCCTCGTTCCGGAGCTTATCTCGCAGGGAAACACCGAGCATAGCTCGCTCCATAGCTCGCTGCGCGACTTTGAGCTTACTAATGAGGCCAACAGTAAGAGACCATGTCTCAGTTCCATAAGTCATCACTGGCAACACACACTGATTGAAAACTTTCGTTTTCAGGCTCTGCGGTATTTTGGACGAAAAGATAGGACGAACCTTCCCGAACGCTGCCCAGCCGAGTTGGATTCTTCGCGCCACCTCTTTGTCGAAGTTGGACCTACCTAATTGGACAATCTGTCCTAGGTAGACATACTTGTCGACAACTTCGAGAGTATCGTTCCCAACAATTACCGGTATAGGTGGAACATGAGCATTAGACATGATCTTTGTCTTGTCCATATTCATCTTAAGACCAACCTGCTGGGAGACTCTACTGAGGTCGTTGAGCATGGTGCTAAGGTCCTCGAGCGATTCCGCCATTATGACTATATCATCGGCAAAACGAAGGTTAGTGATGTACTCGCCATTTATGTTGATGCCAGATCTTTTCCACTCCAAGAGCTTGAAAACATCCTCCAATGCGTTTGTGAACAGTTTCGGAGAAATAACGTCTCCCTGTCTCACGCCTCTTTGCAATGGAATTTGTTCCGTACTCTGGTCCTGTAGTCGGACTAACATAGTGGCCTTACTGTACAAACACTTCAAAACTTCGATATACCTATAGTCAATTTGGCATCGCTGCAAGGACTGCAGCACCGCCCAAGTCTCGATTGAATCGAAGGCTTTCTCATAGTCCACAAACGCTAGGCATAACGGCCTATTATACTGTGAATCTCTACAATACAATATATTGTGGCGGTTCAGTTTAGGTCTTCATTTGAATCGCGCTAAGAGGTGACAGTAAGGTATACCAGGTGGTCTAGCAAAGATGCCACCAACGATAACTCCAAAATGTATGGGAAATGACATTGCCTGCGGAAAACTTTTTCGTAGCTAATAATGATATTAGCTACGAAAAAGTTTTCCGCATTAGTATGGGAATGACCCATACATTTTGGAGTTAGCAGGAAGCCTTAACGCCTCACGCTGGCATCTTTGCTGGATCCCCAGAGCTGCTAAGATATGACCCCATTAACGCAATTCAGGCTTAGCTTCTTATTTTTACTGTTATGACGATGTGTGACCTTCGCTGAAACCATGGAACCTGAACTATCACAATAATACATGGGGGTGGAAAGCATCAATCAATATATAAATAAAAGGCGTTGTCTTCAGTGAGTGACGTGCTGTCAGACAACATTACCTAATACAGCGCAAGCCACTATACGTAACGTATAGGGACTTGATATTTTGGTATAGGAGGATGTCATCATCCTCCTTGCCATTTTCCCATTTGTTATTGGGGTCGGCTCCCAATCTAACCTGTAGCGGCAAGCTACCAGAATTACACGAGCGACTGCCATCTGGCCTCGCAACCCATAAGGAACCAGTAACAGGGATGATTAGACCAGGCGTCAGATTCTATCAGGCGTCTGACTACCCGTAACGACTGCCATAGATGTTCTTATGACAATCGGGACCGACGGCTTAACATGTTCTCCGAGGCACGGAGCGATGGCATCGAAAACTGCACATAACTTACTAGATAAGTCATTGTGCAGGGCCGAGGATCGAATAGTCAATAGTCAATCAATAGTCAATAGTAATTTATTAATAAATTCAATTTACATGTAAAAAAAAAACGTACATAATAAAAAATAGATTCGCTCATAATAACAATTTGATTATGATTAAATTAGGTACCTATCTATCAATTAATGATGACCTTAAACTGCAGTTACATACGTATTGTATACTAGCTGCTGCCCGCGGCGTTGCCACGCGTGGACTAAATTACCTATAGTAATAGTTATAGGTACTTAGCCCCGATGCAGACCGGCCACTGTCCACAACCACCGATGGCTGCCACGCACCACCGCCACATTCGCAGCAGTAGCGGTTACGCGCGACAGCCACCGGTATTTGGAAGCTGCCACATGTTATACTGTGCAGTCTCATGCTTCTGAATAGGTTACGTCTGTCAGTGGCGAGTATTGGCGTCGTGTGTGGCCCGTAACGGCCACAAGTGGTGACTCGTGGACACAGCTGTAGCGTGTGGCCGCCACCGACTACACATATTATGGCGAGTTCCTACAAAATGTAAGGAAAAGCGTGTGAACAGTTTGTCGCCGTCTTCCAGTGGCTGTGGTCGGTGGCCTGTTTGGGCCGAGACTAAACCATACTAAACTCATACTTCCAGCAATAAAAATACGTAGGTAATATCGTAAATGCGTAGATACAGCTCGTCTTTTTGTCTCTGTTTGTTTCCTTTTTTTAAATGAACACTGCTGAATCGATCATAATGAAGTTTTGTTAATTAATTCATTAATGTTGTTTGGTACAAATCTATTTAACATACATCTAAGTTCTGAGGTGTTTTGTTAAATTTTGCAGAGCCAGCCAGCCAGCAGATATCACTTGTGTCCCATCCTGAAAAGATGCCCGTACCACAAAATTAGCCCTATTTACTTCTAAGTCTATACAGAAAATGTAAAAACTGTCGAATAATCACAGCATTAAGGATCGCGCTACCGTTGTTTTTCCATTGTGATTTATATCGAACTCTAGTCTTTGTTCTGCATAGTATATTTCCTACCTACATTGCATAGGAATGAAAAAAGGTTTTGTTTTTAAAAACTGCTTTTTGAAACCTCATTTTAGAACTTGACTCCGTTTGGTAAACGCCGGAAAAGGGTTTCTATCAGCCACACTTAGTTTTGCTGCTTGTAAAATCACATGCAGGAAGTAAATCCAAAAGCCAGAACCTTTTATTTCGAAAGATTTCATAAAAATTTAAATTATGTAAGCTTTAATATTTTTTGGTACGTATCTATTTTACCCAAAGAGGTATATGTACTACGTACCTAGA
Organism: Ennomos quercinarius; assembly: GCA_910589525.2. Lineage (NCBI taxonomy): Eukaryota > Metazoa > Arthropoda > Insecta > Lepidoptera > Geometridae > Ennomos > Ennomos quercinarius. Next base: position 14,162,009 of record OU342494.1, on the reverse strand, counting down.
GAAGCTATTCAAAGCACAAATAGTTGTCATTTTTTGTATAATTAAACTAAAATCCACTACAGCGCTTTACGAGATAAAATCGTCTAACCAACGATCACAACACGCAGCGCTATTGCCATGGCACATTCGGATCATAATTTTTACTGCAATTCACTGCTGCACGTGCAGTCGCTTTGAGAGCTGAGCATCGTATGAGCGAGAAGATGCTCATTGGCATATTTGCAGTGGTTGACAATGCAAGTTAGAGATGTCCTGTCTGGTGTATACATAGAAGTCTTTGATTTTACCCTTAAAATGCCAAACAACCTGTAAAGGCATAAACAGAAAAACTATAAAATAGATAGATAGCAAAGAATGTACCTACCTACCTCCTAGAGTAGCGATTATATTACTCTTTGGGCATATCCCACACAGACATTTTTTTCTTTACTCTGTGCCTCCAGATAAACACCAGCTAGGTGACATAAAGTTTCTGTCAGTAGCCAAAAATATACTCACTATGCTCACCATGAAGCGGCCATGTTGTTTATAACTCCGTTTCGTTTCGTAATGAAAACTTAATAATTTTGACCAAAAAAATAAATGATATTTCAATTTTAACATATCCTATTTTAAGCGCCGGTTATTTCTAAGCATATTAGTGAAATCTGCACGAAAATCTGTTCGGTATTTTAGGAGTTCAGTCATAACAAACAAACAACGACACATCATTGTCCCTAGATGGCGCTGATACAAATAAAACTTGATAATGTATGGAAAAAGGGCAAAAGCCGCGGGGCCTGCATCGCGCAAGCGATATTTTTTTAACAATTGAACCTATGTGATAAATTACAGTGGGTATAATTATGTGTGTGTTCCGTAGCATACCAGAACTTCACATTTATTATATGTAGGGAAGGGATAGGGATAGGGATGTAGGGAAAACAAAATGTATCGAACCCGGTGCCGTAAGATTGCGAAGCGCACATGCTACCGCTCGGCCACCATCGCCACCATCCATGGTATAGGAGGATGTACCTATTCTTTTTATGGCGTATATAAGTGTCGTGTACCAAGGAGGAGTTTTTTCACTCTACTTATGTTATTCAAAATGACGTAGTAATTGGTAAACTAAGTATTATTATTATGAAAGAAACACGTGGGTAAACCAGCGGGGAGTTGGCTGTACTATTTTATTATGTGTAAAACTTTAAAGGAATGCCAAATACCTATTATAAACAACCCACACATATATATATTTTGTTTAAAAAAATTAGAAATATCGATACCGTTATTTAAAACAAGGTATATAGGGTAACAATGACAAAAAGAGATGTTTTTGTCTCAAATATCTGTGAAGTGATGGTCTGTCACCAATGCGCTAATAAGCCGTGAAGGTAAAACTACTAATATTTCAGCGGCTGTAAGGCTATTTTTATTGAAAATTAATGTAGGTATACCTATTTCATGCATAACTTATTTAAGAATTCAATAAAAGACTGTTGTGTCGATATATCTCGCTATATGCATGAAATATAATGATTCGATTGATAGATACCAAATCTTATTTTATTGAATAGAGACAGGAAGAGCGGAGTGAACGGCATGCCTTGGGAGCGGTCATGCTGCATGTGCAGTTGTAAATTCAAGTTGTGATGATGTATGTTTTAAAAAAAATCTCTTATGGACCTCGTGGAACATATTATAATAAAAGAATACCCAAACAATGTTTTTCTAAACTACATAGGTACCCGACCCCTAACATCTTAAGCGGAGATTCTAACTTATTGCTTCTCGCGCGAATTTCGATTTACGGAGAGTTCTTTATTGGCAATAAACGTCCATTATGCTCCAAAACCGCGCTTTGTCCCGAATACTGCCGACACATTATGCTAAAAGGGAAGTTTTATATTGCGATTTGGATCCGCCCTAAGAGATATCCAGAGTCAGGATTCAATTCCGAGAACATCTCGTAATCGGCTTTTACACTATAGATAGAACGATGATATAGCAATGTTTATTTAATTCTAAAACATTCTGTGTATATTTCACGCTTATTACGCTACTGAAAGTGGGAGTTTCGTTAATATGATTGCCATAAGAAATATCCATAGTTTTTATTTTAGAATATCATCTTTCAACAACAATTTGTCACAATGTACAACGAAAAAATTTACAAAATCTCAAAAATGTCAACGTTATTTATCTTTTCCCCAGTGATAAACTTAATGTATAATTTAAGAAACCTTCGCATAAAGAATCCTTCGCTATCAACTGTTCCAGGCCATTTAATCACAAAGAAAGAAAGACTGGCTTTTGTTTATTTTGTAGAACGGTACAGTTTGAGTTAAGGAGCCCTACTGACCACTAGACATAATAATAAGTTAACTCTGGCTATACCATAGTTTCTTGTTTAATATAACGGTAGAATAAGCAAGTGTCACATTATGCAATAGGTTAATAAATAAAATAAATAACACCCGACGATCACATACATAGAACCTGGACCGTAACTAGGATTCCCTGTATCTAGGGACCCAGGAACTGCGAGGACCATGGTCCCACAACACCCAGACACAGAACAAGTACTTGCACTTTTTTTGCAAATACTTGTCCTGTCGCGGGAATCGAACCCGCCGCCTCCGGGCTATGAGCCGACCTGCTCAACCACCACACCACAGAGGATGCCGACATGTAATACAATCTTAACATCATCATTTAATTTTTTATCACTCACGCAAGGATAGAAAACTTTAATATTTGAAATACCGGGAACACAGAAATGATTCCACTTACAGTAAATATTTCGTAAGTACTATTATTATTTAATTTCTACTTAGCTGTTTGTTAAGTTATTAATAGATAGATAAACTCTTTATTGAAACACACAAATCATTAAAAACGAAGTCAACAAAAGTGTAACAATGGACGGTCTTATCGCTCAAATCGATCTCTTCCATACGCACGGATCCTTCCACGGAATGGAATAACTATAATTACTTGGTAAACATAAAAGCACAAATTATTGAAAAATTTAGGTTTTTTTTCTTCAGATGAATGATATAATTGTGTGCAGTACAGTGTTGTGGTTGTGTACAGTGTGTTGTGTGTTGTGTGTGTTGTGTTGTGTTGTGTGTGTGTGTGTGTGTGTGTGTGTGTTGTGTGTGTGTTGTGTGTTGTGTGTACTTATTTTAAAAGAAAATTACTGAAATTTAATCGCGGCTGGCAGGGATGAGTCGAAATTAGAGATGTACCTATAGAATAGTACGTACACCTACAGACTTATCTAGAAGGCTACCGTGTTATAAGTGGCATGAGATAATTATGTTTACACTGATAACTATAAATATTATCTACTGTTATTGTTTGTCCTTAGGCTACTTTTACTGTATGGGGGTATACAGTAATTAAATTCAACCGTTATACAATACCACAGACTAAGTAGTTAGTATAGTTTTAAACAATACGTGAAACTTTTGGGAACATCTATTACGTAATAAGCACAGAATAGATAATAGGTGATGGTAGTGGTACTACTGATAGTACCTAGGTAAGTATTCCACGGTATAAGGTATTGCTACCAATTTGTTTCGCTATTATTAAAATATTACCTGCTCTTATAACAATGGTAGGTAACTGACAAATACCAACGTGATTCAATTATATTTTGAAAGGTGTGGTCTTGTCGATATTTTTAGACGAATGTCATACCGTATCGTTTCATACTGGAAGGTACATTAGTAAGCTCATTAATGCTCATTTGATATCTTCCAAAGGCTTTGGAATCCAAACTTGGCCTTCGGAGTAATCTGTTGTAATTTTGGGCAACTGATCCTCAAAATTATTCTGGCCTGGACTATAAGCTCGTTTCCTTCAATAACCTTATCTGAAATGTTATACAATCACAGGATAGCTGTCACATGTCTGTCCCCTATATTCCCAGTTGCCCCCACATGGATTGCCCCCGGGTGGCAACTGGGAATGAAATTCCCAGTTGCCACCCGGTAAGGACTGGGAAGCTATTGCCCCCATTTCATTCGCCGTGTATTGCTGCGTAGATCGCCAACCCCTTCATTACTGTCCAAATGTAATCTATACATTCTGTTCTTCTACCTCCTTCTTTTTACCTGAAACCTTAGATGATTATCAGGCAACCAATAAGCATTCAGTATTTTTAAGTTGACATGAGTTTAAGACTCTATCGTGCAAACACGGCGCGCGGCAAGTAGGTATTTACCGCGGTGCGCTCGCTAGTGTGCGTCGACACGCACACAACGACAAGTTCTCTTGAAGCCGTGTGAACTTGCGGAAAAAAGTGCATAACTTAAAATTTGATAAATTTAAGTTTTTTTTTATTACCGCACAGAAGTTTAAAGGCATGTTTGTTATTTGAATTCCTACTTAAATTGATGTTGATATCTATTGGTATTTTAAATAAGCCGTAGGTATTAAATAAATTAAAATATTTATACTATCAAATAGATCAGAAATAAAAAAACTAAATATTTATGTGTATAGGTGAGTGTATTTTATTAACCGACTTCAAAAAAGGAAATTATCAGTTCGACATGCATATACATAATTATGTAATATAGTTGGAACTGCAAAATATTTAAATTATAAATAATCTGTTACGATTTTTACAATTGACACGTCCCAAAAAAAAAATTTTTTTGGGGGTATGTATGTTCGGTTGTATTAAATTTTGTTCACCAATTACTATTATTTACATTTCGATGTACCACCATTTGTATCTGTGATTTTCCGTGTCATGATCTTTCTTATGTTTGTTTCTCGTATTGCTTCAAGGATATCGATGGGTTCCCTGATTTCCATTTGCCTGTCTAATCTTGAGTCTAAAATTTCAGGTAATAAGTAATCAAAGTAAAATTTCTTTAATTTAACTTCCATGTCCAGCTAAAATTGCTCAAATGCCTCTATGTACTCCACTTCGGTCCAAACTGCTAATATACAAATTTTTCGTTTTGTGATGTGTAACTGTCCCTGAATCTGCTAATATCAATCATGATTCTTATTTATTTCTACATTTCCATCTTTGTCTATTTTCCAGAAATTTATTTTTTTGAACTCTTATTCCGTCATCTACGCTTGTCTCTTGCCGAGTATGGACACTTTATTTCTAGAATTTTGTCCTCTCCCACAATTCCATCTGGGCTTGCACCTAAGAATAGCAAATCTGGATCAATAAATAATCCACATCTTTTTATAGGACTTTGAAGACACATTTCGAGCTGTTCGCGCGCAATGTGTTCATTATTTTCTCTGTGTTAATAGACTTGACGTGATCTAAATTTTTTTCTGTGACTATACTTTTGACCAAAGGACCGCATTTTATAAGTCCTCGTTTGCAAACTTTTCCGAAAACAGATGCAGATGCGAAGTCTTAATTTACGTTCTTGACGCCATTCTATTGACTCACCTTGCAGAAGAGTTTTTTTTCTAGTAAGTGGCGATCTTCTTCAGACAAAGTTATATTTTTCATATGTTCTATTTTTTTGCTTTACGCTTTCCCATTATCGCTAAAACATAAATATAAGTATTATTTTAATATAAGATATATAAACAACTAACACGAAAAAAGTAAAAGTCACAAAACTGAACTTACCTTATTTACGAGTTTGCAGCTGAATATTCGTACACAATAGATCGCGATCGAGTGTTCTCAGCGTCGCTCCGCAAATCGACGTGACCTCGCTCTGAGCTCCGGTGGTAGACTGAATTTCCGAGCGCATACGTCGCGTATATATTCAACAACGCGCGTCCATAGAAATAATGTATGGAGAATTTGAGACGAGTTTTTAGAAAATTCATAGTTAAATTACCAGACATTATTTTGCAAATGTAAAAAATACATACAAAGCTTTAGATATTAGAGATTAATATTATTTCAAGTTTGTATGAAAGTTCGTTTGTTTATAATACAAATTCAGTTAAACGCCAGCATGCCATTTTGGGCTTTTTGGTGTAACTTTACGATTTTTTTAAAACAAAGTGTTACATCATTATTTATTTTTGTTAAATAGAAAAGGTTAACTGATTCATTGTGCTATTTGTCATATTTTTTTTGTGTCAACTATCATAATAGTACTGATGGTATCGTTATAACCATGACTACAGTTTTGATCGATTTTACTCGATGCGGTCTTAACTGTAACAAACGCACCAGAAACCAAAGACTTCTATGTATACACCAGACAGGACATCTCTAACTTGCATTGTCAACCACTGCAAATATGCCAATGAGCATCTTCTCGCTCATACGATGCTCAGCTCTCTCAAGTGACTGCACGTGCAGCAGTGAATAGCAGTAAAAATTATGATCCGAATAGCGCTGCGTGTTGTGATCGTTGGTTAGACGATTTAATCTCGTAAAACGCTGTAGCGGATTTTAGTTTAATTATACAAAAAATGACAACTATTTGTGCTTTGAATAGCTTCTCTAGTACGTAGTGCATATACCTCTTTGCCAGAAACCGGGGGTTAGTATTTGTAGCATGTAGGTAGGTATGTGTAAAGACGAACTGCTAATATTATTACCACACGCAGTAGTTATCGTGAGTGGCCCTGCTCTCACACTCACATGGATTCCTATACATAGGAAAATGAATCAAAATAAGCCCTCAAAATTCTCCAAAATCCTACGCAGCTGCAGCTTTCCACCGTTATTCACCCCAAAGTCATTAAAGAGATCTCATAAATCGGGAAAATGAAATGATTTGTTGCAACATTAAAATAGTAAGTGGGTCACAACCTAATTAGGTCGGGACCATTGTCGCGATCTTATGGTTACCATCGAATTAATGCCAACGAGATTTGGTTAACGTCACGGAAGGGAGGATGATGGGTCTAGGAATTACACTTTGGAGAGGCGTGTTAGTTTTTGAGGCGCAAAGCTGCAATAAAAATAGCAAGAGCCTTGTTAAATGTAAAGACTAAAGCGGATGCAAACGAAAGATGAATGATTACTTTATATTTGTGGTAAGTTTAGGTTGGAAACGAATACCAGCTATGAAGTTTGATGAGAAGAATTAGTTATTGAACTTACCTTCCTTAATTACATCTTTGCATTGAAATTCTGTGGATTCTGAAGCATATCATTCTGCTGTTTTCTCCCTGACCTTTGATCTCTATATTGAGTTCTAGATGTTCTTGATGTTATCAATATCATCATCAACAGCCTGGAGACGTCCACGGCTGAACATACGCCTCCACCAAAGAGCGCCACTTTAAGCTTCTGCTTACCTCCTGCATCCATCGTCTCCTCGCGGTTTTCACCAGGTCGTCGGTCCACGTAGTGGAGGGACGTCTTCCGGTTCGTGGTCACCACTCGAGAACCTTTCTTCCCCATCGGTTGTCAGTTCTACGAGTGATGTGGCCTGCCCATTACCATTTCAACTTGCTTGGTTGTCAAAAAGTGCAAAGAAACTAGAAATATCCACGACTTGGGTTAATGCAAAATGACGTCTAGTTTAAAAAAAGCTAACAAGATGGCCATCTTTACGTTATAAATTGCGATTCTTTGATTAATCTAGAATCTATACAATAGAACAGGTAGATGATCTAAGTTGCGAGTATTATTTTGTGTTCGTAAGTTAAAGGTCAATCACTCTAGTTCCAGAGTCAGTGGTGCGGTATAAGTTAGTTTAACGCCTACATAGCCGCAGGCATAACATAGAAAGGTCGTTGATTTCAAATAGGTGCAATGATCGGAGAGGTTAATAGTCAAGGTTGTAAATAGCTTGTGAAATAAAATCATTTGATACAGACTATTCTTAACTATTCATTATGAAGTTGACGTTGAGGATAGGAAATAAAATTGCGGAAGCTGATATAAACCGAAACTGATGTTTACGGAAAATGACCAGGCAAAGCTGGTAACTGCGAGGAGCAGCGTATTTCAACTTAGAAGAGTATGAAAATGTTCTTTGCCCTAGAATGGATATTACAATATAGAAGGTAGTGTGATTCAATTTTAGTCAAATAGGGAAACGTAGCATAATATTACGTAATATTATAGATAGTAGGTATGTACTAGCCCTACTTGTCTAAAACATCTTTTTAAATTAATGGTATTAGTATTTGTGGCAGTAGAATAAATCTTCTAGTCGTTTGTACATAATGTAGACGTAATATTGTCTGCCTAAAGTCTGTTATAAAGACGTTATTTAAACCTGATGAATAAATTTGAATAAATTTTTGTAGATACACGATGATGCGATGTGATAAAAATAGAATCGTTACCCAAGTATGATAGTAATGCATGTAAATTGTAACTTTTCCTGGGATAAACCTAATAAACCGGCATATTATAAAATAATATGTCATAATAATAGTACCAACCAAACAGGATGCACTACGTACTAGAAAAGCTATTCGCAGCACAAATAGTTGCCATTTTTTGTATAATTAAACTAAAATCCGCTACAGCGCTTTACGAGATTAAATCGTCTAACCAAAGATCCCAACACGCAGCGCTAGTGCAATGGCACATGCGGATCATAATTTTTACTGCTATTCACTGCTGCACGTGCAGTCGATTTGAGCGCTCAGCATCGTATGAGCGAGAAGATGCTCATGGGCATATTTGCAGTGGTTGACAGTGCAAGTTAGAGATGTCCTGTCTAGTGTATACATAGAAGTCTTTGGTACCAACATCTATTTTTGCGGTTTGAAACTCTATATAAAGATATAGAATTACATTTGCAGTATTATATAACGAAGCCTACCAGTAGGTACACTTTGCTTAAAACTATAGTACAAAATATACAAATCATTTACTATCTAGAAGACAAAAGCATAGCATAGGTATATACAATTATACCTTCATGTAAGAGAAGAGAAGTACATCTAAACACTTGTATCTACTCCCATAAAAAAATGTACTGCGACAAAAGTGTATAGAACGACTTGATCAATTGCTTTCTAGTCTTTTTATTTTACAGCAGAACCGTTTGTTGCATAAGATGCCTACTTTTATATCTTTATTTAGTTGGGACAAAATGCGAAAACTGATATACACAAATAGGTTATTGAAGGTACTGTTATTGAAGACTGGTGTTTCCTTTTTGGGAAATCATCGATCCTAATATTTTAAAATTGTATGTTTTGTTGGTTACCACTCAACGCTAAAATAGCTAAAGTATCAAGTTTAGTTTTTGGTATACATACTTTTATATTTTATGTCCTGCGGTGCGGGTAACTTAAAGGATAGATACTTACGTGTGTGCGGCTAGCGTAGGCACGTCATCGTCAATAATTTATCACCATTGTCCACTCGAGTAAAACAACGAGCTAGTTAATTTGTTCAGGAGATTAATTATTTCGCTTATCGATATTTGTGAAGTAAGTACCCATACTACTTATCAAGTATTGATCTCGGCCGTCATAGTTATAATCGAAAACGGCAGCAGTTGACGATGATTGATAAATATAACAACGGAATCGATTATACTTAATTTGCACCTTTGCTGACCTTTAACTGTGTTAGCATTAGCAACCGTATTACGGGTCAAGCCTTACATAACACAAGCTATCGAATAATGGCCAAGGCACAGTCGACATTGTTGAAATTAAGGGCTGCTTTTGAATATTCGCAAAGTTGACGCTGGTCACCCGTATAGCTTTGCAAGACCGAAACTTTTATTTAGGTACCTACAGCTTTTATTTAGTTAGCTTTAGGTTAGTTTTTTTTAATGTAAATGAATGACGTGTCAAGCTAATCGTTCGCCTGATGTTAAGCGGCACGGCTGCCCATAACAGATTGCAGTATCACTCGGAACTCTAAATTAATATGGTTTTGCGAGACACTGCACTGCGCACGTCATTCTGAGACTTCACACGACAGTCTAGTAACTAGATTACTAGACTGTGTAATCAGATCATAAAGTCTCATTTGACCAATAATTTCACTAGCTACAATGCCCTTCAAACCGGAATACAGTAGTGTGCAAGCACTACTGTATTCCGGTTTGAAGGCGGCAGAGCGGTAAAGCGGTGGTACGTACCTAGACGAACTTTGCAGAAAAGTCCTACCACCTAGTTAGTGGCTTTGAGTCTCAGACGGTTCATCTCGTATCTATAAATCATCTGTACGTAACGTTACCTATCGTTTTGTTATGTAAATTCAATGTTCGGGATTAAGTGTGGTGATAATCGTTTGATGGCCATATCTATGTGTATACCTACCTACTCTTGCTAAAGGAACGAAACTTCCTATCGATAGACTATCTGGGGAACGAGCGCCACTGCCTCTGATACATGCAAGTGATATGCTCATCATCTCACTTCAATTTATACAAAACTAGTTCTTATGGGTTTCTCAAGAAGACCGTTTCTCTTTCCAGAGAGCCATCCAAAGAACATCAGATGACATGGCGGTTTTGGCGAAGAAGGAGACTCGTTGTGGCGTTACTGGCATTCTTCGGGTTCTTCAATGTATACGCGCTCCGAGTAAATCTATCTGTAGCAGTGGTCGCCATGACCGAACCAGTGGAGACCAAGCTGGATAATGGGACTATTGCCATGGTAAATATTACCTACTAATTGATGCATATTTTCCTATATTATATACCTACCTGGTTTTGCATCCTGCATTGCATCTCGCTTGCACGAGATAGCACCTAATCACTTTCATCATCATCATTATCATCAACAACAGCCTGAAGACGTCTACTGCTGAACATCGGTCTCCCCCAGAGAGCGCCACTTGGAGTGGCTGCTCGCCTCCTGCATTCATCGGCTCTCCGCTGCTTTCCCGGACTAGGTGGACCAGATCGTTGGTCCACCTAGTGAGGGGCCGGCCTACGCTGCGTCTTCCGGTTCGTAGCCGCCACTCGAGAACCTTTCTTCCCCATCGGTTATCAGTTCTACGAGCGATGTGGCGGCCTGCCCATTGCCATTTCAACTTGTTAATTCTAACCCTTATCACCTAATCAGCTTAATTACCTTATACTAACTAACATTTGAACGTACCTACTACGTTAGTACCTATACCTACTTTATCTATTCTGTGCTACCTAGGTAGATACAGCTTGAGTTTATCACTTTGCGTCATTATCACATTATAAAATATGCGGTAGATCGTTGGTCTAGCGCATTTTCAGCATACATATAAAGGCTGATCCAAATTGAGTTTCCTACATTTGCAATATTGAAACGTCAAATGCTAGTTTAAGATATAACATTACGATATGAATCGCTTAACTACGGCGCAACGTGTTAAAATTGTTCAGTTATTCTACAGAAATAAGAATTCTGTAAGAAAAGTGTATAGACTTTTACGGGAAGATTATGGTCAAAACAATCGTCCTACTGAGCGAACAATTCGCAACACTGAAAAATTTTGAATAAACTGCCAACTGCATTGGAGATAGGGTGAGCCGTGTGCATCATCGTGGCGTGCGTTCAGCTGAGAATATTGCTGCTGTGAGCGATAGTGTGGCCGAAGACCCAGATTTCACAGAAAACTACCTTAGACGAATCGACTCCTGTAGTATGTCCAGGGGCGGCCATTTGACCGCTGTAATTTTTCATATTTAATGAAAACCAGTAAATATTTCGGTAGTAAATAAATAACTAGTACAATTTTACATAGGAATACAAATTGGATCATGCTTTATTATACAACCTTGTTTCCTGGTGCTTACTTTTTCAAATCCCTGTCCGTGATCAAAGGTAGCACGGTCGGCATCCGCTCGTTATTGCATCACGAATTTATATAATGACGTTATAAACTGAAATGCTCGAAAGGGAGGGCCCGGCTTAGCTATAAAATTTTATTTATATCGACTAAGGCTTTATTCACTCGACGCCTTTTATGTTATATGCGAACGTAAAAATTACCTTCATATCAAGGACCGTGGTATCGATATTCTATTAAAGATGTAATATTAAGGATATTAAGGTCAATGAATAGGTAACATTATCTTTGAGACTGCATCGTTTGTAGAAAATAAAACCGGTCAAGTCCGAGTCGGACTCGCGTATGAAGGGGTTCCGTAGTATCAGTATCTTAAAAAACGGCAAAAAAACACTTTTGTTGCATAGGAGCCCCCTTAAATATTTATTTTATTTTGTTTTTTAGTATTTGTTGTTATAGCGGCAACGGGAATACATCATCCGTGAAAATTTCAACTGTCTAACTATCAAGGTTCACGAGATACAGCCTGGTGATAGACGGGCAGATAGACAGACAGACAGGCGGACGGACAGCGGAGCCTTAGTAATAGGGTCCGTTTTACCCTTAGGGTATGGAACCCTAAAAAGTATGCCTCATCCTGTATTTATATCAAGGAAGTGAATGCAAGTTTACTTTTTGAATACAGGCACACAGTTGAATTAGTTTTGTTAATTTTGGTGTAATAGCCATGCCATATCCCATCACGGAAGTGTATATATGCGTAATAATTCTCACATTCTCACGGACATAATAGGTACTTTATTTATTTATTTAATTGTTAAATACAATTGTGAACTTACAGCTAAGCCAAAACATTCACATTGTTACACTAAGTTCTTAAACGGAGTAAACAATATATATTTATAAAGCCGACTAATGGGGTCAGCATGTATGTCAGCATCCTGGACTTCGCTTAGGAAGCGGTTGATAACCGCTACAGCAGCCCTTGCCGTAGGAGCATTATGAGCATGCCATGTCCGCAAAGCGGGAGGAGCAGCAAATAGCTGGTGGCGACGTCTTTGACCCGCACGGATGTAGTTCTGCGGCACAAAGTAGTATAATCTGCTTAACACTGAGGGATTATCTACCTCGTTACGCAGCAACAGGCAGTAATGAATAATTAATAATAGTTTACGTCGAAGCTCCAACGTAACAAGGCCCACCATTCCCGAGACAAATAATGAAGGAAATAGAAAGGGATAGTATCCATAAGCTCTTATATAGAGATACCTCGCGAACTTGCGCTGCACTCTTTCAATCATGACAGTATATTTTTTGGTTCTCGGGTCCCAAACAATAGCACCAAATTCAAGTGCACTACGGACATACGCGTTATACAGCATAATGGGAATGTTTATATCTCGGAACTGGGCAGAAGTTCGAGTTATAAAACCCAGGGTTTTGTTGGCCTTTTTACATATGTTTGTGATATGTTCGCTACAATTAAGCCCACTGTCCATAATGACACCTAAGTCACGAATTGAGTCTACCCGCTCCAATACGTTTTGATCAAGGGTATACGAATAACTAACAGGCATAAGCTTTCTCGAATAAGTGACTACTTTACACTTGGACACATTAAAATTTAAATTGTTTAATTCAGCCCATTCAGCAACTGCATCTATATCGTGCTGAAGGTTTGCACAATCAGAAGTACTGCCAATACTATGGAAAAGCTTCATATCATCAGCAAACATTAAACATTTGGCAGTACTTAGCGCCTCAGGTAGGTCATTTATCATAGTAAGAAATAGAGTTGGTCCCAAAGTAGATCCCTGGCTGACACCAGACCTCGTGAAGTAGTTATTAGAAAAGTATCTACCCAGTTGCACATATTGTCTGCGATCACTTAGATAATTGGCTATGAAATTTAGAATTAATTAATTAATTTATACTTATGTGGTATAGGTACTATAGGTATAATAATAATTATGTAGTGTTTTAAAGATATTTTACCGTTATTTACGTAAGTGTATAAAAGTAATAGGTAATGTGTTGTTTAATTTGTTTTACCAGTGCAAATGTAGTTTCATATTTTAACTCTACATATTAAGCAATGCTAAATGTCTTTAATTGATTAATTTAAACAACTGAATAGTCGGTCCAACTTTCACTGTTTCTTACGTAACTGAGAAAGATTCATGCATTTTAACGCATATGCCTTTCTATTGTGTCTTTATTGCGAATGGCGTCGTAAGTTTTATACGTAGAGATACATAATATACCTACCAAGTCGTGGCCTTTTATTATTATTTCCATTCTAAGCAAAACTAAACCTCTATACAAGTTCTATTAAACCTTTTTACTTAAAGCTCCTATATTCGCGGATTCTGTATCTCGCTCGCGCATTCCGACATTTTTGAAGATATTAAATAACTGAATTTACTCACGAAAAACCTGGCTAAACTATTGTAAATAGGTATCTTTTTTCATGGGTAACATTACAATGTTCAACAATAATATCATATTAATCCAAACAAGTTCTCAAACATAAAAACACGATAGATAAAAAATCATTGATCTGTTGTATTAAATTAAGTAATTTAGACTTTTGGCGGGAACGCGGAAAAGTTTACGTCGTTGCATTGTATTATTTTTCAAAACTTGTGCTTTTTCTAGTGTTAATGTTTAAAATTGGTGGCGTTTTACGCATTAAGAGGCTGAAGGCTCCCAAATCGACCTAACTTGAACGTCATTTTCTCAAAACGTGTACCATTTACAGAATTGAAAAAAATGCATGTTAATACTGGTCGTATCTTCTTTCCGACTGCCGAAATCAAAACACGTTTATGAAAAGTTTTCTCGATAGAAAAAAACCGTAAATTGACCTCTAAAAAAAAATTTCAAACGCTCACAAAGTTGTACTTTATAATAAGTAACACAGTTGACAATCCAACCGCATTAAGTCTAATGGGTCTGAGGGTACCGAGGCTAGGAGCGACTGTCGTGCAACGTTGTACGCCTAGGCTTTTCGCGAGGCCGTTTACACGTACACGTCGCGCCAGCAATGCACCTACTGCGCGTGCGCGCACTATGCTTGGCGATATGCTCCTCCAGCACGAGGGTATTGATGTGTTTGCTGACAGTCTGGTAAATTTTATCAGACGTGCATATTTGTATTTCAATTTGTATTTCAATTTGTTATAGTAATTTTAATTATATTTTTGGTGTATTTCGTTGTTGACTATCTGCTGTTATTGTAATGTCTTTGACCTTGTTATAAGTAGGTATTATTAATTTTATTGTTCTTTTAATTGTGTTTTTTGTATTTGACCAAGTGGGTAAATTGTAATTATTTATTTTTTGATTGTATTGTTATTTGAATTCTAATTGTAATAATGTTAACGTTTTAATGTAAAATTTTTGACCAGCTACGTATCTAATTTTTGTATCCGTGTTATGTATAATCGTTTTGTAGGTATAACATGTCCAGCGTTTTGGCTTAGGCTGTAAGCTGCAATGTAAATGTAAATAAATAAATAAATAAATAAATAAATAAATAAGATACTCCATTTAAGTAACTCATAGTGATAAGTTATGTATCAATGAACCCGTCTGCCGACTTATTTTTTTATAACATTAAGTATTTCTTTTATAATGAATAAAATCTAAAATAAACGAAACGCTCCATCCAAATCTAGCTTTCTTTCTCATATCTACGTTGCCAGACAGAGACCGCTCAGGCGTGCTGCTGAATGGACGTGTGCTGAATTACGAGCATGAGTGTGGGCAAGTGATATAATGTCGTGAAACGTGGTTTTTCGTGTTGCTTTCCAAAATTTCCATAGAAGCTTCTAGTACAGTTGCCACCACTTTACTGGGGCATGACTTAGACTGGACTATGATTACCTGACTTAGACTCGACTATGACTGTGACTAAGACTTGACATTACGTGAAATATTCTATAGCACGATGAAAATTACAATACTTGACACTGGCTAAATACACTATGTGTGGAGCCAACATACAAGAAAAAAAATTAAGTAATTTAAAATGTCGCAATGCGCGAGCGCGTTAAGAAGTTCGTGTATACAGGACCTCGTAAGCCTTGCTTGACAAAAGTCAAAAAGGTTAGGTATAGTTTTATTGTAATTTATTCGCAAGTATTTTATCTTCTACCATAATAATTAAGATTTGTTTTTTTTTGTTTTGAAGTATTTTTAAAGTAGTTGGTATATTTTTATATGAGTAGGTAATGGATAGAATGTCGTCTTTCCTGCATTTCTCTCAGGAAGCGGTTGCAATCAGCTGCCCCATTGCGGATAATGGATCTCAGAATGTTCTAGAATTGTTATTGTTTTCGGACGTGTCTGTACTTATTGCTGTCTTTTCGACTTGGATTTATTTAAGAGATACTAAAATATATACTACTAAACCAAAGGGCAATTGTACCCGTTTAAAAAAAGACGGAACGCTTGTTTTGTATCAGCTTGTCTGTCTGTTAGTCTGTTTGTTTTTTGTTTTTTTGTACAACTAAATAGACCCGCATTTGACCGCAATCTCACCTGATGGGAAGTGACGACGCGGTCTACGATGGTACATGCTTGCCTAGAAGATACCCATTCACTCACGACTTGAAGAGCTCCAGATTGTACTTATCGGGAAACAAAGACGCCGTTGCGTTGGCGTTGTTAGTCTGTTTGTCTTTTACTCAGCAACGACTGAAGTTATTAAGTTGAAATTAATATTAATATCTAATTATTTCATTTAAGGGCTCGTAATCTTGTGAAACATCAAACTTAATAATTATATTGAAAACGTACTACTTAAAATCGTCATCAAAATCTAAGTATAGAATATTTTCCGTTGACCAAGAATCTTGAGAGACAAACTAAAGTTTTCTAAAACGAGTTAAGGAAATATTTAAAATCCATAAATGTTTATTTTATTTGTAAGGGAAAATTATACGCATTTCAGATACCAGAATTCGACTGGAGCTCGCAGACCAAAGGGCTGGTGCTGAGTTCCTTCTTCTACGGTTACATAGTGACACAGCTTCCTGGCGGATGGCTCGCTGCTAAAATAGGAGGTAACAGGTTCGTTCCGTTCTATAGAACCCTTAGCTTTGCCTTGTGACCCTTGTATGAAAGAAAATTTTACAATCCCTGACCAGAATTCGGGTTCACGTTTTTGCAGGTTTTGGTGGCTGACGGTAAATGTTAAACAGGCAATAATAATGTAAATTATAATAAAATATAGTCATAAATGAGAGCAATCCCAAAAATTACAGAACTTCTGAAAGAAAAAGTTAAGTGATACCTAACTAAGTTTATTTATCATCTGTCCGCAAGATGGTGTGCCAAAAAGGGTAAGTAAAATTTGCAGAAACTAAGTATTGTGCAACATTATTATTTGCGAATGTTCAAACCCGAAGAATAGTCTCTGCCTCTAGTCTCGTCTATTGTACCTATTCATGAAATGACTGCACATGTTTTGATGTAGTTTGATATGTAGATTATGCAGATATTTTGAACCCTGGGAAGGACAGATAATCCACGCTTGCGAAAGTTTCTTTTTGTCAATTTAAATTTTTGTTTGGGACTTGGAGTCGTCCAACGACTATTTCAGCCATCTGGCGAATGACTTCATCGTTTCGTCATTTCCTTGCATTAAAAAAAGTAGGGGTGCGAGCAGCGATAGTACGTTACATGGTATGTTACAATAATAGTCACACTAATATTATAAAGGCGAAAGTTTGTATGTGTGTATGTTTGTTGCTCCTTCACGCTCAAACGCCTGGACGGATTTGGATGAAATTTGGAATAGAGATAGCTTATATACTGGATTAACACATAGGCTACTTTTATCCGCGGGTGAAACCGCAGGGCGCAGCTAGTAACGTATAAATCACTTCTCGTGCATTGTTATCTGGTTCGCACGCCAGTTTCTATTCCAGGTTCCTTCTATTCAGTTCAAGCATTCTGTCAGCATTTTATTTCTAACTTCGCTTCCATCAATGTTTTGGGTGGAAAAACAAAAATCATTCTATTTCACAGGGTGTTCGCGATCGGTATTGGCGCCACTTCTCTCCTCACTCTGTTCACGCCACCGCTTGCTCACACCAGCACTTCTTTGCTCGTCGCTGTGAGGGTCATAGAAGGTTTATTCGAGGTGAGTTTAGTGATATTTTCCTTGAGATATTATAAGAAACTACGATTATGAAATTGAAGTCATTTACGCATATCCCGGACCAACGATCAGGGCTAAAACCGCGGGGAGCCGATGGATGTAGGAGGCAAGCAACCGCTCAAAGTGGCGCTCTGTCGGGGAGGCATGCGTTCAGCAGTGGACGTCTTCAGGCTGATGATGATGATGATGATGATTACGGTAAAGATCCCGTAACTAGTAATTACTATTAAAAATGTGGTGAACAATCGTGAAAGTTTAGAACAGTGTTTTAGGGTGTGTTTCATCACATAAATATACCCTGGACCCTAACTAGGTTTCCCTGATCCCTGTATTTAAGGACCCAGGAACTACGAGGACCTGATCCCACAACATCCAGACACAACTAGCATAAGCGCTAATTTTTCAGAGGTCACTTCATGATTTTTTTCTGTCGAGAAAACTTTTCGTGAACTTCTTTTGATTTCTATAGTTGGAAAGAAGATAAATGACCAGTATTAACCAAAGACTTACATTATGTACTACGTACAAGAAGTGTTTGGTATTAACATAAGCTTTTTCAATCCTGTAAATGATATACATTTTGAGAAAATTTTATTCAAGTTCATCTAGCCTTCAACCTCTTAAACTGGTAGTGTTTCCCCTAGGGTGTGACATACCCTTGCATCCACGCGGTATGGTCCCGCTGGGCCCCGAGCCAGGAGCGCGCGCGGCTCGCCACCTTCGCGTTCAGCGGCAGCTACGCGGGCACCGTGCTCTCCATGCCGGCCTGCTCGCTGCTCGCGCGGTACACCGGCTGGCCGGGCATCTTCTACGTATTTGGTAAATTGTACTCTATTATGTTGCGATAAAACTTGTGTTGGCATGGCAGGATTTTAACAGGTGCTGGCTGTCCGGGCATCTTCTACGTCTTTAGTAAATTATACTCTATAATGTTGGCTTAAGACTTGTGTTAGCATGGCTGGATGGGCTGTTCTACCACTATTCTACGCTATGAAATTTGATCTTCTATCGTGATACAACTTGTGTTAGTACGACGTGGGCTGGTTGGCCGGGCATCTTATACGTCTTTGATAAATTATACTCTATGATGTTGTTATAAAGCTTTTGTTAGCAAGTTAGCATGACTGTTAACTGGACTTACACAGGTGCTGGCTGGCCGGGCATTTTCTCCGTCTTCGGTAAACTACACTCTATGCTGTTGTGATTAGACTTGTATTAGCATGACTGCGCTTTAACAGGTGCTGGCTGGCTGGGCATCTACTACGTCTTTAGTAAATTATACTCTATGATGTTGTGATAAGACTTGTGTTAGCATGATGGGAATTTAACAGCTGCTGATTGCTGGCCGGGCTTTTTCTGTCTTTGGTAATCTACAATACACTCTATGCTGTTGTGATAAGACGTTACTTGTGTCAGTATGACTGGATGTTCTAGCTCTACACTATAAAATTGGACCTTATGCTATCGTGATAAAACTTGTGTTGGCATGACTGCACTTAACACCGATTGTTCGGGAATCTTCTACATCTTTCCTAAACTTTATATACCTATGTTTGTTTATGTTTGCAGGCATAATGGGCCTTGTGTGGACGACGATATGGTGGATCGTCGTCAAAGAAAGTCCGGAAAAAGATCCTCACATAACACCGGCTGAACTGAAATATATACAAGTAAGTGCTGTCATTACTGGATGTATTGCTTTCTCACTATTTATCAATTATTTGCGTAATTTAGGTGTTGATTGTCTAGCGGATGTTCATAAATACAAATTGAAGCAACAACATCTAACTCCGCTAAAAACAAACACACAAAGCCGAGCGGCCGACTGGGTATATTTACTAGCTCAGACGAGACAAGATGAAAAATAGCATGAGCAGCAGTATTACATAATTTGAATTACTGGATTACTGGTTTTACAGTCTTATTAAAAGACTAGTGGCACCTCCCGGCTTCTCATTGGTATAATAGTTTTCGCAGCGCACGCGATGTAAAGAATATTTCGGGTAAATTTTTTACACCTTTGGTTACATTATTCGAGTTTTAGTAATGATCCCTCATTTTTTTGAAAATATAATATAGCCAATGCCACCAGGGGATTGTGTACCTTCCCAACATTGAGAGAATTTTTCAAATCGGTTTTTTTTTGTATGTGATTGAATGACGTGACGAGCTAGTCGTTCACCTGATGTTAAGTGACACGGCCGCCCATAACAGAACTTTAAAACAATAAAGTTTCGCGTGACACTGCACTGCGCACGTCATCCTGAGACATCACCCAGTCTAGAAATCAGATTACTAGACTGAGTGATCAGATCAGAAAGTCTCATTTGCCCAGTAATTTCACTAGCTACAATGCCCTTCAAACCGGAACACAGCAGTGCTTGCACACTACTGCTTGGCGGCAGAATAACTGGCAAAGCGGTGGTACCTACCTAGACGAACTTTGCAGAAAAGTCCTACCACCTAGTAAAAATCGGTTCAATAGTTTCGGAGCCTATTCAATGCAAACAACAAACAATCAAATCTATCCTCTTTATAATATTATTATAGATAATAACTTAACAGAATTTGTTAATTTTTAGTGACATGGCAGACAGCGCTCATTTCTATTTTCTTATTATTTTTATACACTAGAGGGCGCCCCGCGCTTTGACCTGCAATTCACCCATTTTCAATTAATTCTCCGACAAAAAGTTTCTTATCTTTAATCTAATGCAATGCATGCATGCATTATTAGTTGTATATGTGCTACAGTAAACATCCGTTTTTAGTGGGAACGCGTTTTTACTAGTTAAAACCAGTTTTGACTAAATGCTTTTGTAACCAGAATTTTCTATTGTTTTTAGTGAAAACGTGTTTTTAATAGTTAAAAAACTAATTATAGTTAGCCCTCGTCAAAATTAGAATGCTAGGGCAAAGTCTGAGTTGGCCGTAATAGGTTAGAAGACTCGCTTCGCTCCCGCCGCCGATTTCATGGATTTTTTTTAGCACATAAAAGCCCAACATTCTATAAATTTAAGTTCCAGCTATTACTAGTAAAATCACGTTCTTACTAAAAACGGGGTTTTTCTGCAACATATATAGGTACCTACCTATACCGAAAACAAATACAGATGAAACATATTTAGGTACAGGACACACTTTTCAAACGGAAATAAAAGCTACGCGTAGTCACTATTACCGAAAACGAATAATGTCTGTGCTTAGTGTATTTTATGTATGTGCATAGGTATTTACAAAAAACAAAACACAAGTATCTAATATTCTATCATTTTCATTATCTGGTTTCCATAGTAGCTTTGCTTAGTTTGGCACTAGATGGCGCTGTGTGAAATTTCCACAAGTGTCTATTATTATATTATTACTTACCCTCCATTTCTGGAACGTTTGTTAAATTTAAACACGTGTCAACTTAAAAATACTGAGCGCTCGTTGGTTGAACACAGCCGATGATCGACAAGCAACCAATGAGCGTTCCGTATTTTTAAGTTGACATGAGTTTAACTTTAACAAACGCACCAGAAACCGGGGATTAATCTGTACGACTGACTAAGTTAAGTTATAGTTTTTGTCTGTACAACAACGTATATTATAGGACTCCCGTGGCACGCAGTCCTTAGAGGGCGGTAATATAAAGCACCCGTGGCGAGCGATGCTGACGTCACCGCCGGTGTGGGCCATCGTGATGGCACACTTCAGTGAAAACTGGGGGTTTTACACCCTACTCACATTCCTGCCTACTTTTATGAAAGGTATTGCTTGTCTGTAGTATAATTCGCTCTTGCGCTCTTGAGTCATGTGCATAAACTTTTTTTTTCGATGGTTATTACGAATCATTTCGCACGCAGGTTCGATGAATTCCACCCGAACAAGGCGGTTTCCGAAAAGGCTTTAGCACCATAAACCACATCCATACGCTACGCCAGATTATACAGAAGACCGAAGAGTATAATCGGCCGTTATGCCTAGCGTTTGTGGACTATGAGAAAGCCTTCGATTCAATCGAGACTTGGGCGGTGATGCAGTCTTTGCAGCGATGCCAAATTGACTATAGGCATATCAAAGTGTTGAAGTGTTTGTACAGTAAGGCTACTATGTCAGTCCGACTAGTAGTAGCAGTAGTAGTTTGGTTTGACAAACAAACACATCATACTACGCTCATTGGTTTAAAAAAACCGATGATCAACAGGCAACCAATGAGCATTAAGTAGGTATTGGTGTGCCAAATTGACATGTATTTAACAAACGTACCCAGGGAAATGTGTTGCTTAGCTACGTTTTATTTTAATAGACTTTAGTACAGATAATAAAGTGCCTTAATGGTTATTTCCAGACGTGTTCAAGTTCGAGACATCGCAGACGGGCTGGGTGGCCGCCGTGCCGTACGTCGGCATGGCCGCCGTGCTGCAGCTAGCGGGGCACCTCGCCGACTGGCTGCTCCAACGTGGGACACTCTCCCGGACTAACATCAGGAAGCTGTTCAACTGCGGGGCTTTCGTTGCGCAGGTAACTATCAACATTAATTTTAAAGTAAAGTAAAAATAGGCTATTTAGCCAATACTAAAACTACAACAGTAAGATTATTTTCTAATACACAAATCAGCCGGAAGACGTGCACTGCTGAACATAAGCCCATAAACTACTATTCTAAACTACTATTTGATGATCATATAAATATAATAATAAACAAGGCATCTAAGGCACTAGGGTTTATTTTAAGAATGTCGTCTGATTTTAAGTCAATCAAAACATTCAAAATTCTTTACTGTGCTTGTGTACGCAGTAATCTGGAATATGCCTCGCAAGTCTGGAACCCGGCTTATAACGTTTACAGCACGCGCATCGAAGGCATTCAAAAGCGTTTTCTACGGTATCTTCAATTTAGGGTAAAGAGCTACCACTCTGGTTACATAAATCGTTGTCGAAAATTCCACATATTACCTTTGTATGAAAGAAGGAGCATAGCGGATATTGTCTATCTACTCAAAATTGCAAATGGTTCTGTAGACTGTCCCGAATTACTACAGCGCATTGGTCTGCGTGTACCATTTGCTTCTACACGGAGGCTTTGTGACCTGCATGTACCGCGCGTGCGAACTAACTATAGGAAAAACTCCTACCTACTAAGGGCAAGCAGCTGTTTCAACACGCTCAACAAGGTCTGTAATGTTGACCTCTTCAACACTTCCACCGGGCAGCTAAAGCAGCTGTTAAGCAATGAATTTTTCGCATAATTATTTATCTTTTTAAGTTTGTATGTATGTATAGATTAGTAGTCCTTTATATCGTCGCTTCCTTTTGTTCTTTTCCTTTTCTCGAAATTGTGTTCATTCGTCTTCGGTGTTTATTATATTTATATGTTTATAATAGGTTCGCTATTACTATGTTAAAATTTATAGTATTGTATGTATAATATTTAGGGTATTTATTAGTTATAATTATTAGTGGAAACTTGTAATTGGTCCTCTGTCATTTGTGTATTTACCTGTGTTTGTTACCTAGCTGTTAGTTTTCCAAAAATTGAAAAATAAAATAAAATAATTAAAATAAAACACACTTTGGACGCTTGTCATAGGGAGAAACTGCCATAATCACCAGGTTTGGCAGAATTTTAATGTACCAAGGAGAATGCTGCTGCCCATCCTCTGGATTTACTTACTCTTACGGCACCCACGGGATGAGATGGGGGGATTTTCTAATAGGTTAATTAGTAAATAATTAATGTAATGATCGAAAAAATTGTATAATCGCTTAGTAAATCACGCAGTAATACGCTTTTAAAGTTTGTGGAGTCCCCATCGCCTGTCCCTTTCTTGAAAACCGGAGATCGTATGGCCTCTATGACGCTGTTGTATGGATGTATCTAGAGCTACCACAGCTTAGTCATCATCATCATCATCGACAGCCTGAAGACGTCCACTGCTGAAGAGAGCGCCACTTTGAGAAGTTGCTCGCCTTCTGCATCCATCGGCTCCCCACGGTTTTTACCAGGTCGTCGGTCCACCGAGTGGGGGGCCGGCCTACGCTGCGTCTTTCGGTTTGTGGTCGCCACTCGAGAACCTTTCTTCCTCATCGGTTGTCAGTTCTACGAGCGATGTGGCCTGCCCATTGCCACAGCTTAGTAATGAGGTGGTACTATGAAGAACTAATAACTGACGTCACTACGTGTTCGAGCTTTTACTCCTGTAGGGTTAGCACGGCCGGTAGACAAAACTGTCTTTCCCCTGTTTTACTCCAAGCAAGTATGAAGAAAGTGACGTAAAACGGGGAAAGACAATTTTGTCTACCGACCATGCTAACCCAGCTGTATTTTAAAATGCCTGTAACTTGTAATTTTTTTTAATTTAAGTTTTGTTTTCACGACTGCTTATTTGTTTGAGGAATATTATCTATGTGTAATGTTGTCAATTAGATGTAATATCGTTTCAGACTATATTCATGGTGTTTGCCGCGTACGCGTCAACGGTGGTTGGATGCTTGGTGTATCTGTCAATAGCGGTTGGTCTCGGCGGCTTCGCTTGGTCGGGATTCAGGTGAGTTTCTCTTTAAATAACATAGGCGTAAGCATGGAACAAGGAGGAGAGGAATGCTATTACACCAAGAAAACAGCGTAGATCAAAAATATGCCTAAAACTAGATGGCGTTGCAAAATGTGCGGGTTATAAGTTGAGCGTACATCAGAAATATGCCAAAAACCGTTTTAAACCTAGCCCGCCGTAGCTAGCCGTATAGCTCGCTCATTTTGCAGTGCCATCCAGGTTTAAAACGGGTTTTTGGCACATTTCTGATCTGCGCTCAACTTATAAGCTGCTCATTTTGCAGCGCCATCTAGTTTTAGGCATATTTTTGATCTACGCTGTTTTCTTGGTATATTGGGATTCCTCTCCTATTTATATGGCGTAAGGTACGCCAGGGTAACCGTGTGGCACAGATAACCCCCAATAGATACCGCATGAAAGACGACGACCGCGCACCACGCATTGGCGTAAATGGTTCTATATAAATCGCCGCTTCGCAGCACGGCCTTAGTTTCGACCAATTATTAGAGTTCATTATTAGGGTGTCATTTGAAACAGCCAATAATAGCGCATTGGCTCCAGTCCCCGCAACCCGCGCCTTCCGCCAGTTTTGGTGAGCTAGGATCCGAACAAAAATCCCGTAATGCGGTATCTATTGGGGGTTATCTGTGCCGTGTGGATATGTATTGACATCTCTCATCATTTCGGGATGACTTTGTTTAAATACTGGTAAAGTTACAACTTAAGTTCGCTGCAGCGCTGAAAAGTTAGTTAGCTAGGTCGTCCTAACTAGTAAAACATTGCAGCGCTATAACGCGTAATAGAGTATAGTGTTCTCGCAACCAAAATGTCGTAAGCATCATGAATTTTATGAGTGAGTGTTTGGATCGCGAAATCTAGTGTTTACTGCAAAGCATAGCTACCGTTGTTAAATAATCCACTTCGAGATAATGAACTTATCATATTTTGCCATAATCACCACGCTTGGCAGGCGACTTGGTGATCGCAGATTTTTATGTACTGAGCAGAATGCAGCAGCCTATTCCCTGGATATCCCCTTAGCAGGTTATTACGGCATCAGCAGGAAGAGATGGGGTAGTCCTATTCCCAAACCGGGACCACACGGCCAATTATTGTACATATTTATTTTTTGCAATTTATTTATCGAAATCTAAATGCCCCAGCCCGCTACCTACTAGTAGTGGGCTGAAGCATTTGGACTATAGAGTCCAAACCTTAGAATCTAGAATAACTATCTATGCAAACCAAGTTCATTCGCAAAATATAAGCGAGTTGAATTGGTGCCATTTTGAGAAGGCGTTGTTTGGAAACATACCTTCTATAGGTATCTAATCTAAGGTCATGAAAAACTAGATCTAGGAGATACTTTTAATCGTAATTTGTTGATACATTCTATTTCTTTACGTTAAATCAGTTTTGATGTAATCACGTTTAGTAGTTAAGCAATTGGCAGTCTCTCGTGTAATTCTGGTAGCTCGCCGCCACAGGTTAAATTGGGAGTCGACCCCGACAACAAATGGGAAAAGACAAAGAGGATGTAACAGAATAAAATAAATTAAAAAAATGACATCGATGTGTATGTGTGTCCAGTGTGAACCACCTGGACATAGCGCCGCCGCACGCGAGCGTGCTGATGGGCCTCTCCAACACGGTGGCCACTCTACCTGGCATCGTCAGTCCGCCCATCGCCGGCGCTATCGTCAGTGATAAGGTACGTCATTATACATAATAGGCTCATCATCATCAGCCTGAAGACGTCCACTGCTGAACATAGGCCTTCCCCAAAAAGCGCCACTTTGGGTCCTGGACCTGGACCTTTGGACCAGGTCGTCGGTCCACCGAGTGGGGGGTCGGCCTACGCTGCGTCTTCCGGTTCGTGGTCGCCACTCGAGAACCTTTTTTCTCCATCGGTTCTACGAGAGATGTGGCCTGCCCATTGCCATTTCACTTGCTAGTTCTAAGAGCTGTATCGGTGACTTTAGTTCTGCGGATCTTCTCAACACGGGTCTCAAATACTACCGTTGACCGGGTTTTACTAGGTGTACTAGGTGGTAGGACTTTTCTGCGAAGTTCGTCTAGTTACGCTTAACACCAGGCGAACGACTAGCACGTCACGTCATTCGTTTACATAAAAAAAAGTATTGCCGTGTAATATGAATATTATGTCCGATCGCAATGACAGACACAGAATATTAACGGTTGAGGAGTAGTAGGTACAGAAGGTCCACTCTGAAAATGTACTTCAATAAATAGTGTTTCTTGCTACAACGCAATAAAGCCTAGTTTATCTAGCAAAGCGCTGAAACAATTGAAACAAATATTTAACTATTATAGTCGCCTCTCTTTCAAACGCATGTTTCTTATCTCTTCTGACGGTTTACGTTCAACGAGAATGGACCGGCCCGGCAATGTATTGTATTGTAGCTTTGTACCTAAAAAGTATGCCGATTAAATTTTAAAAAAATGTGGTGTTTTTTATCACAATTCTGCCACAGATAAAATTCATTACTATGTGCATTGTAATAGCAGATTTTCCCTATAGTATGCTCGTAGACTAAAAGCATAGAGAGAACTTCATTATCTGTCAAGCGTACCACTTTTTTGGACACCTTCTATATGAAGTGGACACTTTGATGTGAATGAATCTGACAGATTTGTAAAGAAAAAACAGTTGACTCGAGTCGAAAAAATGGTACGGTGACTTTTCGCAAGCGTAGCTAATTACTATATGTTGTTTCTTTCCTTCGCCACTGAGGTAGTGATACGTGTGAGCAGTACAAATATAATGTCGTTTTGATGATCTCTCTTTGCTTTTAGTCTATACTCTAAGGGATTTTCGGACAGCTGGACGGAACTTAGTTCTACAGCCAAAGATAGATGGCGCTGATGAGACATGGTTGGCACAGTATTTGCTTTTTTCTCTAATCTGTGGCATAAATCTTCAGAACCACAGACATTGTAGTGATAATTGTTCACTTTATGTCTCGTCAACGCCATCTAATGGATTTTTATGAACTATTTTTTTTTAATTTGGCTGTCAGAAAACCTATTACAAACAATTTAGGTATTCACTTCTCTAATTTCTGATTTCCAGACGGCAGAACAATGGCGTATTGTATTCTTTATATCAAGCGCCATCTACCTTGTGGGTGCTATAATCTACGGTGCGTTCTGCTCGGCCGAGATACAGCCGTGGGTCGTGGAAACTGACTCCGACCCGAGCTTCGACACAGATGGCGCCAGCGTCACTACCGCCCGCGGATACGATAACAAGGCCATGGACAACTCGGAAATGTAGATGCAAACCACAGACTATAGCAAGGATATTGGACATGCGCAGCTACGCTTTAGATTAATGTAACAGATTATAGAAAAAAGGTTACGAAGCAAATGCACAGTGACAAAAATCAATGAACGTGGCTGAATTAGGAACTAACGATTTTCTCTTGTAAAATTTCGTTATGGATCGCCGTACTATGTACTAGAATAATTTTATAACTTGCCCTGAAAGTGAGACAGTAATAATTCACCGATCTCGCCATATTGTAGAATACTTGTAAAAAAAACTTAACAAGAACGGTTCAGTCGCTAGTCTGTACAGCTATTTATAGTACGAGTTTATTTGAATTTATATTAATATACATACACGTATCTTGTATTATTACTGTAATTGTTGATACGTAAAATATATGTATTGAAAACTTAGTTACGTCATGAAACAAGAAGGGGCGGAATGCCAATACACCAAGAAAACAGCGTAGATCAGAAATATGCAAAAAACCGTTACAAACCTAGATGGCGCTGCAAAATGAGCGGGCTATAAGTTGAGCGTAGATTAAAAATATGGCATAAAACCGTTTTTTTTTTATGCTTATGCTTGAATGGGTTCACGTTTGACAACATCTCACCTGATGGAAAGCGATGACGCGGTCTATGTTGGAGCACGTTTGCCCATGAGATGCCTATTCACTCTTGATTTGAAGAGACCCAGATTATAATTTGTAGGAAACAAAGAAGCAGGAAGCGCGTTTTAAACCTAGCCCGCCGTAGCTAGCCGTATAGCCCGCTCATTTTGCAACGCCATCTAAGTTTATAACCGTGTTTGGCATATTTCTGATCTACGCTGTTTTCTTGGTATATTCGCTTACCTCTCCTTGTTCCATGGTTACGTATAATTACCGCTGGAGCGCTAGTGTGCTTAGATTTCTTACGATATCGAGTACGTACAGTAAAGTATTTTTTTTTTGTATCTTATTGGTTGTGAACCATAATTATAAATCAAGGCATTTTGAGCGTAAATAAAACTGCTGTTTTTATTTGTTATAGTTTAAAATATGCAAAAGTCTCAAATGATCATTATTTCAATATTACCGGAATGGAGCTTGTGCAATTTACGCTCGAAATGCCTGGATGTAAATATCTACTACTAACTGCGCCCCGCGGACTTAACATTCTTCATATTCTCGCTTGGTCTCTAAGGCCGCCCATACACGTTCAATTTTATTGATCAATCTTTGTGATTGATCAATTTTATTGATAGTGTAGGGATAGTAGTCAATGTTTAGTGGGGAAAGGTTATTGATATGTATTTCGGAGTAAAATGTCAATGTAATGTACCTATCCATTACAATGCTTCCACTGAAATATTGGTAGCTAACGCAATAGTTTTGGGACAGCTTGAAAATGTTTTTTTTTTGTTGATTGACAGGCTTGCGCTTGACCACTGATAATGATGATGATGATGACTATGATGCTCAGTCCCGTGAAAGAAACAGTTATGATATATGCAAACAATGCATAAGTAAATATTTTTATATCTAGTGAGTTATAAAAAAGTACTGTTTTTTTGTCAACTCACTAATAATACGATCTGATTATTTTTAACATATTTTATTAGGTACTATCTACGATGAAATATAGGGTAGATACACGAATGCCGCCTCGAAAACGGCACCGTTTAAACAAGGCATATGCCTTGTTTTTGCTCTCAGTCGCGAGTGACTGCGCCTAATGAAAGTTATGTACTCACATATTATTGTTTTACAACGCTATAACAGGGCGCTATAATTCATTATTAAAATGAAACAACCGCTTGTGGACTATTTTATATTAGCAGTAGGGTTAGCACGGCCGGTAGACAAAACTGTCTTTCCCCTGTTTTACTCCAAGCAAGTATGAAGAAGGTGACGTAAAACGGGGAAAGACAATTTTATCTACCGTCCATGCTAAACCAGCTGGAGAGGTGTATATCTGTATAAGTAAGCAATGGCGCGGGGGGGGGGGGGGGGGACACACTTTTGAGGTTTGTTTTTCATAGAGACCGTGTATCTGTAGTATATTTGATGTAAAGGTACTATTATGATACAAATAAAGTATAAAACTTTACCGTTAAATCGCGTTATAGGTGTGATTAGACAACAGCTTGATTACTAGTACATGTACGTTGTACATACTACTATTTATTCTGTGGCTTGATATTTTAATCAACTTTGTATCCACCAAAATATATAATTAAAAATTAGTTTCAGATTAATGAAAAAACCGGTTAAACTGTGTGTTAACTGTGATTTAATTAAAAGTTTTGTTCCAGGGTTTGCTCCGTTTTTTATAAAATCATTGTGATATCTATTACTTATGTACATAATAAACACATGGGAGTGCCTAAAAACTTTAATTACTTCTTTTACGTTATAATAGTTATGATTTAATATAAAAGAAGTAAACCTGTCTGTGTTATACACCGTGGAATTTAAGATGAATTTTCCTGAAATGTGTGTACTCAGTCCATGCTATAGAATAATATTACAGCATTAAATTAAAAAATAAAAATAAAATAAATGCCTCAAAAAATAATTTTCCGTTAGCTGAAATGTCTATTTCACACTACATGCTGCGGGCAAATGTTTCGTAGGTATCTAAAACACCTGCACCGACCTTCCCGCTGTCCCTGAGTGCCAAATTATTAAATGTCGTAGGCCTTTTGTTAATAACTTGACTTTGGAGTAATTTTATAGTACCTAGTTTTACGTTTTACATTATAGGTATTTTTGACATTCGGAAAGCATGGACTGAGTGAGTACATACATTTCAGGAAAATATCGAATTAAATTCCATGGTGTATACAATACTTATGTGTTAATATTTTACTGCTTAGTTATTTACTGCGTTTATGTATTATAGGTATAAGAATTTTTGTTAAGAATTTAATGATATGTGTTATTATAAGATTTTAATGAATGTAATTTGATTTTATGTGAATAAACATTAAAAATGTGCAGCTGTTAATCAATGACTTATTAATCTCAATCTTTTTCGATATGACAGCACGATTAGTATCCCTAGATTCCCTAGTACAATACTATTAGTTATTCTGTGACGACTAGTTAGTCTTGCTATCTAGGATCTATGTCGATTATTCTGGCCCGCATTGTTATCTAAAACCATGGACTTAGTAACGAAAATAGTATTGTAGCTAAACCCCTGTTCATATTTCTTTACAGGCTAAACTTTCCTTGAGAGTAACTGATAGCTGCAATTTTTTTTGGGATTATGTCATTAATTTTTAAAATGTAAACCACATTTGAGGTATATATATAAAGATATTATGGTTCTTAAAGTCTTAGCAGCCAGTGGGATTTGAATCCGCGCCTTCCAACTCACCGGATTAGACGAAATACCACCAATACGTACTAACCGTTTCGACAACACTTTTCTAATAAGAACTGCGAAAGTGTGGAATGCCCTGCCCTGGTCGGTGTTTCCTGAAAAATACAACCCGGGGTTGTTCAAGTCAAGAGTGAATAGGTATTTATTACTAGACAAGCGTGCTACACCTTCGACCGCATCATCACTTCCCATCAGGTGAGATTGTGGTCAAACGCTAGCCTAGTCAAATATAAAAAAAAAAAAGAAAAAAAAAACGCTCTACCAACTGAGCTATAGTCACATGACTGCTGACTGCGAAAATCTTTAGAACTACGTGTTCACCGACTAGAGGCGATCCACCACGCTGGACAAGTGCGGGTACTTGGTAGCTGAATGTTCTCGAATTTTGTGACTTGAACTCATACCAGTTTCCTTTGGACGTTTTCCTTCATCGTTATAAGGCTGATGCAAATTCTGCACAATATGTAACTTGAAGTCATTGATGCAGCAGGATTTGAACCTGGGTGCCTCGGCTTCAAAGTAGCACGGGCTACCGCTGCACGCTGTGAGCCACGCTCGCTATTACGGTCAATTCAGACAGAGCAGCAAAATGCTCGAGCAGTTTTTAAGTGCTATTGGAATATCAACCTTATTTCATTTAGACAAAGTTGAAAATAGTATGCAACATTAAAATAGGTAAGATTTTAATGTTGCATACTATTTTCAGCTTTGTCTAAATGAAATAAGGTTGATATTCCAATAGCACTTAAAAACTGCTCGAGCATTTTGCTGCTCTGTCTGAATTGACCCTTAGCCTAGTCATAGACAATGGCGGGCTATCAACAGATTACAAGGCCCCACGAGTTCAGCTATACATGACAGGTAATTATTTCAGGGTAGGCAAGCGGCAGGTAGAATTTTATAATGGTAACAACCATGTTCAGATGGTGGTGCGAGAGCCCACTGCACAAATACCTACGTCATCGGGTACCCCAATAGGCTATCTTTAGATAGTTAACCGACACTTAAACATGTAAAAAAACAGGTCTGCCAGTTCCGATCATGCCGGGTCATGGAAATAATCCAGCTTTTTTTTTTTTAACGTTGGGAAAATCCATTTTGGATACCACCCGCCGCGGGGGCAGCGAGTGGTTATGTCGGACTCCCACCGACTAAAAACCCAACGGATGCCCTCGGGACGCCATGGTGCTGGGGCAACGGGCTCGCTTGCGCACTCTACCGCGGCCCCAACGGCGTTGGCCCTTGACCAGGGCCCCGGACTCTGCAGCGCGCGCAGGACACCTGCGCGCGCCATCTCGAGGTCTTTCGTTAGGCGCCCCAATGGTGGCACTCCGTCGTTGGCTCCCTTCCAGCTGTGCGGCACAAGTACTTTCCATAAAGCACCTGTGGTCCGACAGGACCTGCACCAGCCGGAAGGTTAGGGACCCGTGCTCCCGGTCCACCCAGTCCTCGAGGACTGGACGGATCGCCTCAACAGTCCTTGCCAGCCCTGGGATGGGCCAGCCGCTCCCCCCACATCCTGAGCAAGGACCGTCGCGCACGGAACCTCCACACTTCCACCTCCCTTGGCGGAGGATGTTCACCTCGGAGCCGGAGCTCCACCCGCCAATCGTACATTGACGCGTGGACCACCGCCTCCAGATCCCACGGAGGGGATCCCGCCAATAAGCACGCCACCTCGTAGGATATGGTACGGTATCCACGGATGACCCCGACCGCCATCGCTCTCTGAGATCTCCTCAGGAGAGCGACGTTCGGCTCCGACAGGGCATCGACCCATATGGGTGCCCCGTAAAGGTCCATGGACCGCACCACACCCAGGTATAGGCGGCGGCTTCCCTCCTGAAATAATCCACCTGCACCAACTTCAATTAATGCCTTGAATACTAAGTTTCGCCAAGTTTAGACCTGGCAGACCTTTTAATCTATTATCAGGGGCATTTTGGCTATTATCGGGCGTAGGTTTCATCGGGGTATTCGCTGAGGTAGGTATAAGTGAAGGGCACATTCTTAGGGGTCTGACAGGCACTTCCGGCAGGGTGCGCAATGGCAGACCAATTTTTTTTACATAATTAATCAATGATTAACTGTTGCCAGAACTTTCATTCAGGTACATTTTGACAAAAAAAAATACGTCAAAAAATTTCAATTATTTCAATGACAACTAACACTAACAACTAACAAAATAACTACTCAACCGCTACTCAACGTTTGTTAGTATGGGGGGTAAAGGTTTGGTAGTAGGTACCGATGGCTGCGGTTTATGTCCCAATAGTTCCATAACACGCCATTGTAAAACCTTAACTAAAATCAAAATAAGTTTCAGTACTAAAAAGCACTAGATAAATTTAAATAATAAAAGAAGTTTTCAAACAGCAGCGCTGAGCGCAGCGCCGCCGCACCGCGCCGGCGCGGGGCGGGACCGGCCGCCATGCGCAAACGCCATCTGTTCACTTTTTTTTTTGGGACATTGCATTGCAAGCACAGAACTCGCACAAAATACTAAATTCACCGTCGTTTTAAATTGTTTTTCCTTTCCTTCTAAAAATACCTACATAAATATTCAAGTTCATTATTTAAACTCATCAAAATTAGTAACTGAGGCGTCCGTATGTCACAAAAGTACCTAAACACTCTGTAAACTGTAAACGAAGGATCTAATCTCTAATATAAATATTATTAAACATAAACACTTGCATTGCAATCCCCTCCACAAGCAAACCGGACACGGAACACTCCCCGGCATCGCGCCCGCGCCGCGCCGTGGTTGGTGCGTTGCTCTATTCGAATCGCAATAATACTTCCGTTTCCGCTTCGAGTTATTAGCAATTGTGTTCCAATATGTTAGTTTCTACATATTATCACAATTTTCTTAATGTAATATTAAGGTGAATTTATTTATGAATTTTTCTTTGATTATTATGCGAATATTTACTTATTACACATATTCAATTAGAAAACGAACCACCGCCAATTTCAAAGAGGCTACTACGTCACAGCCGCCCATGCCGCCTTCGCTTTTGTCGGCAAAACTATAAAGGGCGCCGCCACTTTGTCTCGCCGCTTTTTCTTCAGTTCGCGTTCGAAGCGCAAGCGTCGATCAAGTGTTTAAAGAAATGGTGGAGGAAAGCAAGGATTTGACGAGAAAGCTTCTCGACCTAATGCAGGATACTGGATACCCTCTGGTGCAGCACAATGGCCAAAGAAAGTTCGGCCCTCCACCAGAATGGAAAGGCCCTCCGCCGCAGAAGGGATGTGAAGTCTTCATCGGGAAGCTTCCGAGAGAAATCTTTGAAGATGAGCTCGTCCCTATCTTCTCCAGGGTGGGCAAGATATACGAAATGAGATTAATGATGGATTTCTCCGGTTCCAATAGGGGGTACGCTTTCATCACGTTCACATCAAAATCGGAAGCCTTCAGAGCGGTTAAAGAGCTGAATGGATACGAGATCAGACCTGGAAGGAATATAGGAGTGGTGAAATCTGTTGACAACTGCCGCCTCTTCGTCGGTAGTATCCCAAAAACTAAGACCAAGGAAGAAGTTCACAAAGAACTGTCGACGAGAGTGTCTGGGATCGTAGACGTGATTCTGTACAGGAACTGTTTCGATCGCAGATTAAATCGTGGTTTCGCTTTTGTGGAGTTCTCGTCTCACCGTGCTGCTGCGATGGCCAGACGAGCGCTGGTTCCAGGCTGTGTGAAGCTTTGGGATCAGGAGGTCAATGTGGATTGGGCTGAACCAGAACCGGACATTGACGATGAGCAGATGAGACGCGTGAGTTACTAAATTTTGTGCCATAAAAATATTTCTTTAAAATCTTATAACTTTTTCTTCAAGATGATCTAGCTCTTGCGAAATAAGTCTATTTTTATTTTTATGCAATCGCTGCTGAACCAATATGTATTAAATTTTATATATTGTAAAAATTTTGTATGAGGAGTTGGTACCTACAGCAGATGAGACGCGTGAGTTTCTAAACTTTGTGCCTTAAAATATTTCTTTCAAATCTTAAAACTTTTTCTTTAAGATGATTTAGCTGTTGCGAAATAAGTCTATTTTTGTGATTTTTATGCAATCGCTGCTGAACCAATATGTATTAAATTTGTACATTGTAGAACTGAGGAGTTGGTATTTGGTTTGATAGTGATCTATAGGCTGTGGGTTCAAATCCTGCAATGATCTTGAGAATTTGAGTCTGCTTTTTTATGGAGATCATGTGATGAATAGGATAGTGGTAGGATATTTTCTACATTTAATCTGGCTAGCTAGCCAAATTGCAAAACTAATGTCAAAAAAGAATAGTCCTGAGCCAATGATTGTTATAGGTAATAAAAATATTTAATAATAAACATGCCCAGTATAAAAAAATGCATTAATATTCCCATTAATACAAATATGCAATGAGAAAAATAAATTAAAAGACTGGTTAAGTACCTAGGTACCTTTGTTGGCATCTATGTAGTTAGCATTATTCTGGTTGGGCATAGGTATCTATCTGTTCCTGAACATTTTTCTTTTTCTAGTTGGATGATTTTATACTCCAACGTTTTCCGATTGGGCGTTTTTATATCTGGACATTATTAAGCTTGTTTTCTTTTTTGACATCATTTGTGCAAATTGTTTCTTTGGACATGTTGTCATATAGGTACCTACCTTAAAAGATAGTCTTTAATAGCTACTTACACCAAAATGCTTTTGCAGGTGAAAGTGCTGTATGTACGCAATTTTCTGATTAAAACCACTCCTGATACAATTCAATCTATATTTGAGGCGGCTGTGAATAACAAAATAGAGCGTGTGAAAAAGATATATGACTATGCATTTATCCATTTCTACGAAAGACATCATGCAGAAATGGCGATAAACAAACTGCAAAATGCTGAAATAGATGGCAGTAATGTAGAAATCAGATGGGCAAAGCCCGTTGACCGTGAATTGTACAGACTCCAAAAGCAAAGTAGAGGCAATGCGAAATTCAACAATAGCTTTGATTTGTCTCAAACTCTGTTGCTTTACAAACAGCACTTGGACAAGAAAGAATATGCCAACGCTCAGAAGGAAGACGAAGGGATCGGATCTGCTTGCGCTGGGTCACCATGTGGTTCCCCAATAGACATCAAGCCACTATTGCCGTCACCTGGTGGGAAGCATACTTACACCTTGGCTCCAGCTAAGCTTGACTCTGTGTGTAAGAGGTATGTTTTGGTTACATATACTTACCTACATAATTCTTTTCACTCATTAACTGCATGTACTACCTATAGTATAGAATAATTCTGATTTTGAAGAAAGCTCTTGCAATAATGAAATTGCTCTTTTATATATCTGCCCATCAATTTTGAAGTGTTTTTCAGAGATGTTGAAATCCTGTTAATAATTCATATTTTTTCTTTAAAAATTATTTACGTGTACCTAGTAGGTAGGTGATACCTATATATTACATATATATATACATAAATATGCTGTTTAATTGCAGATACATGTGGGTCCCACCGGTGTACGAGTATCAAAAATACATAGACCCTCATGGCAAAGATATCTGGGTGGGCAGAGTGGAGCTGCCACAAGTGGGTTTGCCCTTGCTGTCGATTCCTCGGCGTGTGGGACCCTTGGTGACTGGGCTCTGCTACAGCATGCAGCAGGCACATGTTGAGGCTGCAGAGAATGCCTTGAGAGCAATACAGGTAACTATTATCTCGCGGGGAGCCGATGGATGCAGGAGGCGAGCAGCCGCTCAAGGTGGCGTGCTCTGGGGGAGGCCTATGTTCAGCAGTGGACGTCTTCAGGCTGTTAATGATGATGATGATGATGATTATCTGTATTATATATATTAACTAGTAAGTAATCTGCCCCGGCTTTGCAAGGTTTAATTAGTTTTACACCCTATCCCTCTTCCCTTTGACAGGATAAGTATAGTGGCTCCATCTTTGTTGCCGGCTATATGTTTTATAGCTGCATATGGATAATACCGTGAAAGGATTAATTTTAATAACTTCGTAATTTTTTAAGAAATTGAAAGAATTATTTTACCATTGTTAATTGTTTTGTTTGTTATTTTTTTAACCAATAAAGTATCTGTGTATATCTGTACCGTCTTTTAAATAAGTGGTATAAAAGAAATCTTGCATAAAAATGACTTCTTTATTATTACTTATTTATTGCTACGTGCAACACACACTTGGCTGCTTTTGAAAACGTAAAGTATCTGAAATCTTATCACCAGATCGCAAAATACCGCAGAGTCTGAAAACGAAGGTTTTCAATCAGTGTGTTGCCAGTCATGACTTATGGAACTGAGATCTCTTCCTGTTACTGTTATTAGTAAGCACAAAGTCGCGCAACGAGCTATGCATGATCAAAGATTGTTATACCATGGAGCTATGGAGAGAGCTATGGTTGGTGTTTCTCTGCGGGATAAGCTCTGGAACAAGGAGATCCGCAGGAGAACTTAATGTGACCAATATAGCCCTTAGAATTAGTAAGTTGAAATGGCAATGGGCACTGGGCAGGTCACATCGCTCGTAGAATTGACAACCGATGGGGAAGAAAGGTTCTCTAGTGGCAACCACGCACCGGAATTTTAGTATGCCCAAGTAAAAAATTTGTTGCTGCTAACTTGTCACAGTTTTAAGAGAAGCCTATGCCCCCTTGTCCATAAAAAAGTGCCAACGCTTTTCCACCTCTAAATGTTACCCAATTTTGATTTCTTTTTACTTTTTTTTTTAGCGAATGACGTGACGGGCTAGTTGTTCGCCTAGTGTTAAGTGACACGGCCGGCCATAACAGATTGCGGTGTTACTAGGAACTCTAAATTAAAGTTTCGCGTGACACTGCGCACTGCGCACGCCATCCTGAGACATCAGTATAAAAAAGTTTTCTAGCCTGCGAGATCAGTTAGTAGTCTCATTTGCCCAGTAATTTCACTAGTTACAATGCCCTTCAAACCGGAACACAGTATTGCTTGCACACTACTGCTTGGCGGCAGAATAACTGGCAAAGCGGTGGTACCTACCTAGACGAACTTTGGAGAAATGTCCTACCACCTAGTAAAACCCTATTGATACCGAAATTAAAAGTTACTAAGTTTTAGAGGGTGCAAACAACCGTTGGAGCCCAAAACGTTGAAAAGTAGGTAAATGCACTCATGAGCTCTATTGTCTCTATCATACGTGTGGAGAGCAGGGCGACGGCAATAAACCAGGACGGTCCTATTAAATACCAATTCAGTCTAAACTTCAGCGCGGCGCTTACGGCAAAGAGCAATGCGCACAGATTGATTTTTTATATATTAATGTTTGTTGGTGGTCTGTTTGTTTATCGATTATGGGAATACCTGACATAATTATATTTTTTTGCATTTACAGATGCTCAGATCAGACCTCATCCAGCAGTCATCACCGACCCCCCTTCGGCCACTGTACCCGAGTATGGTGCCGCCCTTGCCGCGCTGCGTTGGCGGCCCATACGACTACATCAACGCTTCCATCTGCACGCAACAACTGCCGCTCCCTATTCCCGCGCTCTGGCGAAGCGTGTGAACTTCTAAACTCTCTCGAATTTACTACCCTATTTTTACTGTAATAAGGTGTTCATTCCAAAATTTCTCTAGGTTAGCTGTATTAGGTTAACTCTCTCGAATTTACTACCTTATTTCTAACTGTAATAAGGTAAAAATTCCAAATGTATTTTTTTTCGTAATGTAGCTAGAATTTTTAGCCTACTTTTTTTAAAAGAGGGTACAATTCGACCGGCTCAAATTGCGTTTTGTTTCTGCTCATGAATTGTACAACAATTAGAAACAATTTTGTTAAATTGTAATATTGTTGCGTATTTTTTAAAAGTAGATACCTACATATCTAAATTGTACAACAATTGGATACAATTTTGTTAAATTGTGATATTGTTTTTTAATAATAGTTTTGGCTGTAGGTAGCAAAATGACTTGAGTGTTAAAGTATTATCTAGACCTATAATATATTATAACTGTTAAAATGTTCACACCTAAGTTTATATTCATGACCTTAAAATTTTGGACGCAAATCAGTACCTACTATGACAAGTGTTGTTGATTTTAAATTCTCTAATGAAAACAAAAATTTTAGCATAGAATTTCTTTAAGACTAAGTAGTTGATTATTTTCACTTTTGATATAGTACCTATACTATTAGTATTTAGTTTAAGGCAATATTTACAAAATGTAAAGCTGCCTTTTTTCAATGCTTCCTTGTGCTTATACCCTAGTATATTCAGAGAGAATGTATTGATGTAAGTTTGTTGACAAGTCCAAGAGGTACTATTTAAATAAAAAAGTTTTAGGCATCAGAAGTTTTTTATTTCTTTCTATGGAAACCTGTCTTTAAAACTTTAAAGGCTTTCGTCAAATGGAATTAAATTCCGATACTAATATCTGATGCAACAGATACAGAAATACTTTTACATTTTTATGTTTAGACGTGATGTTCTGTTCATTGGCCCTCAAACAATCTGCAGAGTTCTGTAATTCTGGACAATCGCATATAGGCACGCAGGGTGAGTTCTCTTTTTTTCGTAGATATCCAGATTTGCAGTAGCATCCAGGATTGCACGTAGGATTCTCAGGACATTTGAATCTTGCCACTAGAGAGAAACATTGCTCGGGTGGGCACGTCCTTTTGCAGTCCACATATTCTTCATTGGCTGCGCATTTTTCTGAAAGTAAATCATGATCCACAACTAGCTTGACAACCGATGGAGGTTCTCGAGTGGCGACCACGAACCGGAAGCCGCAGCGTAGGCCGGCCCACCATTAGGTGGACCGACGATCTGGTGAAAACCGCGGGGAGTCGATGGGTGCAGGAGGCAAGCATCCGCTCAGGGGCAGTGGACGTCCTACCCGTTGACGCTGCCCACCCGGTGATGCTGTAACCGAGTGCCCATATTATAGGGGCGAACATTCGCCGTAGTCCGTATAATGTGGGCGCCGGCGAATGTTAATTACATCGCTGACAATGTGGGCGCGGCATAAAGGTCGGTAGAGACCAACAGCATTACCCCGTTCAAAAAAAGGGCAGTGGGCGTCTTTAGGCTGATCGGTTACCAG
This sequence comes from Ennomos quercinarius, assembly GCA_910589525.2. Lineage (NCBI taxonomy): Eukaryota > Metazoa > Arthropoda > Insecta > Lepidoptera > Geometridae > Ennomos > Ennomos quercinarius. The sequence goes on along the minus strand of OU342494.1, from coordinate 14,121,916 downwards.
ATGCATACACCTAACCTAATAAGTGTATTCACTTCAAATTTACCTACCTATTGGGCAATTCTGCACGGGCACGCACTCGTTGTTATTGTCCCTCGCATAATCGTCGTCACAATAACACTTGGGGTTGCATTTGACGTTCACTATAGGGCAGTTGGTCTTGTTTTGGGTTACCAGGTCAGCACAAACGTTGTCGCACTCTGGACCGCATGAAAAGTACTCATTCCTTCCTTGACACTGATCTGCAAAACAATTTGCACTTATTTAAGAATGTCCCCTGGTGCCAAGCAGAAGTCAATGTAATACACAGATAGGGTTATCTGTGATGTAATAGCACCCCTGGGACTGGGATACATCACATACACGTACCATAGGCCCGTTATGGTAAAGGTACAGGGGTAATTTTGAGAAATGGGAGGACTGGAGCGCCACCAATACGACGCGACTTGACTGATAGAAAAGATTTGTTTGGAAATACATAGGTACATCACACAGATGTTTTTCCTGGGTAGGAATCGAACCCACAACCTGCAGTTCAGAAGGCAGGGTACTACATAACTGAGCTATCGGGCCATTCAAGTATGTTATTAGGAACAATGTCATGTCATCAATCTTTGGGTGAGTGGGTTCGAGTCCCACATACCTTCACTCCCGTGGTAACAGGGAAGTGCAAGGGAATTTCCCCCCTCAAAAAGCAAGTGTGTTTACCTGACCTTACATAAGTACCTAACGATTTTTTTTGCCCGGAGCGGATACACAGGGGGGGGGGGGGGCGCAGACAGTCCAGCACAAAGCGCGGTAATTAGCGCGGTATCATATACTTATGTGTTTTACCAGTACCACCATATCCCCAAACCCTCTTGGGCTCCCCTACTATAATGATTTGTAACACCCCCCCCCCCCCCCCCCCCCCCCCCCCCCCCCCCCTTCAAGAAATTTCTGTATCCGCGCCTGGTTCCCACAAGAAGACGAAGATTTAAATTAAAGTAGAAAGTAGGTAATAGCTATACCACATAAGTATTAATCGTCACTTTCCAGTTTCCACCAAGTGAGTGTCAGTGGGGACGTTCGATAAGGGAATATCCCTTAGGAAGCGTTATAATATACTCTTTGTCCACTTATCATAGGTGGGGATGGGGAAGGGGTCCGATCACGAAAGTTTATTCTTCGCGAGCTTTACTATGGTAGTGTTGCACTCATTCGATAGTATTGCCTCGATCTGAGCTATCGATACCAGAGCACAAAAAAAACTCTTCGAAACGTCATATCTTTTATGCTCTGTGATCGATTTGTACACGGATTACCACAGATTAGAGAAAAAAACAAATGACTATACAGATGGAGCATAGAATGACTTTTGTGAACACCAATGCGTACCAGGGTCGGTGCAACATTGCAGCCCTACCAAGTGAAGAAATTGCATGAAGTTTGAATTTACTCTGTGCGGATTACTGAATATAATGTTGCGATTGGTTGGCTATCGATAGACTATTGATTATTGATCGATAGTCTACCGTCGATCGGCAACACTAGTAGGTACCTACAACCTCTATCTATCCTTATTTAGTACCTACACTACAGTAGCAGTAGTAATCATAATCAAATTATACTTGCCACATTCGGAACCACTGATACATTCTCCGATTGAGTTTCTGAAATATCCTTTCTTGCACACGCATTTTAGTTGGCAACGCTTATTGTCGTTTAAGCAGCTGAATTTAATACCACGGTTCCTACAAGTTTTTTCCGGGGGACAATCTCGTTCGCAGGACATTACCTCGTTTGGTGCGTTGCATTGCTGTAGCTCTGGAATTCGCAATATTTTTATATTTATTGAAGTAGGTAGGGAAGTACCTTTAGTACGTACTATATATCTATTCTGTGGCTTTATGTAGGCTACCTAACCTACTACCTACCTAGGTATACCGTGTGTGTGTTATACGTAATATGTAGGTAGGTTCCCTACCTATCTACTACTTACCTGTTTGGTAGGTATTATCATATGTGTAATAAATACTAATAGTGAGTCAACTTGGCGGCTAGACGGAGAAACGATGGGGTGCGGTATGAAGGAGAGCAGAGGTTCCCCCCTGCCCGCGACGTCTGCGATAGTACCGACCGGCTTCGCTTGCGGGTCGGTACGCCCGTTCAGGCGTGTTGACTAGTATAGCAGATAATATCTGTGGGCGTGTCGCGTACACAGAACAAGTTACATGCGTTGTGTTCAAGCTACTCTTACGATCCGTTAGTAGGTATAGAATATACTATGGAACTATATTATTTGCATATAATTTAATAAAATTGAATGTTTACTAAGAAAGTACCTACCTCTTACCTAATTACAATTTATTTATTCAATAAAAATGTGTATGTACTTATGTATCGATTTTAGCCGCATAAAAACTCTTTGTTAGTATAATACTGAATCTGTAAATTAAGAATTCTTCTTCTATCATTTATTCTATTCTCTACGTATATTGAACGTAAGTACTACGTGTATATAAGAAGAATACTTCGACCTATCTTTTCGTTCAAAATACGAATATAATAACGAAGGTTTTCAATCAGTGTGTTGTCAGTGATGACTTATGGAACTGAGACATGGTCTCTTACTATTGGCGTCATTAATATTTCAGACGACGCGCAGCGAGCTATGGACAGAGCTATGCTCGGCGTTTCCCTGCGAAATAAGATCTGTAAGGAGGAAAACTAAAATGACCGATATAGTTCTTAGAATTAGCAAGTTGAAATGGCAATGGAAACGGCAAGCCACTTCACTCGTAGAATCTGGTGAAAGCTGCGGGGAGCCGATAGATGCAGGAGAGTAGTCGCTCAAAGTGCCGCGCTATGTTCAGCAGTGGGCGTATTCAGGCTGATGATGATGATACTACGTATAACTTGCAGTAAGATACTGAGGACTTAAATGAATTAAGATATCATCATGAAACACTAGTGCGGTAATGTAAAGTGAAAAAGCACGCGTCCGTAATATCTTGGATTACGAACCTAAAAGCGGTGTGATAAGCACCACTGTACGAGCAACTGTGACGAAACATTAATTATTACGAAACAAAAATTATTATCTAAGAAAATGTTTTTCTGACAACCCTTGCTTATTTTTAGGGACTAGACGTCGAGAAGGTCTTGTAGGTATTTTGCGGTATAACAAAGGGTTGACCCACTATTAGTATTTATTACACATATGGTATTATCTTGTTCCATGGTATTATTATATTAGGCAGGTGTCTACTTAGATTAAAGTCATAGACCTAAGGGTAGGTAGGTGAAGGTAGGTTCTAGTAGGTACCTACCTAGAAACTGAAATCCCAAAATGTTGTTTTTATAATGTTTGTCTGTCACGACATCCATCACGCAAAAAATATTGTATCCGCGGGGTAATTACGTAAAATTTGCAACAGTAATGCAACAGCAGTAGCAAAGCAACAGCAGTAGCGAAGCATACATGCTCGACACCACTAATTATGTATGACAGCAATCATCGCGCAATTTACGCCTGTTGCAAACCTATTGCGAGTTAGGTAATACGCCCGTGGTTTTGATAGCGTTTGCTGTAGGTAATCAAACAGCATCAAGGAACTACCCAGAAGAGGAGTGATGGTACTATGATTTCGAAATCGATTCCACCAACCAGTATAAAAAGTTACTCTATGCCACCAGCTTCCACAACGCCCATCACGCGTTGATTCTTCAAAGTTGTAGTAATGGGTAGTAATGTAGTACATAGATACATTATGTAAAAATGTATCGATATCAAAGTTCTCGGGGTTAGTTGCTTGATGTCAAAAAGGCTCAAACTCTCAAAGGCTCTAATTTAATGTTATGTAAGTTTCGATTTTGATAAAATCTATGAGAATAGGAGTAAATTGTTTGAAACACTAATATTGAACAGTGGCAGATTCAGGGGGTAAGGGGCTCAAGCTCAACAACTCAAAAGCATTTAAGGTCTTCCTAAAATGATTATTCCAAAATCAACTTTACGTGGTGGTTACTTTACTAGAAGCTTCTATGTAATTTTGGAAGCAACACAAAAACCACGTTTCACCACATTACCTATATCACTTACCCACACTCACCTAATGCAAATTTATACAACACAACACACAGTGACGCGATGTGAACTTTTCCGCGTCCCCGCCAAAAAACCTTGCATTGTATTATTTTTCCGAACTTGTGCTTTTTCTAGTGCTAATGTTTAAAACTGCACTTTATGGCCTTATACGCATTGAGTGCTGAATTATGAGCATGAGTGTGGGTAAGTGATATAGGTAATGTGGTGAAACTTGGGTGAAACGTGGTTATTCGTGTTGCTTCCAAAATTACATAGAAGCTTCTAGTAAAGTTGCCACCACTTTACTAGGGCATGACTTAGACTAGATTATGACTACGTGACTGTGACTAAAACCTCTTCGTCTGTGACTTTACGTGAATTATTCTATAACACGATGAAAAATTACAATACCTACTTGACACTGGCTAAGTACACCATGTGTGTAGCCAAAATATAAGAAAAAAAGTACTTGGTATCGTTAGGGATGCTCCGATACCACCAAGGTATCGATACCTACTCATATCGATACATTTTTTATTATTTATCAAAACCGAAAAAATAAACAAATTTTACCTTACTGCAGCAAAGTTTTGTTGTATCTTTAACTAAACTACATTTCCAAGTGTTTTGGCACGAAGAATCATATATTCGAACACTAAGGATGCGATTTGGATATTTTATTTGACAATATTCGATACGAGTACTTTCTTTCTCTCCGATACAAGTATTTTCTTTCCAATACAAGTACTTTCGTTCCGATACCGAAATAACAACTACCTAAACTGTACTTTGTGTCTGCTTGTGTATATTATCTGTATTCAACGCTTTGAATTGAATTTAAATTCAATTTAATCCTGTTTATATAAAAAAATGATGTTGTTTTAGCCCTAAGTATACATTAAAAGATCACCATTGTAGGCTACCTAGCCCTAACTTATTAAGTCAAGTACCTACTTGACTTAATAAGTTAGGCCTTACTATGCTTCTTTAAAGAAAAAATATATTATGGCAAAATAAAGCTGCTTGGCATTGAAGTTTTTGGTGATTCTATCCTGTTTTGACTAGCAGCATTGATTCGATTCGATACTAGTACTTCCCTTCCGATACCAAGTAAGTATCGAAAGAATGATTCGATACTAAAAAGTACTTGGTATCGAAAGAAAAGTATCGAGTACTTACTCGTATTTACTAGTATCGGAACGTCCCTAGGTATCGTAAGAAAAGTATCGAGTACAAAGTTACAGCTACTCGCATATACTTTGGTGATATATCGGAAATTCGGAACAGAAAAGTACTCTGACTCTGTGATCGGAACATCTGTAAATTCGATTATCTCGTCGTCATCGTCTGTGGATTCGATAATTTCGATATAACAAAGTTATGAACAAAGTACTCTTACTCTGTGGACTCGATGGGCAGCATATCCCTTTTTTTTTTTTTTTCATATATTTTGGCTCCACACATAGTGTATTTAGCCAGTGTCAAGTATTGTAATTATTCATCGAGTTATGGATTATTTCACGTGTAAAGTCAAGTTTTCAAGTCTTATTCACAGTCCAGTCTGAGTCAGGTAATCATAGTCCAGTCTAAGTCATACCCTAGTAAAGTGGTGGCGACTTTACTAGAAGCTTCTATGGAATTTTGGAAGCAACACGAAAAACCACGTTTCACTAGGTACATTATATCACTTGCCCACACTCATGCTCGTAATTCAGCACTTAATGCGTAAAACACCACCAATTTTAACCATTAACACTGGAAAAAGCACAAGTTTAGAAAAATGATACAATGAAACGACGTGAACTTTTTCAAGTTCCCGCCAAAACTCAAAGCATATAACGCATATAACTCCCTTAGTAGTCTGTGATGGACAGTTACTATACTCTTTGGACTCGGTGCGATTTTTGTTTTTGTTTGTAAGCAGTGTTGCCACCTTATTGGTTTTTCCACCAGATCTAGCGGTTTTTCAAGATGTTTAGCGGTATTTTTTTATCATTTAGCGCTGCTTTATTTTTTAGTGGTTTTTAGTGTTTTTCGATATGGAGTCTGGTAATACATATTCGAGAGCCGAATCTTCTACTGTTCCAAATAAAACACGCAATTTTTTAGTGTTTTGCTAAGCTTACTCTATGAATTTTACGAATTATTAAAAGTTCTGGTCATAAAATGTTTCAATTACGTTAGGGCGTGCAGTTTCATAGATTTTCAGTTTCGAAATTGGCCTATGAAATTAGTGCATTGAGTTTCGAAATTTCGAAATTTCGAAACTCATGACACGTATCTGATTTAGTACAAATTGATCTTCTAGCTTTATCTTCTTGCTCTATGCTTTAATCTTGAATGATGAAAGTGTAAAACATGTACATAGTAGATACATAGTAACAATGAAATACATTATACTTTTAATTTTTTTTATGCTCTGATGATGAATAATGGAACTAGGAACTACAATTGTTATTACTAGTTAACTAGCAGGTGCACCTGTCTCTGGTCACCGTCATCCATTCATCATTTTCCCGTCTCTCTTTCCTAGTACCTACAGCAGAAACACGAGCAGCTTCATCGTGGTTGTCGACAATGTTTTATCGTAACGTATGGATTACGTGTCGTATTACCTAGCAAATAAAAAGGTCTGCAATATTATGGAGGTTTACGCTATGCAATATCTCTGACACTTTTAGGAGTGGTCTGGTCTGATAATAAAACTGTAAAACTTCTACGAGCGATGTAGCCTGCTCACTGCAACTTACTAACTCTAAGAGCTTTATCGGTGACTTTAGTTCTCTTGCGGATCTCCTCATTTCAGATCTTATTTCGTAAGTAAACTCCGAGTATAGCTCTGTACGTAGCTGGCGGCTCGACTTTGAGCTTACTCATAAGTCCAACAGTAAGAAACTACATCTCAGTGCCATAAGTCATAACTGGCCACATAAATAGATTCATAGTTTTCAGGCTTTGCGGTGTTTTGGACGATAGGATAGGTTGATGCTTCTCAAACGCTGCCCAGCTGAGTTGAGTTCTTCGTGCGACCTCTTTGCTGAAGTTGGACCTACCGAACTGGGCAGTCTGTCCTACGTAGACATAGCGACAACTTCGTGAGTATCGTTCCCACACTTATCGGTATAGGTGGAACATGAGCATTAGATATGATTTCCGTCTTGTCCATGTTTATCTAAAGACCAACCTTTTGGGAAACTCTACTGATGTCGTTGAGCATGGCGGTAAGGTCCTCGAGCGACTCCGCCATTATATCATTGGCACAACGAAAGTTAGTGATGTCGCCATTTATGCTGATGGCAGATCTTTTCCATCCCAAGAGCTTAAAAACGCCTTGCAATGCGTTGGGGAACAGTTTCGGAGAAATAACGTCTCCCTGTGTCACGCCTCTTTGTAATGCGATTTGTAACGTACTCTGGTCCTGTAGTCGGACTGAGATAGTGGCCTTGCTGTACATTGTACAAACACTTCAAAACTTCGATATATATTTAACTATAGTCGATTTAGCATCGCTATAAAGACTGCAGTCTTGACTGAATCTAAGGCTTCTCATAGTCTACAAACGCTAGGCATAACGGCGCCTTTACTCTTCGGTCTTCTGTATAATACGTATACCGATTACTTCTGCATAATCTGCCGTAGCGTATGGATGTGGTTTATGGTGCTAAAGCCTTTGCGGAAATCCGCATGTTCAGGAAGCTGGAAATCATCGAACCTGCGCGCAAGACGGTTTGTAATGACTTTCGAAAATAGCTTGTACACGACTAACGAGCGAGATGAGCCTATAGTTCTTCAGTAAGGTTTTATCACCTTTTTTTAATAAGAACACCACCACGCTCTTGTGCCACGCCTTTGGCGTTGTACCTTCAAGGATGACAGAATTAAATAACTTCTGGAGGACTATAAGTACCGGTCTACCACCCGCTCTCAGAAGTTCGGTCGTAATTCCATCTTCACCTGGCGCCTCGTTTTAAGCTGTCCTCAAGCCATTCTAATCTCGTACAGGCTGATAGTGTCAGACTATCTTGGCTCTAATGTCCTGAGCTGTGTTAGTAGCGGGCTTACGAGTCGAGGTGTATAACCGTCCATTGAAGTTTTCGATCTCTCTTAGAATCTCATGCTTGGATATAACGATGACACTGCCATTTTCGGTCTTCTGTTTTGTCATTTAGCTTTGCCACATAGACAAATCTTTTGCGAACACTTTAGAGCCTTGCTTCCGATCAATTGGGGTCTTAATACGTGAAGTACATATGTAAAAAAGCACGCAAGTCGTGTCGCACGTAACTCCAGATTTGGCACCACAAGCTGACATATCAACTAAAGATCGCAGTTTAATTTAATTCCAGTCTGCCATTAGTCTCAGAACTTCCTGAGTTTGTATTCAGAGTTTATGAGTCTTCTTGCTGCGTTGGGTTACTAGCCGCATTTAAATAAAAGTATGTTTCGAAATTTCGAAACTAAAGAGTATCAATTTCGAAATTACAGAACACGCAAATATGGTCCGAAATTTCGAAACTATGAAGTTTCGAAATTTCGAAATGCATGCCTTAAATTACGTCCAGTGATTCATTGAAGCTATTGGCACAAACACCAAAGTACACGTTGAAGGATAAACCAACACAACCAACAGCATCTTTAGTGTCAGCGTCGACTATAGAGATAGCGTCCGCATCTGTTAATGATAGAAAGAATACATAGCTAGATAGATAAATTCTTTATTGTACAACCAAATAAACTTAAATGTACTAAGAAACTTAATTTTGGACTTATAGGTAATGCTAGTGCAATGGCTGGTCTTATCGCCTAAAGCGATCTCTTCCAGACAACTTTGGTGATGTTATAGAAGATATTTCATAACATTTGCAAGTCTTGAATTTTGAATGATCATATTTTTATTTGTAGCTTTGTTTTTATGATTACTTGACTGATTCAATATGAGTACCTACCAAACAAATTGTTATAATTCATGAAATGTAGCGTTATAATTATCACTCCCTAGAATCCTAAATATTTTACCAAGTCATACCGCAAATAATGTTAAGTAAAACACTGTTTTAAACTTCCCTGTTGTTCACTATATTTAGATGGTAGTAGCACTGCAATCTGTTATGGGCGGCCGTGGCGCTTAACACCAGGTGAACGACTAGCTCGTCACGTCATTCGTTTACATAAAAAAAAGATAGTGCTCATCTCTACCGCAATTAGAATCATTTCTAAGTTCCGGAAATAACAAATAAAAAATGATTCCAATCACGGTAAATATCAAGTAAATACTAAGTCAAGAACCTATGTACCTAATTCCTAATAAAACTGCTAATAAAAGCCAGAATTTTCATTCGTTTTAAAAACGACGCTATTCGACAACTATTGTTTAAATGTCACATAATTTATTAGTATTTAATTTAAATGCAAAAAGTTAGCGGATTTTGGTGGTTTTTTAAGTCCAATTTTATTAAATCTGGCGATATTTTGATAGTAATCTGGCGCTCTTACATATTTCAAGGTGGCAACACTGTTTGTAAGATTTTATTAATTTTTCTAAAATTATCTAGGGATAACAAGATAACAAGGATAACAAGCATGCAAGAACCACAGAATTCGCTCTATTTACATAGGAACCCTGATTATTGAAAAACCTGAACCTGAAAAATCTGAACCTGAACAGCAAAAAATACAAAACAGTTCAATTGATTTCAACATTGATGTGAGTTAAAACCAAATTTCATTTCTAACCTTTCTATCTCAGACCAAATATCATAACTCTAACAATGAGTATTGCAAGTATGTTTGTACCGTACTTAACTACTATTAATGTCGTAGGCTTCTTCATGAGTATAACCTTAAACTTTCAATAGATAATTTTGTTGTTTCAGACAATTTGGTTGATAATATGTGGAGAAGAAACTGCTTACTTAAGAATTGCGAAAAATTGTGTTATGAGCTTGTGTCTCTTCGTGCCAATCCCTCGAAATACCAGGTAAGGTCACTAAAAAAATGCAAATACAGAGGATTTTTATCTCTGTCAATGACTGCCAGCAGGTTTTCAACTGTTCGATATATGCATGAAAACAAACAATATTCTTTGCCAAATAAAGCTATTCAAGACTGCAGTTCTTTCACATGTAGAACACATACGTGTGGTGAACTCAAAGCAAAACATACAGGTCTAAATGTAACTCTTTACGGATGGGTACAATTTTCCCGTCTTTCAAAATTTTTGCTGCTTAGAGATGCATATGGCCTGACACAATGTGTTGTAAATGAATCTGACCATAATATTTCTAATATACCTTTGGAGACGGTTGTGAAAGTAATTGGAACAGTTGCACTGAGGCCGAAAGAAACAATAAACACATCTATGATAACAGGTGAAGTAGAAGTTGTCATAGAGGACTTAGAAATTTTAAATACAGTTGATAAGCTACCATTCAATTTGAGAAATTACCAAAAACCTAAAGAGCAGTTAAGGCTGCAACATCGCTATATTGATCTACGATTTCCTGAGATGCAGAACAATTTACGGCAAAGATCTCTCATGCTGCACAATATGCGGAAGTTTTTAATAGAAGAACATGGATTTGTTGATGTGGAGACACCTACACTGTTTTGTAGGACACCAGGGGGGGCGAGAGAATTTGTAGTGCCTACTCATCACTCTGGGCTGTTCTATTCATTAGTCCAGAGTCCACAACAATTCAAACAGATGCTCATGTGTGGTGGCTTTGACAGATACTTTCAAGTAGCAAGATGCTACCGTGACGAAACTACTCGGCCAGATCGGCAACCAGAATTCACACAACTAGATATTGAACTCTCTTTTACCACATTAAATGGTGTTTTGACTATGATTGAAGAGCTTCTTTACAAAACATTTATCAAGCCGCTCCCAAAGCCGCCATTTAGAAGAATGACTTACAAAGAAGCAATAGAAAACTATGGCAGTGATAAACCAAATATAACATATGGATTGAAACTGAAAAATATAAAATATTTATTTCCCGAAAGAGAAAATGATGCAAACTTTGGAGCATTTGCAATAACATATTCTACTGGAGCTGGTAAACTGTCAGCTAAATTTAAAGACAAGATAAGAGAATTGACCAAAAAGTACAACACAAAAGTGGTTTTAAATGAAAATTTATCAAAGGAATTAGGTGCTGATTTTGCAAAACAAGTACAGGGAATCAATGTGCAGGAAAATATGGCAATAATATCATTAGGAGACACTGAGAATGCTTGTCAATGCTTAGGGGAAGTCCGAGAGCTGCTATCATCAATACTAAAGTCTAAAAACATGTTAAATGTTAATGATAGTGTAGAGCCATTATGGATTGTGGATTTCCCTTTATTCGTGAAAGGGGAAAATGGACTAGAAACATGTCACCATCCATTCACTGCACCACATCCCGATGATCTTCATTTACTAGACACAGAACCCTTGAAAGTTAGATCTTTAGCTTATGATATTGTAATGAATGGGAATGAAATTGGCGGAGGATCTGTCCGAGTTCATAATGCAGACCTTCAAGAGAAGCTACTTGAAATGCTAAACATTGATGGATCAAAATTAAAACATTTTTTGAATGCTTTGAAAAGTGGATGCCCCCCACATGCTGGTATCGCTCTAGGTATTGACCGATTAGTTACTCTAGCATGCAATGCAGAATCTATAAGAGATGTGATTGCTTTCCCAAAGTCCCATGATGGTGGTGATCCTTTGTCTGGAGCTCCAAATGTTATATCAGATGATGACAAAAGGTATTATCATATTGCTAATGTTGATTAATATTAAGATTTTATTTTATTTAGTAAGTATTTAATTACTTGGTAGCTCTACACATCTGTTGCCATAATATTTTTAACCAGAAAGTTTACCTACTTATTTGTCTGTGTGGCGTAGCAAGCGCCACTTTCGGCCTAGCCTATGAAGGCCGATAATTAAGCAGGCCTAGGCTATCGAATATAAAATAATACTTATGTCGTGGACATTACACACAGCGCCATCTAGCCCCAAAAACTAAGCAATGCTTGTACTATGGGAACCAGATAACTGATAGAATAAGAGTGTCACTTATTTGTACAATTATTTGCTTTCTATCTTTACCGAGTCTGATTAATAAGAAATGTTTTTGTAATTTTATGTCACCAGCTAATGATAAGAATTAAAATTAAATATGTCTTAGGTCAGAACCACAGGGAGCCAAACCGCTCAAAGTGCGCCGCTCAAAGTGGTGCTCTTTGGGGGAGGCCTATGTTCAGCAGTGGACATCTTCAGGCTGATGATGATGATGATGACGATGTCTTAGAAAAATCGTACCAGCTACCTAAAACTACATCATACAAACAGTATTGTAAATAATTATACCAATCGCTTTATGTACTCTTCGTCACCTGTAGGGTTAGCACGGCTGGTAGACAAAACTGTCTTTCCCCTGTTTTACTCCAAGCAAGTATGAAGAAAGTGACGTAAAACGGGGAAAGACAATTTTGTTTACTGTCCATGCTAACCCAGCTGGTTATAATAATAATATTTATGACAATATTTATTGATTGTTATTGCTATATCCTTTTCAATATTATTTTAATCAGAAAAGAAGTTTATTTTACATAAGTATTATATTGGACTTAGATTTAGACATTGAGTAATGCATATGTGAGATGTTTGTTATTCCTGGTTGGTCCAATCTCCTCGCCTCCCTACCAGGAATATTTCAAGTAGTTCACAAAAAAATACATTCGAAAGTTTAAGGGCTTATGCTAGGCCAAAAAAACACACAAAGCCTCAGAATAGATGTATAGTACTAGGCCAAAGCGGGGATGAGTCGGGGGGCCGAGGTCTAAGTTAAAATGGTTCCAACGCGCAATAATTTAGGTAATTTAGTATTACACTGAATATAATGGGTATTTTAAAAATCCACTATACATAAGCCCACCATTATATTCAGTTCTCCTACTTCACAAAGTTTCATGACCTTATTTAAAGTATTCATTGAATAATCGAGGTTTATTTGTACGGTTTGTAGGTAACATTTTAATTATTTTCTATCGAGAAAAGTTTATTAGTTCGTGTTTTCACTATACATATAAGCATCCTGAACTTTACCATATATTAATTTCAAAGTCACTGTTGCAATATTGTTGACATGACACGGCCTCATGCTAAGCCATTTTAAGCATTTTGGCGTTGCATAGGCTCTTAATGATGCCAATATTTCAACAAAATCTACGATTTAGGGTCCAATTGGTTCACATGTCAAAATGTCCAAATCAAAGTACCTATACCTATGTGTCAGAGTTCATTCTCTGGCGACCCAGTTTTAATACGTAGACACTAGTAATCATTCCTCTGAGTCTGAGCTGCAACCGCTCACTTTCCTAAAAACCGTTTGACTCTTTTCTGCCTGTTTTGTTCTCTCTGGCTTTGGAATGTTAACGAGAAGGACGAAAAGAAGGGGTAATCAAATAGCCGGGCTTTGTATTATTGAGTCCTTGATTGTTTTTGTTTAAAACTGACCAATCGAAGCTAAGGTTACAGAACAACATTGAATTTCGTGAATCGGCCAAGATATTATCAAAAATTTTTGATCATAAAATGATAATTTTATTAATGACTCATCTTTAGCACTAATTCACAACTGATCTATAATTCTGCAATAAGTTACGAAACCAATCAATATAATAATCATAGAAAACAGTCGGTAAGGTAGCCTATTATGCTATATCATAATGCTCACCTGATGTATAGCCAGCACATATCACAATCAAACAGGAAAATAACACGTAAAAATAAGTTGAACCCATCTTGCGTGACCACTTAACTCGTTCTGCGGAGTTTACTGACTAACAATATTTATATAGGTTGATCTTGGTGTGTTTTCTATGACGGGGCGAGATAGTGAATACTAACGCTACCCTATCTCGCCCCATCTCGGCGGCGGATGGATCACGGGGGGGTTTTAGTGGGTTCGAGTCCCACATACCCCCTGCCATCACCCCCGTGGTGGCAGGGAAGTGCGAGAGCATTTCCCCCCTCAAAAAAAGGTGTGTTTTCTATAAATTATTAGTTTTTTGCAACTAGATCCCTTGCCTTTATCTTGTAGTGGGTAAGTAAAATCCTTTTGCTTGCTTCGCTTCGTGTAAATATTTGTGTCTTATGGGTGTCGAATAATTGATGCAACAGAACGCCTAGTTGGTTACCAATGGATAGGTAGCCTAGCTTTATTATAAAAAAGCTCTACAGTAAAGTTAATGTTTAGAGAAACCAAGAGCCAATCCACAATATATCGAAAAGGTTTCGGTCCAAAATCTATGCTCCGTCTCGTTCATCTTGAAGTTAGATGACGGAGACATCAGAGTGTAGATTTCGAATCGAAACCTTTCTACTGGGTTTAAATTTAAAAGCTGCTCTGTCAAAAAGTTAGTAACTGATTGATTATGAGTTTACAAAAATGTGCTACAAATGGTCACACTGCCGATCTGCAAAAATTAGTTCCACTTTACGCCGCGGGACTTCTTTCGTGAGACGCACTCTAAGGTTCAGTCGGCTCGGTTCGGTTTCTATGTCAAATTCGGAAATGTTCTGTCAAACCATATCTAAAAACGTGTACTTTGCTTAGTAAAAGTATAGGGTAGAGGTACCTAGTAAGTAAGTGGTTGCATTAGTAAATTTACTGATAGAGATTTTTTGAGTGTAGAAGACTTTCGAATGTCGGATTCGGAAAGTTGTCTTTCGGTAAACAATAAAACTGAATAGGTACAATAACAAATACGTCCGGTAACATTTCTAACCTGGCGGTCAAAATAGCCCTATAACAAACAACACCTACTGGGTGAAATTTTAGCTGAAAGCTTACGCTCGCATTGGTCTTCCGGCACGCAATCGCCTCGTTTGTTCCTCAAAGTCCCAAGCTTGCAGACACACCCAGTACTGCAGGATCCTTGTGTCAATCCTGAACAAGCTACTGGCATCCCCAGTTGAGTGCAGTCTTGGGGACGGCATGTGATTTCGATACACTGTGATAACTCCTCATTTGGGGGGCAAATTTGTTCTGGAATGATACCAAATTGTATCTTGTACCGTACCTATATAATTATGTAAGAAATTGGTCGTCACCACATTACCTACTTACTTACAGCTACGTATCTAAATAGAAAAAAAAATCGCATATAAGTAATACACGTGCCATAGAAAAGGTAAGAAAGAACAGACCTAGGTACCATGGAATAGATTTAAAAAGGTTTAAACCAGATTTTAAGTTAAAGATATCGAGAGTCTAATCTAATCTGGTGAGTTGGAACTTTGATGACGCGGGTTCAAATCCAGCTGGTTGCAAAGTATGGTCTTGTATTTCTGATTTCTACAAAAACGTATAATGTACCTCCGGAACGAGGAGATCAGGAGAACTAAAGTGACCGATATAGCTCTTAGAATTAGCAAGTTGAAATGGCGATGGGCAGGCCAAATCGCTCGTAGAACTGACAACCGATGGGGAAGAAAGGTTCTCGAGTGGCGACCACGAACCGGAAGACGTAGCGTAGGCCGACCCCCGACTCGGTGGACCGACCATCTGGTGAAAGCCGCGGGGAGCCGATGGATGCAAGAGGCGAGCAGCCGCTCAAGGTTGGCGCGCTCTGAGGGAGGCCTATGTCCAGCAGTGGACGTCTTGAGGCTGTTGATGATGATGATGATGGTATAATGTACCTACTACTTACGTTATAACAAGCTTACCTTCACACTGATCTATTGGTACGCAAGTTCCATGTTCGTTTCTCAAAGTGCCCTCAACACACACGCAGCCTTGTTTGCAAAATCCTGGTTCTATATCGGGACAAGGAATTGACTGTCCTCTTTGGGTACAGTTTTGTGCACGGCATATACCTTGGGTACAGGTGGAATACTCTTCGTTGACTGGGCAGCTTTCAGCTGAAAATGATATACATGTATTGTTTAAGTAGGTATATGAGCCATGGCAAGATCGACGACACAACACCCAGAGCAGTTCAGCTTAGTAATATGGTAATGGGGTACTATGAAGGAGCAAGAGTGACGTCACTGCATGTTTGAGCTGTCTCCTTCTATTCCTGTATTTTAAAACGCTTGTAACTTAGTAATTTTTTATTTAATTTTTGTTTTCACGTGTTTTTGAGGAAAATTTATAATTTACTTATGCAATAAAAAAATAGCAGAACACTAGCATATTATGTGCATACTTAAGTACTAATGACTCATGTCATAAAAGTTTTGTTGCTTTGAACTTCTATAGTTAATTACTAATTACCGCTTGTTACTGTGGATGGTGTCTGTATCCGAGTGAGGAATGGTATTATGATGAAACTTCTTACCCGCATCGCACTGATTTGCAGGTACGCAGAATCCATTTATGTTTCTGTAAGTCCCTTCATTACAAACGCATCCTTGCAAACAAAACCCTTCTATTACGTCTGAACAAGGTATTGATGCGCCTATTTGGCTACAGTTTTGAGGACGGCATAAAGCTTGTATGCAGCTGGAATACGTTTCACTGACTGGACAAATATTAGCTGAAAAAGTATTTAACATTGGTTAGTTTTGTTTATCCGCTACGTTTCAGCAACTTAACTACATTCACAAAGAAAAAACCTGTGAAATAGTTTTATAAGATGCCAACAGGCCTTTAAAACACTTACGACAATTTTCAATAGGAATACAGTTTCCGTAGTCGTCTCTTTTATAGTTTTGGATGCACTCGCATTTCGGTGGACCGCAAATAGCAATGCATGCTCTGTCATTTATGTCATTTAAATTTTTGGGACAATCGTCGGTATTGCAGACGCTAGTACATTTGTTCAACTGTTCGTATTCCTTACATATGGGTTCAACTGTAAACCAATTCAGTAAGTAATAAATAAAAAGCCCTTGCTTTGTAATTATTTGCATTCTTAAGTACTAATGACTCATGGCATTATTAATTTTATCAATGACTGTACCAAAGTATCAAAATGGTAAAGTGTCCAGTAAGGAAAGTGTCGAATCGAGGAAAGTGTCGAATTAGGGAAAGTAGCGAATTAATAAAAGTAGCCAATTAGAGAAAGTGTCGGCCTGTTACCTGACCCGATATTTTGTTGCTTTGAACTTCTGTAATTAATTACTAATTAAGTACGGCTTTTTCTTGTAGATGGTGTCTGTATCCGAGAGGATGGTATTATGAAGAACCTTCTTACCCGCATCGCTCTGATTTTCAGGTACGCAGCTTCCATTTACGTTTCTGAAAGTCCCTTCATTACAAATGCATCCTTGCAAACAAAACCCTTCTATTACGTCGGAACAAGGTAATTGGTTCGCCTAAATGGTTACAGTTTTGAGGCGTCTTTCGAGAGCCTCTCGAGATGTTGGTCGAGGCTCTTCGCTATAAGGCCGCTCGCCGAAACGGCTAGCGGGACATTGAGTCAACACTCCACATGGCGGTTGCCTCGTGAGCCAAGTCAAGCTATAAAGTATTATTCTCATTCATTTATACTTACATGCGCACTGATCTGATGAAACACAAGTTCCATTCTCATTCCTAAAAGTGCCTTGCACGCAAACGCATCCTGGCTTACAAAACTCTTCGGCTATTATAGGACAAGTTATTGTTTGACCTATTTGTGTACAGTTTTGTGTACGGCATAAAGCTTGGGGACAGCTTGAGTACTCTTCGTTGTCTTGGCAGATTCTAGCTGGAAATTATCACACTAATACTTATTATAAATGCGAAAGTGTGTATGTTTGTTACTCTTTCACGCTCTTACAGCTGGACGAATTTGGATGTGGTATGGCTCAGCTTATACCCTGGGTTAAAACATAGGCTTTTAACCTGAAAACGGGAACGGTTGCTGTTTATAGGAATGTTGAAACCGCAGGGCGCTGCTAGTATCAAGAATAATTTAAAAATGACATTGACTTGACGGGACGAGAAATCACAAGAAAGGACATTGATAGTCTTAGTATGGGTTTTGGTTCAAATACTGCCCAGAGAAACGAGTGTCATTTTTAGACTCCTGACATAAATAAATACTTGTACACAAAATATTATCAAAATCTGACCATGGAATAAAAAATAAATTAGGTTTATACAGGGTGGATTTTTGAATCGGGCCAGCAAGGGCAGGTACCTTAACCATTATAGCTACTGGAAAACGTTCCTAGAAGACTAAACATGAAGTTTTGAGATACTCTGAACTGCATTCACAGATTTTGAAAAAAATGTACAGTCAGCGAAAAAAATGCAAAAATTCACAAAAAATTTTTTTTTACGCTAATCCATCCTATTTCATGTAGGGATCAAAATATTGTATGGGACCATTTAAGGTATGAGCACTAGAAATAACAGAAATCGCAAAAAACTTATCCCATACATTTTTTACGGGAAAACGATTAATTCACTCCGAATATTTTTGTTGACAAACGATCTTATTTTTTACTGAGATCAAAAGACTTTGGGGCAAACTGAAGTTTGAAGGCACAAGACCAGGTTTACGCGCAGGCACCTTATACAGCGGGCATCAAATTAATTTCTCAGTTTTTGTTAAGCCAGCCTTGTAGCATATTGTAGGTACCTAGAAGCAAAAGTGCCTACCTACAAATCGTTTGGAAACAAATAATAATATTTCACATGTCACAGTTCAATCATAACCTAACCTAATAGTGATCTGCGTTACATATTTTTGCAACGTGCTACACTCCCCCACTAGGTGGACCAACGACCTGGTGAAGACCGCGGGGAGCCGATGGAAGCAGCAAGCGAGCAGTCGCTCAAAATGGCGCTCTGTGGGAGGTCTATGTTCAGCAATGGACGTCTTCAGGCTGTTGATGACGGTGATGATAATGATGATGTTGATGAGATATATATGTATTATCCCAATACTTAAGTGTCGGGTAAGGTCCCATAGTACCAAATTCAATATTAAAAATTAATTTAAAAAAAGACCCATGGTCAGATTACGAAAATATTTCACGAGTAGTAGTTATAAATGGATGTAAGGAACGTAATGTAGGCACTCTCATCACTTGGCAGTATTTGGACCTGATGCTGTCAATGTCCTTAGAGAAGTTGTGAAAAAATGTTGTTATGATTATGATCTTCAACATTTGCGACAAGTTAACTGTAGACATTTACTAAATATTGAACGTACCTACAGGCCCCATAGCTTTTTAAATAAAATAGCAGGCATTTTATTTACTGAAATGCTTCAGAATTTGGAGTAAAATTAAAAAGAAGAAGAAGTTATTCAGAATTAAAAACTGAACCCTGAAATATTGTGATAAGTTTATTTTGTAGATTGGGAATGCTCCTTTAGAATTTAAAGGAGCATTCCCAATCTACAAAATAAAATGGTTTTTCAGCCACACCAAATTAACAAAATATGATTGATACCTAATAATGCAATACCTACTTATTTGTGATTGATACATGATTGTATTTGTTCGGGTTAGTATATACCTACGTTTTGTAACGTCACATTCACTCACGTAATAAGATGTAAAAGCAGCAAAAATTGTATTTTGCACTTTGATAGCGGCATGATGACAAGAAGCTCTTCTTCATGAAACGGATTGTGGTGATGTGTGCTATGTTTTTGTGCTAATACCAGGCGCGGATACAGGGGGGGGGGGGGGATTTAAAACTAGCTGCTACCTTCACCCGCACTCGCACCTAAAAAGTAGCCCATGTGTTAATGTAGTAGGTATCTATATAAGCTATAATTAACTCTATTCCAAATTTCATCCAAATCTGTCCAGCCGTATGAGCGTGAAGGTGTAACAAACACACACACACCGCCCCACATACACACATATACAAACTTTCGCCTTTATAATATTAGTGTGATTATGTGATAATTCAAATATGCTTTAAACATGCTATTATTTGTAGCTACATATGCTCTAAGATTAGTTTAAAATACTTACGACAAAATTGAGCAGGAATACAAGCTCCGCTGTCATCCCTTTTATAGTTTTCCATGCACTGGCATTGTGGGTCCAAACAAACGGCTGGGCCAATGCAATCATTGCTATCCGATTTTGTAGGACAAGCATCGTTATCACAGGCGTTGGGGCATTCGTTTAACCGTTCGTTTTCACCGCATGTTGGTTCTGTAGAAATCGTTATCATTCTAGTGTAAGTTCTCTCGTGCCACAAACAACCACGAATCTTGTGGTTGTGTATGGGTATTATTTTACATGACAGCAACTAGGTAGGTACTACCTTTAAATGAGTTGAGACTATGACCTGGGGGCCTACCACAACCATATACAAAACTATCATGTTTCACGACAGTAATGTTTCAATTACAATAATATTGCTCAAATTCGTACCACGAACTTCATAAAGTATTATTGTTTTATTCCTGCGGTAGTGATGCGAAAGAACGAATGACAATCTATTACTTCTCTGGGAGAGAACGAGACATTCTAATGTTTCATATAGCGTTATCACTTTCGCACGTATTTACGTTTCGTTTTTAGATTACGTTCCGGAACACGCTTTAAGTGCTCATGGTTTTTATGCCGGTGTCAATATACAGTGTGACCTGATCTCACAATCAATCATGTAATCTTAATTACTTACAAGCAAGTCTATGCTAAGGCCTTATTCGCTATGCGATATTATATTTATACCTCCTGTAGATCTCCTCATTTCAGATCTTATCTCGCAGGGAATCACCGAGCATAGTTCTCTCCATAGCTCGTTGCGCGACTTTGAGCTTACTAATGAGGCCAACAGTAAGAGACCACGTTTCAGTTCCATACCATAATTAAGTCATCACTGGCATGGCATGACATGACACACTGTTTGAAAACCTTTATTTCAGGCTCTGCGGTATTTCGGACGAAAAGATAGGTCGAAGCTTTCCGAAACACTGCCCAACCGAGTTGTATTCTTCGTACGACCTCTTTGTCGAAGTTGGACCTACCTAAAGAAATACTACCTAAATGAGATATTAGAAAATTGTGAAATGATCTTGTCTAAGGCGTTCCTTTCCGCGTCACACACAATACACACCCGCACAAAGGCCTCCTACGGGGCTACGTGTGGTTCATCATAAAAATGATTAAATAAATATTCGGCAACTAATTAAGTGTTGAATTAGAATTACGTGATTCAATGTATGCATTACAATGAACTCTCCAAATGTGGAGAGAATGCAAAACCACAAAGAAAAATGCCAAAATGCAGTTATCTTATTTTCTTTGCTACCTTCGATTATGTTTTGACATAGGCTTGAGCTGTGCGCTGGACTTCGGCAAGAGAAGGGCGCCTCTATCGGGGGGCGAAGCGTATTTTTTTTCTTGCTCTGTGCCCAAAACCATTCCACGAAGATATCGTAACGCGTCGCGATACGTGTGTAGATGGTCATAGCGAATAAGGGCCCTGATGTCTTAGGCTGACGTGCGCACTGTGCAGTGCAATGCCACGCGAAACCTTAGGTATGATCTACAGTTGCGTGTAGTACTGCACCTGTTATGGGCGGCCGTGACGCTTAACATCAGGTGATAGACTAAAGGTGGGTTTTTTGATGGTTAAGGTAACCAATGCTTAAAATCTCTATCAAATTCTAACCAATGGTCAAAATGTGTTACAGTTTTCAACCATTAGTTACCTTAACTGCGGATCAAGAAACCTTTTTTTTTTTTGTTGACGAGGGGGAAATCTTTTAAAGATACCCGACTGCAATGGGGCTGAAGCCGGGTTATGTGAGATTTCCACTCACTAAAACCCCCCCGGTGGCCTTCCTCGGTGCATGGCAGAGGGCTCCGGGATCTCCTACGGAACGCACCGGTGCCCTCCTCGCACTTGTCAAAGCACATCCCGTAGGTAACTGATGGGCTGTCACCTACGAAGCCTCACGGCGCTAACGCTGACGCACGCCACATGCGTCACTGACCTTCCCGGATCAAGAAACCTAGCCTAACTCGTCACGACATTCATTTCATAAAAAAATCTTAGCTCAGCAGTCACTCGTTCAAAATCAGTCTTGTTAAGTGGTACCTATAACGTTAACCTTGCATTGGGTACTTACTACAATCAGCATAAGGCACGCATTTTCCATTTCTCTTCCAGTAGCCGTCGATACATCTGCATTTTGGTGTGCATTCTAAAATTATACCATTTCTTCCAAATCTTGCAGGACAGCGGCCTGTTGGAATAGCTTGGCTGCAGTCTTCGCTACAGTCTGGTGGACACGCATTATATTCTTCGTAAGGATCACTGCAGTTGAAGGGAGCTGAAAGATAATGATTATTTTACAAGATCGTTTATGCAACAACACAACACCACACAAAGCCAATTGCTTAATGATATATTTATGCGTGTTATTTATCACACTAGCTGCACCCCGCGGATAAAAAGTACCCTATGTGTTAATCCAGTATATAAGCTATGTCTTTATTCCAAATTTCATCCAAATCAAATCTGTCCAGCCATATGAGCGTGAAGGAGTAGCAAACATACACCCATACAAACTTTCGCCTTTATAATATTAGTGTGATGTTATGTGATAATTCGAATATGCTTCAAACACGCTATTGTTTGTACCTATACTCTAAGTTTTACTAGGTGGTAGGACTTTTCTGCAAAGTTCGTCTATTAGGTAGGTACCACCGCTTTGCCAGTTATTCTGCCGCCAAGTAGTAGTGTGCAAGCACCACTGTGTTCCGGTTTGAAGGGCATTGTAGGTAGTGAAATTACTGGGCAAATGAGACTTTATGATCTGATCACTCAGTCTAGTAATCTGATTACTAGACTGTGTGATGTCTCAGGATGACGTGCGCAGCGCAGTGTCACGCGAAACTTTATTGTTTTAAAGTTTCGAGTGACACTGCAACTGCTATGGGCGGCCGTTTCGCTTAACATCAGGTGAACGACTAGCTCGTCACGTCGTTCAATCGCATAAAAAAAAGATTACTTTAAAATACTTACGACAAAATTGAGCAGGGATACAAGCTCCGCTGTCATCTCTTTTATAGTTTTCTATGCACTGGCATTGTGGGTCCAAACAAACGGCTGGGCCAATGCAATTATTGCTATCCGAGTTTGTAGGACAAGCATCGTTATCACAGGCGTTGGGGCATTCGTTTAACCGTTCGTTTTCACCGCATGTTGGTTCTGTAGAAATCGTTATCATTCTAGTGTAAGTTCTCTCGTGCCACAAACAACCACGAATCTTGTGGTTGTGTATGGGTATTATTTTACATGACTGCAACTAGGTAGGTACTACCATTAAGGCTGGGTTTAATGTCGATAGCGCTACATGCTACATACCTACATGTCTTCGTGTCCTTTTCGTTTGTCAAGTTTAAAAACTTTCATTTCTTCCACACATGCTGTGAGAAGTGTAAATAACATCCTTATCTTACTGTTATTGCACGCGCCGAAACTACTACTCTACTCCGGACTCCCTACTATCGCTTTTGAGCTAGGTACTTACTATAACTAGCACGGGATAAAGTCTAAAGGTGCCGCTTGCGTCCCGCCATTCTCAATTAATTTGTCAAATTATAAAATGCCCACCAAATCGTTTTTTTTTAAATTTACGAATAGACATCCCTTGTAAATATGATAATGAAAAGTGTTAAACAATACCTAATGCCCGCCTGCAATAATGTTTGACAGCTCTTAAGTTGGCACGTATCTCTCTCTAGAGTATAAGTAGGTAGGTGTAAGTGCGAACTGGAGGCATAATGCCCATTTTCACCAAAGATCCCTAAACTACACCCTAACTAGGAATCCCTTTGGCTAAGGGCCCCCTTAGATTTGACCCTTACCTAAAATCGTTTTCACAGCGCTGACTGCCACTTAAATAGTAAAGTGACAGTTTAATCTTTTGTAGAAAAGATTAAACTGTGACTGTATTATGGAAACCGCGGTAGCGCGGTTTCCATAAACCGTACGTTGCTAATTTTCGTTATTTTGTTTATATATTTTAGAGAATAATCGTCAAAAATACAAGCAACATGCTTTATTGATATTAGCATTAGAGTTTTTAGTTTGAGTTTTTTTTGCATCAGAAAAAATTAAAACAAATACCTACAATATCTGGCGTTATGCGGGAAGAAACAGTTGCCAAATACAATTGAAAAAAAAACGGGCGTTTTGATAATTTAACCTGCCACTTAACGCTAAGGGATCGAGCTTCGGCCCCCTAAACTTAGGGGATCCCTTAAGCTTTAGGTGTCCCTTAATCGTCGGTGAAAACAAAATTACTGTCAGGGCCTCGTTTTATAAAGCTACAAGTCTTGTACTTATAGCGCAAAACTGGCAACACAGCCAAAAAAAAAGGAAAAAAAAAAACGTTTTATAAAGCTACAAGACAACAAGTTACAAGCTACATCCCCCGATATATTGCTTTACTCTATGAATTACAAGCACTTGTTCTTAGACCATAGACAATCCATAGTGTGTTTTCATTTTTAAAATTTAAAATCGAACAGTTTTGGTCATTACAAGTGTATGGAACTACAACTTGTAAAGTTTTTTACCTGACTAAAGAGCTAGGTAAAATGAAGTACAAGTTTAGATAAATTTATTGAAAGTGTATTGTATTGGTCGTGTCACGTATTAATTAATGTTCAATTAGTTAAATTAAGTAAATATGAAATGATTTTGTTTAAATAATGATAAATTCAGCTTGAGCGAAGCCCATGAAAAATGAGCGTAGCTGTATATTACAAAACCTATTATGAGAATAGTGACTTAGACCCAACTTTATTTACTTAAATAGCTTTACTTAAAAATAGAGACGCCCCGTGATTTCACCCAAAACTTGCATAATTTTCCGCGGGATTTCATGAATTTCCGAAAATAACTGCATCTATGCCGGTAATTTAAGTTCATCTAAAAAAGGTCATCCAATTTGGCATGAAAGCCACAACAAACAAATAGATAATGTTTTCAATTTCTATATTATGTAGGGATTTAATGTAAAATTCACACCGGCTAAATTCACTAATGAATGGGAGCCAAACTAAAAAAAGCTATAGACCGTGACGTTCATTCATAGTGATGTGCAACTTGTAATATCATAATATACACTTTATCCTCTACTTAGTCTGTGGTCCCCGCCGTGAGGCCTCAGTGACGTTCATAGTGATGTGCATTGTACTTGTAATTTACACTTGTAATCGATAATTGTTGTTTATAAAACGCCGTAACTAGTAACTTTGTAGTTACTTGTTCTTGTAGCTGCTACAACTGTAAGGTTGTACTTGTAGCTTTATAAAACGAGGCCCTGATATCACTTCAATATTTTTAAGGGTCCCTTAAAATTTAGGGATCTTTGGTGAAAACGGGCATATTATGTCTCATTAAAAGTTAAATAAAACTGTAGACCAAACTTCTGGTTGAATTTCATCACCACAACAGCTGCTGGCTGTGTTACCTGGCGGAGTGGAATTTTCTGCATAGCTCTCACTACTCGCGTACGCTGACGATAAACTGCTGCACCCTAAAATAACCTATAATATGCTCGAAATTATACAAGAAATCGTTTTTGGGTAGGTATATTTGCGAGTCATAATCAAAGCTAATCAGAAAAACAGATGAAGCATAAAAAACGATGGCGCGAGCGCAGCGAGCGCGAAAAATCAGCGCGATGGACTGTGAAAACGGACGTCACTGTAAAACGAAGCGCATACTAGTAAGAAAAGCGCGAGCGAAGCAAGCGCGAAAATAATCTACGATATGTTCAAAATTGCACAAAAAATCGTTTTTGGTAAGGTGCAGCGGGGCAATTTCGACTAGTAAAACGCAAACAACGACTTTGAACTAATAAAAATACTAACTATGGACTATGGATGTTATTTTATCAAATATGTAATGTATTGAAGCTGTAGAATCACTCTATATTATGTTTAATTTTTACAAACTCAAAAATGATCATTCTATAGATTCCAAAATGTGTTTTTTATCAAAAATGGCAAAAATAGTTGGACTTCCCCCTCCGAGGGGTAATTTCAACTATTGATCATAGTTGCTCTTATAGAGCTCTCAGCTTGATGTAAGTCAAATTCATAGTTTCGTTATAGAGTCGGTAATCTGATTTGAGCCTTGTTATTCATGTAACTATGTTCATTTCCGTAAAAAAACATGTGAACGGTTTTGGCGGGGTAATTTCAACTGCTCGCCATAGTAAATAGTGATGAGACTCGTTATAAAAAAAAGTCGATATCTACACCAATATATTTAGATACTACATCTACTAACTAATATACAAAAACTTAATTTTAATGCAAGAAAATATGTGTTTTAAAATGAAATCTTAGCTGAAAATTTAATAAAACACCTACTTAATCTGCAATATCTAAAATATTAGAGTGGCAAACCACCTACAATAAATAAATAAATCAAAGACCCAACTCAAGAAGTCGAAAAGCGTCGGTTTGAGTCAGTTGCCATCCTGAGAATAGACACATTATAATGCATAACTACTTCATAGGATTATTATTTTTATTGAAATGGGTATTCACATCGACAAAAATGTCGAAACGTGCACATCACTAGTGTTTATTCATTTACATATAGAATAAGGTAGGGCAATTTCAACTGTAAAAAAGCCGAAATTAGCCGACATTGGTATTCAGGAGGGGTTATTTAAACTATCGAGCATAGTACATCATATATTATCGAGATACACCACATCGAGCAAGTCGACACTTCATATCCTTCAATAGACATCCCTATCTACTTAAATGTGATGATGTATGACGCTATAGGTCCTACCTACATCTCATTAAAAGCCAATTAAAACTAAACCAACCTTCCTGGCTGCCTGCTGGCGTACTGCTGGCTGTGTTATCTGACGGAGTGGGATTTTCTGCATAGCTCTCACTATTCGAGTACGCGAACGATGAACTTCTGCTCGGTTTGGGTGTAGCATCTGTAAAAAAACAGCTACGTAAGTAAATGAATAAAAAATATTTTGCAGAGCCTTTATCTTTGTTACCTCACTGCTTTTCTATAGATTTTTTTGCAAGTAGATTAGGTACAGTCGCCTGCACTAATAAGTATACAATTCATAATTTTCAAAATATTGGCCCAGTTTTATTTTACTTACTAATAGTCTCGTTTACATTTTATTAGTGAATATGGGTATACATGTTACCCTACAAATTGATGGTTACATAAATTTTCAGTAATTCAATACTGTGACAATATTTTGAAAATTATGAAATGTATACTTATTAGTGCAGGCGACTGTACCTACTTATTGCCAAACTTTTGTTATTTGTGAAATTGAAACAATGATCATTGTTTCATTTTCACGGCGCGGAGGGCGTCTAGCTGAGGAAAAATCGGCATAAGCATGATGACCACGCGTTTCTGCCCTCGGAGCGAGGCGATTCCAATTCGAGACATAACCGCAGAAACGGTCTCTAAAGCCAAGGGATGGATAACAAGATTTGAATGCCCACTCCATTCAACAGATCGTGGACTACAGTTCCAATCATCACTTTTCGGCACCTTGATGAAGAAGTTCGGCGTCGCGCACATCAAAACTACCTATCATCCCTCTTCGAACGGAAAAATAGAATGATGGCACCGCACGCTTAAAGCCGCACTCATGGCTAGGGGCGCCTGCACACAGTGCAGCGAAGAATTACCCACCGTACTACTTGGCCTGCGAACCGCCCTATGCGCGGACACGGACGCTACGAATGCCGTCGGATTTCTTCGTACCTATCAAATCCGACGTCGAATGCTTCGCCGCCACAGCCGTTAGTAAGCAGGTAATACCTATTATATAAGTACCTACTGTTATTTTCTTAATAGGTATAAGGTGCTTGCTCAACGACCTCAGTAGAGTCTGCCAGCAGGTTGATCTTAAGATGAATATGGACAAGACAAAGAGCATGTCTAATGCTCATGTTCCAACTAATACCGGTAATTGTTGGGAACAATACTCTCGAAGTTGTCGGCAAATATGTCTACCTAGGACAGACTGTCCAATTAGGTAGGTCCAACTTCGACAAAGAGGTGGCACGAAGAATCCAGCTCGGCTGGGCGGCGTTCGGGAAGCTACGTATTTGGTATTTTACCACAGAGCCTGAAAATGAAGATTTTCAATCAGTGTGTGTTGCCAGTGATGACTTATGGAGCTGAGACATGGTCTCTTACTGTTGGCCTCATTTATAGTAAGCTCAATGTCGCGCAACGAGCTATGGAGAGAGCTATGCTCGGTGTTTCCCTGCGAGCTAAGCTCCGAAAGGAGGAGATCAGCAGGAGAGCTAAAGTGACCGATATAGCTCTTAGAATTGGCAAATTGAAATGGTAACGAGCAGGCCACATCGCTCGTAGAACTGACAACCGAAGGGGAAGAAAGGTTCTCGAGTGGTACCACGAGCCGGAAGACGCAGCGTAGGCTGGCCCCCCACTCGGTGGACTGACGATCTGGTGAAATTCACGAGGAGTCGATGGATGCAGGAGACGAGCAGCCACTCAAGGTGGTGCGTTCTGGGGGAGGCCTATGTTCAGCAGTGGACGTCTTCAGGCTGTTGATGATGGTGATAAGAAAAATGTTGGT
The DNA here is from genome assembly GCA_910589525.2 of Ennomos quercinarius. Classification (NCBI taxonomy): domain Eukaryota; kingdom Metazoa; phylum Arthropoda; class Insecta; order Lepidoptera; family Geometridae; genus Ennomos; species Ennomos quercinarius. The sequence continues at coordinate 14,093,313 of OU342494.1, read as the reverse complement.
GCTTTTACTACCTTAACGTTACACTAATAAGGTCTTCTTTAATTGTCTGTGTCATTTAGTGGCATATTTGGTGGTTTTTTTTTTTTTTTTTTGTGGTGGTAGTTTTTTTGTGGTGGTTTTTTTTTTATTATTGATCCATAAGCACCTAAATAATATGGATAATATAACAATAAACTCGATTTTTATTAGATAAATGAACAACGAGTTCGTCGTTAAAAATGATTATTTTGACACGAGGCTCATGATAAATGATTACAATGCACTAGTGTAGTGACACAATCACGAATAACTAACAACAATATTTGTTTAGAGTTTATTATAGGTACGAATATGCTAGTAATAGCAAATCAGACCGAGTGAATTTGTAAAGACATGAACGGCAAAAGGAATGCCTGTCGTCAAGCAGCACGAATGTGTGGATGAACTCAGATATTATATTCTTTTTAGCGTTCCGTACCCAACGGGTAAAAGTGACCCTATTACTAAGACTCCGCTGTCTGTCTGTCTGTCCGTATGTCACCAGGCTGTATCTCATGAACCGTGATAGTTAAGACAGTTGAAATTTTCACAGATAATGTATTTCTGTTGCCACTATAAAAACAAATACTAAATTACAAAATAAAATAAATATTTATGGGGGCTCTCATACAACAAACGTGATTTTTTTTGTTCGTTTTTATAGATAATGTTACGGAACCGTTCGTGCGCGAGTCCGACTCGCACTTGGGCGGTTTTTCTGCGGATCTCCTCGTTCCGGAGCGTATCTCGCGGGGAAACACCGAGCATAGCTCTCTCCATAGCTCTCTGCGCGACTTTGAGCTTACTAATGAGGCCAACAGTAAGAGACCATGTCTCAGTTCCATAAGTCATCACGGCACACACACTGATTGAAAACTTTCGTTTTCAGGCTCTGCGGTATTTTGGAAGAAAAGATAGGACGAAGCTTCTCGAACGCTGCCCAGCCGAGTTGGAATCTTCGTGCGACCTCTTTGTCGAAGTTGGACCTACCTAATTGGACAGTCTGTCCTAGGTAGACATATCTCTCGACAACTTCGAGAGTATCGTTCCCAACAATTACCGGTATAGGTGGAACATGAGAATTAGACATGATCAACATGATTTTCGTCTTGTCCATATTCATCTTAAGATCAACCTGCTGGGAGACTCTACTGAGGACTCTACTACTCTCTAACTTACCATTGCTAATTGCCTTTTACTGTTTTTTAAATGATTCCTTATTACTTCATGCAACCGGCACTTAGCTATTTTTGAAAACACAGTAAGCCTAAATGTTATTCTGTAAAATTAGCTATAACCATACCAAATTTCAGCGAAATCCGTTTAGTTAATTTCAGCGTGATGCACGTTCAAAGGGACAGACAGACACACACAAAATTGAAAAAAGAACAAAATTTTTACTTTTATATCGAAGAAGTGTAATTAATGCAATGAACCATTTTCAATGATTATTCAATGTACAGATTTAGCCCACTTACAGTTTTGTTACACCTATTGCCAAGGTAATTTTAATTTGGAAGTCGGGTTACAGAAGAAAAACATTTCTCTTTTTTCCATACATATACCGGATGTAAATAAGTTAATAGTACCTACCTATTGCACGCGTCATGTGTAGGTACGAAGTCGGGGCGTTTAGTACCTAGTAGGTACCTATCTAAATCAACCCGACGCATCGAAAGAATCTGTAATGCAATTTATAACAAGGCACAAACATCAACAAGTTTTTAAGATAAACGAGTCTTTGAAATAAGCCTTACTCACCTAAAAATGTAATAAACAAAATAAAATAAACCATGGTTGTGTTAATTATGGTACCACCCATCTTGTCGAAGTATTACAACGCAATGGTTCGAATGCATAATTAAATGCACAATATATACGCATAACATAATTAAATAATATGTACTTAGTCCTTTTAGGTACTGTTTCACCGCCTCACAATAAATGTTATCTGACGTATAAGTATATTCGTAGGTACCTACTAACGTAATAGGGTATCAACCAAGGAGTACGCCTTCACCTTGTTTATGGGTTAGAGGGGAGGGAAAGGGAAAAAGATGGGTAAAAGGATAGATGGCCGGCGAAGGAAGGCAGTCGTCGCCTGCTTCTCTTCTATTGCCATCCCATCCATTCATCCTTTTCCCCTATCTTTTTCCCTTTCCCTTCCATCTTCTCTTCAATAGGACGAGTATAAATAAAAAATAATTACTTATACAAACAAAAAAGCCCTGCATAAAAATTACATCCATTTTATTTAGTGCAACCCGCACTTGGCCGTTATAGAAAATAAAAAGTATCGTGAATATTATTCTGAAAAATTAGCTATAACCATACCAAATTTCAGCGAAATCCATTCAGTAGTTCCAACGTGATGCATGTTCAAAGGGACAGGCAGACAGACAAAACATTAAAAAAAATGTTTTCATCATCACTTATAGAAGTGATCTTATCGATAAAGAAGTGTAAATGCAATCAAAATTTTCAAATAACATTCGATTTACATCCATAGTCCAGTTACAGATATATTATATGCATAGATAGATGGAGCAGGTGGCAGCCTGCCTCCCTTCTTTTTGTTAGGGCGTAAAACTACTTAAGGTGGAACGTTACACTGGCAGCGACAAATGGCAATAAACAATTTTCTTCTTAGTTTTTCAATCTATTGCCATTTGTCGCTAAACCAATGATAAGTAGGTGATACTTTTAATTGTAATTTATTGATACCATAGACCTTATAAAAAAAAGCAGGACTGAGTCCCAATTGATCCCGAACCGAGGTACCCATAGGAAGTCGGAACGCTAATAAGTACGAGCGGACACGCACACACTCACATCATAGGAAGTCTATCGCCTGCCATTACTGCTCCGAACCTCGCCCAAGACGCATAGAAAAAAATATTATAAAATGCCGTCTTGCGTTGTGAAAAGTTGTCGGAACCATAGTGGTTTGATAAAAAAAAGTCAGGGGATCACTTTTCACAAGTAAGCTTGTTAATATTTCGCTAATTTCTTGCTTTTTCGATAAAACTATTGAGATGCAATCAATACACAAAACCAGCTAGTGTTACCAACAATCAAACTTGCAAATTACCCGGAAGTGTGGGAGAATGACCAAATTATGTTCGAATACAACTTATTCACCTATATTGATCATAATTAGAGATCTGACTATATGCAAATGCATATTTCCATTATGCATATGCATGTGCTGGTCTTTGCAGGTTAATAAATATTGTACCGGTAATGGACCTACTAATCGTGCATATTTTGCAGGTTTTCTATAATGTAGAAAAAGTAAAGTAACGTAGAAAAATACGATTTATGTGTTCATAAAACATTTTACGCAACACCCTGGCTATAAATCTTTGTGCCAAATAAACAGTTTTATTAACTGACTGGCTGACCCGAGCTGGTTAGTTAGTTTTACGCCCTATCCAAAGGAAGAAAGAACTGGGAGGGGAAAAGGATGAATGGAGGCAGGTGCGCCTCTCTTCACCGTCATACATTCATCCTTTTCCCCTATCTTTTTCGCTCTCCCTTCTCTCTTCGCTTTAGCGTACAGGGTATATTCCCAGTTGCCCCCACATGCTTCGCCCCCGGGTGGCAACTGAGGATCAAGACGAGAAATATGGCGGATCTCAGTAACTGCGTTCTTGCTCTTTTTTCTTTCTTCTCAGGATCGACACAAGCAGCGCAACACGATGATTTTGCGAGTCTGCATTATGGTATTTGTTTGATTTAACTCATCTCTGTAGTGTAGAGTACCTACTTACTCGTACTTTTGGCGTACCTACCTAATAAAGATTGTTTTTCGAAAACAATGGACCATGACCATGAAACTCTAGGAACAACCCAACTAGAAACAAGAATATATAGTATAATGTAAGTTTTTATTGTTTATGTTTTCAGAAATAGTTCCGAATAGTCGTCACCAGCGCTTTGTTCTCATCTTTTCCAGCTGAAAAAAAAAGAGAAAATCCATTGGTCTAAAGTTATTTTACATCTATTTATGGAATGTGGCTTAGCGGTAACCCATGCGACATTCAAACTGACGACGCACGCAGGTTCAAATCCCACCCAGCCCTGCATCAATGACTGTCAAGTTTAGTACGAAATTTGCACTCACAGCGCTGGTTTTCAGCCTAGGTTCTAGGCTGAAAACCAGCGCTGGATGTCGTCGACAACATATGCTGAGCCGACGCCCATTTAATACTAGTTTTATGTTGACCTTTATTCGTAGTTCATATTATGTAAATTTAATCTATCATGTTTGGTACCTTAATTTTATGCAAGTATTGAGTAAGGCTTTCTATTCTGTTCTATTTCAACGGCAAAGGAAAACAAAGGTACCCGACATGTCCAAGTATTTCAAAATTCGAGAACATGACGCACCAACTCCAACACCAACTCGTACCTATTTGGCAAACGTGGTGGATTATGGCCTACATTCTCTTCGAGTGCAGAAGAGGGTGCACTTCTATCAAGTCTCAGCAGTGCAGAACGTTTGGGCTGAACACGATAGCTAGTATAGTATTATAATATTATCTGTGACGATAGCTACTTGCTACTTACGGCATTCAGAAAACGGCACGCAGACCCCGTCATTCCTCCAAAATCCTTTCTTACATTTGCAAGCAGGCCGGCACTCTACGACAATCAGAATGCTGCCAAAGAATGGACACTGATCATTGGTAGAGGCTTGCGAGCAATCGTCGGTTGGGCAGTAACCAGGGCATGGTTTGTACTCCTCGTTGGGGCGGGTGCACGGAAATGCAGCTGCAAGGGAAATAAAACAAAAATTGATTTAAGATTTTAAAACCTTATATTCTAGACTAGTAGAATCTTGGAGTTTCTATATTACTGAAAAATATACTTACGACACTCCTTCGTCGGTATGCAAGTGCCATTATTGGCTCTGCTGTAATTAAATCTACATTTGCAAGCGGGCGCTGGACATGGTTGCGGGTTTTCGCAAGATAGACTGTAGTTTTCATTTTTCGGGCAGACGTCCGTTTCACAGATAGCTGGGCAGGTGGTTATAACTTCGCCTGGGCCGCATTCAGGATCTGTTTATAAAAAAAAATAGACTTCTTACTATGTCAATGAGGCTTTTTATTTAAAAAAAAACACTAGTTCCGCTTCTTTTCTAGATGGCGCTGTAAGTACGTAGTTTAAACCTTTCAAACCACAGAGTAGTTTAAACATAAGAAAATGCTTAGACTACCTACAAAGAAATGTCAAATTCAGTTGAGTGGACTACGAGTACATTGTCTGTAGTATCTCCTAAGTAGTCTGTGGTGCATTATTCTTGAGTAAATTGAAGTACAGCAGAACTGCGAGACAGATAAACGTTAATATTATGATCCAAAATTAAGCCGAGCTATCGCGCAACGAAAATAGAACAAACGAAACAGTTTAGAGTTGTCAGTCATTATCGTGACACATTTCCTATAACCTGTGGTCTATGCTTGAAACAGTGACAGTGACAGATTTTGGTAAAACCACAACTGGCGCCATCTATTGGGTCATACATAAAACACCATTTCTTTTTTTTAAATAAAACTCCTCATTGTAATAAATAAAAATCAAGTTATTGATTAGTAAACCCATTTGAATCAATATTAGGTATCTAATAGTATCGGTTATAATACCATTTCTTTGATACCATCGTGTTCATTCGTGTCATCGTCAACGTTCGAGACTCATTATGGTTTTCTTTCATTTAGTTGTGGTTTTGCTCGTGTATCTGATATAATAATAATATAATTTAATATCTTGTGGTTTGATTGCATCACCATAAATATGATTCATAGCGGTGCAATGTATGTTATAGCTACATTTTTTTCTAGTCTTTCACCCAGTTTTAATAATAAGCGTCACGGGTGCCCAATTGCCCCTAACAGTTGCTGTGTAACTCATTCTGAATTAGAATTTATAAAGTCTTGCACATGCTAGTTCCGACTTTGCAACAAATAGGTACTTAATACTTTTTGGACTTATTAGACTGGCCTGTGAGCTCAGTTGGTAGTACTTAGTTCGAACCATAGGTTTGTGGGTTCGATTCCCACTCAGGATAAACATGTGTGATAGGTGTTTTTTCTGTGTCTGGGTGTTATATTGTATTCTATGTGTATGTATTTACAAACAAAAAATATCCAAGTATTGTATCATTTATCTGGTTCCCATAGTACAAGCTATGCATAGTTTGGGGCTAGATGGCGCTGTGTGAAATGTCTACATAATTATTTATTATTTATTAAAGTCACAATAAAAATTAGAAAGAGGCAAAAATTGTCGAAAACTAAAATAGATAAGTAATATAGCTACTTAGGTAGGTAATATATTGAAAATGAGAATTGCAAATGTGACATAGAGTCCATATTGTTAAGTCATACTAGCTGTTACTCGCGGTTTCGCAGCATGCTCAGATTATACCAAGTAATAATTTTACTAGAACACCTACGACATTTTTAGTGCGTCATTCGGAGTTCTTACAAAAATTAAAAATAAACTGTTTCTGGTAGTCCAAGGCCAAGTGGTACTGAACAGGTGGCCATCAACCTTCCCTTGCCATCTATTTCGTTTGGACAACTATCTGCCAACACCCTGTATGGTAAAAATATCCTGTGTCGTTCCCCAAGGTTCAAGCTGTCTCCATATCACAGCTAAGTTTGGTTCCACCCGTTGCTTAGTCATGAAAAACCAACAAACAGACGGAGAAACCGAATTTACAATATTAATATATATTTCTCACCTGCAGTATAACTCGTTCCTATTAGAGCGCACAAGATGATAAACACAAGTTGCGTCATGGCTGATCCGAGACTTGGCTGAGAATGAACAACGGACAGACGCTAAGGTTGTCAATGCGACGAGTGACGACGCACGGTGGTGTCTAGCGCCTTGAACATGTCAGAGTCTTATTGACATTTTATTAGTTGGTGTGATTTCCCGATTACTTGCTGATTTGGTCAGTAACACGTAATAGCTAAACAATATCAACCGTACTATTATACGTAATAGCAATATTATTAATTATTCTTAGGGTTCCGTACCCAAAGGGTAAAACGGACCCTATTACTAAGGCTCCGCTGTCTGTCTGTCTGTCTGCCCGTCTGTCACCAGATTGTATCTCATGAACCGTGATAGTAAGACAGTTGAAATTTTCACAGATGACGTATTTAAGGGGGCTCCCATACAAAAAAGTGTTTTTTGCTCGTTTTTATAGATAATGGTAGGGAACCCTTCGTGCTGGTAGTCCGATTCGCAATTGGTCAGTTATTTACTCTGTTATGAGAATGAGTAAAAAAAATATAATTCTATTGTCGTGTAAGTTTATCTGTTTAAGCTCAGTAGGTAATATGTAATATGTATATGTACAGAGTAGGTACCGACATGAATTACAGATTTTCAGGTATATTTTATTGACCCTTTTCATACCTTGCTTCAATTTAATAGAATGGATTCGTTCTGACCATCACAACAGAAAACAAAAAATTATTAAATTTTTTAAAAGTCCCATAAATTACATTTTATTGAATGACGCCTCGTAAGGTATGGTACGGTATCCACGGATGACCCAGACGGCAGACCGCCATCGCTCTCTACTGAGTCTGGAGAGCGACGTTTGGCTCCGTCAGGTTATCCACCCATTTGGGTGCCCCGTAAAGGGCTATAGACCGCACGATACCCAGATATAGGCAGTGGAACCATTGACACCACAGGTGTCCATTGAGGAATGCTTGAATGAAGTCACCATCGCTTCAGAGGGTAAGCTGAACTTGGAGCAGAAACTACGCATCAATTCTGCCGGAAAGTAGGCCACGGTACTTCTCAGATGGCTGTGCAGTCTAAGTCCCTCAAGATGAAAGCAGTCCAAGGCCACTCATTGATTAATACTCTCCAAGAGCAACTGGACCTGTCTCAGTACTTAAAAGACCTTAAGCTGACTATCGAGGATTCAGCTAAACATTCATCGGGTGCGTCTTTTGCTGACATGGTGAAAAAGGGCAGTAATAACTTTATTCAGCCCATGAAAGTTCATGGGCTGAATAAAGTTATTACTAAATTAAATTGCAACCGAATTCAAGTGAATTCGGTTGCAATTTATCCCAACGATAAATTGAGGTCAAGCGAAGATACCAAAACACTAGTACAAAAAATAATCTGCCCCGAACAGATGAAACTTCACGTGAGAGGCCTGCGCAAGACAAGTAACGGTGGGGTCATCATCAGCACTGACACAAAGGATGACATCGTAAAGCTGAAACAATCGGTGCAGCTCACGAACTCGGGCCTTCCTGTTGACGAGCCTTACAAGCGGAACCCTAGAGTAGTTATTATCGGAGTTTCCTCAGCGATGCAGGAAAAGGAAGTTTTTGCCTGCTTGTACCACCGAAATTTAGCCGACAAACATCAAAATTCCACTCTCGAGACGTTTTTGACCTCAATTAAGTTAAGCCATAAATCAGGTAAGAAGGACGCTGTATCGTGCAACTATGTTATAGAGGTATCTGCAGCTGTACGTAAAGCCCTAATAACAAATGAGAGAGTTTTTGTCAATTGGTCTTCTTGCCCTGTGAGAGATTTTACTTTGGTTACGAGATGCTATAACTGTCAGCAGTATGGTCATACGGCCAAGTCATGTCGGCAGACAACCGCCACCTGCGGCCACTGTGGGGATCAAGGTCACTCAATAAAACAGTGTCCGAGGAAGGCAAAGGAACCTAAATGTGCTACTTGCTTGCACTTCAAAAAGCCGAGCAAGCTCACCACTGGTTCATCTGAGTGCCCAGCAAAATTAATAGCTGAAAAACGGTACATTACCTCAATCAATTATGGGGGCGCCTAGAGCGCCGTTATATTCTTAGTTGTTTCTAGCCTTAACTAGCACGTAATATATACTTATCTTATGGCCGATGATTTAATTAATGAATTAGACAATACTTATTTACGACTCAAAAATATGTGACACTGAATACTGCCAACAATATCTTTCCAGTTATAAAAGCCCCTTAACAGTACTAAACCAGACCATCCGCAGTATCTATAAGAATATAGATAGTCTTAATGTTTTCTTACGTAGGTTAAATATCGAGTGTGACGCAATTGTTCTTAATGAATGTTGGCTTTTAAGTCGAGAGGGGGCTCTCCCTGAATTACCGGGGTATAATAGTTTCTACAGTACTACATCGTTTAACCAGAACAATGGTGTCGTATTATATACAAAAAACTCCCTTCTTCTAACAGTCGAAGAACCTAATGTTCATGAGTGCAATTGCTTGGTCGTTAAAATTGGTGTTGATGTCGCAATTATTGCTATACATAGATCGCCTTCTTTTAAGCAATTGGATAATTTCAAAATAGTCTCAATACGATATTTCAAGGCCTTTCCTCCTTTAGAAATATAATTTTAACTGGTGATATTAATATAAACATTCACTCGGAAACTAGCGATTTAAGTCCAGGGACCCAGGACTACCTTAATCTATGCGCCTACCATGGACTTTTTCCTTCCCACACATTAGCAACACACCAAAGTGGCTCTTGTCTGGATCACGTCATGCTCAAGGCCAGACTTCCCTGTTTAACGCTTGTAACTAACTCAACAATAACAGACCACTCCGCTGTCCTACTAACCCTCGATTTGTCGCTATCTAAACACATCGCCACAGCAAAAATCCAAAACAAACATGATTTGCCTCAAACGTGATTTATGCAACATTGACTTTAATCTAGTTTACAATACTGCTGACGCAAATATCGCTTTATCATATTTAATTAACAAACTGCAAGAAGCAATACTACGTAACACAATTGGTATTAAAGTTAGTAAGAAAAATACTCCTATAAACTATATCTCACTTTCTGTGTCATAGTTTGTTTTTACAAACCGGTTTTTTGCTTTCCTAGGTCCTTTTCTTTGCAATAGACTAAATAAGAATTTATCAATTTATGACTATAATTTTTTTAGTGCTAAAGTAGTTGTGTCTCAGCACTTACATTATCTGTCCTATGATGAGACTGAACAATTATTAAATATTGACAAATAAGTTTAAGTAGGTACATTAATTAGGTTAGGTTAATAAGTTATAGGTAGTAGGTATTATACATATAATGTAATAATAAGTATATCCTTTTTGTAATTCAACTGTTAAGTTTTTATTTTTATCTTAAATATTGTTAATAATTCTGTTTTTACCACAGACATTACAATAAATTGTTAGCACTCATGCCGTCTGTGATACAGGTATATCCTAGTGCAGGCACCTATATATCAATGTAAGATTTCTATAATATTTATAAGGCCCAGTGAGTACCTATGACTAAAATAACAGTAGGTACTCAGGTCGAGTTATTTTTTAAGAGGACCGTCCTGGTATTTGAAAATGTTATTGCCGTCGCTCTGCTCTCCACACGTATGAATGATAGAGACAATACAGCCCATGAGTGAATTTACCAATACTTTACCGTTTCGGGCGCCAACGGTTTCCCCCCTCTAAAACTCAACAAAAACTTTTGACTTTGGTTCATCTTTTGGATAGATTATGATCTATGCTTATATATTGTAATTTTAATATTATTTTAAATATTGTTGAATCCCCACATTAATTGTATGACATTTTTCATCTGACATTGTTAAATGCTATGCTTGTACGTCGTCAACTTAACTTTTTGAAAACATTTTTCTGTTCACTTGAACTACTTTTCTTCGTCATAATTTTGACGCAAAAAAATCGTAACTTTAGGTGGATATAAATACTAAGATATTGTAAAAACTTAAAAAAGAAAGACGTAGAAGCATAGTTTTTTACTGGCTAAATAACATTATAAAAATCATCAAAGTCGGATAACATATAGAGGTGGAAAAGCGTTGGCATTTTTTGTATGGGGGGTAGGTATACGCTATCTTACCATCGTATGAAATTAATTCAATAGTATATACAATTTTTTTACCATTTATCATACCAAAATATCCACTAAACCCTTTTTAAATAAGGAATGAGGGTTCCAATTCAACGATAGAGTTAATAATACTTAGCTTGAATGATTGTGCGGTCAAGAGAATCTAGAGTTGATAAAGCGACCGTCGGTAACGGAAACCCTTGTCACACAGTTGTCGAACCAATTCAGATTTTATTCTGTCAATTAGGATCCGATGATAAGTAAACCCTTAGTTAATTTTAGACAGTCTTTTACTTTGTTGTAGGTATATGTGCCTATATGTTAAGCCATCTCGTTTTCACTTCTAAAATAAATAATACATGAAGACAATTTTGTAGTTCTCCCTGAGGAATTTGGAAGAAAACATTTGTGTCGGGGCCCTTACGAGCTATATTTTGATCGCGTTAAAAAAGGGGTGGACAGGTAGCTCTATTTCATCTAGGTAATAATTATAAACTTAGAGCAATGAATATGTTTTATAAGATTACCACTTCACATGCGCGTTCAAATTTTACATAGGTTGGGTTAGGTTTTACATATAGGTTTTACTTTTACATGGAGGGTGATGTACATTTCAGAGGGTGTGAACGCGTAAAATTATTTATTAACTTTTGCGAATCCAAGACCTTATGACATCTTTCGATGGTTCTGGCCGAGACAAACTTTCAAAATTCAGCTTTTCAGCATCCATGAAAGTTGTGTATTTTTGCGGCCTGCTATTATTCAGCGAATTTGGAGACAAACGGAGAAAAAGCCAATAACGCTCCAAAGCTTTCCTCCTTCAAAGCGATTTACTAGATTAAACGTTCTCCCAAACAAAAAGCCTTAAAATGACAAAAGACTCCACAAAACATTTTTTTTTTCAAACGAATAGATAATTACGTGAATTCGGCCTTTCCCCCTAATCTTTGTCTTTGTCTCTTTTAATTTAATAATAATGTGGGAGAGTTCATGAAAAAAGACAAAAGTACGTAGGTAACCCTGCGAGTCAGAGAATGGTTAAAAATTAAAAGATGCTTTTAACTTGGTGAATTTTTTTTCATGAATTTAGTGGCAAAGATGTAGGCTTTCTGCCTGATGGTGAGTGGTCACCGCCGCTTAGTATGGCCATCTGCAACACCTAGGGCATTGCTTTCATATTTCAGGAGTTACTATAGGGTTTTGTTTACAAGTATCCTTGTACACATACATACCGTGATCCATTCCCCTGAAAAACCAAATTAACTTTTTATTTTAACTGTCAGGACTACATAAAACTTAACACAGCCGCGTAAGACGTTTTTTTGTTGCATACCCACACACACAGTTGGTAGATAGGTATGCTTCCTGAACTATAGGTTGTGGGTTCGATTCCCACTCATGACAAACATTTGTGGGATGAACATAGGTGTTTGTTCTGTGTCTGGGTGTTATATTGTATTCTATGTATGTATTTACAAACAAAAATTATCTAAGCATTTTATCAGTTATCTGGTTCCCATAGTACAAGCTATGCTTAGTTTGGAGCTAGATGGCGCTGTGTGAAATGCCCACACTTATTTGTTTATTTTATTTATTTATAATAAAGTGTTAAAAATCAAAATTACAAACCAGTAGATATTTTCAGAATAAAGCAGAGAGAAAGTGAGAAGTAATAAAATACATTCCCTTAGAACTGCACCGCTGGATTACCAGAAAATCGGCTCTGGGGCGGCCTTGCTGGCAGGTTTATTGGAAATCGTCTATACACGAGTGGGAATACGTACCTACATCTATTCTCACCTCATATTTTAAAATGGACGGAACGATAGCACTAGGTATATGCATCGTGAGCGAACGGCGTGAAATCTCTTGAATAGTAGGTTCTATACATAGACTTGATATAGAGCGAATTCAGTGGTTCTATATATTTTGATATTTTTTTTTTTATTTTTTTTTTATTTTTTATGTGATTGAATGACGTGACGAGCTAGTCGTTCACCTGATGTTAAGTGACACGGCCGCCCATAACAGTTGCAGTGTCACCCGGAACTTTAAAACAATAGTTTCGCGCGACACTGCACTGCGCACGTCATCCTGAGACATCACCCAGTCTAATAATCAGATTACTAGACTGAGTGATCAGATCATAAAGTCTCATTTGCCCAGTAATGTCACTAGCTACAATGCCCTTCAAACCGGAACACAGTAGTGCTTGCACACTACTGCTTGGCGGCAGAATAACTGGCAAAGCGGTGGTACCTACCTAGACGAACTTTGCAGAAAAGTCCTACCACCTAGTAACATTATTAAATATTGTAGCTATAGTAGGCACTTAATATTTCTTGATCATGACATAAACCGTAAAAGTAAAACTAAATAGAGATTAGACCAAAATAAATGTTTCATTAGGTAATTAGCATTGACATTAACATTTGCACTAATCAATTTAATAATGAAACAAGATCAAAAGCAGAAATTGTCGCGAATATTTTCATAACTAGGTAAGAGTTAAGACTTGCAGAGAGAGAGTAAATTATTTGAAGTTTTAAATAACCGGCCAATTGCGAGTCGGACTCGCGCACGAAGGGTTCTGTACCATTATCTATCTATCCCTGCCATCTAGTGTTGAGTATCAGTACTATTTAAAGCAGCGCCATCAATGACTCTACTGGTAAACGAGCAAAAAAATAACGTCTGTTGTATGGGAGCCCCCTTAAATATTTATTTTATTCTGTTTTTTAGTATTTGATGTTATAGCGGCAACATAAATACATCAACTGTGAAAATTTCAACTGTCTGTCTATCACGGTTCATGAGATACAGCCTGGTGACAGACGGACAGATAGACACACGGACAGGCAGACAGACAGACTGACAGCGGAGCCTTAGTAATAGGGTCCGTTTTACCCTTTGGGTACGGAACCCTAAAAATATGACTTTTCGTATTTTCATTCTTTCATTTAAAGGCTTTTTTTCTGAGTGAACGCTTCACTGACAGACAACGTAGATCTCAAACTGGTGGACCCAGAGACTGTATTTAGGGTGCTTTCGTCTTATTGGCGTAGGGGTGTACTAAGAAAGGGTTTTTGAAAATTAAAATCTTCAGGGGGTTAAATGGGGTATTAAAATAATATAAAGAAACGCCGGTGAAACCGCGGGGTAATTACGTAAAATTTGCAACAGCAATAGCAAAGCAACAGCAGTAGCGAAGCATACATGCTCGACACCACTAACGATGTATGAAAGCAATCATCGCGCAATTTACGCCTGTTGCAAACCTGTTGCGAGTTAGATAATACGCCTGCCGGACATAGTATAAAACAAGGTTAACAAGTGTAGAAATGCAGTTATCTATATTCATTTTCACAGATCACCACGGGGAAATTTTAAGTAGCACTCTCATTTGGTTTACAAATGAATTGTCCCCCGGTATCCGATTATTTATACTTTCCAAGTGAATTTATAGTCCTATAGTCGTCCACTCGCTTGGATTGCTTTTGCGCTATTCAAATCATCATCATCCTCTTTGCCTTTTCCCATTTGTTGTTGAGGTCGGCTCCCAATCTAACCTGTAGCGGCGAGCTACCAGAATTACACGAGCGGCTGCTATCTGACCTCGCAACCCATAAGGAACCAGTAACAGGGATGATTAGATCCGTGTCTGACTACGCGTAACGATTGCCATAGATGTTCTTATGACAACCGGGACCGACGGCTTAACGTGCTCTCCGAGGCATGGAGCGATAGCATCAAAAACTGCACATAACTTACCTACTAGATAAGTCATTGGTGCAGGGCCGAGGATCGAACCCGGTGGCGTAAGATTGCGAAGCCCACATGCTACCGCTCGGCCACCATCGCATCTTTTATGCTATTCAAATATTTGCAAATAATTTTGGCAACGTAATTTTGTACTTTTAATGGGTTTGAATTTAGCATTGGTATCTTGCAATGTGTTACGAATATAATTATTGCATTGTTTTCATTAAAACAGGAATAGTGAGTTCAACTTTGATATTTGATGTTGACCACTGTTTTAGTTTGTATGAGGTTGTTAGAGCTATAATTTGTTTGTTATAAAACCTTTAAGCAGTAATTAGCTATAGAGAAGGTTTATGGACGATGTCATGTCAGAGATTATACCTAAGGCGTAAATTGCCTAAATTTTGGTGAGTTAAACGCAACGCCGACATTCGTCCAGCAAATTAAGTTTAAAACGACTTTAAATGGCAACACTAGTTGCAAATAAGTACAATGTCCCACAAAGCAACAAAGTTTTGTGATTGCCATGTGGACCCCGTAACAAGACTATGTTAACAGCATTTAACTTCCAACCAACTGTAAAAGCTATTTAACTTGTGCAGAAGTTTTTTTAACATGCACAGTCTACTGCATAATTTGGGTGCGTAACATTCAACCGAAATTATTTTAACACAATTTCACTGCAATAAGTACAACATTGCATTTGATCGAATCGACTTGTAATATTGACTTGTATATTTACTGTTCATATAAGTTACGGTAGAACTAAAAGTCAGAGGCTATACAAATATTTGATATAATACTCTGTAGAAATAATATAAGTTGACATAATGATCAGAGGACATGATTACATTTGACATGCTTCTCATTTGGCGTGATATACTTTTGGTATAAATAGTCATTTCGTCCAAGAGACGGCAGTATGTAACGCAGATCATTAGGTTAGGTTATGTTTGAATTGCAACAACACAATGCGCGAGCCGAGCGAGCAAAGTGAGCGTGCCGCGGCAGCGACCGGCGAAGGGCTTAAAAGTATGTAACCCAGATCACTAGGTTAGGTTGTTTGAACTGCGACAACACAACGCCCGAGCCGAACGAGCAAAGCGAAAGTGCCGCGGTAGCGTCCAGCAAACTATAACTTCTGGTTTTTGATCCTGACTATACCTACTCCACGGGAGGCAGCGAATAGTGTTAAAGTTTTGACAGCGGTCGCCTGGGACCTAAATTAGGTAAAGTTTGACTTCCGAATTAATTTTTACCCAAAAAGACCTTGTGCGACTTGTTTGGTAAAGCTGACTCTAGGACTTAGGTATAAAATGCCTATCCGTATCGGAGCGACTGCTATGCAGTACGTCTAAGTAGGCATATCGCCCACTAGCAAAAAATATCAGCATACATCATTATTGCATACCTACAGCATGATATCAAAGACTCAGAATGTCTACTAATCATAACAACCAAGCAGGCAATTCGCCTAAGTATCGGTCTGACGCAAATAGTACAAGCCGACCAATCGACAAAATGTCAAACTTCTAAATAAACGAACTTTGGCGCGACTTTGAGTCTACCTATTTCTCATTTTTAGGGTACCGTTACCTAAAAAAATAAAGCCTGTCAAACCCTTTTTACTCAGGATTAGTTGATAATACCCCAGACGCAGCGTAGGCCAGCCCTCCACTAGGTGGACTGGTGGTAAGTGGCGCCCTATAAGGCCTATGTTCAGCAGTGGGCGTCTTCAGGCTGATGATAATGAGTTGATTATTTACCCTGTTTTAGTTGATTTTTACCTAGGTATTAAGTTAAAATTAACATCAAACTCGAACGGCTAAAATCATAATCAAATAATAAAGCTCAGTATGAACTTAATAATAACACTTGTATCACTCTGCATGAAACGTAACAATAATACCTACAGTAAAAATAATCTTTGTTTTTAACAATACATGCTCCCAAATTTTTAACTACATGCACACATACATGCAACACATGCATGTATACATTTATACCTAATTTTCAATGGAAACAGACAATATCAACAATTACGAATCTGACATTCTGCTACTTAGCCTCATGTGGACATATTACGATTCTAACATTTTGCTATGCGGTCGATTTGTCTTACTTTGACGTTGAGCTTAGCAGCCGCTCCGGTGTAGATAGCAAAATTCATCTTGAATAATAGGTTTTTTAGCTCCGATGTAGATTTTACTCGCTTAGATAGGTACGTATGTCCCTATATACTTGAATAGTTTCGTTTATGTTTATTATCGATGTTCTCTAACTCCCTGCGGGGCCAAAGATTGATGGCGCTGGCAACTAAAACGCTTGTCGAACAACTAAATCGAAAATGTCACTCTTCCAAGTTCAGTGGAGATTACAGCTTCATATCCTAAATTCCGATTAGGTAGAACAGTTCATGAATGACATACCTAACCCCTTTCCCTTCTCTACCAATTTTGTTGTTTGTAGGGGTGAAATTTGGTAAAAGTACCTATCTACAAGTTAAAAACACTATTCGTGAGTAACAGTCGGATATATATTTACTTAAGCTAAAAACAATTTATTAATCCCCTAAATGTGGGATATAAATACAAGTAGCTTATAAAATAGTTAAACCCTCTTGAGACTCTGCTCAGAACAATTTGAGAGAACCATCAATCAAGGCAGTTACTTAGCAAAATCTATTTTAGGCATCTTATAGGTAGGCTACTCCGAAAACTATGGGCCGTCATAAGATCCATGCTTAAAGAAATCGTTCATTAGAAATTGGGCACCTTGTATGCAAAAGCTGCATTATAAAATTTAAAAGTTTTTAAACTTATTCAGAGCAAACATTTATGCCCGTCTGCACTAAAGTTTGACAGCTCTTAAGTTCGCACTTATCCTCTACGACAGTTTACAGTTATGGCAGTTGAATTTAATTTGAACTGAACGTATAACTACCAAGAGCACAGTGGCTCCAACAAGTAATTATGTACCTATGTAGGTAATGTATATTCCTATCCTCACGTTGGATACAGAATATTCACAAAACTTTCACAGTAGGAATCCCTTAGGATCCCTCTTTGAATGACGTAGCTGGCGGAGACGTCCCCGAAGGACACCTATGGCAAGGTTCCAAATGAGTTTTGGGGTACGATAAGATATCCTTGAATAGTAACGGCACAGTATAACGACTGAACGATATATTATAACATTAAAAACCTGTTTTTAAAGTTGTTACAAGTCATAATCATTTAATCAATAGATATGTAGTTACTTACTCATTTTGTACCTACATTGTTACAAACTATACCTTTTTATTATTAACTAGCTTTTACGTATGTATTGTGTTATTTCTACGTTTAGGTAGTCTAATAATAGCTTAGTTCATGCATTTCCTCTATACCAAACCACAAAATCCACTAAATTTTTTCGAAGCTCAGCACGTATTAGCAGATTAGGTAGCACACGTGTAAAAATGTTGTTTGGGTTGTAGGTAGGTATGGTTTTTCACGTGTCATCAGATCACCTACACATTGATAAAATAGTGGGTTAGAAACGCAAATCATAGGTACAATATTTAATTAAATATGTACCTACTTAGACCTACCCTTATACTTAGACGTTAGTTTTTTTTAAATATACGGTAGATCTAGGCATCTAATTATTAACTAGTCGATCCGCAATTTCAGTCGCGATTGAACCCATTTTCTCGCAGGAACTTTCCATTTTCCGAGCTTTAAATAAAAAAGTTTATCTAGAGAGTAAGCAACCTGTCTGCAAAATTTCATGCAAAACATCTCAGCCACCTTTTTCTAATATAAAATCCATCCATCTCGTGAGTAGTTAGACTGGTTAGTTAGTCCAGTATCTGGTGTCAGATTTTTTAAGATACCTAAAGGTCCAGTTTGCCTATCTGTCTACGACCCAATACTGAAGGGGTTTCCTTCCGAGGCACAGTAGCGATCACTTTTAAACACAACATTAGCCGAGCTTTGTTAATTTGCTATTGCTATGAGCGCTATTGGACACCACTCTGTACGATGCCATGCACGTCGCTGAAAATAGGATAAGATGGCGTGACATCATAAAGAAGGTCATGCAAGGTGGAGGTCACGACCCTCATGAGGATATACGAATCAAGGAGAGATGATGCTATTAAAATTAAATACGATGCTTTGCTGTGTATCCTGTACTATTACTTATTCTGTGCCGTAACGACCGCTGAAACATTTTTCCAGTTTCTCATGTTTATAAAACCACTAGTACCCTCCCTTTCTTATCTCTGCCCTTTTCACGGCTGGTTAAATACAGGATGAGAGCGTCTCGGTAAATATCTTTTCCTGGACTTGCAAAGAGGTTTTGTTCACATCAATTTAAAACCCCATTGCTCACCGTAATCTAAATTGTTCTCTCAAATAGTAAACCAACTACATTTATCTACCGCCCGTTCTAGGAGAGGAGGGGCTGCATTAGGTGTTGTTCCTGCAGATTCCTATGTCTACAGATCCTCACGTCTACAGATTCCCATATGTACAGACTCCCATTTCTACAGATTTTCGTTTCAACAAAATCCCACGTGTTCGGAGTCCCGTTTTCTACAGATTTTCGTTTTAACAGAATCTGATTTCTTATTCAACAGGTCGTAGAAGTTATATTTTATTTAGATTGTTCATAATTATATACTTAAATATCTGTGTTTTATTGAGCTAATAAAATTATTTTAGGTTATATTATAAGTAGTGTATGTATAATTATAAAACCATTTCCTAAATCCCAACTTTGCGTGTCTAGTCTAGATAAATCTAGACCTACCAACCTAGACCTAGAACCTAACGTTTTACTAAACGATGTATCGCAAGAAATCCACTCGACCACCCACGGTGCGTGCACGATGTTACATCTCGCAAAAACTCGATTAGGTTAAATAAAAACCACTGTTCGTTTTGTGTGGTCTCTGCAACAATCAATCTTTGTGGGGGTGGGCTTGTCAAACTTTTTCTTACTGAATAAGGTATTTATACTAGAATACAAATACGCAATCAAAGAAGGGTTTGATTAACAGTTACCATTAACTGTTAATAGTTTACTTATTTCTGATGTCTGTTTATTGCATAGACTTGGGTTTATTGATCTGTAGTTAAGATAATCAATGGTTAAAACTTCTTACAAATTTTGACCATTCGTACTAACAAATGGTCAAAATTTGCAAGAAGTTAAAAAAAAAGCTAACAAATACTAATTTGTTAGCATTTTTAACCATTGGTTACCGTAACTACGGATCAAAAAGCCACCCTTAGGAGAGTACTTAACGAAAAAATTGTAGGTCTGTGGTTTATTGAAGGCTCGTGTATATTTTTGCATCCTCTATCCCGCTCGCGCATTGCGACATTTTTGAAGATATTAAATGGTAGATTTGACTTACGATAAATCTGTGCACAGATAAGCCTTAAAAATAACATCATAAATGTTCAACAATCCAAACAAGTTTTCATACATAAAAACAAAACCAAAAGGTTTTTCGTTCTGTTCTGTTTTTATTTTAATTTTTTCGATTTATTTAATTAAAAAGCAGTGTGATGAAACTATGTAAAAATAGCTAGAGTAGTACGCTCACCAATACTTATTCTAACCCACTTAAAATACATAATTTGAATGTCATAAAGTACGCCTCGTTGAATTTTTACTAACTTTGCGTTTCTTTAACAAGAAATGTTCACAAAACGTAGGCAAATCGTCTTCTGCGAACATTATTTCTTGTCCCAAGGCATTACTTTTTGTCCCAAGGCATTATTTACGTCTTTGCAAGGTAGTTACGGCACAAAGATACAAGGGTTGCAAGAATAATTATCGTTTTTCTTACTGTTTGTCTCTTATTAAGGGTTGGTTGAATATTTGGGAAAATAAATGCCTTTTTTCTGCTGGACGGTCAAAGTTATTTTTTGTTTTATTGACATTCACTATACCTAACAAGCAAAATATATACCTACTTCTCATAGCGCTCATATAGTGAAGCACGACTAGCCTAACTGAACGAAGTTAAGCAACGTCCACTGCGGCTTAGCACCATGCTCAACGACCTCAGTAGAGTTTCCCACCAGATTGGTCTTAAGATGAACATGGACAAGACGAAAATTATGTCTAATACCGATGTTCTACCTATACCGGTAATTGTCGGGAACGACACTCTCGAAGTTGTCGACAAATATGCAAATAATAATATGTATACCTAGGACTGACAGTCCAATTCGGTAGGTCCAACTTGACAAAGAGGTCGCACGAAGAATCCAACTCGACTGGGCAGAGTTCGGGAAGCTTCGATCTATCTTTTGAGCAAGCTATGGAAAGAGCTATGCTCGGTGTTTCCCTGCGGGATAAGTTCCGAAATGAGGAGATCCGCAGGAGAACTAGAGTGATCGATATAGCTCCTAGAATTAGCAAGTTGAAATGGCAGTGGGCAGGCCAAATCGCTCGTAGAACTGACGACTGGCGGGGAAGAAAGGTTCTCGAGTGGCGACCATGAACTGGAAGACGCAGCGTGGGCTGGTCTCCCACTAGGTGCAGTTGAAAACCGAGGGGAGCTGATGGATGCAGAAGGTGAGCAGCCGCTCGAAGTGGCGCTCTCTGGGGGGGCCTATGTTCAGCAGTGGACGTCTTCAGCTGTTGATGATGACTGTGGTCACCTTCGATGGGTGACCGCTACAAAAATAGTATTTATAACTGAGCGCTATTGCTTCGGAGGGCACGCCCGGCCGTTGTCGCAAGACAATAGTTGTTAAGCCAAAGTACTTTGGGTGGCCTAATAATTCTGACACCAGGGCTGACCACTTGTCTACACAAGAAGAAGAAGAAGATACTTCTGGAGAGTTCTCGCGAGAAAAATAAATTTCGGGTTAAATGTTGAAACTGTAAGGTGATAACCTCTATTTGAAATTTGATATCTCTGATTGCAATTTTACTCAAGAGACTTAAATAATTTTAATGGCCCACCGTTATTTTAAGGCTTATCTTATTAATTATTAATGAGGGGAAGAGAATAATCCTTTCCAGTGAGTGCTTAAGCCGCTTTAGGTCAAACGAGTCACCGAATATTAATTTCAGAAGAAGATACCGTTCATAATGGTTTTAACTGAAGAAAATAAACTACAAAAAAAATTGCTTTTTTTTATCTATCTATAAATAAATAATAAATAAAGGTAACAGGTCCAATAATGTACATTGAAGATATATTGAAAATTTTTCACCATAAACTTTTCTACTTCCCTCCAATTATGACGTCTCTAAGTCTTTGACTATTCAACTGAATAGTCAAAGCTTTAGGTCCAGCAGTTTGGGTTCAACGTTGTTTGTTACTTAATCAGTCAGGACCTTTTTTACTGTAGAGGATAGTAGGGAAGGGGACTATTGTCTTGATGTCTGCATTGAAGAATTGTCTAAAAATTGTCTATTGGGTTAAACAATTTTTCAACATGGCTACCCTAGCAGCCTTGAGCTAACTACTTGAAACTTAAGGCACCTAACTAATGAAATAAAAAATGATTATAGGTAATGAACATTGTGTAATTATAGCGGGAAAAAGGAAAGGGAGTCCAAGAACATCAAATGTGTGCCAAAAAGTACAATGCCATGACTCAGGAACTTCAACCCAGAACCTAGAACCCATAACCATTTGACGTCTTCTTGGCTAGCAAAACATTGTAAACTATTGCTAGGAGTTTTGGCGGGAACGTGAAAAAGTTCACGTCGTTGCATTGTATTATTTAACAAAACTTATGCTTTTTCTAGTGTTAATGTTTAAAATTAGTGGCATTTTACGCATTAAGTGCTGAATTACGAGTATAAGTGTGGGCAAGTGATATAATGTAGTGAAACGTGGTTTTTCGTGTTGCTTCCAAAATTCCATAGAAGCCTCTAGTAAAGTTGCCACTACTTTACTAGGACATGACTTAGACTGGATTATGACTACCTGACTTAGACTGGACTATGACTACCCTGACTGACTGTGACTAAGACTTGACTTTACATGAAATATTTCATAATACGATGAAAAACTACAATACTTGACACTGGCTAAATACACTATGTGTGGAGCCAAAATATAAGAAAAAAAAAAAAAAAAACTATTGCTATAAAGATGTAATAGGTATAACCTATTTCTTTGTAGCAAAAATTAAATACTTGGTACTTATATCTGGGGTCCTGGACTGTACCTACACACAAATCACAAATGCCACAAGTACTTAATTTAGCCTAAATCGAGCTGCAACAAATGTGCGCTAAATGAGACGGTCTAGTCCCCGCGTAGCACTAATTACCGACCGTTCATCATTAAGTAATTAGGTATAGAGCGAGCGCGAGTTAACTCCTGTTCAAGTGTTCAGCCGGGAAATAAGAGTATCTGCTATTAGACCCCCATACACGTTCAATTCTATTGATCAATTAAACTGACGAGTCTGCTTCAGTCAATGTTTTCTCCATACAATAAACCGAAAAACATTGCTCAATACTAACCCTACACGATCAGTTAAATTGATTAATTACAAAGATTGATCAATAAAATTGAACGTGTATGGGCGGCCTTATGCTTCGCTATCCTGTCAATAACTTAATTAGGTAAGAAAGGAATGACGTCATGGGCGTTGAAGTTTGCTATACGCACGTGACTAATAAGTGATTTCATTACACACTCCATACATGTCATATTATTATTTCCATGTTTGTCCGCAAGTGCGATGTTGGCCCAGCGGTAGCACGATCTACCTACCCTGTTTCGAATCCTGCTAGGTCCTGCCACCAATGACTTTTCAAGTAGGTAATAACAGTTTGCATTCGCACTTACAACGGCAAAGGAAAACCCGTTGGAAATTTAAAAAAAAACTTTTATGTAAGTACATTAAAATTAATCTGGCGAAGGAAAATATCGTGAGAAAACCACCAAGTTCCAGAATTACAAGATTCGAGGCTACATACATAATTATGTGTTCACCAACCCGCACTTACGGTACATAAACTATTAGTATTCTGTAGCACAAGTGTTAAAGGCATGGGTAAACGAGATGATGGTATTATTGTTCTCATTAATGTGTATTTATGTATGTATTCGTACCTGTGACAATGCTTACTTCAGAACATCGTGGGCGTGTGATGCAAATCCAAGCATTGTTTGTGTGGAACGTTCAGTGCATGAAATTAGGTACTGTATACAGAACGTAAGAGGGTTGAGTCTTAACTATTCAACGCACATTCTATAAGTAGATTATAAATTACTTTTTTTAACGGGCAAATTGCCTTTATTACTCAAGCTAACTACTACAATAATAAAAACTAAACTAAACTAAATTAAACTAAGCTAAACTAAACTAAACTAGCTACACTACCTACTACAAAGAACACTTATGGACTGTATAATAGCTGCGATGGCCTATAGACAGTCCAAGTGCTCCAGCCCACTACCGGTAGGTAGCGTACCCAACATGCTGGCCGCATTGCCACGTTGAATTGCAATGCTGATGCGTTGGGCCAAATAAGTGCCAGCAATTTTGGTCACGCGTCGCATCGACCAGGCGCTCTGATAGACTTTGGAAAACGCGATAAATTACTTATATTAAAATGGAGACTAATAACGACCAGTTAACCAGATTCGCAATACACAAGGTTCTTAATGCACCATGTAAAAGTTGTTAAATAAATAAATAAGTTCACATTATAGTGCAGTAAGCCGGTGGGTGCATACGAAAATTAGTAGTGTATTTCAACTACTATTTTCATACAAATCACGGGATAGGTTGATGTCTTTTGTTCCATCCTGCTCTGTCCTTTGTAATTTCGTATAGCTTTGTCTCGTTTTGTTACCTCGTCCCCTGCCCGCGCAGGTGAGTCGTGTTTGTACGAGAAATTGTGTTCATCTTCTGTAAAATTATTATTAAAATTATCATTAATGTACCATAAACACCTCACCTTATAATGCATCTCATGTAAACACTTGACCCCAGCCAAGGATTACACAGTATTACAAGCAGGTAATGAGGCCAACAGTAAGAGACCATGTCTCAGTTCCATAAGTCATCACTCATTAGTAAGCTCAAAGTCGCGCAGCGAGCTATGGAGCGAGCTATGCTCGGTGTTTCCCTGCGAGATAAGCTCCGGAACGAGGAGATCCGCAGGAGAACTAAAGTGACCGATATAGCTCTTAGAGTTAGTAAGTTGAAGTGGCAATGGGCAGGCCACATCGCTCGTAGAACTGACAACCGATGGGGAAGAAAGGTTCTCGAGTGGCGACCACGAACCGGAAGACGCAGCGTAGGCCGGCCCCCCACTCGGTGGACCGACGACCTGGTGAAAGCCGCGGGGAGCCGATGGATGCAGGAGGCGAGCAGCCGCTCAAGGTGGCGTGCTCTGGGGGAGGCCTATGTTCAGCAGTGGACGTCTTCAGGCTGTTGATGATGATGATGACAAGCAGGTAACTATAGTCTTATACAGTAGAGATAGTGACCACAATTTGCTTGTAGCCGCACCGCAACCCATGATTCTAAATCTTGTAGTTGGCTAGGCTTTGTGAGCCGCATGCTATACTGAATAAATAGAATGACAAATTAATGAAACAGTATGTGATAGATGTCTGATATGCGAATCATTTGCATAACATTTGTAGGTAATTTGTTGATTTCTTAGCGGTTTTTATAACTGTGACAACAAATGTTAGCTAATGATAGAATCATATGTCTTATACCTGTATACAGTCATCATGATCGTTAAAAACAAAATCTAATGAGGCAACCAATTTTCATTAGCCATTTATTTATTATCATGTTTTCAAGTCATGTACTGGTGATATACCTTTATTTCCAACGTCCGTAGTATATTATATAACTCGTGTAATATTTTATCTAAACGTTACACAGTTGAATTCACTCTGGCAGCTTAGCACCCGTTAGAGGGATGGCTCGATTAGTCCCAGACTATCTCGGGTCTGTTCGGATCCATACCAGGCACCTATATCGGAATCGGGATTCGGGACGCCCGTTACTACTTCGGGTATCGACGAAGGCGTCTACCTAAATTGATGTAGACACGCATTTCGCTTATCGAGATTTCAAAAAAGCAAATTGATAATGACAACTATCAGCACGTAGGTACATAAACGGAGTAGCTTATTACAAAGTCGATACTTTGCAGGCGCGGGTACAGAAATTTCTTAAGGGGGGAGCGCACAAATCATTATAGTAGGGGAGTCCAAGAGGGAAATTTGCGGATATGGTGGTAAAACACATAAGTATATGATACAGGACCAATTTGTGCTCTTTTCTTTAAATGATGAATTCCATGCACCTATATCTTGCTGGTAAATTGGCTAATTACCGCGCTTGGTTGCTGGATTGTCTGCGCCAAAGAGGGGGCGCGCGCCCCTTACGCCCCCTCCCCCCCCCCCCCGTATATCCGCGCCTGATACTTTGTCATATACACAAATAGGCTGAAGCTGGAACTTATAACAATACACAAAACGTGCGTCACAACAACTTCTTCGATACTACTTAAGCCTCTCTACCTAATCAAAACGAAGTACTGGCCGACTATAACATTTTTTGCCTAACATTATTTATTTTCTTTTAATGAACTGGAAAACTTGTATGAAACCGTAATGTTCCGAGTTCTGTAACAATTTTCGTGAGGGAAACTTAGGCAATAAAAGTAGCACTACAGTTCAATAGCAGATAAATTGCGGTTGACACTTGTCTAACTGTTATCTCGCCAAGTTAATGGGTTGGTTGCAAGTTCGGGACGTGTGCAAGATATAACCTGAGGCGGTTTTGCGTTATAACTGTAGCAATACATACTGCAGTGCATTCTGTGCCATGACGAGAGGTTATATTAATGCTTTTGATAATTTTGGATAATGTAACCGTACTATTTAAGAATAAACATAAATAAAAATTATTTATGTAAATAATGATAAATGAAAATGTTGTGATGATGATAATGTTGTGTATGTGTTGTTTATGTGTTGTGTGTGTGTTTTGTGTTTATGTGTGTGTGTTTGTGTTTTTTTTAATTATTATTATTATGCTCTAACTTTACTATATTTCATTCTATTTAGTTGAATAGTTCGAAGAAACGTGACAATGCTATCTCACAGGAGCTATTCATATCTGCGGAACCAACGTAACTAGCTGTTTGCCTAATTTAATGTGCTATTAGTGTTTATAGTCTCTTAAAATGGCTTTTATTGCTCTAAACCCTGTTAAGCATTAACCGATGGACACCGTCCTATCGGCTTAACTGCTAGTGAAAACGAGCGATGTTGCGGTAGGGTACTTGGCTTGATCGTTGATCGTGAAATGCCACCTTTAGGCATTATCATGTACGTCCATGGCATTTCCTTTAATGGCCTCACACTGCAGCTGGTATTAGTAGCTCTGATGACTTGTAAGCTGTAGGTTGTGGGCTCCATTCCCACTAGGTATTCCCAACTAGGACAAACATTTGGGGGATGCACATTGTTTGTACTGAGTCTGGGTGTTGTATTGTACATATATTGTAAGTATGTAAAGTATGTGTATTTTTACAAACTACTGGTCCCCATAGTTCAAGCTTTGCTAAATTTAGGGCTAGATGACGTTGTGAGAAACGTTTATACCTGAACGTGATAACATTCAATGATAGACGTTATTTGCACCATACTTATGACCTATACGCTATACGATGTACCTGTACACAGTTAAATGTCATATTGCTTCCCAAAGCGGATCTTAAAGCTTATCCCTGCTGCTGATGTACGAAACATGCGTCGCTATTTTGTACGATCTGAAACATTATGCGGCTGTTCAAACCCTGTGTTATAATACCTTTTATATTATTTTATTTTTGTATAGTAAAATTAATTATTATGGTTTTTTAAGCTGTATTTCGACACTTATCTATCGCTGTTATTGCCCAATTGCACCAATCGTACCTACAGTATGAAACTTGAACGTCTTGCTTCAATTTTCTTAGTGAGTGGAAACTTCGATGGCCGGTTGCCATGTCCGCTGGATAATGTCGGTGACTGTACAACCAATCTTGTGACGTAATAGACGCTTCGTCCTCGAACTATTTTATATTTTTCTTGTTGGTATTTCTTTTGTTGTACCTAGTACAGTTTAGTAGGTAGGTACAATAGTGTACGTAGCACCTACAGAACTGACGCCATTAGCATTAATTTATTATTCAAATCAGTTTAACAATTGCGGTCTGCGGAACTACAGCATTTCAAATAGCCATACAAATCGCAATCACAGTCGCAAACTATCGTATGTACTAAAGGGAGGTTTTTGAGAAGGGAATGTGATGGCCAAGTCGGAAACCACGAAATCTAGTGAAAAATTTTGAAAGGGGTGATTCCTCGATTTATAAGAAAACAATAACCGCAGTCGTTTTTATATTATTTTACTTTTGACAGAAATTGACTCGAATGTTTTTTTTTGTATTGTATATTAACATGGACAATTACTTAGTGTAAAAATTAATACGACAAGCTAATATTTTTTGTCTTTTAACCCGTGAACTACAATAGCAATAAATGTTGTAAAATCCTTCTGGTCATGACCTCCTGGAGCCATCAAAATTATTCTTATACTGTGTCTGCAAGACACAAAAAGTGATTAAACCAAACCTCTTTTTATTATATTTATAAAGGCGTTTGAAAATAATACTAGTGGTAAGGCGAACAGCAGACCTCGCAAGCACAAAGTTTATTGCAAGAATTTGGTTGAAAGTTATTTTTTTATGACGTGTTTTTGTATATGATTGTTCAATACGGGAACGGTGATGGCGGAAACAGGTTATGCAATGCCCGTGCGCACTCTCCAAAATGCACTCGTTATAAGATTGACAAACTGCCAACCATAGACCTAATAAAAAAAGAAGGACGGAGTCCCAATTGATCTCGAACCGAGGTACCCATAGGAAGTCGGAACGCTAATAAGTACGAGCGGACACGCACACACTCACGTCATAGGAAGTCTATCGCCTGCCATTACTGCACCGAACCTCGCCCAAGACGCAAAAATATTATAAAATGCCGTCTTGCGTTGTGAAAAGTTGTCGGAATCATAGTGGTTTGATAAAAAAAAGTCAGGTGATCACTTTTCACAAGTAAGCTTGTAAATATTTCGCTAATTTCTTGCTTTTTCGATAAAACTATTGAGATGCAATCAATATACAAAACCAGCTAGTGTTACCAACAATCAAACTTGCAAATTACCAGGAAGTGTGGGAGAATAACCAAATTATGTTCGAATACAACTTATTCACCTATATTGATCATAATTAGAGATCTGACTATATGCAAATGCATATTTCCATTATGAATATGCATGTGCTGGTCTTTGCAGGTTAATAAATATTGTACCGGTAATGGACCTACTAATCGTGCATATTTGTGCAGGTTTTCTATAATGTAGAAAAAGTAAAGTAACGTAGAAAAATACGATTGATGTGTTCATAAAACATTTTAAGCAACACCCTGGCTATAAATCTTTGTGCCAAATAAACAGTTTTATTAACTGACTGGCTGACTCGACCCGGTTAGTTAGTTTTACGCCCTAACCCTGTCCAAAGGAAGAAAGAACTGGGAGGGGAAAAGGATGAATGGAGGCAGGTGCGCCTCACTTCACCGTCATACATTCATCCTTTTTCCCTATCTTTTTCGCTTTCCCTTCTCTCTTCGCTATAGCGTACAGGGTATATTCCCAGTTGCCCATTCCCAGTTGCCCCCACATGCTTCGCCCCGGGTGGCAACTGGGAATAAAATTCCCAGTTGCCACCCGGTGGAGACTGGGAAGCTATTGCTCCCACTTCATTCGCCGTACATTGCTGCGTAGATCGCCAACCCCTTCATTACTATCCAAATGTAATCTATACATGGTTCTTGGGGGGAGGGGGGCAAGTGCGGGGGGAGACAGGGCAAGTAGGGGGGCGGACTAAGTGAGGGGGGAGGTGGTGGCAAGTGCAGGGGGTGGCGGGGAAAGTGAGGGGGGAGGTGGGGGCAAGTGTGGGGGAGGGGAGATTGCAGATTCCTTTGTTGTGCGTGCGGCTAGGGAATGGAACTCACTCCCGGCGTCGGTATTTCCATCCACTTACAACTTAAGTGTCTTCAAATCAAAAGTAAATAGGTTAATTCGAGGTAGACGTGCTCCACTTTCGACCTCATCATCACTTACCATGAGGTGAGATGTAGTCAAACACTAACCTATCGAAAGTTAAAAAAAAATAAGCCATTCAATTTTGACTACTCTGTTATAAGCTCACGTAGCTTTTTGGTCATACGAAATGTCACACCAGCAACAGATTTTTTTTTTGTCGGATTCGGGTAATTTTCTTCACATGGCAATCCTTTAATTAGTCACACATATTTATGCGACCGCCATTGATGTACGTCAGTTCGATGTCAGTCGCGGGAAATTCAAATTTTCTTGCGTTCTTTTGCCAATAATAGCTTAATTACTCAACGTGATTACATGAAAACTAATTTTGCGGAAATATATAGAATGTATCAACAAATTGCGATTAAAAGTATCTCCTAGATATCATTGGTTTAGCGACAAATGGCAATAACCAATTTTCTTCTTAGTTTTTCAGTCTATTGCCATTTGTCGCTAAACCAATGATATCTAGGTAATACTTTTAATTGTAACTTACTGATACATTATATTTATTTGCGCAAAATTAGTTTTCATGTAATCACCAATCAGCCAAGTGTCAAACAAGTCGTAACATATGTTTCATTACACTACGCGGACGGTACCCAGGATGGTCTAATAAGTTCTTGAGCACCTAAGAGTAGGTAGAGACTCTCCTTTCCAACACATATTGAGGCTTAAAGCTACAAGTAACATTAACAAAGTTGGGCAAGTATTTAACCACAGTAATAGTGGAAATCCTGAAGTTTCGTCACTTCACTGAGCCAAACTTTGAGCTAATAAGGCTTGCCACTTCCCGAGGACGGTAAACCCGGATTACCACTCAATGCTTTACGGTTACTGTTATAGAAGGGTAGGTATATTTATGGACTCATAACAGACAACGTGTGCCAGTCTAGGCAGTCAGTGGTCCGGGTTGGTAGCAAAATCCTAATATCTCCGAAAATAAAAACCGTTATACCGCAGTTCTTAAATGAATTTTTTGACGTACACATTTTCTTTGTTTTTGAAGTGTGATAAAAGTGCCATTTTTGTAGCAAAACAAAACTAATGGACAAACAGGTATTTTTGATACAAAATAGTTATTTATGGTATTAGGGCGGTAAGTTGGTTTTTACAAACGAGTAGACAAATGTAAATGCTTACCATAGTCACGAGTCTGTAGAAACCAATTTCCGCCCGTGTATCATACAACGTTTTTCAACACATTTGCGAGAAAACTGTACAATAGGTAATGAAACAAACTTTTGTTTATTAGTGGGAAAGTCACAACAAACAATCTTTGATGTTTCTAATCTATTATGAAAATGTGCTAAAATGGCGCGCATTTACAATACAAATGGCGCCACGTGCGTGTGGTGAAAATCAGAACTACATCTTTAGTTTCATTTTCTCTTTAGTATTAAAGTGAGACAAATGTATTGAGCAAAAATGCTTCCAAGGAAAGGAGCAGGGGAGGAGGAGGGGAGGGGGGGGGGGGGTGGAATTCTTACATTATATTTTTTATGGAAATTAAAAATAAACGCAATGGTTACGCACACTTTTTTTCTCTAATATGTGTTACGCACGGCGCTATACAACGGAGGATGCGGTAAAATAGGTACTTAGGTGAGAGTACCTTTTTTACCGCACGCTCCGTTGTATGGTGCGTAATGTTTAACTTTCGAACAACGTATACTGGCTTTGTAAATGCAGTTTTTGAGCAAATGTGTTGAAAATGTAATTTTTAAGGATTTTTATGTATTATGCTTTATTGAGGCAGTAATAAATAGGTTTCGAAACAATATAATTATTCGATTATGATATCGCGGTATTACATCCGGATATATTAGAGTTTGTGCTACTGACGCAGTTTTTTTTACTAGCGTATGTAAATTTTTGTCAACTATTTAATTATTTATTTAGGTAATAGTCAAGATAATGAGGATTGTATTTTGTTAATAGTCCATGACTTAAAGCTTCTGGAGTAGTCTCCAGAAGAGTAACTTCTGGAGTAGTTTACATGAAAATCCGGTCAGCTGTTTCTGCGTGAATCACTCTTCTATGAATCACTATTCTATGAGATGATTATTCTTTCATTTATTTAACTTTCTTAAGCCTAAATTTTTTACAATATCAAAAATATAAAAAATCTAAACCTAGAGTTCCGCCGGCAACGGGGCAGAACCCTAGCTTCCACTGATTATTATTATTAATAATAGAAATATTAGACAACATTTTCACTTAAATAAATAAAACGTTCTTGGCAATAACTCCCAGCTTTATCCAATTATAAGTTCGCAAGAAGCATTAACGGAATAATTATAATCGCGAACAGTACCTACAAATCAATTCATTTCCATTACAA
Organism: Ennomos quercinarius; assembly: GCA_910589525.2. Lineage (NCBI taxonomy): Eukaryota > Metazoa > Arthropoda > Insecta > Lepidoptera > Geometridae > Ennomos > Ennomos quercinarius. The sequence continues at coordinate 14,061,123 of OU342494.1, read as the reverse complement.
CTTTGTGCTTTATTAACATTTCAACAAATAAAGTATAATACTTTGACGCAATTTCAATTAATCTTTATGCTATGCCCCTTGCGCGGATGGGGATAATTATAGGGAAAGTAAATGTAATTACAAATTATTGAATTAATAATGAATATAAGTTACATTTTCTCGTTATTTAAAGTTAATCTTAATTATAAGACACAGAAACACAGAAGTTCAAGTAAGTTAAAATTATTGTTATTAGTTAATCTTTGCTTTAGGTGTAGCGCTCATAGCGAAGCACGACTAGCCGTTTCTAACCAATCGGCAAAGTTAAGCAACGTTTGCTATGGCCACTACTTTGATGGGTGACCACTACAGCAAATAGTGGTATTTACAACAGAGCGCTACCATGCTTCGGAGGGCACGTTAAGGCGTCGGTCCCGGCTGTTGTCGTAAGACAATAGTCGTTAAGCCAAGTCAGAAGACTTTGGGCGGCCTAAAAATTCTGACACCAGGGCTGACCACTTGCCTACACGAGAAGAAGAAGAAGGTGTTTGCTTTCCAATCGTGCCTATTACAGGTATTTAATCAATGCGCTTATTACAGCTATTTCGATTTTTAATGCTTATAAACTCAATGGGGCCAATTTTAAAGAAGGTTTGATTTGATAGATTTAAAACTCCTAAAACTGATGTTGCTGTTCTTGTCAGATAGACGGCAATGGAAGAGACGGCTATAGTTTTAGTAAGTTAAATACTGTCAACTAAAGCCTTCAGAGTTGGAGGCAATAGGTAGGTCCTTATTTTATTACACTGTGGCACATAGGCAATTTTTTTTACGGGCAAATTGCCTTTATTACTCAAGCTAACTACTACAATAATAAAAACGAAACTAAACTAAACTAAGCTAAACTAAACTAAACTAGCTACACTACCTACTACAAAGAACACTTATGGACTGTATAATAGCCGCGATGGCCTATAGACAGTCCAAGTGCTCCAGCCCACTACCGGTAGGTAGCGTACCCAACATGCTGGCCGCATTGCCACGTTGAATTGCAATGCTGATGCGTTGGGCCAAATAAGTGCCAGCATTTTGGTCACACGTCGCATCGACCAGGCGCTCTGATAGACATAGGCAATTATATATTATTGTATTACGTTCAATTGAATTGAATTTAAAATGAAATTTGTATCATAACTACTATATTATACTCTAAACGAACTCCGTAAAAGTTCAGATTTACGCGTTTTCTAAACCAGTGGGACGGGAGACAAACTTTCTCAGACAATGGAATTATTATCTTTCTTATTTAACAAAAAAACAACTTAAGAAAGGAAAGGTTCCATTAAAGCGCATTTTCTAACGAAGACCAGAAACAGCAGACGGCTGCTCCCACGGTGTTTAATTGTCTGCAGTGGTGAGTGTAGCTTTCGCAACTTCTTCTTCTTCTCAAACGTGTCGCTCTTGACAGAGCGGTCGTGATCGTCACAAAGAGTGGTTGGCTAATGTAGCTCGCCTCACGACATCTCGCCATCTATCCCTACTGGTGGTCATTCTGGTACACTCATGCAAGGGACCGCCCACCGCAGACTTGATCTGGTCAGTCCATCGCATGGGTGACCTTCCACGCGGTCTAGTGCCCTCCACTTTACCCTGTACTACGAGACGTTCATTGGAGTTATTGTCCCGCCTTGACACGTGTCCGAAGAACTTGAGGATGCGAGTTTGGACTAGCGATGATAGACGCTGTTCGATGTGGAGTTCTTGAAGTATAGAGACGTATGCGCGAAACTCGGTGATACCCCAAGCATTCTTCTCCAGCACCACATTTCTAAGGCATCTATCTTATTCTATATATTTCTATCTTATTTCTATTTGCAACTTAGATGCAGCTTATTTTATTTTTGACGCCTTGTGTAACAGGATGCAATGCAATTGAATTCATTAGCATGAATTGAGTACGGTACATGATTTATCGATGATTATGAAATAGTAGAGAGTGCAAATATTTTTATTGAAAATTATGAAGATTGTTGCGGCGCCTAACGTACTTAGCACGAATGATTTTGATAGGTACTTTTAAAAGTTTTTTTTACCTTGTATGTAATAATTAAAAACAGTACTTAATTATTTTAATTTAATTTCGTAATGTAGCAGTTGATTAAGCAAGTTACCCCATTTTTTTTGGGTTATTATCAATATCAAATCGATGCGTTAGATTTCATAAATTTTGGTCCACACGTGACCGGTGTAAGAAGTAGGTACCTAGTTTCAATGGATGCTATTGAATACAATTACACCCAATATACCTAGGTTACTAACGTTTTAAAAAGTATAAATTTTAGGTATATATTTTTCATTGACTCTTGTTCTATAAGTGCAGTACATCAACCTCTGTAAATATTGAGGGGATGAAAATCAACACCCAGTATATTGCTTAATAGCTTTGCGTGGGATATCAAATTTTACTTCTTATAATAGACTAGAGAATAATCATAAAAAGTCAAAATATCGCAAGACGGCCGAAGACCATAGTCTTAGCGAAGTTCATTCTAATTAAGCTGATCTTTCCACACATATTCAGAATTACAATATAGGGTAGTTTGGCCACAACTTTATTACAAAAACTAAAATAGCGAAATAGTGGTCCTGGAAGTAAATAATGAAGCAGCGGTGACGATTAAAGAAAAGATATAAAATTGATCGAAAGGTCGATGTTCCATTCTAAGTTACCTACCTAACACGGTAACTTAAAATGGAACATCGAACTATTAGTAGTTAGATCTTAAATAACTATGTACCCAAACTCATGCCTATGGTAACGAGTTACAGGTGGGCTGGGTCACGCGTCTCAAAGGGATCTTTCACAAAGGCGCAGCCACTTAAGCTAAGAGGCTTTAATTCTACTTTGACTTGTCTGGGTTTTTTCGTCTCGAAAGGTCTAAAATGCTGCTAGATAAAACATTATTCAAATCTCTCTTATTATTCGTATCTCGTATAGTACAGACGAAATTCGAATAGAAACTGTATTTTTTAGTCATGGATAAGGTCTACAAATGCGTCCTACTTTTCTTCGAGTTTATGTTAGTAACAAAATCTTTGAAACTTACAGGTATAATAAATTCATAGTAAAGGTAAATAAATACATACATCATTGCCTTTATTGTTTTAACTAATTACTACAATAATATGCTGAATACTACTAGCTACACTACCTACTACAATAAATTGATCTACTAGCCGATATTGGATATTATTGGTTTTTTGGATGTACTAGCCGCGATGTCCTATATAACGCGATTCAATAAAAAAAGAACTGCGAAGAGCAAACATTTCAATTGCTGCCTCACTCCCTCTGCATTTAAACACGATAGCGGAAGCGGGAAAACAATAGTTTCTTGTTGCCTCAGATTCGTTTCTTTAATGACACGTGTTATACCTTGACAATTTCCACGTTCACATTCATACATCATTATTATCAATGTCGTATAGGAGACTAAACATATAGCTTTCCTATCTTACTCCCTAGTTCCCGCAAGAAAACGGATGACTCTGATGAAACCGTGGTTAAAAAAATATCTTAAAGAAGTTACCTTTATGATTTTTATAAACCTTAGCGCCCCCGCACATCTCTGTAGCAACACCGCTTGCGGGAGACGGGCTCGAAATGAAAGATTAATGAGTAGAACGGGTCGCACTAAGACAAAAGATCGCAAGCGCCCTTCGCTCAACATTGTCAGTACTAGTTTACACCGGGAGCTGTCGCGAAAAGAGGTCATTGAATATCATTAGGATCAATTCAATCATAAAACCAGTTTTATTGGATGTATTTACGCAACATATAATGTAAGTTGTGAAATGTTGGTGCGTAGTATAATTATTGCATTGCTTTGGCATATTCTGGGTTTAGCTGATATGATGCTTAGATTTATATTTTTTTAATTCTGCTTAGCTTCTTACCACCTTATGTTATTTTGTTTCTTGAATTGAAATCGTATTACTCTTGCTAATAATTTTCTTTCTACCCTCTCTCTTTGACTGGCCTGTTAGCTCAGTTGGTAGTAGCTCAGCCTTCTGAACTATATAGGTTGTGGGTTCGATTCCCACCTAGGACAAACATTTGTGTGATGAACATAGGTGTTTGTTCTGTGTCTGGGTGTTGTATTGTATTCTATGTATGTATTTACAAACAAAAAATAAGTATCTAAGTATTTCTATCAGTTGCCTTGTTTCCATAGTGTAAGCTATGCTTGGTTTCGGGCTAGATGGCGCTGTGTGAAAATTTATTTATTTATTTTTTGGGTTGATAGGTTTACGATTGCGCATCAACTCGCCGTCTTCTTCCGCGGAAGGCTTAACTGTTATTAGTTTGAGATTCGCTTTGATCAAACTTCAACTGAAACCAAAGATTCCGCCAAAAGCATATCAGTGGTCGTTAACCTTGCCCCCTAGATCAGTTGCCCGTCAGTAGCTTTTAAAATGTCAGATGAAAATTGTTTACGTGGCTTAACGGTTTTCAAACAAAATGTTCAATTGGTGAATTATGTTTTTCATTCCTCTGGTTTATTACGTTTCGGCGCTGGTAGAACAAACGGCCTCGGTCGCAAATTGTAATGAAACACTCGTATTTGTTTACTACACCTGTATCTATACTGCTGTTGTGTTGGGACTCGGTATTGTTTTATACAAATTGGGTGTACCAACTGACGATAATAACTTTATTTGGTATGTATGGAGAGTTGTGAATTTGTGTAATTCTGCAATTTCTGTTTACTATTGGTTTGGTTGGTTGAAGAGAAAGCTATTTTATTTATTTATTACGATCACCAATATAATGTTCACCGTAGCCAAATTTAATAATAGAAGTAAATAACCAGCCAAGTGTTAGTCGGATAGATAATAATCTATCCATGCCATCTATCTAGTGTTGAGTAGCAGTACTATTTAAAGCAGCTATCTATCATCTGGTAAATCAGCAAAAAAATTAGATTTGTTGTATAGGAGTGCCCTTAAATATATATTATATTCTGTTTTTTAGTATTTGTTGTTATAGCAGTAACAGAAATATATTATCTGTGAAAATTTCAACTGTCTAACTGTCACGGTCCATGAGATACAGCCTGGTGACAGACGGACAGACAGACAGACAGTGGAGCCTTAGTAACAGAGTCCGTTTTACCCTTTGGGTACGGAACCCTAAAAACGAAACATGTAAGACGTGTCAGCACTGTTAATAGTAAAGGCTGGATTCAATAGCAATTGCCGCCAGTATTACCTGTACAAACTGATACGTCACGGTGAAACTTACGTTTATAAACAAACCAACATAAAAACGTTATGGTACACTTTTAAAATACGTTACTTTTACGCATAAAACAATGACAAAATATAATTATGAATGGATTTTGTACTGGTCATAATAAGAATAACAATTTAGTACTCTTTCATCATCATCATCATCATCATCATCAACAGCCTGAAGACGTCCACTGCTGAACATAGGCCTCCCCCAGAGAGCGCCATATAGACCAGCTGCTTGCCTCCTGCATCTATCGGCTCCCCGCGGTTTTCACCAGATCGTCGGTCCACCTAGAGAACCTTTTTTTCCCATCGGTTATCAGTTCAGCGAGCGATGTGGCCTGTCCATTGCCATTTCAACTTACTAATTCGAAGAGCTATATCGGTCATTTTGTCCTCCTGCGGATCTCCTCGTTTCGGAACTAATCTCGCAGTGAAACAGCGAGCATCGCTCTCTCCATAGCTCGTTGCGCGATTACTCTTTACGAAGTACTCTTTACTTTATCATTTTCCATCCAGTTTTCGTAGCGACTTCTTTATTATCCATTACGCCGGAACGATTTACAAAAAGACTTCAACGTTGTAGATGCTTCTACGGCGTAGTCTTGTAGCAATTTATTCGTAGCTTCGTAGATGCATTTTGTTTTTTTGTTTATAGCAAAGACAGATCGATTGGATCGTTTACGTTAAATATTCACGCGACGCTGACACTAACGCCGGATGTTAATAAGCGATCTTTGGATAGAAACTGTCGATAGATTAATCTAGCTATCTTGATTAACCGAAAAAATAATGGTATCCCATCACTCAAGACAGCTACATTTTAATATATCGACAGTTTTTATTTCAAGATGGAACTGAGATTAGAGTTAGTTGATGCTGATGTGCTAGGTGGTAGGACTTTTCTGCAAAGTACGTCTAGGTGGGTACCACCGCTTTGCCAGTTATTCTGCCGCCAAGCAGTAGTGTGCAAGAACTACTGTGTTCCGGTTTGAAGGGTACTGTAGCTAGTGAAATTACTGGCCAAATGAGACTTTATGACCTGATTTCACAGACTAGTAATCTGATTACTAGACTGTGTGATGTCTCAGGATGACGTGCGCAGTGCAGTGTCATGCGAAACTTTATTATTTTAAAGTTCCGAGTGACACTGCAACTGTTATGGGCGGCCATGATGCTCAACATCAAATGTACGACTTGACGACTAACTCGTGAAGTCATTCTATCTAATAAAAAAATATTTTGATGTTAATGATATGTGTGGAACCAAAGCCAGTGGTGAAATTATTGTCCTGTAAAAAGATTGTAGAGAACATTGCCAGCGGGCTTTAGTAAAAGGTTAGGTATTAAGTAGGTGATAGGGGCAGACAAATGATAGACTGAATAAACACATTCTATGTTACAATACATACAATACACTATCGGTTTCACGACCATGTTTTTGCCTAAGCCCAGTTTTATCTACATTCAGTACGGGCTGCGCTCAGAAAAAAACGTATTACATTATTGTGAAAAAGTCCGTTAACCCCGGCTGTGGGCGCTGAAGAGCCCAGTTTACGAAGGTTACAAGTTAACAAGTTAGTTAAGTTAACAAGTTTTGTGGTTTAAACTCGCTAAACATAGGGTGACTCGGGTTTTAGTTTTTCACACCCGCCCCTTATTAAAACGTCAAGATTTATAGGGTAAAACCTGCATTTATAAGAATTATTAGAACATAAACATTTGTGATCTGAACTCTATCTTGCTTGTTTCATTTTTGGCTATTTCAAATCAATACAGATAAAAACAAAACACAAATTAACTATTCCTCCTAACAGTGTTTATTAGTAACAGTGTTGTAGTGTTTGTTGTGTTTGTGTATAGTTACTTGTATTTTTCACTCGTGATTTGCCATTCATTTTCACTAGGTTGGTGGTAGGGTGGACTTTACTGCAAAGTTCGTCTAGGTAGGTAACACCGCTTTGGCAGTTATTCTACCGCCAAGCAGTAGTGTGCAAGCACTACTGTATTCCGGTTTGAAAGGCATTGCAGCTAGTGAAATTATTGGGCAAATGAGACTTTATGATCTAATCTCGCAGTCTAGAAATTTTATTACTGGACTGTGTGATGTCTCATGATGACGTGCGCACTGCGCATTGCAGTGCCACGCGAAACTTTAATTTAGAGTTCCAAGTGACACTACGTCTGTTATGGGCAGCCGTGACGCTTAACACCAGGTGAATGACTAGCTCGTCACGTCATTCGTTTACATAAAAAAACCAACGCGTCAAAGATGCATACGGAGGCGCACGGCAATGTCTAAATTAATGGGAAAAATTCTCATGGGCAAGTTATCGATCACCAGAAGAGTAGAACTACGACATGCTGAGAATGCTGCTGCCCATTCCCAGAATATTACCTTAGCCGGCTCATACGGCACCCACGGGAAGAGGTGGGTGTCCCATTTACACACCGGAACCACAGTGAATCACGGTGACCATCACATGCCATAAGTAAATTTTATAAGGATAGGAAGAAGTGTGATTTATGGATGACGCTAAAATGTAATAAATAATAAGTAATTTGACTGGCCTGATAGCTCGGTTGATAGTAGCTCTGCCTTCTGAACTGGATGTGGCGCGTGTGTGCGCGCGTGTGGGTGCGACTCCCACCCAGGACAAATATTTCTGTGATGTGTGGGTAGCTGTTTGTTCTGCATCTGGGTGTAATATTTTATTCAATATATGTATTTACAAAACAATAAAGAATACCTAAGTTATCTGGTTTCTCAAAGTACAAGCTATGCTTAGTTTGGGGCTAGATGGCGCTGTGAAACGTTCACGCATATTTGTCCACGCAGTATATTAAATTGTCATTTTATTAAACTTGTAATAAACACTTGTAGACTTTTAAAAATGGTCTCACAATGGCAAGTTGCCAGCGATGCTGGGGAATTCGTCGACAGATAAATTTGTGCACACGCCCTCTAGTATTGTGTGCCTTCGTTTAACGGGAAATATAGTGGCGCATATATAGGGTGTCCCAAGCAATATGGATGGATCAAACGAATAGGGACTACCTCAAGGTCACCGGAATAACCCTAATATTATATTCTACTATTTTTATACTTTTAAGCTAGTTATTATTGTGCTGACTTAACTAATGTACACAGTAGGCATGGATCATTTCACAAGGAGCAGGTGAAAAATCATATGATTTTCTTTTTCATTAGTCACTCCTGCCACTTTTTGTCTCACACTCTGCTACAAATCACAGTGTGATAATCACACTTAATGAATGGTGGCTTCGCATTTTATGTTACGAGAGTAGCATCAGCGGTGAATATCAAAACATAATTTTATTTATGCTTCAGTAAACAAATTGAGACCTGTAGAGTGTAATTTTATAAACACTGTGCCTGTGATGTACCTAGCGGGGAACTTTGAACTAAATCAACTTAAGAGAGTAGCGTTAGATTTCTTAGTAATCATTTGTAGCAGGTCGCAATTTCACTAGGTTACTCCTAAATCACATCTCTGTTCCATTTCATAAAGCACCGCCAATCACCGTTGACAATAAATTCATAAGGCATATGAAAAATCACAGGGGAAATCACAGTGACAAAAAAAAATCGTAATTGATGAAATGACAATGATTTTAAAGTAGCAATCATTTTCATGCCTAGTACGCAGTTATGTTTATTTTATTCATATCATCGAGTGTACCTAGGCTAGGTATACCTTAGGTACTAACTTACTTTGAAAACGCATGCTCATCATCCTCATGCAAGGTTAAATGGCTTCGATTTTTTTTTAAATTCTTATTTAATTTTAATACCTTATAACATATAACTCGGACATTTTGGAGATTGAAGATAGCAATCCAACGCCGCGTCATGTCTGTCGAGTGTCGATTGATCTCCGGTGATTATAATACAGCTTTAATATTATCGCTGATACGTAGTTTTTTTTTGTTCTGGAACAAACTGGAACATTATTGAGTCATGGAAGTCACATACGACTCGGTTTATGCGCACTCTCTTACCGTACATCTGTAAGATGTGAAATGAGCTGCCACCAGCGGTCTTTCCCCGGAGCTACAACATGCAGCAATTTAAAAGGAGGGTCAAAAGAGTATTATCACAGGGTGAGCAACGTGTCAGTGGCACGTCTTGTATTACAGATGCCCATAGGCTACGGTGACCTCTTCCCATCAGGAGGGCCGTATGCTTGTTTGCTATCATAAAAAAATAAAAAATAAAACGAAACATTATATTTTTTCTTAATATAGCAGAAAAAAATTCAAATACTCAATCGTCTTTCCCATTCCAATAACTTACTCATAGATACATTAACTATCAAGAAAACCGATCCACCTTTTTAATATCGATATTAAAATCTGGCAAGAAGCTTTCTACAGTTCCCACGTTTTAATTAATAATGCTGGTTCCGGGATTTCAAGTAGGCGGGTCAATGAAACCGAATCAAATCGGAATATCACCGGGATTCGGAGAGTACCCACCTACTTAGTATATTTCAACGAAGGAGTCTTTTCACCCGGAAAATTTCTAATTTGTGTTTGGAACTTATCTGTTCACCGCAGCTTCAGACTTGTTCGCGGAAACTATTTGGTGGTTTAACTTAGCTGCATAGAAAGTTAAATCTGGATTGGTTGGTGCTTTTAGTGTTTTTTTCTTTACTTTTTGGGCATATTATTTTATTGAATTCTAAAGACTTAGCTTTCATTCTTGAATCTTGACGCAGGAAGACATGAGTAGCTTTCCATCGATCATTCATTACGCGTTGACTTCATTGTGCTGGTTTGTGGATTGTCGCATTCGCAATGCCGCGCGTTCAAACACAAAAAGATTTGCATATGACCCGCCAAAGATTAGTGGCCCGCCCACTCTAATGCGCGTGGTTTAATTGATTTTCCACGGAATCTTATAACTGATTTACTTCAACCGTGTTTCTTCGTGAATCTCTTTCATTGACCCCGGGTATGAATGTCACAAAACCCTTCCTTAGATAGGATGAGATTATCTAAATATCAATGTCCAGTGGTTTTGACTCTACGTTGACCTAGGATAAAGTAAATTTCGGGATCATTTATTTGATTCACTGATTGCGCCCGGATCAATATAGGAACAAGAAATTACCTATTACGAGCAAGAACGCCTGGCGCTGCGGCCCCTAGTACTACTATTTTAAAATTCTATGAAGTAAAACTAATAAGACGCCATCAGCTATAGCTATAAAGACCCTCGTAAAAGTCCCAGGTTAGTATCATCTGATTTAAAATGCACCGGCGCTCGGCGTTCGGTGGTCTCACTACAATCATCTCTAATTCTCTAACAAGCAGATTATGCTGCAGGGCTTTAGCCTATTTAACCTCAGAAGATAATGTTTATGTCTTTTTTAAGCGAGATTTTGAAGCGTGAGTAAATATAAAATATCAAATGGATGCCTGTAATGCATGTCGTAAGGATATTTATATTTCTATGCGTATTTCTAAGTATAAAACAAAAAAATGGTTTTGAATCAAAATCTACTCGGATAAATATTAGACAAATAAATAAAAACTGCTGGGCGGTGCGCCGCCTTTTTGGGCCAATAAACAGGATTGGCCACTTAGTGAGTAAATAAACTACATTTAAAAATTATATCAGATTTTTCTTACAATGTTTTTGGACTTTGATTCGACATGCTAGTTTTCACATATACAGTTTATTTTTTCATTTCAACACTATTTATAATAACTTTTGTTCATAACTTGTGTATTATCCATTTGTGAACCATTACTTGCATTAGGATCAGTCAGTTCTTATTAAAGTGAACTCTAGAAACCGATGTTAAAATCTTTCATCACAAATCAAAACGCATTTTTCATCACATTGATTTCAATTTTTGTAGTCTACGTCGCACGACACGTCTTAAAAAATCCCAAGATTTTCTTTTTTCAGCTTTATTCTTACAACTAATTGTAATTGGCTACACGAACACCACTCGAGAGACTCGTCGGCAATAATAATATGAGATCTTGGTAGCTAGTAATGGCATACTTGTTTGCTGCGAAATAGACCCTTTTATGCCCGTGTGAACTTAATGGAAAAGTAAGCCAACACTTCTCTATATTAGTTATTAACAGCTACGATAAATTAACTTTAACGAGGTTGTTTTGTAGATTTATATTAGTGTTTTATTATATGTATACCTATAAACTCGGCTGGGCAGCGTTCGGGAAGGTTCGACCTATCTTTTCGTCCAAAACACCGCAAAGCCTGAAAACATAGTTTTCAAACAGTGTGTATTGCCAGTGATGACTTATGGAACTGGAACGTGGTCTCTTACTGTTGGCCTCATTAGTAAGCTCAAAGTCGCCCAACGAGCTATGCAGAGAGCTATGCTCGGTGTTCCCCTGCGAGATAAGTTCCGAAACGAGGAGATCCGTAGGAGAACTAAAGTGACCGATATAGCTCTTGGAATTGGCAAGTTGAAATGGCAATGGGCAAGCCACATCGCTCGTAGAACTAACAACCGATGGGAAAGAAAGGTTCTCGAGTGGCGACCACGAACTGGAAGACGCAGCGTAGGCCGGCCCCCCACTTGGTGGACCGACGATCTGGTGAAAACCGCGGGGAGCCAATGGATGCAGGAGGCAAGCAGCCGCTCATCAGTATCATCATCAGCTATTGATGATGATGATAATGATGTAGATATATATTATTACGAGTATACCTGTGATATTACGAGTATATATATATACTTAGTTATATGTCGTTATAGCGTAGCTTCAAACAGTTAAAGGCTTTTCGTATCTACTTAAAATGAAAAAAAAAAAACTAAACAATTTACGTACCCGATTTGTTAATAAATTTAAAATGTATTCGAGCAAAAAGCGTTCATCATTAGAAGATCCTTCACTCAATCTCAATCTGTCGGTCCAACCAAGCTTCGTTTTTATCTAACGCTATAAAGACTGTAATCTATGTCCTGTCGCAAAGACCGATGCGATAATATAAAAGATTTTCCAAGTAACGTTCCTTAATTATAAGATGAGACTCAAAGGGTTTCTTTATAAAAATGTTTTCAACCTTAAACACAAAATGGTAAAGAAATATCTAGTTTAAAAGCGGCCAGCCTGCGTTGCCCATTCACTATTAAACGAGCAAAAATTCAGAAATCCTATCTTAGCATGCGTCCTACGTCATAAAAGGAAGCCACCCTCCAAATTTCAAGTTTTTACGTCTTGCGATTTGGACTGTGCGTTGTCTGTCAGTCAGTCAGGACAAAGCCTTTTATATAATAGAAAGAAGATTTTGTTTATTTGTTTTCAGCGGAACCTCGGTAGATATTCCTGTCACCATTTTCTATTTCAGATAAACAATAGATTTTCAACCTTTCTGTTTTAAAATGTATGATGAAATATTATGTTTAAATAAATTAAATCCATATCTACTGTTTAAAAATAAGTGTAACAATTCGACGTTACAGTATGTAGAGCTTCTATAACGTAAAATCGTCGTTTACATCGTTATAATATTGTGTACTGTCCTTTATAAATTACATGACAGTCCCATCATATATGCCATCATATATGACAGCATTAAAGATAAATTAAACAGCCGGTTTCCACTCAGTGTGACACAGGTCTAAACATGAAAGGCAGGAAAGGAATGGAACACCTTACCAGCGTCATTGTTTCCTGACAAATATGGTAAACCGGTATCTTCTAGGCAAGCATGCTCCATCGTCGACCGCGTCGTCACTTACCATCAGGTAAGACAGTGGTAAAATGTTAGCCTATCGCTGAAAAAAAAAACTCATTTGCTGCGTGCGTCTGGAATCCTAAAATACTATCTTCGCAGATTTAACAAAAACGATGCGATTAAGTATCTTTATTTTGGGCCATAATTCATAAGCTTTTTATTTATTACTGCCAAAAAAGTTTCTTGGATTATATTCTAAAAGTTTAATGTTAATTAAACTTCTCCAATATATCATTTAGCTTTACGCTATAAAACTAAACTTTATATTGTAGCAAATACGTTGTAGTAAACGGGAATGACCTGCCTGCCATCCTTGGTCATTTTTCAGGTTTACAACATAGAGTCTTTCAAAAAGGGTGTGATTTAGAATCCGTCCTAATACTTATTTTGACGTACCGGTAGGTACATCGTAGCAACACTCGAACATAAAATCAGTTATCCACAGACTATGCAATCACAACGAAAGATAGAGTTTTCTTTTGGAGCAACATGAGAAGTTTTCTATAGAATTCACTACCTCTAATACCTATAGTTCAACAGTAAATACTCGCGTTTAAAACTTTGACGTGATTTTCGCATTCGCCGCGGAGATGATCGGACATACGATCGAGATGCGCCTTTTTTGTAAGACGGTCTTCGGGGACCCGAGGTTTGTGGCATCTACGCTCCTTATTTAACCTATAAATTTTCTATTGTGTTTTTGGGAAGTTAGGTTTTTTGATAACCGGGCACCTATCCCACTGAGGCATCTATCCCGGTTTTACCCTACCTCTTACCGCTAACTTCACTGTGACGCGACTAATAAGTGCACAGATGCACGTACTTTGCTGGTGCTATAATGGAGAGAGCTATGTATGCTCGGTGTTTCCCTGCGAGATAAAATCCGGAATGAGGAGATCCGCAGGAGGACTAAAGTGACCGATATAGCTCTTAGAATTAGCAAGTTGAAATGGCAATGGGTAGGCCATCATTGCTCGTAGAACTGACAACCGATGGGAAGAAAGGTTCTCGAGTGGCGACCACGAATCGGAAGACACAGCATAGGACGGCCGTCTACTAGGTGGATCAACGAACTGGTCAAAACTGCGGAGAGCCGATGGATGCAGAAGGCGAGCAGCCGCTCAAGGTGGCGCTCTCTGGTGGAGGCCTATGTACAGCAGTGGACGTCTTCAGACTGTTGAAGATGATAATGAAATCATAACAAACATAATACTAATAAAATAGGACTGCCTCTCTATAGCTACTTTCTCTTATGGTTAATGTGTCACTGACACTCGATCCGCGTCGATACATCACATCCACCAAGTCCACAAACATCAATGATTGGTTATCTGTGCCGAGAAGCTGTTTACAGTGTTCACGTCAAAGTAGGTTAAAAGCACGATAAACATTGAAAGCAAATGTAATCAGTAAATAGGTAAGATGTTCGTTCCATCGGTCTGGTATCACTTACTGAACATTAATCCCCATATTAATTAACACTGCATAACATTGGAATAGCTGTTCAGTGTTTTCAGTAACGAGAATATTTTAGGCCTGTGGTGTTTCTCTTTTTTTTTCTTTTTTTTCTTATATTCTGGCTCCACACATAGTGTATTTAGCCAGTGTCAAGTATTGTAATTTTTATCGTGCTAAAGAATATTTCACGTAATATCTAGTCTTAGTTACAGTCATAGTCCAGTCTAAGTCAGGTTAGCCATAGTTCAGTCCAAGTCATGCCCCAGTAAAGTGGTGGCAACTTTACTAGAAGCGGAATTTTGGAAGCAACACGAAAAACCATGTTTCACCACATTATATCACTTGCTCAAGCTCATGCTCGTAATTCAGCTCTTAATGCGTAAAACGCCACCAATTTTAAACATTAACACTAGAGAAAGCACAAGTTTTGAAAAATAATAATACAATGCAACGACGTGAACTTTTCCGCGTTCCCGCCAAAGACCCAAGGGTATTTCTCTTATTTTATCTTTTCTTTTCAAATCTCCACAGATTAGAGAAAAAAACAATTGACTATACTATTCTCCCGTCACACAATGTTAGCCAATGTAAATGAATCATGTTGAATGTTGTGGTGTATTAAGAGGAAAAGTCATTAATTGAGAAGTGTTTTACTTCGATTAGATATACCTGTGTTACTAAAGTATCTAGTTGTTTGTGTCTTCGATCCGGAGTCGTGTGTTTATTTCTCAGCAGCTTCTTTCTTGAGCTGGTGCTGCGTTTTCGACCTAGTAAAAAAACTAGTCGAAGCGTGGTCGCTAGAAAGCTTTCAATACAGTGGAGTCAAGGCTCCCGACGAGACGCAAAATGAGGAAAATATTTTCTAAAAAGGTTTACCTACTAACAAGTTTTAGTAATTTTTAGTGCAGAGGTAAAAAGCGCAAATACCTATACTTGTTCTGTGGCTTGGTATTGTGCGACCATAGTCGTCGCTCGTCGTAGTTCGTGGGTACAGTTAATCCTAGTTAAGGTGGAAAGTTACACTACCGCAGGAAATTCAAATTTTCTTGCATTCTTTTGCCAATAATAGCTTAATTACTCAACGTGATTACATGAAAACGAATTTTGCGGAAATAAATAGATTGTATCAACAAATTACGATTAAAAGTATCTCCTAGATATCATTAGTTTAGCGACAAATGGCAATAAACGATTTTCTTCTCAGTTTTTCAGTCTATTGCCATTTGTCGCTAAACCAATGATAAGTAAGTGATACTTTTCATTGTAATTTATTGATACATTGTGTTTATTTGCGCAAAATTAGTTTTCATGTAATCACGTTGAGTAATTAAGCTATTATTGGCAAAAGAACGCAAGAAAATTTGAACTTCCCGCGCTAGTTTAACGTTCCACCTTAAGGTCCATAATCTATGTTGTGGATAATTGTGTGATCAATTTCACGATCTAGTTTCACCGAATCTCGGCTTGCTTTATTGACTTTGGTAATAAATACACAATGAGAATTTTTACTTTAGGCTAGAGAAGGGAAGAGGGGTTCAACAACATTGAAATATAATTAAATTTGATCTAATTTTGCTTTAACAATGTGAATAACTTTTGAATCGAGCCTTTATTGGTACCAAATTACACGGGAAATCCATTTGGGTATTGGATTTTATCAAATACATATTTGTTCAGGCCTCTCGGATTACAATTAAAACAACCAAGACTGAATAAACAATAAACAGCCGTTATGTGATGTGATACAATACCACGAAATTGCGTAAACTGTTGACTCGCGGAGGATATCATGAAGGGACCTTTGCATTCAAATAAAACCGACCAAGTGCGAGTCGGACTCGCGCACGGTGCGTTCCGTACCATTATCTGTTCCTGTCATCTAGTGTTGAGTAGCAGTACTATTTAAAGCAGCGCCATCTATGACTTATCTGGCAAACGAGCAAAATAATCACGTTTGTTGCCCCTTAAATATTGATTTTATTCTGTTTTTTAGTACTTGTTGTTGTGGCTCTGCTGCTCCGCTGTCCGTCCGTCTGTCTGTCTGTCTGTCCGTCTGTCACCAAGCTATATCTCATGAACCGTGACAGTTAGACAGTTGAAATTTCCCCAGATGATGTATTTCTGTTGCCGCTATAACTAAAAATATTAAAAAAGAGAATGATATAAATATTTAAGGGATCTCCTATACAACAAACGTGATTTTTTTGCTCGTTAACAGTTGAGTCATAGATGGCACTGCTTTAAACAGTACCACTACTCAACACTAGATGGCAGGAATAGATAATGATACGCTACTTTCGTGCGCGAGTCTGCACTTGGCCGGTTTTTATTTATTTTATGCGAGAGCCGCAACACGCCTCCACATGATGCAAATTGCTGGACGGGTAGCTGCAACACGCCTTCACACTATTCAATTTGCCGGATGGGTAGCCGCAACATGCCGACATAATATGATACAATAAGCTGGATGGGAGCCGCAACACGCCTCCACACGATGCTATTTGCTATTGTCCTTTTTTCAGTGCTATTGGATAAATAGGACTAAAAAAGGGCGGTTTCTTTTGCTTGATCCTTTTTTGGTAAAACTTCTTAAATACCATGTATACTTATAAGTGCCCTATTAAATTGAACCTTCTTACAAGTGTCATAAACGCATAAATCTGATATATTTTACGTCGAACATAAACCCAATCTTCAATATTTACCCAAGAATTTATTGCCCATTATTTCCGCTGTAAACCAAAACGGGAAAATTGTAGACCGTTTATGCCCAGTTAAATTTAAATATTCTCATATATTGGAAATAGGTTTTTAGAAAAATATGAAGTTGAAAACGTATATGAGACGCAAAGGGGGTTCTCAAAAATAAGATTCATGCACGTTTAATACTGACCTGATATGATAGGTACACAAATACGCCAATGCAAAGATTACATTACACTTACATATAGTTTCATCGGTTTTTATTTCTTTACTTATATTTACGTGTTATACACCTATATACACATAGCTATATACATTTTAATATTATGTCCATCCATCTATGGTCCAGAACTAGAAAAAGACCAATTTATAAATTCAGATTCGTACCGTCTGTTAACTTTTACTTTGATATTATTATTATTTATTTTCAATAGAGTACAAAAATAGAGACGAAGTGAAGTCGTGTGAAGTCACCACTTGTGCCCCACTATTACAAAAAAGCAACCTAAAACCACAGAATAGATATATAGTACGACGCTACGCTAAAACTTGAATGTTTCATGTTATTAGTTAAATTAACATAATAATTTATTCTATTTTGTACGTAACATATAACTCGTTATACGATTATTATATCCTTTTGTCAGTAAATCAACACAGAATACCTACATTGTTCTCGCAATCACTACAGTTTCTTATAATTCGTTTTCTCACGTAATAAACAACACAAAGGTCATCATTTCTCATCGTCTGTTAGCTCCTTAGAGAATACATATGCATATGTATACTCTAACGTCAGCTCCTTGTTTCTATAGGTACATGATCCGTATATCTATGTATAGACAGATTGGTTGGAGAGTCTGGTGGTCGTTAATTAACCCGCTCTGGTGATCAATCTGCACATTGTTCTTTTTGTTGTGTATAAGGGGGAATTAGATGCAATTTCCTGTAGGGTTGCCTTCGTACATAATGACACAATGAAGGCCTATTTATTTATTATTGTTATTATAATATAAGCAATATCAAAAAGATTGCAGATCGTGGTTAAAGCGGCGTCCATTTTGTTGGGAAATCCAATCGTACCTACTTTTCTTAAATAGTTTTAATTCTAATTTGCTGTAAAATGCAGAGAGCAGGTACCTCTGTCTATGGTAGAACCTAGAACTAGATCTTGACTGACGCGTAATGTATATTATTAAATAAATGATTATTAATTATTGGTAAAACGGCTTTTATTGGGTAAAGCTTGATTTAGGCCGACAACCATGCGTTTGTTTCTATTCATATTAAATAAATAAATAAAATAAATAAAAAAGTTCTTCACTGCTGCCATATGCAGTTATCATATAAAAATCTAATAACGTGACCATTAACCATCCCCCTTGGTCCCAGTATAGTTCCATTGCCTTAGTACCATGATGGGACTAGCCAGCCAGCCATCGATATTTTGCAAAAGTGCCTTTCGTTACTTTCCTCGAATACAAAGTAATAATTGTTTCATCTCACCTAATCTTTGGAGTTCTTCTATGTCTTGTTAGTTTCCCAATAGTACCAACTTACAAGTTTACATTATTTCTTACATTTGTCACACGACTATTAATTCAAATAGATTCGATTGTTTTAGAAATGTTTTATCTAAAACATTTTTATAACGATTGAACTTACCTATGTAAATAAATCGTAGCGTTGTCAACGCTACGTTTGTTGAGAATATTGCTATACAGCCCCTATCTCGATTATCTTATTCTCAAGTCGTTACAAATACCCAGTGAGCAGACTCGCGCGATTAAAATATATGCTCTCAAGCGTGTTGCACCAATTACTCGGCCAGAATTTATCACTTTCCGTATTCAAGGGAAATTCGCGCAAATTACGAGCTTCTCTGAATATAAATCCATTTGTTATTCCATTGTATTACAAATGGTTTGTTTTGAGTTGACTTGAAATTTTATTACACTAATAAAAATTTATGGATTTACTCATATGTCACAGAAGTATGTGATAAGAGTTATGATAGGAATTGGTAAAGACACTTATTATAAGCAGACAAAATTGCAAAATAAAACAATATTTCTCAACGTTATGTTTTACTAGCAGTGCCCCGCGGTTTCACCCGCGTTCCTACAGGATCCGTTTCTGTTTTTGGGAGAAAAAGTAGCCTATGTTTTAATCCAAGGTATAAGCTACCTCCACACCAAATTTCATCCAAATCCGTCCAGCTGTTACAGCGTGAAAGAGTAACAAACATACACAGATACACACATACGCACAAACTTTCGCCTTTATAATATTAATAATATAGTGTGATTAGTTTTTTTTTATCAACGATAAGCTAACATTTGACCACGGTCTCACATGATGGTAAGTGATGACGCGGTCGACGATGGAGCATGCTTGCTTATAAGATACCGGTTCACTCTAGCCTTATTATTTACAACTTAGCCGTCCCCCATCTAGGTAAAGAGGTCTGCAAATACTGAACGCAGCGATGATCATGCTTAAAAACTCTTTTGGCTTAAACCAACCTAATTATGTTTACAAAACTTTTCATGATATTCCATTAAATGCCTCAGAGGAGAAGTTGTAAGTTTTAATGAATCATATTTGCCGTCCTTAATTTAATGGCAATAAAAGTTGTCCAACTTTTGGCGTTTTACCGCGCTATAAAGATAAAGTCAAACTTTAGAGCTTTTATATGACTAGCTTGATGGCTACTATAATATATACCTACACACGTCCAAAATAAACTGAATTATACAAGCCCTTCTGACACAAATAAGGTTAGATTTATATAACAGCATGGAGGCACTAAAAATCTGTCATTAGATTTGTATGTAAGCTTCTACCTAAATGATATGTATGCTTTTTTATGAGATGAGTGGCAAACAAGCAGGCGGCCCACCTGCTGGTAAGTGGTAACCGCCACCTATGGACATCTGCAACACCGAAGGTATTGCCGATGCGTTGCCTACCCTTAGAGAGGACTCTTTTAACACTTTTCTTGAAGCTCCCCATACTTTAGTTATGCGGAAAACCCTCAGAAGGAAGATCATTTCACATCTTGCAGGTTCGTGGAAGAAACGAGCGCAAGAATCGCGTCGTAACTATGAGATTTCCACGTGTCTACAATATTGTGATGCGCTTTTTCACTTCACGTTGCTGAGAAGTTCGATAATAAAATCGAGAAGATGGGATGAGGTTAAAGATTTCTTCAGAGCATTCCCCTTGATAATAATGGTAGAACAGACTCAGAGAACCGATATCTCGTCGTAGACGCTCGTCGATGTCGTCGGTGTCTCGTCGTCGATGCTTCTAGATTTATTAAACCGTGATGCCATTTAGATAAAAATATGACGGACACGATATCGTATGCGACACCGTCACATACCACCAGGTGAGTTGGTGGTCAAACGTTAATCTATTACAACAAAAAAAACCCGTCAAGTGCGAGTCAGGCTCGCGCACGAAGGGCACCGTCTATAAAAACGAGCAAAAAAATCTGGTTTGTTGTATGGAAGCTCCCTTAAATATTTATTTTATTCTGTTTTTTAGTATTTTTGTTATAGCAGCAACAGAAATACATTATCTGTGAAAATTTCAACTGTCTAACTATCGCGGTTCATGAGATACAGCCTGGTGACTGAAGGACAAACAGACAGACGGACGGACAGCGGAGCTTTAGTAATAGGGTCTGTTTTACCTTTTGGGTACAGAATTCTAAATATAAAGATGCGGTGTATGATAGAGATGGTTAACAACTGTCATTATGATTATTTTTCGTTTCTTCTCACACCTTTTTCTGTTTTCCTATAGTTTAAAACGCTCTTTTACGCCTATGTACGGAATTCATACTAAGAAAAACAACAAATATAGCCTTAAAACCTACAGTACAGTAACATTTTAAAGGGAAATAATATAAGGGACTCGTTACATATCCTGAATTCGTAATGAATTGGCCCTATGTAGCAGCGCGCCGATTTTACGACATATCAGCATTTTGCGGAAAGGGATAGGTACCTTACCGAAAAGGGAAGGAATTTCATAGTCATGTATTTTTAACTGTACCTTCTGGGGCTGTAAAGTTTTAAATGTAAATTGTTTGTAGGAAGTACAAAATAATACAAACGGAGAACATAATAAGCATTCTGCGTATTTGAATTAAGCCAACCTTATGAGAGTGTTAACGGTGTCGACGTGAGGGTTGAAATGTGGTTGTGCTTGTGTTTGCCAACGCCCCTGGCCTGGAGATTAAAGCTTGGTAATTTCGTAAAGCGTTTTGTAGGTTGTAGGGGTTACACAATAACCTTCACAAAGTCAGGCGCTAAATAACAAGACAATATTTCTTTAATTTGTTAATACAACAATAGTTTTCTCTCATTAACAGTAAAGCTAATCCATACATAGTTTATTGAATATTTATTGGGGCAGTACCTTCCATAACCTATTTAAGATTTTCGTGGTGCTTGAAAGATGTTTATAATAATCGGGATGGTGTAAAAGCTGTGTGCGAAAACTAACTTCGATTAAATTTGAAGATATACCTATTGTTTATTTATTACAATGAAACGTGATTCGAAATTATTCACTCATTTATTTCATTTTCTTAGATTTTTTTTAATGTTAAAGGGAGCAAACAAGCATACGGCCCATCTGATGCGAAGTAGTCACCGTAGCCTATGGATATATGTAACACCCACGGTAACACCGGAGGAGGCGTCACCAGTGCGTTGCTTACCCTGGAGATCTACGTTTTTTTACAGTATCTTAATATCTTTATAGAATTATATTACAAAAACACTATAAAAAAAAAACTTAAACCTAGAGTGCCGCCGGCAGCGAGGCAAGGCCCAAGCTACCGTTGGTCAGGGCTGCAGAGTGAGGATTCTCAGCGATATTGTTATTATTACTAGCCATAATCGCCCCACTGCTGGGTATGACATCCCTTCTGTCCTTCCAATCCTCGCGATTGAGAGCTTTTATGATCGTCTTTGCTGTGTGTCAAGCCCGTCCTGCTCACCCTTCTCTGGGTCTACCGCAGCGTGTTGACTTTCTGCGGAGTTGTAGTTTTAGCCCAAGTCATCTAGTGTAATGTACCTATTTGTAGGTAAAAATCTTCAACGCAAAACTCTTTAAGCTATCTTCTTCTAAAAAAAGATATTATAGTTCTTAAAATTTTAGCAACCAGCGGGATTTGAACCCGCGACTTCTAACTCACCGGATTAGATGCCCTACCAATTAGGCTATGGCCGCATGACCGCTAGCTGCGAAAATCTTAAGGACTATGTATTCACCGACTAAGCAGTCGTGGCGACACATTCGCCGGCATTGCCGTGTCGGTGAACACATAGTCCTTAAGATTTTCGCAGCTAGCGGTCATGCGACCATAGCCTAATTGGTAGGGCGTCTAATCCGGTGACATAGAAGGCGCGGGTTCAAATCCCGCTGGTTCCTAAAATTTTAAGAACTATAATATCTTTATAGATATACCTGAAGTGTGGTTTACACTTAAAAATCAATCCATGATATCTTCTTCTATGCTATAAATACCTACAGATACGGATATAGGTCCAAAACTAGCTGCCTAGTTACTAATCTATTGATTGGCTACTAAAGGCACCACACCGTTTTCATTCTGTGATTCATGAAGACGATAGAAAGATATCTGTTTTGCTTAAATTATTTTGGTATCATAGCAGATAGCTTGGAGAACAGATATTATTTTTATCAAAAAACATGCTTTTTGGTTTTGCCCGTGGATATAAGTAGGTATAGTGTAGTAATCCAGCATAGATATTGTCCACCACGTGAAGAGGGAACAAAAACACTTAACCACAATCTTCAAACGCATTCATTATTTTAGTATGGTTAAAGTTTTTTTTCCAGGGAATGGGCAGTAGCATTCTCCTCGTACATTAAAATCTTCTGCGATCACCAAGCCGCCTGCCCAGCGTGGCGATTATGGCAAACCCCCCTATAATAAACGTCTATAGTGGCGTTTTATGGAAGAGGCCTATTATATGCTCAGCAGTGGACGTCTTCAGCCTGTTGAAGTATGTAAGTCGAGTGGTTTTAAAAAATTAACCTTATTTTTAAAGAATATAAATTTATATTTATATGACCCTTAGTTTAAAGTAGTAATGTATCGTATAGGCGTGAGCAACGGTCGCTCGGTACAAATGATGTCGGCGGAACGTGTCCTCGGCTTAGCAAATTAGGTGCAAATTCAATTTCAATGTTAAGCTCTGGGTAGAGTCCTTGTATGAACAAGAAAAGCTTATATAGCCTGTCAACATTTGTTTCTGTTCTTTTTGTGTTTTTTTTTTTCAAATTACCTCGTAGTCGTTATGAAGGATAGGTATATTAGCATTCTGATGTCACAGCGCAAAGAGACATATCAGTATCATCATTTCAAATGTGAACCGTATTCACATCCGTTGTAGTAGTTTCCGAACCTGTTAATACAGGTTTACATGTTTGTTCGTCACCTAATGGTGACGAACAAACATGTAAACAGAAAAACTGTAATATAATTAATTTGAGTTCAGTGACCTGAAATGATCGATCATATATTTTTTGTAAATATCTATAATGCAGTACTTACAGAGAGCTGCGTTACTACAGGTCTGTAACGGTACCTACAGAAGATGATCAAAATGATTACAATGAATATTTAGAGTACCGTTAGATAGAACACCTCATTTGTACCGATAAAGTCCTAAATACCCGAATGGGCGTCCGCCTCGCCTCCGTTAATATTGATGGCGGGCCATTACTGCTAATTTACAGGATATTTAACCTACTGAATATGTCGCTGTGGATCGCTTTGTCCTTTGAAGTGGTTTTAATATAGCGCTTTTGAACATAAAATAATCGTTTACTTTTTATGAATCAACATTCACCTTTGCTTCACTGCGTTGATGATGGTTTTACTTTATTTATTTTGTAATATAGGTGCTTTGAATCTGGCTGGAAGTTCATTCCAAAATGAAATGTTAATTTCAAATACAATAATCTGATAAAGTTACACATAAATACATATAAATATTAGTAGGGGAGTAGTTAGTCATATAGAAATATTTCCTGTCGTATTGATAAGTAGGTGCTGAATACCTCTACTGCTAAAAATATGTCAAAAATTAATCTAATATAAAGAAACAGTTTTAGCTCACTATTAGTACGAGGCCAGAGCGAGACAATGAGAGCGTTTTATTACGTTAATTTTTCTGATATTATTCTATTTTATAAACTGTGAATTTTACCGATGTAAACAAGAATGGAATAGAATAGAAAAACTCTTTATTGCACATACCAACATTGGATAAAACTAAAACATTAGAGTACTTATAGTAGGTAGCACATTGGGTGGCCTTATCACTAAAAAGTGATATCTTCCAGGCAACCTTTAGATGGATAGTATCACAGGCATAAGGAGTAGTCAGCGGTGCGCAATATAAACAAAAAGACTTAACGTTACGTTACGTTTAACTAAAATCAAACTAACTAGCTCTCTGTAGGCAATAATTTTTACAAATAGTTATGACAAGGTGACGTTTTGCATTCCTGGCTCAAGACAGCTCACTCATTCATTATAATTATAACTGTCAATGTAAATAAATATTGACAGTTACGCAAAAAAGCTTTCCGGTTTAAACATGATAAATGAGCAAAACCAATTTACGTTGCGTCATACAACACGTGTACCCGGAAATATTTTGTTGCGTGGTTACTATACCTCTACACAAATCTTACGTCGTCATCAGCCCAATACGTTCCCACTGCTGGGACACAGGCCTCCTCTCACACAGAGAGAGAAAGTAGGCCATAATCTATCACACTGCCGAGAGCCCTAATTCTGTTTGACTACTTTACGGTTCCTCACTTCGAAACCACGCAAATTCCTTGTCTAACAAAGAATTCTGCAAAAACCTATTCTCTATGAAATGAAAACGAAACCACGCGAAATTAATTTGTTATTAGCGCGATTTGAACTGTCAAAAATCATAATGTTCCACTGACACGCGTTCCGAAACATCAACACGTCAAAAGTTACCACTACTTATCAATTAAGTTAATATTTATTTGTAAAGTGAAGGTATTTCTAATGCAGTGATACGATATGAACAAGACGCGATAACGACGCGGTTCGTGTGGAATCTGTGTTTTTTGTGTGCAAGTAAATATAGGTATCTTCTAGGCAAGCATGTACCATCGTAGACCGTGTCGTCACTTTCCATCAGGTGGGAGTCATAAAAAAAAACTGCCAGACTTCTTCTCGTGTAGGCATGCAAGTGGTCAGCCCTGTAGGCCTAGCACGCGCACGGCGACAAAATTTTCTCGACACTTTTTCTCGTGAGAGACCGTGACGAGACTATGGTAGGGTCTAAGTGTATATCACTCTAACAGCGACGCATGCTAGGCCATCTGGTGTCAGAATTTTTAAGCCGACCTAAGGGCTTGTGACTTGGCTTAACGACTATTGTCTTACGACAACAGCCGAGTCCGACGGCTTAACATGCCTTCCGAAGCACGGTAGCGTTCAGTTGTAAATACCACTTTTTGCTGTAGCGGTCACCCATCAAAGTAGTGACCGCAGCGAATTACCGATCGGTTAGAAATGGCTAGTCGTGCCTCGTTATACTCTTTTGAGACCTTTATTTTTTTTTAAATTAAGCCCATAATTAATCTAAGTAGAAATACTCAGAGCTATTGCATAATATTCCTCTGCGTCGAGGAACGTGAATTGCGCTGTCTCGAAATGAAATGCGGTTGGGCCTTTATTTATGCGGTTTCACACTTGCCTTTATTAATTTTGTGCAAATGAGGACTAGTGAATTGTTGATTTACAGAACGTATCGTTTTGCTCTGGAGAAACAATGGAATAAGTTTTAGGGTCATCATCATCATCATCATTAACAGCCTGAAGACGTTCCTTGCTGAACATAGGCCTCCCCCAGAGCACGCCACCATGAGCGGCTGCTCGCCTCCTCCATCCATCGGCTCCCCGCGGCTTTCACCAGGTCGTCGGTCCACCGAGTGGGGGGCCGGCCTACGCTGCGTCTTCCGGTTCGTGGTTGCCACACGAGAACCTTTCTTCCCCATCGGTTGTCAGTTCTACGAGCGATGTGGCCTGCCCATTGCCACTTCAACTTACTAACTCTAAGAGCTATATCAGTCACTTTAGTTCTTCTGCGGATCTCCTCGTTCCGGAGCTAATTATGGAGTTTTAGGATAGATAGTTGTAAATATGAAAGTCAGTTAAGTCTATTGGTTGGCCAATTACAAATTCAATATTATTGTGGTAAGAAAGTAGGTATAGCGGGTGGTGGTATGCATGCCTTGGCCGCGTCACCACCAATGCCACCACAGAGCATTAAAAATTACTATGTGCGAAGTGAATTTTTGTTCGTGCTCTGTGAATTCTACCATGTAGGTTTTCATTCACTTCAAATCTGTATTGGGTTGCTTTCTATAGATCTAAATAATTATATCTCAGTATACTATTTGTCGTCTAACCTCGCAGTAACAGTAACTACGGTTCGGCCCAGAACCTTAGTTAGGTATCTATTGTTACTTATAAGGAAAATATTCAAAAAACCATAAGTTTTACTAAGGACACTTCTCCTCCTAGTTTTACTTGAGCTGGTTTTTTTTAAATGTTGAATGACCTGACGAGCTGGTCGTTCGCCTGATGTTAAACGTCACGGCTGCCCATAACAGATTGCAGTATCACTCGGAACTCTAAATTATAAAGTTTCGCGTGACACTGTCTGCGCACGTCATCCTGAGACATCACACAGTCTAGTAATAAAATAGACTGTGAGATCAGATCATAAAGTCTTATTTGCCCAGTAACTTCACTAGCTACAGTGCCTTTCAACCCGGAACATAGTACCTAGTGCTTGCACACTACTGCTTGGCGGCAGAATAACTGGCAAAGCGGTAGTAGGTAGGTACCAACCTACCTAGACGAATTTTGGAGAGTAGTCCTACCACCTAGTAAAAAGCATGTTTGTGAATATTTCCAGTTTAGCGTAGAGTATCGTTAGCGGTAACGACTCGACAGCCTTTCAAGTACCTACCTTTGAACGGTATCGAATGTCCCACTTACCCTATGATAAAAGATTCCGCTTACAATATTATTTTTGAACATGGGAACTAAGTCTATCTCTATCTTTTCTTTTACGGCCAACTAGTTTTTATTAAGAATTTGAAATTTTAGATTTTGATAATCACATATCTAACCGAATTTTCAATTTTCGCGGCCAGTTCAGTTAAATCTTTTAAGTCAGCAATAGGCATGGAAATAATTGCTACTTTAAAATCATGTCATTTCATCATATGATTTATTTTTGTCACTGTGATTTCACCTGTGTTTTTTCATATGCCTAATGAATTTATGATCAAAGGCGATTGGCGGTGCTTGATGAAATGGAACAGAAATGTGATTCAGGAGCAACCTAGTGAAGTTGCGATCTGCTACAAATGATTACTAAGAAATCTAATGCTACTCTCTTAAGTTAAACAAGATCAAAGTTCACCGCTATATCACAGGCACAATGTTTATAAAATTATACTCTATAGGTCTTAGTCTGTTTGTTTTGTCTGAAGCATAAACAAAATTATATGTTTAGATATTCACTGCCGATGTGCTCTCGTATTATGAAATCCGACGCCACGATTCATTAAGTGTGATTATCACACTGTGGTTTGTAGCAGAGTGTGTGACAAAAAGTAGCAGAGAGATTTATGAAAAATAAAATCATATGATTTTTCACCTGCTCCTTGTGAAATGATCCATGCCAAGTCAGCAATGCAGCAAAATTTGCTTATTGACATAGTACAAAAACACGATCATTATAATCATCCGCACATGGTACACCGGTAGATCATACCATGCCCTACATTCCCTTTGGGCAAATGGCTCCAGCGAGCCACAGTTGTCGGCAATAAAAAGTCAGTATTTCAACGAAAGACGTGTTACTGCTCATAACTCTGTTATTAATCATGCCTAATATCATGGAACAAGGAGAGGACTGCCAATACACCAAGGAAACAGCGTAGATCAGAAATATGCCTAAAACTAGATGGCGTTGCAAAATGAGCGGGCTATAAGTTGAGCGCAGATCAGAAATATGCCAAAAACTCGTTATAGATCTGTATGGCACTGTAAAATGAGCGGGCTATACGAGTAGCTACGGCAGGCTATGTTTAAAACGGGTTTTTGGCATATTTCTGATTTGCGCTCAACTTATAGCCCGCTCATTTTTCAACGCCATTAGGCATATTTCTGATCTACGCTGTTTTCTTGGTGTATTGGCAATCCTCTTCTCCTTGTTCCATCCTAATATTAAACGTCATATGGCACAATTTTGCTTTGAAATTCAACGAGGAATCGCTCGTCAGTACGCTTGAGTACGCTATACCTACTTGTATAGTGGGCTGGAGCATTTGGTTTGTCTATAGGTCTGCAGGGTCAATAGAGGTACAGTGGGAAATGTACAGTGTTATAGTAGGTATTGTAGCATTTAGCAGCAATTAGTTTGATTGTAGTTAATGTTAGAGGTTGAAGGCACATATTGACCGTTGAAAACGTTATAACAAGAAATAATTATTATACTTCTATTACATAAAATACTGCCGTTCTCTAAGCGTAAAGTAGCCTAATTGTGAAATAATATAATTGGGCCACAATTACGGCCCTAATTTGCTTTGACCTTTGTTAAAAAGTAATTGTAAAACCTTGTAAATGTGAGTACAATTTAAAAAGTCGTTGTAATTCAGCTTGGGGCTGGAATGGAGGGAGCAATTTGAGTGAAAATGCCTGTAAAAGAAACTCTTCGATGTAAGTTCAAGTTTGGTCATTCAACGAGGTAGAGTCGCCAGCTTTTTGGTCATACCAGCGTGACAGTGACTTAAACGCGGTTTTTTATTTATAACTTTTTGAATATTTGTAGTTTTAGATTTAGATACTTAGTTTATTTTAGTTCAAATTTAATATAAATTTGGAAATTATATTTTATTATTTAAGTTAGCTATGTGTTGTAAATATGTATTGTATATTCATTCCCCATATTGAAATGCTTCAATTTAGAAGTTGGACAATAATGCCAGCGCGGCAAATTCAAATTTTCTTGCGTTTTTTGCCAATTATAGCTTGATTACAAAATGTGATTACATACAAACTGATTTAACGTAAATAAATGTATCAACAAATTACGATTAAAAGTATTGCCTAAATATCATTAGCTTAGCAACAAATGGCAATAAACCAATTTCGTCTTGGCTTCTCAGTCTATTAGTTTAAAAAATTAAATTAAATTAAAATTAGTTTTCATGTAATCACGTTGAGTAATTAAGCTATTGTTGGAAAATAACGCAAGAAAATTTGAATTTGTCGCGCTAGTGAAACGTTCCACCTTAAAATACAACTTAGCTAAGCAAAACTTTCTGTGAGTACGTTTTTTAAATTCGTGTCAACTAGGCACACCAAATATTGAACGCTTATTGGTTGTCTGCTAATCAACGGCTGTCTTCAACCAATGAGCGTATCACTGTTTGGTGTGTTGATGTATGAGAAATCCAGGGCTAGAGAGATAAGTGCGAACTTAAGACCTGTCAAACTTAAGTGCAGGCGGACATTAGCTTTAGTTAAACGATTTAACTTAAATCGTAAATGGACAACTACATTTATACAATTGCCATATTTTGCTGGAAATACTAAAAGGTTATTTACGTAAAATCCTTAGTTAGCTTGATACCTTTTTTTTTAAATAAATTGCAGCATAATTGCATACTCATTATTACTAAAGTATTTTTTTTTAATTTACAAATCAGTGTGTTTCAGTCTCTCACTTAAGGTCTACGAACTTGCTACAAGTAAGCTACGAGAAAGCTACGAAAGAGCTACGATAACACAGGCAAATGTCTAATACTCAGAACGTAGTTATAATATTCACTTTCTCTCTATTCTTCACATTTTTTGAAAAGATAGTACATGTTTCTCTCTTCCTCTTTAACGTATGTACTACATACGTTAAAGTGTACTATCTTTTCAAAAAATGATGTACCTATGCAAATATCCAAACATCTACAATAATACATTCTAAATAATATTTATAAAATTTTCCTTCGTCTTCTTCTCATGTAGGCAAGTGGTCAGCCCTGGTGTCAGAATTTCTAGGCCGCCCAAAGGCTTTTGACTTGGCTTAACGACTATTGTTTTAAGATAACGGCCGGGACCGACGGCTTAACGTGCCCTCCGAAGCACGGTAGCGCTCAGTTGTAGATACCACTTATTGCTGTGGCGGTCACCCTAAAATAAAAAAAATCCTATGGCTTCCCAATATCTTGCAGCATTATAAAAAAGTAGGGTTTATTTCAAAACTCAGTTAAACAAAATTAAAATTAATGCTGTGCTTCTTTCCTCGTTTCCGTTTCGGAACCAAAATTAATATCATACCCTCATATTATTAAAGTTAGATAAGCTGTTGAATAAAACACGTATATGTAAGCTACATTTTTTTTAGACTTCGTACCTAATATGTACATTTATGAGTCAGTAGAGAATTGGTGGCCATTGCTTTATTCGTTCGGAAATATTTAGAAGAATAACGTTGCAAAAAAAAGTCTTAACAGAAATCCACGTTATTCTCCTAACCGTTTTCTTCACTTATCTAGGACAAATAAATGGGGCTATTTCTTTCCCTCTGAAGCCCTATGACTAAGTGCGACATCAATTTCCCTTGTACCAACTCTATTTTGGACGTTCTATACATTGTGTGGTCTTACCTTACGTGGGTCGTGGACTATCATTAATCTTAGATATATCTTATAGTAAATGAGGGATTCAGAGCTGATCTTTCAATAGCACGATAAAATTTTAACGGTTAGTTATAGTCTCTTTGTAAAAACTTGAGAGAATAAGAACATTACTAGGTGGTAGGGTAGGACTTTTCTGCAAAGTTCGTCTAGGTAGGTACCACCGCTTTGCCAGTTATTCTGCCGCCAAACAGTAGTGTGCAAGCACTACTGTGTTTTGGTTTAAAGGGCATTGTAGCTAGTGAAATTACTGGGCAAATGAGACTTAAGAACTGATCTCACAGTCTAGAAATCCTTTTTAGTCTGTGTGATGTCTCAGGATGACGTGCGCAGTGCGCAGTGTCACGCGAAACTTTAATTTAGATTTCCGAGTGACACTGCAGTCTGTAATGGGCGGCCGTAACGCTTAACACCAGGCGAACGACTAGCTCGTCACGTCATTCGTTTACCTTAAAAAACCATTATCTGACTATTCTATTGAAAAATTGGGATCTTTCTTTCTTCTCGTGTAGGCGAGTGGTCAGCCCTGGTGTCAGAATTTTTCGGCCGCTCAAAGGTTTCTGACTTGGCTTAGCGACTACTGTGTTACGATGGGACTGATGGCTTAACGTGCCCCCGAAGCACGGTAGCACTAAGTTGTAAATACCACTTTTTGCTGTAGCGGTCACCCATCAGACTAGTGACCGCAGCGAACGTTGCTTAACTTCAGCGATCGGTTAGAAACGGATAGTCGTGCTTCACTATGAGCGCTACGATTTGGGAAAAATAGACGAAAAATTGGGATGTAATATGATGATACAGTAACGGGAACAACTAAAAACTAGAAATAATCTTTTGTGCAAGATAGCCGAGGTGTAAGTATAATATTATAGAAACTAACGTGAGTAATATTCTTAACTAGAACTAGTAAACCGCTAGCACTCACGTAATTTAAGACGAATAACTCGATCGGTGTTAAAAAAACGGGTAAATGGGTGGGGTACATTTTTTTTCAGGAAATATTACGAGTTTTATGTCATAAAAATTTAACATTAACATTAACACTAATGAATTAACTTAATTAATTAACTAATAAATTAACTAATAAATTAACTAATAAATTAACTAATAAATTAACTAATAAATTAACTAATAAATTAACTAATAAATTAACTAATAAATTAACTAATACATTAACTAATACATTAACTAATAAATTAACTAATAAATTAACGAATAAATTAACTAATACATTAACTAATAAGTTAACTAATAAATTGACTAATAAATTAACTAATAAATTAATTTAATTAACTTAATTATCCAATTAACATTAATTATTTAGACTGCAGGCAGATGCATTTCCGTGGTACACCCGCTTCCCAGAAGTGAAATCGCCGTCCTCGAACTAAAATTAATTTGATCAGGGACGATTAAGATTGAATTACATGAGTGCTAGCCGTTTACTATTTTTAGTTATGAGGTGTAAGTAGTTAAGTACCAATTCATCTAATCTATGAGTATTATGTTGCTATTCATCTAAGCTATAATTAGCATGTTTCTATTTATCTAAGCTATAAGTAGCATGTTCCTATTAAGTTAATCTGTTTTGGATGTCGGATATTCTGGCCATCCTTCACTCTGGGACATGTTTATAGCCTCTGAGATCTGATGGGCTTTTCTCATCATGAAATATAAACTGGTGCTTAACCCAGCCGCTTGGCATTTAACTTAATTAAGCAAAAAAGATATTAAATGCCTACTTTACACTCACTTATAATCTTTATAATTTTCTCTGTCAACCTTATGACTCGTTCATCTTTTAGGTATATTATGTTCACAGAGTTGTTTTTCTTCTCTTAATCTGTGATTATGGCAAATTGGGTAGTAGCTTCATGGGCAAAAAATTAATGATGATTTATTCCATGGAACTATTGACAGGAGTTTTGGCGGGAACGCGGAAAAGTTCACGTCGTTGCATTGTATTATTTTTCAAAACTCGTGCTTTTTCCAGTGTTAATGTTTAAAATCGGTGGCGTTTTACGCATTAAGTGCTGAATTACGAGCATGAGTGTGGGCAAGTGATATAATGTGCTGAAACGTGGTTTTTCGTGTTGCTTCCAAAATTCCATAGAAGCTTCTAGTAAAGTTGCCACCACTTTACTAGGGCATGACTTAGACTGGACTGAGACTACCTGACTTAGACTGGACTATGACTACGCAGACTGTGACTAAGACTTGACTTTACGTGAAATATTCTATCATTATGAAAAATTACAATACTTGACACTGGCTAAATACACTACGTGTGGAGCCAAAATATAAGAGAAAAAAAAAACTATTGACAGCAGATTTATCTAACGCCATCTTTTTTGACTCTTTTTGTCAACAGCTGCATTATGTATTTTAGGTACAGATCTGTGTATTTTAGTAATTGAATAAATCTCATTCTTTAATTTTGAAATCGCAGAAAACGGCATTTGTTTGATTTGAGTGTACATGTACTACATATCTCTAAAAGTATTTTAATGATTGTTTTTATTTTTGTGTTATGTAGAAATTTAAATATGAACAGTAGTTATTAATGGTCATAACTCATAAACCACTTTTATAATGCTTAAAACAACTTTTAATTTGTGTGAAAGAAAAAATCATTGAATTTAATAAAGTAGAAAATGTTTCATGCATCTTTATGCGGGACGGAGACAAGAAGAAGATATTAAAAAACACGCCTTCCTAAAAATAACTCCGTCTCTCATCTCAGCTCATCATAATATTCAAAAATTTTCGCGTTCAAAGTTATTGAGATGATTTTCTGAGCCTAAGAAAATTTTCTTACCAAGTGGAGCGCACATCTCAAGTTTTGTTAACGTGGAATCTTAATTTGAACCCACAGCGGGATTCAGCTCAATCATCGTAGCCGTAAAATGTTCACGCACTTTTTCTGTCATAAAACTTGGTGCTACACTTTACTAACTTACTGTTACATCTAGTGTGGCTCTTATCGCCATCGAAATATGGTTGAACATTACTAACTTTGCATGTAACGTTATAGTTGCGGCATCCGAGCACAGAGAATTGAATGCGCGCTTAAATTCGACGAGATTCTCAGGATAAAGACAGCATTTCTTATTCTAAGAACACGTGAGCTTTCGAAAAACCACGTTGTTTCGGAAAGGTTTTTGAAAGGAACTTCGGCTTTACTTTAAAATGAACGCAGCAGTGCAATTGAGCGTAATACACATACTTAAAAAAATATTTCCCTCACCCTATCTTATTCTTAATAGATTTAAAACAAAGCGGTTGCGATAGACCTGTGATTTTTCGTTTTTGCATTATTTTTGCTTCAATTTCTAGTTCTGAGTGCTCAGTCTATATTGATTCTCTAATCTGACAAAAAAATCAGTAACGTAATTCATAAAATAACAAATAGAATAGTACTTGTTTTTTAATAATATCGCAATAATAACGCCAAATCAAATTGACAATATTCCATATTGACACTTAAAAAGTTAAAACTTGTGATGCTTATTTTTATTATCAATGCTATTTTCACTTTATCGGTGTGTAATACAATAATAAGCTCGACCGTAAAATCCTGATCTAAAGCTCTTCTAAAAGACGTTGAATACACCCCAAACAACAACTTATTTGCTTTATTACTACAATCACAGTATGTATCCATAAATCGTGGCACATGAATATTAATAGCATTAGGTACGTACTGCTGCTCACAGTTTCCAAACTGAATACTAAGCAGACGCCTGTACACAAGTGTGGAAATTGGATTTACTTACAACTGTGGGAATTTAAATACTTTACGATGTTGCTTATAAATTAGAATTTGAAACAAGTATAAATTAAGGACTGGTTTTTGGAAGGTACTTACAACGCTGTACTTTAATCAAACACAAGTTGAGTTAATCCGTTTCTTCTATTTATAACAGCACTTCATGATGACACAATTTTTCTTTACCTAGAGTATAAATTAAAAAAATAATAAATATGTTTGGACATTTCACACAGTGCGCCATCTAGCCCCAAACTTAGGTAGGCATAGGTTGTACTATGGGAACCAGATAACTGATACAATACTTAGATACTTTTTGTTTGTAAATACATAAATAGAATACAATATAACACCCAGATACAGAAAAAAACCTATGTTCATTACACAAATGTTTGTCCTGAGTGGTAATCGAACCCACGACCTATAGTTGAGAAGGCAGAGCAACTACCAACTGAGCTAATAGGCCAGTCAGTATAGTTCCTATACCGTGTACCTACTATATACAATCTAGCCAATAAACTTTATACTTAGTAGGTACATAATTCTATTTAAAGATGACTGACAATTTATACCTAGATAAATCAACCCTAACAAAGTGCTTTGTTAGATAAATCCATACGTCCATGATAAATCCACATCCATGAAGCCACTCGTGACGGCATCCCAGGCTCGGGACCTGTCAGTTTTCGCTGTCAAGACTCCCGGATATTACCTACGATTCTGTACAACACGAGCGGTGCCAAACAAAGGGTTTGTATGTTAGGCTTACCTAATCCCAATAGCCCGATACTGAATAGACTTAGTGCATAAACTAAATATACACTTAAAATAAAAAAATATACATAAACAAACAAAGTGACGATGCGGTCAAGGATGTAACGTGCTTGCCTAGAAGACAAGACACCTGTTCACTCTCGATTTGAAGACTCCAAGATTGTAGTTTTTGGGAAATACAGAGCAAAGCTCAAAGATGGGCAAAGCGTTCCACTCTTTCACTGTTCGCATGATAAATGTAGAAGCAAATCGCTTTGTTCGCACATGCGGGATGTTCGCACATGCGGGATGTTCACCATGCAACGATGGCGTTTTTCGTACATCTGGTTGTCCGATGGTGGAATGGTGATAGCGGAATCAGGTTATGCAACTCCAGTGCGCACTCTCCAAAATGCACTCGATAAATGACCGATAGACTGGCAACTTTGCGTCTATCGTCGATGCTCTGTAGCTGAGTCTCAAACGAGCTCTCAAGTCTCAAACTATTGATGCCTGTTACAAAATTAACTTGTAAAAAATCAGGTTTAGTAAGTGTACCTTCAAATAAACACACACGGGTTTGAACCCCGCTACCCCAAGCCTTCGCATCATGCACTCGCTTACGGTAATAACGTCACAAAGGTTAAATTACGCTAGTACATACTTACTTATTCTGTGCAACCGTTAAGGAAAACATCATGAGGAAAGCGGCATCGGCTTTTCTCTTTCTCTCTGTCTATCTGCGCGTGATGGTGTGTGTGAAAGAGAGAGAGAAGGGCCTCGTCTCGCAGTGGGGACGGGAACGTATAAGCTGATGATATTTTTACATTAGGTGTAGCACCTTACGTACCTGTTTTCTTTTTCTTTATAAGGCTCCACTTAAGCTCTTGTAGTAATCTATCCCGTACCCATTAAGGTGAAAGGTAGGACAAACAAGGTGTTTTTTGGCATGTTTCCTGGCATAATTAGAGCATGTGGAGCTTTGAATTTAATATATCATGTAATTTATTTCATTAAGTCGTTTGGGATGTCCGCAAATACAAGATTAACAAATTTTAGCTCTATAGAAAAAAATCGCAAACCTCCCTCAAAACATTCGAATGTTCTAGTTTTACAGATTTTCTATCGAATATATTTTTGCAAAAAATAAATTAGTATATTCCCAACAAACATTCAGAGGTTGTGATGACTTAATAATGTTGAAAAATACTATATAAAATAGATATTAAAAAACCGTCAAAATCAGTCATTTTGTACGTTGTCTTTGTCGTAAGCGTCGTGCTGAACTACAATTGATATTTAAAACTACGGCGTTAAGGTCGATGTTTCTTTGAACGGATTTTGACCTGCTTAACTGGCCCTACCCGTTGCCTTAAAAGCTGCGTCACTTTAATTAATTGCTAATATTGCTACAGCTTCAACCTCGTTGCCTAAGACTGATAATAAAATGAGGCAAAGAGCAAGGCAATCCAATTAGCCGCCGCCGACGGATTCTCTAAAGGCGTGTAGGTGTAGCCAAATTCCATTAATGGAGTTATTCCTCCTCTCCAACTCAGATTGTAATTCTGTGACCTGCTTTTATAGCTGTTGTTTCGCTGAAAGTTGAAACAAAGGAACATACTTTTTTTTTGTAATTTACCAAAAACTCTTAATCATTATTACCTACTTGTACGATTATAATTTATTGTGACTGTGCGGAGCGGAGTAAAACTCAAGGCAGCACTGAGTATGGACTGAATATGATGAGGAAATAAACAGAATATTAAATATAAAATAATAACGCCCAACGATCACATATACATAGGTCCTGGACCCTAACTATGATTACCTGTATCTATGAACCCAGGAACTACGAGGACCATCCCACAACACTCAGACACAGAATAAATATTTGCGCTTTTTTTTTCTTGTGCACTCGCCTGTCGATCTCGCCGCCTCCAGGTTATGACCCAACCTGCTCAACCACCACACCACGGAGGCTGTGAATATGAAAGAATTTGCTCGTTGCTCTACTAACAATGAAATTTTAATACTGATACTGAAGCATAAATAAATATGTACTTATTATATTCATGGCAATGAAACCCTTACAACATTTTAATAAAACATTTTATTTCATTAGTTTATCATTTTTTCTCTTTATAATAATCTGAAGAACACGATTTAAATTTCCCTATATTAATCATAGTTTATCTTTTAAGATAATCACTTACAAACTAACATCATAAGTACATCCATTTACTAAGTAAAATAAACTAATTATACATATATAAGTGTATATTATTAAGAAAAATGTAAACAGGACGATTTTTTCACGACTAGTCATTTACAAAAGATACAAATGTGCTTACATTATGTTTATTGCAAAAAAGGAAAGGCAAATAATATTTATGTAGGCTATTTACATAGTCGTTATGGCTACGAAACAACATTCATACTGCAACCTAACTCAACTTTTGAATCTATTTTATTGGTGTGAAAGTTGTAGACACTTAAAAAACTTTCATGTGTGTGTTAAAATCGTGTAAGTTAATAGGTATTCCATATTTAAAAAAATGTTTTTAGGTGTAAAATTAAATTTGTAAGTTAAATTTGTAAATTTGAGAATAAAAAAGCAGCGTATTTGAAAAAAAAATATATACAGAGAAAAATAAAAAACTAAAAGATAATGATTAAAAAATGGTGCGGACTTCATGTCTGCAGTGACTAATAATAGGGAGGGAGGTTTAGTCCATAGCCACAGAATAGATACTACGTACAGAAGACTTACTCCGCGAAGTCACTTAAATAAATAGCGACTCTTGCTGGAACGCTATAAAGTGTAGTTCAGCTCGCACAGCGCTACAAGCTTTCCTTAAACAGTTGCCTCTCGTTCTATCGCTATAGCGCTGCTCTTCTGGCGCGTTACGCGTAACGGACCGATACAGGCCTGCCGTAGCGTATAGGTCGCCATCGCGAATTGTCGGACTAGGATATACCCGCGGGCTCGTGCCCTGCGGGATCGAGGAGGTTTACTCCCCACGCTCGGTAGAAAAAGAAACTGTGCAAAATCGAGATCCGGTAACTAAATCAGTTATCAGGCATATATTTAATAACTACGAAATAAAAGACACTCAATAAAATACAAACTTTAGTGACACTATGACTAACACTAATTATTTAGCTACCTAGCCTAGTTTTAGAATTTACTATTTGGAACATGTCACAAGATGTAACTTGAGGAGCGAAAAAATATATGCATCAGTCTTGAAAATAGTTAAACAGCTATAATAGGTACAAAAAATGGCGAAGAAGATATACCTATAGGTGTATACAATATTAATCTGAAATCACTAGAAATATGAAAAAATAAATAGATTGGATGTCAGAGAATTCCATCTGAAGGAATACTATTCAACTAACCAATCGAGCAGCTATGAGCAGTAGGTATGGAAATGCTTGCTACTTTTAGTTCATTGTCATTTGAGCATATGATTTATTTTTGTCACAGTGTTGTCCCCTGCGATTTGTCTCAGACTGTGATTTTTTATTTGCCTAATGAATTAGATCAATGGCGACTGGTGGTGCTTTATTAAATAGAACAGAGATGTGATGTAGGAGCAACCTAGTGAAGTTGCGACCTGCTATTAATGATTAAAAAGAAATCTAACGCTACTCTCGGATCTTTGGTGAAACAAGATCAAAGCTCACCGCTACATCACAGGCACCGTTTTTTTTATTATTATACTTTAACAGGCTACAACTGAGACCTGTAGCAGCTATAGGTCTCAGTTTGTTTACTGAAGCATAAACAAAATAATTATGTTTTGATATTCACCGTTGATGTTACTTTCGTATTATAAAATCTGAAGCCATGATCCATTAGGTGTAATTATCATACTGTGATTTGTAGCAGGGT
Source organism: Ennomos quercinarius (assembly GCA_910589525.2). NCBI lineage: Eukaryota > Metazoa > Arthropoda > Insecta > Lepidoptera > Geometridae > Ennomos > Ennomos quercinarius. The sequence goes on along the minus strand of OU342494.1, from coordinate 14,021,703 downwards.
ATGTGACAAAAAGTAGCAGGTGCGACTTATGAAATGAAAATCATATGATTTTTCACATGCTCCTTGTGAAATGATCCATGCATAATGAGCAGTTGCCAAAACTCGTGTGTCGTTTGTGAATGAGGGCCGCAGCATCAACAGTCATCATCTGACTGACTCCTGACCTGATATACTCACGCAGATAGCATAAAAAAGTAAGTAAGCAACCTAGCAGCGAAGAAAATAAACGCTAAACAGTACACCGCTGATGTTAAACTGTGAATTTTCGGATTATAGACGAATGCAGAGTAGGTAATACTCATAGCACGTAGCGCTCATAGTGACCAAACTTAAATGCATATAGTCCTGGAGGTTTGAAAGTAATTTGTACTTGAATGAACCATAACTTTGGCAAAATTGTGGCTATGTTATCTCTCCACAAAGGACATTAACCGGGAATTGAAGTGGAACCAGTAACAGTATCCTAATATTAGTATGAAAACTAACGTGAGTGAATATAAGCTCAGTCATATATTTTTAATTACTCTGACTCTTTCCGAAATTAGGTACTCCAGGACCAGATGTGATTTAAGCCATTCAGTACTTATCTTAATGTCTTAAAATATATCTTATAGTGGCATTTAAATTAATATTATTTAGTTAACACTAACATTCATTAGATTTTTTAATTATTTTAGGACATGCTTAACTAGGTACATTTTTCTGCTAAGTCTAAAGTAGGTACGTACCTACCCATTAACGTTGTCACATTTAAAAAATATTATTTATACACTTGTAATTATATCTAGTTAATTTTCTAGTTACTTTCCTTCTTGTATTTTATTGGTGTTTTTTCTTAAGTGGGTACTTATATTTTATTATTTACCTCTGAAATCACAAAAATATAGTAATTTACTTAATACGAATACCTATAAAATATTTTGTTCATTCAAATACCTACCCTAGGTGCATTTCTAGAGAAGTTAGACGTGCAATATATTTCAAAGTTACAGTTATAATAGACAGTGGCTTACTTGCTTTAAGAATTGAGCTTTCTATGACATCTTCAAAATCCACTATTAATGACATCATAAATTTACCTACAAGTTAATAAATTATAATTCTCACCTTGCTTTAGCTAAACAGTCAATCTATTTTTTTATTACCCTTGATATTTATAATTGTCTAACTACAAAGAACAACACTCATTTTTTCACTATGTATACACAAAATATCCGATAATTGTTTATAGATTACACAGAACGTTTGGTAGGGGTGATAATGGCGGCCATATCGCGGATATGTGTTGGCGGTCGATAGATGGCTCTGGCGGCGAGAGCGAGGCGCGGCGCGGCGTTCAGATCGGCTGCAGGAGCGGGCTCGGCGAGCGCGGCCGCCGCATGCCGCCGCCCCACGGCTCCATCATATCCTCGTCTCCCTGCACACGCGCACTCGACATACTCTCAGCGTCACACTCCTCAACTTCCCAACTCTGAGATCGAGATTTCATTTAATAACTAAGAGCGGGATCTAGCCACTAGCGGACGGGGTGGTCACGACGACGTGAAGGTACAGTGATCTTCTACGATTACTAGGGTAGGAGGAGTGCGGGGTTGTGCAAGATTAAACCACGTATTACGGTGTCAACACTTACATATAAGAGGTAATTACCATCATCGTGTGAGGCGCAGGCGGTGCGGGGGGTGCGGGTGCCGGCTGCGAGGGGGGCGGCGGCGCGGGCGGCGGCTCCGGCGACGCCGCCGCGGGCGAGAACGAGGACGGTGCTAGTGGAGACTGGGCTGCAGACAACGTATCAACCATTCAGTCCGTCACCTCCTCTACTACTGATACGAATTATCGGCGCGCAATTCCGATTGGTTCTAATCTGTAGACGTAGCTTCCAGTACACCCGGCTGCAACTCTATGCCCTTGGTGTATTCAAATCATAAGCAACAGCCAGATTCTAACATGCACATCCAAGCTACCTTTGACAACTAGTACTTACTTACCAGAAGCTAGAAAGGTAGGCAATTCACACCACCGCAGCTTCACAAGGATGAGGGAAGGTTGTCGGCTGAACCACGTGGGATAGTTAAGACTACTCATCGGAAGCACTGAGGTCCTGCACGTAGGGCTCCCAAGCACGGAGCATCCACAACACAAGTGCAGTGCAGCCCGTCGCTATGGTCAGTACTGCGTAAGAAATCGACGAGATGTGAACAGCAGCTGACCTTCCACTATATTTAGGGGCAAAACGTCTAATACACACAATAAACACAACACAACTTAACGTTAGCAGCGCTCGGTGAGTCTCGAATCTTGATAACATAGTTACATACAATTTGACCACGTTTTTTCGAATTGTAACACCGAATCCACAATAATGAAACTGAATATGGAAACAGAGGAGTACAGCCAATTAAGTAGCCAAACCTTGAAAAGAAAATGGCTGTCTCGCTAACAGTAGTTTAGGTATCTCTCGTTTGGATACAAATGTATAAAAATGAAGAAAACAACATGGTCAAACTGTCTAGCTACATGAAGAAAAGCTGTAAAAAGGGAGAATCTTGCGTTGCTAATTCGTCGAATTAAAACAGCAACAGTTTTCATCAGTCACTACAAAAACGGAAAGTATATTTCGCCAATATTTATTCATTGAGGGAGAACATTCCACGAATTAGTGTTCGCATTATCATCTGGATATAAAGGCCCTTACCGGCCGCAGTGAGTGCCAGGACGAACTGGCTCCAGTGCACACAGCAACCGCAGCACAGCTGCAGAGCCGCTCTGCGCAAGGCGCGGTGAAGCGCCATGAACAATAGGGGGTTCACTGCAGCGTGCACATACGAGATGTGCAGCGTGATTTGGAAGTACATCTGCGTGAATGAAAGTGAGTTTTGAAAGTTACCTTGTGAAGCTAAGTACAATTATGACCCAGTAATAATCGAGATCAAATGAGATTTAAATGTTAGCAAATTACGATACCATTTTTATACGAAAATAAAAATAGAATTATGCGAAATCTCTCAAGTCAACCAAGCTCCTTAGTTACAAGGTTAGAAAAGGGTTACGAAGATATTGAATATTCTGTAGAAGATATTGAAGATATTGTTAGGTATCTTCCTCAAATCATTTATTAATTTTCCCAATACTTCTGAAATGTTATTCATCGTCAACAGCCTGAAGACGTCTACTGCTAAACATAACTCGAGCGGGTGCTTGTCTCCCGCGTCCATTGGCTCCCCACGGTTTTAACCAGATTGTCCATCTACCTAGAATGTTATTCATCATCATCATCATCATCAACAGCCTGAAGGCGTCCACTGCTGAACATATGCCTTCCCCAGAGAGCGTCACTTTGAGCGGCTGCAGGATAATGTTATTGCATGACAAAAATTAGTTCCGATATTTTTACCTCATAAGCTATATGCGATGTTAAGGTCGGATGATGGAGCAGTGTGATAATGAACAGAGGTCCCCAGAACAGCACGTAAGCAGCAGTGATGACGAGGAACATGCGGACCCTTCGCACCCCCTCTCGCTCCACCCGGGCCAGGTACCCACGAAGACGACGACCACCGCCAAGCGGCAGGTTACCAGAGGGTCGGCAGTGTCCGTCAGATAATGTACCATCCACAGTCTGGAAGGACAGTTTCACGTAGAGCTTTCCCTAATTTAATGGAATTAGAGCCAAGAAAACATAATTATAAATGATCATATCATATAAACTTTAAAAAAATATACTTCATATATTTTAAAATTGTAGTTTAATTTTTGCATACTGGGATCTTGGGATATGGAAGATAAGAATAAGCCAGAAGTAAGCAAATATAAAAAAATCTTAGTTTTGTATTAAACATAGAGATCTTCAGTGTTTGTTATTTAAAAGTTATTAAATACTTAAGTAAAAAATATACTACACACTTCGATTAGATACTCAGTAAAATTGGAAGAATATAATGCCGGTCCTCCAGCACAGATCTACACATTTACACACTAAAGACCAAGTAGATACTTATCCGACGGGAATATCAGGACAATTTTATTGGTGGTTGCATTAATAGACTGGTACGTATAAGTTCCATCTACTTGGTATGTCGCCTTTTTACAATACGTAATACATATTTGTATACATGTTAGACACCGGCATAAACATAAATGTCAACTAAGTGGGTCGAGGTTTTGGTTTCCTCATCATCATCATCATCAACAGCCTGAAGACGTCCACTGCTGAACATAGGCCTCCCCCAGAGCACGCCACCTTGAGCGGCTGCTCGCCTCCTGCATCCATCGGCTCCCCGCGGCTTTCACCAGGTCGTCGGTCCACCGAGTGGGGGGCCGGCCTACGCTGCGTCTTCCGGTTCGTGGTCGCCACTCGAGAACCTTTCTTCCCCATCGGTTGTCAGTTCTACGAGCGATGTGGCCTGCCCATTGCCACTTCAACTTACTAACTCTAAGAGCTATATCGGTCACTTTAGTTCTCCTGCGGATCTCCTCGTTCCGGAGCTTATCTCGCAGGGAAACACCGAGCATAGCTCGCTCCATAGCTCGCTGCGCGACTTTGAGCTTACTAATGAGGCCAACAGTAAGAGACCATGTCTCAGTTCCATAAGTCATCACTGGCAACACACACTGATTGAAAACTTTCGTTTTCAGGCTCTGCGGTATTTTGGACGAAAAGATAGGACGAAGCTTCCCGAACGCTGCCCAGCCGAGTTGGATTCTTCGCGCCACCTCTTTGTCGAAGTTGGACCTACCTAATTGGACAATCTGTCCTAGGTAGACATACTTGTCGACAACTTCGAGAGTATCGTTCCCAACAATTACCGGTATAGGTGGAACATGAGCATTAGACATGATCTTTGTCTTGTCCATATTCATCTTAAGACCAACCTGCTGGGAGACTCTACTGAGGTCGTTGAGCATGGTGCTAAGGTCCTCGAGCGATTCCGCCATTATGACTATATCATCGGCAAAACGAAGGTTAGTGATGTACTCGCCATTTATGTTGATGCCAGATCTTTTCCACTCCAAGAGCTTGAAAACATCCTCCAATGCGTTTGTGAACAGTTTCGGAGAAATAACGTCTCCCTGTCTCACGCCTCTTTGCAATGGAATTTGTTCCGTACTCTGGTCCTGTAGTCGGACTGACATAGTGGTCTTACTGTACAAACACTTCAAAACTTCGATATACCTATAGTCAATTTGGCATCGCTGCAAGGACTGCAGCACCGCCCAAGTCTCGATTGAATCGAAGGCTTTCTCATAGTCCACAAACGCTAGGCATAACGGCCGATTATACTCTTCGGTCTTCTGTATAATCTGGCGCAGCGTATGGATGTGGTCTATGGTGCTAAAGCCTTTTCGGAAACCGGCTTGTTCGGGAGGCTGGAATTCATCAAACCTGCGTGCGAGACGATTCGTAATGACTCTCGAAAACAGCTTATACACATGACTCAAGAGCGAGATGGGCCTATAGTTCTTCAATAAGGTGTTATCGCCTTTTTTGAAGAAGAGCACCACCACGCTCTTGTGCCATGCCTCTGGCGTTGTACCTTCAAGGATGACAGAATTAAATAACTTCTGGAGGACTAAAAGTACCGGTCTACCACCCGCTCTCAGAAGTTCGGTCGTAATTCCATCTTCACCTGGTGCCTTGTTGTTTTTAAGCTGTTTGAGGGCCATTCTAATCTCGTACAGGCTGACGTCCGGGATATCTTCGGTATAGTGTCGGACTAACTTGGCTCTGATGTCCTGAGCTGTGTTAGTAGTTTGGTTTCCTACATCTAAGGATTTTTCCTTAATAGGATGTGTAAGGAAAATGCTATTAAAATTAAACTAATGAAGGTAAAATTGCGAAGCAGAAAAGTTACGAGAAAGGCAGATTAATTTAATATCAATCTTTTGTATCTCTAGATATTGAAAACAGAGGTTTTATCATTTTTATCTTATCGTTAAACAATCGATCGATATCTAGCTCCTCACATTCATCACTGACTTTTGAAGGGGGTTATTTATTAGCTGCATGCTGACTAAGTACAATGCATCAGTTACTTTGAGGCAAACATGCAAATACTTACCCTTGGTCCAACACTGTTGGGTAGCGAGTCCATGCGCCTGTTGTCCCCAGCCATGCTGACAAGCGTAGTCACTAAACCAGCTACTCGAACTGCCTCTACGTTAGCCTGCATGCAATAAGATTTAAATTTATCGAATACACTCCATCCAAACCACAATTTGGCAAACGTACGTGTATTCAAAACAAGATGTTGTTTAGAAAACTGGATATGTACGCGGTTCCGGGTTAGCGCCCTCAAAACGACTTCGGAAAATTTAAATCTTATTTGCGGCACTCCCGCAAGGAACATTGGCATGGTACCAGCAAAAATACCTATGTCTAGCCAACGTGAGACCATATATACACGAATTGTATGGCTGTGTATGCACGTACTGAATGGCGGAGTCGGATTTATATGGATGGCTCGTGTTTCAACGACTTAGAGCAATCTAGTTCGAGTATCTGTGAACTGTGAACATCAGCATTGCACAACTTACCTTAGTTTAGCTAGGAAACACTTCTACATTACTAAATGAGCGGACTTGATTATCAAACGGAATTTAATGTTTGCCTTCAACACACTGATACAGCATGTTACCATTTGCACACATTTATTTTGCGAAATGTAAAGATACAATCTTTTGTCATCAGAACCCCACGCATAATCACACTTCTTTGCGCGAGAGGGATTGTGTCAAACATTATAATTGTTGCAAAATGATATCCAACCTAATATGAAGATCACATCGAACCTAATATTTATACCAGAAACTCGTGAAACGTTGATAATACGGGAACAGCTCTTACAATATACTCGTCGGTCGTGAGGATTACGAACTGATCATTGACAAATTATGGATATGAGCTATCTGTTCACAAAACTGCGTGATGTGATCATACTGCTCACACATGAAGAAGTTGTCATGAATATGGGAGTGGTAGGTAATGGAAGTCGGTAACGAACAAAGCCTGTTTGAAACATGACGTTGAAACCGTCTCCACGCCATGTGTTCGGCTCTCACGTCTTTTAGATGTTTTTGACCAAGTGTTTAATACGGCCTTGTGTATACTGCGGTACAAGAGCAATATTAATGATGTAGCTTAGGTAGTTAAATTACTAGGAAGGGTTAAGCCATTTATTTTTGGGTCACAGTAAAAAAAAGGTAAGTATAATGAGTCTTGAATTTTTGAACACTGAGTGATCAATGTATAAAAATTTAAGTTTAATTTTGATAACGATTACCAAAAACAAAAATTACTCATCATATGCACACACAGTGCCACAATTAATCACATGGTCCATTCCCACTGTCATTAATAAAACGTGACACCAACCTTAGTGAGGTCCCGATGTAGTTTCTTCAAGTGGAAAAGTGTCAACCCAACGCAGACGGCGTTAACGCCTATCCAAAGGGCGTTAAGTACATAATGCCTGAAGGGCCCTCGGACCAGCGGACATGATGGAGATGGCCCGTAAGACCCGTAGGACCCAGCGCTGGCAGCCAAAGCTCCGGATAAGAAAGTCGGTCCGAGATTTATAGTAATCGATGCGAACCATATCATGAACGATCCGAATAAGACACACTGTAAGGAAATTGACCATATTAGAATTCAAAAGAGTTCCGTGTAATTAGGTATGTCATTTGGGGAAAGGTTATAATTATTTTTATTTTTCCCTTTTTTCCCACTGGTCCCCCACCAGTGGGAAAACACAGCTGGTAGGCGAAAGGGTACAACCCCATTCAAGTGAGGTGGACATGACAATAAGTGCTGATGACAAGACAACAATTATAATTATAATTAAGATAAGATAGTTTATTTATCGATAAATACATTACAAATTTTAACTATAAATAACATTTTTCATAGTTTATAATATGCATTATAAACTGTGACATAATTAATTAAAATAAAATGATAAAACAAAATAACCACGAGCCCCAAACTAGGCCAGGCCTGCATCTTGGGAGTTTTAATATTCATTGATTATATTCATGTTATTTTACCACAATAACGAGTCATGTAGATCTTAACCCTCCAAACTTAAGTTTACTAGTAAAATATAAGTGCACTATATCCGGCGTTTCTTACCGGGAGTTTATTTTTGATCCGTAGTTAAAGTAACCAATGGTTAAAACTTCTAACATATGTTGACCAATGGTTAGAATTTGTTAGAGGTTTTAACCATTGGTTTACTTTAACTACGGATAAATTAACCCACCCTAAGGCGCCATTATAAATGTAAGGGCATTATCAAAATGGAGATTATGTCGTGCCATTTTATACCTGGGGGCTGTCCATCAGTAATGGGGCGGATAAATCAGCTTGCTCTTCCTCGTTCTCCGGGAAAATAGGACTGTCGTTGAGAACCGTTGTAAGCATGTTTACTGTTGAAACTGTCACCTGAAAATATTTACCTTTGCAACTGACGCGAAAAGTTTGTTCATGAATACATGATAGTATTTGAATTTGTTATATCTCGAGTTATGTTCGTTCAAACGTTAACTCGGAACTTACACTGGAATTCATAGACAAGTTGGGGGCTCCTCTAGGGGATGATTCAAGCGCTATGTAGTGAATTCTAGTTTTATGCATTTCATAAACAAAAGTAACCCCTAAATTGACATTGTCAGGGGCTGGATGCTGATTGTCCGAATTTCGTCAACCAAACGGTCCCCTTGCTTTAATAAGGTGCTAACGTGCTATTTTTTATCATTGTTTGAGTGTTGTGTTGTGATTTTCATAAATACGGAAGTAGATGGTGACTTGGATCTCATAAATGATGAATGGCCGATGGAGGCTTGAATGAAATGCGAATTATATCAGTGCCGAAGCGATATATTCGTAATGTAAATACACAATAACTTTAACTTAATACAAACTAATTTTTTTTTACTACACTACAAGTTGATGTACCCCTCTGTGAACTAATAAAGTTTTTTTTAATCATATTAACTTTTCTATAAATAATAATTATAGTGTAAGATAATGAAAGTGAATTAAATTATGGATATAACGCGGGAACGGGCCTCTCGTAACCATGGCAACCGATCGTCCCACCTCGGACCATGGTTACGAGAGGCCTGTTCCCGCGTTATATTATCTATCAAAATTCAAAAGCCGCGTCATAATCATGACAAAATGACACCCGAGAAAATTTTCATAGACAACATGATTGAAATGCACAGATTAGAGAAAAAATATGTGTTGAACTGCCATTTAGTTAGGGGTCTCTCCAGCGATTGTTTATGAAAGTGTAAGAAGAACGATTCAACATTTAACCTCTACGTGAAAGTTGAATGATGGATTTTGGGGGTTTGTTCACCCGTTGACTATGAATACCACTGTTAAAATTTTACGTTCAAAATGTATTTCTTAACGTAAAAATATTTTTATAGAAATAGCAATATACCGTGATATGTGGAAAGAGGGTAGGTAGGCCTTTGCCCAGCAGTGGGACCGGGACAGGCTAAATAATAATAATAAAAATATTTTTGCAATAACAAACAATACCTAATAATGTGATGATAATAATGTTATGCTTTGTTGGAAAAATACAAACAAATGTAGAGTAAAAGAACAAAATGTAATACAGACCAGCCTTCTAGAAAATAAAGATAATAAGATATAAAGCATTTCTAAAATAAGAAAAGTTTGCCATAATATTTTAGGCTGGTCTTTCTGACTAAAGTTATATTAACTTCTGTGTAAAGTTATACTATAACGTTACAAAAAAGTTACCCAGTTCAGCAAGCATTTTATGCCGCCAACACAAACAATAGGGATTGTTAGCTTTTTTATTAAATTTGTTGTTTAAATACAAAACCATTTCGAGGAAAAAAAAGGCTTACTGATCAACCCATAACTTAAAAATCAAAAATTGTTTCTTGAACTGGTTTCGTATAAGGACGAAAAAGTGTTTGATCGCAGCTGGTTTTGTACAAGGATTAAAAAGTCTTTGAACGAAACTGGTTACGTACAAGGACGAAAATCAAATCAAAATCAATCAAATAATATTTTATTGACATAAAAAAGTGTTCGTTCATAACTGGTTACGTACAAGGACGAAAAAGTCTTCGTTCGTTACTGGTTAGGTACGAAGCTCCGGTTTCGTAATCGGCAGAAGCGAAAATTGTTAGGTTTAGATTATTAGTATTTCAGGCTTTAATTGAAAGACTTTCATTTGACTTTATGATGACGTCACTCGATGTCAAACAAAAGAAATGCCTGAGTGAACGAACAAAAAGTAAAGAAAAAAGACTCTGTGACATTTGACATTATTGTTAAAAAAATAAGTAGAGGCAACGGCCCTAAACCGATCAAAGTAAGCTAAGTATGATGATACTAAGCTAACAACAGTCATACTTAGCTAATAACAGGTTAGGGCCGTGATGACTTCGACGTCATCAGCCGCGGGAAATTTCCAAATTTCAATAATGAGTTACAAAATAACTACAATGAATTTAACAAAAATAAAATCTGTAGTGTCCAGCAGGGTCCATGTTGTTACCTAATGATATAATTAGGACTTATGTCTAATATAAGATCAATATGTACATGTGGAAACAGAATAAATGAATATGAATATGAAAAAATGAAATTAGAGTCTTAGATTTCTAGGTATATTATCATAACCTTATGTAAAAAAATGTAGATAAATTTTGGCCCCGCCCCACTACATTTACTCGAGTCAAACACCATCGTATTACATTTACAGAAATTCTGTTCAAGATGCGATCAAAATTAAGCGAGTAGATTACTCTTAGCATCTCGGCCAATCTCATCCGTCTGAACTCTGAAGTTAAGTGGCCCATAAATCACCATTTTAGCTCCCAACCATCAAATTTTCTAACAATTGCTACCCAACTCAAGTCAGCGAGTCTCTTTCAAGTTCGCTACTCTTTGCATTATAAAAATGCGTCGAATTTAAACCGAATTGATGAGTTACAAAAAGCGATATATTTAAGCTTCTTTGATGGGTTTCCACAAAAGAATTATGGATATTGAAAATCTTTGTTGGAGACAGATGAAAAATTGTGGCGCAGCGGTGTGTACATTATTGATTATCCCGAACGGTACCTAGGAGTAGACAATCCTCAGGGTCTACGGGGTAAATGGCAAATTCTTGAAAGTGAATCATTTAAAAGTTCCGGGTGACACTGCAACTGTTATGGGCGGCCGTGTCACTTAACATCAGGTGAACGACTAGCTCGTCACGTCATTCAATCGCATAAAAAAAAAATTAAAAAAAAAAAAAAAAAAATTAATTGTGACATTTAGGTGTAACTATCGCTGTATAAATAATAACAAAATATACATTTATAAAACTGAAAGTCGAAAAAATGCTTTTTCGTTCAGAGTAGTATTTGCGTATTCGAGTTTTAGATAAATTTTACCTACCAACAAAAGGAAAGCAGTCTCAACTAATGAGCACTTATATACAGGCTGGCACCGAAACACCGCTATGCCCAGCGGTAAAAGGATGGCCGCTCGAGCGCAGTCCACCATGGCCTGGTGAAAGAGGAGGCCGTGTGACCACCTGCAAGCAAGCAAGATAAAGTTATCTTCAAAAAAATTTAGGGAAAACTCACTTAAACAATTTATTTATTTAGCACGTATGTATTACTCTATAATTTCCACAATACAAGATTCTATAGGTTAGCAATCATCCATATTAGATACTCTTGCGACATGCGAAGGATCGTCTATCTATATACTGATGATATTAGACTACCTAAAGAGTCTATAGGTAGTATAATATCATCAGAACGCTGAAAGAAGCTACATGATGTACTTTAGCTTCTTTTTGTTGCGTTGACTTAACATAATTTCAATGCACAGAATTCGTTAAGCAGCCACTCAAAGTGGCGGTCTATGGGGGCTTATGTTCAGCAGTGGACGACGTCAGGCTATTGATGAAAGGTCATAAATAATAGTAAACGCTGACTTTTGGTTTATCTGCTAATACACCAGTCAGCAATACGTTTAGACACTGCTAACATAACAACGAAATTGCATGAAAAGTGGGTTAGTAGAAGTTAATACTTCAACAGTACCCGCACCGCAAGCTTTATGGCGCATCTGCAGCTTTAAATTAGACATATGGTGCATTCATGCGAAAAGAATAGCAAATCGTTCAAACGTATGTTTACGGCGAACACGAACTAGCTATTTCTCTTTTTATTCAGTTAATCCGCTTACGTATTATGACTGAACGAGATGAGCTGTGTGGTCATAACAAAAAGAATATGCCAAACTTTGTTATGTTTACGTGCTGCTATATTTATATCCGCAAGTAATCTCTGTATTTTCTACCAAAGGCCAAATCCATAAATAAGTAAATCACAGATTTTGAGCGCCCTTCATTCTAGTAATAGGAATGGAATCTATATTGGTGGAGACAATTTATCAATCATAGAAAATGTCAGAGAGATGTCCTCTTAGTGAGTGACGACCCGCAAAGTGCCCCAAGGCGACGTGTTTCTGCGAACCAAGTGAATAATATAACAGGGAGACTCTATTCGTGTTTTATTTTATGTTTTCGCAAGGGCTTTTGGGGAAAATGACGTGAAAAGGCAGGTAAAGTCGTTATTTTGTTAAATTGTTACGAGGGTACTCCGCTGGTCAAAGGGAATTTATGACTGTTTTTGAATTGTGTGATGAACCGTGAAGGTTTTTTGTTTTATTTTATAAATTAGATGAGTGTATCAAAATAATAAAAATAAAATAAAAAAGAATTTACATTGAACAAAAGGCTTTTAAAAAGAAATGACTGGTTTGTAAATTGTGTGATGAACCCTTGGACGAATTGATTCGTCCATGGATGACCCGTGAAGGTTTTTAGTTTTATTTTATAGATGAGATGGATATATCAAAATAATAAGTGATAAAATACAAAAGAATTTACATTAAACAAAAAGCTTTCAAAAATACATTTAGCACCGAATAGTTGCAAAAAAATACCAAAAGCATGACTGTCAGACAAACCCATGCCGTGAAAGGTTCCATAGCTTACGGCGTTATAATATCATAATCTAATAAAAATAAAATAATCTTAATCTCAGTTTCAGATTCCGATAATATAATCTTTGGAATTAGTTAAGTATTTATTAATGTCCTCCTCTCCTCCAACATAATATCGTTGTGCCCAGCAGGGTTCATAATGATCTTAACCCTTATACAAGGTGAGTTTGAACTGGGGTATTATCCCGAAAGGGGGTAAATCTACTCCCCAAGGTAGACAATGTTTCTTCTACGACTTTCCTAAATTAATAGTTTTTCATTGAAGAAATGCCATGTAAAGTTTACGTTCGAAGATAGCCCTAGCGCAGCTGGGTGGTTGAACTTCGTCCTTGACCGAATACTTTTAGATGAGTTTAACGACCTGTGTTTAGATATGAATTTATAGTGTCTTGTTAACTCTCGTAGCGATTGCAAGTGCAATTTTGTGAGTGGATCTATATTTTAGTATGGGGGTTTAGAAACACGCAGTTTCAAGTAAGGCTCTCACAACTTGTGGCCTATCATGGTCCCAGACCCCCTTCCCCCTCCCCCCCCCCCCTTTCAGTTTAATACCCAATTCAATCTCAGATGCCGATATATCGTCATTTTTTGTAACATTGTGAAATACAATAAACATTTGAATTTGAATCATATTTAATGTTAGTTGGTTCAAAAAGCTTTCCACCTACCTACATATATCTTACTCGCCGGTACCTATTATAACACGGACGAAGACCCGAGAAAAGTGGGACCGAAATAATTTTTCAAGTCTAATCGTGTCAATCTTCGATTCTCCCGTCTCGTTCTGAAGAGGGATTGAGACATCTTGAAAGTAGGACGGTGTTAAAGTTCGCAAGAATTCACGAATACTCGAGCAAAAAGGAAAATCTTGACATTTTGGTTTCTCATAACAGCTTTTTTAAACCAAGCTCTTATTAATCTTTCTGCATATTTATCTAAATTATTACGCAGTCATAAGAGTATTAGCACTGAATAAATAATAGTATTACGTATCTTTCTCTTTCTATTATATAAAAGGCTGTGTCCTGACTGACTGACAGACAACGTACAGCCCAAACTGCTGAACGTAGACTTGAAATTTGAAGGGTGGCTTTCTTTTATGACGTAAACGCGTGCTAAGAAAGAATTTTTGAAAATTCAACCCCTGAGCTGATTAAAAGACGGGAAACGTTCGTATGAAACACCTACATTACGCAACGTATCGTTTTGAAACCACAAGCAAACAAGTATAAAAATAAATGAATTGGTATTTCTTACTATTTTGAAAATCAACCCCAAAAGGGGTGACTTTGTACTTATAGTTTATATGGAAATTTAAAAAATACTGTATTATACTGAAATTCGGAATGTGTAAAGAACATACAAAATAAATAATAGAGTTCTCAGCAATTTTTGAATTAGGTAAAAAATTTTTAGGTCCCATCGTAAAACACTCGCACAGAACCACTGAAGCTAAAATCTGTAAATTTCGAAAATACATTCATTACAGGGGTGCGCTAAAATGGAACTTTTATCCCGTAAAAATAAACGATTCCTGAGGGATAGTCCACACGGGCGAAGCCGCAAGCATAAGCTAGTAATAAATATAACAATCAAAAAAAATTACAAACATATATTCTACGGCTTTTTTGTAACATCAAAGGATATAATTTCGAAGGTTCTAACACCGACAGAAGCCGTAATTAAATCAAATCGCATCCTGCAACCTTCCGGTGTCATTCATATCTGTAGGGGTTGTCTCCCAGTAAGTAACCCACTGCGGCCGATGCGATATCTCCGCCATGCTTGCATAATATTATTATTGTACGCTATTCTTTAGGCTATTCTAGGCAAAGAGACGTGGCCTCTTACTGTTGGCCTTATGAGTAAACTCAAAGTCACGCAGCGAGCTATAGAGAGAGCTATGCTCGGAGTTTCCCTACGAGGTAAGCTCTGAAATGAGTAGATCCGCAAGAGAACTAAAGTCACCGATATAGCTTTGAGAATTAGCAAGTTGAAGTGGCGGTGGGCAGACCACATCGCCCGTATAACTGGCAACCGATGGGGAAGAAAGGTTCTCGAGTGGCGACCACGAACCAGAAGACGCAGCGTTGGCTGGCCCTTCACTAGGTGGACCGACCACCTAGTCAGAATCGCACGGAGCCTATGGATGCAGGAAGCAAGCCGCCGCTCAAAGTGGCGCTCTTTGAGGGAGGCCTGTGTTCAGCAGTGGACGTCGTCAGGCTGATGATGATGATGACCCTATTCTTTACATTACTCCACTCAAGTATTCTTTTGGGTGATCTTGGGCTCGCTTTCCAAACTTTCCACTTTCTACTTACATTTTTAACTCTGCATAAAAAAATTGTTAGCAAAATCGAGGAAACGGTGTAGTCACTATTTACTTTAGACTCCAAACCAAAAACTAATTTATTTAGTGGGTCTAGTAAGTATAGGTAAAGATCTTGCACGGCTGCGATCCGTCAGTTTGAAGAAAACTGCGCTATAGTGAACATAAACCTTCGTTTTCACGTAAGGGCTGTACGGGTATGTTACGTAGCGTTAACCCACATTTGGCGGTCGCCAAAGGTTCAGTGAGTTTTGTAAGGGTAGACGATTTCATCTGTTTTCAGCAATACTGCTAACTGCGATGCCTATATCAAAATCAACTTTCATAAGATTGACGCGTCTTAGTAAATCGATTTAATGTTTTGGCGTTTTATTTGAAACGCTGTAGTGTTTTTAGGGTTCCGTAGGGTTAGGGGTTTTAGGGTTCCGTTGTACTACCTACAAGAAACCTTTATAGTTTCGCCATGTCTGTCAGTCCGTCTTTTTTTTATGTAAACAAATGAGTGACGGGCTAGCCGTTCGCCTGGTGTTAAGCGACACGGCTGCCCATAGGAGTTCCGAGTACAATGCAATCTGCATTGTACTCGGAACTCTAAATTAAAGTTTTGCGTGACACTGTGCACTGCGCACGTCATCCTGAGACATCACACAGTCTAGAGAAACTTTCTAGACTGTGAGATCAGTTCATAAGTCTCATTTGCCTAGTAATTTCACTAGCTACAATGCCTTTCAAACCGGAACACAGTAGTGCTTGAACACTACTGCTTGGCGGCAGAATAACTGGCAAAGCGGTGGTAGACGAACTTTGCAGAAAAGTCCTACCACCTACCGTCTGAATCCTACCTGCGTAATTTACAATAAGATTTCGGAAGTAAGAAGATTAATGGTTTCTTACTGTTTTATAAATTAAATCCTAGTGCCTAATATACCCACAAATAAAAAAAAATCTTGCATAAAAAATACTTACTAATTCGCGCAACTCACACTTGGCCGTTTTTGTAATCATAAAGTATCTACGTTATTCCGAAAGAAAATATTTTAATCAATCCGTCTAGTATAGTTGCGTGATGGGCGTTCAAAGGACAGACAGACAAAAAACGTTTTATCTTATATTAATTTTTAATTTTCGGAAACTAACAGCTGGACAACAATGAGAGTAGGTAAATAAACAAATCACAGAAGGCCAACTAGAAGTTTTCACTAATAACACAGTTTTTATTATTTCGATAAAGAATCTCTTCTTGTATGGAATACTGCAGCGATTTCTGGGACGGTTCAGTTAAATACCAGCTTTAGGCCTTGGACTCAATTGAAAGGCGAGCAAAAAAGCTCATAGATGACGATACAATGGTGAGGGCTAGGCTCCAGAGCTTACAGCACCATCGTAAAGTTGCCAGTCTATCAGTGTTCTACAGGTTACATTTCGCTGCGTGTGCTGCAGCTACACGCCATTCATTTGTGGTTGATATTCCTTCGATTCCCACAAAGCGGTTTGCCTCGACATTTATAATCCGAGCAGCGAAGGAATGGAAAATGGAACACTTTACTAGCGTCTTTGTTTCCCGATAAGTACAATCTGGAGGTCTTCAAGTCGCGAGTGAATAGGTATCTTCTAGGCAAGCATGTACCATCGTAGACCGCGTCGTCACTTCCCATCAGGTGAGATTGCGGTCAAAGACTAATTTAGTAATAGAAAGAAGAAGAGAAATGCAATCAAAACTTTCAACAAATATTAAATGTACATATTTACTATAGTCATATTCTTATATCACAGTGGTTTTGTTATACCTACGTATTAATTTGTTATACTATAAAATTAGAGGCCGAACGGAATACAATATATACTATACATACGTACAGTATATATACGATATATAGTATACAGTATAGTATACGATAACGTAAGACTTCGTTAATGTTTACTCATAACACTAAAGTAAGATGATGTAATTATAGATAATTGCGTTATGTTCGTTACGATAATAACGTTACATGCGACGTATCATCTTTACTGGTTATCGAGATAATTAATAGGATGTTTGATAAATGATAACTATTATAATAAAGCAGGCCCAGGCGGCAGGCGGGTTTATTTTATTTGGGTTTTATCTGGTATTTTTTTACATATACATATTACATAGTAATAATAACGAATCGAGAGCTGTAATCGAATTACGACAGCAACATTTTGTAACGTTAAAACAGACATTAATCACGACATAAGAAAATTAAACCAATTCGTTGAGGCAATTTTTTTTCAAATATTTGTGGACATTTCACACAGTGCCATCTAGCCCCAATCTAAGCACAGCTTGTACTATGGGAACCAGATAACTGATAGAATACTTAGATACTTTTTTTGTTTGTAAATACATAGGTACATAGAATACAATATAACACCCAACACAGAACAAACATCGATGTTCATCACACAAATGTGTGTCCTGGGTAGGAATCGAACCCACAAGTTCAGAAGGCAGAGCTACTACCAACTGAGCTAACAGGCCAGATTTTATTGCAGATGTCGCCGAAAAACGTATAAGTACATAAGTTTTCTTCTTTTCCCATGTTTAATGTATTTAAAAAAAAGTTAAAATGGCTTTGGGCAGGCCACATCGCTATATAGTAGAACGGACAACCGATGAGGAAGAAAGGTTCTCGAGTGTCGACCACGAACCGTAAGTCGCAGCGTAGGCCTGCCCCTCACTCGGTGAACTGACGATCTGGTAAAAACCGCGGGGAACCGATGGATGCAGGAGACGAGCAGCCGCTCAAAGTGGTGCTCTCTGGGGGAGGCCTATGTTCAGCAGTGGACGTCTTCAGGGTGATGATAGTGAGAAGGATTTCATAATAATAAATCACACAAATTTTATTTGAAAATATTTCAATAAATAATGAAACAAAAAAAAACATGAAAATTCTGACGACGTCGGATGTGTTACATGCGGTCAAACGCTACCCTGGATGAATGGTCCTTCAAAAAGCTATTATCGAATATTTTCGTCCTCTCCTTCTAAGGAAGACGTTTAGGGACTGAAGAAATAGATAGAATAGAGAAAAAAACATTAAGAAAGAACAAGGTGGATGGGTTTTATTCCTCTTGAAAGAGAAGTTAGTCAGTTTTTATCATTAATACAGGGTTAAGGATTTTCGATGTACATAATAAAGACGCAAAACTTTGGTGGTATTTCATCATTAATTCATTACTCAACCCGTGCGAATCAGGAGCGTGTCAGATCATCATCATCATCATCATTAACAGCCTGAAGACATCCACTGCTGAACATAGGCCTCCCCCAGAGCACGCCACCTTGAGCGGCTGCTCGCCTCCTGCATCCATCGGCTCCCCGCGGCTTTCCCCAGGTCGTCGGTCCACCGAGTGGGGGGCCGGCCTACGCTGCGTCTTCCAGTTCGTGGTCGCCACTCGAGAACCTTTCTTCCCCATCGGTTGTCAGTTCTACGAGCGATGTGGCCTGCCCATTGCCACTTCAACTTACTAACTCTAAGAGCTATATCGGTCACTTTAGTTCTCCTGCGGATCTCCTCGTTCCGGAGCTTATCTCGCAGGGAAACACCGAGCATAGCTCAGCGTGTCAGATAGTTGTAAATAAAACAGTATGTATAAAGTCGTAAAACATCACAATTTGAATTTATGGTGATTATGAGCTTTATGCTTTTATTTTCATTGCGTAACATACAATAAATATTCAGCCCCAATGTATTGTTAGTTTCATGATAGCAATCCCATTTATCATTAGTAATAATAATTCAAACTCCGTCTATTTTGTTGTTTTTGGTTCGGTACATTTAGTTGCTTTATGTTTTGCCTTAGGGATCTCTATTTTAATTTCAAATATGTGTCGTGATGTGGTCGCGCACAATAACATGCTCGTAATCTTTAGCTTTATGTCTCAGACAAAGGGATTCAACTTGAGCCATCCAGCAATATACTCAGTCTTATTTAGAAGGAGCCTGACACACAAGTCACAACTATAGCTGCTAAAAGAAAAGTTAAAATCAGCCATTGTTCAGCTATGTTAGGTATTTATACAGGCTGGGGCAAAAATCAGCAAACTATTGGGGCCTCAGGGTAGATTACATTTTCCTTTCTAGTAAGGTTTGAAACATTAACAAGGTTACCAATTTGAAAAAAGTACCGCAATTACAGAATTTAAAAAAAATACCTACTGTTAATTTATAAAATTACAGCCTCCGAAAAACTTGGTCTCAATTGTCGTATTTTTCACCAGAACTTTCCAAGTTAAATAGTAAGGTTTTTTTTAAAACTCGAGAATACAGTTTGCATGGATACCTATATGTTCTGTAAAATGGCATTAGTATTTCTAGGAAAGGCAGGCATGTAGTACCTTAACCGATTTAGCTACAAGAAATTCAGTCTTCAAATCGGCTTGGTCATTTCGATGTGAACAATAAACACAAGGTAGAACGTTTACTCAGCGCGGCAAATTCAATTTTTCTTGCGTTTTGTGCCAATAATAGCTTAATTACAAAACGTGATTACATGAAAATTGATTTAACTTAAATAAATCGAATGTATCAACAAATTACGTTTAAAAGTACCTATTACCGAAATATCATTGGTTTAGCAACAAATGGCAATAAACCCATTTCGTCTTGGCTTTTCAGTCTATTGCCATTTGTCGCTAAACTAATGAAATGTAGGCAATACTTTTAATTGTAATTGATTAGTACATTCTATTTATTTGCGTAAAATTCGTTTCCATGTAATCACGTTAAGTAATTAAGCTATTATTGGCAAAAAACGCAAGAAAAATTGAATTTGCCGCGCTGAGTGAAACGACGACTTTAAAACCAACCTTAGTAGGCATACGTTGCAGCGTTCAATACTTTTTAAAGTTGAAATTGATATGTACCTTCTCAACTGCTTCTTGCTCAGAATGACTGTCATCAAGGCTAGGTTGGCTGACATGCCCAGTCCTGACAGCGCGAGCAGTGCCGCGGCACTCGCTGCGCCACCCGGAGGGCAGTGCCGCGTGTTGTTCAGGATGGAAGAGTTCGACGCTCCAGCTGAGCCGAAGCGCAGGTTCGCGCCGATCATGGCAACTGCTGACCCTGCTGGAAATGTGTGTAAGTTTTATATTTATTTATCACACGCGTCCCTACAGGAACCGTTCCGGTTTTTGAGATAAAAAGTAGCCTATGTTTTAATGTAATCCAGGGTATAAACTACCATCATACCAAATTTCATCCAAATCCATCCCGCTGTTAAAGCGTGAAAGAGTAACATACATACACACATACAAACATTTGCATTTATAATATTAGTGTTATAGAACAAATGATTGTTAATTAATTTAGGTACTTTTTGCAATATTATAACATTTATATAATAGTGATACGTTTCGCCCAAAAACATAAATCTTGTTAATATATTTTTCTGACCCGAAAGACATAAAACTGAACATTCACGACCCTGCAGATGTCTATCGCGGTAGTAACCATTTATCACCATGATTTAGAATTCCATTCCAAATGAAAAATGACATTCTCCATTCACAAGTCATAAACAGATAAACAGACGAGAGTTGTAATTTGCATGAAAATAGAGGAATGTAAATTACCTGCCGACATTTTGGTGTCCAGACGTCTGCTCTCAATGGGCACTCGGTATCGAATGCAATGAATTACACTGACAGCCAATCAGATCGCCTCCCTCCCCCCCGCCGGCCCATTGCATTTTTGCACGAATTACATTATTTTTCACTGACATTACAATATAGTCTCCTTTTTAATGTTACGCTATAGTATATTTCACTGTACACTGTTCACTCTGGAAATGTTTTGGCATCATGACCTTAGTTATTTTAAGGCGTCGCATGGAAGAATAAAATAATTCACATCGATGCCGCTGCAACTAAAACATATAAATATTGCGTATTGTAGTATATAATTATATTGCTCACCGAGAATAAAGTGTCCGTTTATAATCGTTCGAGGATATTGTTTGAATACGCACAATATATCACGAGAGTACGGAATCACACGTTCTGCAGAGTTTTATGTGTTACCACAGATATACCATACTAGTACTAAGCCTAGCAGCTTCTTTTAGATGATATTTGATGACCTAGTTATGAATTTTACTAATTGAATATACACAAAACTTGTAATAACAAAAAAATTGTAGGAATGTATAGAAAAAACGAGTGGCCTGTATCATTTTGCATGCGAAATTAAACATAAAAACTTGCCTTTTGCCAATTTGACTTCATGTTTTGCCAAAGCACATTAGTCATCATCATCATTAACAGCCTGAAGACGTCCACTGCTGAACATAGGCCTCCCCCAGAGCACGCCACCTTGAGCGGCTGCTCGCCTCCTGCATCCATCGGCTCCCCGCGGCTTTCACCACAAGCACATTAGTAGTAGAAGCCAAATACCAGTGTTAGAATGTTTGTCTGTCTGTATGCCTGTCTGTCTGCATGCATGGTCATCATACATAAACTATTAGATGGATTTTTTATGTGAGAAGAGAGGAAGAGGGAAAGAGGGCAAATAGAAAAGAAAAATAGAAATAAGTCGGTATGAACGGGGTGACCAAATTAATTAATTCAGCTATTAATAGTAATTATACCTATATTAAGGAATGTGAAATAGTCTTTTTTCTTTACATGGTACTGTCTGTGTGTGGGGGTGCCTGCATGTGTGTGTGCCAAATATTGAAGTAAGAAAGTAACTTAGATAATGTCATCAAACTATATCCAAGGCTGTTACTTTTTCTAACTCTGAAATGTGATGGATTGTTTCAATGTTTTCGCTCTAGCGAACCGAGATTGATCGACTTTCTTTCCACTTGGAAAAAATGTTGGTCTAGAGTCTAGACTCCTGAAGGACTGTTTGTTTGTCTTTTTGGCTTTGTTTCAAGTTTCTTATTAATGCGACAGATCTAATTACAACTTTTAATATATTTTACATCTCTCATATTCGGTAAGTAGGTCCTTATTACCTCCAAATGGGGCTTGTAGGTAACCAATTAGCGCTCTAGGGTAATAATGTGGCTAGAAAAGCCCTAGGGCGGTAAGTAATAAAAATAAAACTCTTAACTCTTTCAAAAAGTTCGCGTACATCTAACCATCATACTGGCAATAGACAACATGCATTCAGCCCAATGACAAAAGAAGTCGCTTCGCTATTCAGCCTTGTCTTCGTATGAGTATAATAGTCATCAATTTTAAATATCGAACGGAGAAGCTCAATTTAGTTCTTGAAAAAAAATTAAAAAAAAAGATAAAAAAGGCGGAAATAGAAAACTTTTAGTTTAAATATTGTTTTTTTTTTGGGATTTTTTATAATTACGTGCTAATTAGGAAAAAAACATGAGTTCTGCAAGTGATGAAGATATAAGCTGCACTCCCGATTCAATGAAAATGGAAGCGGAAGCAGCAATGTTTAGCTTACTAAACAGTAGAGACACCCTTGGTTACACCCGCAAATGTCTTTCCGCAGCC
Organism: Ennomos quercinarius; assembly: GCA_910589525.2. NCBI lineage: Eukaryota > Metazoa > Arthropoda > Insecta > Lepidoptera > Geometridae > Ennomos > Ennomos quercinarius. The sequence goes on along the minus strand of OU342494.1, from coordinate 13,998,825 downwards.
GTATTATGTAAAAATTGCAACAGCAAAGCAACATCAGTAGCAAAGCGACAGCAAACACTTAGTAATCGGTCGCAGTCGCCCGCTTGTTGCTCCCTTGTCGCTAAATTCACTTTGGCCTTTGATACTAGCACCACTAGCAGCAGAACAGCAATAGACGGAAACAAAATAATGCACTTTTTAGTTCATCGATTGTCCGACAGTCGGTGATCTAGCGCTCGATCGCTTTCTGCTCTGCCAAAGTAACGTTTCACGGCTTTGACAGCAATGATTGCGAAATTTACGCCTGTTGCAACCTTGCTGGCTGGATGTTTTTAATATAGGTATGTAAGCCAAATTTCATTAAAATCGGTTGCGCCCGTTTTTGGAGTGAAAACAAACAAACATACAAACGTTGCTTAACGTTTCACTTTTATATGAATTAGTAGGCATTTCTAGCAATGAACAGGTATAGTATACCATTCCCAATATTGGTCCGGCTTTGCCAAATAAAAATCGTAATACTACTAGTAGATAATCACCGTCTAGAAATCGTGATGGTAAACAACCAGTGGAGAGGATAAAATATTCTGATACAGCTCGTAATTATTTTGTACCTTTTTTATGTTATGACCCGCCCGCCCGCCTAATGGAAAGCGGTAACCGTAGCCTATGGACATCTCCAACAATAGGGGCGTTACGAAGAATTTGTCTTCTACCGTAACTGGTTACGAACCTTCGGTTTCGTACGCGGAAGAAGGGGCGTAGTCGATGCGTTACCCGCACAGTAAGGCTTTTTTGATACCTATTTTAAAAGATTGCATATTGAAGTATCGCAGCAATGCTTCAGGGGGAAGATTATTCTACTTGTTACAAATGCGCATAAGAAAGAACGCATGAAAAGAAAGAACGCATGAAGCGGGTCGTGTAACATTTATATTTCGTGCTAGATTCACTATTCATAAAAAATATGGTTTATATAACATAAAGGAATTTTTGGTATAATTTCTCAGTATTGTTTATGTCTCATGGTGCCTAATTTGTAAAAAATACATAGCTCAGTTGGGAGAACGTCTAATCCGTCGGGTTGGAAGAAGCGGGTGAGTGCAAATGCCGCTGGTTGCAGAATTTTTAGGTTTTTTTTGGGATTTCTGTTTTCATGTCATCAAAACTGTATTAAATTGGCTCATAAACATACCCTTTGGTAAAGTGTAATGTAATATTCGTAATATAAGTATATGTCTTAGAGTATACATGTATAGCTGTAATATTAGGTCCTTCCTTTCAGATTTTATTTGACAAGGGTAGGCAATTCCGCAGCATGGCACATGTCGTGACTTCATGACTGCGACACGTTCTATTCCTTATTGCTTGGAAACCACAAAACGTACGCAAGGCTTTTGGTAGTAGCTTTTTATTAAAATGTCATTCAATGGAGAGGCAACTGGTGAAAAGTTATTTCAATATCAATGTTGTTTGAGTTTACCCTAAACTGAAATAGCAAGGGATCAACAGTACAAAAATATTTAAATAATTCAAGTTCTATGACGTATAATAGTATATACAAGTATACGTTATTACTCGCATTAGGTACTCGCGTACCGAAATTGTAATCGAATAGGGTAGGCATACGAGGACGCGGTTATCAAATAACAAAATGCTTCAACCTTGAACGTGCTCAAACAAAACAAAAAGATAAATCATTTTATCTCCATTATAGTGGATGGATATAGACTACCACATCGATCCGGCAGACAGACGTTCTGCTCACATAACTTTGGGTCTGAAGAAAGAAGGGACGACACATTTCCATTTCATTAATACGCCCCTATTTATTATTGGATACGAAATGAAATGGAAAGATACACGCTACGACGACACTTTGAATGTTTTCAAACATGCCTAGAATATATTCTTCTATAGTTCTATTCATCATCATCACCATCAGCCCGAAATACGTCCACTGCTGAACCATAAAACGCCACTTTGGACGGTCATCATAGTGAGGATTTGCTATAATCACCACGCTTGGCAGGCGGCTTGGTGCTCGCAGAAGATTTTAATGTACCGAGGAAAATGCTGCCCATTCCCTGGATGTCCCATCTATTCTATCTTATGGTTCTATTACTGTCTGATAAATTCAGCAATACTTTGCAGACATCTGTTTACAATATTATTACAGTGTTTTTATCATTACTGAATATTACGTTTCTAGAGCCAGAAGACAGGCGTGGGACGCTGTCAAACTGGAGCTGCTGGGTTATTTTATTGTATCGGTTTTTTTGCAAATGTAATGTATTATGTACTCCAATTTTGAACATAAAATAAATAAAATTTGTGTCACGCGGAACAGTTCAATCAACACCACCATTTTCCTTCAAGTTTTTTCTAATATTATCGTATTTAGAGTATACGAAATAAAAAAATAAATAAATATGTGTGGACATTTCACACAGCGCTATCTAGCCCCAAACTAAGCATAGCTTATTACTATGGGAACCAGATAACTGATATAATACTTAGATACTTTTTGTTTGTAAATACATACATAGAATACAATATAACACCCAGACACAGAACAAACATCGATGTTCATCACACAAATGTTTGTCCCGAGTGGGATTCGACCCCACAGCCTACAGATCAGAAGAAAGGGTTACTAACAACTGAGCTATCAGGCCAGTCGAAATGTACCGTATGCTTCTCTTTTTTGTTTTGTAATTGTAAAAGTAGAAAGTCGTTAATTGTTCAAAGCACGGATTAATCTGCTTTATTTCTTTAACTGTTTCGATTTCTAGGTTATAGACCACAAACTTTGCTTTAAAAATGTAACCCTATCTGCTTCCTGGGTACTTATCATGCCGTAAGAGCTGGTTAAAGGGAATATCCAGGGATTGGGCATCTCCTCGGTCTAAATTATAATCTACTTCATTAGCACAAACTCAAATTAATACATAATGCTGTTCCTGGGAAAAACTACGTACAGACAGATACCAAAGTGGTCCTATAAAAATGGAACCTAAGAGTTCCGTTTTTATTATGTAACTCACATGACTCAAGTATATTACCACAAATAAGGCAGATACAATTACGAAAAATTCTTAACATTAAGGCAAATAATACTAACCCCCGGGTTCTCGTATACGTTTGTTAATGTTAAACTCATGTCAATTTAAAATACTCAACTCTCATTGGTTGGAGACAGTGGATGATCAACAGGCAACAATGAGTATTCCGTATTTTTAAGTCAACATGAATTTAACTTTGACAAACGGACGAGAAACCGGGGGTTAGTCTTTAAAATTATTATTCTCAACGATGTCTTCGTAGGGATTATTTTCAACGTTATCTAGTTACAATACAATTTCAATAAGACGCTTCCGCAATTGGAACCGAAATTTAGTCAAAAATAAATTTTTGTTGACGGGTGTTTCCGCAAGATATTATGCGAAGTGTTTTCCTGTTGTCGGAACCATGCCGACCGCTTTTATCTCGCCTTATCACGTCATGGATCCATTATTAAAGTAAACTGTCTATAATAATATAAAAACAAAGATGGCGCCATGAATTTTTTGTGATACGTCACAGCCACATAAATCGAAATAATATTAAGCTTACAACGTTTATTTTATTATGGAGATCAACCCTACTGTATATTATACTAGGTCTAAATTTGCTTTCAAGACAAATTAGGAAGATGACAGTTTTGGAAATGGACAATTTAAGAAGTGGACCAATCCGACCGGACGGAATGTTTCGCACGCCGAAAAGGAAACCTACTCACCTTTTTCTGTGGTAGCATTTTAAAACCGTTCTAGGTATTTCGTAATCGTTCATTGAAAGTTGCAAACCAAAGAGCTTATAACCGCTATTGCGAACCATTATGTACCAGTAGATATGTATACTGGATGGTGGATATAGATACAACTGTAAATACATAAAATACATTTATTGCGTATAGAATCTTAAATACTTATAGTGAATCGAGAATATGATAAATATATATCGCTCAACGTGTATCTAGGGACCCAGGAACTTCGAGGACCGTGGTCCGACAACACCCAGACGCTGTACAAGTATTCGCGCTTTTTTTTCATGCTCACAAATACTTGTACTGTAGCGAGAATTTAACCTGCCGCCTCCGGGTTATGACCGATTTGCTCAACCACCAGACCACAGAGGCTGTCAGCTCTGATCGCTAATCTATTATTTTTGCGTTTTCATTATAACACAGCACGTAACAACTTTTTTTAAACTTCATGACGGCGTTATTTATTTACTGCATTCAAAATAATTTCATTAAATAATTATTTTATAAATACAGTTTTCAATCACAATGTATTTTTAAAATTACAAACTCTACCTTATCAAATTACCAACCAAATAAAGTAAAAAAGTAATCACTTTTCACAAAGCCCCACAAATTATTTGAGCATTTGAGAGTTGTAAAGTTTGAATTCGCTGTGAGGTCTAGGGGCACTCGGTCGACCTAGTGACCTCCCGTCATGAATGGGCCGTGCCGTGCCGTACTCAACCTTCGCACAGGTGTAGAATTTCGTGTATTAAAAATATATTAAAAGATTTAATATAAAAAACTTGGTGCTCTTGATGTACTTAGCATAACTTAGCGTATTTTAAAATATACGTTGCTTTACTTACGTTTCTATTAATATTGTAATGCGTTAATTCATTAAACAATAATTCTACTGTATCAGAAACTTCTACTATACCTATAATAACATCAGGATTTATAAGAAGAGTGTTCTTTTTTGTTTTTAGCATGTCCGCTAAATCTTTGAATTGTTGTTATCAATAAAAAGGTACCTTCTACAAAACTTATCAAGTAAATGCTGATAAATTTCTAAATATAGTTCGTAGGCTATAGAGCTCGTTGGAACATGGCTGTAATTGAATGCCCCCACGACGTAACTATCTAAAATTCATCGTTAGTTTCCGAGTTAAAAAAAAACTCTTTATGATCACATACATAGATCCTGGGCCCTAACTAGGATTCCCTCTATCTAGGGATCCAGGAACTACGAGGATCATGGTCCCACAACACCCAGACACAGGACAAGTATTAGTGGACCATTCATAATGGTTTTGTTCTATTTCTATCAAAATTCAGCAGTTCTTATACAATGAGCTGTGGTTTTTACCTCTTTATAAGCGAACAGAAGAAAAACATTTCAATGTGGACTTAAGGACATTTGTAAACGAAAAATATTATTTATGCTAACTGCTATGCTACACTTGTCGGTAATGTTACAAAGGGATGAATGTCTAATTAGGTCGCCCACAGGTTTATTTGTACAGGCAAAAACAAATCCTTTTGCTCAGGGTTAGAACGACAAGCCAGCTTGCTGTAAATAAATGTTAAACACAAAACCTAATTTCTTGGTCAGATATTTAAGAAGTCAAGAAGAACGTTTAAGAACAAGTGTTATCACAAGTCACAACTGTGTTTGCGACCTAGCTGGGGAGTGGGGTTGTCCTTAGTCTGGATGACAGTGATCTTCCTTTTCATCATTCTGATCGTTGCATAGATGCCTACGAATAAGGAAAATTCTACTTGAGGTAGGGACCCGTTATCTGTGCATGAGTAAAAAACATAACGCAATGCTCAAGTCCGCGTGGTTCACCTAACCGAACACTGTTATATACCATAGGATGATAGACCGAAAGTGTTGAAATCTCGGTGACATTCGTTGTCAGCTCACATATTCCACTCGTATGGAAAAAATAATAAGTAGTAGGTAGGTAGTAGGAACTCGTCTATTAATTGACTTAGCAACTGCACGGTTATTGCCCAAGCACAAGTGGTTTTCGGTCCAGCTTTGATTTATTGTACGGCAAATATTACAGACGAATAACATTTGAATCGTGAGTGTTGATTTATAAATAAACATTGCTGTCGTATTTTGTATTTATTTTGCGGTTTGACGAAAAGTTGCCCAAAAATACTTTCATATGAGCGTTAACACAAGGAGTCAATAATAACAGTATAACATAGGAACTATTTTAAACACCCGTTGAATTTTTTTTTCGTTGAATCACGTTGTACCACAGATTAGAGAAAAAACATTCGACTAATGTACGTACATTGGCACAGGTGTTTTCTTTACAGCCATCGTAATATTCACGTTCATAATATTTAAATATCATTGTTATAATATAATTTTGACTATTGAAATGAGCGGTAATGATGGAAGTCTTCACGTCCCCGCCACTGTTTTTTCTCTAATTTATGCCGTTAGGCGGCGGGCTTTGGACATGCAATACCAAGGGAATTAGGACTCCTTTAGCACTTTTCTCATTAGCTACCTTTTAATCGGATCGTTGGGTACATAGGTACTATCCGAAAACTCGTTGGGTACATAAGTACTATCGGAAAGCTCGTTGGATACATTGGTACTATCCAAAAGCTCGGCTACCTTATAGCAAGAAACTGCTTTTAGGAATGTATTAAGTATTTAACACAATCTCTTCAAATCTCCTCTCCTTGTAAGAATACATTTAGCTACGACGAAGTGACACGCTCAGAGAGAAATTTAGATTAGCCTCGCATTAGTTATCACAAGAGCTCTGCTAAAAGCAAACTAGGATGACACCTACCACCTACGTTGACATTGCTGCTTCAATCTCAAGTGTCTTGTCAGTGCGGCTTAAGGTGGAACGTTTCACTAGCACGGCAAATTCAAATTTTCTTGCGTTTTTTTGCCAATAATAGATTAATTACTCAACGTGATTACATGAAAACTAATTTTGCGCAAATATATAGAATGTATCAACAAATTACAATTAAAAGTATCACCAGATATCATTGGTTTAGCGACAAATGGCAATAAACTGAAAAACTAAGACGAAATTTGTTTATTGCCATTTGTCGCTAAACCAATGATATCTAGGAGATACTTTTAATCGTAATGCGAACGCATAGCGTAACGCGAGCAAAATGCGATTTTGCACACTGTTTTCTCTGTTTTGTTCGAGCTGCTCAGGTGAAAAGAAAATTATTAACGTGAATGCACGTCTGAAAAACAAATGAAAGGTTACGATACGAGCTTGTTAAGATTTAGAAGGTCAAAACCATTTTCCCCAAGTGCTAAACTGTAGCCTATATTTAACATTTTGTGGGAAATGGTTTCGAGTAGGTAAATTCACTCACGAGGTCTTTATTGCGCGTGTAGAGCGACGGCTGGTAGCAGAGCGATGGCAAATATATTTTCAAATACTTACCTCGCCGTAGGACGATCTTCCGCAGTAGTTCTCAAGTAAGTGGTAGCCTCACTTGAGAGCTACTTCAGAGGTTCGACCCTTTAGCCGTGTGGTGACATGTTCTCATTTTTAAACTCAATATGTGTATTTTCCGAACGACACATGATAAAGTCTTCGTACATTGACAAAGTATTAAAACGTAATCTGCATTATTTTGAATAGCCGCCCAAGTCTATACATAACGGGATGTTATCTTAAAACCCTTTATAAAGTCCGCAATTTAACGAGACAGAAAAGGAACGATATTCAAAGCGTGGGATGGGACCCTTGAACAAATCACGGGATAAGAAAAGAAGGGAGGGAAGCTTGTGATTAGTGGGGGGGGGGGGGGGGGGCAAAGCTTTTAGGCTTAGAGTTTGCTGCAGCTTACAATTATTTTTAAACATTTGATAATTACGATTAGGAGTGCTACGCAAAATTCCAGGTTTATCAGTTACCGTAACACAACAGCAGAGAGGAGCAACAGAATATTAAAAGGGGGATCTGACCCGGGTTTCAGTTACTTAATTGAGCAAGGGTTCTTCTCTCTACTCAGACCAGGAAGATATTTTCAAGAAGCTTTATTAAAAAAATAACGATTACATACCGAAATCTCCCCCTATCCCACCCCTTTCTCCCATCCCATGACCCTAACTAGGACTCCCAGTATCTTTACGAGAACAATGGTCTGACAGCTGCGCTTTTTTTTTGTGCACAAATATTTGTCCTGGTGCGACAATCGAACCCGCAGTTTCCGGGTTATGAGCTGACGTGCTCAACCGCCACACCACAGAGCCTGTCAAGATAATGTATACACTGGTTCTAGATAAGTACATCTCTGCCAATTATCACAAAATCAAATTATTACAGTATTCCTAAAGACTTTGTGAAAAGCGTGATTTTTAGGGAATATCAAACAAAAAATACTTCTTCAACGCATTACAACACATTTCTTTTACCTATCCTATGGAATCAATTCGACTTGAGCGTACTAAGCTGGTATTTCACTGCGGACCTGCGTTTTATGTGTACATAAGGCATAATATCGTGTCCTGTGAATTATTACACCCGTGTTACTAGTATAGCTAGACGTCTGCTTTGGAAGGTGTCATAAAATCGAGCGAAAGTCACGCTTCGATATACGAGTGGCAAGTTATCCTATTTGCAAGCCCTATAGCGGAGTAAAAGTTAAGCGTACTTTGAGTCCTATGTGTGCACTTGTTTATGTTATCATAACATAGAACTTTACTCAAGAAATAACCGTTTTTACATGAAGGTGGTGTAGGTACCAGATGCTGATAAAAGTGACGTATAATATCGAAAGTTACCTTGAGATTTACAGACAAGTTTATCTTGTGATATGGGTACTGCCATAATGTTACAAACTAATCCCGCCTAGGTTTAATAAGAAATGCCACCCAAAATTAAACATTTGTAAAATTACATGACAATAGACTCTAAGTTAGGTAACTATATCCTAAGCCTATCCCATTGTGTTATTACACAATGGGATTTTAATGGATTATGGTTATGGTTTAATGGGTTTTGTGTTTTGCACTTTATAGCCATATAGCCGAACTGCCTGTACACGGCTCTGCAAGATGAAATTTTAACAAGGTAATGTAGCTAACGTGGTTAAGGTAACCTTACGATTTGCGCCCTGAGTTCTGTTCAGCACCGGATTGCGTTATACCAATGCGTGAATTTATGATTATAGCATATTGGCCATAACTCCTGTGGGAGAACCGTCAGGAAGCAAACTGAAGGGAGTATGTTTAGGTGTGCGATTGTAGGTACGAATGTTGCCGATCGTTTTTTGAGGTTCGTTTGCTTATTTTCACTATATTTACTAAACATAGTATATATATTATTGCTATATTTACTTTGGGATGAATTGCGACGCTAAATTTCCCTAAAAAATCAGGACTGAGTAGTCTGGCAGCCCCAGAGATTTTCCAAATCTCTCGTCCAATCACATACATATATTAGCCAGTGCTGCTAACCAAGTAGTGTTTTTTCGAAAGGTCTACCTAGTTATAGAATATATTTTAAAACTTCCCAGGCACAAAATAACTTATTGGGTTGACGACAGAAGCTATCTAAAAATAAAACGAAACAACATAATCGATATCTCGTCTATCTCAATCTCGCATAGCTGGCGACTGCGAAAGAATTTGTGTGGAAGCTAGGGTCCCACTTACGATTATCTATAGGTACTGTTTAATGCACTTTAGAGGCAGATTTATAAAGATAAACTTGAATTCACAGTTTCAAATACAACTAAGTATGATATTTCTGAATATTTTAGCTCATAGAGTTACGAGAGGGACGCGATATTCGCTTAAAGCCTATATGCTGATAGCCATCGCCTTTTTTTTTTAAATACGCTTATGTTTTACCAAAAATTCCTTTGCCACACAAGGCTTTATTCCACCGAGCGTTAAACCGTGCGTACATTATAGCTAAAATACTGTCTTCGTATATAGTACATTTACTTTCGATTCTGGGACACCGTCGCGTCGCCGCAAATAGCTCGGAGTATCTGTTCCGGTAATAAATCAAGCATTGTATGAGATTGAGATATTTTACAAGGTGTTTACATCGCGTTCGAATGGGGTAGAATATCAAAAGTTGTAGAAATATTGGAGAATGTAGAGAATTTTATTAGATTCTTATTTTTAAATAGTATTACAATAGCAAGGCATGTAGTTTACACTTTTTATTGTGTAATTTACAATATTAAATTTAAATATACTAGCACAATATTAATAACGCCGTATTTTGACTTTTTATTGAAATTAGAATTGCGTGAACTGAAAAATCTAATAACTTCGCATTAACTTTTAATTACAGAGGCCTTCTTCTTCTTCTCGTGTGGGTAAGTGGTCAGCCCTGGGTCAGTATTTTTAGGCCGCCCAAAGGCTTCTGACTTGGCTTAACGACTATTGTGTTACGACAACAGCCGGTACCGACAGCTTAACGTGCTCTCGGAAGCACGGTAGCGCTTTACGGAGGTAAAAATATTAGCTATTTATTACTTACTTGGATGGGACCACTCGGATTTTTAACTTATTTATCATAAGATTTTAATGCGATCTCATAAAGTCATTAAGATTTCACAGACTGTGCAAAGTTTGAGGTAGTTAAGCCTCCACGTTCTCATATTTATAGCCTGGCGTAAAGCGTTGCACTGTAAATATCATAAACTTTCTTCAAAAGGATCTTAAATACTTGCCGTTAAGAAGTTTGAAATAATCTTAAGTTTAACAGCCAATTTGAACCCTATCAAGAAAATTGAGCCATCAAACTGCATGTAGGCTACATTTGCTTGATTAGGATTCTGAAGCTGAAAATGAGCTGAAAGAGAATGAATGAGCTTGTTTTAAGGTTTGGTCCACAGCTGCCAAAATCAAATTATCAAGATTTGTGTTCCAAATTTGAAATTCTAGGAGCCCTCCAAAATCCTTAAGTGGTTCGCTACATTATATGCTTTGAGCTCTCGGCAGAGAGTAGTAATGTTCCTTGAGTTAAGGGTTGGGGTTAAAATAAGGTATGAAAGGCCGCGCAGTTTGAACAGCAACATGCTGAACTGATATAATTACAGGGAAATTTAAAATATGCTAAGAGCTCTAAAAATGAAGCTATTAAAATACAATCGCAATAGGATCTTACAAACAAATTTTAGATACTGGTTTAAGCTCTGTTTTTAAACGACAAGAATTTGTCAGTATCCGAAAAACGCCCCCTCTAAACCGTGAATTACATACCTACACATTTTTTAAAACCATAACTTACCTTGAAATTAGGTTTTTGGAAGATTCCTATCATGCAGGCTATACGGAGGTAAGCCGCCTCTGCATTAGTTATCAAAACAAAACATGAGTTACCCCACACCCAAGCATTTTCCATTAACGCATATGAAAACACAGAAGTTTGAAAATTCGGTTAAGGCTTTCATTTCGAGCCTGAACAAATATCCGAAGCAGCCGAGCGAACGAGATTGCTCGAGCCTAGTACGAGCGATCTTGAAGCCTTCCGCTCACTCTAAATAATCCGATAAAATATAACATGCGTCAGCTTTTGTATAGCTTAGACTTTAGAAAGAAATGTATACAAAATATGTATCCTTGTAAATGATATTTAAATCATAAATTTTCTATACCTATAAGTTATTCTATTTTCTTCAACGTGACAATGCTGCCTTCAACGTGGCAATGCTGCCAGCATTTTGGGCACTTCGCCCACTGGTAGTGGTTTGTTAGATTAGTTTTGTATTATATTGTTAATTTTATAGTTTTAGTTTTGTGGTAGTTTAGTTAATAAAATATCTAGTTTTATAGAATAATTTAGTTTTTAGGTTTAGTTTAGAATTTGTTTTACAATACATTATATCCTTATATTTTCTTATGTGGATATAAGAATATCTTTGTATATATAAAAAACTTAATACCACTTACTCATTAAGAGTTGTGTCCGCGAGGCGAGGTTTTCACGCTGTAGGTATTTGAAAATGTTATTGCCGTCGCTCTGCTACCAGCCGCCCTGCTTTTTTTATGGACAGGAGGGGGGTATACACTTCTTTTAGGTTGGGTTTTGGATCCGTAGTTATGGTAACAACTAGCTCGCCACGTCATTCAATCGCATAAAAAAAAAGCATTTTTAACCATTGGTTACCTTAACTAGGGATCAAAAAACCCACCCTTAATCACAAGATCTCGAGGTCTAAGAAGCTAAAATTTTGTATACTCATTCTTCTTGGGTGTGGTTACTAGGTGTCCTTAGAAGGATACGAAAGAAGTAAATTAAGGGGTGAAAGTAAACATTACATTTAAATATAAAAAATAATACAGGTGAAAAGAAAAAGCATAGAAAGATGATTTAACTAACTGAGCTGTGACTGCAAGCACTGATGGTTTTGACGCCTGTAGGTATAACCCATGATTGATATCTCTATCTGGTTTGTGGTGTTGTAACCGATATATGACACACTAGGCAAGTCGGATAAGAAGAGTGTACTGGTTTCAAATTCAGTTGATTTTTGGTCACTAATTATTTCATAACTCTTAGTGTAACGGTTCACAAAATATGACATCCAGAAGTTAGATATACATCAGGGTTTTAGTTTCCTGTGAAAGTACAAACTAACAACAACAGATTCTTATTAAATTCAAATCATCATAATTTTATTTGCAAGAATGTACATCAATATCTAGGTTGCAGTAGTATAATTATATATTTACTTACAACAATTTCTAGGATAAACTTGTGTTCCATTCTGTGGATCCAACATGAATGAAAAGACTATAAAACTATAAACAGTTGTAAGCAAGACATTCGATGAATCTGGATTGAAAGAAAAAAAGATCAGTTCATGATGTATAAAAGCAAAAAACGTTGCAACAATTCAAGTCAAACTTTGTCAAGCCATCAAACAAACCATTTTGTGATATTCCCACACACAAGCGGCTACACAGAATTATTCACGTAACACCATCGCATATCTGCAGGAATTTACGAGAACCCTACCAAACCATAAAACCGAACAGTCCATTCGTGCGTGAGAAATACTCAAAAAAACATGATGAGCTCGCCTGAGATATTCGTTTGACATACGCCTTGTATGCGGCATGAAATTGTAATAAGGCCGCTTTGAATATCTGTTGTGAATGAGCACGTCTCTAAGGCTTGGTTCGCATAAAGTTTAGGTGCTTATTTTTACACTTTTAAGTGTTCTGTTCGGCCGGAAATTATAAATGTGAACTGAACTTTTCTCAACCTATCGACTGAAATGCCATCATGATCGGTTATGATGACTATTGACGAAAGCATTCAACTCTCCAAATCAGACAGCCACTTCAAGTCACATTGAAAGCGAATTTGGTGATATGAAAAACTGCATTTTAATTAAAACACGAGATCAGCCCAGCTAATGTTCGTCTGCGTGCATTTAATGCTACCATAATCAATAATTTCTCCAAACATTTGATATCAACTACGATCCAGTTGCTTGGTGAACCTCATTTCTGATCTATATACATTGGACGAAGTGGATGATTCGTCCAAGACCTACGTTAGTTTAAATAAAGCGGGCAATATTAATCTTTAAACTAACTACTACAATAATAAAAACTATACTATATACTGAAACCTACACTACCTCCTACAAAGAACATTTGGGCTGTACCTATTTTATCAATAAATGTCTGTATCTGTATACTGGCCGAGGTGGCCTATAGACAGTCCAACTTAGTTGTTCGCTTCACGTTTCAATCCGTGAATGTATTTTTGTCAACCAGTGTCTGTTGCAAGGTCGCAAGCGATTCGAAACTGTCATTTTCAAGCTTCAACTTTGCCTCTGTATTATCTGAATTCACACTTTTGCAACGTGCAACGCGGTTTTAAATGACTTGCGAGTAGTGTATTATTGGGCATTCTACCCCACCGCACGCTCGCTACGCTCACGTCCGTTCGCTCCGCTCACTCCGGTGGGGTAGAATGCCCAATCGTATTTTGAATATGGTTATCGCGTTTCCGATGTTGGCGAACATCCGGTGGGGTAGAATGCCCAATCGCATTTTTTGAATTTGGTTATGGGGTAGAATGCCCTATCGTATTTTTTGAATTCGTTTGCGATGTAGGTGAACGTTTCTGTTCATCAAAATCGACGTGTTTTTTCAAATCTATAAACTAGTTCTTGTATAAAACTGTAGAATCTTGTATCATTAATCCATTTTTAACTCAGCATTGTAATGAGAAGAACATGCTATTTGTAAAGCAATCACGTTCTTTAAAATTTGATAACGTATGTGTATCATTTAACAGAAAGAGTAACAATAGACACGGGGCGCTGCTACCTAACACGATTCGATGTTTAATTTGTGGTCCATCCAACTGCGGTAAAACTAATCTATTGGTTGGTCTTCTTTTACATGAAGAAGGTTTACAATTCTTGAACATATACATTTATTCTAAAACTTTATATCAACCGAAATACATGTTCTTGGAACAGGTTTTTAAAAAAGTTCCAGAAATTATTTTCTCTAAGTTTAGTGAAAATGAGAAAGTTTTGAGTCCACATGAAGCAAGACCTAACTCAGTAATAGTATTTGATGATGTAGCTTGTGAGAAACAAAATAATATACGGGATTATTTTACGATGGGGAGACACAAAAACATAGATTGTTTTTATTTAAACCAAACATACAGCAAGATACCAAAACAACTCATAAGAGATAATGCGAATCTCTTAGTCCTTTTTAAACAAGATGATATTAATCTTAGACATGTTTATGATGAACATGTTAACACTCATATGTCTTGGAATCAGTTTCGTGATATGTGTGCTCAAATCTGGAGTGTTCCCTATAACTATTTAGTCATAAATAAAGATTGTGAAAAAAACAAAGGATGTTATAGAAGAAACTTTGATACCTTTGTAGTTTTTGATAAATAAATGCCATATAATAACATCCTACAGTAAATATACCTTCATTTATGGCTTAGACGTGTTAAAGCTAAGTACTGATTAAAAATGAATACGGAAAAATATTTAAAAAAACAAATTATAAAGTCTGCTGATGCTGTTAAAAAGAAGGTGAAAATTATGCAAAATTTAAAGGTTGATAATGAAAATGTGCTGGAATCAGTATTTAAACCAATCACAGATCCGCTTAATAAAATAGTAAAGGATAACAGTTTGAATGGAGTGGAGAACAATACAGCTCCTGATTTAAGCAAAGTAAAAAACGTGAAAGGGGATGATGGTGATTATCCGTCCTATGAAACTATAGTTGATTCATTAACTAATACGAGAAAAAGAAAATCTGATCAGACAGTTATTAATATATCAAACACTGATGATGAGGATGAATATTTATCAGACATTGACGTAAATGAAAAAGATATCAGTGCTTCGTCATTTAAGTCACTTGAGTCTAATTATGAGTCAAACAGCAATAGCGCATGGTCTTTATCTTCTGAAGTATTTCAAGATGTTCCTTTTGGAGTAAGATTGGATCGTGGTAAACTTAAAATGGGAACATCGCGTGTTAGTGTTACCAATGATACCATTTCAGTTGGTGGCCAAAGTTATGATAAAACGCCTGGGCTCAACGAGTTGTTATTTAAAAAGTCACCTGATATGACTTTAATGACCGAAGATGACTTGAATAATTATAAACAAATATTAATTTGTACTAATGCACATCGACGTGATTTTGATGCTAAAAAACCAATCAAAAGTAATAAAGGTTTAAAATACTTACATATTATAAAACCACTTTTTAAGTTAAGTAAACAGCACCTTTCCAGTACCGAGAGTCTTCATAAAGGTTCAGGACTGCCACTAATGAAAAAAATTAAAGAAAATGTAGATTATGTTTATTGGGACGACCCCAATGAATTGGTTGAAAGATTAAGATTATTACTTGCATCTCGTGATGCTGGTAATACTGGCCTCGAAAATGAAATAATATCTATTATTGAGGAACTACGAGAAAATGGCATCATTCGCTAGATATAGTACAGAGTATATATTGATTTTTGTTCAGTTATCTTTTGCAAAGCCATAAAGGCGGTCAATAATATAAATATGGATAAATTTGGACAGCACGTCCATAAAAGGTTGAGGTTACCCACAGATTTGACTGATATGAAGCTTAACAAGTCAGACGATGGAGAATTTGATTTAAAGCTAACAAGGCTGAAAGGTGTTAAACTACCATCTTTTCCTGATGATGCTGTTAACAAACAATACGTTGATCAGAAACTCACAGAGTTTTATATTAAGCAACAAAAAACAGACACAGAGATAATAAATATAAAAAGTAAAATCCAAGTGATATTTGATCAGTTTCAACATAAACCTTCTATTAAAGATGAAAACAATCTCAGTCCAATAATAAAACAAATATAAAAAATGAGCAAACAAGAATTGGTTGAGGAAATTCATAAACAAGCACGTCGAAACTTTATTCGCCGTCCAGTCGTTTTAAAAGGAATTGATGACTTGTGGCAAGCAGATTTAATTGATATGCAAAAAGTCCAAAAAAGTAACAAAGGGTTTAAGTACATTTTGGTTGTAATTGATGCTTTTTCTAAACTATCGTGGACTGTTCCAGTTAAATCTAAATCTAAAAACGAAATATCAGTTGCATTTGAACGTTTACTTACGAAGGGAAGAAGACCGATACATTTACAAACTGACCATGGGAAAGAGTTTTATAATGATGTATTTCGAAACTTAATGAAAGTATATGAAATAAACCATTACTCTACGTATTCAGTTAAAAAAGCATCAATTGTGGAAAGATTAATAAGAACTATAAAAAACAAATTATACAAATATTTTAATCTGGTTGGTAACTACAAATGGGTTGGAAAACCATTAGAACGCATCATGACAGAATACAATAACACTCTGCATCGTACTACAAAGTTTAAACCCGTGGATGTAAGCTCACTAAATGCAGTGCAAGTGATGCATAATATTTACAAAACCCAGCAAACCCTTAAACTTAAGAAGACAAAATTTCAATGTGGCGATCAAGTACGCATCAGTAAATACAAAGGAGCTTTCCAAAAAGGATACACTCCTAATTGGTCTACTGAACTTTTTACGATAACAAAAGTAAATAATACCAACCCAACTACTTATAACATTGAAGATCAACAGAAGCAGAACATATTAGGCTCATTCTATGAACAAGAGCTACAAAAAACAAAATATCCAAATATTTATTTGATTGAAAAAGTGCTGAGGAGGTGTGGTAATAAGCTGTATGTAAAATGGTTAGGTCTTAGTGAGAGTAACAATTCATGGATCAATAAAAACTCGCTGTTATAATTCTATAAAAACTACAATAGTTACGTACAATTTTCAGGTTCTAATGGAAGGGGGAGGACTTATTAATAATTTAATAAATAATTTACCGTTTGAGTTGCATTTGCCAGGATATAATTATTGTGGACCGGGTACGAAACTATCGGAACGGTTACAAAGAGGTGATAAAGGGGTTAATGAATTGGACGAAGCTTGTAAGCAACACGACATAGCTTATTCAAATAGCTCTAACCTGCAAGACCGACATAAAGCCGATTTACAACTTATGAACATGGCTAAACAACGATCTAAATCAAAAAGCGCTAGCAAAGGTGAGAAGTTAGCGTCTTGGTTAGTAAGCAAAGTAATGAAATCAAAAGTGAAAATAGGAGCTGGTGGAAAATCCTTTAAAACAATAATATCTAAGATTAACTCAAAACTCAAGAAAACAAAACCAAAAAATTTCAAGACTGCCATCAAAGTTGCATATTCAGTAGCCAAAAAATTATTTGGTAAAAAAAATGTTAGCATACCTCGAGTTATACCGATCCCTAAGACAGGAGGATTTTTACCGCTGATACCGATATTCGCTGGACTTTCTGCGATTGGCGCATTATCCGGTGGAGCAGCTGGTATTGCAAAGGCTGTTAATGATTACAAAGCAGGTCAAAAAAATCTTAGTGAATGTGAACGACATAACAGAATGATGGAAGCGATTGCCTTGGGCAAAGGCATGTACATTAAACCTTATAAAAAAGGTAGTGGCTTATTCTTAACTAATCCAAAAAACTGAAGAAGCGGCTACCCAATCGTGCACTTACTGATGTAGATATTAAAGAACATGCCAGTAACATACCGCATTTTAGAGGAGTTTTTATGAGAAATCGATTGCCGAAACGTTCAAAACGAGTTGAATGCGGTGTCTTGAATTTAGATGATTATAAAAATCAAGGAACTCATTGGGTAGCTTATGTTAAAGATAACAACTATTGTGAGTATTTCGATAGCTTTGGTGATTTGAAACCTCCATTAGAACTAATAAAATATTTAAATAATCGAGATATTCATTATAACTATGTTAAGTATCAAAGTTACGATACCGTAAATTGTGGACACTTGTGCCTAAAATATTTGAAAAGCTATTGGAAAAATTGTTTAAATTGATATAGGCTTCTTGCAATGCTATTAGTAGCACGATGACATTCACACTGTCTATATCTAGTTTGACTTCAGCTTCAACGACAAATTATTCACCAGCCCTTCAGCTAGATGGTGAATATGAATGTGGTTTGTTGTATTTTTCAACATTCAATTCCATACCGAATATAGACAGTACAAATAACAAATTCCACTATGGTGATAGTGGGGTGATTGAAATACCTGAAGGTTCGTATGAGCTTCAAGACATAAGTGACTATTTGAGTGAAAATATTAAAGATTGCTCGTTTAAATTAACTTGTAACAATAACACACTAAAAACAGCTATATTTTGTTCAAAAGATATACATTTTGAAAAAGAACCTTCATTAGGTAAAATATTAGGTTTTGGTAAAGAGACACTAAAAGCTAATATATTAAATGTATCTCGCTTTCCTGTCAGCATTCTATCAACAACTGTGCTAAGAATCGAATGTGACATTGTCAGCGGATCATATGTTAACGGAAAACCTACTCATATAATCCACGAGTTTGCACCAAACGTGCCACCAGGGTACAGAATTATTGAAATACCAAGAAACGTTATCTACTTTCCAGTAAATCAAAATAGCATATGTTCTATTACTATTAGAATTGTCGATGCAAATAACAATTTGATTAATTTGCGAGGAGAAGACATTCAACTGTATTTACATCTGAAGAAAAAACATGATTGACTTTAATAAAACCTCAGTATCAAGAGTGAATTCTATCACTTCGAATCGTACCATCATTAAAAGAAGACCTAAAATAAGGTTAACGAAAGAAAATAAGAAATTTCTCAAACTGATTGGGCTCTTAAAATGAGTATACTTAATATAACAGCTCCTGTTTTGCACGACAATACCGTCGAAAGCATTGAATTTCATTCCTATAAACCATATGTTACAAGCTTTAATACAAATGATGAGATACGTATACCAATCAATCAACAAGATCTATATATATTACCTTCTGCGAGTACATTGTATTTGGAAGGCAATGTCATCGTGATTAACAAGGAAACAAAAGCGAAAATAGATCTGGTCCATTTTACAAACAACCCGACTCTTTTCTTCTTCCAAGATATTCGCTATGAACTCAATGGAGTGGAAATAGATAAAATTAAAAATGCCGGTATAACTACCACAATGAAATCCCTTCTATCCATGAACGAAAATGAGTCGAAGATGTCTAAGTCTTGGGGGTGGGATATAAATGGATCAACAACTTCCGTTTCGGGTAGTTTTTCGGTATCAATACCTCTTTGCAAAGTTTTAGGATTTGCGGAAGATTATAACAAAATTATTATGAATTGTAAACATGAATTAGTTTTACTACGAAGTAGTACAAATCTTAACGCCTTGCAATTAAATACTGGAGAATTTGTTCAGGATGTTGAAATTAAACACATTACTTGGCGCGTACCTCATATCAAAGTATCCGACCGTGAGAGAATTAATTTGCTTAGACTCCTCGAAAAAGATCGTCCAATCAGCATGGTGTTTAGAAACTGGGATCTTTACGAGTACTCTGCAATCCCGCAAACTACAAAACATACCTGGTCAATAAAAACTTCTTCCCAAATAGAAAAGCCTAGATTTGTTATTATCGGTTTACAAACGGATCGAAACCGTCACGCTAATAAAGACATGTCACAATTTGATCACTGTTCCTTACGTGATGTTAAAGTATTTCTAAATTCATGTTACTTTCCTTATGAAAATTTGAATACGAGGTTTGGGGATAATAACTATGCTATAATTTACGAACAATATGCTAAATTCCAACAGTCATACCATGGTCGTCGTCCAGAACCGTTGTTAAGTTTTGCAGATTTTAAAAATAAAGCTCCTTTATTCGTGATAGATTGTTCGCGACAAAACGAAACTCTGAAAGCAGGACCAATAGACGTTCGTGTTGACCTGGAAACTGACGCCCCATTCCCAGCAAACACTACTGCATATTGCCTTATACTTAACGATTGTATTATAGAATACAAACCTCTGAGTAATATCGTGAAAAAGGTATCATGAATCCTAACTGTATTATAGTTGATTTGCAGGGATTCAAAGATTGTTCAAATAACTTTATTGTAAAAGAATTTGCATTAGCTACACGAGAACATACTCAAGTGTTTTTGGTGAAGCCTCCTTATTCGTATTCAAGTTTATCACGGCAAGAAAAGAAACAAGTTTCATGGTTAGAAAGAGAGCGTGGCATATTTTGGTCACAAGGCTTCATAGATTATCGTGAATTTAAACGTACTATTAAACCAATTTTGGAAAACAAAAATATATTAGTGAAGGGACTGGAAAAAATTAAATGGGTAAAACAATTATCTACTGATTGTTCTATAGAAGACATTGGAGAAAAAGGTTGTCCTAATTTTTTAAGTTTATATAATGAATACTGTCAAGATAACAATATTACACTGTATAATTGTATTTATCATAAAAAAAATTGTGCTTTAAAAAATGTTGTAGTTATTAAGAAATGGTTTAATGATAATAATACTAACAATATTATGTAAGTAACATACTTATAATATATGAATTGTTGGGATTGTTATTTAATTTAAGTTTGTCTTATAAATATATTGTGATGGATTTAAACTATAGTTTATTTATTACTAAACCTTTCCTTATTGTAGAATAAAACTAAAAAATATTATTTACACAAAATTTATTTTCAAGGACTATTTCAATTGGTTAATTATTTACAATCATTATCGAGAGGTACTTAAATAACTTAAAGTAAGTAGGTCCATAAAACTTTACACAATTTAATTACATTAAAATTTATTTCAATTATTTACAATCATTATTGATACTTAAATAACACAATTATAAATAAAGTTTATTTTAATCAGTTCATTATTTACAATTTTTTTTTTTTTTTGACTGGCCTGATAGCTCAGTTGGTAGTAACCCTGCCTTCTGATCTGTAGGTTGTGGGTTCGATTCCCACTCGGGACAAACATTTGTGTGATGAACATCGATGTTTGTTCTGTGTCTGGGTGTTATATTGTATTCTATGTATGTATTTACAAACAAAAAGTATCTAAGTATTACATCAGTTATCTGGTTCCCATAGTACAAGCTATGCTTAGTTTGGGGCTAGATGGCGCTGTGTGAAATGTCCACACATATTTATTTATTTATTTATTTATTTATTATATTAAACTAAACTTTCAGACAATTTTTTTGAAATCTTGTTAATAATATTTTCGGTTAAGTCCATTATTTCGTCTATAGGATCTACAACAGCATACTGAAGACGAACACTTTCACTGTAATTGGTCGGTAATCTTTGATCATAGTCAAGCACTTGTATTTTGATCAGTCTGTGTCCAATCCTAGGCGCTTTGCTGATGATATATGACAAGGAGTCTTTATTTTTACGTTTGGAAGGCTTTCCTTGCTTTTCCACAATCTTAGCAGCTTCAAGACGATGACGTTCGTTTCTCTCCTGTCCTAATTTTTCTAATTCCTCCCAGGTCACGGGTTCTTGAGCACATTGCACCCACATTGGGTCAGTTTCGGATTCCATAACTGTTTTCCTGTAATCAAATAAAAAATAATTATTATCATAAACATAATAACGTTTTAAAATAATAATTTTATACAAGATATTAAATACTTACTCAGATTAACGTGTAGATACTCTGCAGTTTCAAAATAAATAGAAATATTAGATAAATTGTGATTAATTGTGATGTAAAAGTTAAAGTGACTAGTGCCTTCTGCAAATGGTTATGATTTAATGAGCGCAGTGATATTACTTGTATCAAATTGCTTACTTGATGAAATATTATACGGGCTGACCTATTGACGGGCACTTTTCACAGGAATCGACATGTTAGGTACTAATAATTCAAGTCCGTACTTGTTTTAAGCTTGCTTACTATAAAAATGCTGATCTTAACGATGTCGCATTTAAACAGAGGCGTGTCGGGTGATCTCAAACTGCTTACATGATGAAATTGAACACAATATGGTTAAGGAAATATACTTAAGTACTTAGATACTTTTTATCAAACAGGAATCGACTTGTTTCTAACCATACTTTATGCAACTATTAATGATTTATCTACTCTTGTATCTATTCTGAGAATAACGTAGGTACCTACTTATATTATGTATTACGAAGATCATTCCAGTTATATTTAAATCAATTGCTAAAATTTCACGGTTGGTATCATATTAGGTATTTTATACTGTCAAAGTGCTAGGTGATAATTTAGGTTTTATATAAAATAACTGTAATGACCATAGGATATTTCAAATAAAAAACATAAAATATTAAGCACATATCGTTTTTATTTATGTCTTCATTTTACAAAACTAATACTAAAACGTACAAATAATAGAACTTCTACTTCTTAAAGTTAAGTCTTCTTAGTTATCTAACACACATAAGTTTACATGCTACGGTCTACATAAAAAACAAGTTTTATTTTTAAAAGTAGTTTTTTTAGCTTCAATCATCAACCTGGTACCATAACGAAGCACTTAAAGATTACTACGTTTTATATTTAATATTGAGGCATGCCCCCACGCTGTGGTGTGGATTTTATCTTTGCTAATTAAACGTTTATCGTCATTGCTAGACAATGCAACTTTATTTACTGTTCTAGTGTATATCTCGTGTTTTATGGATTTAAATAAAACATTTACTTTTCGAACTACATCATTACTATATAAAGTTTTTTTGTAGTCTGAAGCATCTAAATCACGCACTACGCAACCCTTCACGCCTTTAGCTTTTTTTATAGTATACTCTCCGGTCTCGACACAGTACAGCTTTGCTCGAAGACCTACAAATTCAGAAATTATTTTTCCACTCATTTCATCTTTAAAAAGACCCGGTACTTTCTTATTTATAGCAGGCAAACCAAATTTGTTTTTAGGGTCAAAATTACTTGTGTCAAAATATTCTAAAAATATTTCATTAATATCTTTATAGAAATCTTTGGTTTCTATGTGGTAAATGAAACTATCTGTATCTGTATAGCACATCTGTACACGATTTTTGTAATGAGGTTGGATGACTGAATAGTGAAAGTCATACATGTGACTTTTAGATAATTCCAGAACTGTAAACCCAATGTAAATTGGTTTGTCTAAAACGACACGATCCGGTTTTAGCTGTATAGCAACTAAATTTTCCGTGAAAATAGATGCACTATGAAAACTAGGACTCGAAATTAATTTTTTTGCACCTAACTTCTTTTTGGTTACATTATTATCATCATTCCACGTATTTACCAACTTTACATTGACTCTTTTTTCATTGTTTTCCAATGTTTTACCGAATATGCTGTTGTTAAGTAATTTAAAAAAATCTTGTTCAAAAGTTGACGTGGCTTTTTGTCGAAGGGCTGTATTAAAATCAATGTATTTTTTCAAAAATGGCGTTTGTCTGAAAGATATAACCCTATGTATTTTTTTTAAAACAATACCATGTTTGAGGCACGTTTTCAAATGAACATAATGTATCACATAGAAATATTTGTCATTCAAGTTGGGCACAAGTTTAGAATGCTTTCCTCCAGGAGGAACACATTTCTCTGGACAAAATGGTAGATCATTATGTGTGTCATGCAAGTTGTCTGGGTAGATCAAATCGACCTCGAGGATGAATCCATACTGAGCGTCATTTGAGATGTTTAATACGTTCAAATTATCAATTTCTGTTTGTTCCAACAATCTAAAATCTGATATAGGTAACGGCTGGCACATGCTAAATCCGTACAAATTATTACAGTCAATATAAGCAATATAGGAATCTGTTTGAGATTCATCATAATTTGCTAAATAGTGGTTATTGGCTAAAACATGCCTGTGTGCACACATACAGACGCCGCCTCTAATAGCGTTTTGGATCATTTTTATTATTTCTAAATTATCAATAAGCTCTAATTCAACACCCGTTTTCAAAAGCATCGCGTCAAAAGATAGGCTAGGTGCAGTGACATAGAAAGCTGGATCCAGGTGATAGTGAATCTTGCATGTTTGTCTAAAATGTTCAAATATTTCACTCAACAAAAGTACGTCTGTTTTTAAATATAAATCTGTATACTCACCTAAATTGTTTATATTGAATGTATGCCAAACCAATTGAGCATGTCTATAATCTTCTTTTGATATATTTTCATTTGTGAGTGAGCTGTAAAAACATTCCTTGGACGGAAGCGATTGTTCACTATATCGTGTCCAATCGTCCATATACTCATATGGGTATATTCCTTTACGCATTAACAACTGCAATTCAGCCTCATTTGGAAAATAATTACTCATATGTTTAAATTCGTTCTTATTAATTGTTTTTGCTAGCTTCTCTAAGCTTGTACCTAAAAACTTGAGCGAGTCTACAAATCGAAGTTGAACAAACTCTCCTTCTAAAACCGGAATGAATTTTGTAAAACAGATATAGTTTTCCTTAGTTTTAGGAATTATTTTTATGGGGCCCGGAGCTTCTCCTAGTTTTTTTATGAATAAATGGCAGTCATATCCAGACAAATTGTGAAAGAATATTGGAACAAACTTTCGCAATTGATATTGTAAATTACAATAGCTATGTGCAGCACCACGATATTTACCTGATATGTGACAGTGATCTCTGGCTTTATCTGAATAAAGAAAATGCTCACATATGTGGCAGTGAGTTGCATTGGCAAAGTCAATTGCGTTCTGTTCATTAAAAATCATGCGAACATGTTTACTTAATATTTTATTGATTTCAGAAACGTCTTGATATAAAGACTCGATAAATTTATCGACGCAATCAGGGCCTCGGTATGACACATAACGATTATAACTTTCATCAATAGAGCATACAATATGATAGCCGAAAGCCGCAGGAACGTGACGTTGCAAAGTGCATGTATTTGGTGATTTAGATTGCTCCACGTGTTTGTCACATTTTTCTAACAATGATTCAAAATCAGCATAAATTACAAAAGGAATATCCTGCTTGTGATTGTAATTTTTAAAACTGATTACTGAACCTTTCTCAGGTAAAATCGTTACTATACCCCCACATGAATGATTATCAAGCTCGTTGGTTGTGTTGAAAAATACTAAACAAGTATCACAAAAATGTATCTTGCCATGGTGGCCTGTTATTTGTCCCCTTACGAGCCGTGACAAATTTTTCACTAAGCAGTAGTGGGAAGATACATCATTTTCAAGCAATAACAAATGTATAATTTTGTCATTTTCATTAATTTCGTTCGATTTATACACAGGACCTACAATGTATTTTTTATTTTTTATACCATAGACTATGAATTTTATGTTTGGATTATTTTTTTCAAACACTTGAATATCAGCAAAAGTTACAGGAAAGTGCATCTTATCGACATTGAATTTGGTGCGAAAATCTGGGTACGATGACACTCTTTCAGGGTGCGTTGTAGTTGGAAATAAAGCCGCTGTCACACACCACATAAAACAAAATTCATCAGAGTTGTGTATATTAAGACAAGCCTTTTTATTTTTTATATTTTTAGGCAAGTCTATAAAGGTCGATCCGCCCAACGGTTGATACTTATTAACATTTATCTCTAAATGCGAGTGATTCAATAACGTCCAACCACTATCACGCTCCGTAAATTCTTCGATCTTATTTTTTAATTTGCTCAATATGTCATCACATAATGAATCAAAATCGTAATTGCTATACAAAACAGCGTTTTTAGTTCCGAATGATTTCATTTCTTGTTTATTATCTTTTATCATTAAAAACATTGAATAAAGTTCAAAGTTTACTTTTAAGCACGTATGTTTTTTTAATGATTCATTTAACAGAGACTTTATTTTTTTACTAATAGAATCGAAAAACGCTTCTATCGAGCTTTGTTCGTCAGGTGCAGTAATTCTGTACGTAGCTATGCGAGACCGAAATGCTGACGAGACTATATCCACACCATCGTGATGAGTCACGCTGCTATCATTTTGTTTGTGCTTATCACTACGTAAATGTCCTACCCAGGATGTATTTTTTACTGATATTGCACATAGCGTGCAGTAAGGCATTTTAAAACAATACTTCTGAAATTTAGGGACTACTGAAATTAATCTTCTTTTATAATATGTAGGTTAAAAGTGTAAGTATCTGATATATATATTTAGTGTTTAAAACCAACCAAACTAAACTAATGTTTTATCTAAAATGAAAGATAAAGTTACAATCTAGATAGTTCCACTGTTGGACAAAGACCTTCCTCTTCTAATATTTAGATGGATTCTATCTAAAATAATCGAATAAAGTTTAACATGTAACATACACGATAAGGCTTATTTTCAAAGGAGCGTTACAAAACAACAATAGTATATTTTCTAACGCTCATTTTGTATTTTTGTAAAATACAGGCTCGCTCTTCTCAAATCGCGTAAAAGCGAGCCCTATAAAACGTTGAATCGCCTCCCATTCGGGAGAGTCAACGTCTGTTGCAAGCTTTATACTTGATAATGCTTTTTTGTAACGCTCCTCAGGCTTGTTTGCCACCCAGTCGGCAGTGTTATAGATCTTTAGGTCTATAAAAAAATTCCCGTCAAGGGTGACGCTACGCTTAACCTGACCGTTAGAGACGCGCGCAGTGAAGCTGGACGTGTTGGCCGAACTCGGTGGTGGTGCCGCGCTGTTTAAACGTTCTTCGGCTTTCAGTATGGCAAAGATGTCAGCCTTCCGTTTGCGTATGCTGTAACATAAAGGTAATATTTAACAACACGATAAAACATTGAAAATGTTTCTATTACTTTCGATAATAAAGTAGGTACTTTTTATATTTTTTAAGGCTTAGGTTTGTTACTAGTTTAATGTAGTGAATGAGTGATGAATGTTTATTTTAATAGTAGAAAAAGTTGGTAATATACACTAATTAAAGTAGGTACCTTTATTTGCACTACTAAGAAGAATTTGTTGATAAAATGCAATTATGTTGTGAAACTTACTTGGATGAGTGAACCGTAGCAGTAGCGCTGCTGGTTGACGGTGGTGCCGGCGCGGTCAGATTGTAGCCAGCAGAGCCAGCCGCGTTGGGTGCAGATTTCCGCTTCGCGGCCTTCTTTTTCGGCTGTGGTGGCGTGGGCGTAGGCACTGGCAGTGGCGAGGGGGCGCTATCGTACTCGGAATCAGACCTGAGAAGAGAATAACACATTAAATAAAATTATTCATTGTCAAAAAATTATTCAGTAATTAATTTAATTACTGAAATTATATTTTATCACTTACTAACATTTTAAGTAGAAATGTAGAACAGCTGTGGAACTCCGAAGGCACTTGTCACTGATATGACAATGTAATTAAATGTAGCGATTTGTGGCGAAAACAGGCCGTTTTAAACATAAAAATCTATAATGTCAGCATTTCCCCAATTCGAACAAAAATTAATCGTAATAATAACATATTCTGTCATTATTTAATAAAAATACACAATTGTGTACATATTACGTTTTGGGTTTATACCAGTAGCATTCGTGTCATCATTTCTCTAATTCGAGCTAATATAAATCATAAAATACCCCATAATTTGTCATTATATGAATCAATTAATTTAGTACATATTACGTTTTAGATCTAAACTGGCGGCATTACTTTGTACTTCACGGAATATGCTTTGTGTTATCTGAAACGATCTTTGTTGGTGAGAAACTATAAAATCATTTAATAAGCATTCTGCAAAAACGTTGCTAGTGTGCTATAAATACGTAAAGTACAGATGTACAGTCTGGCACAAAATCATCGACGTTACAATAATGGTGCTAATCCTAAAAGCATTATGTAATAAAACTTCTATATACATGTATGCTAAAAGAGGACCAGTTTGAGACAGCATATTCGAATATGTTAATTATATTATGTATTAACTTTATAGAGCGTTGTAAATCAAATAAAAAAGATATTACCACAAAACTACATACCCAAATGTTACTCAAATGTTAGCAAATGGTACCCAATTTCAAGTAGGTACTTGTACCTACCTACACTTATGGATTTATAAAGACTTATTTCAATATTTCAAATTGCTATAACAATAGATTTCAGTTGACTGTACAAAACCCTTTAAAAGGCTTGACAAGCAACTTTAACAGCAGTAGTGTGTGTTTGTACAGTCGAATGGAAAAATAAGCTTTCAGATGTTTTTTGTGAATTCACTTAAGTAATGTTTTAAATAACAAGTTCTATACGCATTGTAGGACCTATTTTAAATACAAAATTGATTAGCATGCACAATATTTAGGTATCTCTATGATTCGAGGAATACCGAATTACGTAGGTTACCTATGTTTTATACGTATAATTATGTATGATGTAAAAATCGAATACTCTTCATTTATAAATTCGTCTTAGTAATGAATAATAGACGAGTTTTCTTGTAATTCATAAGTTACGATATTAATACATAGGTACCTACTTAAAATAATAAGTGATATCACTTGTCTGTCAATTTTGAACTATGATGTAATGTCATCATCAACTGCCTAAAAACATCCACTGCTGAATATAGGCCTCCCCCACAGAGCGCCACTTTGAGCGGCTGCTCGCCTCCATCATCTATCGGATCCCTACTGTATGTAGGTATATGCTAGGTCATAAGATATAATAATAAGGTTGGTAAAATAATGTAGGCACCCAATATGTTAAATACCAACAAGAACCAACAACCAAGAACGTCAACAACTTGAGTTTGTACTTGACTGTACTAGGGCTTACGTGACGCGCACATGCAAATGCAATGCACGTAGGTAGCAACAATAATATCGTAGTGTCATAAATCATAATGTGATCGTGTAGTGTTCGTGAGAAAAAATGTGGCAGATAATATAATCAAGTTTAATTTAATGAAATTGATGTATAAAAGTGTTTGTTAAAATGATAAAAAAACATGTTTTGTGCACGAATAATCCACCGGTTATGGTAAGTGCTTGATATTCTTCAGGTCGGTAATATTTGTAATTATTTTGTAAATTTCGCCAATATATACCTATAAATACTAGGAATGAATACCTTATTCAATAAAATTAACACCATTGGCTCTATTTTGCACAATTTGGGTAATTTTACTTTAAAGTTATGTGTGTGATATTTTAAAATATTCTTTAATAAACGAAAAGTTCTTTGTAATATGACAATAAATATTTCAATTTCAATTAATTTATTTGTACATACTGATAAGTAAGAATTTAATAAGAAATAACATAAAATAATGTATAACAAATGTCATTTTTAAACAAAAATGAGATTGATGCCTTAGTTTTTCTTATTTATTTTGCATGGTCAACAATTTGCTCATTTCATTTTGTGTATGCCTAATCTACTTTCTGCACTTTTAGTTGACTGGTTTAAAATGCTGTTAGCATTATGTCAACTTTGTACATGTTTGGTGCAAGTGCAAGAATTAAATAAATAATAAACAGTAAATAAAATTCTATAAAATACATTTTCGGATGCATTAATATTTAGCATAGAAAACATTGTCTAATTTTTATTACGTGTTTGCTTCAAATTTCTCACAAGCAATAAAGAGTATTTTTTTACTTTGGATTTTGAGGAAGACACGAACAAACCATGTCTAAATTACAGTCCTAATTTAGGTGCCTTTGAGCCAATCTGGCCACGAATATAAAACGCAAAATATTTTTGTGGCTTATTTCGTGAAGGGTACGAGCCAAGCTGGTCTAAATGAAAGCAGTAATTTAGGTGTCTTCGAGCCGATTGGGGTCTCAAATTTGAAGTAAAAAAATAACAAATTATTTTTCACGAATTTTTGTTCCGTTCTCGATGAGGATACGAGCCAACCGGGTCTAATTCATAGTTAGGTATCCTTGAGCCAAGCTGGTATCGAGTCAAGGGAAAAAAAGTAGTGAAATTGTTTATTTTGTTTCTTAATATTTCGATGAGGATACGAGCCAACCTGGTCTAATTTACAATTAGGTATCCTTGAGCCAATCTGGTATCGAATAAAGAAAAAATAAATAAAATTATTTAAAACTTGTTTTTTATTATTTCGAGGAGGATACGAGCCAAGCTGGTCTAATTTTACGATTAGGTATCCTTGAGCCAAAAGGGTCTCGAAATGTAAAAAACTAAAGAGGAATCTGAGCCAAAAACGATAATAAGTACAATATTGAGAATGTTTTTTAAGCCAAGAATTATTATGTTTATACTAATTCAGCAGAAATACAGTGAAAACTGGTTCAAATCACCTTACTTACTTATGTTTTAATTAAGGCTTTCACTATAATGTATAATATTATTTATTTCTTATGTTTATCGGTAGGTAGGTAATGCATAAAAACAATCTAAACTGTTCTAAGTTCTTTAATTTAAATACTTAAGTAATTAAAATATCACACAATAATAAAGTAAAATTAAACTATTAATAAAAGTTAGAAGTACAATTTGACTATCTTAAAAAAAGAAAGCCTACACATCGGGCATTTATTTTTTAATGAGAGAACACATTTACTACAGCTAACTGCGTGACCACATGGTATAAAACATATATTCAGGTCTTCTTCCAAACAGATCTTACAATACATTCCAGTAGGCATATAATCTGCACTTGCATTTTTTATATTACATTCACTCTCACTTATTTTTCTTCTGTTCAAATATTCTCCAGACTGCTTCTTTTTTTTCTCTTCACACGTATTTTTACGAATATTTGCGACGAAATCTTTTCCTTTTACAAGTAAAACAAAAGGACAAGTTGGGAACCAGCGAGAATGCTCTGGTAAAGGCAAATCTTCGGGACTCCAATCTTTCAGTCCTGCACCACAGAAATAACATATCACTTTGTCACCTTCTCCAGTGTAAAAAAATCCAGCATCTGCCATATCTTGTGGTTTTTGAGCTAAGCCAACAGGCCAGCTATTGAAACTATTTAAACGTATGTTTTCAGCCGCATATCGAGAATGCTTGGGCACAGGAAACTCCATTAATTTAACTGCAATTTATTTTTTAAATGTAAAAATACAGGTTGCCTCAAGATGCGTATGTTAGTGCTTATGTTCAAACTAACTTTGAATACCTCGCGACACCGAACACAAATTTTATAAAAAATATCTACAAACTTGTTTAGACATGATATTTAATTTGCATTTATTACCATTGACAAATGATACCTACATTCTAGAGAAACAACATAGTGCATTCAACGCCGTATATAACGTAGGTATTGTAAACAGAACGATGGATGTCTGTTCTATTTGCGAGTTAGACATTATGTCATATTATGAACGCTTATCATTATCAGGTGCACACGACAACTGCATCGCAAACGTAGCCCATTGGCAGCATAAACGTAGGTAAGTAACTAATGTTGTTTTGCGTATTGGTTTTGCAAGCAAATTGTTTCACTGCATAGAGACGTTCGCCAACATCGGAACACTGAATAGAGATGTTCGCCAACATTGGAACACTGAATAGAGATGTTCGCCAACATCGGAAACGCGATAATCATATTCAAAAATACGATTGGGAATTCTACCCCACCGTGAGCGAAGCGAACGGAAGTGAGCGTAGCGAACGTGTGGTGGGGTAGAATGCCCAATAATACACTACTCTTGCGTAATGTGACATTTGTCTAGTTTGTGCGAGAAAAAGAGCAAAACTCAAAAACTCAAAAATTATATTGCAAATAGGCTATTTTTAGCACTTTTACAAGTCAAAACTAGATAATGTATTTAAAAATAATAAATTATTGTTCATACTATAAGCAAGCATAATTAAGTAAAATTACATAGTGCTTAATATCATAATATTATATGACAAGCCTATTACAATACGAGTTTGAAAAACGTTCTTTCCCACAACAAGCCGTGCAAGCAATCCGGCACAATGTAGAATTTCAAACTCCGATCCGTAGCTTCGATTACCTTAGAGCTTGAAAGAACCACATTTTATGATAGCTTACAGTTAAGTATCTCTACAGTTTTTAGGTTCACATGTAAGGACTTACCCAGTAGGTGATCTTGGCTACAGTGAGATACCAAGTATGCCAATAATTTCATTGTCTTGAAAAGGATTCAGGGCAAAGATACAGTATGTTAACAATTCCCAACTACCTCACAAAGACATGCGTAAAGAACACAATGACATAATATTTTGGTCATATTGCTAAATCACTAGTACGAGGCAAATTGTTAAGATAACACTGTTACTAGTTAGAGAGATATTCAGTTTGTATTATGAAGTTATCGAAGTATAACTGTCCTATATTGTTCGGGATAATAAGCATTTGGCCGATTGGTCAGACGATTTCTATGTAAATGGATAGATACTGTGCAATAAAACTGGATATTAGCATGTATATAGCTCAATTTCTTTACGGCATTTAATAAAGAAATGCAATGGAATGAAATTGTTTCATTACATTTAGGGTGTTTTGAAAACATACAGGATTCTTTCGTATTGTGGCAATTAGTTTTCGATGTAGTCACTGTGTATGTGTATAGCCGTACTTATCCTTACGCTTCATCAACACTCAAAGAAAATTGAATTACTGTATTGTACATAGTAACACTAAAATTTATTATATACTTTTTAGGTCGGATTTCACCGTTACAAATAAACGCGATCAATTCAAACTAAACTCAGTTCAAGCTTGTGACTGAGTTTAGATCAACAATTTTCATTTCACCAACATAAACAGAACTCAGTTAGAGCCTAAGCGAGTTCAAACTCTGAACGCCCAATTTTCGGCGTTTAGCTCGTTGAACGAGTTTAGATGGTTTTGACAGGTTTTGACTGATTGCCCCTGTCAAACATCACAAACATGACATTTGCCTTTAATTATAGACAATATTCTCTGGTTTATAAAATGGTACTCTGTGATATTCTTGTTTTGCGGCCTTAAACTTGGTTTCCACAAACGCGATCAAAATGTTTCTGGTGAAATTTGTATGATGTAAATCTAGATCAAAACCAACATTTAAACCCGTTTATCCAGAACTTAGTTCTATTAAACTCGTTTTGTGATACGAACGGTGAAATTGGCCCTTAGACGTTAACTTTAATTCAACGTGGCAATGCGGCCAGCATGTTGGGTACGCTACCTACCGGTAGTGGGCTGGAGCACTTGAACTGTCTATAGGCCATCCCGGCTATTATACAGTCCATAAGTGTTCTTTGTAGTAGGTAGTGTAGCTAGTTTAGTTTAGCTTAGTTTAGTTTAGTTTAGTTTTTATTATTGTAGTAGTTAGCTTGAGTAATAAAGGCAATTTGCCCGTTAAAAAAACAATCTTTAATTTAAAACCCTTTTAACCCTATCCCTATCCCTCTTCGCACTTAGTCATATTAATCATTAAGTATATAAATAGTCAAACAATGGTGTCGATTCGGCGGCACACCGACTAACCTAAATTTTCTCTAATTTTAATTTAGAGCTGTCAAACACCACTTTGCTATTCAGACATGACACCTCTAACTAAAATTTAGAGACGATACGTCTAAATTACTCAACTTAGTTTACAGGCACGTTAAAGCCATTCGGCGGACACATTTTAGAGAAGTTTGTGCCTAAAATTTAAACGTAAAATGACAAAATAGATGGCACCTAAAACATGGCGATTAAAATTAGATACATAAAAAATCCAGTAATTTCTGTTAAAAATTGTTGCTTCGTGATAAGAATGCACGTCCCAGATATTGCACAGCCCGTATTGTACGACCAGGAATGTACGGCCCGTAATTGGTGTACATCATGGCTTCTAAATATCAGACTGTGCAATACGGGTCGCAAAATATTGCCTGTGCAAAACAGCCTGAGACCTTCACTGCTGAACATAGGCCTCCCCCAGAAAGCGCCACTTTGAGCGGCTGCTCGCCTACTGCATCCATCGGCTCCCCGTGATTTTCACCAGATCGTCGGTCCACCCCGTGGGGGGCCGGGCTAGTTTTATACGCCTTTACTATACTCATCATCATCACCATCATCACCATCATCACCATCATCCAGCCTGAAGACGTCCACTGCTGAACATAGGCCTCCCCCACAGAGTGCCACTTTGAGCGGCTGCTCGCCTCGTGCATCCATTGGCTCCCCGTGATTTTCACCAGACCGTCGGTCCACCCCGTGGGGGGGCCGGGCTAGTTTTTTACGCCTTTACTATAACTCAACTCAATACAACAAAACGTCATACGTCATATTTATTGATCACTTTTTACGATCATTAGATAGGTACACCTACTTTAAATAAATAAAGTATATAAAATAAATACTTGCTTTGTCTGCAGATTTTCTATCACCTAGTGTAGCTACTCGACACTAGAGGCGCGAGTGGCGTCACTTCATTTAGTTGCATGGCTAAGCAGTTCTAAATTAAGTTCAACGTAAAAAATACCGAATAGCTTTTGTGAGTTGTGACGCTTGGCGACTAAACTAAAATTTTAAAGTGGGCTAAAATAAGAGATCTCTAAAACCACCGAATCGACACCATTGTCTGATTTAATTTGTTTGATATGTGTGCGTCATAAATGCCTGAAACGATTTGGATAAAACGCACATATTTCGATTGTGATTTACACATACATCTGAAATTCATCCAATTAAGATTTTCCCCGCTTTGAAGCAGGAAAAATTTACGTAAAAATTTCGTAGAAACTTCTAAATCAAGGTGGCAGCATCTCTGTTCTACATTTTTTTAGTTTATTCTATAACTTAAACTAAAAAAATTATTCTATATAACTTAAATAACAGAATATATATTTATACTAAACTAAACTTCGTTTAAAAACGTAATTAGATTATGTTAAAATATTAAACTTAAAGTGCCCAGAAAGCTGGCAGCATTACTACGTTGAACGCAATGCTTGCTTTTTGTGTAAAATAAAAGCCAGCGTTCTGGTCACCTGATGTCTCCTAAAATTCATATAACGAAACATTGTTCGTTAGTAAGTTTGTTTATGAGGCTTTATGGCCAAAATGTCTGAACTGCCTGATTTCACAGTCTGATTACTAGACTGTGTGATGTCTCAGGATGACGTGCACAGTGGAGTGTCACGCGAAACTTTATTATTTTAAAGCTCCGAATGACACTGCAACTGTTATGGGCGGCCGTGTCACTTAACGTCAGGTGAACGACTACCTCGTCACTTCATTCATACTTATAAAAAAAAACGGATTTACCTCTATTACGGAAATCAAAATATGATTCTTTTTATGTATCTCAAAAATCAAGCGATAGTTAAAATCGCGGACGTGAAACGTCTCTAACATATAATAAGTACTTTCTGACTAGATGTAATCTCAATGTCGCCTTTTCATTTCCGTTTTATTCGTAATCTTGTATAACCAGTAATATAAGCGGGTTATCTCTCTAATACCATTAAAGCTATGATCATAATTAATATTAAAGCTTAAAAGTATAACAACGATCCCGGTCACGGTACCAACCAGTCCCTAAGGGCAGTCGACTCCGAGATATGTAGGAATCTCATTATTATGTAAAAGGCCAATAACTGCGTGCGTGCTCAAATTAGTTTTAGGGACTCTGTTTGAATTGTAAAATCGATATCCCATTTTGTGTTTAATATTGGCAAAGATGGAGTATTACGGGTGAGGATTTGGTTATGTGTATAAATTTGATTACGACCCTTTCCTTCATGTTAATGGGGAATTACACCTCTGCTAAGAAGTGAAATGCCCTGTTAACATGAAGGATAGGTAGTTAGTTCTTTAGACCAAGGAATTTATACTCCCCGTCATTATGGCATATTATGACAACCACAAAATTGAAATATTATAAATAACCGGTACATACCTACAGATGACACAATTTAAACTAACACGTGTATACTCGGTGTTGTAATGAATTCTTTAACATCCTTTGAAACTTGATACCTATAATCCAGACACCGGTCACGTAGACTAAAATTTATTTAATCTAACGCGTCGCTTGTTATTAATAACCACTCCAAAAAATGGGATAACTTACTTAATTAACTGTCAGTACACAATTAAATTAAAATAGGGTAGGGTGCCCCAAGAGCACGCGGTTCCTAAGAGTATGCATCGTTCATATTTCCCGCAAACATACGTGATTCGAACGAACTTCAGTAGTGTTTTGGTCGCCTGCCGTGTGTCAACGAACTTTAGTTAAAATTAATTGTGGTTTGATAGGAAAAGGTAAGTAATAATAAAGGTAATAAGTTATTCTATTTTTAATACTTTTGCTAAAATTTTGTTGGGTTTTGCAATGTGTGTAGCAACTTTTTTTCTAAAGAGCATTGCTAAAAAGAAAGAAAAATATTTCTCAAGACATGTTTAGCCTTACTCGTAAGCTTTTGAAGGATTATTACCCTACCCCTTCAAAAAGTAAAAGTGTTTTGTCAATCACAGTAGTAAGAGGTCTGATATTATCACAAGTTCACCATATAAAAGACAGATAGAAAGCGGAAATGAACAGAAATATTTTAACAAAAAAGGAGCGAGAAAGATATTTAAAATCAGCCAATCCGCCAAAAATAGGAAAAAGCTGGAAGTATCCTGGATACCGTACGTAAACTATAAAGACCCAATTTCAGCAGATCAGATATATTGTAAGACCTGTATAAAATGGTGGCATGATAAGTGCACCTCTTACTTGTGTATTGGGGCTTATACTTAGTTGTGATCTGTAAAATTTATTCTATCATGCGGACTCTTAGGATATCGCGCGCACTCTTAGGGTACCTTATGAGCACTCTTGGGATACTAGTATCCAAAGAGTGCGTATTTTTCCTCGGTTATAAGATTCGCTATATCTTTCAAATTTAGGTATAGTAGTTTGTTATTAGTGATAAAATTTCAAGAATAATGTCCATGCTAAGTATTAAAAGTGTTTTGATTCATAAACTACTATTTGCTTTTGTAATATAGGCGATCGTTTCAAAACTGCGCACTCCTAGGGTGCCTTACCCTAGTGTACTTGTTTTTAACTATTGCATAAAAGTAAAGAAAAGGTAAGTATTAAAAGTACCAAAATCATTTGTGCCAACTACGTTAGAGGAGTATTACGGGTGATGATTTAGTTATGCGTAAGGAATTTGAATATTAACCTTTTCCTTCATGTTAATGGGGCATTACACCTCTCAGCGTCTGATATTTAGTTCTTTAGAGCATGGAATTTATATTTCCTGTCGTTATGGCATATTACGACACCCACAGAATTACGGATTACGGATGACACAATTTAAACTAAACTAACACATGTATACTGGGTGTCATAATGAGTTCATTAACATCCTTTGAAACTAGATACCTATATTCCAGACACCGGTCACGTGTAATTAATAATAACTCCAAAAATGGGATCTTCATCGGTAATGATGCGTTGGTCGAAGCTAAGCTCCAGAGCTTGGGGCACCGAGGAAAAGTTGCTAGCTTATCGGTATTTTAAAGGCTGCATTTTGGAGATTGTGCGTTGGAATTACACGAACGAATTCTTTCATCTCCATTCTTTCATCGGACTACAAGGCGCACAGACACTCGGCATCCTTATATCGTTAATATTCCTACAGCCCGCACGAAGCGCTTCGCATCAAACTTTATAGTGCGTACAGCGAATGAGTGGAATACCTTGCCGGCGTCCTTGTTTCCAGCTGACCTGGGAGTCTTCAAGTCACGAGTGAACAGGTATCTTCTAGGCAAGCATGCACCATCGTAGGCCGCGTCATCACTTACCATCAGGTGAGACAGTGGTCAAATGCTATGCCTATAAATTGTAAAAAAAAAAAAAAAAACTTAATTAAGTGTCAGTACATAATTAAATTAAAATAATGTACTGTGTGTAAAGTGTATTTTTAACTATTGCATACAAGTTAAGAAAAGGTATGAAAAGTACCAAAATCATTCGTGTTAACTACTTTAGGAGCAGACATACTTCACAAATTAAAATAATCTCAGTTGCACTCTTTCCTCATTGAAAACCATGCCCAAACAATAAATGATGTACAAATATATACTCAATTTATGCTAATCTATTCAATTGTACCCTCTACTTATGAAAGAATAATTCATAATTCTGTAACGCCGGGGCAAAATCAATTATAGACCGATATTAAGCTCGTTTCTTCTCTCGAGTGAGTTCCAAAAGCTCTCCACTTTGGATGACGAAAAAGTTCATTAGTTTTTGTTTTAAAAGTCAGTTAAAGTTTCAGAGATGGGTAATTTTAGTTTCTTACTAGTTTCTAAGGTTTTTTTAGCAAGCTGACTTTATTTCTGAGAAAATTGTGCGTTTTTAGTTGTCTTTTCCTTTGAATTTTCACTCATGTCTTTCTGCTTTCACACTTCTCAAATCAAATCGAATCATTTATTTTGTGATACACTGGTCCACCACTGGTCATATTAAAACATATGTTATAACAAAAAATATTAAGTCCATACTGCGATCGGCCTTTTTTTACGCGGACTTTTTTACATTCTTCTACTAAGAGTTGTCTTTCAAAATATTCCCCAAAGAGGTTTAATTGATTTCCGTTGAATTTACTATTACTACAGCAATTTTATAGTCAACATTTGAGATTGTGCAAAATTTTGATTGAAAAGCTTTACCCTCACAAAAAGCTTGAAAGCTTTCCGTATAAAAAGTTTGTTATACTGCCTGTGACATCGATGACATGAATATATAGAGCCGGCTTGGATCGACAAAATCGTGAAACGAACTGATGAAAGATTGATGAACCTTTCAATGTAAAGGTATAGAGGTACAGCCACACCTATAAAAACAACCGTAAAGGGACTAGGAAAAAGCGGATCAAAATCAAAGGCTTTTCCCGTTGGAATCTGATTTTTTATTCATACATACAACAATTATTTATTGAGTTTTCTTTGAAAGGAATCAACCACAGCGAATGAAGAAATAAATTACTTATTGCTGTACCTTTATATTCTAAAAATATTAACTCTTAATCAAGCAAGCGTTAATAGGGGTCGTTATTAAAATACCTGTGGATTTTAATGAGGAGATTTCCACCTTGTTCAAGCCGTGTTCAAAAACGAGTGTAACATTAAACTCTATTTTATATTAACTAATGCTAAGTATCTATACTATACCTACATATTTTGTTAAATGTTTAATCATTTACGAAAGTTTGCATGGTTCATGAAACAATGGTAGAATGACTTCTCAATATGACCTTCCGACTCAAAACTTCTATGAGCGTTTTGTTTTTTTGTAAGTTTTTTGTGAATCTAATTCCTAATTAAAAAATCTAACTAGCAACCAATTTTCTAATATTTTTTTTATACTTATAATAAGTAATCACGCCATCAAATTAGTTTTTCATCCTTGTGCTGCTGGCGTTACGTAGCAGTGCTATGCCAGCTTCGCAGATATCATAAGCATTACTAGAATGTTACTCTTTAGATAATTATAACGCATGAGATATTTTTCTTACATGTTCTATTAGTAGAATAAATACTTAGTATTACATTAACTACCCCACTCGGTGGACCGACGACCTGGTGAAAGCCGCGGGGAGCCGATGGATGCAGGAGGCGAGCAGCCGCTCAAGGTGGCGTGCTCTGGGGGAGGCCTATGTTCAGCAGTGGACGTCTTCAGGCTGTTAATGATGATGATGATGATGACATTAACTACGCTAGCTAGAGTCATACAAACAAAAAAGGATATTTACACGATTTCTTTGAACGGGCTGATGCTATTTGTCTGTTGAAATGTAACATCAATTTGCCATCCCATAAGTACACATAACGTAGTAAGCTGACATTTAACAATATATCAAACGATATAACTGCAAAGCTTGACTATCGCATATCTCAAGTACAAACAAACAGTGAAGATAAGAGCTAGGGAGCTCTTATCTTAAAGTACACAGTTAATCGCGGCTCGGGGCGAGAACTTTTGGGTTAATTCAGCCAACGTTTGTCTAGAAATCTCTATCTATACTTCCTTCACTATTATAATAATAGGTTATATATAAAAGCGAAATATTGCTTGTTTGTATGTTTGTATGGATTTTACGTTAAAGCAGCTGCTCAAATGCAACTGTATATAAAAAAATACTGACAGAAATCAACATAGGGTACTTAGGGTAGGTATTTTTAAGTTAAGACGTGTTTTTTTATGAACATGAATGACGTGACGAGCTAGTCGTTCACCTGATGTTAAGCGACACCGCGTTTTCTATTTTAGCGAAGAGGACCCGTGAGTGGAGGAACAGTGATTAGTAATCATCTTTTCACAAGTCAGTAAGTGTAAATTAGTCTACGCACGATTTGGCAATCTAATCAATCGAAGACAAAACATTTAAAGCGTGACAACCCTGAGTATCTATTAGGTTGAAATAAGAGCTATATTTGTGTGTATTTGTACAATTGACATGTAGAAAAAAGAACCGAATTAGTGGAAATGAAAGAATCTTAGGCACAGTTATAAATGATCATCAGAGCAG
Source organism: Ennomos quercinarius (assembly GCA_910589525.2). Taxonomy (NCBI): domain Eukaryota; kingdom Metazoa; phylum Arthropoda; class Insecta; order Lepidoptera; family Geometridae; genus Ennomos; species Ennomos quercinarius. The sequence continues at coordinate 13,958,192 of OU342494.1, read as the reverse complement.
TTTCAAAATACCATAGGAAGTCGAAGTCGTCATCAGAACAAGAAGCCTGATACCAAATCTCAGCTCGGTATCACCAGCTCATACGATCACAAGCACAAGCCTTCTCTTACATGAACAGAGGATATGCCATAATCCCTACGTTGCTCGCCAAGTGCGCTTTGGAAAGTTATATCTGACCTCAAAATTTATATTTATACCAATATTATAAAGAGGAATGATTTGATTGTTTGTTTGATTGTTTGTTTGTTTGATTGTTTGCATTGAATAGGCTGCGAAACTACTGAACTGATTTAAAAAAATCTTTCACTGTTGGGAAGCTGCACCATCCCCGGATGACATAGGCTATATTATGTTTTTTTTTAATTAAGGTACCTTACTAAAACTCCAATAATGTGACCCAAGGTGTAAAAAAGTTACCTAAAATATTCTTTACATCGCGTGCGCTGCGAAAACTATTATACCCGTGCGAAGCCGGGGCGGACCGCTAGTAAATAGATAAACATGTGTAGACTGCATTTCACACAGCGCCATCTAGCCCCAAACTAAGCATAGCTTGTACTATGGGAACCAGATAACTGATACAATACTTACATACTTTTTGTTTGTGAATACATACATAGAATACAATATAACACCCAGACACAGAACAAACACCTATGTTTATCACACAAATGTTTGTCCTGAGTGGGAATCGAACCAACAACCTATAGGAGCTACTACCAACTGAGCTAACATGCCAGTCAAATGAAAAAAGAAGCTGGTAGAATTATGTGATCCTTGAAAGTGCAGGTTTCCTCATGATGATTTCCTTCACCGTTATAAGAGCAACAGCAAAATCTGAGTTCTAAAAAGATTTTTTTTTAAGAAAAGTCAGTAATTTCGGAACGATTTGAACCAGTGTGCGCCTGAACTCTCAAAAGTACCGCTAGACTAAACTTGCTTTAAATTATTTTTTTACTTGTGACCATTGCGCGTTGCTAGATTGTAAATGTCCTAAGGGGCGACGACTCCGACTTAATCCATTCATTAAACCGACGTCATTTGGGACTAACTTATACAACTACACTGTGCTGCCATAGTGGCAGTTTTGTTTCAATTATTAAACTTGTTGTTTTAATCAGTTGAAGAATTAACTTAATTATATTTTATTTATTTTTAGAATTAGCAAGTTGAAGTGGCAATAGGCAGGCCACATCGCTCGTAGAACTGACAACCGATGGGGCAGAAAGGTTCTCGAGTGGCGACCACGAACCGGAAGACGTAGCATGGGCCAGCCCCCCACTCGGTGGACCGACGACCTAGTCAGAATCGCGCGGAGCCGATGGATGCAGAAGGCAAGCAACCGCTCAAAGTGGCGCTCTGTGGGGGAAGCCTATGTTCAGCAGTGGACGTCTTCGGGCTGTTGATGATATTTGTTTTTTTGCTGGTAGTTTTTTTGATCGAGTTACCAAGCGAGATGCTATTCGCTTGGTCCATTATCAGTATCAGCATTGATTTATTAAGACTAAAAACAATACTTGAACTTAATCGTATTATGTGTAAATGGAAAAGGGCTCAGAACTCCAAAATTCGGTGTTGTGAATTTATGTACCTTAAAACATCAAATATGGTTACCGTTACGGCTTATTCGACTACCTTAGACGCATTTTAGCAATATAAATGCTAAAATTGTATTTTTAAAACTATACGAAAACACTAAAGAATCAAGCAATTACATTCATTTATTATTAGGCATTCCGCAAAATACTGTTTCAAACTTTTACTAGAAGTTCTCTACATTTTGAATTTTTTTTTTACATAGTGTACGTAACTATGCCGAAATATCTTAAATATCTATACTCAGAAATAATTCCAATCCCATCCCTAAACGCATTCCGCACTTCTATTCTTAAAAGTTGTCTCGTAGAGTGTCTACAGAGCGTAGACGCTGTAGTCTACATCGTAGACGTTTTATTGTCTACGCCGTAGCTTATAACTGCTGCCTACGAATGTACATTATGCTGCTAAAATGTTAATAATAATTTATGTAATAGCTTCTGATTGTAGTACGGATTATTACGCCGGGATATGATACATGTACCGTAATTAAGCGTTGTATTACAATGTTCATAATTTAAATAATTTACGCACAAAATTGTATACGGACGAATAAAATACCAATTACTCCCATTACGTTTGCCGCAATCATTTTATTACACTTTTCTGTATGTGTTTTTGTATGAAGGTGGCTTGCAGCTATAATAGTACATTATGATATAAGTGTGTAATGATCAATGTACACGCTTGTCACATAATATATTAATATATTAATAATAAAATATTAAAAATATCTAGAAAATATCTAATAAAGCTAATAACATGCACATGCATTCGTATTTAGAACATAACTTACTGTGAATAATTGTTAAAATTAAATGTTTATTACGGAGATACCCATCAGATTTGCTTTTTCTCTAATCTGTGGTATTTATTCGAGAAAATTTGTAAGCCGCATAAAAACTCTTCGTTACCTATAGTTAATACCAGTAACGAAAATATTCTAAGTCTGTGAGTAATACTGAATCTGTATAATCCGGGTAAATTAAAAAATCTAGTTCTATACAACCATAACTTGCAGCGAGATACAAACTTAACTGAATCGGGTTATCATCACAAAACACTAGTGCGGTAATGTAAAGTAAAAAGAACGAGTCGGATGTTTCTTGCATTATGATACTAAGGCTGACATTCACAAACGAGTTCGAGTTTGATCTCAAACTTCGTTATGTCAGAAGTTGAGTCTAGACTCAAACTTCAATCGTATTGGCATTCACATTCGAGTTTAGCATAATGGAGTACGAGTATAAGCTCAGCTAAGAATGAGACGGGCGGAGCCGCGAAATCGGTGACTCGAGCCGTGCTCAGACACCGCCATCTTTGCTATCACGCCTGTTTTTAAACACAATGCTGTTTAGAATCAATTTTTAAGATGGTTATTGTGAAGAAATTAGTTTTGTATTAAAATAAAATTAATAAATTACGAAATAAAATTGAGTAATAATTTTATTTAAAATGAAGATAACATCGGAAAACTCAAAAATAAATATATCAGTTACTCATTGTTGGCAGACAAGTTACTGTGTGTTTTCTTTGTTGTATTCATTTTAGCTTCTAGAATTTGTATGTATGGAGCTAATAACTCCCTCGGATATTTTTTACAAAAACTTTGAACACTAATGACGATTTATTTTTCATGGCTTTACTTAACCTGCTGCTATGTCCGCAAAATTCACTCGTTTTTGTAATAAATTTAGGTAATTAACAACAAAATTTATAATAATTTTAACTTTGAAAAACAAAAGTAGATAACGGCGCGCTTTTCAGAATCATCATTAACAGCCTGAAGACGTCCACTGCTGAACATAGGCCTCCCCCAGAGCACGCCACCTTGAGCGGCTGCTCGCCTCCTGCATCCATCGGCTCCCCGCGGCTTTCACCAGGTCGTCGGTCCACCGAGTAGGGGGCCGGCCTACGCTGCGTCTTCCGGTTCGTGGTCGCCACTCGAGAACCTTTCTTCCCCATCGGTTGTCAGTTCTACGAGCGATGTGGCGCTGCCCATTGCCACTTCAACTTACTAACTCTAAGAGCTATATCGGTCACTTTAGTTCTCCTGCGGACCTCCTCGTTCCGGAGCTTATCTCGCAGGGAAACACCGAGCATAGCTCGCTCCATAGCTCGCTGCGCGACTTTGAGCTTACTAATGAGGCCAACAGTAAGAGACCATGTCTCAGTTCCATAAGTCATCACTGGCAACACACACTGATTGAAAACTTTCGTTTTCAGGCTCTGCGGTATTTTGGACGAAAAGATAGGACGAAGCTTCCCGAACGCTGCCCAGCCGAGTTGGATTCTTCGCGCCACCTCTTTGTCGAAGTTGGACCTACCTAATTGGACAATCTGTCCTAGGTAGACATACTTGTCGACAACTTCGAGAGTATCGTTCCCAACAATTACCGGTATAGGTGGAACATGAGCATTAGACATGATCTTTGTCTTGTCCATATTCATCTTAAGACCAACCTGCTGGGAGACTCTACTGAGGTCGTTGAGCATGGTGCTAAGGTCCTCGAGCGATTCCGCCATTATGACTATCATCATCATCATCATTAACAGCCTGAAGACGTCCACTGCTGAACATAGGCCTCCCCCAGAGCACGCCACCTTGAGCGGCTGCTCGCCTCCTGCATCCATCGGCTCCCCGCGGCTTTCACCAGGTCGTCGGTCCACCGAGTGGGGGGCCGGCCCACGCTGCGTCTTCCGGTTCGTGGTCGCCACTCGAGAACCTTTCTTCCCCATCGGTTGTCAGTTCTACGAGCGATGTGGCCTGCCCATTGCCACTTCAACTTACTAACTCTAAAAGCTATATCGGTCACTTTAGTTCTCCTGCGGATCTCCTCGTTCCGGAGCTTATCTCGCAGGGAAACACCGAGCATAGCTCGCTCCATAGCTCGCTGCGCGACTTTGAGCTTACTAATGAGGCCAACAGTAAGAGACCATGTCTCAGTCGTCGTTGGGGTTGGTAGCCGGGCGTCTGCCGGGGCGCACCCCTTGCCCTGCCGTTACCGTGGCCGCTTGCCGTTACCTATATTATGACTATATCATCGGCAAAACGAAGGTTAGTGATGTACTCGCCATTTATGTTGATGCCAGATCTTTTCCACTCCAAGAGCTTGAAAACATTCTCCAATGCGTTTGTGAACAGTTTCGGAGAAATAACGTCTCCCTGTCTCACGCCTCTTTGCAATGGAATTTGTTCCGTACTCTGGTCCTGTAGTCGGACTGACATAGTGGCCTTACTGTACAAACACTTCAAAACTTCGATATACCTATAGTCAATTTGGCATCGCTGCAAGGACTGCAGCACCGCCCAAGTCTCGATTGAATCGAAGGCTTTCTCATAGTCCACAAACGCTAGGCATAACGGCCGATTATACTCTTCGGTCTTCTGTATAATCTGGCGCAGCGTATGAATGTGGTCTATGGTGCTAAAGCCTTTTCGGAAACCGGCTTGTTCGGGAGGCTGGAATTCATCAAACCTGCGTGCGAGACGATTCGTAATGACTCTCGAAAACAGCTTATACACATGACTCAAGAGCGAGATGGGCCTATAGTTCTTCAATAAGGTGTTATCGCCTTTTTTGAAGAAGAGCACCACCACGCTCTTGTGCCATGCCTCTGGCGTTGTACCTTCAATGATGACAGAATTAAATAACTTCTGGAGGACTAAAAGTACCGGTCTACCACCCGCTCTCAGAAGTTCGGTCGTAATTCCATCTTCACCTGGTGCCTTGTTGTTTTTAAGCTGTTTGAGGGCCATTCTAATCTCGTACAGGCTGAGGCTTTTCAGAATACAGAATAATAATCTAAAATGGCGCGCTTTTTATATTCTCCTGCAAAGAGTATATCACCACCAAGTTTGGTCTCCTGTTTCAGTTTTTCATATAATATTTGCTATTGTTTCTCTCTTTTTAACATAATACTGCCAAATAAAAAAGAAAATCATTGCTCACTAATGTCAAACTACGCTTGTCTATGGCTGGAGTCGAACTTCACGGAGTTATCGTTTGATCTCGTCTCTGAATTTAACGACGCGGAGTATACTCACCGAGTCCGGAGTTCGATCTCACGTGAGACCGATGGGAGTAAACTCGATGCATTGACTCTGAATGTCAGCCTAAAAGCGGTGGGATAAGAGCCACTTTACGAGCAACTGTGATGAAAATAGCTTAAAAACATGCCTATTCATGAAGAAATCACACAATTTTAATGTCTCTAATTGAATTTAGAGCTGTAACTGTTACTAACCAGACAATACAATTTGATCAATTATGACGATTCCTTATTATATTTAAATGTAAATTCATTATAATTCCTCTAATACTGGGAATGAATGAATACTCGGGGCTACATCACTTAACGTTAATTTCGCGTTTGATGACGCACCATCAAGATTCGCTGCCGGATATCAAATATAGGGCAAGATCTCGCCCACCCCCCACCTTCTCGCCTTCTATCCTAATTGTAAGGGGGTGAGGCGAGAAGGACACTTAAAACGTTTGCACTGTTAGCTTGCCAAACAAAATCTTAAAATTCACTATAATACCCTTACTACGATATTGACTGGCCTGGTAGCTAATTTGGTAGTAGATCTGCCTTCTGAACTATAGGTTCGATTCCCACCTCGGACAAACATTTGTGTGATGAATATCGATATTTGTTCTATATCTGGGTGTTATACTCTATTCTATTTATTTACAAACGAAACAGTATCTAAGTGTTCTATCAGTTATCTGGTTCCCATAGTACAAGCTATGTTTGGTTGGCGCTGTGTGAAATGTCCCCACATATTTATTATTTTATTTATTTATGCATTTATTTATTATTAATACGAGGTCAGAAAAATAATGTAGATTATTTATAGGAACTTGTGACAAACCGGTTGCAGCTGGTAACTTGACAAAACAGACAGGCTAAACCACAGACCTATAGAATATCCTAGGTCTATGAGCTAAATAATTACTGTGTTTAACCGGTTTGTTGAGTCTAAAGCACTATCAGATCACATTAAGTTTTGAAACTTGATAGTGGGCGCGGAATTAATTGATCTGTAAGAAAATATAGCAGGTTTGATTGAAGTGATCTTCAAAGACCCTTGTGAAATTCACGGCACCTCGTGACGGTTTAATAAATATATTTTTCTGGCCCTCGTTTCTCACCCGTAATGAAATATATACATTTCAATATTCTCGATAAAGAATAACTCTGAAAACGGTTTACTTTAAGCTTCTGCAAAGTTCGTCTAGGTAGATACCACCGCTTTGCCAGTTATTCAGCCGCAAAGCAGAAGTGTGCAAGCACTATTGTGTTCCAGTATAAAGGGCATTGTAGCTAATGAAATTACTGGGCAAATGAGACTTTATGATCTGAACTGACTTTATGGTCTGAGGATGACGTGCGCAGTGCAGTATCACGCAAAACTATATTAATTTAGAGTTCTGAGTGACACTACAATCCGTTATGGGCAGCCGTCACGCTTAACATCAGGTGAACGACTAGCTAGTCACGTCATTCATTTACATTTCTTAAAAAATTGTTTTTGATCGCTGAGTAGAGGGATTCCCAGGCCTACCTAGGCAATTAATAGCATTGAGTTATCATCAAAGGTTTAGTTTATACTTCTGTTTCCTTGTTTTGTTTTTCAGGATTATGACGGTTCACTATATTGTTTAACATCTTTATATCATGTTTATATCCACATCAGTAAAATACTATTAGATCTGTTCGATACAATAATGGTTACCTATAGTTATGTCCGTCCGTGGAGTGGGGCCTGGTGACCTGTGATACAGGCTGTTTATGCCTACATCAGGCACCAGTCCTTGCAACACAGGTTTGCAATATTATATGTACCTATCCCAATAAGTTAAATTGTATTAAAGTAGTACCTACCTAACTGTAATTGTAGTATAATAATCCTCATCATATTTGTGAACCTACTTGCAAGGATAATAAAAATATATTATTATTATTATTATTAGTTTAAAATTATACTTAATGTAGTAATATCCTACTGCTTATAGTTTGGTGAATACGCCAAATGTTGGCTATAATCCTGTTCCCTTTCTACCCATGATTCAAGGATATCCCCTATTTAAGGGCTGTGTAAACATTTGTTGTATACGTCATTGCATAATTATTCCATTGTGCCCGCATAATTTGGTGAGTTCACGAGTAAGGATTATGATGTTTGGTTTGCTTACCATGAATGAGATAATGATACAGAAGTAAATTCTTCCTTATTGTATTTTATACGTTAAATGAGTTCAATGCGATAATTGTAAAAAATACGTTTTTAGCCAAGGAATGGGCGTCAGCATTTTCCTCGGTAAATTCAATCTTCTGCGATGACCAAGCCGCCTGCCAAGTTGGGTATTATGGTGCCTATGATAGGCGCCCAAAGTGGCGTTATATAGGGGAGGCATATGTCCAGCAGTGGACGTCTTCCAGCTGACGTTTATACCAAAAAGCATGTGATCGGATCATCGCTTATAATCTGATTGTCATTCGAGAGATCGTGGTCAAATGCATGCCTATAGTGTAATATAAAAGAAGATCGTTACTAATTGCTTGCGTTACAGCTATAATTTTACCCATTTCGGCCTTCTGGCATACATAACCAACTTTCTCTGAATTTCACGATATACTAAACATCTTGTATGAGACAGTTTCAAACTCAATAACATTTTACGATCGTTGCTAACGTTATTAAAGCGTAAGAGTGGTTTGAGTTGATTTCATTATAGAACGAAACAATTATACAGTAATTACAATTACTTTTTATTACTATTAAATGATACAATAAGGAGTACATGCGGATCGCATTTGTAATCTTGCCTTTCCTACACTATCACCTAGGTATACTTTTCCGGCTCGTAGGACCAAAATGAAGTGAACTGGTGTGGTCTGATATCCTGATGATGCTGATGATAATTAAAAACCATGATAATTTAAGAAAACTGGTCATATATATTGAATAAGCAGAGAATTGTAAAAGTGACAGCGATTTCGTAGGAGATCATCACAGCTATAAAAAATTGTAATGCCACAGATCAGATATTAAAATGAAACTTTAAAATTTTGAATTTTATAAGTAGCACAAATGGATGCCAGCTTTAATATTTAAGAAAATACAGAACGTAGAGTACCATTTTCGAATTTTGTTTGTATCTACATTTATACTGGGTGGCGCAAAAGTAAAGGCCCTATTTGGTTCAGCTATAACATTTTTTCTAAATTAGAAAACTAGATTTAGGTTTTTTTAAATGTATATTTGTGCCATTAAATTTCGTACCATTAGGATTTAAAGATGATGTCTTTTAAATGGTGACCTCCAGAGTTGATACACATTTGAGCCCTATTTATGACATTTTGCATAACTTGCCGTAACACTTCCTGCGATATGTTCGTTATTTCTTGACGAATGTTTTCTTTTAGAGCTGCGAGAGTCTGTGGCTTGTTCACATACACCCGAGATTTCAGAAAACCCCAAAGAAAGAAGTCTGGACTGGTCAGATCGGGTGATCTTGCAGGCCAAGGCAAATCGCCAAAACGAGAGATAACTCGGCTTGGAAAAGCGTCCCTCACTAAGTCCATAGTGTCGCGCGCTGTGTGTGCCGTAGCGCCGTCTTGTTGAAACCAGATGTGCTCCAGCCCCAATTCGTCCAAACTGGGTATCAAAAACTCACGTAACATGGTTCTGTAGCGTTCTCCAGTGACAGTTATCGCATTGCCTCCAGCGTCTTCGAAAAAATAGGGTCCGATCACTCTGTCAACACAGATGCCACACCATACAGTAACTTTTAGTGGGTGTAGAGGTGTTTCTTGAATAATGCGCGGATTATCAGTGCCCCAGAACCGAGTATTCTGCTTATTGACATGCCCTGAGAGATGGAAATGCGCTTCGTCACTCATAACCAATTTTGAAGGAAAATCATCTTGCAAAATGTCATAAATAGGGCTCAAATGTGTATCAACTCTGGAGGTCACCATTTAAAAGACATCATCTTTAAATCCTAATGGTACGAAATTTAATGGCACAAATATACATTTAAAAAAACCTAAATCTAGTTTTCTAATTTAGAAAAAATGTTATAGCTGAACCAAATAGGGTCTTTACTTTTGCGCCACCCGTTACGTTAAAAGAAGTATTGCATGACTAATGGTCCTCTCTCTTTCGTTATTTGATATTCGTTACGGAGCGCACTAACATTTGTATTCTGTTTTCAGTAGAGCTGTTTCGTTTTCCTTATACGTTATGCCGTATCGGTAAAAATGCTATGAAAAGAATAGCTAATAAATATGTAGCCTAGCTTATTTGTCCGCATTTCTAAGGGGACATTTACCTATTTGTTTTGATTATATTGTTTTTATACGTGTATGTCATTTTACAACAAGACTTATTCACATCAACAGCCTGAAGACGTCCACTGCTGAACACAGGCCTACCCATAAAACGCCGCGATAGACGCTTATTATAGGGGGGTTTGCCATAATCACCACGCTTGGCAGGCGGCTTGGTGATCGCGCAACATTTTAATGTACCGAGGAGAATGCAGCTGCCCATTTCTTGGACATTCCCTTAGCCGGCTCTTACGGCACCCACGGGAAGAGATGGGGTGGTCCTATTCCCACATAACGCCGGGACCACACGGCCCACAAGACCTGTTAAATCTAAAGTATTCCTTGATATACTTTATGGAGACAACCGTTCATTCATCATCATCATCAACAGCCTGAAGACGTCCACTGCTGAACATAGGCCTCCCCCAGAGCACGCCACCTTGAGCGGCTGCTCGCCTCCTGCATCCATCGGCTCCCCGCGGCTTTCACCAGGTCGTCGGTCCACCGAGTGGGGGGCCGGCCTACGCTGCGTCTTCCGGTTCGTGGTCGCCACTCGAGAACCTTTCTTCCCCATCGGTTGTCAGTTCTACGAGCGATGTGGCCTGCCCATTGCCACTTCAACTTACTAACTCTAAGAGCTATATCGGTCACTTTAGTTCTCCTGCGGATCTCCTCGTTCCGGAGCTTATCTCGCAGGGAAACACCGAGCATAGCTCGCTCCATAGCTCGCTGCGCGACTTTGAGCTTACTAATGAGGCCAACAGTAAGAGACCATGTCTCAGTTCCATAAGTCATCACTGGCAACACACACTGATTGAAAACTTTCGTTTTCAGGCTCTGCGGTATTTTGGACGAAAAGATAGGACGAAGCTTCCCGAACGCTGCCCAGCCGAGTTGGATTCTTCGCGCCACCTCTTTGTCGAAGTTGGACCTACCTAATTGGACAATCTGTCCTAGGTAGACATACTTGTCGACAACTTCGAGAGTATCGTTCCCAACAATTACCGGTATAGGTGGAACATGAGCATTAGACATGATCTTTGTCTTGTCCATATTCATCTTAAGACCAACCTGCTGGGAGACTCTACTGAGGTCGTTGAGCATGGTGCTAAGGTCCTCGAGCGATTCCGCCATTATGACTATATCATCGGCAAAACGAAGGTTAGTGATGTACTCGCCATTTATGTTGATGCCAGATCTTTTCCACTCCAAGAGCTTGAAAACATCCTCCAATGCGTTTGTGAACAGTTTCGGAGAAATAACGTCTCCCTGTCTCACGCCTCTTTGCAATGGAATTTGTTCCGTACTCTGGTCCTGTAGTCGGACTGACATAGTGGCCTTACTGTACAAACACTTAAAAACTTCGATATACCTATAGTCAATTTGGCATCGCTGCAAGGACTGCAGCACCGCCCAAGTCTCGATTGAATCGAAGGCTTTCTCATAGTCCACAAACGCTAGGCATAACGGCCGATTATACTCTTCGGTCTTCTGTATAATCTGGCGCAGCGTATGGATGTGGTCTATGGTGCTAAAGCCTTTTCGGAAACCGGCTTGTTCGGGAGGCTGGAATTCATCAAACCTGCGTGCGAGACGATTCGTAATGACTCTCGAAAACAGCTTATACACATGACTCAAGAGCGAGATGGGCCTATAGTTCTTCAATAAGGTGTTATCGCCTTTTTTGAAGAAGAGCACCACCACGCTCTTGTGCCATGCCTCTGGCGTTATACCTTCAAGGATGACAGAATTAAATAACTTCTGGAGGACTAAAAGTACCGGTCTACCACCCGCTCTCAGAAGTTCGGTCGTAATTCCATCTTCACCTGGTGTCTTGTTGTTTTTAAGCTGTTTGAGGGCCATTCTAATCTCGTACAGGCTGACGTCCGGGATATCTTCGGTATAGTGTCGGACTAACTTGGCTCTGATGTCCTGAGCTGTGTTAGTAGCGGGCTTACGTGTCGAGGTGTATAACTGTCCATAGAAGTTCTCGATCTCTCTCAGAATCTCAGGCTTGGATGAAATGACGCTACCATTTTCGGTCTTCAGTTTTGTCATTTGGTGTTGCCCAATAGACGAATCCTTTGCGAACACTTTAGAGCCTTGGTTCCGCTCAATTGCGGCCTCAATACGTGAAGTACTAAGAGCACGCAAGTCGTGTCGCAAGGAACTCCAGATTCGTCTATTGAGTTCACCGTAGGCTGACATATCAACTGAAGACTGCAGCTTCATTTCGCTCCGGTCGGCCATTAGCTCAAGAGTTTTTTCTGAGAGCTTTTGAGTCTTCTTTCGGCGTTGGGTCTTAAAGAATTTCGATCCAACAGCTTGGACAGTTTCCACCAACCCGTCGTTTAGCTCGTCCACTGTGTTACAGTCGGCTAGGCACTGGAAGCGATTTTGGAGTTCCAGCTGAAAGCCTTCGGGGTTTTGGATTTGGACAGGATTTGGACGGAGCGTAGACTTCACCAGACGTGACCTTTCGAGCTTAACATTGATATTCAATGTGCCTCTAACAATACGGTGATCGCTACCGGTTTTCACCTTGCTGATCACAGAGACATCATCGCATATGTGCTTCTTGGTCGTCATGATGAAGTCTATCTCATTTTTAGTGGAACCGTCGGGACTTATCCACGTCCACTTCCTGGATGGCCGCTTCTCGTAGAAGGAGTTCATCATAAAGAGTCCCTCCTTCTCCATGAAGTCAGCCAGCCTCTGTCCTCGAGGGTTCCGCTGCCCGTATCCAAATGGCCCCACTCTCAGCTCATCGCTATTCCTTGTGCCCAACTTCGCATTGAAGTCTCCCATCACAACGGTGAAGTATGTTTCGGAAGTATGCATGGCTTCGGATATGTCCTTATACATAGCTTCTACTTCATCGTCTGAGTGTGCCGATGTCGGCGCGTATACCTGTATAACCTTCAACGAATACCGTTTGGTTATTCGGAGTACCAGGTACGCTACCCTGGCCGACACACTGTCGACTTTGACCACGTTGTTGACGAGAGACTTGCGGACGAGAAACCCGACACCCCCTTGGGAGAGTTGGTCTCCCTCCCGGTAGAAGAATAAGTTACCGGAATTTAGGATTATCGTGTCCTGTCCCTGTCTTCGGACTTCTGACAATCCCATTACATCCCAGCGTAACTTACCCATCTCCGCCTCTAGCTCGACCATCCTTTCGTCAGCCTTCAGTGTGCGCACGTTATGTGTTGCCAGGGCCAGGGGTCGTCGTTGGGGTTGGTAGCCAGGCGTCTGCCGGGGATTCTTCGCACCCCTTGCCCTGCCGTTACCGTGGCCGCTACCGTAGCCACGGGATAGCAGAGCTGCCGGGGACTGGGGGCCGTTTTTATTTGTGCTTGTCATTAGGGGGGGGGGTTTGCCATAATCACCACGCTTGGCAGGCGGCTTGGTGATCGCAGTAGGTGAAGATTGATTGCCACCAAGACCGAGGGGAACGCTGCGACCCATTCCCTGGATATTCCCTTAGCCGCCTTCTACGGCACCCACGGGAAGAGATGGGGTGGTCCTATTCGTAACCGGGACCACACGGGTCCGTTCATTAGCAGCACGATAATCTTGATAGTATAAAGTTATAGATACGAACAATATAGCAGAGTATCAGAAAACTACTACAATAATTGGATATTTTGCTACTAAATTGATCACTAACCACATAATTTGGTGCTGAATTGTTCGAAGTACAGTACACTATAATTAACAGATCGAATGCTCGATAATACTCGCACTGAATGATTAATTAAGCGAGGCCTCGGATTGAAATGCAATTTTAAATTCGTGTTAACGTGTTTGCTCCATTATCGTGGAATTTAAACTGATTAGTACTCTGTGATCCAGACTTAATCAGTACAACTTCAAATTAATATCTGCAAATAACTATCTAAAACGATTATGTTCAAATTATCTTCATGCCATTTAACGTAGAGGATGTAAACATACCTTAAGCTAATTTTGAGTTAGCTTTTCGAAGCTTTTCACCGTGTACCTATATATAAAGACCACAAGATAAAAACCGAAATAATATATTATAATTAAGCTTAAGGACTAGCACATTGGCAATACACACAAAAAGAAATAATTGTTTCAATTTCAAATGATGATTTCAGTAAGCTCGAACGCGGGCCTATGCCGATATGTAGGGAGGTAAGGGTGGCGCGAGCTCCCGTTTCGGCAGCCGGATGGGTACTGGCGTTGCCGCAGGAGCCTGCGTCACAGCCAGTGGACCTCGACACCTTTTTGCGGGACCCTAATTAATAACAGAGCGTGACGGGAACACGCGCGGCGCCAAATCTCAATTCATTGGGTGGATCTTGCGAGTGTTAATGAAACGGGTCTTGATAGGGTCATCAGTATCAGCAAACAACGGTGTCACCCTGAGCGCTTACATTGGCTACGCTTTTGTTAAGGTAATGAGCGTGAATATTTTCACGACTATTTTTACATTTTACATGGAATTTTCCCGTTTTTGCTCCTGCTTGCTGTGTACTTATTCAGAATAAAAAGCGGATGACGTCGGTTGAAATAAAATAGCGCAGCTATTTTTTTCTTAAAACGATGTTTACTTGTAACTAGATTGTTTGCGTTTTTTATTAGACTAATAGTATAATTCGTTCTCATTTGGGGATATTTTACAATACTAATCTATGCTCCCAACTATCCTAAACACGTTAGTACGTGGTTGTCAGATATTTTTCATAAAAAAATTGAGTATTTGATGTCAACACAACAAAGTAGCTTTGATAGCAAACATGTTTTTAATAGAATGATCCACTCAGGAAAAAATCTCATTAGATCCATCGTGGATCTATTGAACGGATGTACTGAAAAATAATATTCTCAATAGGCCCACAGTTTTTAAAACTTTATAATTATCTCGTGGGAAAGTCGTATCTCACAAAATTTAGTTTAATTTATAATACTATAAAAAAGGATCTGAATCTATGCTGGGGGAGCATATTGAGAAAAAAGACATTAGATACATTCGTCTCATGTCGTTGAAGGCAGATCCAACAATAAAGATTGAACGATAATTTCTCTACTCAAAGCGCCCAACTTCTATCTCTACTTCGTATAGAGAAAAATAACAAGTATTGAAAATGCGTATTATATAATATACGAAAATTACGTACATAAAACAATGTGCGTTATGTAACATATTATTTCCCACCAAACCACAAAATAAATAGTTTATCTTCACTGCCTCTTGACGACGAGTCGTAATGAAAAGGGACGAAAATAAAGTGGACCAAGCAAGCCAATGAATATTTTTGTTAGAGATAAATTGGTCTAACTAGCGGTAGTGGTATACATAGGTATTATTTGGCGTAATAGAGGAGAAATAGACCAAAACAACGTAATAGGTTGGGGAAAAAGTCTTTTCGCATTATAGTAAGTATTAAGGTGTAATAAAATCTCTTTGGCTATACTATTTGTATCTGGCTGGTTTTGGTATCATTAAAAGTTTAATTTTTAAAGAAGATAATTCCATATTTAAATTAGGAAAATGTGTGGTTTTCATTTGTTTTTCGTACTGTAAATATGAGTGAATCTAATGAAGAAACTCGATACATTTTAAAATTTTACTACAAAAAAGGTAAAAATGCAACGCGAGCCGCGAAAAAAATTTGCGATGTTTATGGACCTAGTGCAGTGTCTGTGAGAGTAGCACAAATTTGGTTTAAGCGTTTTCAATCCGGAAATTTTGATGTCAAAGTTGCACCTCGCTCTGGTCGCCCTATTACGGATAAAATGGATGCCATTTTTGAAAAAGTGGAGCAAGATCGGCATATCAGTAGTTACGACGTAGCTGAAGAACTGGAAATTGACCACAAAACAGTTTTGGCGCATTTGAAATACACAAAAAAGCTCGATATTTGGGTACCTCACGAGCTCACTGAAAGAAACCTAATGAAACGTGTACTCATTTGTGATTCTTTATTACGACGTAATGAAACCGAACTATTTTTGAAGAAGCTGATAACTGGTGATGAAAAGTGGATCACGTACGACAAGAACGAGCGAAAAAGGTCGTGGTCAAAGGCCGGTCAGGCTTCACAGACTGTGGCGAAACCCGGGTTAACTCGCAACAAGGTGATGCTGTGTGTGTGGTGGGATTGGAATTATGAGCTGTTACCATCAGGCAGGACCATCGATTCTGAACTCTACTGCGAACAACTGATGAGATTAAAGCAAGAAGTTGAGAGAAAGCGACCGGAATTAATCAACAGAAGGGGTGTGGTTTTTCATCATGATAACGCTAGACCTCACACATATTTAGCCACTCAGCAAAAATTAAAAGAGTTTGGCTGGGAGGTGATAATGCATCCGCCGTATAGTCCTGACCTTGCACCTTCAGATGTCCACCTGTTTCGGTCTCTTCAGAATTCTTTAGGCAGTGTCAGGTTAACACCACGAGAGGACTGCCAAAACTACTTGTCACGGTTTTTTGATCAGAAGCCCCAAAATTTCTATAGCAATGGGATCATGTTCCTACCTACAAGATAGCAAAAAGTTATCGAACAAAATGGTACCTACATACTTTAATTAAATGTAAATAAACTATATATAAAATGATTTGAATTTTCTTAAAAATGCGAAGAAACTTTTTCCCCAACCTAATATTTTCGATTTGAGTGTTTGTTTATATATTTTACTAAAGGGAGCCAGCAGTGGTTTCACCCGTTTTTCTTTTGCCATATAAACTTGTTTATATCTTGGAGAAACCTTTAAATATAAAGAATAGTTAGGCGCCGTAGGATGTCGGAGGCGAGCAGCCGCTCGGAGTGGCGCTCTCTGGGGAGGCCTTCGTTCAGCAGTGGACGTCGTCAGGCTGTTGATAATGATGATGATGAAGCATGTCACGTTGTATAATAAAACCTTATGGTTTACTTGCGCAGATGACATAAAATGTGTCTAGCCGTGTCATTAGTGTTTGCGCTCGGCGCCTATTGCTTGGCACGAAATTTGTTATTACTTTCGCCTCTATTAGGGGGCGAGCGAATTCATTTCCCATGTGTTGAATCACTAGCATAGTATTCTACCCAAGAAGATTAAATCTTAAATTCTTGAGGAGACACCTACTCCTGGACCCTATACTAATAAGTCTTTAGTGCCAGTATATCAATAGATACGCTGGCACTAAAGATTTATTGGTACAGGGGGCGTATATGTAGGAATACCTACATATACGAGAGCTATATGGAAAAGAAAAATCGCAATAATCTAACTAGTTCTATCATTCCATTAAACAGAAACTGGAACGATACAAAACACCAAACTCAATTCTACATTGCACTGGCGTCGAACCGCAATCACTCAGTTTCTATGCAACAAGGGTATATATAGATACTCATTGGCATTTCATACATTTTCTTAGCCGTAAAATAGAGCCATGATTTCTGTTAGCCACAAATACTAAAAAAACAGGTATTGTAACAGTTTTGTTCTATATTTATTAGCTGGACTTCCAATTTTATTATCTTGTGACATCTTCAATATGTTATTGACAGAACATGTCTGCAATTAATTGGTGTATCGTACAATGAACTTTTTTCTTTCTTTAACGCTTATAATAATAGTAATAGCTTAATAGTAGCGCTCCGCGGTTTCACCTGCTTTCCTACAGGAATGAAACGTTCCGTTTTCGGGATGAAATGTATGTTTTAATCCAGGGTATAAGCTACCTTCATACCAAATTTCATCCAAATCCGTCCAGCTGTTAGAACGTGAAAGAGTAACAAACATACAAACTTTCGCCTTTATAATATTAGTATGGTAGTGTGATAATATTTCATCTAATTAAACTGAAATACTCCTTTATCTTAACTATTCAGTCAATTTGCCTGCATTTATAGCAATTTCCCAACTACCAGTAAGAACATACCCTTTGCACGAAACTTTATGCAAAGCGTCCGCCGTCCGCAGCCTCGTCCCAAATGGTAAAGTTCTAACTTATCGGAAAGGCAGCGAATATAAATACGGTGCAAAGAATTTCTCGGTTGTAGAACACTAGGAAAGTTTAGCCTAGGAGCCGAAAGTCGTTCAATTCAAATAAGTACGCGTAAAGGTAAATCAAGATATCTTCAGATTGTTATTTTTAATTTTTAAGCAGATAGGTTGTTTATGTATTTAAGTTTATTATTAAAGTTATTTTAGTAATATGATATGATATGATATGATATTTTATTGATAATTATAAAAAATTACAAGTCATTCAGTATTCCATATTAAATTAAACATAAAAAAGAAATAAGTAATAAATCAATAACACAATTAATTATTGTAAATAAATACTTATTAAAAATATAAAAATAAATTAATTATACCAGTTTCGGAATGAATTCCTCGACGCTATATGGCGCCATATCTATAAAAAAGCTCATAATTTATTTTTGAAAATATGAACATTTTTAACACTGCGTATGGAGTCTGGAAGAGCGTTAAAAATTTTGACACCAGCTGATATGTATATTATACTATATTTATTTTAATTTTACTAAATAAACTTCATTAATAAGTACAGCTAATAATAATACAGTATTATTAAAAATGTAATAAAAAACAGTGTAGGTAGATATACTCTTTAATACATTCACTTTTAAATTTGAAACGTGACGTGAATAAATTAATAGAGTTGTGTCTAAATAACTAAATATATAATAATCATTAAGAATGTAAGTATTGTTTTGTACGTATTTTAGCCTTTTTTAGGAACATTTTTAAATTGGAGTGTGGATAAAATACTTAAGTAAAATACATATCAATACAATCAATATTTAGTACATTACATTCTAAGATGATTTTGCGAGACTCGTTACTGTGCGGTATAAAAGCGGATTTTTTTTGTAATAGTTTTTAAAATCAATCGCTCGCTAGTACCCCTGTGAAATAAATCGCTGGCTCCCAATCTAAAACGGCAAGTAAAGATTTATCGGTGTTCTAGGTATGTGCGTAGTTTTGAACGCCTGCGGACTGCGAATTTGTTTGCCACACGTTTGATTAATATGTCTCTTGATAGCAGGAAACTGTACCTACGAGCTACACGACAGTTTACGGACGTGGCTGTGAAAGTAACACATGAAACAATACCAAACATAACTTCCGACTTTGTTTGGTACACAGTTGACCCTTAGTAAGGAGGTAAAATATCTAGGCATTTGGTTAGACAGTAAGCTTTTGTGGTCAAAACACCTTGATCACATTGTCGCGAAAGCTACAAACATTTTATGGCAAAGCACCAGAGCCGGCGGCAAAGACTGGGGTCTAAAACCGAAGTTTTGCCGCTGGCTATACACAGTCATAGTGAGACCGGTCCTCACATATGGTTGCGTAGTATGGTGGGCTCGCACAAATCTGGTGACAACAATCGCCAAACTACAGCAAATCCAAAGGCTGGCTTGTACCCTGATCTGTGGGTGTACAAAAACGACACCTTCGGCAGCGTTGGACGTTATTCTGGGTCTGACTCCCTTGCACCTGCATATACAGCAGGAGGCAATGGCATCAGCTCTGAGAATAAAATCTACAAACCAGTGGAAAGGCAATTCACCTATCACTACTCATAGCAGAATCTTAGAGAGAGCGATAAAAATAATTCCAGAAGCAAAGCATGGTACTGATAAGATAGCCAGCACACGGAGGGTATGAGCTGATTACGGAGGAGGGTGCCCTGGAAGGTCTCTCACCCTCTTGGAACATGTACATAGATGGTGCAAAAAATAAAACAGGGGCAGGTCGCGGCTATCATTCGCCGGAACTTGGGATCTCGGACTCCAAGGCCCTGCACAAAAACACCTCTGCGTTTCAAGCAGAGAACATGGGTCTGTTACTGGCTGCTAGAGCACTCCTGTCATTGGATGCAATAACTGTCCCACAGCGACAAAGTGAGAAGAAAATTCTCATTTTCACCACTGATAGCGCAGCAACAGTCTATGCACTCAGAAAGCCCACAACCAGGTCGAGAGTTCTGGCAGAGTGCCACGCAACTCTACAAGAATTGTCTCACAAATGCAGAACAATAGTAAGATGGGCGAAGGGCCATGGCTCATGCCCAGGTAATTTTAAGGCGGATCTTCTTGCCAAAGAAGGAACCAAGAAAGAAGTCAATGATGACGTTGTAGGTCTCTGCAAACCATCAGCGATGGAAGTGCGGGACTCATTGCGTCAGCATACTGAAGAAGAGCAGCAAAAAATCAGGGATAAGAAAACAGACTGCAAACATGCAAAAGCTGTTTTTCCGACCATTAACAGGAAAATCACTAATAACTTGCTAAAGTTGCAACGGCAGGATCTTCGGCTTACAGTAGGTCTCATTACTGGCCACTATAATGTGAACTACCATCTGTATAAGACCGGAGCCACGGATAGCCCCCTATGCAGAGGGTGCCTGAAAGAAAACGAGACTGTGGAACACGTGCTGAGATACTGCACAGCTACAGAGAAAGCCAGATACACATCAGGAATGCTAACACGAGAAGACACACAACATTCTACCCAAGAAATTTCGAATGCCTCATCATCATCACTCCATCACCCAACATCAGTGCCACTGGAGCAGCTGTGCCAGCAGCCTAGAGCCACACTCCGCTATTTTACGGAGCTGGGGTGGCTCGGGTAGATGCTGGCAGGGGGAAATGCACAATACACCCCAAGCGGGACGTCAGTGCAGGACTTATCGCCCCCATGTAGAATAAAAATAAGAATAAGAATACCGAACATAGAAATTGTTTACGCCATATACGAGAACCTGCTAGCTTTGCGGGCCAGGAGTGCGGGAGGACCCGGCGAACCGGCTCTCAATCAGCACTCGCGCACGCACTACACCCTATACCCTATACAAAGTCAAAATAAAGTCTAAAATCTACATAATACAGGTTTAATTTACTTATATCAAGAAAATATAAGAGTCCCGCGAAGGCGGGATCAGAAATGCAAAATATTACACCACCGACCAATTCGAGGCGGTCCACCATCACACTATCACACTATCACATCACATCACACTATCACACTAATATTATAAAGCTGAAAGTTTGTATGTGTGTTTGTGTGTATGTGTGTATGTTTGTTACTCCTTCACGCTCAAACCGCTGGACGGATTTGGATAAAACTTGGAATATAGATAGCTTATGTACTGGATTAACACATAGGCTACTTTTTATCCGCGGGTGAAACCGCGAGGCGCAGCTAGTAAACCATAAAAGTGGAAATGCGAAGCAGCATTATTATAAATACTTGAGGGTTAATTAAGAATTTTATTACTTGACTTCTACTACTTTGATGTATTATAAAAATACTAAATTCTCTTCTTTCAAAGGGGTTCAAAAATATTTCAGATACCTGTATATTTTTATATAAATATATATTTGTTTACTCAGAAAAATATCAGCAAAGCTATCAAGCTAAAAACACCACCAATTAGAGAAGTACAACCTATATAGAAACCTTTTTGATCAACATGGAACGAACGTAATTGTCTAAAGTACAAAGTTTTAAAACTTTCGGGTGTAGCTTTAGGCTGGACGGAGCCAGGACTGCTGATAGGCTATTTGGGATAAACTCTGAAATGATGTAACGCCAACAAGCGCCCAAAACAACCGACATTGTTCATAAAACCGGTAACAGAAAAAAAATTAATTAATATTGTGTATTTCGTTATTACTTTATTTATTTATTGGTCATTATGTCATAATGACCCCCAGCGGATGAGTCACTTATGATATATGATGACGGGCACAGAAAATTGAGTCAATCTAAGTATTACTTATAGTAAAACTGTAACAGAGTCAATTCTGTACATTTTTTTTATGAGATTAGAGGCAAACAAGCAGGCGGCCCACCTGATGATAAGTGGTCACCGCCGCCTATGGACATCTGCAACACCGAAGGCATTGCCGGTGCGTTGCCTACCCTTAGAAAGGACTCTTTTAACACTTTCCTTGAAGCTCCCCATACTGTAGTTATGCGGAAAAACCTCAGGAGGAAGATCATTCCACGTCTTGCAGGTTCGTGGAAGAAACGAGCGCAAGAATCGCATCGTATGAGATTTCCACGTGTCTACAATATGTGGATGCACTTAGGTGCACCAGCGCCTGCCTCCTTTCACCGTTTCATCCATCCTTTTCTCTTATCTTTTTCGCTCTTCCTTCTGACTGCGATAAGGCGTAAAACCCGTGCGAAGCCGGGGCAGGTCAGCTAGTGAATAATAAAATCGCCTGAACTAAAATAATCTTTCATGGATTGATTTTTAAGTGTAAACCACACTTCAGGGATATCTGTAAAAATATTATAGTCCGTAATTTTTTTTTTTTAAAGAATTTTGTTGCTGTTTTATGTCATGATATTAATAATGATAGATAATGTTTATAACTTTGTTTTAAAACTAATGAATAAGTATATTTTCAAAGCAAGTGTGGCACATCAGTACCTTTCGTGACTTTAATAGAGATTAAAGTCTCGACTGGTACCTCTGTGCTACAACGAAGAACCATGGAAACTTCCATGGCTTAAATCCCGGTCGGCTCAAGTTATGTGTGGAAGCATTCACTCTTATAACTCTAAGAGTAAGGTTTACCTACCTAAATAAATAATGCTGTTTGCATTACTTTATTCAACAAAACCCACACACCAGCCACAGCTAATGCCCACGAAATCAAGTCCTTGAGTGAACTCTGACTCAGCTTGTTTGTGTAAACAGCTCTAGTTTTGTAGAGTTCGTACCAGCACTCGCACTTCGTAGCAACTTGGCCAATGAATTTATAAGGATCCTATGTTGGTACGGCTGAGTAAATACTTTATGTAAGCTGGCGCAGTCAGAGAAATAAATATTTAAACATATAAGGGCCAATCTTGAACAAAACCAGCGCTGAATGTTGATTTAAAAAAAATGGATACTTCCGGTATTTGGCACACAGATTAGAGAAAAAAACAAATGACTATAATTTGGCACAAGAGACAAAAGAGTATCTAGCTTTAATATAAGTAATTGAAACATAATTGGATACGTACTTGAACCGTTTATAACAATATTTTATCAATTAAGAAGTTAAAGTGTACTATTTAGCAGAATTTAGCTATCTATAGCCATCTAGGTACTACTTCATCATTTTTGTTATAATGCTAATCAAATGGCACTCGAACAGTACTATACAACTGTTAGTTTATCATGAACGATAAGGTATTAGAAGCGACGTAAGGGACTAGAAGCAAAAGGGTAATTGAATCATAATTAGATAGGTACTTGACTCTTTAAAACAATATTTTATCAATTAAGAAAACACTAGAACATAGAAGATACCAGTTCACTTTAGCCTTAAAAATTGCCACCTACCGTGCCAGTTTGTGTCTTGTTAGCAGATACTTACTTACTATATAATGCAATCTGTGGTCATGTTACTTCGCAAGAGACGAACTGCGCGAAATGGGTTCCAGATGTGTGGGTTATTATATAACTTCGAGAGAGATGAATTTAAAATAAATAACGTTTTACAAGAGGGGAGATAAAATCATATTAAACTCGCAATATCAGCAGGAGCACAGATGTGGAGCTGTATTAAGTGAACTCTTATCTTTAACTAGTTGAACTGAGCTAGATTGTTTTTTAATCTTGTTACTTTATACTTAATACGAAGATGTACACAAAATGTTTTTATAACTTTTGCAGCGTGTTTGTGGAAACACGTTTTAATAGAAATTATAACGTATAGGTACTAATATTATGCTTGTTGTTAATGAAACTGTTGTGCGAAGCTGTCGATAGTTAGTCAAAGGTCAAAGAATTTTATTGCAAATAGATAGATGGATAGGTATATAAACTCTTTATTGAAACACACAAATCATTAAACTAAGTGAACAAAACTTAACAAAGGTGTAACAAATAGGCTATTTTCAGCACTTTTATACGTCAAAATGAGCTAAACTCATTAAGGTACTTAAAATACGTATATAAAATTATTGGCGATACTAAACACATACAATTATTAGAGATTATTATATTATCGCATTGGTTATACAAAAACGCTATTTATAATAGCGTTTTTAACTAAAGAAAAACCTTGTTGACTTTTGTAAGATCTCTTATTCTTCGGTTACGTTGATATAAATGCCATTTATTATAGGTATATATTATTGTATAACCTAATATAACCACAATAGTATCGATAAACAATTTTGGTTTAATAATAAAATGCCTCTGATGTTAAAATATAATATTGTTACCAATTTAGAAAAAGAAGCTATAAGCTAAAATATAATGAATAACATTATGTAGGTGTATACGGTCTATATATACTTACCCTTATATCGAGGTCTATGCCAAGATATTAAAAGGATCCATTTCAATCTAAGAAATTGATCAGCTGGAAGAATTCAAATATCCATAAGAAGATATCGAAGTCTACTACAACGTGCAGCCTCCACTCTCGTACGAGCTTTTAAAAAATTGCTTATTCAAATTGCTTTGAAAGGTTTTAAGTCCCTTTTTCGTGCACTAAACTTAGCTGTTTGCGAAATCTACGGGATTCACGTTATATAAGATTTACGTAAATAAAGTATCAACGAGTCCACTTGTGAACTTCAAAACACTTACACAAGGGTTTAAAAGGTCACAAAAAACAAATTGCTCAAAGTTAATAAAGTCATTCATAAATTGGTACTTTTAAAATCTATACTTACACAGATGATAAATGATAATTTGGGTAGGTATTTTACATCCTATGATCGACATTCTTCATTGATTGTTAACGGCGATCATCACTATGATCTCCCTTGGCGTTTTAATCGCGTTAATCTGCTGTAAAATCGTTGTCAAGGTAGCAATTTTGCTTTTTTTTTTAATAGGTGCCTACATATCAGGAGCAACTATTGAGACTACAACCGGAATTGTATGGGCTGTTGAACTATTGACTATTTGAATGTTGACTATATTATTTGCAAGACTAGGTGAATTTTATGGATTAAAGAGCTTTACAATATCATATAAAAGAACTTAAGTACCTAGTATATCTGCATATTACGTTGAGTAATACACATACACTCTTTGATGTATGCCTACTTTTCAGGCTGCTGCTAAAATCACCTCATAGCAGTTTTTTTTATGTAATTGAATGACGTGACGAGCTAGTCGATCACCTAATGTTAAACGGCACGGCTGCCCATAACAGGTTGCAGTATCACTCGAAACTCTAAATTAATACTTATAGTTTTGCGTGACACTGCACTGCGCATGTCACCCTGAGACTTCACACAATCTGTTAATAAGATTACTAGAGTGAGTGATCAGATCATAAAGTCTCATTTGCCCAGTAATTTCACTAGCTACAATGTCCTTCAAACCGGAGCACAGTAGTGCTTGCACACTACTGCTTGGCGGTAGAATAACTGGCAAAGCGGTGGTACCTACCTAGATGATATATATATGCTGCATATATAAAAACCCTGCTCAATACTCTTCGTACTCTACCTAAACGTGGCGATATTCATCTATCGTAAGTCGGCAAGTTCTTAATAGGTATATAGTGGAAGTACATTTCTAAGTTTCTTCATACCGAAATGTCGAAACTAACAATCCAAACTAATAACTTATCGGCAGCCAATTCAGCCCGATGCCAACGAAAGTTGCTTAGGTAACAACATAGGAAGGTAGTTGGAAAACACGCACTGGCTAACTAATACGTGCTGAGTCCACAAGGGTCGGGCACGTGCGCCCCGGCCAGTTATTGAAACCGGCTTCGATCCCATCGGTCGTTAGTGCGCGCTTGGCAAAAATCTGTATGTAAAGGTAGCTAGCTATCTATTACTTGAGAATGGTATTGATCCTATTAAAATATTTATTTTGATATACTTACAGTGAATGCAACTTCGGAATGACAAAGTTTCGTAGATACCACTGACACCTTAAATCAAATATACTATAGACACACAGTCTATATGAAAGTGTAAAACAATAATATGTAAGTTACATCACTTCCATTAGGCGCGGTCACACACGAATAAGAGCAAAAACAAGGCATAATGCCTTGTTTTCAGTGTCGTTTTCGAGGCGGCGATCGTGGATCTACCCTATATTTCATCGCAGACTGACACTGTATGTTTTGAGTCTGGGTGGTTAAATCCCTGTCCCTGTTTCTAACTTACGCGAACATCAAAGCTTGACCATGAATATCCTATAGATACGAAGCTACTATAGGAAGCCAAACCGCTCGATTTCTGGCAAATTGGCAATTCCTCCATACCACCGCCGCACTTACCTATACATACATAACTCTATAGCACCCACGGTAATCACTCTCTCTCATACATCTTATTTCCTTCTGACTCTTTTCTACAGTAATAATCGCCAAACAAAGATTAAAATAACCTTCTACAAATCTTCTACACAACACAGATCTATTGTGTTTATTATTATATTTGTTGTATTCTATTCTTACTTATTGTAAATGGATTTTACTGATGTTCTCGTAGTGACGGGACTGCTGTATTCCATATGTGGGGCAGTATGAATTAGTAGACGTCACTCTATTTAAGTGGTAGAGAGTTAGCACCTAAGCTGTTACTATAACGCGTGTCATTAAAGAAACGAATCTGACGCAAACAAGAAACTATTGTTTCCCTCTTCCACTATTGTGTTTAACTGCAGAGGGAGTAAGACAGCAATAGAAATGTTACCTCTTTTCAGTTCTTTTCTTTATTAAATCGCGTTACAAGTTTCAACGTACTGTTCCATTATAAATTGTTTATTACATGGCCGAACACACTACAATATTACACTGAAGTAAGATACATATACACTCACTTATTTTGTTTTCTTAGGCTTAGTGTACATAATACACAGGTAATATTGATAGATTTTTTTTTCAAACATATTGAGTAAGTGTTTATTTTGCTGGTTGTATGTTAATTAGTGGTTAATAATTTTCTAATAAAGTTCAAGCTATTAAAATTACTTAAATACTTACTTCTAACTCAAAGTTTATGCTTATGACTTATAATATTAGTAGGATGATGATGTTATCAGTAAGATACGAGTAAACTATTGTTTCGTTGAATTATAGTCGTAGAACTTTAATTATATTTTAGTGACTTTGTGCTCGCTGTGCTAATGCTAATAGCTTCTGTTTTCTGTGAAAATTAACTAGATGTGCGGTTTCATTTTTTTCGTTGTAGTACTGCATTTTATAAGACAGGATTGAGAGTAGGTAGATACTTGCTCAACTTGATTTTCAATCTCGCTATTTCATCTCGAGCCGGATAGAATACGAAAAAGGATGTTGTATATTGAACACACTTCTAGTTCAAGAGAGGTTTATATGGTTTACTTACTTGTCAATTTTTAGCTATAGTTTTGCGCTTAGGTTTTGCGTTTAATTTCGTAAAAGGCATAGTACAAGAATGGGTGTAACGTGTCTGTGTCAAAAATTATTCAGTTTCTTAAATAGTTGCTTACTAAAAAAATTTCGTGTTTAATATTACTCCCCATTAAGCGCCGAACTTATATAAAAGTAATCTATCAAAATATCACGTCTGGACGAAAACTTTCATTGCCTCACAAGTACCAAACTGCCACTAAGATGAGTTTCTTGTTGGGTAAGCAGGAAAATTGCAGGAAATAAACAAGAAGTAAACTCGCATCAACGGAGATTGATGCACAGCCTTCTTTCTTCGTAATGAAAAATCTCAACAGATAGTAGCAGATGCGCTAACGTCGATTGAACTAACGAGTTAGTTTTAGATATTTTTATAAATATAAAATACAGGATTTACGGTGTTTTTTCTTTAAAAGGTTTAGCCTTTTGAATTTCTTCGAGAACTTCTTTTGCAACTACTCTTGCTCAGTCTTTGCTTAACGTTTAAATTATTCGGTTACCGCTCCAGTGTGGGATTTTATTCACGTTGTAAAAAGTAGGTACAGTACTAATAGCAAATACTTCTTCGCACAATCATCTTTTTAATTGTGTAGGTACTATATACCTGCTACAGCATCGTCCACATATCTTTCTCGCCCCTGTTATGTAAACAGTAAAACGTAATATTTTACTTTTCTCCCAAAATGCAATAATGAACAAGCTCTGTACATTTTTTTTTTTTTTTTTTTTTTTTTTTTTTTTTTTATGTGATTGAATGACGTGACGAGCTAGTCGTTCACCTGATGTTAAGTGACACGGCCGCCCATAACAGCCGCCGCGACACATTTTTGTATCAAAAATCATTTCGGTTCTCCAACGAACTCGCTTTGAGTCTACGGATGTTTTTGTTTGGTGAAGCCCAGTGGAATCAAAGAATGGACATTATTTATATTCATTTGAAAATAATTACGTAGAGAAAAGCGCCATAATCCTACTGTTTGGCCAACTTCTTTCCTGTAGTTACTACTTTATATGGTACCTATATGTGTCGTGCACAAGACGTAGGTACCTATTAGCAAAGCATAAAATTATCATAAGGTTTATTTCTTACATTTGCATTGTTATTCGCATTTAAGCAGACACAATTATGTTAGTATAGTCTCGGATAGTTACTATCTATATAAGTTATAATATTGTCAGATTGCCTTTTCTCTGCCACATGCCATTACTCCGTATTTTGATACACTAACAGGAAGAACTACATTAATTTGAATTTATTTTAGTTACGACATCTTCTATGATCTTTGAAACGTTATACATCTCCCCCTTTTTCGAGGAATACATACAACAAATTTGGTCATCTTATATAGTAGGAATGACAAGTGATGGATGTACCACATTTGCTGAGAACGTTTAGCAAATCGGCTCAGCAAAATAAGTTGAGAATTTCGTCAGAATTACGGAACTTGTATGAAGGAGCAAACATAAAAGCTAACGACTGTGGGTACTGAAAGTTATAAAGCTGGTTTGAGTTTGTAAAGGGATTGCTTGACTTGAGCCCGATGCCAAGTTTCAAATCTCAGTGGAATGTACTATGTAGAAGCTTGACGTTCAAAGTTTTAGTGCATTTCTCCATGATTTTAAAACATACTAGGTGGTAGGACTTTTCTGCAAAGTTCGTCTAGGTAGGTACCACCGCTTTGCCAGTTATTCTGCCGCCAAGCAGTAGTGTGCAAACACTGCTGTATTCCCGTTTGAAGGGCACTGTAGCTAGTGAAATTACTGGGCAAATGAGACCTTTGTCTAGTAATCTGATTACTAGACTATGTGATGTCTCAGGATGACGTGCGCAGTGCAGTGTCACGCGAAACTTTATTGTTTTAAAGTTCCGAGTGACACTGCAACTGTTATGGGCGGCCGTGTCGCTTAACATCTGGTGAACGACTAGCTCGTCACGCCATACAATGGCATAAAAAAAAAAAATAACCTTACGATCTGATCTCACGGTCTAGTAATCATATTACTGGACTGTGCGATGTCTCAGGATGACGTGAGCAGTGCAGTGTCACGCAAAACTTTATACTTTAGAGTTCCGAGTGACACTGCAATCTGCTATGGGCAGTCGTGACGCTTAACATCAGGCAAATGACTCGCTCGTCACGTCATTTGTTCACATAAAAAAAAATTAAAAAAAAACATGATCAAGAAATCCAGTAGAGAATCTGGTTTATTGTAATGCACTTAAATAATTTCTTAGACTACTCCGATTTATTTTAGATTTAGCCTGCGTACTCAGTTCAGGCTTTGTTATAATAATACTGACACGATGATTGGTCCCGTGTGGTCCCGGTTACGAATAGGACCACCCCATCTCTTCCCGTGGGTGCCGTAGAAGGCGGCTAAGGGAATATCCAGGGAATGGGTCGCAGCGTTCCCCTCGGTCTTGGTGGCAATCAATCTTCACCTACTGCGATCACCAAGCCGCCTGCCAAGCGTGGTGATTATGGCAAACCCCCCCCCCCTAATGACAAGCACAAATAAAAACGGCCCCCAGTCCCCGGCAGCTCTGCTATCCCGTGGCTACGGTAGCGGCCACGGTAACGGCAGGGCAAGGGGTGCGAAGAATCCCCGGCAGACGCCCGGCTACCAACCCCAACGACGACCCCTGGCCCTGGCAACACATAACGTGCGCACACTGAAGGCTGACGAAAGGATGGTCGAGCTAGAGGCGGAGATGGGTAAGTTACGCTGGGATGTAATGGGATTGTCAGAAGTCCGAAGACAGGGACAGGACACGATAATCCTAAATTCCGGTAACTTATTCTTCTACCGGGAGGGAGACCAACTCTCCCAAGGGGGTGTCGGGTTTCTCGTCCGCAAGTCTCTCGTCAACAACGTGGTCAAAGTCGACAGTGTGTCGGCCAGGGTAGCGTACCTGGTACTCTTTTTTTTTTTTTTTTTTTTTTATATTAAGAGCGACAAACAAGCATACGGCCCGCCTGATGGAAAGCGGTAACCGTAGCCTATGGACATCTGCAACACTAGGGGCGTTGTCGACGCGTTGCCAGCTCAGTAAGGCTTTTTTTGATACCCTTTTTAAAAGACTGCATATTGTAGCATTGCGGGAATACTTCCGGGGGAAGATTATTCCACATCTTGCACGTGCGTGGTAAAAATGAACGCATGATACTCCGAATAACCAAACGGTATTCGTTGAAGGTTATACAGGTATACGCGCCGACATCGGCACACTCAGACGATGAAGTAGAAGCTATGTATGAGGACATATCCGAAGCCATGCATACTTCCGAAACATACTTCACCGTTGTGATGGGAGACTTCAATGCGAAGTTGGGCACAAGGAATAGCGATGAGCTGAGAGTGGGGCCATTTGGATACGGGCAGCGGAACCCTCGAGGACAGAGGCTGGCTGACTTCATGGAGAAGGAGGGACTCTTTATGATGAACTCCTTCTACGAGAAGCGGCCATCCAGGAAGTGGACGTGGATAAGTCCCGACGGTTCCACTAAAAATGAGATAGACTTCATCATGACGACCAAGAAGCACATATTCGATGATGTCTCTGTGATCAGCAAGGTGAAAACCGGTAGCGATCACCGTATTGTTAGAGGCACATTGAATATCAATGTTAAGCTCGAAAGGTCACGTCTGGTGAAGTCTACGCTCCGTCCAAATCCTGTCCAAATCCAAAACCCCGAAGGCTTTCAGCTGGAACTCCAAAATCGCTTCCAGTGCCTAGCCGACTGTAACACAGTGGACGAGCTAAACGACGGGTTGGTGGAAACTGTCCAAGCTGTTGGATCGAAATTCTTTAAGACCCAACGCCGAAAGAAGACTCAAAAGCTCTCAGAAAAAACTCTTGAGCTAATGGCCGACCGGAGCGAAATGAAGCTGCAGTCTTCAGTTGATATGTCAGCCTACGGTGAACTCAATAGACGAATCTGGAGTTCCTTGCGACACGACTTGCGTGCTCTTAGTACTTCACGTATTGAGGCCGCAATTGAGCGGAACCAAGGCTCTAAAGTGTTCGCAAAGGATTCGTCTATTGGGCAACACCAAATGACAAAACTGAAGACCGAAAATGGTAGCGTCATTTCATCCAAGCCTGAGATTCTGAGAGAGATCGAGAACTTCTATGGACAGTTATACACCTCGACACGTAAGCCCGTTACTAACACAGCTCAGGACATCAGAGCCAAGTTAGTCCGACACTATACCGAAGATATCCCGGACGTCAGCCTGTACGAGATTAGAATGGCCCTCAAACAGCTTAAAAACAACAAGGCACCAGGTGAAGATGGAATTACGACCGAACTTCTGAGAGCGGGTGGTAGACCGGTACTTTTAGTCCTCCAGAAGTTATTTAATTCTGTCATCCTTGAAGGTATAACGCCAGAGGCATGGCACAAGAGCGTGGTGGTGCTCTTCTTCAAAAAAGGCGATAACACCTTATTGAAGAACTATAGGCCCATCTCGCTCTTGAGTCATGTGTATAAGCTGTTTTCGAGAGTCATTACGAATCGTCTCGCACGCAGGTTTGATGAATTCCAGCCTCCCGAACAAGCCGGTTTCCGAAAAGGCTTTAGCACCATAGACCACATCCATACGCTGCGCCAGATTA
This sequence comes from Ennomos quercinarius, assembly GCA_910589525.2. Classification (NCBI taxonomy): domain Eukaryota; kingdom Metazoa; phylum Arthropoda; class Insecta; order Lepidoptera; family Geometridae; genus Ennomos; species Ennomos quercinarius. Next base: position 13,926,251 of record OU342494.1, on the reverse strand, counting down.
TACAGAAGACCGAAGAGTATAATCGGCCGTTATGCCTAGCGTTTGTGGACTATGAGAAAGCCTTCGATTCAATCGAGACTTGGGCGGTGCTGCAGTCCTTGCAGCGATGCCAAATTGACTATAGGTATATCGAAGTTTTGAAGTGTTTGTACAGTAAGGCCACTATGTCAGTCCGACTACAGGACCAGAGTACGGAACAAATTCCATTGCAAAGAGGCGTGAGACAGGGAGACGTTATTTCTCCGAAACTGTTCACAAACGCATTGGAGGATGTTTTCAAGCTCTTGGAGTGGAAAAGATCTGGCATCAACATAAATGGCGAGTACATCACTAACCTTCGTTTTGCCGATGATATAGTCATAATGGCGGAATCGCTCGAGGACCTTAGCACCATGCTCAACGACCTCAGTAGAGTCTCCCAGCAGGTTGGTCTTAAGATGAATATGGACAAGACAAAGATCATGTCTAATGCTCATGTTCCACCTATACCGGTAATTGTTGGGAACGATACTCTCGAAGTTGTCGACAAGTATGTCTACCTAGGACAGATTGTCCAATTAGGTAGGTCCAACTTCGACAAAGAGGTGGCGCGAAGAATCCAACTCGGCTGGGCAGCGTTCGGGAAGCTTCGTCCTATCTTTTCGTCCAAAATACCGCAGAGCCTGAAAACGAAAGTTTTCAATCAGTGTGTGTTGCCAGTGATGACTTATGGAACTGAGACATGGTCTCTTACTGTTGGCCTCATTAGTAAGCTCAAAGTCGCGCAGCGAGCTATGGAGCGAGCTATGCTCGGTGTTTCCCTGCGAGATAAGCTCCGGAACGAGGAGATCCGCAGGAGAACTAAAGTGACCGATATAGCTCTTAGAGTTAGTAAGTTGAAGTGGCAATGGGCAGGCCACATCGCTCGTAGAACTGACAACCGATGGGGAAGAAAGGTTCTCGAGTGGCGACCACGAACCGGAAGACGCAGCGTAGGCCGGCCCCCCACTCGGTGGACCGACGACCTGGTGAAAGCCGCGGGGAGCCGATGGATGCAGGAGGCGAGCAGCCGCTCAAGGTGGCGTGCTCTGGGGGAGGCCTATGTTCAGCAGTGGACGTCTTCAGGCTGTTGATGATGATGATGATGATGATGATTGGCAAGGGTTGGTAAAATTAATATACTTTGTATAATATATCTTGAAGTAACCAAATCATACCGGTGCACCGACACACGTAACTATAATATCTACCTACACTCTCGAGTTCCGGAGTTGATTTATTTTAAACCAATTTAAACACACTTCTGCACGTACGTGACATCTAGGTTAGAATCTCATGGAGGGGGAAGCTGCGCTTTGTTATTTTACGTGTTACATTGATTTTACCAAAAATACACTATTTGACATAAATTAAAACTAGATTAAAATATACTAGCTCGCTTTTTCACTTTCTTGTTGGCCTTTCTCAATTGTTTTTTATTTAGATAAGCTAGGACTTATACCTATCACTTTAAATCGTGGCATTTGAATAAGTATTTAAATCAGTTTATTTACAATTTGTTCTACTAATGGTATGGTATGGTAGTAGTAATTTTAATTATTTATTTTAAATTTGACACATGTTATTTTTAGTTCTTTATTTATTTCTTCATTTATTTATTCTGTATTTTGGTAGGTAATAGTCGCCTCTCCCGTCTTAACCAAAGCTTTCGCTCTCTAGCCTGTCTCATCCACTCTGTACCACATCTTTGTATGAATATGTCTTCCCGACATTTTTTTGCTTTTCCTCTTTTTCTTTTGTCTTCTCTAGGTAACCATTCGGTTATTTTCTTAGTCCATCTGTGATTGTCCATCTGGCATGACTGTGTGCCCTGCCCAATTCCATTTCAATAGAGGTATTGTTTTTATGATGCCTCTTACATTGGTATTATTTCTTATTGTATTAATATTTATTTGGTCTGATAATTTCAACCCTAGCTGCTCCTTTCCATCTTCCTTTGGCATACTGCTAATTTACTTTCATCTTCCTTCCTCAGGGAATTATAATGCAAATAAATAATGCTAAGAAATAAGTTATGAAAAGAAGAAAAAATAAGTATTTCGAATCGTCATAAATTATGTAGTTAGCTTATACAACATGTAAGTAAGGTGATAGAAATAAAGGGCTTTTTGTTTTCATTTTATTTTATTTAGTGGAAAAATGTTATTACCTATGTAGTCTGTAGAAGAGGCAAAGAAAAAGCAAATTAATACTTTTCTGATTACGATAATGTGAGATAAAAAAGGATATGGAAGTTCAACAAAATATTCACTTTCGAAACACCCAACTCATCTTTCATATTACGAGCCAATGCTCACCTAACAATAAACCACGAGTGTGACCCGCTCGTGACACCATTCAACAACTTGGCGGATTTACTCGCTGGAACCCCTTCAATACCTACTTATGAAATTCTATTCGTGCTGCGCATTTTAATCTTGTCTTTTTTATTATCCCAGCGTGAACATTTCTCCTTGAATTAAATTAAATGGTTTTTTACATATAGCAAGCTTTGCCACTGAAAATCATTAATGTTTCTCAAGCGACGAGATCCTTTATTGTTCACGAAGAGTACGATTTATTCCTTAACTCCGTTATTGTTAACTTCAAAAATGTATTAAAAAATAACTTATATACTTACTTACCATGATAATGTCGGGCTACGCTTACTGCTTAGTTTCGTCAGACCGCGCCAGTGTTGGCAGAGGGCAACACAATGCAAATTGCGAGCCATTTTGGCGAGCTATATTTTGCATGTGGTACTTACACCTGATAAAAAATAATATATGAAACGTTTCAATAGACCAATGCAATGACGTCCAAACGATTAGGTGCAGAGGAGAATTCATTAGAAGTATCGAATGTCCATATTCAAACTTCAGGGTTCTGTAGTGGAATTACAGGGAGAAGTTTTCCAACGGGAAGTACATGGTAGATAGATAGATAAATAGAAAACACTTTATTGTCCCACCAATTAAATATAAAAGTACAAAGGAATCCTTATGAACTAGTGTTACAATGGGTGGTCTTATCGGTGACAGCGATTTCTTCCAGACAACCTTTGGATGGACAGTATCACACGCAAAAGAGTAGACGGTGGTGTGTAACAATCTAAAAGAAATACAATAACAATAATCAAACGGCAAATACCTAAATCCTAGCAATGAATATACTTACATTCTAATACTTATATAATCATAATATAATAAACTAATACATATTTTATATTATAGTCTATCCGAAAGTGTGGAAAAAATGCTCAAAGGAGTCTTGAATACGATTTAGCAAAAACAAAAACTGACCCACCCCCTCTGAAAAAGAAATGAGACCCATGCCTGTTTCCTATAATTGCGGATATTCATGTAATATTATTGTGTTTTTTTTTTAAATATTAAGGATAATTTATAAGGCTGGGAATTAAAAATATCATCACCATCATCATCAACAGCCTGAAGACGTCCACTGCTGAAAATAGGCCTCACGAGAGATTTTCTAATAAGTTTTTTTTTCTTCTACAAAAAAACTCGATTTCCTATTTAAATGTGTTTAATCTATACTTTCGATACGTACAAACATTGAGGCACGCGGCTTCTTTCTACTAGGCTGAAAATGCATAGCATCTGCCATCCTTCTTTGTCATCAATCATTTGATTAGTTAAAGCTCTTTCTGTTATGAGATTGAAAAACTTTATAATTATAAAGGATGCTTCCACAAAGTCAATAACAAAAAATAGCGTACCATTAACCATTTGCGCAGCTGCCTCAACTTTTACAACAGCTCTAATAAAACCGAATCACCGCAATAAAAGAGCAAAGATGCCGAACTCAAATATATTAACAGTCTCCAGCCTCCTTAACCAGTTACTGGACAATAAAATGTAGGTTTAGTGCGGTCTTCACGATATAACGCGATAAATGCTTTATGAGGTCCGTCATGTCAATCGCTGGAGACGCAACATGACGGACGAGGGTCTAAATACAAAGGATTATTTGGGTAAGGTGCAGCAGACTCGCAGACTGGATACACCTACCACTTACCTAAGTACCAACCCCTACCTACCTAGTACTTATTCTAAGGTTTCAGGACCGGGTTGGTGCTAAGATTTAACATTTTAGGCTTTTTTTAATGCTCTAAGTAGCAAACAAGCATACGGCCCTAATGATGGGAAGAGGTCACCTTAGCCTGCGGCACAGATTAATAAATACTTATGTAATATTTCTACGTTACCTACGAAGACTTGGAGGCCAACGGGAACTACCCATGGCTTCTAGGTACCTATATATTACTACCTTCATAGACACATTCTTATTGCGTTGTTTTTTCAATGCTCATATCATCATCATATTCATCAACAGCCTGTAGACGTCTACTGCTGAACATCCCCCACAGAGCACCACTTTGAGCGGCTGCTCGACTCTTGCATCCATCTGGTTTTCAATGCTATTGATATCGAAATCACAACTTACTAGAAAGTATATACTTACTTGAAACTGTTCTCTACGCACATATTTTAACATCTCATTAATTGAGAATCAGTCTCAAATGCCGCGTAGCGTGGCGCCAGCAAATGTTTGACTTTGAAAAAATATTGGTTTTGTAAGTTAGGTACCTACATGATTTTTTAGCAACCTTATCAATTTTGATCCTATCGACAATTTACGAAGTGCTACATCAAAAAGGCGGCGAGTACTTTGATAGCTTGATATTAAGAATAAAGATTGCATAAAATTAATGCTGCTGCAATATTTCTAGTAGGCACGAGTGTGTAGGTAATGTTCGACATTGGCGGCCAGCCGTAAAAAAGAAAAACCTTTTTTTCTCAAACATGCTTGGTTTAAGCATTATTTTGACAACCTTCATCGAGATAAATCGAAATTGCCGTACAGGGCGAGCAGCGGCACAAGTTGTATGAAAATCCATATCTGCCGTGGTTTAGCGGCCAAATAAATTACAACATACATAGTCATGCACGGATTTACAGACTACGTAAGTAATTAAGTATGTAATTTACAATTTTAATTACAAATTTACATCCGTGTAGTCTATACTCTAAGTAGTAAACTCATATTTGTCGTGTAATTTAAAAATGGAATGATCTTTTACTCCGAAACATGGCAACCAAGGAGGTAACTTAGCAAACGTTTTATTTAAATTTCGAACTGGCTTCCAAATAGAAAGCTATTTATTGCCAAAAAATTAACAATTTCTCGTGGGGAAAAAAATATTTTCCAATAAAAAGTTTCTGCCTAGGCCTACTACTTAGTTTTAATTTCCACGCATTATTTGAAGAAAGTACTATACAAGCCTTGGTCACAACTAGGCATTGATGGACTTCGTAATGTGTGCCTCAGCTTCGCCTCGGCCCACATTTACACGTTCGTCCATCATTGCCTCTGTTGCTGGCCGCTGCAGTAATGTACTATTAGTAGCAAGAGAAAAAACAGAATTACTTTTAAATTTATGGCATTTATTACCTACGTATTGTAAAAGCAAGATCTAAAAGAAGGTATGAAGTTTCTCTAAGCTCGCTGGGATGTTCTAATTCGTAAGATGTGAGGGGGAACGCCCCTACGAGCTACGTCGTTAGTCGATGACGCAGCGCTATGTCCGATCCACCTTACCCTTGTTGCTTTGAATGATATATTCTTTAGGAGGATATAGCTAATATAGCACATATTGAATTTAAAAATTTCTTCTACAAACCCTGCACATTTAATTGAAAATGAAGATACTAATTTTTCTAAACGGGTTCGGTTGAATACTTACATGGAATATAGTATTCTCCTGTAGTATTCGTTTATAGTATTTGTCCTGTATCGCGAATTTCAGCCATTGTAGAATTTCAAAAACTTTATTATGTTTGATATTGGCCTGTAAGCATTTTAACATTGAACTGTTTACCTAAAAACTGCGGTATCAAACGATTTTACCTATATTTTATAGCGGTATTTCAAAACAGCCACAATTGCAATTTGCAATGCACACTGGGCCGTGGTTTGGCTTTAATCGAACATAAACGCGTAATAAATGTATGAAATATTACTTTATTTTCCCTAGCAGCGTTCACACTTTACGTTTATTTCAGCCTCGAAACATAATTTTGTACACTACGCCAGAGTATCTATACATATAATAAAACTGTAGAGATAAAAAAGTCTGTAATTGCAAGATATCAAGAAAAAAATGACACAGGTTGGCTTAAAATTAGCCGCTGATCACGTTAAGCCACTTTTTAAATACTTTGTCTGTTTGTTTGTTTGTTTGTTTGTTATGACTGAACTCCTAAAATACTGAATGGATTTTCATGCGGTTTTCACTGATATGCTTAGAAATAACCGGCGCTTAACATAGGATATATTAAAATTGATATATCGTTAAAAAAATTTGATGACAATTATTGAGATTTCATTACGAAACGAATCGGAGTTTTAAACAACATGGCCGACTCATGTTTTTTTTTTGCTACTAACGGTAAGTTACCACATATTGTCACAGATTAGAAAAAAAACAATCGACTACACTCTGTGCCACAATGACCAAAGAGTAATATTAGTACCAACCGCTACTCTAAGAGAATCAAAACAATTTATAGGTTTCCTATTTATATTTTTACCGGTTGTTTAGCATTTTAGAAGTTAAATAGATACATATACCAACAAATATTAAATAGTGTGATAATAAGAAAATGTTTTTTTTTAATTTTGGCTTTAGACGACATTTGTATTTGCCAATGATACGAAATATTGTATGAAAAATGTTTTAAAAGGGTATTTAGATGTAGGTAAGTATAATTATACATTAGGGTAAGATCCTCCAATTAGCAACAGGGCCGTGTAATGTTCGGTTGGAGCTCTTTGAAGAAAATCTGAAGATGGTGGTTGTGAATTTTGATTTTTTTACCAAAACCTGTTTTTTATTTTGAATTTCAATGTTTAATAAGGGTGGATTATTATTCCTTAAGTGTTCGTAAACGTGCACGAGTGTTGGCAAATGGTTCCACGTTTTTATAGCCATCCATTTTCGTTTTCTCTTCAACGGCTTTTTAGAGTAAAATAACAGTAAGAGCTTCAGTAAAATATCCACCATTTTACTGATGGCATTTTGACTGACAAAATAGGACTTTGACATGACATAACCGTACAAATTTTTACTCACTTGACATTGGCAAAATGAGGAGTTTTATTTTTTAAAAAAAATGGTGTTTTATGTATGACCCAATAGATGGCGCCAGTTGTGGTTTTACCAAAATCTGTCACTGTCGCCGTTTCCAGCATAGACCACAGGTTATAGGAAATGTGTCACGATACTGAGTGACAACTCTAAACTGTTTCGTTTATTCTATTTTCGTTGCGCGATAGCTCGGCTTAATTTTGGATCATAATATTAACGTTTATCTGTCTCGCAGTTCTGCTGTACTTCAATTTACTTAAGAAGAATGCACCACAGACTACTTAGAAGATACTACAGACAATGTACTCGTGGTCCACTCAACTGAATTTGACATTTCTTTGTGGGTACTCTAAGCATTTTCTTATGATTGAACTACTCTATGGTTTGAAAGGTTTAAACTATGTACTTACAGCGCCATCTAGAAAAGAAGCGGAACCAGCGTTCTTTTTTTAAATAAAAAGCCTCATTATTGCTTAAAAGCGATAGAAAGCCATTAACGAAGAAGTGGTAGGTCTGTGACACATGGTTAGTGGCAAGATTGTGTCGTATTTGGCAGAAACAGTAGTCAATATAAAAAAAACCGTTCGGTTTTGATTTCTTCTTCTTCTTTCACGTAGGTAAATGAGTTTTAATAGTTAAAATATTTTAGGTCTGTGGGCTTTTCAATGAACTAAACAAACTGAGCGGTTATATTCTCTTTAGGACAAACCACAGGTTAGAGCAATAAATTATGAAAGACAAACAGACGGACAAGAAAGTGATTTTACATATAAGGGTTCCTTTATTTTAAAACTGTTACGGAACCCTAAAAATGAAACATTCTTTGCAAAAGCGAATCTGATTAGAGCTTTGTACACATGTTATTTTCTCACTCCCACCACTATGTTGAAAGTGCAGTGGGAATGAAACAACCTGAAAAATAGCGGACTTAATATAAATGTCGACTCTTTTTACAGTGGCGTACGTAAGTACTTGTGATTTCTAATTAGTATTAACAAAATTAATAATGTACGCATCGTATAGGTAAAGGCAATAAATACTCCAGCTGTAAAGTATGTCATTTATAAACTTATTATTGACACTGGCTAAATACTCAATTCGAATCGACCCAAACTTCAGAAAGTAAAAAAAAATTATGTGGTGAATGCACAGAGTAAATTGTTATTTTCTCTAATCTGTGGGTGAATGCAACAAAGATACTCTTTGGTTTTGAAACGAAAAGCGCGCGGATATGAAAAGCTGACGAAAACAGTGATTGTTTTGTATATTTCTAAACTGCCTAAATAATAGATTACCTACCTATTATTTAGGTAGGTATACTTAGTACCTAAATAAAATTTACTGGAACCTCTTATGAAGACTTGAACGTTTTTTATGGTGAAAACACAAGAACATCTGTTTAAGTGAAAATGACAAGGAAAAGATCGACCGTATCATTGGTATGTAGGTATACCATATTATAGAACTTTTATTAGTTAGATGCCTAGACCTATCGTATATTTAAAAAAACTAACGTCTATGTATAAGGTAGGTACATATTTAATTAAATATTGTACCTATGATTTGCAGTTTCTAATCCACTATTTTGTCAATGTGTAGGTGATCTGATGACACGTGAAAAGCCATACTTACCTACTACCCAAACAACATTTTTACACGTGTGCTACCTAATCTGCTAATACTTGCTGAGCTCCGAAAAGATTTAGTGGATTTTGTTGTTTGGTATATAGAAAATGCATGAACTAAGTTATTTTTAGACAACCTAAACGTAGAAATAACACAATACAAGCGTGCGAAGCCGCGGGCAAAAGCTAGTATAATATAAGGGGTCTGCTCACGCAATCGATTATGATATGTTCGTTTTGGGACATCGTAACACGTGTCGTCAATCGTCATTTAATAAAAGAAACCATCGGAAACTACTTTTTTTTATGCGATTGAATGACGTAACGAGCTAGTCGTTCACCTGATGTTAAGCGACACGGCCGCCCATTTCAGTTGGCGTGTCACTCGAAACTTTAAAACAATAAAGTTTCCCGTGACACTGCACTGCGCACGTCATCCTGAGACATCACACAGTCACAGTCTAGTAATCAGATTACTAGACAGAGTGATCAGATCATAAAGTCTCATTTGGCGTATTATGATAATCGTAATAAACTATTGGTATGGAGGTTTGTCGTAAATTAAACCGGGAATAACTGCAACTGCAGTCACTGTATGGAATATAGGTATCGTTAAACGTTACCATTGCAAAGATAATTATTATTACACACCCAGTAACATATTTAGTAACCTGTAACATTCGTTTGTTTCAAAGGATATTTGCAATTTACGGTCATAATTATTAATTTAAGAAATGAAGATTGTAAATCTTAAGGAATGAAACTACAATTTTCAAATACAATGTCAATACAATGATATTGTTTATTTTAGAATCATAAATTATAAATGAATAAATACCGCAGCTAGATGAGTCTACATAACGCAGTATGTAAGTAGGTAGCTACTTTACTCATCTAGATTCATGACCATTTTGTGTGTTTTAACTTCTCTTGGGTTTAAATCTGAAAAAAAAACAATGTGTTCAGTTTTCCTTTTGCTTACTTTATGCTTGTCATACTTGCTTGCTTGTTATTGCTTGTATTGTTTTGTTAGCTGTGGTAGCTTTACATACAATCTCTTTGCCATGTGACGTCACAACGTGTGTTTTCATAGTAACAGTGGGGAAGCTCCGCACGATCTCTGTTTTGCGAGAAGGAAACAGGTGATGCCCTCCAGAAACTTTGAGCCGTGATTTATTTACCAATTTTACTTATTTTTTTCAATTATAGCATGCATTTTCCACCTACTTTATGAAAATGATATTTACTTATTAATTTATTAATTTTTACTAACAGGCAACAAGCCTATTCTTGATCGGCCGTCTTCTAGGTGCGCTGGCGCTGGTGGTACGATGCAGGTCTCTTTGTATAAAATAATGTTAATAACTTATTTTTAGGTAAACCAATTTTGATGAAACAAATACAAAACCTGCTCAAAAAGAACTTTAGATTTAGAGTTAAAGATTTTACCGTGGTTAGTTTCAAAACATCAATAACTACCGTTAGGTATATTGCAAAACGTCAACATCAAAATATGTACTTACTACCAGGTTTGTCCCAAACGGTCTCAACGTATTCTATAACTTTAGTACCATTCGGAAAATGATGGACTGTCGTTTCTCTTTCGATCACCGTTGGTTGACAATTGACATCATAGATAACCACCGTTTTGTATGGATTGTCGCCGTTCACCAACTTGTCAAGGAAATTTTCATCCGGTCGAAACCATATGTATGATTTATCAATTTCAGGTTTCAAATCTGATGTTGCGTCTGGAAATGTTGAAATTTATTCACATCTTATATTTGTGGATAAATAACAAAACAACTTACCTATGCTTTTCTACTTTTGCGTATATTAAAACAAGGAGTGTAATTATTTGAAAACTATCATAATGATTGCCTAATATCATAAGTTTTATTTTATGTAAAGTATGTTTTCTTACCGATACCATATTCGTCTTTCAGCTTCCTGTATGCGCGATTAATAGGTTCATTATCATCCAAGTCTTCTGAAAGTATTGTCACAACAATTACATTATCTTTTATTGGTTAGGTAGTCAGTTGTACTTTGTTACTCATATTTCCTATTGTGGCTGTAACTTGTAACTTACCAGTTTCTGTTTTTTTTTTCATACCATCTGCAAATGTTGGATTAGCAGTTGTAGCTGGGTTATTTGATAAATTAACTACAGTCGTGGATTGCCCATTCATTTCAATCAAAGGTGACGGTATGCTGCTCAGTGGAGTCGTTGCAGGTTCATTATCCAGTGGTGAAATAGTATTCGTTGGCGTTGTTTCAGGATCATAATACAGTTCGTGTCCGTTGCCAAAATCTGTTTAAAAGAAAAAAAAATAACTAAATACTAATAATATGTGCTTAAAGATAGTATCAAATAAAAATTAATAATCATCATCAGCTCATATTAGTCCACTACTGTAAGTAAATATGCCTCTCAAGCGTCATTAGGTCTCGAGTCCGACTTTTGATATTTGGTTCTTCTTTGCAACTACTGCGAGCCACGGCGTATGTCAACACGCCCCACCTAGCCAGAGGGCATAAAAATTATGTTTGCAAAGTCGCGGTATCTATTCTAGAATAGGTTCGCCACGGCGGTTACAGATGAGAGATGAAAAATCTTCGCAATGTTATAATTTTCGGTTCACACATCCTCCTCTATCCATCACCGCATATTACATTCGTCACTATAATAAAATTATTTTTTAAAAGTTTGTGTCTTGTAAGGAGTAAGAAGTACCTGTGTTTCCAATGTATTTAGGAGTGATGGTAGTGTTATTGATACTATTTTCTCGATTCGCAAATTCTCTTGTCATGACATATTTTATGTTATCGTCATTCTCGTCGCTATATTCAATTTCTTGTGTTGTGTAAGGATCAGCATCTATATTTCCTGTATTTACTGTGGGTTTTAATGCTTTTGCACTATAATATGAATATTTGGTTAAAGGTTCTGTTGGCATGATATATTCCGATTGACTATCAGTACCTTCCGTAGTACTTAATCCATCAGGGTTAATATCTTTTGATATCAGTTGAGCAGTGTAGGTAGCACTTCTAACTCTATTCGTAGTAGTAGTTGGTTCTGTTGGTACGAAATATTCTGACTTCAACTTATTTATATCAAAGCCACCAGTTTGTAATGCATTAAAATTATTACTATGTATGTTTTCATTGTATTCTGAAGTCAAGAGATCCGTATCGGTTGAGTTATCGATACTATTTTCAGTAGTAGGTTTTAATGGCATGACATATTCTGGTTTTAAGTAACTGATGTCGGTCTTAGTTGCTGGTTCTATGTCATTCTTTGTACCAACGTTTTCATTGTATTGCGTAGTAGATTCAATTGGCATAATATATTCTGGACTAAAATATTTCATGTCATTGTCTTCAGCTACCATCTTAATATTAGAAACAGGATTTTGGGGTAAATTGTCAGGAATGTTGTCATCACTTGTATTCCAGTTACCAGTTTGTGGTATGTTACTTATTCCAGTATCATACGGGAGATTGGAAGGGCTTTCATCCTCTGTTTCTGTCATTTTATCTTCGACTTCAATAACAGCCAGTATTGGATTTAATCCATCATTTGTTTTAATGTGTGCAATATTGAAGTCGTCTACTACAATATCATTCAAACTATCGATCAACTCTAATGTTTCATTTCTGTGTACAACAATATAACGTTTGTGATGAGATGTTGAATTATCATTTTCCGGTGCTGTTTGTGATCTGTTATCTAAAAAATATTTACTTAATATAAAATATGCATGTAAGTTTAATAATTTTTTTTAACTAAATGGCCTACATTTGACTGCAATCTCACCTGATGGGAATACATCTATTTTAGTAGTTTAGGTTGAATATTTACTCACTTACTTTGTAATATTGGATTGTAAGAATCCGTGTCTAGGGCAGCAGTTTTATTTACTACAGGATCATATGATGGGTCTGCTGGTGCTATAGGTTCTATAATATATTGTGGTTCTTTTGGTGGCGTACTTTGGTATGATGTTTCAGGCACCTGCATATTTCCTGGGCTCGATAAAGTCAAATGATTGCGCTGATTTAGTGCTGACTTCAGTTGGTCACTACTTTCAAAATTATTCACTGGTATAGGAGGTACAGTTGACCTTAAATACTGTTGATCTCCTAAATCATTGTTGATGATTGGAGTAAAAGGTCTCTGAAAAATAACGTTGGATTGTTGTTGAGGTAAAGTTGAACAATTAGAAGGTCTAATATTTTAGCTTATGAATCAAAAAAATTGCTGTGGGATACTTTTATCGTTTGGTTTTACCTGAGGTTTAGCTTCTTCATAGTTTTGAAGACTATTATGCATGTTTGAAGACCAAGGCAATTTATTACTGTATTGTTTCGGCAATCCTTGGTTATCCGCTACTAGAAATTGTTGCTCTTTATAATTATTACTCACTACTTCAGGTTTTGCAAAGATCGGATATTGTTGGCGTTGTGGTAAACGTTGGTCTATTTGCCGTTGTTCCTGCAGATTCTCTTTGAAGCCTCGTAACCCATTATTCGGAGTATTATAATTTACGTACTGTGCTTGTTGTGGTTGTTTTTGGGTATTTATAACTTCTAAGGGCTGTGGTGATCCTTGAAACAAGCCTGCTGACTGATATTGCGGAGATAATCCACGAGAGTTAAGCCATTGTGCTGGCGGGTTTCTGAGTTCCAGAGATAACCTGTTTGGAGGGTTTCTGAGTTGCGGAGATGATCCTTGAGAGCTTAACCATTCTACTGGTGAGTTTTTGACTTGCGAAGGTGATCTTTGAGAGTTTAACCATTCCGCTGGCTGTTTTCCAAGTTGCGGAGATAATCTTTGAGAGTTTAACCATTCCGCTGGCTGTTTTCCAAGTTGTTGAGAGTTTGACCATTCCGCTGGCTGTTTTCCAAGTTGCGGAGATAATCTTTGAGAGTTTAACCATTGCGCTGGCTGTTTTCCAAGTTGTTGAGAGTTTGACCATTCCGCTGGCTGTTTTCCAAGTTGCGGAGATAATCTTTGAGAATTTAACCATTCCGCTGGCTGTTTTCCAAGTTGCGGAGATAATCTTTGAGAGTTTAACCATTCCACTGGTGAGTTTCCGAGTTGTGGAGATAATCTTTGAGAATTGAATGACCCTGCTGGCTGTAAGAATCTTTGAGAACCTGAGAAATCCAAGGGCTGAAGTATGTCATTTTGTTGCTCTTCTTTAAGTGGTTGTGGGTATGATACTAAAATATACAATAACATAAAAACATAAAAAAACTCCATAACGATTTTTTTTTTATTAATGAACCTGTAGGTATGTATGTAATTGTTGGGCGTTAATAATTTATTTATGCATCTATAAATTAATAGTCTCACTGAAAAATATTGAATTGCTTATCGAAAAGAGTTACCGTTTGAAGAAATGAAAAAATACAACTACTTAGTAAGTGAAGTAAGTTAGTATAAAATTTTATTCTGGTTTTTTTTTATATAATTGGGCGAAATAATTATTCTTCTATGTTCATTATGCCGCCTTAACGTTCGAATGGCTTAACCTCACTTTTGAATAACCCATTGGCGCAGGTGGGCCAAGGGACTATCAGCAGTTTTCACAACGACCCGGTACAGTTTATAGTTTAGTATTATACAATACAATACAGCTTTGAAAATGCTTTCAACTTACCCACTAAGTTGGCGCATAAAGCCAACATGTAAAGTAAAAACAGTTGGCACTCCATGTCTGACCTAACGTGTGTGTAACTAACAACTGTACGATCAGCCGACTACCACATCGATTTCCTGGTATATGGCATTATATTAAAAAAGGACAACTGTTCAAACTTAGTGTTAAATACTATCAAGTAGATCTACGATTTGCGTAGGCACTCAATTTAAACTCAACGTAACAATAAAGACCCCGTTGACTTATTTAAGTGTACTCAGCAAACAATAGTACATTATGATATAAGTGTGCAAAGTTGATCATTGCACTCGAGTCGGTAATACGCGCGCGAACCGTAAGCGAGCGCGTTATGGGAGCCGAGAGTGTAATGATAAATGCACACGCATGTCATACGACGTTTTTCATCACAGTTGCGAGGAAAAAACAGAGTTGTACTGTTACATTTTTCACAAAGTTAATTAACATTAACTTTGTGAAAAATGTCGTGCAGGCTTCTTATTTTCACGCGCCGTCAGAGATAAATCGTGTTGATGGCGCGAACAAAATCGACATCGACTAAAACGAAACGAAACGAAAACTGGAACTGGAACTAGAACGTGAACTGGAACGTGAATTAGGTAGATCCACGATCGCTGCCTCGAAAACGGCACCGTTGAAACAAGGCATTACAGCGTCTCCACTCCAAATCCCATACAAATCAGTTCAGCTATTGCGGCGTGAAGTGGGAACAAACTACATACAAACTTTCTCATTTATAATATTAGTGTGATGACGAGCGAAAAGGTTTCAGTTGAATTAAATTAACCCTTTTGTGTAATTATAGGTATATTTGCTCAGAGCAAACCTAATATATTCACTGTTTAAATAATTGCTACGTTACTCTGCTTGCCCAATAAATAAAGATGAATAATCTTTTATTTTTAACCAGTACATTACAACGTCTATTATCTCTAAGAAAACAAATATTTTTAAAATTATCATTCAGAGCCTGCCAGCTGTACAAATGAAATAGGTTCTTAAGCAAATATAAAATTTAGTTGTTATTGTATTGTATCAGTAGACCAGTCATAATTATTATTCCAACTGCATTCATAATTAAATGTGCACTATCCAAAATAACTCAATTTAATAGTTATTTATGATATTAGGGCGGTAAGTTGGTTTTTACAAACGAGTAGACAAATGTAAGCCCGAGACGAAGTCGAGGGCTTACCATAGTCACGAGTTTGTAGAAACCAATTTCCGCGCGTGTATCATACAACGTTTTTCAACACATTTGCGAGAAAACAGTACAATAGGTAATGAAGCAAACTTTTGTTTATTGGCGGGAAAGTCGCAACAAACAATCTTTGATGTTCCTAATCTAATATGAAAGTGGGCTAAAATGGCGCGCATTTTTTACAATGCAAATGGCGCCACGTGCGTGTGGTGAAAATTAGAACTACATCTTTAGTTTCATTTTCTCTTTAGTATTAAAGTGAGACAAACGTATTGAGCAAAAACGCTTCCAAAGAGTTTCGATCATTCAGCTTATTTATTCTCGTACTGTGAAACTCCTTGGTGAAATTCTTATAGTGTGGGTTCCAGTAGCTGCTAAAAACGCTAAGAACGCTACGAAATTATGCCACTTTTTACCCAGACAAGGCCATATCACATATGTTCGTTCCAGTCAATGTGAACGAAAAAAAACGAAAATAACGATAATTTTGTTCAAGTGGAACCCGCCCATAGATGTTTTATTGAAATTAAAAAAAACCGTAAAGGTTACGCACGGCACTATACAAGGAACAATGCGGTAAAATAGGTAGGCCTAAGTAGGTGAGAGTACCTATTTTACCGCACGCTTCGTTGTATGGTGCGTAATGTTTAACTTTCGAACAATGTATACAGGCTTTGTAAATGCATTTTTTGAGCAAATGTGTTGAAAAATAATTAATTGATTATCATTTCACGTTCTCGCAACGTCTCTTCTCACTTCTACTTCTTATTCATATAAATAAGTACCTAATATTACTAGTTCATCACGCTGTGTTCTTCTTTTCTCTCGGACAGACAGACATGCAAACACGTACAGCAAGACTTGATAATTGGATGAAGTCGTTCTATTATGACGTATAGGGGTGCAGTGTAGGAACCTATCGTTAGAAAAAGTTTCTGCAAAAACTTCTTAGAGGGCGAAGTGGGGTGCTAAAGATGTACCTATATACAGAAACGCTGATAAACCGAGTTAAAATACAATAATTAATCATAACAAAACTATTTAAAGCCTTTAACATAGGCCAAACGCGTCTTTTTAACTAATCATACTGAAGAACCTATGAATTCTACAGACATGAAAAAAATATCACCAATAAGATCATTCTGCACCTGTACTTATCAATTGAACAAAATATTCGATTACTAGGTACATTATGAATAAAAAAAATACTTTTAGAACGCCTTTCCAGTCACACAGTGTACAATGCCGCGTAAAGGAAGATTGCGTCATTAAATATTTTTACACCCTCGGATAGGAAATTTAAAAATATACAAGCTCAATTGATCATTTTATTTTTAGAGCCAAAATTAAGTCTGTTTAGTAATATTTTGCGTTATTTTGCGGCGAGCCAAGGGCGAGGCCCTTGGCGGGGCGTGAATTAGTCTGCCCCGGCGGCATGTGCCAACGGGTGGACGCGCTGCTGTTTTTTATAAAATATTTTACATGTTTTTCTTATTTGTATGAAAATTATCAATTAAACAGCCAATAAACAGGTCTTGACTATACGAAAAAGTCGGTGTTAGAGCCATTTGATTAGTTCTTAGTGACTTTAATGTCAGTAAAAGTATTTGGAACAATAATAGATCGTTAGCACAGAAGGTCAGTATAGGTATTTTAAACTCTTTTGGCAGGGTAGGGTTCCAGTCGAACTAAATTAGCGTTAGGCCCCATACACGTTACATTTTATTGATCAATCTTTGTGATTGATCAATTTTATTGATCGTTTAGGGTTAGTATTGGTCAATGTTCTTCGGTTTACAGTATGGAGAAAACATTGACTTAAGTGGTCTCGTCAATTTTATTGATCTATAAAATTGAACGTGTTACCATCACCAGTTATCAGCTTCTTCAAAAATGGTTCGGTTTCATTACGTCGTAATAAATAATCACAGATGAGTACACGGTTCATTAGGTTTTCTTCAGTGAGCTCGTGAGGGACCCAAATATCGAGCTTTTTTGTGTACCTACCCATTTTTTTTCAAATGCGCCAAAACTGTTTTGTGGTCAATTCCCAGTTCTTCAGCTACGTCGTAACTACTGATATGCCGATCTTGCTCCACTTTTTTTAAAAAATGGCATCCATTTTATCCGTAATAGGGCGACCAGAGCGAGGTGCATCTTTGACATCAAAATGTCCGGATTGAAAACGCTTAAACCAAATTTGTGCTACTCTCACAGACACTGCACTAGGTCCATAAACATCGCAATTTTTTTTCGCGGCTTGCTTTGCATTTTTTCCGTTTTTGTCATAGAATTAAAAAAAACAGGAACGAGTTTTGATTGACATCGAACTGACGTACAGCAATGGCGGACACCTAAACATGTGTGACGGATTAAAGAATTGCCATGTAAGAAAATTACCCGAAACCGACAAAAAAAAGATCTGATGTTGGTGTGACTTTTTGTATGACCAAAAAGCTACGCGATCTTGTAACAGGGTAGTCAAAATTTAATAACTTATGTCATTTTATTTTTCATCCCTCAGGGTTAGTCCTATCTGAATTTGTAAAAAACTAATACGACATAAATATATATATCCTTTTATACGCTATTAATGCTATATTTGGTCCGTTTCAGTATGAAAATGGAACCCATATAGGATTAGTTTGTTGTGTATCTGTCTGTCCATATTAGATGCAACTTATAGGGTACCTACCTACTTTACGATGACCTAGAGCTGGTGTGCATTATTTATCGTATAGGCTTAGAGTCAGATGTTGCCAAAAGATTACTAAATTTTTAATCCTAGCGGTAATTTCATGGTGTACGATAGTACGGTGAGCTTCGGCAGTGCAGCCCTTGTAGTTACAGTTATACCTGCGCGATGTAATCCATACACTACGATAAAACATCGTCAGCAACGAAGTTGACGCCACTCCATATTATCCTTTATGCTATAGGGAAGAGGAAGGGAGAGCGAAAAAGATAGGGGAAAAGGATGAATGTATGATGGTAAACAGAGGCGCACCTGCCTCCATTCAGGCTTTTCCTCTCCCATTTCTTTCTTCCTTTGGACAGGGCTAGGGCGTAAAACTAACTAACCGGGTCGGGTCTGCTAGTCAGTCAATAAAACTGTTTATTTCGCACAAAGAATTATAGCCAGGCTTTTGCTGAAAATGTTTTATGAACACATCACTATCGTATTTTTCTACTTTACTTTTGAAATGAAACTTGCATCTTCCATTATGTATATTTGTTATTTCTTATACAAACTTCCAATACTAGTAAGTGTCATATGTCTTGACGCCACTGCTGCTCAACGGGAATTAACTGCTTTTTCGACATTTTCGTAATGGCTGGACTCCCCAGCAAACTCAATTTTTTTTGAGCGGGACAATCCATGATTGGCTGATGGTACCAACACTACCAACCTATCAAGTATCAACCAATCATGGCTCTTCTGACAGTTTGCCAACCAAAAAAGTCAAAAACACGTCTTAATTTTTAAAAGTAAGTATCTATTAATAAATTTCACGACACTTTACTTTTTTTACGTTAAAGAAAACCTGCCCAAATATGCACGATTAGTAGGTCCATTACAGGTAAAATATTTATTAACCTGAAAAAGGCCAACACATGCATAATATGCATAATGGAAATATGCATTTGCATATAGTCAGTTCTCTAATTATGATCAATATATGTGAATAACTTGTATTCGAACACAATTTCGTCATTCTCCCACACTTCCGGGTAATTTGCAAGTTTGATTGTTGGCAACACTAAGTTGGTTTTGTGCATTGATTGCATCTCAATAATTTTATCGAAAAAGCAAAAAATTAGTGGAATAATAACAAGCTTACTTGTGAAAAGTGATCCCCTAAGTTTTTTTATCATACTGCTATGATTCCGACAACTTTTCACAACGCAAGACGGCATTTTTTTTTTTCTAAGCGTCTTGGGCGACGTCCGGAGCAGTAATGGCAGGCGATAGACTTCCTATGATGTGAGTGTGTGCGTGTCCGCTTGTACTTATTAGCGTTCCAAGTTCTTAAGGGTACCTCGGTTCGGGATCAATTGGGACTCCGTCCTTTTTTTTTTATTAGGTCCATGTTTTTTGTAGTAAAATTTTAAAATGTATCGAGTTTCTTCATTAGATTCACTCATCTTCACAGTACGAAAAACAAATAAAAATCACACATTTTCCTAATTTGAATATGGAATTATCTTCTTTAAAATTTAAACTTTTAATGATAAAACCAGCCAGATACAAATAGTATAGCCAAAGAGATTTTATTACAAGTTCATACTTACTATAATGCGAAAAGACTTTTTCCCCAACCTAATAATATGAGTTAAAGTAACATAAGTTTAAAAAGTGTTACGATTGATTGTATTTTGTAAAATATATTTTAAAATCATCTCGCTTAATTTTATTTAATGCAAGCCTCCAAAATAATATTTTTTTATGTATTAAACACAAGCGCAATTTTTAATTGTAAATATTAGCAAAATCAGCAAGAGATTGACGAGATAAATACGTCGCTAGTTGTAGTCCAATATATTTTTAACAATTTTGTACTAAGTAGGTACGTCAGACAACTTTGTACTAGCAACTCGTAAAGTACATTTTTCAGCGGGCCGTTGGTTGGACAGCCCTGCTTGTGCTAGAAATTATGTGTTTAGAGTAGGTTGAGTGATTTATCCCTAGCTGATATCAGAGTTTTTAGGCCGACCAAAGTCTCTAACATAACGACGATTGTTTATTTTGATTGAACAAGTTGACGTGTCATCATTATCAATCAACTCACGGTAGGTAGGTAATGCCCTATTTTATATGCTACTCACGATTACCTATCCCAGAACGAACCTGCTGTACCTGCGAACGAAGCTAGTCCAAAGGTGGGCTCCCGGTTTTCTAGCTACTAGCTAAACCACCCCAGCTTCGCACGGGTTAATTATTTATTTTTACGCCTTATCTCCTAAGGAAGAGGGAAAAGATAAGGGAACAGGATGAATGGATGAAACGCCGAATAGAGGCAGGTGCGCCACCTATCATCTTTCCCCCTCTCTTCTCTCTTTCCCATAGTATAGGATAGGATTGGAGGAGGAATTACAACTAAGTACATATTTTTACTTTTATCCCCTCTCCCGAGGAACCCGTGCTGAATTTCGGGATTAAAAGTAGGTATATGCTATAGCGTACTTCGTAATATAAACTCAAATCATGCCAAGTTTCATTTGAATCCATTCAGTAGTTTCGGCGAAATGCTCAGCCAAGATACAGACAGACATACTGACAAAAATTAAAAAATGTATACTTAGATACTTTTTTTGATTGTAAATACATACACAGAATACAATACAACACCCAGCACCAGAACAAACATCGATGTTCATCACACAAATGTTTGTCCCAGGTGGGAATTGAACCCACAACCTATAGTTCAGAAGGCAGAGCCATTACCAACTGAGCTATCAAGGCCATCAAAATGGAGCCCTCAAAAATAAATTTCTATATATTATCTTCAATGTACAGATTTGGACCTGTTACAGTTTTATTATAAGTAATATAGATAGATATATTATATAAGTAATAAACCGGGCACTATAATATTATTATAATAGGTAGATATATTTTTCACGGAGTTTCATCTGGATTGTTTATCTTTGACAAACTCTAGCTCATTGTCAAACCTACGAGTGTGGCGCCCCAGGTGGCTCTTATTAATAACTTTGTGTCCAACGCTCAAGGTCATTGGCGCATGTTAAACTCTTAAACTAGGCCCTAAAGAAAAGCTTTTACTACCGGAACCAGGCATTGAATGTACTTACTTAATTGGTAAATTACAGGGCATCTTTATGATCGATCGCAAAGTTTAGTCTGCGGGGTGATCATGTAACTTTGATAGCAATGCAACAGGAGAAATTTCATTCCAAATTTGAAAATTTCCATAGTAACTCTGTATATAAACTGCGTACTGAAACTGTCAAATCCATACATTTTTGTGTTGCTATCAGTTGCAAACAAGTTACATGATCGCCTAGCTGGTACCAAACTACCTAATCGTACCTATTACTTTACCTAGAGACTGTGCTGATATCTCAGGATGACGTGCTCTAGTACGCAGTGTTTTGCAAGACTTTATTAATTACCCCTTCACTAATAAACTCTACATAACACTGTGATAGCTACTCAGTTTCTCTGGTTTTATCTTTGCCTATTTCAATCTTGATAGAAAGAAACAAAAAACAAAATAACTATTCTTCTGCTCCACTATGTTTATTAGTAAGGGGAATTCTGAACGGACGGCATTGCAACTGTTACCTACACATTCAGCCGTTTCGTGCGATCATGTAAATTGATTGCAACTTACAACCTTTGCAACCGACAGAAACACACAAATGTATGGATTTAACAGTTTCAATACGCAGTTTATGTGCATAGTTACTATGAAAATGTTCAAAAATTCGGAATTAAACAGAATATTTAGGTACCTACTACCTACTTATGTACTTGCTCAACTTGCTGAATGATAATTCTTTTGAATGTTCTTTTTACACGCTGACTATATAGTGAACAGCTAGGCGATCATGTAACTTGATTGCAACGAATAGAAACACAAAAATGTATGGATTTGACAGTTTCAATACGCAGTTTATGTGCTTAATTACTGTGAAAATTTTCAAATTCGGAATGAAATTTCTTCTGTTGCATTGCTATCAAAGTTACATGATCACCCCGCTGCAGTACCTAGTGGCATAATATTGATAATGATAGAGGGTTCACATCATTAACATCACTCACTATTAAAATTAGTGATCTGTGCTAGCTATAAAACTGATATAGGTACTTACATTCATTAAGTTGCATGCAATAAACACCATAAGTTCCTATTTAAAAGCTTCTGAACGCGCCAAAATTACGCTTTTAGAACCACTCCGCTCAAAATGGCTTTTAATAACTTCGGAACATCCTTAATCTCAGTTAGGTGGTTGAATATGTAAATTATTTATATTTAGTAGAGTCCGCCTACTTTATTAATTTAATGAAGTTAGGCATTGCTTTCTTGATGGTGAATTTAAAAGGCTTGTTTTTTAATTTTTTTACTCAATTTTTAGCATAGCATAATCATATTTATCCTAGTGCAGGCACCGTGCTTTGTTAGACTTATGTATAGTTTCTAAGATTCATATTGTATTGTATTTTAGCATAATGTAATTTTTTGAATAAATATTATTATTATTATTCTTCTATTTAATTGGATTCTCGGGTCTAGCCCGGACATTTGGGAGGCATTGGTGGGGCCGAAGCTAACACCAAGAGGCCCTGTTGAGTACAAAACTAATTATAACTGACAAGGCATGGTATGGCATATGATAAACTATTTTGTATAAGTAG
Organism: Ennomos quercinarius; assembly: GCA_910589525.2. Lineage (NCBI taxonomy): Eukaryota > Metazoa > Arthropoda > Insecta > Lepidoptera > Geometridae > Ennomos > Ennomos quercinarius. Next base: position 13,903,165 of record OU342494.1, on the reverse strand, counting down.
GTAAAGGTAAAAAATAAATCTGGGCTATTGTGGTGAACTTTTGATGGATGATGTACATTGGGTTATGGAATGAGATAGCGGCACCTGCCAATTTTGTCTCATATCAAAATGTTTGAGGCAAGTGATGACTTGCCACCCACTAAATGGGCCCCCTATAGTGACTACCGCATATTGGTGCCGAGGAAGCAACATTGGTGTGGGTGGCTTAGGGTGTTGACAGGTGTGCTGCACTTTCACTGAACGCTACTCGCGGCGTTATGCCCTTTAACACTTCCACCCTGGAGCTTAGGTTTTAGCTCTTGTGACTTCCACCCCCGGACAGCCAGTTAAGGCAAGCCAGGGGTCAGGGGTCTCATTTAGCCCCTTGGAATCAGGGTACGCGGTGTCGCCACTCACCGACGGCTCGCCACAAAGCCGCCCCTGCGTTATTATTATTATTATATTGAGTACCTACACTGCCAATTCTACGAGTTTTTTACGAACCTAAATTGTCTACTCGTATAGGCGACGGCAAACAACTTGAGCTAAAGTTGACGAAGTGGAGGTAAGTTCGCACATGTACACATATTGTACTCTTCGGACTATAATAATAGTCATTGTCGGTGTTTGTACATAGAATATTTGTAATGTTATTCATGAGAATATTGTTTAGCCAGATTATGCGTAAGTAAATTCAGTTATTTAATATCTTCAAATATGTCGCAATGCGCGAGCGAGATAGTGGATCTGCGTAACAGCAGCCTTAAAATCATCTACTGCGCATCCAAGACCGTGGGTCAAGTTGTTTGCCGCCTTCCCTTACATCGTTTAAATGACTGAGAATGCGTTGCTTCAGGACTCTATTTTGAAGAACTCTATTTACGTTGTATTGTAACCCTGAATAAAAACTGAGGATGGCAGGTCGTCTTACATTTGAAGAAATTAACTCCCGACCACCGTAGTGACCAGAGTAGTTATAAGGTAGGTATATAGGATACATTTTACATAGGTACCCTTTGCTTTATTGTTTGTAATATTTGCCTATAAATTCAACATACCTACTGTTAAATCCAACCAAAAGCATCTCTCTGGTCCAACTCATAACAATCCCAAAACTAGCAAAGGTTTCCCAAACTTTTCTCAAAGGCCCTAACTGCTAAAAGTTTGAAACATAAACGTAGCTACTTTACGTCGTACACTTTGTTACGAACTATGTAGGTAGTAATGGTAGAGTAGGTATATACCTACTTGTTTACATGAAACTTTAAAATTTTAAGGATCAGGATCCTCTGCTGCCCCTGTCATCACCCCCGTGGTGGCCGGGAAATGCGACCGCATTACCCCCTCAAAAAAGGCCCAAATGGCGTTTATTCCCATACATATTGAGTTATCATTTGGCGTTAACGCTAATAAAAGAAAGAGATCTTTGTTAGACCCCCAACCAGAACAGAAGCTATGTAAATGGGATGAATTCTGTGGTGTAGATTGTTTAATTTTGGCAAAGTTACAAAATAGATGTTGATTTGTGAAAGTTAGAGCGAAAATATTTCAATGTGGCTTTGCAAAACACGTAAGCCTTCAGCTGGAACATTTTCGTAAATGGCTACAATCATGAATAAACAGAAGCTTCAAGAATACAAAATCATACTTGCAAAAGTGGAACAAGCAAGGCAATGCGATGCTCCATTTTAGTGTTACCCGTCCTCCGGTGTAGGAAAGTTAGCTAGCCATTAGGTTGATCTTTTTCGGGTATCTTTATTGTTATTAAAAGTAGTAATCAGGTAATCGCTTACCTGATTACTTATTTAGTACACAGACGTTGTACGAGTGGACAAATTATACTTACCTATAGGAAGAGGACATTTTTGGAAATAATAACCACCTTTAAAAAGTAGATAAATATCAGGAGCTACGCGAGTGCCATATCCCTTGACGATGAAAGAACTAAACTAATAATGCCGAAAAGAAAACTCCTCATTGCAAACTGACATAGTGAAAATAATCGTGCAAATGCGTGCAAACCAGGCCCGGGTCAGCTTTAGTGCCGATGTCTCCACGAAACGCTCGTGTCACACGCATTCCGACATTTTCTTTGCATCAAGTGACTTCTATAATGTCAAAAGTCAATTGTGTTGTTGTCATGGAAATTATGTACATAACACAACCTAATTAATCGGTATAATTCGTAGTTTTTCTGGCTTTTTGTGTATAATTTCAAATTAATATATCATTATCATCATCTTCTTTGCCTTTTTCCCATTTCGCATTTGTTATTGGGGTCGGCTCCCAAGCTCCCAGTCTAATTGTAGCGGCAAGCTACCAGAATTACACGAGCGACTACAGGATCGGACCGTGAGTTTGCCTAATTCTCAGCTGTTCTTGTTTTTCGTTAATCCTGATAGTTTCAGGTTTCGCACATTTATAAGTAAATCTAGATAAGACCCGTTAAATTTCAGTGGGGGCTGGGGGCCCTTTATCTCCACGGCGCGCTGGGCTGAAGCTCAAATTGCCCTTATACAAGATCTGGCCCTGAGCGACTGCCATCTGATCTCACAACCCATAAGGAACCAGTAACAAGGATGGTTAGACCTGGTATCAGATTCTATCAGGCGTCTGACTACCCGTAACGATTGCCATAGATGGTCTTATGACAACCGGGACCGACGGCTCTCGGAGGCACGGATGGCATCGAAAACTGCACATAACTTACTAGATAAATCATCGGTGCAAGGCCGAGGATCGAACCTGGTGCCGTAAGATTGCGAAGTGCACATGTTACTGCTCTGCTACCATCGCTCTAACTTCAAATTATATACCAATTGTCTTAATCAGTTGAGCATGGGCAGTGACTATGGTTATTGATCAACACTATGGCGACGCGAAAATGTCATGTTGAAGCTTGCAACTAATAAAACTCATCGCCTGTTAAGTATCCCAAGGGACGATAAATTACGAGAATCATGGTTGTCTTTTCTGATTCCTACAAATACTGAGCTCAGTGGCCTGTCTTATTGAACAAACGTGTTCGCCAAAATCACTTTGATATACCCCCAATTTGATGGGATGGGTAACCGTCTTCTGCATGGATATCCTTGTTCACTGCAAATAAAGTGTTGCACGGGATTCCCTTGAGCTTATCTGGTGAGTAAACTCAATTTGAATAGCAAAAATAAATAATTAAAATAAAAATGGTTTCAACCCAAAAAATGGCCTAAAAATGGCAGTAAAAATACAAAGCTTAGGCTAAGAAATAAAAATAAATAAAAGCTATTTCAGTCTCATTTGTTTCATTTAATCCTTATTAGCGGGTGCTTCATCTTCCTGTAGTATTAAAATGTAATAGGTTAAAATAATAATAATAACTTCCTATGTAACTTCCATGTCGATATTTTTTTGGCGTGGCGCGTCACTATGGTATCGATATCGATATTTGAATATGGAGCTAGGTACATCACTATGGCGACACCAGCGTTTCGTGGAGACACGGGAACTAATTGTCGATCATATAGAGCTGTCCTATCTGTCTTTGACTAGTATAGTAGATATCTGTGGTGCAAACTACTATATAGGAAAAAAAAATACTATTTTTTCGCAGAGAAAATATTATTATATATATATTATTATTCACCTCATTTATTTCATTTTCCTAAATTTAAGTTTTTTACAATATTCCTATAAAAATAAATTACAAAAATACTATAAAAAACCATAGAATTATAAAAAAAAAGCAGGAACGAATCTTGATTGACATCGAACTGACAATCGTACAGCAATGGCGGCCGCATAAATATGTGTGATTTTTTTTTTAACCGGCCTGGATACAGAGTCCTTTTGGCCGCCTCTTGAATAAATATGTGTGACTGATTAAAGGATTGCCATGTGAAGAAAATTACCCGAATCCGACAAAAAATAATCTGTTGTTGGTGTGACTTTTCGTATGACCAAAAAGCTACGTGAGCTTATAACAGAGTAGTCAAAATTGATGGCTTATTTTTTTTTTTGCTTTCGATAGGTTATACAAATACAAATACAAATACAAATATCTTTATTGCAGTAAATGTGGTACAATTTGGTCTTAATATAAAATTTTTAGTTTCGTCACATTCAGCTTGAATAAGCATACAATAGTCATATTATTTCTTATGTCATTTTTTCAGAATCTATTATTATTAAATTATTAATGTTTAGAATTCAAGAGATCATTTATAGAATAAAAGTTCTTATGTCGTAACCAATTCAATAATTCCGCTTTGAATGGCTTTAATTTTAATGTCTTTACATGTTTTGGTAGAGCGTTATCAACTTTTACAGACATTGCGTGACACTGCTTAAGATACAATGTTGTTTTAGGATGTGTATCAAAGACCAGTCTGTCAGGGTTACGGGTATTTCTAGGAAATATATCACATGCCCTTTTAAAGTATTGTGGGTTTGTCTTTGCGAAAATTGCAAGTTCATATATATACATGCATGGAAGGGGTAGTATGTTTAATTTTTTAAATAACGGTTTGCATGATTCAAATGGTGGTACTCCACACATAGCACGCACACATTTTTTTTGAGCTATAAATGCCTTGTTTATATCCGTTGAGTTACCCCAGACCAACAAACCGTATCTTAAGACTGAGGAGACGTAACCATGATATGCTTCAAGCATTGTTCCTAAAGAAGAAGTCTGTCTCAACCTAGAGAGTACATATACGTATCTATTTAGTTTGTTGCACAGGTATTGTATGTGACTTTTCCAATTTAAATGTTTATCAATAAATATGCCCAAAAACTTTGCGTTTCCACTTCTTTAATAGTAATGTCATTATAGTTTATGTTCAGATCAAGTTTCTTACTACCATAGTTTTGAAATTGTATATAATTCGTTTTTGTCAAATTCACATTAAGATTGTTATTATTTAACCAGTGTGTCACACTTTTGATTGTATTATTAAAGTCATATTCATACTTACTGATATTATCATTAAAAGATATGATTATTGAAATATCATCAGCAAACAATGTACATTTATTTCCTGTTACGTCAGGGAGGTCATTAATATAGAGTAAGAAAAGCAAAGGTCCTAGAACACTTCCTTGGGGAACACCGCAAGCATTCGCTTTGACGTCAGATTTGTATTTAGTTACTACGCACTCTTGATTTAGTCCTGCTATTTCTACATATTGTTTTAGCGTTTGACTACATCTCACCTGATATTAAGTGATGATGAGGTCGAAGGTGGAGCACGCCTACCTAGAATTAACCTATTTACTTTTGATTTGAAGACACTTAAGTTGTAAGTGGATGGAAATACCGACGCCGGGAGTGAGTTCCATTCCTTAGCCACACGCACAATAAAGGAATCTGCAATCTCCCCTCCCCCACACTTGCCCCCACCTCCCCCCTCACTTAGTCTGCGTCCCGCCGCATTTGCCCCACCTCCCCCGCACTTGCCCCACCTCCCCCGCACTTTCCCCCCCTCCCCCCTCACTTAGTCCACCCCCCCGCACTTTCTCCGCCTCCCTCGTACTTATCCTCCTCCCCACACTTGCCCCCACCTCCCCCTCACTTTCCCCGCCACCCCCTGCACTTGCCACCACCTCCCTCCTCACTTAGTCCGCCCCCCCCTACTTTGCCCTGCCTCCCCCCGCACTTGCCCCCCTCCCCCAAGAACCATGTATAGATTACATTTGGACAGTAATGAAGGGGTTGGTGATCTACGCAGCAATGTACGGTGAATGAAGTGGGAGCAATAGCTTCCCAGTCTCCACCCGGGGGCGAAGCATGTGGGGCCAACTGGGAATATACCCTGTACGCTATAGCGAAGAGAGAAGGGAGAGCGAAAAAGATAGGGAAAAAGGATGAATGTATGATGGTGAAGAGAGGCGCACCTGCCTCCATTCATCCTTTTCCCCTCCCAGTTCTTTCTTCCTTTGGACAGGGTTAGGGCGTAAAACTAACTAACCGGGTCGAGTCAGCCAGTCAGTTAATAAAACTGTTTATTTGGTACAAAGATTTATAGCCAGGGTGTTGCTTAAAATGTTTTATGAACACATAAATCGTATTTTTCTACGTTACTTTACTTTTTCTACATTATAGAAAACCTGCACAAATACGCACGATTAGTAAATCCATTACCGGTACAATATTTATTAACCTGCAAAGACCAGCAAATGCATATGCATAATGGAAATATGCATTTGCATATAGTCATCTCTAATTATGATCAATATAGGTGAATAAGTTGTATTCGAACATAATTTGGTCATTCTCCCTGGACTTCCTGGTAATTTGCAAGTTTGATTGTTGGTAACACTAGCTGGTTTTGTGTATTGATTGCATCTCAATAGTTTTATCGAAAAAGCAAGAAATTAGCGAAATATTAACAAGCTTACTTGTGAAAAGTGATCCCTGACTTTTTTTTATCAAACCACTATGATTCCGACAACTTTTCACAACGCAAGACGGCATTTTATAATATTTTTTTCTATGCGTCTTGGGCAAGGTTCGGAGCAGTAATGGCAGGCGATAGACTTCCTATGATGTGAGTGTGTGCGTGTCCGCTCGTACTTATTAGCGTTCCGACTTCCTATGGGTACCTCGGTTCGGGATCAATTGGGACTCCGTCCTTCTTTTTTTATTAGGTCTATGAAAAAAACCTAAACCTAGAGTGCCGCCGGCAGCGGGGCAAGGCTCAAGCTACCGGTGGTTAGGGCTGCAGAGTGAGGAACCTCCTGACATATTATTATTATTATTATTAGGCTAAGTGTGTGAATCGCGTAAAGCCATACGAAAAAAGTTATGACATTGACAACACCTGATTGACAATGACTTTTGATTAGGTTGCTGATTTTAATACTTTTGACAATGACAGTTGTCAGTCAGCTTGACACTATTTTGATGACAATTTGACAATGAAAAATATGTAGGGATGTTCCGATACCACCAAATAATTATGAATACCCTAAAGTATCGATACCTACTCATATCGAAACATTTTTTTGATTATTTATTAAAACCGAAAGAATTAATAAATATCTTATTGCAGTAAAATGTTGTTGTTTCTTTGATTGAACTACATTTTCAAGTGTTTTAACGCGAAGAATCAGGCATTCGAGCTGATGCTGGGATGCTTTGAGGATATTTTATTTGACAATACTATATTAGAAACAAGTACTTTCTTTCCGATACAAGTATTTTCTCTCTGATGCAAGTACTTTCTTTCCGATATCGAGTAGGTATTGCGAGAATGATTCGTTTTTAATTTATTTAATTAAGTTTCTTTATGATGTACAACAACGTCGCACAGCTTATTTAAAATTTATTATTATACAATCCCTACTAACCTTAACCTTAGGCCTATGTTCAGCAGTGGACGTCTTCAGGCTGTTAATGATGACTAACCTTAACTAGGTAATATATTTTTACTGGCAATGTGCCTTTATTTTTTTTTAAACTAACTAGTAAAATAGTAAAAATTATACTGTATACTAAAAGCTACTAGCTATACTACCTACTACTAAGAACATTTGTACCATAGATTTGGATATTCCACTACACGCGATGGCCTATAGACAGCCAAAATGCTCCAGCCCTCTACCGGTACGTAGCGTACCCAACAAGCTGGCAGCATTGCCTCGCTGAATAACATATTTTAACTGTATTCAACTCTTAGAATTAACTTGCTGGCTTAAAATTAGGCAATATTAGGCTTAAGAAAAATATATTATGGCGAAAGGCTGCTTGGCATTGAATTTTAGGGACTATCCTGTTTTGACTTGGCAGCACTGATTTCGATGTTCACAGTCAATTCGATGCTTTACTTCTTACTTTACTTCGATACTTTAATTCTTTCCGACAGCAGTACCGGATACCGGTAGGTATGGAAAGATTGATTCGATACTAAAAGTACTTGGTGTCGAAAGAAAAGTATCGAGATCTCATATCTACTAGTATCAGAACATCCCTAAAAATACGAAAGAAAAGAAATATTCTCTCGGAAATACAAGTTGGATTTTTGTTTTGTAATTTGTAAAAGCTTTGAGTGAAATAAAAGTCGGCTAAAGAACACACTATACAGTCTAAAACTACGACAATGAAAATGCTGCTATCATTTTGTAGTTAAAATATGTCAGAGTCGGTAAGGAAAGTCCAAGAAAACCGAGGTGTTGAGTTCGATCCTATTTTGCCCGACACGGGAGTGCTGTTCTATGAAGAATGTCCAATTCAGTACGAAATCGAGCGGCCTAGATTATTACCTTTGAAGTCTTCTACGCAAACACGCTTTGAACAGCTGCAGCACGAAGCTGCAAGAGTTTGGAGAGAAAAGCAGAAAACTGCAAAAACTGCCAAGAAAAACTAACCTGGCCCACACAAACCAGTTTGCAAAATGGTCTATACGTTGTTCATAATAGAAATAATATCGGCGTTTATACTAGCTGCAACTCTCCTGTATAGATATGGAGACTGCTATAGGAATCACATAATTGTGACTGTATCTGTGCTCACAGCTTGGTACTTCTCTTTTGTTATTATGTTTATTTTGCCATTGGATGTGTCATCGGTGAGTGATTATCTAATTTGAATATCTATGGGTTAAGGTGTTTCATTATTCAAAGATCATTGTTTTCACTTAGTGTTTCTAATTTTCAGTAGGTGACACTGGTAAAAAACTGTATATAACACAACCATTACATACATTCCATTACAACATAACTAATACAGGGATATGAAGCTTTTATGATCTATGAAATAAAATGTAATTAATTTCTATTGCCTCTAAAAATCCTAAAATACACACATCAAAAAAGTCTATCAAAAAAGTCTAAGCAACATGCATGACATTACATCTTTACCATGTATATTAATTAATTTCTAAGTTATACTCACTCAAAGTGTGTAGGTAAGTAAACTTTTTTGTTATTGATGACATAATGGCTGGTTGTAAAAAAAAAAATCGATTATGTTTTGTTTTTTCATAAAATTCAAATGACTGCGAATTTGTTTGAATTTAAGTGAGTTTTAATTGACACGTTTATTCTTGATTTTATAATTTTACCAACCATTTAAATAAAGTTAGCGACAAAATTGAATCGTTAGATATTCTTCACGTCATGGAGCGACGTCATTTGACGGCAGATGAAATGCAAAGAGCTGTAGGGATGTTGCAAGCGGGAAGTAATCAATCTCAGGTATCTCGACATTTTGGCATTCATAGAAGTGTTATTTGTCGTCTTTGGCAGCGCTACAATAATACAGGGGAACCCACTGAACAGCACCCAGGCCGTAGAAGGAGTACAACCACTCGGCAAGACCGGTACATACAACTGACTGCAAGACGCCAGCTGATGTTAACCGCTCGAGAGCTAAGTTTGTGGCTACAAAATTCAAGTGGTGTTGATGTAAGTCTCCAAACTGTGCGAAATCGACTGCATGAGTACGGCCTACGAGCTCGACGCCCAATCAGGTGCCTACCGATACGTCACGGGAATCGCGCTTGTCGAAATGAATGGTGTAGAGAACGCATAACATGGATCCAGGAACAATGGGATAAAATTATGTTTTCCGATGAGTCGCGATTCGAGTTTAGGCCTGATACAAGAAGGGTGCGAGTGTACCGTCGGCCCGGAAATACTGAAAGGCTCAGGTGCGTTCAGGAAGTTTATCCATACAGCGGCTCAACAGTTATGGTATGGGTGGGTATTATGAAGAACAGGTGAACTGAGCTTGTTTTTGTAAATGGAAACATGAACGCTGAAAGTTACGTTGAGAATATTCTCAGACCTTATGTCCATCCATTTGCACAAACCTTTGGCTCCGATTTTTCGTTAATGCATGACAATGCGCGTTCACATACAGCTCAGCCAACCAGTGAATACTTGGCAACGGAGAACATCCAGGTATTGCCCTGGCCTGCACAATCGCCAGACCTCAACCCCATCGAGCACGCATGGGACATGCTCCAGAGACGTGATTTGAAGGACTTGGACGGAGTGACAACAACCCAACAGCTGAAGGATTTGCTTCAATTCCATTGGGAGTGAATACCGCAAGATGACATAAACAGTCTCATTAATTCATTGAATAATCGTTGCCGACAAGTTCTGAATAGCAGAGGAGGCCATACTTTGTATTAAATTGTCCTATTCTTTCACAATAAATTCATTTTCTTTAGAAATTTCATTTTGTAATAATTTTAAAAATAAAATACAACGTCATAATGTGAAGAACCATCCTAAAATTTAAATTAGAACATGTTGCTTAGACTTTTGATGGGTGTAGAATGTGCAGTAAGGAACAATAATAAATAAGTAATATAAAACATTATTTTTAGACATTTTATCGACAATGTCTCAAAGATAATACAACCACTGAGTTACCAGTGCAACAAGCAGCACAAGGCAATGATACAACAACAGTTCCACCACCCGGCAACCAGTGCCACAAACCATGGAGTTTTGTACCAGATGCTGTGTTCCCTAATCTTTGGAGAGTTGTGTACTGGACTTCACAGTGCCTCACTTGGTAAGTCTGTCCCAGGCGCGGATACAGGGTGGACGTAGCCCCCCCCCCCCCCCTTGGTGCAGGCAGTCCAGCACCAAGCGCGGTAATTAACCAATTTATCAGCAAGATATAGGTGCTTGGAATTTATCATTTAAAGAAAAGAGTAAAAATTGGTCTTGTATCATATACTTATGTGTTTTACCACCATATCCCCAAATTTCCCTCTTGGACTCCCATACTATAATGATTTTTGCAGCCCCCCCTTGAGAGTTTCTGTATCCGCGCCTGGTCCATACCCATTTGGGGAAACTAATGACATGACATATTTTGAAGAGCAAAGAGGTTTCAAAGTAGTTTGTTACACTTTTGTTAAGTTTTGTTCACTTAGTTTTTAACGATTTGTGTGTTTCAATAAAGAGTTTATCTATCTATCTATCTATCCTTGTTAGCTCTCAACAATACATCTAAAACATCTAAATACAACACCATACAGGATGATTACAAACACTTTTATCTTAATTTCACATAGCATAGCATCATAATGTTATTTATTCTATTTTCAGGCTGATAATGCCAATGATGCAGTCCTATAGTAAAGCTGGAGACTTCACAGTAAAAGGCAAACTTAAATCTGCATTAGTAGACAATGCAATCTACTATGGATCATACCTCTTCATTTGTGGAATACTCCTCATATATATTGCTTTGAAACCTGGAGTGTCTTTGGACGGGCCACAGATTAAAGCTATAGCCTCATCAGCGAGTAACACATGGGGTCTATTTTTGCTGATCTTGCTGCTTGGCTATGCTTTGGTTGAGGTTCCAAGAAATCTATGGAACAACTCTAAGAAAAACTACACTTTGACATATAGCTACTTCAAGATAGCTAAGTTAAGCACAGACAAATGCGAAGCTGAGGAAACCGTGGATGATATTTTAGATGTAAGTTATTTTGATGCTATCTATACTTCAAGGCCATGTTTAATAAAGCTTTAAATTATGCATAAAACATGTTCATGAATGTAAAGTGCTATTGATTATGTTGGGTGGCATTATCAGATGCCCTTGACAAGCTGATTATTAATTGTTGCTAGCTTGCTATTAGGAATTGGAATAAGTACATGTAATATGATATTATCATGGATGGTACATAAACGAGACATTTAAAATGGTATTGTTTTTTGTTATTTCATAGCTAGCCCAGGGATTTAACATTTGGATCTGATAATGACAATCAAGGTCATAGGACATTATTCTTTATACATTGTGATGTATGAAAATATTTAACAAAAATGTACCTGTTTACTTACATTGGTCCCTAAAACTTTTAGGAGCATTCATATTGTAAATTGTAAAGTACTTTTTATGATAATGCTAAGAATGATCTCCTTGTCATGAACTGTAACAATTGTTCTGCCGTCCTTATGAAAAATGCAGTAAGCAGGTAAAATATGTTTTTGTGAGAAAAACGGGAAAACAAAAATTGCGAATAGTCGAGTTGCTGCATTCTTACTTCCTGAGTTTTTGGGTTCCAGGTGGAATTTTGATACATAAGAAAGAACAGACAATATTTTTTTTTGGCGATTCCGAATATGTATCTAACTCAATTTTACCAAACACGTTAGTTACTGCGTTCTTCACTATGAGGGCAGTGTTACCTGAGACAGCTAAAAAAGAAATAACCCTGTTAGAATTTTGGAATTTCGTAGTGGACCATCTGTTTACACATATAAACTCCAAAACCATTCATGTTTCTCAATAGGTTTGCATTGAATTTGAACTCTATCTGCTTATCCACAGAGTTTAAACGCGGTGTCGGTGGCCGTGGGTCCCGGGCACCCATTACACCGACACGTGGAGACCATAATACAGAAGCTACCAGTAACATTGCGAGACCGGCTCAACTCGCGACCGCCCCCCGAACGACCCACTTCACCATCTTTCAAGTCTCTTGTTAACTTACACAAGAAGGTGAGGACAGGTACAAAGAGGCACGCCTCTCATTTTTGTTACAAGGACGAAATGCGAAATGACAATACTTGTTATGTGATGTAATTTCCACTCTCGATATTTTTAATGAAACTAGTTTCTTTAATCGTGAAATTATACGGTACCGACATTCTTCGTATTCTTATTCTACATAAGGGTGATGACCTGCACTGACGTCGAGCTTAGCGTGTATTGTTTGCTACCTATATTGTACTTATATATGATTTCATTCTTTTATTTAATTTAGGAAACCCTTACAAAAAAAATGTAAAGTTACATATAATATAATTTGGCTACATGTGTAAACTGTAAATGTTAACCATACTATCACTAAATCAAAACATATGAATGCAATTATTTTACGGACTATCTTGTTATCAAGATAAAACTATTCCACTTATAAACATTTGATTTCCTTATCATGTAGTGACGAGAACAAACTTCAGCTATTTTAGTCTATATAATATAGAATCTAGTGAAATAAATAATGAATTTATACCAAACTAAAGGCGTAGCGTGGTTTTACCCGAAATGTACTGTATAATGATATATTTTACAAAAATCTCTACCTATCCATAATAATAAAATAAAATATGCAATCACTGCTTGGTTGTATGTTTGTTTGTGTGACTTACACGCCAATATGACTGAACCGATTTGAATGCAATTTTGCACACGTGTTGCCTTTTAATCCCGAAAAGTTGATAGTTCCTGCTTGAAAACGGGTGAAACCGCCGGGCGTTACTACTAGTAGCTCAAGAGGCCCAACTAGTACTCTCTTAAATCACTTAAAAAGACATCAGGCCATTATATTTATCCTTTCAGACGATCAAAGCTCTGCACGTGCTTCAGCGTACAGAAACACAGTGGGGTATAATGATCGAGCGCATTTTCCACCTCGAAGATATATCGTCGAACATGCGCTCTCCAGACAAACGGTTCCAGCACACGTTCGCAACGCCACGCCCAAGGGTGCAGCGGATATTCTACCCACCTATAGTTGGTAAGGCGCAGACATATTTTCCGAAGTATTTGAGTATTGTATCAGTTATCCGGTTCCCATAGTACAAGCTTTGCTTTGAGGCAGATGGCGCTGTGTGAAATGTCCACACATATTTATTTCATCATCAACACCCTGAACACGTCCACTGCTGAACATAGGCCTCCCCCATAGAGCGCCACTTTCAGCGGCTGCTTGCCTCCTGCATCCATGGACTTCCCGCGGTTTTCACCAGGTCGTCGTTCCATCGAGTGGGGGGCTGACCGACGCTGCGTTTTCAGGTTCGTGTTCACCACTCGAGAACCATTTCTTCCCCATTGGTTGTCAGTTCTACGAGCGATGTGTACATATTTATTTACATAGTTTTAATTCTATTTGAAAAATGTAGCTTGCCTATGGAACATCCATACACTCACACTAACTTTGCTGCAGATGATATTGTCTCCCCCAATGGGGAGTGGGGAGTAGACGAAAAATAATTCCTGACAATGCACGATGTTTCCCTGGAAGCCGCGCGACCTATTTTTCTACTCTTACTAGTTTGTACATTACACAATTGATATAAAGTTCAATATGCTATGTAGAAATTCGTTCGCTTCCATTCCATTCCGTAGCAATTTAAATTGAGCCTTAGCACCACGTAACTTATACACAGTTACACAGTAGCAAAAGTACATACAGATTGTGCACCCCAGATGATGTGCGCCCATGCACTGACCTCTATTCTATTATACTAGTACGCTGGACTTTATAATGACCAATATTGACTGAAGGCATTTGATTTTCGCCATTTTGGCGCTGATTGCTAAGACTGGCACCGTGAGTGTCCTGGGAACTAATTAAACCAACCAATCAACGCGATGGATTTTCAAATTATAGTTCTCAAGACGCACGGAGTGGCGCTTCAAATCGGCACAAGAAATTCTGAACTCTTGTACGATATCGTCTATCCAATGTACTGTATAATAGAAATCAGTATGTGCACCCCTTGTTTTATACCTCGCTGCACATTTGTTCCAGAGTGGTACTGGGAATGCTTCATGAAGCAATACTTCCTAAAAACAATGGCGGTCGTCACCGGCGCCATGTCGATCGCAGTCGTGTGGTCGGAGATGACCTTTTTCTCGCAAAAACCTGTGCTCTCTATATTCGCACAGATTCTTATAGCGGCGAAGCAAAACTACAACTATAATGCTATTGTGGTGAGTGGTTTGACAATAAAATATGCTAGCTATTGACTAATATTTCTGTTTGCTAATGAAATGACTGGCGAACAAGCGTTTGGGCCACTCACAGATAACCCCCAATAGATACCGCATGAAAGACGACGACCGCGCACCACGCATTGGCGTAAATGGGTCTATATAAATCGCCATTTCGCAGCACGGCCTTAGTTTCGACCAATTATTAGAGTTCATTATTAGGGCGTCACTCGAAACAGCCAATAATAGCGCATTGGCTCCAGTCCCCGCAACCCGCACCTTCCGCCTGTTTCGGTGAGCTAGGATCCGAACAAAAATCCCGTAATGCGGTATCTATTGGGGGTTATCTGTGGGGCCACCTGATGGTCATCGCCACTTATTGACATCTGCGACACCGGCCGGTGTGCTGCCTACCCAAATTATTGTCCAAAATGTTATACAAATCAGTTCCAACGTGGAAACTACACAAACAAAGAGTTTGCGGCGTTTCTCTTGCAGACTCATTCAGTGAACGGCTCATTTGCAGCTAAATTACGCACGCTAATTGCTCCATTCAGTATAGTTTGCCTTTGCTAGGGCGGCAAATTTGCGTTAGTTCGCCGCTCACTCGATATTGAGTTTGCCATGAGTTTACACGCTTCTCCACTCAGAGTCAGCCAGCGGACAGTCAGTTAACCTCCGTCCACGTTCTAGTTTTGAAACAGTTGTTCTTTCCAGTGGATATCAACGCTGACGATCGGCTACATGTTCTACTGCGCATATTCCACGGTACTCAAGATCCGTCTGCTGAACCTATACTACCTGGCGCCGCACCACCAAACCAACGAGTACAGCCTAATATTCTCCGGAATGATGGCGTGTCGGCTCACTCCCGCCATGTGCCTCAACTTCCTCAGTCTGGTGCATATGGACTCGCATGTCATTACCGATGCTGTTATGGAGACTTATTATACTCAGGTGAGGATGTGTGTGAGGCGCAGCGTAGGCCGGCCCCCCACTAGGCGGACCGACGATCTGGTGGAACCCGCGGGGAGCCGATGGATGCAGGAGGCGAGCAGCCGCTCAAAGTGGCGCTCTCTGGGGGAGGCCTATGTTCAGCAGTGGATGGCTTCAGGCTGTTGATGATGAGGATATGTTTCTGTATTTATTAGTTCTTATAACAGTATTTATTATTGTTAGTCCTTCTGTTGGGATAGTATGAGAAACTATTTGAATTGTTTCAATATTATCCATTATATTTTTGTGTCTATAGTTTTTTTAGTTTGATTTGACAAGAGTGTTTTGATCTGTAACCTTAGTAACATCAAGTTTGCATCTCTAACACCTTTTTCCTTCTCGTGTAGGCAAGTGATCTGGCCCAGAATTTTTAGGACACCCGAATACTTCTGATTTGGCTTAACAAGTGTTGTCTTATGACAACAGCCAAGACCGATGGCTTAACGTGCCCTCCGAAGCACGGTAGCGCTCAGTTGTAAATACCACTTTTAGCGGACTTTCTAAGTGATGACCGCAGCGAACGTGGCTTAACGTGAACGTTCAGATAGTCGAGCCGATCCTTCCCCATTGCTCAACTAGTTAAGCTGTTGGACACATAGTTTGTATTACCGCACATTTTATGCTCTATAGCTCAACTATATTTTTCTCAACTTAGTTGATCAGTAGGTCATCCTGTTAGAAAATCGCGCTTCTTCCCCACTGCTCAACTTAATTGCTCAACTGCATCGGTTGAGCAGTGGGTAATATCGACAGCTCAACTGGTAATTGCTCAACTATGAATAGTTGAGCAGCAGGTAATACCAACAAGGAGGAGAGGAATTTAAAACCCGTTTTAAACCTAGCCCGCCGTAGCTACCCGTATAGCTCGCTCATTTTGCAGTGCCATTCAGGCTTAAAACGGTTTTTTTTGGCATATTTCTGATTTGCGCTCAACTTATAACCCGCTCATTTTGCAACGCCATCTAGTTTTAGGCATATTTTTGATCTACGCTGTTTTCTTGGTCTATTGGCGTTCCTCTTCCTCCTTGTTCCATGGTAATACCCTCTGATCAACTAAAACTGCACAACTATAATATTTATAGATACAAATAAAAACTATACCCATTTTTGTGTTTTGTGATGGTTTACAAAACTTGGGTCTTGCTTATAAACGTTGGTTAATGTCAATGCTTAAAATTTCCTATCAGCTTTTAGTCTACGCGAAATGTTACGAACGAAAAAGTACACCATTCATAAGTAAGACTGTTTATATTAATCACTAGCTGACCCGGCAGACTTCGTACTGCTTATATGGGAAAAAGAAAAGGGCTGTTTTTAAGGTTTTCCCGGCAATTATTCGAATTTTTCTCACCTTTTAAACCTTCCCTAGACCTCCACGAACATTTCAAGACCAAGATAAGATAAATCCGTTCAGCCGTTCTTGAGTTTTAGCGAGACTAACAAACAGCAATTGATTTTTATATATATAGATTATGTTTCTTTTCGCAGATAATGGGACACATGGACGTGCTAGGCATCATATCTGATGGTTTCAACATCTACTTCCCAATGCTGGTGGTGTTACTGTGCGCGGCCACATACTTCTCGGTGGGAAGCCGGCTGCTGTCGCTGTGCGGCTTCCAACAGTTTGTGGGCGACGACGAACTCACCACCGACCTGGTCGATGAGGGCCGGGAGATTGTTAAACGAGGTATTTTGAACTCTATCACTTTTATTTAGGGTTCAATTTTGTGGGTTTACTTTAATAAAGTTTGTATATTATGTTTCATAGGAGTAATGGAACCGTTTGATGGGGAGCAGGGATGTCGTTGAAATATCCCTGCTTTCAGCAGATGACAGTAGCCGTTAAGCCAAGTCAGAAGCCTTTGGCTGGGCTTAAAAATCTAACACCGTGCATGGCTGGGTCGCTACTAGGTCTGTGCAATATTTGCTAGTGTTGAACCGTCGCAGTCAGTCTGGCTCGTTGCTTGTCCGTGCGATCTCATTTTGTCTGCGTGGGCACATTCCGTAAGCGGCTTTGGAAATTGACGAGTTAGGATCAAGATAAATTAGGAAGATGACAATTTTGGAAATGGACGATTTATGAAGTGGACCAAACCGACCGGAGGGGTACAGACATGTCCGTACGTGAATGATCATTGCGGGCCGCCTGCTCAGACATGAGAGACAACCAGTACAGACTTTTTTTTATGATTTATAGATCGAACTGGAGTAGGCATTAAAATAAAACGAGCTTTAATGAATATAGTAATTCTGGGAAGTATTTTTAGCCGAGTATAAAACATATCCATGTTTATGGCAGATAAAAAGCAAAGAAGTTCATCAGTTTCTAATTATTGGAGCAAATTAATATGCCTATACTGATACCTTTTTTTTAAACCATCCTTTGCACCAAATTCTTTTCTTTTTCATTTCATCTAAACGTATTATTGCGGCACCAGTAATCATGATTTTTGTTCGTCCCGTTGACATCGTAACAAACTGATGAGTCTATGTAGTGTATTGTGGCAATCGGCATGCCCGTACAAACGGCCCGCGGGCATGTCCGTGAATTCTGCGCTTTAGCGTGGACATATTAAATGGGAAAAGGCAAAGAGGATGATGATTAGGGTGAACATAAATTAAAATCAAAATGTAGAGTTTGCTGTTAAGTTTTATTAATTAGCCTTCATGCATTCTATGGATTGTGTAGTAGACTAAACGTGTCGCAGACTTCTTACTGCTGTAGCAATTGTTGCATATCCTGCGCTTCAGCCTGTGGACACAGAAAGGTTGTAAATAAAATCAACGTAGGTATATAGGTATTAGAAATTTACGGTTATTATATAATAGGTATCAAATCGTGCAGTTTTGCTTCGATTAGAAATGTGTTTAGAATTTACATTTTGTTGTTGCTGAAGATTTTGTAGACCCATTTGTGAGAGCGCGCGTCGACTCTTTAAAATAATTATAGTAGGATAGGTTTTTATCATTGATAGGCTTACATGTGGCCACTGTATCACCTGATGGTAAGTGACGACGCGGTCGAGGATGGAGCAAGCTTGCCTAGAAGATACCTTTACTCTAGCCTTAAAAGCTCCCAGATTGTAAAAGTATGTACTTCTTCAGCGTTAGGCTATCCCTATTACTAATAATAATTTTAGCCTGGTTTTTGTAGTCGTTTGGCGCGCCTATTATAGATGAATAACTTAGGTACTTATTAACGTTTCATTAGCGACTTACCTGCATTCCGTGGAGATTATGAAGTGATTGCGACTGTGCTCGTCTGGTCAACTGTATAAAACGTAAAAAAATATTTGACGCTAAAGGCGTGTGCGTTGTCTTTACAAAGACATCATAAACTTTGAGCGTGCAAGTGGTTCCACTTATTTTCTTGGGTGTACATAATTATATGTGTGGGGATAACTATTTGCCCTTATTTAATGGTCGGTTGTGGTTTATTTTATCATTTTTATTATTGCTAAAGCTTGCTACCGAAAGAAAGATTGTATAAGGAAAGGACCTGTTGTTGTAACCCCATGTCATGTTCGTGCATCTGGCTCGGATGCGACATAGAACGTCGACTCAGCTATAACATTAGATTATAACACGTTACATTAATGGAGGATGGACGGCATACGTTTATTATCACTTTTATTATTGCTACTGCATTGCTACCAATAGATAAAGATGAGGATGTCAAAGAAAGATACCTGTTGTTGTTGCAACCCCATGTCATGTTCGTGCATCTGGCTCGGATGCGACATAGAACGTCGACTCGGCTATAACATTAGATTATAACACGTTACATTAATGGAGGAAGGATGGCATAACTTTATCATCATTTTTATTATTGCTACTGCATTGCTACCAAAAGATAAAGATAAAGAATGTCAAAGAAAAATACCTGTTGTTGTTGTAATCCCATGTCATGTTGGTGCATCTGGCTTGGATGCGACATAGAACGTCGACTTGGCTATGAAATTAGACGATGAACCCGTTACATTAAATCGAAGAAGGATGGCATAGGTCTATTATCATTGTTAATATTGCCACTGCACTGCTACCAAAAGATAAAGAAAAAGCATGCCAAAGAAAGGTACTTGTCGTTGTTGTAAACCAAAGTCATGTTGGTGCATCTGGCACGGATGCAACATTGAAGGACGATTCAGTTTGTTGGTTGGCAAATAATGTTTTGAAACTTGTCGCTATGAATGAATATAAACTATATATTAATCGATTATCACTAATAAATTACTTATTAACTCTACTTTATAAATATTAATTCAAAAAGCTCTTTCTTGAAACAGGAAGAAATTTTAAAGCGTGTATAAGATGGTGTGAGGGCGTGTGTGTTTTATAACTTACCGCTTGTTGCTGTTGATTTTGGAGTTTCTGAAGAATCTGCATGTTTTGTTGATACGGTAGATTCGTAAGCTGTAAATATGAAGGTTATTTTTTACATACTCCAACTCCGAAATCCAACCTTTTAGAAATTACAGATTTACCTAAATAAACGATCCAAAAGATCGTTGGTATATGTGTAAACTTTACAACATTTATGTCACTTTGTCAGTACTACCACTATTTGAAAATGGTATCGATTCCTGTTGTACAAAATCCGAAACTAAACTTAATTGGACAGTTCTGAAACTATTGCGGTCCTTGTCATTTTGACCTATATGAAAGGGACAGCGTCGTTTTTAGAGCTGGCAAATTAGCTTTAGTTAAACAACAGAATCGACCGACTCTAACCTATATCTATAAAATCTGTAGTCTAAAGACTAGTCTCCAATGACAAGTTGTTCAAAAGCGGAAGCGGCACTACCAATCAAAGCAATGTCCCCCTGGGCCCCTGTGGAGGCCCTTAGCCAATGAGGACTTTTTATGCTTGTACATGTTTTTAGAGGTCGCTTTATCTGTATAACATTTTCTTTTGGAATCATACCTGATGGAGAGCCTCGACCAGTTGACGGCGATTCGGGACCTAGGGAAAACAGAACACAAACCGCGTTATAAAGTAGCTGCTAGCTCTTTAGCTCTGCTACTTAATGATATAAGGCCCTTCTCCCATTACGAAACACGTAAGATACGATACTCAAGTCGCATACTAGCTGAATAATTGTTGGCAACTCGTTCGCACATTACGCTACTGAAAGATAATAAAACGCATCATTTGATTTCTGCTTTTTAAAGAACGGAAGTTAGGTCGAGCGATTCCAGTGACGAAGAAGCGCTTGCAGTTCCATTTGTTTTAAAGAAACGGAAGACGTCATCGCACAAGAAGAAAATACTGGATTCATCACACTACCTTGAGAAGAACATAAGTTGCAGAGCCTTTGTTTCAGCACGAGAACTACAACATGATGATAAAAATCCTAGCTTTTTATCGAATGATTAAAGAAACATATTTGCATCTTGTTACTTAATGACAATGGAATTTTTTTGAGATGCGTAGGAGACGCAACTCTTGGGCGACCGGTATGGCGGGTCGCGCACGCGTACGATACCGGTAGCGTAGTGTGCGAGCACCGATACTAATGTATGTACGATACTCCGCGGTGGTTAGTCTCCGAGACTCGAGATACTTGAGTCGCCTGGGCGTATCGTAATGGGAGAAGGGCTTGCCTACTTTAAAAGAAGGTAACTAAAGAGATCAACTAACTTTATTTCCGCCATACGCCCAATAACGACGAGACGGTGACTATAAAAAAAGCGTAAAATCATTGGACACTGTACACTTGTACAGATCACACACACTTGTCTTCTTACCACTAAACATTGTGCAACGGAGGAATAGTAAGTTTGTGTTTTGCGTCTCTTTATAAAGTTGAATGAAATAGGCAAAGATTAAACACTGAATAGTTATTTCGCTGATACGCAGTATTTATTAGGAAGAGGGTTTATTTATAAAAATACTAGGCAGTTAGTAGTTTTGTAAATACAGTTTAATTAAACACAGACTATAATTTAAACTTGAGCTTTAATCACGTACAAACACTAGCTTTGTATCATTTATTGTTTTGGTGACGCCGGACCGAAGTTACGACACTTTTTTCTTTGACTTTTTGCAAAGATAGTAACCTAAAAATAAAAAAAAAACCCAACCAACCACCAACCTATAGTTCCTAAAAATATTTAGCGACCAGTGGGATTCAAACCGCGCCTTCAAGTCAACTTAATCTATATTTGGTATACATTAAGTGTGGTTTAAAATACATTTTAAATCCATGCCGTTGATGTTTTTAATACCGTGAACTTTCTTCATTGTTGATTTATTTTACAACTAGGTTCGCCCCGCGGTTTCACTCGCGGAGAAAATTTCCTGTGTTAGTCAAGCGTATGAGCTATCTCCATTCCAAATTTCATCCAAACCCGTCCAGCCGTTGCGACGCGAAGAGGGAACAAATATACTCTACACGCAAACTTTCGTTTTATATTAGTGTGATGTGATTCCATAATACTTTTTGTTTACAGAAAAGCGAAAGCGGCAACGTTTAGAGGAGTCGCTAACCCGCCGCCGGGACTACAGCGAGCGTTTCTCTAACTACCGCTCGCGGGACGCGCAGGATGGAGGTAATACGCATTCACTGACACACCTATACCTTATTTTTTAATTAGACGGAGTAAACTGACATTACGAGTGTTGCCACTTTTTCATGAAAAATAAACAGTGGTGGGTAAAAAAGATACAGTTCACTGATTTATTTCAGTTTAATGATCTATTCCATTCTATTATATATTGAACGATTCCTAAAAATCGTGATTCCTGATTGATTTTGATTTACATTAAGTAGCGGCCTGTGAAAAAATGGAATATATAGTTAAATAAAAATTGCAAAATTAGCAAAATAAATGCAAGTTGTCATTTTTATAACTTAATATTTTATTCAATATCGGAAGAATCGTCTTCACTATCTAGCACTAAACCAAAAAGGTATCGGCGATATTATATAAAACTAAAAAAGTGCCATTTTTGTAGTGGAAAATTATAATCCCGTTCTTTTGAACTGTAGGAGCTGAATTAGATCATCACTACGATTTAGAAGTTGGCAGCATTATTTTCACAAGTGACATTTCAATCTGTCAGTTTACTTCGTCTAATTAAAAAATAGAATGTACACTTGTTGATATAGATACAGCACCCTTACCGCGTAATTATTCTGGTAATGAACATCGCCTGCTATCCTGCACGCGCTAATTTACAAGTCCGTGAGTGCACGATCACCATCGCCACCAGACTTACGCGGTAAGGCCCCTGCTCAGGCAGACACCCGAGACCAAGAGGTTTCACGCTGACGCAAGAAAATAAATTGTTTAATTTAATCTCGCTTGTTGCAAGCCAGCATAAAAAAACTGAAAATATGGATAGGTTAAAAACTAGCTTTCACAATTGGCTGTAACTATAATTACAGCGAATCAAGACAGCTAGATTTGAATCTATTTACAGCTTCTATCCAAGGACAGCTTATTGAAATCCAGCATTATTAATTATGTCTTTTTTTTATAACTAAATAGGCCCGCAATCTCACCTGATGGAAAGTGACGACGTGGTTTAGGATGGTACATGCTATTGTTATTGCAACTTGCATGCGAGGCTACTCAAAAAGTAAATTTTTAGGTCTGTCTGTGTGATACCTTTTGCTGCTGAATTGCTATTTCAAAATTGGTTTAAATTAGTCTATTTAACAATTCTTATGTGAGTAACCTTAGATTCTAGAACGCATCAACTAACGCTGCACTAAAAATCATTGCTGCACTACTTTTCTTATTTTAACTTTTGTTTTTGATGTTGCTACGACAGCTGTTCTGAAGAGTTACTTAAACTACGCGTTTTAACACACAACACACTCATTTATTTATAAACTTACCTCTACCTCTACGTACGTTATTCGTGGTTGAAACTTTGTAAGTAATATATTTTATTGGTGAAGATACGGCTAAACTTATATTATAAATTTTTTCGTCGAAATTATTTCGACCCGATTTTGAACATAATATTCGATACCCTTTTTAAGGGAATCAGTTACTGCGACGAGCGTCGGTCGCAGGCGTCGATACGTAATAATATGAATTACAAAAAATAATTGCGAAAAATAAATTCAAAATTAAAAAAAAAATTGATATTTCAAATTTTGATTCAAAATTTGTGCGAAAATTAGGGCTTACCAAAAATTGTATTAAATTAGTAATATACTACTTTTGGTGAGGCTCACACGTACCCGTACACACTCAAAAGTCTTTCGGAAGTATGTTGTAGTGTAGGTATACCAAATCAGACTGACTATTGCAGAGTACTGGTACTTACTTTGTTTCCATTGTCTGACTTTCCCGGTTCATTATCCCCCGAGACAACTCTTGATGACTGGGCTAAAGCCAGTGTTGCCAGGGTGATGAATAATACTGAAATTACATAGATTTATAAAATAGTTACAATATAGAACTAACCGGATAATTAATGTATTTTATTATTGCTTAGTTGGGGGCTAGATGGCGCTGTGTGAGATGGCCACAAATATTTTTTGATATTTTTTATTAAATGTATCGAAGGATCTTTTCAAAGTTAATTTATATAATTATGTATCTTAAAATTGTTGTGGTAACTCACATGCAAAGGCGTTCATGATTCAATTTTACAAACAGCACGAATGCCAAATCGACTTACTGTCGCTATAAATAAACCGATAATAATCTTGTAACTTACGATTACTTACATGTTATAACCACTGCATTATTATATTTATTATGAACCATGATGTCAAATTATTTTATCATTTCACGCAATAATGGTTTTTGACCTACCTTCCCTACATATAATAAATGTGAAATTCTGGTATGCTTTGGAACACACACATAATTATAACCAATGTAATTTATCCCATAGGTTCTATTGTTCAGAAAATATCGCTTGCGCGATGCAGGCCCCCGGCTTTTTGCCCTTTTTCCATACATTATGAAATTTTATTTGTATCAGCGCCATCTAGGGACAGTGATGTGTCGTTGTTTGTTTGTTATGACTGAACTCCGTAAATACTGAACTGATTTTCATGCAGGTTTCACTAATATGCTTAGAAATAACCGGCGCTTAAAATAGGATATATCAAAATTGAAATTTCATTAATTTTTTTGGTCATAATTATTAAGTTTTCATTACGAAACGAAACTGAATTATAAACAACATGGCCGCTTCATGGTGAGATGGTGAAGTTATTTTTGACCACTGATGGTAACTTTATGTCACTTTTCTGGTGCCTAGCTGTTTATCCACAGAATTCCCACTAGTAGAAATCTATTTCGCGTGGCCGCCTAGTTGTTTCTTGCTCCCACACGAGGTGCTGCCTGAATAAGAACGTCTCCCAAAATTTTGGGTAGATAATGGGTAATTTCGTTAGCTCTATCTATAGGTAGAGTAATTTACCTTGATACCTAGAATTTATGTTTTACCAGTGTTCACTGCTTCTTTATTGTAAAAACTAAAATGTAAGGTCAGGTGGGGTAAGTGAAACGAAGGAGTACCTAAGTGAAACCCTATCGTAATCAATAAATCACGCAGTTTAGCTCTATGCTATGTGGCGAAATGGTTTCAATGCTCTAGCACACGCGTCACACAATCTTTCTGCTAGGTCATAAAATAAAAAGAAATCAGCTATCTTTAAGTTTACAAAACACAAGTCGGCTGATGCCATGGAGCAATTTAATAGTGTTTATGTACATTTTTACACGAAAATAATGCATGAAACGGCGCGTAATGTGGGGTTAGTATTTGCAGTCACAGACGACACAGGTAATAAAATCAATCAAATACCTACTACATTACAAATGTCAAATAATAACGAATACGTGGTTTTCGCCCATGGGACATTACAAATGCCCCATGGGTGAAGATCACGTATTTCACATGAACAGCTGGAAAACGTCTAGTGCTGAACACAGGCATGCCCATAAAACGCCATTTTAGACGCTGATTATAGGGAGGTTTACCATAATCACCTCGCTTAGCAAGTAGCTTGTCATCGCAGAAGATTATAATGTACCAAGGAGAATGCTACTGCCCATTTTCTGGATAGTTTGGCTTAGATCAAACGAAGCCAAATAAAAAAACCCGGTAACGGTGACAAGGACCAAAGATATTACGTTCGTCTTCTTTTTGCTTAGTACCGAATGTATAGCGCTCTCCTTGTTGTCCATGAATGACGTCATATACTACAGTTCTACTCGTAGATATTCAAAGTGTTTATCTGGAGGCACAGATTAAAGAAAAAATCTCTGTGTAGGATATGACCAAAGAGTAATAATTATAACCGCTACTCTAAGAGGTAGGTAGGTACAATAAGTAATTGAGAACTTAACCTACTTTGCTACTATTTTACAGTTTTTCTATTTATGCCTTACAGGTTGTATGACTTGTATGGCGTTTTAGGAGTAAATAGATACGTACCAAAAGATAATATATTAGAGCTTACATAATTTACATTTTTATTAAATCTTTCGAATTAAAAGGTTCTGGCTTGTGGATTTAAAAATAAAGCCATTTTTTCATTCCTATGCAATGCAGGTAGGAAGTATACTATGCAGAACAAAGACTACACTGACACACGTAACCTATTCAGAAGCATGAGACTGCACAGCATAAGATGTGGCAGCTTCCAAATACCGGTGGCTGTCGCGCGTAAACGTTAGTGCTGCGAAAGTATCATAAAGTTTCCATATG
The DNA here is from genome assembly GCA_910589525.2 of Ennomos quercinarius. Classification (NCBI taxonomy): domain Eukaryota; kingdom Metazoa; phylum Arthropoda; class Insecta; order Lepidoptera; family Geometridae; genus Ennomos; species Ennomos quercinarius. The sequence continues at coordinate 13,876,817 of OU342494.1, read as the reverse complement.
TCTGGACAAACCTAACCTAGGTTTTTACCGAATGTAAGTTGCGGTGGTGCGTGGCAGCCATCGGTGGTTGTGGACGGTGGCCGGTCTGCATCGTGGCTAAGTACCTATAACTATTACTATAGGTAATGTAGTCCACGCGTGGCAACGCCGCGGGCAGCAGCTAGTGTGTAAATAAAATGTAATTATAGTTAATCAAATAAAACATTATATACTTTACTATTACTGCGCACAGACACGGGCGATTATGCTTTTATCTAACAGCGGTACCTTTGTCTGCATTAAACGTTTTTCTGTTTGGTATAAAAATACAATACTAAAATTAACAGTCATAAAGTATCACAGCGCTAAAGAAAAAAAGAAGAAAAACTGGCCTGATTTTGATACATTTTTTAGAGCTACGTTATACCATGGAACAAGTAGGAGAGGAATGCCAATACACCAAGAAAATAGCGTAGATCAAAAATATACTAAAACCGTTGTAACTAGATGGCGCTGCAAAATGAGCGGGCTATAAGTTGAGCGTAGATCAGAAATATGCCAAAAAACCGTTTTAAACCTAGAATGTACTGCAAAATGAGCGGGCTATACGGCTAGCTACGGCGGGCTAGGTTTTTTTGGCATATTTCTGGTCTACGCTTAACTTATAGCCCGCCCATTTTGCAGCGCCATCTAGTTTTTTATCAGTTTTTGGTATATTTCTGGTCTACGCTCCTACTTGTTCCATGGTTATACAGTATACACACACGTTCGCAAAATCTTCCATGCATCTTTCTGCCCACCAGTGGAACAAAGCTAGCCGGAAGAAAGGGAACAACACAGCACAAGTCAGAATGATTTGGTCTACCTAAATCTATCTAAATAACCGTATAAGTAAAGCCTAAAGAACAGCTGTCGAACTTGCTTCTTTATCTTTCCACCATCACTAATGCTACTGGTTATTGTGCATGTATCCACTTTCCAGCCCACACCGGGCTTCTCTCCGACGTGGACTCAGGGCACTATGTGACGCCGAGTCCAGAACGCGTCACTGGCTACCAGCGGGCCGAGCTGCCTTATAACAGGGCGCTGGAAGATGATCTAGATAATAGGTGAGAACAAAAACAAATTATACACCTCGCGTAATGGAAATAACATCATTACCTACCTAAAATCGAGAAATGTAGAAATTATATAAAAAATGATAATAATGTATTAAATTCAATTGCATTCTAATTATATTAATAATGCTGGCAAATTATAAATTTCCTGCAAGTTGTAAAGAAACTATCTAAAAGCCAGGTTTTTAAACGGGCCTTAAACATTCCAGTTGCATCACGAACTGTGTCAGGTAACCTCAACTAATGGAACCGTTCTGAACATGCTGCTGAAAAGATTTGGCTTTTTACGAAGGCTGCGTCGGCCTGAGGCCTATTCGGGAGTTGTCGTTTACGGTATGACCGCCACCAGGCGGGAATACCACAAGGGAATCCTAACCACACTAATATACAAAGCGAAACGCCTGTTTATTTGTGCGATAGACAGGTCAAAACCGCAAAAACGGCTTGGATGAATGTAAAAAAAATATGTTGAAATGTTCTAACAAGCATATCACCTAACGAGAAGCGGTCACCGTAGCCTGTGGATGGACATAATAATATATAACACTGGACATGTCATCACTAATGGGTTGCTTACCCTGTTAGATTCTTTTAACCCTTATTTGTGACTGGCCTGATGGCTCAGTTGGTAGTAACCCTGCCTACTGATCTGTAGGTTGTGGGTTCGATTCCCACTCCGGACAAACATTTGTGTAATGAACATCGATGTTTGTTCTGTGTCTGGGTGTTATATTGTATTCTATGTATGTATTTACAAACAAAAAGTATCTAAGTATTATATCAGTTATCTGGTCCCATAGTACAAGCTATGCTTAGTTTGGGGCTAGATGGCGCTGTGTGAAATGTCCACACATATTTATTTATTTATTTATTTTAAAGAGTAAATAGCGACACTACCGAGTATATCGTCGGCTTACTGCAAGAACTCACTAACTGCATTGCATTGAGTATAGGGAATACTTCCATACTCATATTATGAATAAGGAAGTATTCGTAAGTATTTGGAAGACGATATAGCCCTGGGTCTCTAGTATTTTAATCATCATCACCTATTTAGAATCCAGCATTTTAATAATCATTAAAATGGTCCACAGGTTCGGTGACAGCACGCTACCATCGATTCGCACAGAGTTTGATGAGCGGAGACGAGAGAAGATGACGATGCCACCACGAGGACTGTTCGACGACGTGTAGAGTGGCGAGTGCAATATTAGAGTAATTTAACATTATTAAAGTCATTACGGAGTGGTTTTTGTGGAGAATAATGTAGAACAAAAACACTATGTAAAGTAATTTGTTTTGAAAAATTATGACTCAAGATCTTAGATGACAGTAACTTCAGTTGATGAAATAAGGATACACCATGATATCCACCTTAAATATATTTAGGTATATAGGATTTGAGACAGAGCTATAGATAGATGATCCGTGATACAATGGGGTTTTTCTATTTTAGGCGACGGTTAGGGCAAACAAGGTGTTTTTTGGCATGTTTCCTGGCGTAATTAGAGCATGTGGAGATTTGAATTAAATATTATCATTAAGTCGTTTGTGATGTCCGCAAATACAAGATTATTAAATATATATAAATGTTCCAATTTTACTGAGTTTCTATCAATATATTATAAAAAAAAAATTGTGTATTGCCAACAAACATTCAGATGTTGTTATGACTTCATAATTTTGAAAAATATCATAGTATAAACATACATATTCATTAAAAACCGCCAAAATCAGTCATTTCGTGCGTTGTCTTTGTCGTAAGCGCCGCGGTGAAGTGCAAACTGGATTGATATTTGAGACTACGACGTTAAGGTTTAAGGTCGATGTTTCTTTGAATGGATTTTGCCCTGGCCCTACCCGTCGCCTTAAAAAAAATTCTTGATCTAGAGTTAGGTAGTGTAGTGAAATCTAAACAGTATATTGTAAATATTAACTACGATTTGTAGTTTTGTATATTAAACCGGGCCTTAAATTATTATGAATAAAAACGATTTGAATAATAAAGTTACTCTTCTAACTTAATTTTCACACTTTTGACTTTGTAGCTTATTTCACAACTATCACGACTAGTCGTTTGAAAACTCCGACCAAGGGTTGAAATTCATGGTTTTTGGGTTATTTCCTTTGGTTATGATTTAAAACATTCATTCACATTTCAAGGTTCTAGGTATAGGTTTCATACAAATTGGGCCGTAAATAAAGATTTTTACTCACACATTTTTATCGCATAGAGTAAGAAACACGATTTTTCACTGAATTATGAGGCCATGTCCTTAGTATTTGTTCTGAATTTCTGCTTTAGCCATCTCTGAGATAAGGAGTCTTGCTTGACAGACGTACAGACGGACAACAAAGTGATTCTATAACGGTTCCAGTTTCTTTTCAGTGCACTAAAAACGTATAAATGTAATTTTGTTATTTTAGCGTTTAAGCAGGACTATAACTTCGTGTCGATATGTATTGATATTTTTTAAACAGACTCAAGAGCCAGAGAACTGTTCAAAACATTTGATTGGCAGCTTAGTCAAATTATACCAATAGTACGAACTACGAATTCAGCAAAAGCCACTTCTCATTCTAGCAAATTCGCGTATTTATATACACTCTATTTTTTAATTAGACGGAGTAAACTGACAGTTTGAAATGTCACTTGTGAAAATAATGCTGCCAACTTTTAAATCACAGTGATGATCTAATTCAGCTCCTACAGTTCAAAAGAGCGGAACTATAATTTGCCACTACAAAAAAATGCCACTTTTTTAGTTTTAAATACTATCGCCGACACCTTTTTGATTTGGTACTAGATAGTGAAGATGATTCTTCCAATATTGAATTAAATATTAAGTTATAAAAATGATAACTTGTTTTCTTTTGTTAATTTTGCAATTTTTATTTAAGAATTTTTTCACAGGCCGCTAATTAATGTAAATCAAAATCAGTCTGGAATCACGATTTTTAGGAAATGTTCAGAATATAAAAGAATGGAATAGATCACTAAACTGAAATATCTATATACCCACCACTATTTATTTTTCATGAAAAAGTGGCAACACTCGTAATGTCAGTGTACTCCGTCTAATTAAAAAATATGGTATAGTTTGTAGTTTATAAACGGCAAATTTTATTAAATTAGTGATCGTAAGTAATTTAATTATTATTAAATTTTGTACAAATGTCGTGTTAATGTTAGGTATAACGATAATTGTTAGATGCTTACGCGACATTGTGTTGTCTGTGTATAATATTAATAGCTTGCATAGGGCGCCACCTCCACATTATATTTTCGGGTATTAGAGAATCCAAATTCATTTGTTTCATTCTATTAGAACTTTAGTTTAAAACGCTTGCGGTAGTGCAAACGGAGGGGGGCGGGGGGTAGATGCAGAAAAAAGTATTTTATCAATATTTTTCATAAAGTCAATGTTTTATTTAGTTACGCTTAAATTACCTTGTAATAATTCAGTTTTGTAAGTTGGTAATTCTTTTAGGCTTTTCTAATATTGCAATAATTACATGCACTAGAGCCACATGACTATCTGCCCATAAGATTTTGAATATTAATCTCTAGTGCCTTTTAAAATAAGGTTCCCGTGTAAACAGAATTTATAGTTTAAAATAATAGTTGTGATCATTGTATGTTAGTAAAATAAACGTCGTTAATTTTAGCGTAAGTTTTATTGTTATATTTTTTAGTATATTCACGTCATTAAATTTCGTCCAAATTGTAAGCAAACAAATGTTTTGATTACTTGATTTCTTTTAATTCCACTGTTACTAAATATGGTCAGACTCATTAAATTCTCTAAGATACTAGCAGATTGCTAACTACTAACCTAATACAAATATTTAATACTTGTCCTGAGATGATTGTGTTTAGCCGACTATGATTTAAACTAATAATTAAGTTAACCTATTTTGTTAATGTATATAAAAGAATGTATCTACTTAGATTAGGCATTATTTATTCGCCTTATAATTCGAGTTTTTCATTCCATAGTTTTATTCAATGCAACAGCATTAAACACTGATGTGATATTGTTTACAATGTTGTTTTTATTTAAGAACCATAGCCAAAATGCCGCTCCTCGATAACCAGAACAGTTTTCGAATTACGATTCGATGCAGCCTACGCTTATAGTTCCACAATGTTTTCGCTAGGAGCGCTGCAAGGAAATTGGAATAAAACGAATATATATTCGATTCCCACCCGAGACAAATATTTGTGTGAACATCGGTGTTTGCTCTGTGTCTAGGTGTTATATTGTATTCTATGTATGTATTTACAAACAAAAAGTATCTAAGTATTGTATCAGTTATCTAGTTCTACCACAGACCTGTCAGTTCTACAGATCTGTGTCTAGTTCATAGTACAAGCTATGCTTAGTTTGGAGCTAGATGGCGCTGTGTGAAAATGTCCAATGTCCTTTGAATATGTACGAGTAGAACCGTAGTATATGACGTCATTCATGGACAACAAGGAGAGCGCTATACATTCGGTACTAAGCAAAAAAAAGACGAACGTAATATCTTTGGTCCTTGTCACCGTTACCGGGTTTTTTTATTTGGCTTCGTTTGATCTAAGCCAAACAGCTTAACAATTTTTTTGAAATTGTTGTTTTTTTGTGAAATAATCCTATTTAAATGGTGATCTAGGCAATAAATATTTGAGAAATAATGTGTGTGCAGTGGGTGGTTGCAGCATTTTAAGCAACAGAAGTCGCACTGAGGCGTAAATATGAAGGAATAACATTTCACAAGTAAGTAGCCATTATTTTGTCTATTTTCCCTTTTAGAAGTGTTTATTGTAAAAAATATAAATACAGCGTGACATTTCATGTAATAACAAGTTCTCAGCTAAACAGAAAAACAGCTAAATGATTAATTAATGGATAAAATAACCATACTTAACCAAAAAATTTCATTGTCAAGGTACTGCCAGTTTATGCTTTTTAATTTCCCATAAAACCAGCTAGGTACCATGTTGATTTGTAAATGTTTATAAGTCGGAAAAAACCTTTTGTAGGTATATTAGCTAATTATTTGCTTGATTTCACTTAGTAAAATATATCATTTTATATTTAGGGGTCAGGTGGGGTGTGCAGTGTGTGGTGGGGTGGGGTGGGGTGGGGTGTGTGTATAGTTGCACATCTATCCACTTTGTGAATTCTGCTAGGACGCTAACTTTTTTAACACATAGAAAGCCTAAATCTGAAATGACAAATTACGGCAATAAATACTTTTCAAGAAAATAATTTTTGAAAATTCAATTTGCGTGAACGAAACATCACTTCAAAAATGGTTCACGGTTTTGACAGAAACGTTCCGATTCAATATTCTGACGGTAGGTTGACATTGGCGTTTGACTATTTTGCAGTTGACTATATTGACAGTTTTGTTTTTATTATCTGTTACCCGCAGTCATTATATTAGGTACTTACTTATATAATAATAGCTGCCAGGTATATCTTTATTAGCGCAGAATCTCCATCTCTTTCTTTGGG